>CAWUFW010000553.1:2716079-4074119 GCA_963921515.1 Calotriton arnoldi | reverse complement strand
TGACAGATTGTCAAGCCCAAGATAGTCACCCAGCCTGGACGATGGATACCGGCGCGGTGTTGTCCTCCCTATTGGAGAGCCTTGCGGCTCTTCAGCAGGAGGTTCATACTTCTAGAGTAGAAAACCAGGAACTCAGAAAAGAGATGAGTACCTTGCGAAGGGAAGTAGCTGGCCTATCCAGAAAGGGCAAGCCTGATGGTAGGAGAACGGTTTCCTATATTAAAGAGTGGACGCTTCCCCCTCCAGTACAGGCTGTCTCTCCACCCTCTACTGACACCACACAAGGGGCAGGTTTCTTTTCTGCTACCTCCGCTCCCTCACATCCCACAGATCCCACTCCCACCGTCCATGTAATACAAAACCACGGAATCCCATTGGCACCTCCTGAACGTTATTATGGGGATCCTAAGAAATTTGAGACATTCCTAAATCAATGCCGGCTGCATTTCTTGTGCAAACCTGCAGTCTTCCAAGACGAGTCGGCTAAAACCGCATTCATGATGTCGTACATGGGAGGGAACGCTGCCAGTTGGACGATCCCATTAATGGAGCGAAACGATCCCGTTTTGCACAGATTTGCGGACTTTTGCTTAGAAATGAGGAAGCTATTCGACAGGAAGTCCCACATGATGTCATTGGATAGGGAACTGATCACCCTTCGGCAAGGATCTCAGGATTTACTAACGTATATAACCACATTCAATCGTCTCATCGTAGAAACTGACTGGCCCCAGGAAAAGCGAACTACTCTGTTTTACCAGGGACTACGCGGAGAGTTAAAGGACGTCTTGTCCCAAGTGGTACAGCTGCCTCAAACATGCGATGAATTGATCAATCTTACGGTACAACTGGACCACCGTCTCCAGGAAAGAAGAGGGGACCGAAGCAGGGGGAAAACCGTTTTCGTTCCCCAGACCAAAACCTGCCCTCGAGGAACATGTCCGACCCCAAGAAGGACACGAACCCATGCAGATTGGGGGTATCCGAGGTCCTCTCACGATAGAAGAGAGAGAAAAAGACGGAAGATGAAGCTCTGTTTGTATTGTGGAAAGAGTGGGCATTTCGTCAGAGAGTGCAGAGCTCGGACAAAACTCCCGGATCGACCCAACCCTCAACGGCTGCAAGCAGCAGTATTCCAGCAAGAGGCTCGAGCGGAGTCGTCGGAAAACTAATGAGCCCGAGTCAGGACGAGATCACTGGTTCGGGTACTGGACAAGAAACGATCTCCTCAGTCATCGCCAATACCATACAAACCACAGTGGCACATCTGAACGTATGCGTCACCCTTTGGATGAAGAATGAACACCCCTTGGAAATATCTGCTTTACTAGACTCCGGAGCTACCGGGAACTTCATAGACCAGAAATACGCCCAGAACATCGGGGTGTTATGGGAGACAAAGAAAAATCCAGAAATCGTTAAGGCTGTAGACGGGACAGCACTGACGTCAGGACCCGTACGGTATCACACCGTTCCCCTAGTGATGCAGTTTGGTACAAACCACTTTGAGATCATTCGGTTTGACCTCATTGATGCTCCGCATTTCCGCCTCATCCTAGGCATGCCATGGCTAACTCTACATGACCCAGTCGTTCGATGGGCAGCCCGTACTGTATCTTTGAGTTCCGAGTTCTGCAGAGAGCATTGCACCGAACAAGTGACACATCAAGAAGGAACCAGCGATACTATGGCAGGTCTTCTGGCTACTGGATGCGAGAGGGACCTATATTGCTGTTCTACCACCTTACCGGAGGGCTACAAGGAATACCAACCTGTATTCGATAAACAGAAAGCCACTCAACTCCCCCCGCATCGTGTATATGACTGCCGTATTGAGCTAGTGCCCGGAGCTGTGATCCCCTGCAGCAGGGTCTACGCTCTCACCGAACCGGAAACACATTACCTAAAAAGTTATCTGGAGGAAAACTTGGCGTCTGGGTTCATCAGACATTCATCATCACCCGCTTCTTCCCCTCTCTTCTTCATTCCTAAGAAAGACTGCGACGAGCTGGGAACCTGTATAGACTACAGAGCAATCAACAGGGCCACCATCAAAAACTGCTACCCGCTACCACTGATACCAGTGTTATTGGACCAACTCAAGGGTGCACGGTACTTTACAAAATTGGACCTACGAGGAGCCTATCACTTGGTACGAGTTCATAGCGGAGACGAGTGGAAAACGGCGTTCCGAACAAAGTTCGGGCTTTATGAATATCTGGTGATGCCCTTCGGGCTCTGCAACGCCCCAGCTGCCTTCCAGTACTTCATGGACGAGGTTCTTCGGGGGTTTCTAGAGACGTTCTGTGTAGTCTACATTGACGATATCCTCATCTTCTCGTCCAACTCCCAGGAACACGTGACTCATGTGAAGGCAGTTTTGGACCGGCTACGACAACACTCGCTATTTGCTAAACTGGAGAAATGCCTGTTTCACGTTCAGGAGGTCACATTCCTAGGATATGTGATCAACGCACAGGGTTTCCAGATGGACACGGGCAAGGTGGAAGCGATAACACAATGGAAGGCCCCTCACCATGTTAAATCAGTACAGAGGTTCCTGGGGTTCGCGAATTATTATCGGCGTTTCATTAAGGATTTCTCAAAAATCATACACCCCATATCATGTCTGTTACGAAAAAACACTCCCTTCCTTTGGGGTTGAAGAAGCCGATCGCTCATTCCAGACCCTAAAAAAGAGATTCACTCAGGCCCCCATCCTTCGGCATCCTGACTCACAGCTCCCCTTCATCGTGGAAACAGACGCTTCGCAGTATGCCATTGGGGGAGTATTGTCTCAACGGCACCCAGAAACTGGGCAGATACACCCTGTGGCCTACTTCTCTCGGAAGTTATCCCCCTGTGAAGTGCATTATTCCATCACGGACAAAGAGCTGCTGGCCATTGTAGGAGAGTAGGATCTGCTTCACAGGGGTACCCCCACTTTTTGCTGATACTTCACTGGTTTTCGACATTAGTCTGGCTGGGGCCCTGCTATTCAGAACCCCAGCCTAGCTGTTTCCTCTTTAAAAGGGTCTCCATGTGCCTTAGGCACATCACTGATTGGGATCTGGAGTGCCCTTGTAAGTCCCTAGTATATGGTATACTATGTACCAAGGGCATAGGTACCTCAGAGGCCTGCCAGGGGCTGCAGCATGTATTATGCCACCCCTGGTAGGCCATCCAAACTGACACCACAGGTCTGCTACTGCAGCCTGGGTAAGGTGGTGCATGCACCCCTTGCTGTGGTATAGGTTACCTATATCACTAAATGCATACACACATATAAACCTATAAGTCACTCCTAAGGCAGGCCTTATCAATCCTAAAGGCAGAGTGCATGGTTCTTATGTGAGAGGGTGCCCCTGCATGAGCAGGGCCCCTCTGCAGCGTTCGGAGACCATCTCTGATGCTGTTTGTAGTGCAGCCTGACCATATACTCTTAAACGCATTATATCCTCGCGGTAAAATGCTAACTATGGAATGGCTGCACCGAAACATGTCGTGTTTGGTGTCAAACATCTTGGAATACTACCCCCCGCCAATTCTGGCGGCGGGGGTAGCATTCCACCCTTCTAGAGGGAAAGGCATGTTAACTCTGACGAGTCCGGTAACTTCTTTCCAGAGCCCTGGCATCACAAAATGGATGCTGCTGCCACAGACACGAGTCTGGCCTCCTGCTGCTGGACGAAACTCCGGCAGGGGAGGCCTGGACAATAGGTTTCCTGTCCCAGGGAGGTGTGACCACCTCCCCAGACAGGACAATGTGTATTGGGGCTGGGCGGGAGCACTTTCGGGTGCTTTGAAGTCCTGCACTGGGGGCACATTTGGTGTCCCTGTGCATACCCCAGTTCAAACCGGATCAGGGGCTTGCAGCCCCTGCTTTGGCGCGAACTGGACAAAGGGAAAGGGGTGTAGCCACCCCTCTGCCCTGACCCACCCATAGGTGGGGCCACAGAGTAGTCCATCCCCTATTTTTGGAATAAAGGTAGGAACCCAGTCCTTAGGACTTTAGATTATACCTGGACGAAACTCTGAAACAGAATCCTGGACCTTCGACGCTCTACTCACGATTAGAGGACTGAAGAATCTCCCTTGGGGTCAAGGAGTGACTCCCCTGCTTGGCAGGCACCAAAGAAGCATCTGTCCGGTTCGCATCACTGAAGCTCCCGTCGGACGCCGAAGTCATCGCATCACCAGAGGTGGATTCTCAGACTTCCCCGAGGCTACCCTGAGTCCCCAGCAAAGCTGAGGCCCGTGGCTATCGTGGGTGACGTGAGACCGTGACCCCTGGACACCGAGCACACTTGCAAGTGCACCATCTTCTGGGTCTCCCAAGAAGTCGTGCTTTCGGCTCCGAGTAGCCCTAGCCTCCAGCACCACCTGCACTGAAGATCACTGGCCCCCACTCCACGAGTGTCCTGTAAGCCAGCTCCACGTGCGGCGTCACGAGGCTCCTTCGCGGTCGCTAGCCCGTTGGCTAGTAGCCCTTACCGAAGGCCAATCTTTTCTTTACTTAGCAGTCTGGTTGCTCCAGGCCTGCCCTCACTTACCCTTGCTGGGTGAGTTCCCCAGACCTTGCTGGTCTGCATCATCGACGATCTTCATCTTACATCGAGACTTGCCGTTGCCAAGGCCTGTTGGGTCCAATCTGGTTGCCGACACCGCTGCACTCGACAGACATCGAGCACCAGCCCGAATCCTGCTCCTGGTCGCCGACAACGCCTCCCGGACCTCGTGGCTGCAGAGTCAAGACGACTGTCACCGCACCTGAAGCACTCAACATCGGTGGGCATCTGTCCATCGCCTCCTGGTCACTGGCTAGTGACCCAGACTCTGTCCCCTCTGCTTTCAGGTTCTTCAGAACTCCGATCCACTCTTGGATCCACCCGGACACTTTTCTCCTGGTCGCCAGCAGCACTTTGCAGCAGATCGCCATAAGAACCGACGACGAAACCCGACCCCGAAAGGCACCTATGCACCCGGCTTCCCTGGGTGAGGTAACACGAGTACTCCGGTGCTCCCGTGGGTAGAGACTCTTCAAAGTCCTAGATCTCAAAGGGTTTTGTCCTAGTCCTCTTTTAAGTGTCCCTTTCCTCTATTTTCCCGATCCCGACTTTCTCCATAGAAGTTAACGGCGTATCGCGGTTGTGTATTTACACTGCACGCGTCTCCCGTGGGTCCCCTGTGTCACTACCTTGGGTGGTTCCTTGTGGTCCAAGCACTTCTAGAGGCTCTAGGCCTAGTGTCTAGTTCAGTTGTGGTTCGCATACCACTTTATTGGTATATGGTTTGGTACGCCCCTAGGGCCCAAACGTGTATTTGTGCTATTACTGTGATTTAAGATCTTATAACCTATGTACTTCGAACTCTAGCCTCATAAAGAGACTAGAGGGGTGTGTTTAGTAATAAATACATATATTTTGAATATATACCTGGTGTGGTGCTCTTTCATTTGGTCACTCAAGAGATTATAGACTCGTAAAACAAGCTGCTTTACATTCCTTCAAGACTTAGCCTGAAGGCTGCTCTCCACAGCTACCACTAGGATAGCTTTCAATAAGGTTGTCTTTAACCTACCTACCATAAGAGTCGATTTGGACTGGTGCAAGGTGCCCACTATAATTAGTGGACAGCATATGCCAGGCCAACTTCTCACACCTGCCCTTCATTCTGCAGAATGAAATATGCAAATTTAATGCTGCCCAAGGATCTTACGGGGAGCTTCTTTGCTCAATGCCATCCTTGTAAACGGCTGCCACCATCACCTGGAAACATTTTATATTTGTTTAAAACATAAAGACCAAGGGTGCACCACATATAAACAATCGGTAAACGCAACTGCTGTTAGCAAGCGAGTAATAATAATCCTGCACAATCCAGTAAATTTCTTCTTTTATTTATGCTTCTTGCAATTGTTCTTAAAACCGGCCAACGCGTTTCATCCACTAGACAATGGACTTCTTCAGGGCAAAAATTATGTATATTTTCCGATAGGGGGGGAATCCAGTTTCAGCAAAATATCAAAAAACAACAATTTTCCTTTGGGAGAATTACCATCCCAAGTTACACCATCTATGCGAAATGTTTGTCAATGCGCATAAAAAGCCAGTAGAGGATAAAGAATCCCATCCATGTGTGAATCACATACATTCGTGTCCCATGTCTATGTTGTAAGCAGCGCACAAGACGCCCTGTATAAGGCACTTGAATCCTAGCAATCGGAATTCCCCCAGTCCGTATCTCCGGTATTGTATTTGATAACGCGAGCAAAAAAACTTTCATTTTTGTTTGGTTGCCTTTGTTCATGTTTTATTTTGATGCCCCCACTGGAATGATAATGCTCAGAGTGGGTGCTTTTCTCTTTTGCATATTTTTCACAACCCTCCATCCCTGTGCAGGGGTTTAAAAATAGAAGCAAAGGGGCATATTTACATTCCCTGGCGCATCCCTGCATTTCAGCAGGGATGCGCCAGGGAAAATGCGTCACGCAAGTTTACCCTTGCGCCACGTCCAATGCGCCGCATTTACAATGCGGCGCATCGTGGCGCAAGGATAAACAGATGCGTGACGCATCTGCCGACGGAAGGTTGGCGCAGTGCTGAAGTTGTGTCGCAAGCGCGACGCAGCTCCAGCACTGTTCCAGCCTTCCCTATCCCTAACATGGTGCGTCAATCCTTACGCCTGCTTGAAGCAGGCGTAAGGATTTGACGCACCAGCGTCGAGAAAAGTGACTGCGTGAAATCTTGTAGATTTCACTCGTCACATTTCCGGCGTTCCTGCGCCGGAACGCCCCCCTGCGCCGGTACGCCCACTGAAACCTGACGCAGGTTTCATGTGGCGCAGGGGTCTTACTACGTGACGCATCTCCCTAGATGCGTCACGTTGTAAATATAGCGCAAGTCGGCGCATGGTTTGCGTCGCCGTGCGTCCCATGCGTGATGCAACGGCGGAGCAAAAGTGGCGCAAGGGGCTTGTAAATATGCCCCAGAGAGTTTTAGTTCATGGAAATGTCACATCATGCCTAAACTGGCATTTCAAGGATCAGCAGACATCACCTCCACCCTCTTCTATTTCCAAATTAACTCTAATCTCCCAATGGACCTAATTTTTTTAGCAGAAATTTGATCTGCCAACTGTGCAGCAGAATAAACCGTAAAGCATGAACAATATTAAGGGTGGGCCATAGCAATATACCAATCTTTTAAGTGCATCAACAAACTCATATGGAGTAAAACTGACTCGTAATATGAATTTGTGGCTCAGGAAAGATTTGGCAAATTAACTTTCTATCTGGGGTCAATCAAAATTGCCTTCCAGTGTTATGTTATATTATTTTCTTATTCATAAAAGAACAAATACACACAAGGTCTACCAGCACATTTTGTACCTAACTATAAAATCATATGTTAATCATTAATAATCCAATTATAAGCATTTCTCTAAAAGGGAGAAGATGGTCTTTGGTCTGTAAAGACAGGAGAATAGTGGGGCATATTAGCAAGACCGGCGATACAATTATCGCCGTTTTAGCGGCAGGAAACTGCCGCTAAAACGGCGATAATGGGCTTGATAATATGCGTTATAGAATTCCAATAGAAGCCCAGGTTCAGGGCCGGACTGGTAATTCCGGGCACCGGGCAATCCCCCGGTAGGCTGGATGGGGTGGGGGTCGGTTTTGTGTGACAGTGGGCCGGTTTTGTTGCTGGGGCCATTTTGGACCCCTGCTGACTGTGCATAATGCTGGTGCTGCACCGGTGCGCATGCACGCACGCACCGTCCGTGTCTCACAGTGACCCGATTTCAATTTCATTTAGGCAGGCAGGCTACTAGTCTATGATTATAATTTATTAAATCCACCTGCACCAGCACCTCCATGCCGCGCGCAGAGCGCCCGCAGATGTCTCCGCCGCCGCGTCTGCGCGCCGCGGTTTTACAGTTCAGCCTTAGGGTGGGGCCTGCCCAGGCCTGGGTCTGCCTGGTGATGATCATGCACATTGCTATTTGCTGGGGCCAGGGGGGCTCGCGCAATAAAAAGTGCGCGTGACTGCTGGTGAGGCGAGGTCGAGCCTAGGAGGCAGGCATCTCAGAGGCCAGAGAGACGACTGAGAAAGGGAGGCACCCCATAATTTAATTATTTCTAGCCCCCCTGTGTGCCGCCCGCAGCCTCAGGTGAATCTATTGTTCGTCCAGTCGAGTCATTTAAATTGCATGCAATCCTGATCCTATGACCTGGCCTGATCTGATTCATGGGCCATGGCACTGTCTGGGGGCGTCGCAACCGGGCCGGAATTAAAAGCAAAAGGTTAGGCCCCGGCCCGGTTCCGCAGCGCAGTGGATTTTGTTGTGAGCAGGGGCGGAGCGAGGTGGTGGCTGGCCTCAGCCTGGCTCTAGTCATTCTAGGCTATGACTCGAGGAGTGGCAGCGATTATGTGTACACTAGCATCTGCCTGGGTGACCCCGATGCTAGTGATCCATGGAAATCTTAATCAAATCACTCAGTTGTGAAGTGAGAGTGACGTCCCTTGCGGAGTGGACCTATCCCGGACCGTGATCCATGTAACTTAGTCATCACCCCTTTCACTATTCCAAAATGGAACAGCAAAGTGAAAGCCTGTCGTTTATCTAAATTGAACACACAGACAATGTGTATGCCAAAGCAAGCTGCGCACGTCCTGACATTAGGGAATTGGACATGGTTTCTTTTTTTCACTCCTTGGTGGAGCGACCCAGGCAACACACATCAGCCTGACACAAACTCACTGCCCATAACACCGTGTATACACACCACGTAACGTCGACCTGTGTCTGGAAGAGGTCCACTGTCTACAGCGAATGGCACGCGCCTCATTTAGACAATAGCTACTACTAAGCTGCATTTATTTTATCTATGTTATCTTTAAATTATTTCCCGTAAACTTTCTTCAAATGCCACAGTTATTGATCAAATCCTATTTACATATAACTTTCAGAAAGATGCGCCTGTTTAAGGGCAGGGGGGACACGTTTGAATAATACTGTTTACATACTCGCATTGCACCATGAATTGTTTTATGCCATGGGGGGAGGGGTAGCTGATTTATGTGTCCAGTGAGCAAATAAAGCAAGGAAAAGTGAACAACGTTAGCTCGTGTGTACCACAAATACGGACCATGTAGGCTTTTGTTACTTTGTGTGTGAGGACGTGTGTGGTATGTTGTGTAGGCCAAGATTCTCCTCCCGAACACCATAATATATGTGGAAACAGAGTTGGACTGGTTTTTGGTTTGCAAACTAGGATGCATTTTTTGTAGCGAGACATTGGGGTAAGATTGTTTTGGCAGTCTGTATTTTTAAGTCTCTGTTGTTGTGAAAGGTGTTTTGCAGTCTTGTGTTGTCACATACAACCATTGAGGACTCACTTGCATTTACACTCACCCTCCAGAGTTTTGATCTCTTGCTTTCCTTGATGATGAATTAAATTCAACCAATGAAAGAATATCTAGGATTCCCTGGGGTTCAACAGGACAAATGTGTTTTTGAGTGAAGATTGCTTACTTTAACTGGCATGTTGAAGCAGCTGTGGGCATGTACACACGGTGTGCGTATATGTGAGTAGACAGGAAGAGGCATATGCACACCAGGGCCGGACTGGTAATTCCGGGCACCGGGCAATCCCCCAGTAGGCTGGATGGGGTGGGGGCCGGTTTTGTGACAGGGGGCCAGTTTTGTTGCTGGGGCCGATTTGGGCCCCGACCGTGAGTCAGAGACAGAGTATGAGCCAGTTCAGTAGTCTGTCTGACCAAACATTAAATAAGCACAACTATCTCTCTGCATAATGCTGGTGCTGCACCGCACGCACCGTCCGTGTCCGTGACTCAGTGACCCGATTTCGATTTCATTTAGGCAGGCAGGCTACTATGATTATAATTTATTAAAATCCACCTGCACCAGCACCTCCATGCCGCACTCATCGCCGCAGAAAACGATGTATATGCTGATAGCAGGTGACCATATAGACGTAGAGGAAGTGTCTACCCTTCTAAGGGCAAATGATCATTTTAAATACCTTGGCAATGTGACAATCATCATAATTAAAAATTTTGATTTGGTGCGCGCAGGCATTGTGTCCGCCCTAACAAGAAGTGGAGATGGCTTTTATTCAGCTTTGTACGGGTGGGAGATGGAACAGATCTGCCGGATTGTAAACCCAGAGTTTTTAATTGAATGCATTAACACAATGTGTGCATAGGCCGTGCGATTATAATATATGATGGTGCACTGTTTGTATTTTGAACCTGCAAGATATACTGTGATAAAGCTGTCGGGCCAAACTCTTACAATGTCCTTCGCATACATCTTTGTCCTCTCATCAAAGCTCATCCATCTATCCATCTATCTATCCATTCATTCATCCATCCAGCCATCCATCCATCCATATATCCATCCATTTAAATGGGATTACTCTCCGTAGTCCCCTCCAGGTTCTTTTGAGATTCGAAAGGCTGCGCACATGCGATGCACATGTAAAGCACATGCCTGTCATAAAGTGTCCTACAAGTTGTCACACAAGTGAATTGTCACATAAGTGCCCTTGAGGACAACCTATGCTTCACGGTTGGGCTAAATGGTTGGTGGTAGGGTCTATAACTATTTGCTGCTGATACAATGGCAGTGGGATATGCCGATAATTAACTCCTCAAAGTAAATGGACATACGTATCTGCTAATCAGCTTCACATAACACTCAGAATACTTTTAAAAGAACTTTAAAGAATATGCATCCGTAAACTCTCTCCTGTGTTAAAAATTCAAAATGATACTGGGACTTCATGGGGAGATGCTCTTCAAGGATGGTGAGCTGTAGCACTTGTCTTCCACAGGCCTCCCTTGTGAAGTGTTTTTTAGATACATATTGTTCATACTGACTGCTGAGACATGGTTAGATATCCTTGTCGGCCTAAGATTCCTCCAAATTAAATTCAGGTTTGATCTGC
Source organism: Calotriton arnoldi (assembly GCA_963921515.1). Lineage (NCBI taxonomy): Eukaryota > Metazoa > Chordata > Amphibia > Caudata > Salamandridae > Calotriton > Calotriton arnoldi. The sequence continues at coordinate 4,063,144 of CAWUFW010000553.1, read as the reverse complement.
TTTATTACATCAAAAAAGGCCATTTTTGTTGGCTCTTAGGGCTCAGTGCACTTTACCACTGCTAACCAGTGCTAAAGTGCTTGTGCTCTTTCCTTTAAACATGGTAAAATTGGCTTACACCGAATTGGCAAATTTAATTTAATTGTAAGTCCCTAGAAATGTGGTTCTACATGTAACCAGGGACTGTAAATTAAATGCTGCTAGTGGGCCTGCAACACTTATTGTGCCACCCACGTAGGTAGCCTATTTAAACATGTGTCAAGGCCAGGGCCTGCCATTGCAGTCTGCCTGTGCAGTTGTAAAACTGCCATTTTGACCTGGCAAAATGAATCTTTTGCTAGGCCTAAAAATATTCCCTTTTACTACATATGTCACCAGGATGTCACCACTAGCGCAAGCCCTTTCCATAAGGCAGGGTGCAGTATGCAGAGTGCAGTGTATTTAAATGGTTTGGCATATACTTTTAAGTTTTATATGTCCCGGAATAGGCGAGGCTGAATTGCTACCCTTGTTCTCTGTGTGATTCTTGAATTTTTCACAATCCCATGACTTCAGTGATGTACAGGCAACATTGATAAATTGGTTATATTTAAATTCATGTTTCGTGCTCGACATTTCATTTTTTAGTGTTCTCTGTAGGAATGTCTGTGATTTATGACTGGGTATCCTGGTGCTCCATAAGGTAATCATTTACTATGCTTTAACCCTTTCGGTGCGTCGGACGGCCCCCGGCCGTCCGACGTCACAGTGGGCGTGTGCGGAGGACGGCCATGGGCCATCTGAACCACGCCCACTGTTTAATTTGCCCGCACCGCGGCGGAATTTGCGCCGCGGTAAACGGGTTAAAAGTTAATACAATCTAAATGTAATGAAAAATGTGTTGAAAAATGCTTTGTTTTGGCCTTTCTGTCTCCCAAATGTTCTTGGGGGGACAACCCCCCAAACTCCCCCTAGTAGTGGTTGCTCACTGCGCTTGCTCGCTACACACCATGTGGGGGCTAGTCTCACTTTTACTTTGTTCTCTCTGATTTACTACTTGTGTTTATTTTTGGTGCTCTCTGAAAGAATGTCTATGGGTACATATGACTGGGTGGGTAACCTGGTGCTCTTTAAGGTCATCATCTATTATTTACTGTGCTTTGAAAGTTGATACAATTGGATATGTAATGAAAAATGTGCTGTAAAATTCACCATTTTGGTCTGTCTTTTTCCAAAATTTTCTTGGGGGGAGAATACCCCAAACCCCCCTAGTAGTGGTCGGGGACGCTCGCTGCGCTCGCTCGCTACGCGCCGGACGGGGGCTGGTCTGGAAAAATTTGCCAGTGCTGCTTTCAGTTCCCAGTCCGGCCCTGCCCAGGTTAGATGTGCAGGACATCTAACCTGGGCTTCTATTGGAATTCTATAACGCATATTAGCAAGCCCATTATCGCCGTTTTAGCGGCAGTTTCCTGCCGCTAAAACGGCGATAATTTTATCGCCGGTCTTGCTAATATGCCCCAATGTTTTAGAGTTTAGCTGCTGCTATAGAAAATAATGTGTCACCAAAGATTTTCATTTTGGACTTAAAAAGTTATAGATCAGGAAGATTAGCAGCCTACAACTTCAAGGCTGGGCTGGAACAAGAAAATTTCGAGCTCAAAAATCCACTCACTTCTGAACATGACTCTAAACTGAATGGGCAGCCTGCAAAGTGACTTTAATGTTGCAGATATGTGTTAGGGTCTGGAAAGTCCACTCTTGCTGCCACATGTTGAAGATGTTGAAGATTTTAACTAGCTAGCTGAGGAAGCAAGCTAGACAGAATTTGCGTAGCACAAGCTTAAGTGGATCAGTATATTTACCACCAGAATGCGACGATGGGGAAACAATAGGCAACATTATTTTCAGCCCTCTAACTTGAGCAAAACAGGCATTCCAAATTCCAAATTAAATAGTATGGGGATCCAGTGGAAAAGAGGAATCTATGTACATCACCAGGTTTCTAACATTCTTTGCAGAGCAAGATGATGGGCCCATGATGACATCAGGAGAATAATGTTCCACTTTGGCCACTCTTTTCCAAGCTCTGCTTTAAATTAATTTTTCAGACGCACTTTTTTGCGCACCTCTAAATGAGTGGACACTGCAGATTCCAGGAAAATGACTCCACAGCCGATCGACTATATTTTTGTGTTTATAAGCTGCAAATATGTTGTACAGCCTAATGGTGTGCAGCTTCTCAGATACAGAGGGGGCCAGTTTTACCAACACTTTGCTCCAGTGCAGGGCTACCAAAAGTGACACCAACTGGTGCAGTGTTGCTTTGTAATTTACTTTTAATTGCAAAACTGTTTGTGTTGGAAAACAGCCCGAAAATAATGTAAAGTAGTTCTATGGGCTGCTTTGCTCTACTTTGCACCAAGAGGACTTCTCTCCGGTGTTCCCGGGAAACCACCCACGGATTTTAGTGCAAAGCCCTATCTACTAAAAAATAGGGCTTTGCGCCAAGAAAATATTCCTCCTCGAGGCAAGTGTAAAGTTGGAGAATTGTTTTTCTCCAAACTTTGAATGTGTGCTGTGCTATACTGCACATATACAAAGTTGGACATTTTTTAAACTATGTTTAAGCATAGTTTTTGTACTAGGACAGTATCCTCCCAGTACAAAGCCTGTGCTAGATATTACAAAGACCCTCTTGCACTATAGTGCAAGGGTGGTTGTGTGGTACATGAGAGCCTAAAATATGCCAGTGCTGGAGGAGTTGACAATAGCCCCACATCTTCTCCTGCTCTCTCCCTTTCATGCAGCACAGTGCAGTAGCTTTGATTGCTGTGTTGCATGGTGTGACTTGGCCCCAGTTGTGTGTTGGGGGACATAACATGAAAGGAAAAGGTCTTAGGGGGATATTCACAAGAACGTGCGCTAAACATCTAAAAAAAATGTTAACGCAACTTTACACATCGCAGTCTATTGTGGGAAAATAATCCTGTGTTAACGTGGAATTCACAACACGGCGGTACCATGCGATAGTTTGCCGAAAACGCAGCCAATGTTCGCGATACAACAACCGCGACGGTGATAAAAAACCAAACCCCAACGCAAAAAAACATGCGATGGGCCAAACCGCTTTGAGGAAATCAGCGATAAGCAGCGCCAGGCCTGCTATACACACACGGCAGGCGGGAAAATCACTACAAAAGTAGGTAAAACCCACAAACACAAAATGACCAACATCGAAGCACCATGGAGGCAGCCGGAGCAGGCGCAGAGGACGAGCGGAACACCACAAGCACCCCGGTCGACCAGCCTGGGACCTCGGGGACAGGGAAGGGCAAGGACAAGAAGAAGAGGAAGACGAAGTTCAGTCCGCAGGAGAATAGGATTCTGATCACAGAGGTGATGGAACACCATCAAGAACTGTTCGTCGCCTCCAACGTGTCATTGGGCACCAAAAATGGAATATGGCGGTCCATCGTGGACAAGGTGAATGCCGTCGGAGAGCACAAGAGGTCAATGGACGAGGTCAAGAGGTGATGGATTGACATCAAGCGCAAAACCAAGGAGAAACTCGAAGGCAGCATTGCAGACTGGAGGTGGGAGCCCAGCACCACAGCTGGAGCTGGATGAGATGGAGGAGCTGGTGTCGACAGTCATCAGTGTGGAGACCGTGGCAGGAGTCGGGGCACCGAACACTGCTCGACATGACACAACACAACAGCAACAGGGTGAGTAACCACCAGGTACTGGGGGGACGGGGGAAGATGGCCACAATGGCACACATGCACAATCAAGTAGAGCACAGTGCACACCCACAATGACTCTGGATCATGGCCCTGATCCACAGACTGTCACAATGTACATTGCCATGCTGTCTGAATGTGAACATGTACCATGCGGCTACATACATGTGGACACATTGTAACACAGCATCTCCCCTTCACATTGCAGGGGCACTGTCAACACCTCCTGCAGAGCAGTCCCAGCCACTCTTCACTGATGACGAGGATGACACCACCAACATCGACACCCAAGCCCTCCAAGACATCATTGAACTCATCCGCCAATCACCTCCAGGACCAGGGCAGCCCAGCTGCATCGAGGAGACCCCACCCACTCCACAAACCACCCAGCAGGAGGCACCCACAACCCCGGCTGTCTCCCAAGACCCCCCCGAACAACACATGGCCTTCCAACGCTGTGTGTTGGAGGGCCAGAGGGAGATGGCTGAGCAGGTACGGGTGGGGTTCGACCTCATGGCTACCAAACTTGACACCATCCATGGGTGTCTGAGTCCCATCAGGGACCACCTCCAGTCCCTAACAGACACCCACAGGCCGCTCCATGGTCTCCAACAATCCCTGGCTGACATGGCTGGAGTCATGACTCGGAGACAAGAACACCTGTCCGCTCAGAGTGGCTCCAGCGATCTCAGCCGTGAGCTGGCACACATGCGGAGGCTCATGGAGGACATGGTGCGGATGGAGGCGGAAAGGATGGCAGCCACCGCTTTACATCAGCAAAATGTAGCTGGGATCTACCATGCCCTGCATATCCTCATCATGGCATTGCTGCCACAAGGCGTGGCGCAGATGAATGCTGCTGCTCCTACACCATCCACATCTCCGCCCCCTGGTGTGCCAGTGCCTCACAGTGCAGCAGGCATTTCCACTCCGGCACCTGATGTGTCACTGCCACACAGTACGGACGACAATCCACCTCCGGCCCCTGATGTGTCAGTGGCACACAGTGCCGCAGCCGGAACTGCACCACCCACAGGTGGGGCAGAGCACACATCCGAGGACGAGGACGTGGATGGGCTTGAGATCAGAAGGAGGCACTAGCATTCATGTCCGCCACCTGGCCTGTTGCTGCTTGGTGCCGCACATGGCCCCATGACCTTCCACTGACCCCCGATACACTCTGCTGCACTCACCTTGGACCGCGACATGGACTGCCATATCCTGTTTGGTGACCAATGACACGGCGACCAGACTGCGGACTGTACCCTTCCTCTTCCGCTGTACTTGTCACTCCCCGATGGACTCTGGCTGGCCCTCCACGGGCCCATATTGTGAAGTGGGGTTGGCATGGCCCTGTACTGCTCCAGCTGCAAAACTCCACTGGATGTGCATTAAACATTCAGAAATGCACTGCTGTGTCATGTCTTTCATCATTCATGTATGAATGTGTGGATGAATGTAGGGTCAGTGATTCCCCCTAACGTCAATGATGCTCATCTAGTGGGATTCCAGTCACAGTGTGCTACATTGCCGATTGCGTTCCGGGTGCCGTAGACACTACAACAGGGACACACGCATTAGTCACTTCCTTGTCCGTACATGGACTGAACCACGCCCAGAGCCCCCGAGTGATTGTTGCAAGCCCTGCGCTGGTCCGGCTTATGCCAGGCCAGACCACTCTGCTTATGCTCTGAGGGGGGGGCCACATAGCTACAAGTCGCAGATTTACACGCTAGTGGTCTGCAGGTCACTGGTCTAGTTGTCAGCATGTCACGGCCACTCCCTGAGTGCAGGTTTGCACACACACCACACCCATCCGGCACAGGCGTCACAGGCCACGTGACCCCGCCAATATAAGGGGCCGACAACGTCACATTCCCCACTGCCGGTGGTGACTGGATGACGGACGTTCCACGATTCTCAATCATAAAGGGCCCATGAGTTGTTGCGCACAGGGTTAGTGGCACCCGGAGCCATACGGCCATCACGGGCCTACCACCACCAGGCGCTGACTGGGGTTGCACAGCGTTAGTGGCACCCGGAGGCATGCGGCCGTCACGGGCCTACCACCACGTGGCGCTGACTGGGGTTGCACAGCGTTAGTGGCACCCGAAGCCTTGCGGCCGTCATGGGCCTACCACCACGTGGCGCTGACTTGGGTTGCACAGGGTTAGTGGCACCGAAATTGCTGAGCGGGTGTGCAGCCTGCGATGATGACGTGTGCACTGATGTGGTCTCTGCCATTGATGCCTCAGGACTCAGCGTCATGTGTGGGACCTGCTGGGCCGCAGTGCGGGTCCGCATGATGTGGAGCATGCCATGGTGGCGGGACCTGGGCCTGGAGCTTGCACAGGCACGTGGTGTGCCCACTGGTGGACACACCATTGGCGGCAGGTGAGCAGTGGGGCCTGGGTGCGCAAGTGCGGACAACCAGCGCTGGCCGGCAGGAGGGGGTAGGGTGCGGCTGCATGTGTGCGCAGAGACGGACAGCCGTTGTTGCCTTGTGCAGTGAGATGGACTCTGCCATGATTGACTCTGGCCTCGATTACAGATTGCAGACCTGGTGGCTTGCAGTGTATACCGGCACGTGGTTGGAGACACACCGGTGGCAGCAGATGAGCAGTGGTGCCTGGGTGCGCAGGGCGGCAGTGTCCCTCCTTCTCTCTCTCTCTCTCTCTCCCTTCCTTTCCTTCTCTCTCTCTCTCTCTCCCTTCCTTTCCTTCTCTCTCTTTCTCTCTCTGCCTTTCTTTCCTTCTCTGTTTCTCTGTGTCTCGCTCCTTTGATGTGCGCATGACACACGTTCTGATTTTGTGCTTTATTTTCCAGGCTATGACATCAAGATTGTCCCGGACGGACCCGACAGGAGTCTTCCGCATTGCTGTTTTGTGTTGTATTTCAAAAAAGTTTTTGGTTGTTACTTCAATGATGAGTGACTGTTTCTCGTTCTTCTGACCACACATGTGTGTTTCTTGTTGTCATTGTGCGACATCATGCGCTTTTTGTGGCTCTTGTGTCGTGCACGGTATGTGTTTGTCCTGGGGGTTCGGGGGGGGGGGTGCCTGGGAGTGGTGGCGGTGGGTGTTGTGGCCCTCATGGGTCTCCGAGCTGCATGATCATTGGCTCCATGGCATCTGTGGGTCTTCAGATGTGGCTCTGGCCTGGGCTCCCTTTCATACTGCAGGTAGTCGTCCTGCTTAACACCAGCAGAAGGCAGGTGTTAAATCCCTGCTGCTACTGCAGCTTATCGCCTGTTTTTGGTTCACATCGCAGATCTGGCAGTTCGTTGTGAATGTGGTGTAGTGGTGTTTTCGTGTGTTTTTGCACGGGAACGCCTACTCTGCATCTCCTTAGGGTTAGTTGGTGGTGTCACCCGTGGAGGTACATTTTGTGGCAGTTATCGCGGGAATACTGGCGTTGTCTGCAGTTTGCACCCGCTTGTGAATGGGGCGTTAAATCTATCTCCACTTTTGATGCGTTAAGGTGGAGATAACTCGGCAATAAGTCCTTGAGAATATGCCACTTAGAGCGGTGAGAACGTCAAGTTAATCGTTAGTCTTTTGTAACACCCACAAAGTCAGGGTTTTAACAAATGTATCTCATGGTGGTTCCCGCCACAGAAGTATAAGAAAATACAAGAAAAACAACCCATGCTCAAGGCAGGAGTAAGATTGTGAACATCCTCATTTTTCATGAGACTACAAGAATAGGGCCCCTCTTGTGGAGGAAAACATACAGAGTCACATGTACAAATGTACATTTTTGCTTTACTTAACTATGAACTTCTCATGGGTGAGCATGATGCGCTGGGATTACTCAAGCCAGCCCATGATCCTCTCGGAGATCCAGGACTAATCTTGGAGACTATGGAATTCAGAAATATTATGCAAACGTTAGAGGAGGCCGACAAGAAGTGGGTGTTTTCGATGTGTGTCCACATTGTCCCTTTGCTTGAAGTGGTAAATACATATCCTGCACTACAAATATGTATAAAAGAAATATTTTGAAAAGACAAATATTCAGTGTGCTTTTTGACAGCGACACAATGAATTTAGATACCGACCTTCTGCACCCATCAGAATCTGGCTTCTGTAATCTAACCGAAGCACCCACACATCATGATGGTCCATAATGTTCTGTACACAGCATGTCATATTCTTGATAGGTTACACATAAAATGTTCTCCCTCCAGTGTTCTACTGTTCCTTTAGATAGCTCCTACAACAAAGAAAAATCTAATTAGATGCGATTTTCAGTCAGCAGTGTGAGGCGTGTAAGGAGTGAGGAGGACGCCGCTCTGCTGCTGCTGCTTCTTCCACCGCATCGCTGCCTTCAGCCTACAGCATTATCAGCATTATTACAAGGCTTCTGCGACGCTGAACCGCAGCTCCGCAGCGTTTGCCTTCACCCTTCACCCTTTGCCTCGGAGTACTCCTCGGAGTAAGCCTCGGAGTAAGCCGCGAGGAGCAGCGGCTGAGCGCCAGAGACCTGCCGCGTACTTGCAGATAGCAGTCTGCGGTGTCCCCTCCCCCTTGTGGTGTCAGCCCGTGCAAGGGGGTTGCACGGGGGGGCCTACACAGGAGCAGAGTCGTGGAATTAAGGAGTTCTGGAGCCCCGGAGCCCCAGAGGGTAGTTCCTTCGAGTGGAGGGTTGTGCAGGGGTTGAGCATGCAGCAGCTCCTCATGGCATCTTGGAGATCGTCCTTGACCCTCCTCTGACACCGGGGGGTGCGGAGAGTGCAGCAGACCGGCCGGAGTCAGAGCCGGCACCAGAGCTCCCACGGTAAGCGCGGCCGCCATTAGACGGTGGCCGCAGTGAGTGCGTGCCCTTGGCAGATTGCGGAGGCGGCCCGATTAGATCGGGTGCAGCCTGCAATTCTGTCTAGTGTGCCCCGCTTGCCCCGCTTGCCCTTCCTCCGTCGCCTGCTTGCCTGCTTGCCATCTGCTGGTGACCTGCCTGAAGGGAGAGTACAGTCACCAAATATTATCTCGAGTCTCCTGATTGTGGGTGCCGCAAGTTTCTGCTGGAACCGCTAAAACATCTTTCTCACTAAAGCAGGAGTTGTGACCCATTTTCATCAGCCGCAGTAGTCGCCTAACATTTCTTTTTCGTGGTCTTCTTGGCATATTTGACTGCTGAACACAGATCCCGATATAGTTGGGACAAGGCGGGTGACCGGTGAGTGGCATATGGCAGGCGCGCTCAGAGTTCAGAAGCGCAGATTGCCGTATTTTGGGCAAGTGAGCAACGGAGTGGCTCTGGTCTTATTTATATTAACCCTCACAAGGTCATCAACAGTGCCGTGGAGCACATAAGTGGGTATTGGGTTGTGTTTTGACTTCAGCTGGGATGCTGCTTTTGGTCCCAGGACTTTAAGCAGCAGTACCGGCTGTATTGATTATAGTTATATAGAAGAGTCAGGGTTTGTTACTACAAGCCTGGTGGGTTAGTTGCACTGAAGTCTGGTCATAAAGCCCAACGCCTGGATCTTCTTGTAATATTGGATACTAGAAGCTTGCCAACCAGCTCAACTATCTGTAGGAGACTATCACGCCTGTTTGGATTCAGTATGGCTTACAAAAGACTAAGATCCCGTACCATCTTTATGAAAAGACTAGGAACTCAGCAAGCCACACGACTTAATGCAGGCAAGAAGGCTCCTGTAGGCCATGCGGTAGGGAGCGTTGAAATTACGCAATTTTTTCCAAAAATAGATAACAGCGGTAAAGGGTTTGATTATAAGGAGCAAGGAAGCGATTATAATGAGCAAGGAAGTGCGCATACTCAAGGAATTGTGCAGAAAGTTGGAAATACCACTGAAGTCCACTCACTAGATCAAAAGGAAAATTTAACCATACTCAAGGGAGAAAATGTTACTAATCATACTATTCATAAACAGGATCAAAATGTAGACTCGCAAGACCTGGAAATAACGCCTATACCTCATTTGGAGCAAAAATTACACCAAATCTCCGTAGCAGACTTTACTCTACCCGACATTAACGTACCTTCCCCGATTCAAGAGCCCGCAGAAATAAAGAACCATCCAACAATTGTAAATAGTACTCCTCAAAAACTACCAACCTCGTCCGGGAATTTTACCCAATCACCAGAATTCTTTTTCACAAGGCACCTACAATCCCCAAACTGCCAGACCCCTGTTTCTAATGCACTATTGACTTTGCAGAAAATTCTAGAATCAATTCTTACCCTCTTGGGGAATATGATGGATAACTCAGACCAGTTGTTAGACACTCAATTAAGTATGTTACAATATCTTGTAGACAAATGCAGTTTTGCATTTGTCAGTCACCATCTTGCAAAGGAACTGGAAAAACAAAGTTTTACCACTCCCAACATAAGGATAATCCTCTTAAGGAAACTGTAACACCAAAAACACCAGAGAAGAAGCACGCATCAGTTCAAACTGGGAGAAACAAGCAAATAAAGTTGGAGAACATTCAAGCGCTTTCGCTCAAAAACTTATTTAAGGAATCAGATAATGAAGAAGTCTCAAATTTGGCTATACCGAATTTCTCAATTTTCTGTCAGACAAAATCTAAAGCTATAGCTGAACAAACCAAAATTCCAATGACAACTAAACCCAAAAAAAGAAGTAAAAATTCTGATTCCTTACCAATATCACCTTTGGACATAGCCTTAACACAAAAGGAAATACGAATTAATAAGAATGTAAAGAAAAGGCAGAAGAAAAGATCTATAAGGAGATTTGCAAAGCAAAAACCACGTATGTTAAAATTCCCAAATTCACCATCTTTGGACCACCTAATAAATGATTGCGATAAATCTTTGAAAAACAATATTAATCAACCTACAATGGAGCAGATTGGCACACAAATGAAAGAGACTGCTAGTGTCTTAAATCCGTTGGCAGGGAGTTTTCTATCTGCCAAAAGTCAGGACAAACTGGTTTATCAAGAGCCTACCCATCTGATAGAACGGTCCCGGATGCCTCTGGAACCTCAGATCCAATCATGCTTTCTGGAGTTTACAGATCTATTTCCATCAGGAAGCGACCCACTCAATCGGGAGCGAATTACGAACCTTATTCAAAAGATACACCCGCTACAATCTTTCTCAAGTTCAGAAATGAAATTAGTAGTTTTTCCTCTGAAATCAAAAACCACGGTGGCCGTAGCCGAATTTTGGTCTCCAGTGTTCCCGGAATTATTTTACAAGAAAGAGAAACCCTGTTCAAAAATGGATATGATGTTATAGCAGTCAACCATAAGGGACTCCACAACTGGGACATTTCTTTGAAGACAGACAATATGAAAAACCATCTACCCGCCCAAGGCAACAGAGGCTTAACTGACTCATCTAGCACTCCTAGCCAAGCATTAACCATCTCAATTAGGAATGGTGAAAGAAGAATCTGGAATAAATCCATTCCTAAGGAGGAGAAAACAACGGATATAAAGCATTGGTCCTGGCTTGCGGAGAACCTAAATGGTAATAAACAGGGAAGGGTGGACATATTCCCTTCTTAGCCAAGGCTTGAGTATCACCTCCTGGAATATAGCGGGGATCAGCCAGGAAAAACTTGCAAAGATTATGGAAGACGACCCAGGGATTGTGGCATTACAGGAAACTTGGTAAACTACAACCTTTTATGTGGACAAGTATATAGTATATGACATTCCAGCAGAACCAGTTAATCGGGGACACGCCAGGGACGGACTCGCGGTATTTTTGAGCGAAAACTTTTTTGGGGACCAGAAATTATCCCCATGAAGTCACTGAACAGTCAATGTATTAAGATCAAGTGCTGGAAGGAGCCAGTGGGTATTCCAAATGACTTACTCATTTTTAATTTATATATTCCCCCAGGCTCCAAATTAGACCCTCTTATGTGCGATATCCTTCGGGAGATGGAAGAGGTGATAGAAAATCAAGGATTCCCGCCAATCTTCCTAACAGGTGACCTTAATGGGAAAATTTCCAATGACTTATTGGAGAAATGGGATTACGGTCAACAGGAAGAGGCCCGGTCAATTTCTATACCTACCTTTCCCGCAGGAATTAAAGCTGATAAACGTGGGAAAATAATACTCTCCTCGCTGCCAGCTATCAATGGAGTCATCTTAAATGGTAACATCGAAGGAGATATACCGGCATCTTGAACACGAAAAGGTATTTTTAACTCCTCAATACTAGATTACATGATATGCAGCCAGGATTTGTTTAGGAGAATAATGCACTTAAGTATTAATTTCAACCAGGGTAGCGATCACGCAATTTTAAGACTCTCCACAGGTCTTATAGTGAAATCCAGTTCCACCTGCTTTAACATGTTCCTTCAAAATCCAGCTTTGGTGAACCAGGGGCAAGGACGCCTCACCTGGAACAGCCGAGTACTTGACAATGTTAGAACAGGGAAGGCACTAGTGCATATACTTACAATCATAGATAGCACGGAACCAATAGTAAAGTTTGAAGCCACTCTAAAGAAACTGGTGGAATTCTTGCAAGAAAATTTTAATCACTGTAACTCTTACCCAAGAAAATATAAAAGGAATAATTTGGATACAAATGCAATAAAGCTAAACAAATTAATTTGGGCGCAATTTTTATATTTTTCCGAGGTAGACACAAGGAAATTAAAATACTTACAAACCGCCATCGGAGGGTAAAAATAAGCAAAAAAAAGAGCAACAGGATAAGAAATGGACGGATATCCAGATCGCGGTCAAACAAAAAAAACATGCGCGAATACTGGGCCTTCATTGTAAAAGAAACAGGAACAAAAAAACCTTTACAAACTGCACCAGTCCCTCCAAGGGAATGGGAAGGGTATTTAAAAAGTCTATATAAGGAGAACGTGAGGGTAGAAAGTATGAAACCTACAGTAGATAATATAGGAGAAATCACTTTTGATAATCTTGCTCCATCTTCTCAAATTGATCTGCTTATAAGAAACGCAAGATCATCCGCAGCAACGGGCCCAGACCAGATACCAATAAAGGTGCTCAAAAAGAATCCAAAGGAATGGAGCCTGTTTCTAGTTCCTCTCTTTTCTTATTGTTTCGTCACCGGCGAAATTCTGAGTTCCTGGAAAGGAAGTATAATCATCCCAATTCATAAGAAGGGCTCCCGGCTGTCCCCTGACAATTACCGACAGATTGCCTTACTGGACGCGACAGGAAAGATCTTCGCGGCCAGCGTCCTGGAGCATCTCAAAGAATGGGCTTTCTCAACCGGATCCATTCCATTAAATCAAGCTGGGTTCCGGAAAAATCATTCTGTACATGACAATATAGCTACACTCCAAGCCATATTTGACAAATATGTGGTTTCAAAACTACAGGTCGTCTACTCTGTCTTTATTGACTTTTCAACAGCGTTTGACAGAGTGGACAGACCATCGCTCTGGCAAAAACTAAAAAAACTGGGAATCCCAGAAAATGTGCTTCGTATAATTGTTTCTTTATACTCCGAAACCTGGTGTCAAGTGTTATTGGGACAAGAGAAGGGCCTAACATCTCCAATCAAAACATCGAATGGATTAAAGCAGGGGTGTCTTTTAGCCCCATTACTATTTTCCCTGTATATAAGCGATCTCCCAGATAGCCTAATAAAGGTAAACAACTTTCCCCCGAAGATAGCACTGTCTAAAATACATACCCTGTTGTATGCAGATGACGTGATCATCCTTGACCTCACACCTTTTGGTCTTCAAAGGAATCTGGACGCACTTTCCATATATACTAAAAGGAATTTTCTTGTTCCAAATATAACAAAAACCAAAATAGTCCATTTCCGAGGAAAACAAAAATATATAAAATATAACTGGACTCTCGGAGGGAAACCTTTGGAAATAGTGGAAGAATACATCTATCTGGGGCGTATCTTCTCTCAAACCTTAAAAAATAACTCTCACCTGCAACACTCGGCACACAAAGCGGATGTTCATATTGGGGCACTTCAAAGACTTTATTCCTCTACTGGGCGCAGGCATTTTTTACCCCTCTTGCAGGTTTATAGTACAAAGATTCCACCCGTTCTTACATATGCTCTAGAACATATCCCCATAAGTCAATGGCCCCCATTACAACTTAAAGAAAGCTAGAGCCTTCGAAAACTAACCAAAGTGTCTCAAGCTGTACCTGTGCAAGCCCTGCGCCTTGAGTTTTCGCTAATTAGTATATACGCCAGAGCAATTACTAATATAATACGATGGGCATATAACATCTTACATGCCGAACCTGGCACTTTAAGAGCATTACTAAGATCGGAAATCTTTGATCAAGGCTCTTCTTCAAAATACGTTTTCTTTCAAAACCTTGTGTTCGCACTGAAGTTATCAGAATGCACAGTCGATCTGTTGAAATCCTGGACCTCGGCACATTTGAAACTTTTTTTAAAATACTCAGTTTTAAGGATAAGTTATGATCTTGACATTTTGCACTGCTCAAAATTGGCACTTTATAAGGCATATGCTGACTCAGTGGAATTTAAGCAAAGGCAACAATATCTTACTTTCACTCTAAAACATGGTGTCCGGCGATGCATGTTCTTACTACGGTTTGGGACTCTCCCCTTTAAATCCTTAATTTGCAACTGGACAAAGAACAAATCTGCCAGTAGCATATGTGACCTCTGTCAAGGAGGAGTCCAAGACCTGACCCATGTATTGTTCCTTTGTCCTAATCCCACAGTAGTCGCTGCCAGAAAGAGGTTTTTAAAGCCAATTCAAACAAAATGTAATTGTGCAAATGCACAGAGTTTGATTTTTCTTTTAAAATCACCTCCCAATGAATTTGTTTGCTATAACCTGTTTAAATTTTTAAAACTTTTTATAAATTTGTATTAAGATGAATAATTATAAAAGTTCTTTATTTATAAATGTAATTTTGTTTTATTTTTAAATATTCTATTTGTTGTTCTCAGTGGAGAACTAAATCAAATAAATTTTGAATTTGAATTTGAATAATTAGATGCGAAAGAAAGAAGGAGAGAAACAAAGAAAGAAATGAACAATTCAGTAATTTTTCTATGCAAAATGTCAGGTTTTTTTATGTTTATTGTCTGTGTCTAATTTCCTCAGATAAAGTTTGGTATTTTCATGTTGTTTCAGTGAAACTGGGGCACCCTTGTGCAGGCCAACAAGAACGGACTGACAGTTTCAGACATTTACATTTATCTGAGCCTTTTAGCCAGGATTGCTGACAGCACATTTAGCGATGCTGGTAGTGTTAAAATACATAACGAAATCCGAGCAGCTGCTTTCAGGGGTCTCCCAAAGCTTGCAGTGTAGTTAATTACAATATATGAATATTCAAATAAAAAGCGTTTCGGCTATAACACAGCATTCCCAGAGGAACAGCAGACGCATGACCTGTATGCTGGGGTTACTTCATTTACATTAATTATAGGAACAATCTGTGCTGGTGACCTAATTGAATATGCAAATAAACAGCTTTTTATAACACTTATCTTGATTAGGTTGTTGAGAAAATAAAACTTTAATCATTACTAACTATTTCATTAGGTCCTGGCCAGGTATTACTCTTTTACTGTCGTCAGTGGATCAGCGCCATGACTATTTCGGATTATCATCCGTTCTTTTAAAGTTTTGTTCGTTCAATCATTCTTTCATCCATCCCTTCGTTCATTCGTTCATTCATTAATTCACGCATTCAGCAGCATCCATAGTGCCACTAATTAGCACCCATAAGCATACGATGTTTTCACAACTTGAAGAATGCAAGTCTGCTTATCCTTGGGACTGAATCTTAAGAAACAAGCATTGGCATAGCCAATAGGTCTCGCCTTTGGGGCCTTATAAGTGTTTAGCCAGAGCTATTGACTTTGCTAATGTTTAAGCTAAAAGTGAAACTACAGGCTGCGGAAAGGACGTAGAAATCAGGGATGAAGGGCTGAGGCAAGATAGAGAGAGTTCAGGAAGAACACTGCATGGACAGCAGAGGAAAGGAAGTCAAAATTTGTGAAGAAGGGCTGAGACAAAACAACGAGTCTCCCAGCAAACCTTGAAAAAGTTGTTTACCTTCTCTGTCCCATCCTCTGGCAGCCGCCCTGGCCAACATTAAAAAAAATAAGACGTGGATCCCTCTTCTAGGAACAGAAGCAACTTGCTTGTGTCACAAATGAAACGTCCCCAACGGAGAAGGCAGCTGCCTGTTTCTGAAACACAACATTGAAAAGATGACCCAAGACCTAAAATTAACGAGCTGGCCCTGGAAACGCCTCCCCTCCCTGCTGTTTGTCTAATGTTTGTAGAGGGAGCGATGGGGGAAGGGAGACCTGCTGGACAGGCACACCAAGTATAGCAGGACTTGCTTGTAAACAGAAGCAGCCAGGGGTAGCATAGCGTTTTAATTGATATGCGGAGAATGTAATAGATGAGCACCACTAACAGAGCCACAGGCAAGCAGCAGTACAGAGTATAAGGGGATTGTGCAATCCAGCGCTTTAAATGGCATTTCAAGAGTGAGAGGGGAAACCACGGTCAGGACAGGGGTGCAATGGAGGAGAAGTGGGTACCCTGAACTGCACTCATACGGGCTGCTTTAGTGCAGCACTCCATGTTGTTTACAAAGAGAAGGGCAATGGAGTTCTGCGCCCACTGCAGGGCAGTAAGAGGCTGCCCTACATTTCTGGTAAACACGTTTAGAGGCGAGAAAAAATTGTGGCAGGCTCTCAGCTCAAAGTATGGAGGCTTGTTTTGCTGTCTGCGGAGCTCCCTCCTCACTGCAGAGCTGCACACACCACCCTGAAAGCACTCGAGCCGTGCTACATGAGAGGAACTAACTGGGGAGGGACTGAGGATGATATGCACCACTGAGTAGCTAAAAGTAAAGTTAGTCAAACATGAATCTGCTTTCCAAGCGGACCAAGCCCTTTAATATAGAGCCCCCCCAAAATTAAAAACTTGCGCCAAGTAGTTGTTCTCGATCAAATGTTGCATGCAATTCATTACACCCACTTTACGTGCATTCAATGGTCGGAATGTCACGCATTAAGCAGTTTCCTATTACATAAACCGACGGCATTAATTAAAACCATCTAACACTCAAAATGCTGACTCCCATCCCAATTTAAGAATTAAACAGGATTGTTAGCGTTAATAATTGCAAGTGTAAAAGCTAATTAAGACAACTTTGAACGAGCGTGAATTTCTACAAAATTAAATATCGTTCATGCCATAACCTTGTTTCCATGGGTCTAGTGAAACATACGCACCTGAAAAAAATCCAGCACTTCCTCCTGCGTTCAGGACCATGGCAATCCTCGAATTTTTACTATATGTTCATTTGCCATTGTAAAACCTGTCGTCCACAACGATAACGATTTTATAGTGAATATAAAGTAGGTTAAGAGTGAAACTTAGCGCTTAATATATCTTAAGTTAAGAAGCTAACTAGTTCACGAAATAATTGCTTACTTAATAAGCAGATAACCCCCAACCACAAAAGACATTTCGGGCACGGACTGCAGCATCTACTAGACAATTGAGACTTCCGTATATATAAATCATGTACATGATTTAAAACCACATTACCCTTATGAAAAATATCAATTAAAACCAAAGAAACTTAGCCATATACCCCCAAAGTATCCATTCATTACAGAATAAGGGAGAAAACAGACAATTTCAACTAATTAAAAGTCGTCCGTTTCGTGCACCGTCAATATGGCCAATAATTACTTATTATATAAACGAGTTTTTAAAAGCCCAATGTATGTGCATGGAAATTAAGTCAACTTCCGGCGGTTAGTAATAGGGTGGAGGAACCTCCGCATTTACACGTCATAATTAAGTCAACTTCCGGCGGTTAGTAATAGGGTGGAGGAACCTCCGCATTTACACGTCATAAGGGGCAGGCGGCCCTATGTGGAGACCAATCCAGTAATGCGACATGCCACGGGCCACATTTTCTTTCCATATTTATCAAGCGAACAAAACGAGTAAAAGGTACGCTGTGGAACACACACATGTATATGCTCTACAGCGCCGTATACATTGGAATAAATTCGCGCTGAGGCCACCCGCTCCTTAATCAGGGTTCATCAGCCTTCCAAAACGCCATTTAAATATGACGGTGCACTGAGGGTCAACTGCATCTCATCAGCAAGAGTACGAAAATCATTAAACATTGGATACATTCCGTAATAAGCAGGTGTCGGGCGATAACACATTCCCATTCGCATGGAACACTACATTGCACCACATATATTGATACGGTGGAATTAGGGGGCATATATAAATCATGAAAGACAGAAGAAAAAAAAAAGAGGCTACCCAATAGCCTGAAATTCTGCCCCAGACGCACGGGCAAGGGGGGTACCGACCGATAGGGGTACGCCTCAAAACAGCTGCGCATAACTGGATCTCCCCATTCTAGTGAGAGGATTAGATTGGCAAAAAAAAACAAAGACGATAAATTAACATACAACAGAAACTGACGTGTGCGGTTCTTGTGTTTCAAAGACCACATCCATTACATTATTTGCACTACGCGAGCCTTGTTCTAGAGACGAAGGATACGCCAACACTACTAATACGCGGAGCCGCGCCACTGTATTTAGCACCAAAGACACTTCAACACCATATACTGACGAGAGAGTTAAAAACCACTGCAGTAAGAAAATAATCTGCATGAAAGCACGGTCTGGCTGAAAGCAAGGACTGAGAAAACTAGCCTGATTCGCCACGGAGCTCGGAGGGGCTGCACTGAGAGACAAGAGAGGAGCGGGGGCGAGGGCGAGCGAGCGCGGCAGCCTGCTCAGCTGACCAGACGCTCGTGCGTCATGGCCTTTTGCCGCCATGTGTTTACAATTATCGCGCACGCGTCTGGGCACGATAATTGGAAACACATGTCTGCCGCGCGTACCCATCCCAAAAAGGCCAGCCACGACGCACGAGCGTTTGGACTGCTTCTGAAAGTCACTTACTAAAAGTCTTCGCCTCTAGCAGCGCTTGCGCGCTACTCGAGGCTCGACCTAAAAAAGGGCACGAACCAAAAGATATCAAGGAATGGATCTGCAGTCATCCAGGTGTACCCCAAAACTGGGCACAGACAAATGGGGAAGCATGGACGTGTTAATCTGCAAACCTTTGGAAGAAATCTGCAGAAACAGGTCCACAGACAATGAGGCAGAGGCTTCAAACATCATGTTCAGAATCCACAAATGTAAGGACTCAAACTACAGAGAGGGGCATGGATCACCAGGCTGAGAGGAATAGGCCTTTAAAGGGTAGGTTCAGGACCCAAAAAACAGTGCAGATGCACAGGCAGGGTGCCGTGCAGAGCTTTAGATTTTAAAAAGTGGGTTCCGAGATCCTGTGTTTTTCTTTGGAGTCTGTCCCTACTGTTTCCGGACTGCCCCTGCTGTTTACGAAAGCCTGATGTTCCTCCAAAAACCAAGACTGAATAGTCCTGATTCATCTCTTGTCTCTTTCTCCAGCGACCTTTACTACATCGGCTACATCACAAAACGTATTGTAGCGCATTTTGTGGTGGGGGTGTTTTGCTGCTGCCATTTTACATAGTTCTATTGAGTATAGTGGTTGTTTTGCATTCTATTTTGACTGTTTTGTTGACGTCTTCCCTGTTATGCTTTTGTTTCAAAGCTATTTTGCTTTGTTTCATTCTAATGTATTATATTCCCCAGGGTTCTGTAACTACTTTAGAAATGCCAGCAAATGCTGCAACATTTCATTTTAAAAGCACCACACTTAAAGTGTCAGTCACAAACAACCATAGCTCCACATAGAACTGTAGTGATCTGCTGATCACTGTTCTAGTCGTTTTGCACCAGCCACTCCCTAAGGGCTGGCTTACACCTCACCCCACACCCATCCAGCACAGTCGTCACTGGTCAGGTGACCCTGGTAATAAAAGGGGCCGGGTGCACGTGCCCTGGGCCAGTTCTACCCACTAAGTACTGTGTCTGTGAGTGTGCTTGTTAGAAATGGGGGTCTCTAGTTGGCAGAGGTATGTACCTTTGACCAAGTAGGGGCCCTTGCTTCTAGTCAGGGTAAGGGGGCTACACTCCTAAAATAACCCCTGCTCACCCCCTTGGTAGCTTGGCACGAGCAGGTAGGCTTATCTCAGAGGCAGTGTGTAAAGCATTTGTGAACACATACAGCAATACAGTGAAAACACTACAAATGGACACCACACCAGTTTAGAAAAATAAGTAATCTTTACCTAGACTTAACACAAGACCAAACAACAAAAATCCACAATACAGTATTAAAAAATATGACTTTCAGATGGTAGAAATAGCTTAGTTCAATGTAGATGGTAAATGCGACACTTTACTCTCAAAGTACCTTGGATGCGTAACGCAATATAAACAAAAGGGTCGCAGGGAAGGCGATGCGTCAGGTCCTTGCTTCGGGGGAGGCGGCGCACCTGTTTCTTACTGCAGCCCAGGGGAGGCGATGCATCTGTTCCTTATCGGAAAGGAGCGAAGCGTCTGTTTCTTACTGCGTCCCGGTTACGATGCGACAAGATGGCACCGCGATGCGACAATCCAGTTCGATGCGACAAAATGGCGTCTTTGATGCGATGCGACAACTTGGATGTGATGCGGGCACGCCCGGCGGCTGTGCGGCGAAATCGGTGGTTTCTTGAGCCGCGACAGGCCCTGCGACGCGCTTCTTCGGTGACGCAACGGCAAACAGCTGCGGCGGTGGCACGCTTCTTCGGCGATGCAATGGCAACAGCTGCGGTGGCGACACGCTTCTTCCTCGTTGCGTCGCGCTTCCAGCTCCCAGCAACACGCAGTCTCTAGAGGGCCCAAAACAACAGCAGGCACCTCTCTGCAGGTAGAATTCCCAGCAAGGAAATTCAGGGGAGCTGGGGGTGAAGTCTTTGTGTCCCTGAGACTTCAGAACAGGAGGCAAGCTCAGCTTCAAGCCCTTGGAGATCTTCCTCAAGATGATTAAAGAACACAGAAAGTTCCTTTTCTCCTTTCCTTGGCAATAAGTAACCACTGCAGGCCAACCCCAAACAGTCAATAGCGCAGGGGCAGACTCCTCCTTCAGCTTCCTTGGTTTCTCTCCTTGACAAAGGTTCGTCTTGATTCCCAGAAGTGATCTAAAGTTCTGGGGTCTGGGACCTAATATTTATACTCCAAAATCCTTTGTTCTCTGAAGGCAGAGAGTGTCTGTACCCAGCCCAAACCAGTTCTGTCCTCCCTGGAGCAGCTTCCTGGCAGGAGGTGGAGACAGCATTGTTGAAAGCAGACCGGCCCAGGTAGCTGAAAAGAAATCTCCTCCCCCTACTCTCTAGTCTATGTAGGCTCAGGCAAGTGAAAGGAAATCTCCTCCCCCTACTCTCTATTCAACCCAGGTCCTATTCAGCCCAGCCCTGACTCATCAGACTGCTGGAGCCAAAGCCCTCTCCAGCCCCCTGTCACTCACAAACCAGACATGTAATACACAAACCTAGCAGAGGCATACTGGATGGTTAGGCTAGAAAATACCTACTTTCTAAAAGTGGTATTTTCAAACACAGAATGTTAAAATCACCTACACTAAAAGATGCACTTTAACATTCTGAGTTCAGGCATACTAAACTTTATTTTCCTATCTTGTTCCTTGGGTCAGTTATGCTTATAAGATGTTATAATCAAACTGCCCATTCTGGCCTATGGGAACAGATAGCCTTGCAATAGTGAAAAACGAAATTGGCTGTAATTCACTATCAGGACATGCCACACACACCAGAGCATGTCCTACCTTTCACATACAATGCACCCTGCCCATAGGGTTACCTTGGGCCTACCTTAGGGGTGACTAACATGCAGAAAAGGGAAGGTTTAGGGACTGGCAAGTGGGTGCACTTGCCAAGTCGACATGGCAGTCCCAGACTGCACACAGGCTCTGCAATGGCAGCCCTGAGCCATATTTTACAAGCTGCTTCTGTGGGTGGCACAATCAATGCTGCAAGCCCACCAGCAGCATTTGATTTACAGGCCCTGGGCACTCATGGTGCACTGTACTAGGGTCTGACAAGTAAATCAAATAAGCCAATCATGGAGTCACTAATCCATTACAACAATTTACAGTAGGGAGCACTTGCACTTTGGCACTGAACAGCAGTGGCAAAGTGCCCAAAGCATCTAGACCAGTAAAAACACAGCAAAAACAGAGGAGGCAACAGCAAAAAAATGGAAGGGAGACCCACGCCAATAGTGACAGGTCTAACAGTACTTATTCCAGTGTGCATGAGGACCTAGGGCCCTGAACCACATTACACTGGCGACGAGCGGGACATGCCCGCGTGTGCAGCCGCCTTGTTTGGTGGTTAAAGGGGGAATGTGTGCTGCCCGTGTCGAGGGCACCCCCTGCAGCAGGTGAAAGCGCCGGAGTTCCCGCGGGCGTGTGAGGAGCCCCGGGGTGAAGGTGAGGCGGCGGGAGCCCACCCTGCATCGATGTGCCTGCTGCTAAGATGTCCGGCATGGACGTGAGCCCCATGGTGTCAGAGAGGAAAGGCGGGCGAGGCCGGACTGCCAAGATGACGGTCGCCGCCGCAGACTCCCACGAGGCCTGAGCCGAGATCGGGCGTGAGGTGAGCCCTGAAGGCGGACCATCGGGGGCAGCGAAGAGAGCCTAATGTGGGAGGACAGAGAGTGGAGTAACTGCCCACTCCCCCGTCCCCGCGAGGAAGCGTGAACTCTGCCCAATGCTCAGACTAAAGAAAGCAGTCTCCGGGAGTAGCGCTAACCCCTCCCCACGCAGCATGTGGAATGTGAGGCTGCGGCGGTGGGGTGGAGGAGAGAGGAGACAGCGTCCGGCCAGCGGTCGATTGGAACGGCGAAAGAAAAGTGCCCTAAAGAGCGGGATGAGGCAACTGCCTGAAGTGTGTGTGGAAATTGAAGGTGGAAAGAGCCCCATCGGAGTGCGCATCCCAAAGAAAATTGAACACTGTGCAAAGGAAGTGCTGAGGCGGGTAGTAATGCAGGCAGCAGATGACCGACTACTGGCCCAGCGGGCAGGAGTGCCAGTGCAGGTAGAGGCGGTTTGGTGAGGCAGGCGCCGCGGTAAAACAAGGAAAGATTGCTGGTCAGCCCGTGAGCAGCTCGTTATGTAGGGGTGATGCACCAGCAGCATGTACATAGCTGCCGAGACCAGGCACGAAGTCTCCGGTAGCAGTTCCAGCCCCCGTGCAGCTCGTGAGGTGAAAGGCTGCTGCAGAGTGGCGGGAGCGCGTGACTGAACTATGCCGCCAAGAAAGTAATGGGAAGAAGGAAAGAACACTGTACCTGAGGCAGGGTTTGGTGCGGCGAGTAAGTGGTGCCCCTGGGATCCTTGCACCGTTGTGCCGGGCGCCGATGCGGCGCTGCGACCGTTGAGAAGGACGGCGGCCTCGCAGCGCCAGTACAGTCAGGAATATGTGGTGGGGAGCAGGACGTGACTGGCGCTATCTGGCGGTTGCTCGCGACACCGCAGAATGTGAGGCCGGAGAAATGAGGCGGTCGGCTGTGCAGCATTTCAGCAAAAGAAGTGCGCAGTGAAAAAGCATTGCCGTCCCCACGGCAGATCCACCTTCCTCCAAGGGGAGGAAGGTGGATCTGAGTGGCAGCACCTGTTTGACTGTGGCCTGCATTGAGTGGGGTCCGGTGAGGCCCGCGGGGGGTGAGAGGACCTACGGCATCGAGCACAATCCTGGGAACTTTGGGTGATTGAGTGCCCGAGGCCCACAGCGTTGAATAGCTGCCGGGGCGTTTGAAATTGAAGCGGCAGTTGCACCTAGTGGCTGTTTCAGGAATCGGACAGAGAAGAAAAAGGAAATGGCAGTGAAGTAAAACAATAGAGAAGACAACAGTGCCAGGTGAAATGCACAGCAGCTCTGGGACAGCTGCTACACAGCAAAGTTAATGGGGGGGAAATGTGCAACTGCCTAAGATGATGGGGCAGACCCCCACAAGTGACCCTGTAAGGAAATCTCAAAAATACAGGCTGCCAGGGTGTGTGTGATTTGCAGTGATGCCTACTGGCCAGGGGTGGTCACTGCAGGAGTGATGACATCGGTGAGCAATGCACTTGGATGGAAAGTGTTGAAGGGGCAACAGCTCCAGGCAGCAAGTCTTCGAGAGACTGGAGGAAGTGTGCAGCATGAGCGCCCAGTGGCGAAAGGACAACACCGCAAGGGAAAAAGGAGGTGTGCTAGTCGCCCGACAAAAGAGTGCCCTCAGAGGGAGAAGGGAGAGCGAAAGGAGATAAGGCACAGAAGATCGTCCCTGTGACGATGACTGTAAGAGCCGGAGCCTGTCAGAGAGGAGATGAACGGCAAGAGGTCAGCGAGAGGGACCTGAGAAGAGGTTGAAGAAGCGGTGACCTGAGAAGAGGTCAAAGAGGCAGTGACCTGAGAAGAGGTCGGTGAAGAGGCGACCTGAGAAGAGGTCGGTGAAGAGGCGACCTGAGAAGAGGTTGGTGAAGATGCGACCTGAGAAGAGGTCGGTGTAGCAGTGACCTGAGAGGAGGTCAGAGGGATGATGACCAAAGAAGTGGTCAAAGAGGCGATGACCTGAGAAGAGGTCTGTGAAGAGGACCGAGGAGAAGTCTGACAATATTGACCTGAAGTCAGAAGTATGGAAACGAAGAAGGTCGCAACGACAAGTCTGGTCATCGAAGGAAAAAAGGCATTGTCCTCGGGGTAGGACAAGACCAGGGAGACAGGTGTGGAGTGCACGTCACACGGAGAGGCCTGGTCAGTGAAGACGAGCAATAAGATGGGGCCAGACCGCGTCACGAAGAGAAAGAACTAGAAGGAGGATATGGTGTGGCATGACGCCACCGCAAAGAAACTTCGAGAAGAGGAGAATGTGGTATGACAACTAGCACACCAGAAGGTAATGGTGACGAGTGAAAGAACATCTGGCCTGGAGAACATCGGTGGCACTGGGAGAAAACATCTATCTACGGGTCTTCAGAACACCTGGTGATTGCAGAGGCAAGCAGGCTGGACCATTTGTGACACCTACCTTTGGGGTTGAAGGGGAGACTGGATGGCGAGAGTGCTCGGACGTCCTGAAGAAGAGGATCTGACCACTCCACACCAGACCATAGATATCCAAGGGGCAAAGGCCTCAGGGACGACGGTGAGAGAGGGTCCCGCCACGAGAGATGGATTCACAGCCGCTCTTCCGCAGGTCCCAGGAGGACGAAGATCTCGTGCGAAATGGCAGGAGCCATCAACTACCCTTCAGGTGGAGCTAAGGACATAACAGTGGGACTCGTAGCGCTTCCTCCACACCTCCCGAGGGTTGCGTTGGAGCGACACGGCGAAAGGCACCAGTCCAGTGGAAGCTTGGAGAGGAGGGCCGCCGGGACATCCCGTGAGAGGGGAACACCTGCGAGAGGAGCATCCTTATGAGAGGGATGCTTTGCAACTACTCCACCATTTGTAAAGAGAAGCAATGCTGCCGGTGTGGAGAAACCACGACAACCAGGACTGAGTGGTGGGAAGTGACATCCATCTGATCCACCATCACTCTACCTGTTTTTGTCACCACTACAGTGATGCCAAGAAAGACTATGAGAACAACTTCGATGCACAGAGTCGAATGGAGACTGGACTCGCAGAACACCCATGAACTGTGCCAAAGTGAACTGGTGGTCCAAGCGGCTGTTATACCATCGTCTTTATTTTGCAAGCAGCTGAAGAGACTCATTGGAAGTGTCTGTTATTGTGTTTCATTTTGTTTATTTTCTCCCTCAGGTTAGACTTTATTTGTTTCCAGTTTGAATAAAGTTTGGGAGGAATGTAGTGATCTGCTGATCCCTGTTCTAGTCGTTTTGCACCAGCCACTCCCTAAGGGCTGGCTTACACCTCACCCCACACCCATCCAGCACAGGCGTCACTGGTCAGGTGAC
Source organism: Calotriton arnoldi (assembly GCA_963921515.1). Lineage (NCBI taxonomy): Eukaryota > Metazoa > Chordata > Amphibia > Caudata > Salamandridae > Calotriton > Calotriton arnoldi. The sequence goes on along the minus strand of CAWUFW010000553.1, from coordinate 4,037,554 downwards.
CCTGGCAATAAAAGGGTCTGGGTGCACGTGCCCTTGGCCAGTTCTACCCACTAAGTACTGTGTCTGTGAGTGTACTTATTCCAGTGTGCATGAGGGCCTAGGGCCCTGCACCACATTACAAGAACCACCACTCTTCAACTATTTAGGACATGATTTAGCCCAAAACTGTGACATAGACTTGCCTTAAATGAGCAATTCAAGGTTTCATATTTTTATAATAGGGCCCCATGTCTTAATGTTGCTCATGTAAGTTATTTTTCATCCATTCTTTTGTCCTTTGTATAGTGAAACAAACTCATGAAAATGAAGGTAGATACATATTTACTGAGCACCAAACGCCATCACATAAACCCAACACATGCCACTTCGTACCACTGTCAAAAACCCCAATAAAATGCAGCAATGACCCTATCTTACCCAAACAATAAACACCAGCACTCAATGGAAAGTAGGTACACATTCAGGTAGTACAATTCAACATCGACAAATACTCCCTCACATTATCATCAAAGTGTTTAGAAACAGACTCGTGTACACACATGTACCTCACACCAACTTCACAAATGCCATATATCACACACTTTACCCAATTTTCCTTAGTTTATTTCCTGATGATTTATTCATTTCTTATTCAACTCAGTACCAGCTACCCTTCCCCTTAACAGCATGAAAAGGCTCACATTTGGTGTGGTGCTCATTTTCTATCCCGTTTATCGAAAGGCACTCTTCTGCTTCACTCAAATTGCCAGTGCCAGCTACATTCATCACAGTGCCTTCCTCCACACTCAAAGATGTATGTTTTGGCCATCCATCACAAATCGCTTTTCTCCTCCTCAAAAGGCCTTTATCATCTTACACACCCTTCAAGATCTCTTCCGAAGCTCCACCCAAAACCACAGAAATTTGGTCTCCAACCACCTGCACATCGTCTTCCATTCCTTCATCAATACTGGTCCTCACAACTTCTCCTTCTGCCCTCTCCATCAGCAATTTTGATAAGAAATCTGCTGTCATGTTCCGCAGATATTTAATTTGTAACATAATTCTTGCCACTTCTTAATGTTTTCATTTTGCTATTCTTGGTATTGCACAGGCCTCACCGTTCATGGTAAACAACTCTATTAATGGCTTCTGGTATGTGCTTAGGGTGATTTCTGTTGCCACAAATATGGCCTGAAGTGTAGATACTCAACTAACACGTCTCGTTCCACAACAAAGAATGAATAGTAGTAGAAAAGAAGCATAGAAGAAAAAAAAAATGCAGCAGGACTTTCCCATCTATGCACCCAAATCCCGGAACAACATCCCCATATCCATTAGGACTGTCCTAATGCTGCTCCAGAGATGAAGACTCACCACTTGGAAGAACAAAACATTACAATGCATTAACCATCCACCAACCAGCTGCCACTCCTATCACGCATTGGCTTTGTGCTTGTCTTTGAGCCTGAACAGTGCTTCACACTATTGAAATAACACACACACAAACACACACACACGCACACATACACACACACTCTGAGGTTTCTGCCGTCCTTCAGGCTCTAGAGGGAAATGCCACTCACTGCTTCCATCATGCCCCTGAAGCAACATTGCACCTAACCCGTTATTACTGGCAGCCATTACCACAGTGCGGTCGTCCCAAGTGTCAAACATTTGTAGGAAACAGTTTAGTGCCCAGCTCTAAGCATGGTTGCACTGTGGTCTATTATTGTTTTATTTTGTGTCCCGGAGTCTTGGGGCGGGGCCAGGGGGATAACAGGCACTCACACGAGTGGTATGCTCTGTTATCAGTGCACATGACTGTTTGGCTGGCCGTCTCTGGCTGGCCAAACCTTCATGCGCACTTGGCATGTTCTCCACACAGGCTGCATTACAGTGTGGGTGGAGAACATGCCCAGGTTCCCAGTACCTGGCTGAGGGCCGAACCACGGCGTTCAGACCAATCATAACGCTGCACTGCAGTGGTGTGATTGGCTCAAGGGAGCCTGGGTGCTAACTGCTTCTGGCTGGAACAGAGCAAGGACCGGAGGGACAACGAGAAGAGACGTGGTGGCAAAGAGGTAAGTTTATTTTTTTTTGTCTTTACTACCCCCTGGCCCCCCGCACCCCCACACCTGATCCATGCCAGCTGCCACTGACACCTTTGCCAGAAATGTGATGCCATCTTGAACAATTCTGCACTTTTCAGTCTTCAGCTAAATACCCTTGCCTATCCAAATATCCAAACTTGAGCAAGTTTCCTGTTGTGCTCATGCAACATTACTCCAAACCATAGAATACTGAAAGTAAGCAACCCCTTCAACATCCTTGATCAGGATGTGCATGGCTCTTTGAAAGACCGCATATGACTATGCTAAACTGAACAACTTCCTTTCAAACCTATAGGCTCCAAGATTTGTGCAATCTATTTGGTTGTATGCCAAATGTACACTGAGGGTAATTAAGACCATGGTCCCTTTGATCAATGCTGATATATTTGGCAGAATATGATGATCCACTTGTATGTGGCATTCAGATCATGCAGGGCCCCAGACATTCTCAATGCTCTGTTAAAATGTGTGGAAGCACCACTGGTACCAACCACTGTGGACTTTCGGTCTTTTCAATCACCCCTTTCTTTCACAATCTTGACAACACTTCCATCAACTGCTAGCTCAATCCAACAAGCACACGTCTAAGTTTATGTGCACAGGGTTTGTCCACATTTTTCAAAATGATTTTATTGCAAAACCCCTTTAGCCTGCCAAAGTACCTTTAATACTTCTATATATCCCTCCAGCCAATCACTATCCCTCCCTTTACACTTCAGACCTTCCTCACAGAAGATACCTGTTCAAGATGGTTAGGATTGAGCACAATATTCAATTCCTTTTGCTCACCCCATCCCAAGATACAAGAACCATATTTGGCTGCATACACTCCCTCTGGTCACATTATCTTTAAAGTTGAGCTCCTCATCAAATTTGATGATCAACGTAATGGTTTTCTGACTTAAAGCAAAAATGTTGACTTTAGATTTCCTTAGAACTACACCACGAAACATTGACTGTTCATACACCCAGATCAATTGTATTGTAATTGGATTTATAAAGCACTTTCTATCCCTGATGAGGTGCTGAAGCACTTTATGGGGGGTTGAATGATATTCCCTAACCCCAATTTAGTGGTTAATCCACTGGTTATTAATTATTGTTGCAGATTTTCCTGGTTCTTGGGTTGTTCTTGTGACCTAAGAAAGTGAAACATTTCCTCCATTTTCAAGTAGTGATGTAGTAAGTTAATAGGAGTGAGCTACAATCTTGAACATATGCTGGCTACTATATTAAGCTCATCTTTAGAAACCTGGCATGACAAATTTGTGCATCTTGGATTAGCCTCTGAGCTCCTATTTTTTCTGGTGTTGCGTGATGTTTCTTGCTTCCAGCCTCATTCCCTCCAGCTGAAAATTAATATAATAATATTATTCTCTATGATACCAAAAAAAAAACTTTTGCTGATCTGTCAGTTACGAATGAACGCCATTCTCCCACTTCCTATTAAGATCTTGGAGAAGGAAGCAGATTCTCAGCTATCACCTTTCTTGGAGGACCAATCCCTCCTTGATTCAGCAAAATTGGACTTTTTCCTCCCCCACAGCACCAAATAAGCATCACTGCCAATCTTGAGCAAACTTAGGACCATATTTAACAAATTGTAATGCAGCGCAGTCCGTCACCTTGCTGCGCTGCATTACAGGTAAAGGGCATAAATGTGCTGTGTTTATCACAATTATGTGATGTGATGCGTTACTCTGGATTTATCAAGCCACTCAGTGCAACTCAAGTAGGCCGTGCGTGGCTTGATAAATCACATCTTAGGAATGCGTTGCTTTTGCATCACGTTGCGTGATGCACTAGTGATGCAACCCCTTAATAAACATGCCCCTTAGTCCATTGGTAGATGGAGAAGGCATGGCTGCCTTACTTTTTTTTGTAACCTTTCAATGGTGGTCAATATGCCATTTTACACCATTCTACTTGCTCGACTGTATGACATAGGAATTTGCTCTCAGACGGATATACTGCTACCTAACTAATTACCACCAGAGTATTAATTTTTCACCTTTCCAGGCCCAATTTACAAAGGTAATTCATGGTGTGCCTCAGGGCTCTTCCCTTAACCCCACTCTATTTAATATCCATGTATCTAACTTGCTAGACCTATGGGTTTATTCACTGATGACACAAATTATCATCAACATGGATGACACTATTCCTATTAATATGATTCCATTTCATTGTTGCCTTATGGACAATCAATCCTGGATGAATGCAAACTCTTTGAAGTTGAATACAGATAAGATTGAGATTTTGATTACGGTTGGAGGTGCAATTTCTTGGACTTCTGATTGGTGGCAAACACAGCTGAGTGTAACTTCGTCCCCAGTCTCCTGTCAATGGAATTTGGTAGTTTCTATGATGAATCACTTTCCCTTGCTCCTACCTCAAATCAGTAAAGTCTCTTCTTCCTGTTTTAAGCCCACATTAAGGAGATCAGCAGAGCTGGGTAAGAGGGCCATCCCAGAGCATTTTAAAAGAAGCTGCTGATTTTAAGGAGGAGGAAACAAACATATCAAAACCTGTAAATGACTGAAAGATTCCCTCAAAGACTTCCTGGAGCCAGAAGGCCCCTATCTCATTGCACATTAGCCTGCCCTTGATCATGCTAAAAATGGTGCAATGGATCTAAGATTTCTACATTTCATGTTGATGTGCCTGGGTATGTAAGACATCTGTGTAGCAGGTATCTTGGTGCTGTGAGCATGTCCTGCACTAAAAAAAACCTCAGCTGAACAATGCATTCTGCTCTAATTACACCCTTGGAAGAGAGATGGAGCTGACAAACCTTGTGCTTGAGAATTTCCCATAAAATATGCTTTTTTGATAGGTCATCCCTGGGGACCAGTCCACGATCCACCCAATAATCCTGTCCTCCTAACCCAAGGGAGACCCAGGGCCTCACCTTGCAAGTGGGCATACTCCTCGGGCACTGGGAGTGCCATCTGCTTGCTATCATACACCCAAAGCTTGAAGAGAGAAAGAGGGCAGGAAGGAGAGCAGGAATAGCTGAGCAACTACCAGGCAACAAGTGTTGGACTGAGGAAGGAGCCAACACAACTGCACACTACAACTGTGTTCAGGTGACCCCCTGAAGACAGGAGTCTGAAATAGTAAAACCATTAACAATAATCAGTTGTGATTAGCATTTCTAAAGGTTGCTAGGCAACCTATGAACTCGTGGGCTGGAGCTTGCAAACCTATAGTACAACATTGAATAAATGACAAATGTTTTGTTGAACCTTAGTGTGGGAACAGAGGTTAATGTTGTGGGTGCTTCTTTTAGGTCTGGCCAAATGTAATTTTGTGTCTCCAGACATCTCATGTCGATGTGTCACTAAATATGTTTGATCTGCCTGAAAGGAGAGACACTTGTGATTAAGTTAATGTAATTCAGTTTTCCTATAAATTGTTAAATGCATTGTCAACAAACGTAGGCCTTTGTTTGGTATTGTGAACATCTGACAAAGTCTTAGGACCAATCTTTTTTGATTGTCAAAATGTTTATTTAATAGGTCTACGGAGTTATTGCTTATTTTCGATGCTTATATCCAAAGGGGCACACATTGTCACATGGTACCTTGCAAATAATGGGAAGAGATACGGTTTATTTGGTTAGCTTCTCCTGTGACAGATTATAAGTGTAGCTGATGTGCACCCTTGTATTTCTGTGAGCCACCTTTAGGAGGTGTTACAAACTATTATTTTCCATCATGTATGTACTTGAAATTTAGTGAATAGCATTCAGTTATATTTGCATTAAAATATTTTCACTTTTTAAAGTAAGAGCACTGGCAAATCATTAACCTCAAAAAGTCAAACTTGAACCCCAGTGTGAGGGTCTACGATTCCAAGGCTCAAGGTAAACATCCCCTATTGCTAGAATTGGGGCCCAGCAACGTCTGATTGCCATGGGGCCTCCTGGACTCACACACAATAGCCACAAAAATTGCTTACATCTGTCAATCTCCATTAGCATCGAAAGATGCAAAATAAGGTGGTAAGCAGGCTCCAACCTGGTGCACAGTAAGTTTTTACCACCTAATTTACTTTTTAAAAAAAAGCTGAATAAGGCCCCAGGTGTCTGCTGTACTATTGCAATTCATAAGCCAAGGATGTGCAATTGACACACTGACTGGTTTGTGAATAGGAATGCAGTTTGCAATGCGACCAGTATACAAATAGGTCATATCTCAAATTGTACAGTCGTGGGTGGAGGGGTCTCAAAATAATCTGCCTAATGAATATTAATAAGACAGGTTGCAATATGCAACACCCTGGCATTGACTGTGAATGCAGGGACAGAGGCATGCAAGGTATAGGTGATTTGGATCCTTTCCAAATGGAATACACCCAGAAAAAAGCAGCCTGTTCCATTAAAGGAACATGTGCTGTTTTAAAAAATGTTTCCCATTTGGGAACACATTAGAAGTGGCAGGTAGTGGTTCTGTGGACCACTGTGTTCTGCCTCTGAGGACATTGACATGATTCTCAAATGAAATCTGTCCTTCAGGAACAGACTTCCCTTTGTGAATCAGTTACCACCCCAACGTGAGGATTGATAACTGATCATTGCTTTGAGGCCACAGTTGTGATTCTATCTATCTATCTATCTATCTATCTATAGCTAGACCTATCAATCTATAGATAGATAGATATAGAGATAGATTGTCTCCAAACCACCTCTGTCAGTCATTGGTTGGATACCTTTGGTGCTGCTCAGTCGAGTATTTACCTCTTACGGAATGTTACACGTTATTTGAGTGTATCCTATCACCGCCATTCGAGTGCTTTATTGAACTGCATGAGGGACTGCTTTAGAAGGATAGCCCTCTCTGTCCACTCCTACTAGGGCCAGCGGTGTCTCCTCTGCGATGGCGTAGGAGCGTCGTCCCCCTGCTGAGAGCCAGCTGAGGGAGGAAAAAATAAAATGATAATAAAAATAAAATGATAACAAAATGGTTTTATTATCATTTTATTTGTCTTTTCGAGGTTCAGCCACCAAGCCAAGTCTGGGCAGGGTGGGCCATAACAACAGCAGTGGGGGGAGTAGTGCACACTGTAGTGCGCATGATGGTTTGGCGGCCTGTGTAAGGCTGGCCAAACGTCATGTTCACTCTGATCTCTGTCCAACGAGCTGTGCTGCACAGTCGGTGGAGAAGAGGCACAGGCTCCTAGGACGTGAGTGAGCGTAAAACCAGCCCGCTCACGCCAATCACGGTGCTGCTCCCATGCTGGGTTACCATGAGAGCAGCGCCGTGATTGGCGTCTAGGGGCCTGGTAGTGTGCACCAGCCCCTGGGGATTCAGAGTTCGACCAGAGCAGAAGAACCCTGAGAAGGTGGTCTGCTTTAAAAAAAAAAAAAAAGTAAACCCTCCTGCCCCACCCCCACGTAAGAAGAGCAGCCACTACTGGCTAGATCCCTCCCTTGAGTCTCCCTCAAACATGCTAATGCTGCGTACATTAGAATACTTTAGACTATCAAACCCAGACCTATTGGCGTTAACGATGGTCTGTTCCTTTTGAGCTCAATACTGGAACATACGGATCAGCCAGCATGGGGGTCTGTGGCATTGCAATCCTCCATGTTTGTTCATGACACCGCAGGCATTCTACATCCTTGCATTGTGTCACAGAAGCACTGATGCAGCTGAAACAGTCGTTTGACTCGGTTTACATCATCTGGGAAGTCAAAATACTTTGGAGTGCGCACATACAATATTGCAAGGCAGTATGCTGAAGAAAACATAGCTAGGCTCACAAACATATTTATGTTCCACTTCCCTACTGCTGTGGAGGGGAACCGAGCAGCACTTTTGGGAATTGTCACTGTGTTGGCCCCTTTCTCTGGGACAATGGTCTAACCCACATGTGCCATCAGTGCTTAAGCGGCACACAGCGGAAGCAGTTTAGTGCCTAGCGCTAAGCGCCGTCGCACTGCGGAACATTAGAACAAGAATAGGCAGCCGGGCGCCCAATGCAACTCCCAAAGCAAGAGATTTATTGAGAACATTGATTCAGCGCCTCAAAGCACATCTATATGCGCAAGAAAACAGTTGGCTTCATAATCTTGAGGAAAAAAACATAAATAAAATGGACCCTTGGGGACAGATATGAGAGCCCAGGAAACATTACAACATGTGTTGGAACACACTGATCCTTGCCAGCCTCCTACATCGGCTATGAATCTTCCTAACTCCCTTTCATGCTGATACATTAATGAGGACAGTGTGTGCCTCGAATGTGTGTATCTCTGCTGCTCACAACAGGCTCCATTAGTATGGCAATTAATTGAACTCAGATCATGCCCGCTGCAAGGAGCAGTGATCAGCTCTAATCCTGGTGGACTTGTGAGCCAAATTTATTGAAGTTAAAAATGTGTAACTGAAATATTGAAAATCAGTGGAGACTGGCGAACACTGGGAGTGCTGGGATGTAAAGAACCGCCATGAACTGCAATGTAAGGGCCTGTCTTTCTCCATGACAAGTTGATGGTAGGGGGAGAAGGAAGTCTTAGAATGTTTTGTAAAAATGTGTCCAAATAAAGCATTGTCAGCAAACGCTTTACATGAAATTAAAGAAAAGGCCTTAGATTATTATTGGTACTTATGACATATTTCAGCACATACATTGTGCGCAAATGAAGCATAACAACCACTCCTCCGGGATGCTGGATATTTCATCCTCTACTCCAAACTATGCATCTTTCTTCACTTCTGTTTCCCCCTTCCTTTCTTTTTCTGTTCTGCTCCCTCAAAATAGATTCTCAGTCAAGTTCAATTCAAGTTCAACTCATCTTTATTCGGCTTTGCATAAAACCAGAAAAGGCAGTACAATACATCATTGCCAGTTTAAATGATAGTTAAAACAATCACTTTCATACTAACTGGGCAAAACAGGCAATATGAACAGGAGGTGATTTCAGAATCAACCCTCCATTGATTTCCTAGTTCTTGCAGCCGCTATTAGGAATAAGCATACACTAAGGGCCCAATTCTGATCTCGCTAGGAAAGCCCTCCGCACGACTCGGAATCAGAGGGCTTTCCGAGCGAGACGTGCTCCGGGAGTCCGAACGAGCGAGTACGATGCTGTCATATGCTTACGGACTCGGTTCGCTTGGACTCCTATTGAACTCTATGGGAGCCCGTGTACAGACGCGTACACAGGCTCCCATAGCAGAAAAGGGGTGGGTGGGGAAAAGCGTACACCTTGTGGCGGGCACCCCATGGTGCCCGCCACACCGTGCATGCCTGGATTGGGGGGACCCATGGGCATACCCTGTGACAGATTTGGAGGGCCCCGGTTGAAGGGGGGCCTGCTACGGCCCCTAGAAGTATGCTTCAGACAGCCGTTTCGGCTTGCAGAGACCGAGGCAAAGCGGCTGTCCGAATCGTGCAACGTACTCGCTCGGTCGGAATTCGGCTCCATAGCGCGGCACGATTCGGCTACGAACGAGTCATACGGACAGGTTTGGGTCCCAGAAACAGTTCGGTCAGCGCATACGCGATCTTCGCATTCTACTTGGTCGTTCGGACCTGTGTACGATTCGGTCGTAAACAAGGGCTACGAATCGGATCCGGGAAAGCCAAATCCGATTCGGAGGCCTTCCGAACGATATCGGAATCGGGCCCTAAGACATACATCTAGACTTCCTAAAATCTGAAGATGAAATAACACATCCTTTCATTTCCTAAAATCAAGGCATTTTAGAATTGGCTTTAAATAAAGTACAAATAGTCCTCTATAATATTTACAAACAAACTTAAAGTGCAGCAAGGTTTGTTCCAATGAGTTGTCACAAGGGCAGGCCAAATTGCGTGGTCCCTGTTAGAAATGGGAGTCCCCGATTAAAAGTACCTTCCCAAAAACTAAAAAGATGCCATACAGTATCCGGACTAAAATGGAATAATAGCGATCTCTCCCACCGAGAGCAGGATAGAGATAGATAGATCACCGGTATCTCAGGCATTCTAAGCATGGTGTACTCCCTGACTGTGCTTTTATTAGACTCAAAGCATAATCTGTTAGAATGGCAAACATTGTGCAATCTGGCCTTAACCTCTTTCTTATCACATTTTGATATAGTGCTTGGTGCGTGAAACATATCAGATAAACCTACCTCACAAAATACTTTGCAGACATATAGTAGCCAAGGCATAGACCGGCCACTGGCTAGTTTTAGACAGTCTAAGATAATGCCCCTGCACAGACTAGCTTTGGCATTAGTCCATATGTTAACCCAAAGTAAAAGTGGGGCCAATTTGATTATGTCTGTAATGAAGGGTTGGTTTAGCAGGTGTTAGCATATATTACAGACTGAAACAACATTTTTGTTACACAGATCCTTCTGACTCACACCTCTGACGTCAGTAGGCATATATGGGATAAAGTACCCCCTGCCATATATTGTAAGGATATTTTAAGTCACCAAGGAGTTCTGTGACCATATAGAGGAATGAGGATGAAGGCCCTTTATAAGGTCATGGAACTCTAAGGTGTCTGGCAATCAATCATGGAACTTATTTTTATAGTTTAGATATCAAAATGAGAATGGATCACTTGACCTGAGTAACCAGGGTTTTATGAAATTCGTGCAGTGTACCGATAAAAAACCCTCATTCACGTACAAAAGTCGGAAAAGCGGTATATCTTGATTATCCGCCCTGCTCTTAAAAACGTGACAGCATCATCATAGGGTTAGTTTTTGTATGCTTCCTCCATCCGGAGGAAAACCACTGGTTATTGCAGTAGTGATCAAAGAAAGGTGAAAGTTTTTTTAGTGAAGTGAATCTCAAAATGTTAAAAACTCGTAGACCCCGATTTGTAAAATTTTATCAATCTGGGTTCGAGATATATTAAAATCTGTGTCGTGCGTGGGAAGACTAGTTAGTGGTCTAACGCACTGTGAGTGTCCATAAAAGGTCGACATGGTTCAGCCCCAGTGATTGCCCTTGTGGGTCAAGTGGGCTTTCTTCAGGACCTAAAAAAGGAAAAGTGGTGGAGACCTTATTTTGTATGGGTCTCTATGTATCAGGGTGTATTGACCCGATTCTCATGCGGTCAAGTAGTACCTGTTCAGAGTAAAGGAGGAAACAAAAAGAAAAAAGATGCAAGTATCATTTAGCGCATTTTCTCAAAAAATGGCGTGCTGTCTTTTCTCAGAAGAAATAATGATAAAGAAAAACATTAAAAATAACTAAAAAAAAATAAAAATAACTAAAAAATAACAACAAAAAAAATGGCAATTCTTTCTCCTGCGTGAAATTCTGGCAAACATTTTAAGAAACATTTTTTCTCTTTTGTCTCCCATACATTGCTCAATATGGAAATATATTACCATATATTTGTCTTTAAACTCCTGAGGTGTCATGTTAAGATTGACAAGAAGAAAATTGGGTTAGTCTAATAGTTCTGCACCTTATTCTTGGTGATAGTATGGACCCCGATGTCATATGTGCAGTATACCTAGAGTTGCGAGTGTTCCTCAGAGAAAGCGACTTGGTAGGCGGTCTGTTGTAATTACTGTTGATATACTAATGTGTGTTAAAGAAAGGTTAACTGAAGTTGTGGTAGAAACAATCTTATAGCAGTGTTTTTAATAGATGACCGCAGCTTATTCTCATCAGACCTTTCGATAAATATTAGTATATCATGCGCTAGCTGTTTATTAAATAAATGCTAATGACTAGATTTGAATTACGTATTATCAAACAGCTCTAAAACGGCATGGTTTCATACCTTGAGTCTTAAATTGTGGATTTCAACGGGCAACTAGGGAGCTTGTTACCTGCTAGGGACAACAGTATAAAGCAATTTAGATTCTGTTGAGTAAAATACGTTACGGTTTTACAGCTTTCCGTCCTCGTGGCTCCTTCTCAATACCTGCTGTGGAGTGTAGTACGACTTGTTCTGACACTTCCTCTGGTTGCCTGGATGTGTTTGGCTTCCGGCTTGTGATGTTTTATACAGCCGGGGATAGAAATAAAGGAAAGACTAATTCCATTGTTAAAGAGGGAATGTCGACTTGTGCTGACACTTCCTCTGGTTGCCTGGATGTGTTTGGCTTCTGGCTTGTGATGTTTTATACAGCCGGGGATAGAAATAAAGGAAAGACTAATTCCATTGTTAATGAGGGAATGTCAATAAATGGTTATAGCGGTCTAGCAAGTTGGTTCAGAAGTGTTTTTATAAATAAAAATAGATAGTAAAGAATAAATTCTAATTGGAAGGTTTTTCTTATTGCAATAAATACCTGCTGCCCAGTGTAAAAATGCCTTGTGTTGACTCTACCTTAATGTATTTATTCGGCTCTGGTTTAAAAAAGGGGGCAAGATTTCGGCTTCTGATATATTAGAAAAGAGCTGGTTTTGAAAGGAAAAAATGGAAAGAACAGACTTAGTGTAGCTCTATCACTTCAGTAAGGTATACAACTTAGGCAATTCTCGTATACTTGTCCAACCCAAGAGTTTTATAGAGTGGTTTTCTAAAGTACAGATTATATTTTAATGTCCTATGCTCAGCCACGGAATATTATCATTGAGCCCTTGGATGTTCGTTTGAAGCCGGTGCACCCATCTCTGTTCTTTTTCGAAGAGTATTTTTTCTGCATTGTGATTTTTTGTTGCCAAGGTTTCCAAAATTACCCATTTTAAATCACTGGGGGTGTGTTTTGCTTCTATAAAGTGGTTGCTCATTTTTGTTGTGCTTCTTTTGCACTTGACGTTGCTCTTATGCTCGCATATTCTTTGTTTGGCTTTCCGACATGTCATCCCTATGTAACGTAAGGCACAGGGACACGTGATCATATAGATCACATGTGTTGTGTTGCTGTTCGTGTGGTATTTGATCGTCCACTTAAAATTCGGCAGAAGTTGGATGGTTTTTGTTGCGGTTGTCAAATTGCAGACAGAACAGGAACCGCATGGGTAATGACCCACCACTGGGGTGTTATCCCATAGCCTTGGGGTTGGTTCCTCTCGTATTTGTGGTGGTGGTCTGGTATGGACCAGGATATCTTTTAAGTTCCTGGTTCTTTTATTTGCGAATCTTGGTTTTGGCCAATTCAGGGATCCTGAAGTCAGGATCCGCCAATTTTGTTAACAATCTTTTTGACATCGTTTGAGGCTGTATTATAAGTACTTACACATGTTACCACATCCCTTTCTTGTTCCTTTTGTGTTGTCTCCAAAAGGCTTTCTCTAGGTTGGTTTCTAGCCCTCTTTTGGCATCTGTTGATGATTTTCTCAGGGTAATCACGGTTCCTCAATTTGTCGCATAGGTCCTTTGCTTGACTTTTGTAGTCTTGAATGTTACTACAGTTACGTCTAAGGCGCAGGAACTGACTGTAAGGGAGGTTATCCCTGAGTGGTCGCGAGTGAAAGCTTTTGTAGGAAAGTAAGCTGTTCTTTGAAGTTGGTTTGAAATATGTTTTCGTTTGGATTGTATCATTCTCAACATAGATGGTTAAATCTAGGAAATCCAATTTTGTCTTGTCAGCTGTGTAAGTGAACTTCAGCCATTCATCCCTTGTGTTGATCCATCTATGAAAGTTACTCAGACTTTCCATGTCTCCTTCCCAGATCAGGATAATGTCGTCTATGTAGCGCTTCCAAAAGAATCCTCTGTAGAAAGGGGTTCGAGATGTTTTGTATGTATGTTTCTTCGAAGTCGCTGACGTACAGCCCTGCCACACTCGGGGCAAAGGTGCTGCCCATGGAAGTCCCATGACATTGTTGGTACATGGGTTTGTTATATTCGAAGTAGTTCTCTGTTAAGGCTAACTTGCAGCATTCCAAGACGAAATGTCTAGGTGTTTTAAAGTCCCATTGTTTGTTAAAGAGTAGAGTCTCCAGTGTATCTAAGGTCTTTTGTTGGGGAGACTTGTGTAAAGACTTTCTACGTCTAATCCTACAAGTAGCATGCTTTCTTCTGAGTATGTTTGATCTTTCAGGAGATTCAACAGGTCTCTGGTGTCCTTTAGATATGTTGGTGTTTGTTGTACCAGTGGTTTTAAGTATTGATCCACGAATTGAGAGAGTGGCTCTAGAATTGAACCGATCCCTGAAACGATAGGTCGTCCAGGTGGGGGTCTCCGTTCCTTATGAATCTTGGGAAGAGAATAAAAATAAGGTACCCTTGGTGTTTTGGTAATTAAAAATTCAGCCTCATTTTTTGTAACGCAGTCGTTCAATTCTGCTTCATCGATCATGAGTTCGATTGTTCTTTGTAATCGTTTGGTAGGGTCTGTCGTGATCCTTTTATAGAATTTTTCATCTGAGAGTAATTCTAAACACTGTTGGTCGTACCTTTCTTTGCTAAGCAGGACAATTCCTCCACCTTTGTCTGCCGGCTTAATTACTAGATCTCCATCTTATTTTTATAGCACAGGAAAAACTGTGTAGGCTTAATCTGAATCTAATGAATATATATTAGGACAGACAAGGTTCTGTCTAGACTGAATCAAGGAAAACAACCAGTATCTCATACTTATATTCAATTCAGCCTAATCAAAATTTATTTTTGAGACAAAATAAAGTAACGACTAAACATTTGCAGTCAAGTGAGTAGGTTCATTATATGTCCTGATGAGACCCTAGTATCTTGTAAAGGGTCGAAATGCTGTCGACACCTACAAAAATACAGACCGTATTCATTTGTGACTACACACTGGAACCCTACCCTTTGTGTCTAATTGTACAAAATATATTTGGCTGTCTTTCTAAACAAAAAACAATATACCATTTATGTTCACTTATTTTTTTGTCTGGTTTTGGTTTCTTTAAATTGGAGTGCTTACAAAAATCTCACCACTCCTCACTTGACTGCAGATGTTTAGTAGTTACTTTATTTTGTCATGTAAATACATTTCGATTGGCTGAATCAAATATAACTATGAGATACTGGTTGTTTGTTTTCCCCTTGATTCAGTCTAGACCGAACCTTGTCTGACCTAATATATATTATTTTGATTCAGATTAAGGGGCCGATTCCGATCTCGGCCGGTAGGGCTCCGAATCGGATTCGGCATAACCGGATCCGATTCGGAGCCCTATTTCCCGACCGATTGGTACGCACGTCCGGATGAGCGAGTACGATGCGAATTCGCCGACCGACTCGTTCGGGCGTCCCAACCGCTCCGACCGACTCGTTCCCGGGTCTAACCGCACCGACCGACTCGCTCGGACACGACTTGCACCGCGCAATGGAGACGTTCCCCGGCCGGGTAAGTACGATGCGCACCGCGAGCAGTCCGACCGACACGCGCCGTCCAGCTCGAAAGAGCAGTCGGAGCCGTACTTCGGGGGTCCGTGTCGGACCCCCCTGTACGCGTAGCCGCGCGAGTCGCACACAGGGGGGACCCATGGGTCCCACTTACCTGTGCGTGTACGGCGCAAGTCTTTTCGCCGCGTACCCGCTGTAGGGTGCGCCCTTGTTCGCCTCGCACCCATTGAGGCAATGGGAGCCCGCGTACGCGTTGTACGACCGGCTCCCATTTACTTCAATGGGAGTCCGACCGACTCGAGTACGATAGCATACGGACGCATCGTACTCGTTCGGTCGGGCTGCACGGGTCCGATTCGGTCGGAAATCTCTCCGGGTCCGGCTCGGTCGGAGAGATTTCTGGCCCGAATCGGAATCGGCCCCTAAGTCTACACAGGATTTCCTATGCTATTACATTTTTGACAGAAATGTGTTTCATGTGAACACTTGTGCCAGTTTTACACTTGATACCCATGTTCACGTCGACATTTGGGTTGCTCTTGTTTAATGAGATTCTTGCAATAAGTCATACCCATACCCCACACTCAATAACGGTCATATACAGCAAATTACACTGTGTGAATCTTCATATATATATACATATATGGCGGTCGCCAGCAGGTAGTTATAGTTAGCAGTAGCGGCTCCTGGAGGGAGTGCTGCGGGGCGGTGGCGCGGGGCAGGGGAGAGGCAGGGTGGGGGGTAGTAAACGCCGGCATACGGCCGAACGGAGGTAAGTACATAAATAAATAAATAAAACAAATTACATTGCGCACGCTGCATCGCCATTTGGAGTTGCAGCATGCGCAATGTAATTCGTTTTATTTATTTATTTATGTACTTACCGCCGTTCGGCCGTATGCCGGAGTTTACTACCACCCACCCTGCCCCTCCCCCGCACCGCCCGCAGCACTCCCTCCAGGAGCCGCTACTGGTTGTTAGGATGTAGTTTCTGTACGAAGAGGGTTTTTTCATTTGCCAATAACTTTGGAGTTGTATGATGAATCCTCCTGAAATTTTCAAACTAGTTCGCCTCTCACTCCAGCTGCTATCTTGAATGTTTCGAGGTAATGAAAGGGGGGGGGTGTCCCAAATGCATTTTCTTCATGTTAAATTCCATGGGAACTTTAGACACGTCTACATCCCGAACCTTTGTACGGAATTACACTAAATGTGATAGAAAAATAGATGTTGTTCAAGGGAAGTGCCTTTTTAAGCTTTGGTGTAAATCCATTCAGTAGTTGCGGAGTTATTAAAAAAAAATTGAATATGTATATATGGGGACGCGGAGGATCCGCGACCCCTCACGATTGTGTGCAGAGATCTGATTGGCTGCCAACACTTCAGACCAGGAAGTGTTAGCAGCCATCAGTTCCAGATTTTTTTTTTTTTAAAGTAAAGGGGGCAGGGTAGAAATACCCTGACCCCGTAGGCCTTTTTTTAAAATTTTCAATAGGAGCCGCACTGGATCAGCGGATCCCACTGAAAATTGTAAAAAAAAAAACATATCGCGGGTTCTTGCGCTTTGTTAATTATTGGGTGGGCCAGGCCCCGGGGGCATTTTCCAGAAAAAGGAGGGGAGGCGTACGAGCCCCCCTTCCTGGGGCTTATTATGCCCTGGGGACCACCATCTGCCCATGGCTTGTTTAATTATAAATGGGGGGCCTCCTGGACCCCACCAGGGGCCACCACCTCCCTGGGGCCATACACCAACAACAAATCGTGCCCTAGGGTCCACTACCTCCCTGCTGCTTATGAATTCTATAGGAGGTCCTCTAGGATCCCCCCCTTGGACCACCAACTCCTGAAGCCAAAAACAAGTTTCAGTGGGGTGGCCTCAGGGACTCCCCTGGGCTCCAGGGACCGCCACCTCCTGTGCCTAAGTTCATTTTTTTTAAATGGGAGGGGGCAGCGCAGCCCTCCTTCTGGGCCGTTCTCGCTCCCGGGGACTGCCACCTACCCGTGGCAGGCCCTACAAAAAGAAAGGAGGGGGGGAATGTGGCCCCCCTCCTGGAGGCATAGGTGGTCCTGAGGAATGCCACCCCCCACGGCCAGCTCCTGCTATGTTCCGGGGTGCCCACGTCCCTGCAGCCCAGGAAGAGGATTTACTGACTTCTCCAAGGCCATCGTGAGTTCCCAGTGAAGCTGAGGCAAGTGGACCCCACGAGCAATGAGGAACCGCAGACCCTGGGTACCGTGCACTATTGTCGAGTGCAACCCCTTCACGACGTTCTACGAACTTGTGCTTTGGACCACATATGGTCCCAGCCTCTAACAGAGATCCCTCCCAAAATCAGAGGCCTACACTGTCCCGAGTGACTGTGGGCCCCTGTTGAGTGCATCCGCCTGAGATGTCTTCGCGATCCCTTGCCAGCCAGCTTGTGGGTCCCCAGAAGACTTTCCAAAGAAACCAAAGGGCTCCTCTGGTTGCTCTAGGCCTGCCCTGACCTACCCTCGCTGGGTACATTCCTCAGACCTTGCTGGTCTGCACCATTGACTTTTTCTTTCCACCACAAGACTTGCTGCTACCAAGGCTTGTTGGCTCCAATCGGGTCGCCGACACCGCAGTCAGCTGCAGATCTTGTGGGACACGCTGATTCCAGCTCCTGGCCATCCTCAACGCCTCTTGGACCTCGTGGTCGAAGAGTCAAGACACCAGTGAACGACCTGAATCTGTCGACGACGGTGGGCATTCATTTTCCTTGCCCCGGGTCACTGCCAAGTGACTTTGAACACTGTCCCCTCTGCTTTCAGGTCTTCCTCCTTCCAAATCCAGGCTTGGATTCCAACGGGCACTTCTTCTGTCGTCGCAAGCAGCAAGTCTTCAGTGGCTCCCATTGAGAACGACGCCGCGACCCGACCCGACACCAAAGGACACCTATGCACCCGGCTCCCCTGGGTGAGGTAACTTCAGCACTGTGGTGCTCATGTGGGTGTGGGCCCTAGAACTACTTACCCTGTAAGTGGCTTGCTTGTAGCTACCCTAGAAGTTCCCTAAAACTCCTATTTTCCAAGTGCGACTAAGCGCATTGACTCGTACAGGGCTCGCGTCTGTGTTAGAACACATCGCGTCCTTCTCCCTTGCAACTCTACCCGTAACCGCGTCCTTCGACTCGTACAAGGACCGATCGGTGTGTTCGCCTCGAACACGCAAGGGACCTTTAACATTGAAATCCCAATCGCGTCTGTTCACATAGACTCAGACAGGACTTGCACCGGTGCCTGAACACCGCGTCCGTCCCCTGTGGGTCTCCTACAACTACCTGGGGTGGTTCTTGGGAGTCCCTCAATTCTAGATGCCCTAGACCTAGGTCTAGCCAAACTAAGATTGTGATATTTGATTGTGCTAACTTATTTTGATAACATTTGATTTGTACATATGTTCCTGACTTCTAATCTCATAAAGAGATTAGTAGAGAGTTGTTTATTAATAAATACATATATATTTGATATATATACCTGTGTGGTGTCTTTTCATTTGGTGATTCAAGAGATTGTGTGGTAAAACAAGCTGCTTTACATTCCTCCAAGACTTAGCCTGAAGGCTGCTCTCCACAGCTACCACTAGGATAGCTTTCTATAAAGGTTGTCTTAAACCTACCAACCATAAGAGTCGAATTGTTCTGGTGCAAGGTGTCCACTTTAATTAGTGAACAGCATATACCAGGCCAACTTCTCACATTGGTGGCAGCGTGTGGGATTCCAGCTTGCTATTGTTTTACCAGTAAATCTCTATTTGAATTACTAACTGAAAACCACTATAGGTACTCAAGGTACATATAAAATCAAGCTTAGTATCAATAAGTTCTACTGAACTTAGAGCTGTGTGCAAAAGGAATAGCACACCCTTTCTACAGCTCAAGCTAGTATCAGTAGGCCACAAACTAGTGTAGGTAGTACAACACTGCACAACACTAGAATGTCCTCAAGGGATGGACCCAGTGGATCCACCCAGCTTCAGTATAAGGACATGACTTTCTGTGACTTGAAAGCCATATGTGCTGAGAGGCACCTGAAGATAGGACAGAGTCCCTCCACACTACACTTGATAGATCTACTAACAGCAGATGACCTTAGATTAGCTCTAGGAGCTAAGGGGTCTGGATCAGTGGGTGGGTCAGTCATAGTGTCTGGGTCAGATGATGAACATCAGGACGACCAGGACTCTGTGATTGTAGGGCCAGGCCCAAAGGGGTCTGAACAAGACAGAGGATTTCTCCCTAAGAGAACTGACATAGTGGAAGACAGGCACACGGCCCTTTCCAGGGAATCTGAGCACTCCTTTCACTCTGGCAGAGAAACTGTCTACCAGACGAACTCCTTCTTCCCAAGAAGAGAGACCTCCTCTGAAAGGATGTACAAACTGCTGCAGTATGAGGAAGCAAGATTTGCCCTCAAAACCAAGCAGTTGGCATTAGACAAAGAAGCCTTTGAGTTCCAGAGAGCTTCTAGAAGAGAGGGGTTAGAACCCCCTGGTGGCAGCAACAGTGTCCCTAGAGGCAGAGAAAATATTCCAGACCATAGGAACCTGAGCAAGGTTGTTCCTCCCTACCAGAGTGGGGATGATATCCACAAGTGGATAACTGCTATGGAAAGGGTCTGTAGAGTACAACAGGTCCCCCAAAAGCAGTGGGCAGCAATCTTGTGGCTCTCCTTTTCAGATAAAGGTAGAGACAAGCTCCTCACTGTTAGAGAAGAGGATGCTGATGACTATGAAGTCCTGAAGAGTGCACTGATAGATGGGTTTGGCTTAACCACTGAGCAGTACAGGTTGAAGTTCAGAGACACCCAGAAGGCACAGACTCAGGACTGGACTGACTTTGTAGATTGTGCAACCAAGGCTCTGGAGGGTTGGCTGGTTGGCAGTAGGGTTACTGATTTCAAGGGATTGTATAATCTAATGATGAGAGAACAGATCCTTAATAATTGCCAGAACCAGTTGTTGCATCAATACCTGGTGGACTCAGATCTGACCTCTCCCCAAGAATTGGGAAAGAAGGCAGACAAGTGGGTCAGAACCAGGGTGAGGCAGAAAACCCAGAACCAAGGGGGTGACACAAAGAAGCAGGATTCTAAGGGCTCTGAGAAAGGTGGGGATAAGTCAAAAGACCAGAAGTCTTCACAAGGGCCCCAAAATCTGCATCTGGTGGGGAGTCACAATCCAACAAGGGAAAAGGCCAAAATAAGTCCTGGTGCAAATTCTGTAAACAGAAAGGGCACTGGACTTCTGATTGTAACAAGTCCAAAGACCAAACCACCACCACTCCTGCCCCTAAGGCAACTGTTCCCCCTAGCTCAGCTACTGGTGGAGGTGGTACTCAGAATAAGGGTGTAGTAGGGTTGACCCTGGGTTCTGAAGTGGACTCTGACCTAGTCAGAGTACCCACTCAGGCAATGCTGATTTGTGATGGAGACCTTGATATGTCCTTCCTAGTAAGCCCCAGTAATCTGGGCAAATACAAACAGCAGCCTGTAATAAATGGCAAACAGGCTTTGGCATTTAGGGACACAGGTGCTAGTGTCACCGTGGTGGCAGAGGATCTTGTGGACCCTGGACAGATCATCCTGGGTGAAATGTACCAGGTGACCAATGCAAGCAATGTCCAGACCAACCATAGTCTGGCAGTTGTGAATTTCTCCTGGGGAGGGGTAACTGGCCTCAAGAAGGTTGTAGTCAGTGCAGACCTCCCTGTAGAATGTCTATTGGGCAATGATCTAGAGACTTCAGCCTGGTCTGAAGTAGAGTTATGGACTCATGCTGAGATGTTGGGCATTCCTGCAGAGGTATTTGCTGTGACCAGGTCTCAGGCCAAAATGCATAACACTGAACCAGCTCTGGATCCTGGAACAATGGACCAGATGCTTCCCAAGAAGAGGAGCAGTAGGGTAAAGGCAGTGCCTTCCCCTCTGTCTCAGTTCACAGATTCACCTCTTGAGGGAGGTGAAGCAGATCCTGAAGAAGGAACTGCCCCAGAGGGACTTGAGCCTGATCAGGTTGAGTTCTTGGGGGCAGGGGGCCCTTCTAGGGAAGATCTGAGTAAGGAGCAACAGTGCTGCCCCTCTCTTGAACCCCTCAGACAGCAGGCTGCTGCTGAGGCTGCTGGGAGTGCTAGTGGGTCCCATAAAGTTTATTGGGATGAGGGGCTCCTATATTCTGAGGGTAGAGACCCAGCCCCTGGAGCCACCAGGAGGTTGGTAATACCTCAGAAGTTTAGGGGATTCCTCTTGACCCTAGCACATGACATCCCTTTAGCAGGTCACTTGGGCCAAAACAAGACCTGGGACAGGCTTGTTCCACATTTTCATTGGCACATATGTCAGAGGACACAAAAGAGTTTTGTCGCTCCTGTGTCACATGCCAAGCCAGTGGTAAGGCAGGTGGCACAACAAAGGCCCCCCTGATACCACTACCTGTGGTGGGGGTACCCTTTGAAAGGGTAGGGATTGACATTGCTGGTCCCCTTGACCCTCAAACTGCATCTGGGCACAGGTTTATCCTGGTGGTAGTGGATCATGCCACCAGGTACCCAGAAGCAATTCCCCTGAGGACCACCACAGCCCCTGTGGTGGCAAGAGCCCTCATTGGAGTTTTCTCCAGAGTGGGTTTCCCAAAGGAGGTAATCTCTGACAGAGGTACAAACTTCATGTCAGGATATTTGAAAGCAATGTGGAAGGAGTGTGGTGTAACTTATAAGTTCACCACCCCTATCACCCACAATGCAATGGGTTGGTTGAACGTTTCAACAAAACCCTGAAGGGAATGATTAAAGGACTCCCAGAGAAGCTTAGGCGGAAATGGGACCTTCTTCTTCCTTGCTTGTTGTTTGCATACAGAGAAGTTCCACAGAAGGGGTTGGCTACAGCCCATTTGAGCTTCTGTTTGGGCATCCTGTAAGAGGTCCATTGTGTTTGGTTAAAGAGGGCTGGGAGTTACCTCTCAAACCCCCAAACAGGATGTGATGGACTATGTACTTGGTCTCCGCTCCCGGATGGCCGAATACATGAAAAAGGCAACCAAAACCTGGAGGCCAGCCAAGAATTGCAAAAAGCTTGGCATGACCAAAGGCTGTGCTGACTGTGTACCAGCCAGGACAGAAAGTGTGGGTGTTGGAGCCTGTGGCCCCAGCAGCCCTCCAGGACAAGTGGAGTGGCCCCCATACAATAGTTGAACAGAAGGGAGAAGTCACCTATCTGGTGAATCTTGGAACTCCCAGGAGCCCCCTGAGGGTGCTCCATGTCAACAGATTAAAGCCATATGTTGACAGGGCTGACATGGGCTTGCTCATGGCAACTGATGAGGACCAGGAGGAGGAGAGTGACCCTCTCCCTGACCTGCTCTCTCAGAACCCTGATGATGGGTCAGTAGATGGTGCTGCTTTGGCAAGCAGCCTCACTGACCATCAGCAAACTGAGTGCAGACAAGTTCTGCAACAGTATAGACATATGTTTAGCCTGACCCCTAGTCAGACTACCTGGTGCACCCATGAGGTGGACACTGGAGACAGTCTGCCTGTCAAGAGTAAAATCTACAGGCAACCTGACCATGTCAGGGACTGTATCAGGACTGAAGTCCAGAAAATGTTGGAGCTAGGTGTAATTGAGCCTTCAGATAGCCCTTGGGCTAGCCCAGTAGTCCTGGTACCCAAGCCTCATACCCAGGGTGGTAAGAAAGAAATGAGGTTTTGTGTAGACTACAGAGGCCTCAATGCAGTCACTAGGACTGATGCCTATCCCATACCAAGGGCAGATGAGCTGATTGATACTTTGGCCTCAGCCAAGTATCTAAGTACATTTGACCTAACAGCTGGCTACTGGCAGATCAGATTAGCTGATGATGCAAAAGCCAAAACAGCATTTTCGACCCCTAGTGGGCACTACCACTTTGTGGTGATGCCCTTTGGATTGAAAAATGCACCTGCCACTTTTCAGAGGTTGGTGAATAAAGTTCTGGCAGGGATGGAAACTTATTGCTCAGCTTATCTAGATGATATTGCTGTCTTTAGTTCCTCCTGGCAGGATCACCTGGTCCACCTCAGAAATGTTTTGGAGGCTCTGCAGAAAGCAGGCCTCACTATCAAGGCCACTAAGTGCCAGATAGGGCAGAGTCAGGTTGTGTACCTGGGCCACCTTGTAGGTGGAGGCCAGGTTCAGCCTTTACAGAGCAAAATCCAAACCATAATGGAATGGGTTGCTCCAACCACCCAGACACAGGTGAGAGCCTTCTTAGGCCTGACTGGGTACTATAGGAGGTTTGTCAAGGGATATGGATCTATAGTGACCCCTTGAATGATCTGACCTCAAAGAAAATGCCAAAAAGGTTCAGTGGACAGCTAGCTGTCAGAAGGCATTTGAAGACCTAAAGCAGGCCATGTGCACTGCCCCCATCTTACAGAGTCCAGACTACACCAAAAAGTTCATTGTCCAAACAGATGCTTCTGAGCTGGGTGTGGGAGCTGTACTGTCTCAACTGAATGATGAAGGTCAAGACCAGCCAGTAGCTTTTATTAGCAGAAGGCTGACCCCTAGAGAGAAACGTTGGTCAGCTATAGAGAGGAGGCCTTTGCTGTGGTGTGGGCCCTGAAGAAGCTGAGGCCATACTTGTTTGGCACTCACTTCATAGTTCAGACTGACCACAAGCCCCTCCTAAGGCTTAAACAGATGAAAGGTGAAAACCCAAAACTTTTGAGGTGGTCCATTTCCCTACAGGGGATGGACTATACAGTGGAACATAGACCTGGGACCCAACATGCCAATGCAGATGGACTCTCAAGGTATTTCCACTTAGAACACGAAGACTCAACTGGTCAAGGTTAGTTTAGTGTCCCTGAGTTTGGGGGGTTGTGTAGGAGAGTAGGATCTGCCTCTTATGTTGCCCCCACTTTTTTTGTGATGTTTACACTGGTTTCTGGCTATAGTCTGGCTGGGTCCCTGCTAATCAGGGCCCCAGCCTCTCTGTTCTCTCTAAATGACTTGGAGTGCACTCTAGGGGCACTAGTGATTGGATACTGTGGTACCTTATGAGTCCCTAGTATATGGTACCTTAGGTACCAAGGGCATAAGTACTTCACAGGCCTACCAGGGGCTGAAGCATGTATTATGCCACCCCTGGGAAGCCAGACTAAATCTGACACCACAGGCCTGCTACTGCAGCCTGGGTGAGGTGGTGCTAGCACCCCTCACTGAGATATAGGTTTCCTATATCTCTCCTGCACACACATTTAAACCTATCAGTCACCCCTAAGGCAGGCCCTATCAATCCTGAGGGCAGGGTGCTTGGTTCCTATGTGAGAGGGTGCCTCTGCCTGAGCAGGGCCCCTCTGCAGCTCTCAGAGTCCATTCTCTGGGGCTGTTTGTGGATGCCGTTAAACCATATACTCTTAAGTGCATTATATCCTCGCTGTAAAAAGCTAACTTTGGAATGGCTGCATCAAAACATGTCGTGTTTGGTGTCAAACATCTTGGAATACTACCCCCCTGCCAGTCCTGGTGGCGGGGGTAGCATTCCACCCTTCTAGAGGGATAGACATGTACCTACTGTGGAAACGCGGTAGAATCCTGCAGAGCCCTGGCATCACAAAATGGATGCCACCAGTCACAGACACTGGGCTGCCCTCCTGCTGATGACCGAAACTCGCAGTGGAGGAAGCCCAACAATAGGCATCCTGTCACAGGGAGGTGTAACCACCTCCCAGACAGGGTTTAGTGTATTGGGGCTGGGTGGGTGCACTCTTAGAGTGCTTTGAAGTCCTGCACTGGGGGAGCAGAAGGCTCCTCTGTGCATATGCCAGTTCAAACCGGCTCAGGGGTTACCTGCCCCTGCTCTGGCGTGAAACTGGACAAAGGGAAGTGGGTGTAACCACCCACTCCCCTGACCCTCCCATAGGTGGGGTCTTAGAGGTAGTCCCTCCCTTCTTTACAGTATAAGATAGGGAACCCTTGAACTTGATAGTTAGATACCCCTGTACGACGCTCTACAAGAACAATCCCGGACCTTCGACGTTCCACTACCTTTGGAAGACTGAAGAATCTCCCTTGGAGTCAAGGAGTGACTCCCCTGCTTGGCAGGCACCAAAAACGACAATGACGGTCGCAAACTACGCCGCTCCTGCCAGAGCCCGAAGTCCCTGCAGCCCAGGAAGAGGATTTCCTGACTTCTCCAAGGCCATCGTGAGTCCCCAGCGAAGCTGAGGCAAGTGGACTCCACGAGCAACGAGGAACCGCAGACCCTGGGTACCGTGCACTATTGTCGAGTGCAACCCCTTCACGACGTTCTATGAACTTGTGCTTTGGACCACGTGTGGTCCCAGCCTCTAACAGACATCCCTCCCAAAATCAGAGGCCTACACCATCCCGAGTGACCGTGGGCCTCTGTTGAGTGCATCCGCCTGAGGCGTCTTTACGATCCCTTGCCAGCCGGCTTGTGGGTCCCCAGAAGACTTTCCAAAGAAACCAAAGGGCTCCCCTGATTGCTCCAGGCCTGCCCTGACCTACCCTTGCTGGGTAAGTTCCTCAGACCTTGCTGGTCTGCACCATTGACTTTTTCTTTCCACCACAAGACTTGCTGCTACCAAGGCTTGTTGGCTCCAATCGGGTCGCTGACACTGCAGTCAGCTGCAGACCTCGTGGGACACGCTAAATCCAGCTCCTGGACATCCTCGACGCCTCCTGGACCTCGTGGTCGAAGAGTCAAGACACCAGTGAATGACCTGAATCTGTCGACGACGGTGGGCATTCATCTTCCTTGCCCCGGGTCACTGCCAAGTGACTTTGAACACTGTCCCCTCTGCTTTCAGCTCTTCCTCCTTCCAAATCCAGGCTTGGATTCCAACGGACACTTCTTCTGTCGTCGCAAGCAGCAAGTCTTCAGTGGCTCCCATTGAGAACGACGCCGCGACCCGACACCAAAGGACACCTATGCACCCGGCTCCCCTGGGTGAGGTAACTTCAGCACTACGGTGCTCATGTGGGTGTGGGCCCTAGAACTACTTACCCTGTAAGTGGCTTGCTTGTAGATACCCTAGAAGTGCCCTAAAACTCCTATTTTCCAAGTGCGACTAAGCACATTGACTCATACAGGGCTCGCGTCTGTGTTAGAACACATCGCGTCCTTCTCCCTTGCAACTCTACCCGTAACCGCGTCCTTCGACTCGTACAAGGACCGATCGGTGTGTTCGCCTCGAACACGCAAGGGACCTTTAACATTGAAATCCCAATCGCGTCTGTTCACATAGACTCAGACAGGACTTGCACCGGTGCCTGAACACCGCGTCCGTCCCCTGTGGGTCTCCTACAACTACCTGGGGTGGTTCTTGGGGGTCCCTCGATTCTAGATGCCCTAGACCTAGGTCTAGCCAAACTAAGATTGTGATATTTGATTGTGCTAACTTATTTTGATAACATTTGATTTGTACATATGTTCCCGACTTCTAATCTCATAAAGAGATTAGTAGAGAGTTGTTTATTAATAAATACATATATATTTGATATATACACCTGTGTGGTGTCTTTTCATTTGGTGATTCAAGAGATTGTGTGGTAAAACAAGCTGCTTTACATTCCTCCAAGACTTAGCCTGAAGGCTGCTCTCCACAGCTACCACTAGGATAGCTTTCTATAAAGGTTGTCTTAAACCTACCAACCATAAGAGTCGAATTGTTCTGGTGCAAGGTGTCCACTTTAATTAGTGAACAGCATATACCAGGCCAACTTCTCACAAGTGATGTAATATGTTAGGTCATAAGCAGTGTATTGCAGGGGCATAAGTTATAGTTACCTCAGATAAGTATAACTGCTGAATTTCTATGGTTTTGTACGAGTGAAATCTGAGCCCAACATGTCATATGGGTTACCCTTTATGTAGTTTTTTTATATTTCCTTTCAAGAAGAAAGAAGAAATTGTTGCTAAAAAATTATTTTAATGCATTTGCCCATAGATTTCAATAATTTGCACATTTTATAAAACATGGTGTTTCTAGCACAAATGCAGGATGAAAATAATACTGCTAAAGAGCATGCCACATAATTTTAAATTTTAGCTGCATAATTTAGATAACCTTCTTGCATGTTTTGGTCCTCTGTGCAGCATAATCCTAGTAGCCCGGACAATGATACAGCTCTGCCCATGGCCTCTACTTCCAAAGCTGTAACAGAAAGAATAAAAAATTGTTGTTCCTAAGGTGAATAAAATGTTGACCTGACGATACAGCAAGAAATGTTACATTTCATGCACAACTGACCAAAAATATTAAGGTATTTATAGAAAAAAATGAGTACAGGTTCTCTAACAATTCCTTTAAAAGCGGTACCAGTCTGGAAGATGGATGGCACAATATGCAATTTCTTTGCATGACCGGCAGTATGTGGAGTCTTACTTTTATTCATAAAGTAAATGTGCCTTAGTTAGATTAATCTAGTGGACAGGATTGGCATTTCAAAGTCAGCTTGGTGTTCAACCAAAAAAGCTTTACAAATTCTGGGGCTTATTTATGAGCCTTTGCGTCACTTTTACGCTGCCGGTGCGTCACTTTTTGTGACGCACCAGCAGTGAAAAAAATGCGCCATGGTGCGTCATATTTACAAAGTGACGCATCTAGGTAGATGCGTCACTTTGTAAACCCCTGCGCCACATTATACCTGCGCCAGGTATAATGTATGCAGGGGGGGTGTTCCGACGCAAGAAAGGGTCGTAGAAGTGACGCAGGGAAATCTATAAGATTTCAGTGCTCCATTTCTTTGACCCTAATGCGTCAATATCTTACGCCTGCCTCATGGCAGGCGTAAGACTGACGCAGGCCCTTTCACATGGGGCAGCATCTCTCCCAGTGTTGAGTGCTTGGATGTGACTTCGATGTCCACTGTACCCGGTAGGTAGTACTGAGATCATGAAGGACATTTCATAGCAGCAAAATGTTTAAAGCCTGACCTAAACCCCTGATTAAACAGACCACCACTGTGACAAGGCAGGCAACCTATTTCGGCAAATGGATCAGAACTTCTAGTGCCTCAAAGGATGCTCATAAGGCATATTCCAGACATCTGAGGTCAAAACAATGCTGAGTATCTCTATCACGTGGTTCCAGGCTGTAATAATTCTGAAGGTCAAAGTAACAGAACTTGATTGTATATTATTGTGTGAGTACTGTGGGATCTGAAGTTTTATTTTCTGCTGACATCCCAGAAGGACTAGTACTTTTTAAAATCAATGTTCTCCTATGAGCCTGCATAGGATGACCTCAGTTCAGATGACCCTGAGTTATACTGCCTGGATTGTGCATGCAGGCTCTCTTCCCTGTTTCCTTTTCCCAGACTTGGACTTTTCAACCCTATGTCCTATCAAAGAGGTGAATACAACTGAGTTCCTATCGCAAAGGTGGCTGTGAGTGAGTGAGAGTTTGAGGCATATACATAACCCATAGATTTGTGACAATAACAGACCGTTAGACCTGGCTTCCTTGGCGTGGTTTCCCCTGACGTTTTGCCTTCTGACCTCCTGTTTTGCTAACTTCATTTCTGCTGCCTTTTTCTGGGCACTTTACCACTGCTAACCAGTGCTAAAATGCATATGCTCTGTACTCTAAACATGGTAACATTGGCTTACCCACAATTTTCATATTTAATTTACTTCTAAGTCCCTAGTAAAGTGCACTATATGTGCCTAGGGCCTGGAAATTCAATGATGCTAGTGAGCCTGCAGCACTGATTGTGCCACCCACTCAGTAACCATTTAAACATGGCTCAGGCCTGCCATTGCAGAGCCTGTGTGTGCAGTTTTTTTCAATTATTATTCTTTTTATTGAAACAACAACTTTGCCTTCACGATGACATAATTTAACATCTCGACAATACAATGACATGTCATTACACCGGTAGGTAATGTGCAATTAGCATACAGTAGCTGATTTACCCCACTCCATCCCCTCTCCACTCTTTCGTCTCATTCATCCGGACATTGTTGGTTTTCGATCTTGTCATAGTCTCTCAACCGGTCTGCATATCATCCCTCGATATTTGTTCTACTTCCCCCAAACTTTTGTTCATTTGTGTGGGCAACCTCGACTCTCGTAAACTGCTCTTTCTGCATGCATACATCAATCCAAATCAGCTTTCCATTCATTAAAATTAGGGGCAGACACTGCTCTCCACATTTGTGCGATATTACGCTTTGCTACCATAAATCCTAGCGCTACCCATAGACGTTCTCAATTGGTGAGGTCTGAGTCCCCCCATATATTCAACAGACACCATCTTGGTGACTTGGTCCCCTCAACCTTATATACTTCTCTCATATTTGCCAGTATCATCTCCCAGTACTCTTGGAGGACCCCATATCATGTGGAAGAAATGTGGTGCATGCGAAGTAGGCTCTGTGTAGGGGTACACTGACAAAATATCAACACCCAAAATATCCTCATACAAAAATATTGTGACCAAAATATCATTCCCAAAAATATCTACATCCTATACTTAATAATGGTAAGTACAAAATTATCGGAAAAAGAATATAGATGCCCTGAATATAGTTGTACAAAATATCGTTTTTTAAGTATATATAAAATAAATTAACAAATATTCAATATATTAAAGAATAACATTATTTTAAAAATTAATTAGATTTATTACACATTTCAACAAATATAACAAATAAACTTAATTGGGAAAAGTTAAACACATATATATTAATTATATATATATATATATATATATATATATATATATATATATATATATATATATATATATATATATGTTTATTTACTTTAAAACAATTCTTAAACTAATAATTTTAATGTATTTTATAATTTTAAAATTATATAAAACTTTAACAAATAAATATATATGTATATACAGTAGGGAAAGTGGTGGATAGCGGAGGGACAAAATTTACTATTCCCACGCCAGTCAGTGCATCAATAGGGAAAGTGTTTAATTGCGGAGGGGTAAAATGTACTATTCTCACTCCAGTCAGTTAAAAATTAAAAACAAGCAAAATAACATCAACAAAATATTTTTTTTTTATAAAAGTAAGTAAAAAACTATGTAAATATGTTAAAAATTAAACAAAAAATATATTTAATATTAAAAACAAACAAAATAAAAACGTACTGTAATGGTAAATACATATCACAAATACCTAAAAATAATATATTAAAAAAGATAGTAAAATAATTTTAAAACAAATAAATATTTTATTTAGAAATTATTTATTAACAAAATCATTAATTATTACATAAATTTGGTCTATTTACTTCCAAGCCTATAATGCTACACAACTCACATCGAAAATAAAAAAATGTATTTGCATACTTAACATTATTAATTATCAATTAAATAAATATTATTAATTAAAAAACGAATTAAAACACATAACATTTAATTAACTTCCCACCCTTTACTCCTATAATCCCCACACCTAAAATTAAACTGTAAAAAAATGTATTACACAGTGAAAATTTGTTTTCAATTAAATAAATAATAGTATTTAACAACTAATGTAAGTAAAATTAATTTACTCTCCACACTTCACCACTATAAACCCAAAACCCAAACACAAAAATTAATTAAACAATTAGCCTAATTAATTATCAATTAATTAATTAATATTAATTATCAACTAATTATTAAATAATTAGAAATAAATTACTTCCCACCCTGTCCCCTAAAAGCCCCACAACCCACAACTAAAATTGATTACACAATTTCCATATTTAAGTGTCAATTATTTAATTAATATTAATCTACAACTAATTATTAATTAATTAAAAAGAAATTACTTCCCATCCTTTACCCCTATAAACCCCGCAACCCACGCTTAAAATTAATTACACAATTATTATAATTAATTGTCAATTAATTAATTAAAATTAATTAACAAATAGTTATTAATTCATTACAAATAAATTACTTCCCATGTTTTACCCCTATAATCCCGACAACCCGCATCTAAAATTTACCCCAAAAAAATAAAAACATTAACATTATAAACTCTCAATTAAATAAATATTAAATATTAATAAATAAAAAATATTCATTAATTTGTTAAAATTAAATTACTTCCCACCCTATTCCCATATAAACCCACAACCCACTACAGAACTAAAAACGCAAAATTGCATTAAAATAAAATTAATAACTACAAAAAATGTAACACAAAAATAAAAAACATAAACAATACTTATACAAAAAAATACATCACATACATTTAAAATATATACTCAAATACATAACACTAATTAAAAAATCAATATTTTAAACAACTATATTTTTGCAAATGATATTAATGACTTCTATATTCTTAAAATCGATATTTCTTACCTTAAAGTCGATATTCTTGACCACAATATTCTTGATGTCGATATTTCTGTGACACGATATTTAAAACTCGATATTAGTGTAAGTCGACATTTCCAGCTCGATATTTTGATTGAATACCCTGTGTAGGATTTTTAGCTGCAAGCGTATGGCCACCTTTCTGGGAGAGGCCATTGCTTCCAACCATTCCTCGTCTTCGAGGCGACCCATGTCCACCTCCCCGTGAGTTCAAGAACTGACAAGGGCTCCGGGGCGTTATTCATAATTTTGCGATACACCAGGGAGACCGTTTTCTTGTCTAAATAGTCATCTAACAATCTATCCTTCAGTGGGGAGGATTCGGGTAGTACTGTCCCCTTCGGTATTGATGCTTTCAGTGCATAGGTGATCTGAAGGTATCTGAATGTCTCTGACTGCACCATCTGGTGGTCCCTCTGCAGGGTTGAGAAAGATTTAACATCTCCTCTTTACCACAGGTCACCCACCCTGGAGATTCCAATCAAGTCCCATTTGTCAATCCCTTTCTTTTGCGCCAGTAGTCCCAGTCTTGTGGAATCCCACATCGGGACCATTAGGGTGATCTTATTTTGCCAGCCCAGTGCTCTTTTTCCCTCTTGCCAGATTTGCAGTGTGGTCGAGGTGGGCACGTGGAACTATCCCGTCTTTTCCCCCCCATAGATAGCTCTGAGGTAGCCTCCTGGCTGCATATTATGATGGTCCAGTCTATACGCAGGATCACCCTGGGGTCCCTGTACCTAGTGATTGATCACAGTAAGTTGGGCCGCCCAGTAGTATCTTCAAAGGCAGGGAAGTGCTATCCCTCCTTTGTACCAGCCCCTGGTCAATTTTGGTAGTGAGATTCGTGACGTGCCTCCATCCTATAGTAGCTGTCTCACTGCAGCGTCTATTTGTTGAAAGTAGGGTGGGGGGTACCACGTAAGGTGTATTATGAAGTACATACAAAAATCTGGGCAGTACAATTGTTTTGAAAAGCACTGCTCTACCCAGGAGGGACAGTGGTAATGACCGCCACTGCTGGATGTCTTTCTTTAGATGCTCCAGTGGGGTGCTAAATTTCATTCATTGAAAGTTGTAGGATCCCTAGTAATGTATATCCCTAGATACCGGAACCCGTTTGCATCTATCTATATTTCGCATCATCTGGGGAGTCTGGGTGGGTCTCCTGCTAGGACATATATCACCGACTTCTCCCAGTTATGGTGTAACCCGAGTATTTGCGGAATAGGTCGAATCATGATGTTGGGGCTCGCCACATACATTAAAATGTCGTTGGCATATAGGGAAATTCTATCTTTCCACTCTGGGGTCCAACGCAGCCCCGGAATCATGGGATCACCACATATCCATACCACCAGGGGCTCTAACACCACTGCGAATAACAGCGGGGAAAGGGGGCATCCCTGCCTCGTTCCTCTCTGCAGCACAAAGATCCTTGACACATTCCCAGTCACTGAGACCTGTGCTAGGGGTTCCAAATATAGAAGCTTAATCCATGTTAGGAATCTTTGCCCAAAGGCCAGTCTCCCCAACACTGCATATATAAATGGCTATTCTACTGTGTCAAATGCCATTCAGGCGTCCAAAGACACTACCACGGATATTTGCTGCTCTACCTATGACCCCATGTAGCCTTCTGAGATTGAGTGCCGTGTTTCGTCCCATCATAAAGCCGGACTGATCAGGGTGAACTAGTGTTTGCACCACCTGTGTCAGGCGAGTTGCAAGTAACTTAGAGGCTCATTACGATGACTGGCAGATGCACCTCCGCGATGCTGGCGGAGGGAGAAAACGCTGTTTTCCGCCCGTGAGCAGCAGTGCACCCGTCCGCCATATTACAATGGCCAAACTCAGCCCATTGCCCGTCCGCCGCGGTGCTATGTGCACCGCCATCCAGACGCGCCCGCCACCGCGGCGGGCACCAACCAATTCCGGAGCCGCCGGCGTGCGGAATGACGTCCCTCCCTCCGTACAAATTAGGATGCGCCAAACAGTCAGGCCCACCGCCGCGGAGAAACCGGCCATCGTGAGCATACGGAAGCACCACAGCGGAGCGCCCAATTGAGACCCGGAGTCGACCGCCATGGACCCGGCACTACACGTCTTCCCGGCACTGTACATGATACACCTCCAGCAAGCCATGGACCGTGGCGGACGCCGCCGCAGGTACGCGATCACACAACTCTGCACACAAACACAACCCACAACTCCATGGCTGATGGAAGGTTCCTGTCCCCACCAGACACCCTGCTGGGGACAGGAACACAACCACAGGTGTAGCCACACATGTCCCACCTGCCACAAGGCCACTCCTCCACACCCCGGCCACCATGTCCGCGACCCGCAAATAATGCCCAGTACACGTGACCGCAGCGGAGAATCCACAAGAAACAATGGACACAATGCAGCAGGCTGGGCCAGCGCTAGGCAGGGGCAGTGCCCAAAGTACACAGGGCAACACCTCAACACTCCACACACCAGGCCCACCCACACCATGAAGGGCCATGGCACGTGATCTCCCTGTGCCCCCACATGCCCAAAAAGCAGCTAGGTGAACACACACACTGCACCACACAACAAACAACTAGGGAGACAGCCTCATCAGTTGTGGCTGCAGAATAACACACAGCGCACAAGCACTGGGCCATGGGAACACACACACCACAGCAACACCACACTCATGGCAAGCAAACTGAGTACAAGCACAATTTAAACACACACAGACAATGAACAAACACACCAATGGACACACAGCCTGCCAAGTCACACAGACATACCCCACACTGGCACACAGAAACAAACACAGACCACATGCCAACAGCAATGGAGGACAACAAATAGGCAACTCAAAGTGAGTTGCACACTAATGGAATGGCAAGGAGCTGAACACCCCAAATTTGTACATCACATGCAAGGGAAGGAACACATCACATCCACCCCAGCACAAAAAACCACACATGGCAGTCACAGTCAGTGAAGTCAAACCACAGTCACCTCACTGCAACAACTCAGGGAGACAGCAAGGCAACCCATGAATAGGCACAGGGATGAAAGGAAGGGTATGAAATTCAACCCTGATCAGCCACACATCTGAATCCAAATACAACACAGGAGTATGTCAGCAGCCCAACAAACAGGGGCCATTGCAACACTTCATGACAGTCAAACACAAGTATGAACCTCCACACAACCCCCACACCCATCACATCAGCAGCACACAACACCACTCACAAACACACAGAAGCTTGCCAATAATATCCAGTCAAGACACTGACAATCAAACACACCCCCTGGGTTGTATCCACAAACATCACACACACACACACAGGTATGGCAGTACCATTGTACGCACAAAAACAACAGTCAAACACAGAACACAATCAAAACACACACACAGAACTACTACAACAGACAAGACCTGTGCAGCTAAACAGTGCCAAAACAATGGGAGCACAGACACAACTGGAGTACACAACCACATCAGTCACGAAAAACGCACAGACAACATGCCACAACACATATAAGAAGTGCATCCACTAAAAACAAAAATGGAGACCAAAAGGCAGAAATGGGCCTACAATGACACAGAGACAGACATACCACAACACACATCCACACAAAATGGTGTCACAGTGTACCACATGTCTGCACATGCACAACCATGACCAGAGACACATCAAATGTGAGAGGAGAAAACACCAAGGATGCACATGAAACAAGCACTGCAACCACAATAGACCTCCGTCCATGTGACACACAAGTAAGGCACACCACAATGGCAACACACCTGAATCAAACACAACCACAACACACACACACTCACAGGAAAATAGAACACCACATACAGAGCAACAGTCAACTGCATGACACAACACAAACACTGCACACAGCCACATCAGTCACAACACATGCACAGGCAAAGATATCAACATGCTACAAAAGCCAAACATCAGGGGGAGCAAAACAGGTAAGGACAAGGCAACATCAAATCACAGCACTGCATGCACACCAAGCCTGTATGTGCACAACACACATACCAGTTACAAACAGAGATGAGTGACACACCTTGAACACACACAACAACAATCTAAATATCACACACACACCAACACACCCAGGAAGCCAATCAGTCCCAAGCAAACACACATACTACCAAGCCAACACACACAGATGCAGAAGTCTGGGACACAAAAGTTGAAACAACATGATCAGAGGTAACAATACATTGGCATTGTTGAAGTGGAGAATAGAGCATGTGTCACAGTAAACACTACCCACACAGTAGCCCTTTATTTAGCAAGGAAATCGACAAGGCAGACAACAGGAGTAAATATCTTCTTTTTATTTACATTTCACACAGTCATGCAGCAAAAGTCAGACAAGAGCAAGGCTAGTGGCCACTTCAAAGTGCAGGTGAGGTACATGAGATCCTGCACAGGCAAGGGGCAAACAGCAGTGAACAGCAAGGCCAGTGGCCAGGATACAGTGCAGGTGAGGTACATGAGAAGCTGCACAGGCAAGGGGCAAACAGCAGTGAACAGCAAGGCCAGTGGCCAGTCCAAAGTGCAGGTGAGGTACATGAGAAGCTGCACAGGCAAGGGGCAAACAGCAGTGAACAGCAAGGCCAGTGGCCAGTCCAAAGTGCAGGTGAGGTACATGAGAAGCTGCACAGGCAAGGGGCAAACAGCAGTGAACAGCAAGGCCAGTGGCCAGTACAAGGTGCAGGTGAGGTACATGAGAAGCTGCACAGGCTAGGGGCAAACAGCAGTGAACAGCAAGGCCAGTGGCCACTTCAAAGTGCTGAGTGAGTACATGACATCCAGCACTGGGAATGTGTGGTACAGTACCCTGCCATGGTCAGCAACACACTCAGGGCATCAAGAATGGGCAGTCCATGGTACCACTATGGGAGAGACATGTGTGTGAGGGTGACCAACACTCAGACTTGGCTGGCAGTATGACTGGGAGGTGGCTGTCTGTCGGGGCCAGTTGGGGTACTGGCTCGGGGAGAGAGAGGCCCAGCTGGGGTAGAGCCATCATTGTTCTGGGAAGCTTGAGGGCTGCTAGGTCCAGGTGTGTTAGAGCCAGCAGTGGTTTGGGGAGCCAGAGGGCTGCTAGGTCCAGGTGTGGTAGAGCCAGCAGTGGTTTGGGAAGCCAGAGGGCTGCTAGGACCAGGTGGGGTGGTGGCACGTGGAGGTGGACTCATGCTTGCACGAGACCCATTGTGTGGGGGAGAAGTTGGAGGGGTGCCCTTCTGCTTCTTGGGGATCTGATATGGCTTCCATGTCTTGGGATTAAGGCCAAGTGGGCTGTATACAACAGGCACACTGGTCACAAAAGCTGGATCAGCTGCAGATGCTGGTCCCCCTCTGGGGATGTGCTGGATCCTTTGGGACGCTTGGCCCCGGAATGCTTCTGTCCCTGCATCACCTGTTTACCAGGTGTCCCCCCTACAGTGGCCTCCTTCCTGTGCTTCACAGGGCTCTGGATGGGAGTAGATGTTGTGGGTGAACTTGCCTTGGAGCCCTTCTTACGTGTACCCTTAGCAGGCACCTGTTTCTCACTGGGCACGGAAACTGTGTGCTTGTCTCTGCGAGACACTTTTGGGACCGGTGAGTCCTTGGCTGGGGATGCCTCTGAGGCATGTGAGCCTGAGGCCTGCTCCTTGCCATCCTTGCCCTGGGTGTGGCCTGAAGTGCTTTTGCCTCTGCACTCTGGTGTGGGTTTACCTTTCTGTGGGGATGGTGTCTGCGGCCTAGACTGCTTTGGCTGCTGCTGCCGTGTGCTGCGTGTGCTGTATCTGTCCCTTGATGTCTGGGGTGTGTGGTCACTATCATCAGATGCGGCTACTGGCAGGGTGGTGGGCCTAGGGACTGGAGCTGGACCATGGGTTTGGGCAAGTTGAATGGCTGCTGTCACTGCAGAGGCCAGAGACTGTACAGTCCGGTGTAGCCCACCCATTTCGGAATGCACGCCCTCCATGAAAGCCACCACCTGTGCCAATTTTTTGTCATGGTCCAGGAAGGCATTGAGGAGAGCTGTCTGACCCACACACAGCTGGCGCAAAAGGTCCACAGACTCAGCACTGATGGCAGCAGGGGGGACGGGGGCAGGGGCAGCGGTGCCTGGGGTGAAGGACACTCTTCCCTTTTTTGTGGTGCGAACACGGGCAGCAACAGTAGGAGTAGCACGGAGGGAGTGCACTGAACGCTGTGTGGTGGACGTGGAGGCAGAGTCCCCGTTACCCTCGGCAGAAAACATAGAAGCGTCACCGCCGTCGTCAGATGACGTAGAGGTCTGCGTCTCTGGCTGTGAGTCCTCTAGAAGACTACGGTCCCCCTCCGATGCGCTGGTGACATCCGTGTTACTATGCTGGTGTGCAGCAGTTGTGCTTGATGCCTCACCACTGGTGTCCGTCCCCTGTCCTTCCGTGCCCATGTGAGATGCTGCATGAGAGAGAGATAGAGATCGGATCAGTACATTTGCATCAAGTTTACAAATATCAGCAAGGGAAGCATCACTAATGATGAAAAATCATCCATGTTGGACAACACCATGGGCAGTGACACTGTGCAACCTCAATTCAAACATCGAAATTACCGTGGCATAATGCAAACTTGGCATAATTCACCCATGTGATGGACACACTGCCAATTAGCCTTTTGGTGGCTTCAGCTAACCAGACACACATATCCCTCTGTGCACACCTGAGTGGGTAAAAGATCCTACTCACAACATGTTGCCACTGTCACATCTTGACCCAGCAGAAGTGTCCTACACAGAGACAGACTCCAACATATCCGCACACAATGGCCATGAGCACATGCCATCCACCATGTCGTAACTTGGGGAACAACTACAGTTGCACATTGTTGTTAGATGTGTAGTCAGCACAAATCAGACGTCAGGCAATGCACACATTGATGATGGCACACTCATATCATGCACTCTGCTTGACCCTGACATGGGATGTCCGTGACTACCCCAATGAAGATGATACCAGAAGGCCACAACTACAAATGTGAACTCAAGGGCCATTACACCAATGACATGGGAAGGTACATGTAGGGGGAATGCATGACAACTGCACCCAACACCGCGGCCACTTACAGGCCATTGCATCACACCAGCAACATCACAGCCCTGCACTGGCCCAGGCTTGGAGCACATGCAGCTAAACAACACCCAAAAGTCACACTCACAGAATACTCACCACCAGCTTGCTGCTGATGCCCCTTCAGACGTGCATTCAGTTCAGGCTGCGTCACAGCTAAAATGTGTGCCATTAGTGGTGTCATGCTGCGCCGCGCCAACCTGCCGGACCGAGGGATCAGCCCCAGTGTCATCTCGGCCACGTTCCTGCTCAGCCAGCAGATGTCATCCCACCTCTTGTGACAGTGGGAGCGCCATCGGTTGGAGACACCCAGTGCACGCACCTTGCATGCAATGGCTCTCCACACGGCCTTGCGCTGGTTGACTTTGAGCTGCAGACATGGGAGACAAGAGGGTGCAATAATCAGTGTAACCTACCACCATTTCACAGTGCAGGAGCATGACACAGACTCATACCAACTTCTGCCCTAACTTCAGCAGAGACAACAAATCTGCGACATTCAAACATCATCATGTGTGAAAAACACATTAATGCATGCAGGTATGAGGGTGGACAAAGTACATGCCTATCTCAAAGCCATGCAGGATGTCAGCAGAGAGCAAAATGTGTATGCTGACCACATCTACTGCAAGTTTCTGGGAATACCAAGACATGCAGGACATCACTACATATGTCACTGTGAATACTCACTGTGCCCAACACTGCGCAGCCCTCAAAGCACTTGCCCTTAAACTGCCACACTGTGTCATGGATGTCACATTGAGGGACATGACCTCACTAACGCAAACCCTCATCACAAGGCCTGTCTTGTGCAATCTACATCTCTGTAATGGCTCATTGACGGGGACTCAAGAGGAAAAGCACAGATTTGACACTGTGTACATCCAGTGTTGTGTCACTGTCTAATTGGGCAGTGAATGTGCAGGCCAGTTGGGGTCACACAGAGGTCCAACGTGGGGCATCTCATCTTTTACATGGAGGGACTATTTGGAAACACAAACAGTACCAACACATGAGCATAGTCCTGGGCACACGCGGTGCGGGTGTTGATAATGTGATATGCAAAATAGAAGCGTTATTCAAAAGCAACGGTCAACATCAGTATTTGTCCAACTTAATGTTATTTATTTCAACAACACCTGTGTTGAATATAGTACATCAGCCTAGTAAACCAGCCGACACGTGTTTCGTCACCGGGAACAATACCGTGACTCATCAGGGCTGGGAAGGATACAAAAATAAAATAAATAATAAATACAGAAAACTGAAAAACAAATTGGGGCCTAGTCTGTGCCAGACAAGTGATTCGATTAGAGCGGGATCACCCGAAGTGACTGTTGGGAACTTAAACAGCTAAATTTGACCCATGTGGTCTGGAGTGATACTCGTGTAGGTGCCGCTGCCCCTGGAACATGGGCGAAAACGCGGGAAAGCATCTCAGCATATTGTGACCGGTGTGATAGTGCCGCTCTCATGTGTGACAACAAACATGAGGAAACCGCGGGAAAACTATAACAGAGTATAAGTGATTGGTGCTGAATTAAACATAGAGTAGTGGTTGGGACTAAAGGTGAAGAAAGGAAAAGTAGGAGATAAGAAGGCTGAGTGTGAAGAAAAGAGAAGAAGCGGGTGAAAGGATCTGTACTAGGAAATTGCTAGAGAATTATTTATATTGAAGAGAGGTGGGGAGGGGGCTACTGGATATGCTCTACCGATAGGCGGAGAGAAACCGCAAGACGAGGCTGGAAGGTATGGGTGAGGAAACAGATAACAAGGGAAAGGAAACGAAGTAAAAGCTTACCTAAAGACAGAAGTAATTAACGGCGACCCGTAG
This sequence comes from Calotriton arnoldi, assembly GCA_963921515.1. Taxonomy (NCBI): domain Eukaryota; kingdom Metazoa; phylum Chordata; class Amphibia; order Caudata; family Salamandridae; genus Calotriton; species Calotriton arnoldi. Next base: position 3,996,920 of record CAWUFW010000553.1, on the reverse strand, counting down.
GGGTTGAGTCGAAAGCGAGAATAATAATAGCGTAGCCCAGTGTTGGGGAGGGCGAGGCGTAGGTTTCAAGGGTGCTGCGAAGAGGGAAACTGCAAGGGAGAGAGGTAGGATAGAGCGTGACACAACTGAACCGTAGGTAAATGCTGTGAGGAAGCACCATCAGACCACTCAAAGACCGTATTGGAGAACACGTCAGAGCTCTCAACAACCTGGACCCCAAATATCCCATGGCGATCCATGCTGCAACTTGTCCCAACCAAGGCCCAATAAAACGGATTTCCTTCTTCGGATTTGACATGGCAGCCACCAATGTAAGAGGTGGCAACAGAGAACTCAGACTCAGACGCCTGGAGGCCACTTGGATCATGCGTCTGCGAACAGTACAACATGGACTGAATACTGATCACGAGTTACATTACTTCCTGGGAGAATGAACACAATGACAAGAATTGCTCTCTTGGGTCCTTATTTTGTGCCATTTAACTTGTCATGACACCAGTTCTCTTCCAATATAATCAGTAGATATTTGTATGTCCACTTTCCACACCATTTATGTGATATCTACCTCCTTGTTACATACCCTCCGTGATCTGGCATTTTATCCCTTACCTATGTTCCCAATGTACCACACCCGTTACTAAGCCTGTTATGATTCAGATTCATGATACAACCGATCCATGTTACTGCATAGCCTCAATGTCTTTCCTATATGATTTAACGTACGCAACACTAGGTGGAAGGACTTCTCCTCTTTATATCCTTTCACTTACATCTAAGTTCATACTCTTTCAATGCGTGCCTACCATTGTCTGCATGTCTAACCCCCAATCACACTTCCGTGTATGTTCTAATATCTCACGATATACTAAGCCTCCTACCATTTAGGCTCATGATATAGTTGATCTGTGCCACCGTATAATCCTAATGTATTTCCTATACTACTTATCGTTCATGATACTCGGTATTAAGGTTTCTCCTCTTTATACCCCTTCACATGTACCTATGTAATTACGATGTATACATTATCCTTTTTACTGCCACATGCGTTCGCAACTGACTGCCTTTGAGATATGTCTTTCCTATATGACTTATTATACATAATACCCAGTATAGGGATCTCTCCCCCTTATATCCTTTCACATGTGCATACTGTAATTATGTTATACACATCATCCCTTTCACTGTCATAACTCTTTACTTTGAGATATGTGTGTATTCTGTCACATGCCTCTGACTAATACTCTTCGTCTTTCGCCCACACTAACATGCTAGTTTCCTGAGGCTGCGGGTGCCTCACAGACAGTGACTCGTTCCCTGCGCATGCGCATCATTCCCGACCTCTTCCCGAGTTTTCCAACATGGCCACCACCTGGCTAGTCTTCTCTTTGTTTCCGCTCTAGCCTTCCACCTCCTTTCCCAATATAGCTTCCCTCCCACCTCCCTGTCTCACTCAGTTCACTCGGCTCCAGTGCGCCCTCGCTGTTCTCCGATCCGGACCACAGGTATGAGACGTTGCGGTTCCACCCGGCTCATCCACCCCGGCACTCCCTGAATAGCCCACCATATCAGGGTCCTCTTTCTCTGCTTTCCCAATAGGCGTTCCTATACCCTGCTCTACACACTTCCTGACTCCTCGCCTTTCCCGCACCCGGGGTAAGTGTTTCCTTTCTTCATTTGCCATTCTCCTACCTTCGATTCGTATTCCTCGTAACCTCCTTCCCCGTTCTTTTCTTTAGCTCATCCCTCGCACCCCGCCTCCCTGGCATAGTGCTTTCTAATCGAGCCGGCCACTGGACAGCCTCCTATGATACTCTGCATTAGCTCCTTTCACCGCCAAAGCATACCCGCCTTTACGCTTCACGTGCGTCAGCCCAGGGAGATTTCTACCTGGTAAGACTCTCACACTTTACCCTGGTTCAATCCTCACAGCATTTACCTACGGTTCAGTTGTGTCACGCTCTATCCTACCTCTCTCCCTTGCAGTTTCCCTCTTCGCAGCACCCTTGAAACCTACGCCTCGCCCTCCCCAACACTGGGCTACGCTATTATTATTCTCGCTTTCGACTCAACCCCTACGGGTCGCCGTTAATTACTTCTGTCTTTAGGTAAGCTTTTACTTCGTTTCCTTTCCCTTGTTATCTGTTTCCTCACCCATACCTTCCAGCCTCGTCTTGCGGTTTCTCTCCGCCTATCGGTAGAGCATATCCAGTAGCCCCCTCCCCACCTCTCTTCAATATAAATAATTCTCTAGCAATTTCCTAGTACAGATCCTTTCACCCGCTTCTTCTCTTTTCTTCACACTCAGCCTTCTTATCTCCTACTTTTCCTTTCTTCACCTTTAGTCCCAACCACTACTCTATGTTTAATTCAGTACCAATCACTTATACTCTGTTATAGTTTTCCCGCGGTTTCCTCATGTTTGTTGTCACACATGAGAGCGGCACTATCACACCGGTCACAATATGCTGAGATGCTTTCCCGCGTTTTCGCCCATGTTCCAGGGGCAGCGGCACCTACACGAGTATCACTCCAGACCACATGGGTCAAATTTAGCTGTTTAAGTTCCCAACAGTCACTTCGGGTGATCCCGCTCTAATCGAATCACTTGTCTGGCACAGACTAGGCCCCAATTTGTTTTTCAGTTTTCTGTATTTATTATTTATTTTATTTTTTGTATCCTTCCCAGCCCTGATGAGTCACGGTATTGTTCCCGGTGACGAAACACGTGTCGGCTGGTTTACTAGGCTGATGTACTATATTCAACACAGGTGTTGTTGAAATAAATAACATTAAGTTGGACAAATACTGATGTTGACCGTTGCTTTTGAATAACGCTTCTATTTTGCATATCACATTATCAACACCCGCACCGCGTGTGCCCAGGACTATGCTCATGTTATAAATTGTGGATCTCATGATCCACAGATTCCCCAGGGGTTAACGGGTTATTCCCCTGATCTGGCAGCACCGCACTACCAAAGTTTCACTAATAGCACACGCAATTGCTAGAGCGCCATTTCCTGACTAAACACAAAAACCCCCATTCTAAAGTACCAACACATGCATGCAAGTATGTGCACATGCCAGTGGCGATGCAAGGGTCTGGGCACAAGAATGTTGGAATGTACAGTGTCATAGCTGATTGACCAACAAGAGTTTCACCCTGGGGGACTGAGGTCCTGAGCATAGTGCGGAACCAGAGATGAGGCACATATTGAGTCAGAAACAATGCCCTCACTACCCTCTGGACAACTACACTAGCTAAGGCCACAGATGGGCCTGTGAAGGACATCAGGGACACACAAAGACATTCAGACAGTAAATCACTGTCCTGACTCCTGAATTGAAAAGGTGCAGCCACACTGTATGTCTGACAAGACATCACATGTCACTCACATCTGGATGTGCAGGCAGGCAAACGTGTGGAATAGGCTGAACACACCTTCCCCCTGGAAACAGCATGCTAGGCAGTGCATGACCCACCACCACACTCTCACGCACATACTGCAGCAGATCAACTTCGTGTGTGCCCCACCTTCACTCACACTCACACCCTGAGATACTTACCACGACATTAGGCGCACCATATAGCCTTGGATACTGGGTGAGCACCTCGTTCACCAGGACCTCAAGTTCCTCGGGGGTGAAGGGAGTGGCACGGATCTTCTCAGTCCTCGCCATCACTGTGGGCATGAGACAGCAGCAGCGGCAGTTGGTGGTGACGGGTGTCAGGCAGCAGTCCCTGGAGGCAGCAGCAGGTGAGGGGTCTCAGGCAGCAGTCCCTTGAGGCAGCAGCAGGTAAGGGGTCTCAGGCAGCAATCCCTGGAGGCAGCAGCAGGTGAGGGGTCTCAGGCAGCAGTCCCTGGAGGCAGCAGCAGGTGAGGGGTCTCAGGCAGCAGTCCCTGGAGGCAGCAGCAGGTGAGGGGTCTCAGGCAGTAGTCCCTGGAGGCAGCAGCAGGTGAGGGGTCTCAGGCAGCAGGCTCTGTGAGATGTGGCAAAGTTTGGCTCCCTCACACACATATATAGCCCCCAGGGCTCGTGTCTGTGGTTCTAAGCTGCTGCAATTGGTATTCCAGGTCTGCCTCATTCAAATCCATCCAATGACCGGCCCCGCGGTGGCGGAGCACGCCTACCGCGATTTTCAAACCTGCATCAGGCAACCGCGATTGCACTTCCCATTGGCTGGCAGGGCATGGTTTATGGCGGTGATACACCGCAGGGGACAGGCGTGCGGTTCCGCGGTGGTGCATCTTTCAAGTGCATCCAATGACCAGCCCCGCGGTGGCGGAGCACGCCTACCGCGATTTTCAAACCTGCATCAGGCAACCACTATTGCACTTCCCATTGGCTGGCAGGGCATGGTTCATGGCGGTGACACACCGCTGTTGGCATGCGGTAGCTACCGCGATTCCGTGCACATGCATTGCTATGAGTGACCGGGATCTGGGTGTTGGAGCATGCCAACCGCCGTTAGACATGTGTATTTGCCTATCAATCCCGCTATGGTGTCTTGGGCCATGGCGGTGACACACCGCTGGTGGCATGCGATAGCTACCGCGATTCCGTGCACATGCATTGCTATGAGTGACCGGGATCTGGGTGTCGGAGCATGCCAACCGCCATTAGACATGTGTATTTGCCTATCAATCCCGCTATGGTGTCTTGGGCCATGGCGGTGACACACCGCTGGTGGCATGCGGTAGCTACCGCGATTCCGTGCACATGCATTGCTATGAGTGATCGGGATCTGGGTGTTGGAGCATGCCAACCGCCGTTAGACATGTGTATTTGCCTATCAATCCCGCTATGGTGTCTTGGGCCATGGCGGTGACACACTGCTGGTGGCATGCGGTAGCTACCACGATTCCGTGCACATGCATTGCTATGAGTGACCGGGATCTGGGTGTCGGAGCATGCCAACCGCCATTAGACATGTGTATTTGCCTATCAATCCCGCTATGGTGTCTTGGGCCATGGCGGTGACACACCGCTGGTGGCATGCGGTAGCTACCGCGATTCCGTGCACATGCATTGCTATGAGTGACCGGGATCTGGGTGTCGGAGCATGCCAACCGCCATTAGACATGTGTATTTGCCTATCAATCCCGCTATGGTGTCTTGGGCCATGGCGGTGACACACCGCTGGTGGCATGCGGTAGCTACCGCGATTCCGTGCACATGCATTGCTATGAGTGACCGGGATCTGGGTGTCGGAGCATGCCAACCGCCATTAGACATGTGTATTTGCCTATCAATCCCACTATGGTGTCTTGGGCCATGGTGGTGACACACCGCTGGTGCCAGGCGGTAGCTACAGCGAGGGTGCAGCATGACATTGTTGACTATGGGCGTGAGAGTGTTGACTGAGCCCGTTTACGGCACCAATGGACACATCGTGCTGTGTCAATGTCATGGGTCATATCTGTACTTCGAACAGTGGTCACTTACAAAATGTCAGGGTACTTAATGGAAATCAAATGGGCTATAGTAAGTTATGACAGCCAAAATTTCATACGTAACACCAAATTCCACACTGAAAGTACCAATGGGGCACATTACTCCTACACAATTTCATTTGTGAGCCCATATTGACGCACATTTTCATATCTGGCCCCAGAATTTGCCCCCAATTTCATATCTGACCCCAGACTTTGCCCCCAATTTCATATCTGACCCCAAATTCTACCCCCAATTTCATATCTGACCCCAAATTTTACACACATGTCCATGTCTCACACAATATGTCACTATACAGTACATGATTGTACAAACATCTCAGCATTATTTTCATGACTCACCACATGTGTCACACTGTTGTCTGTTTGGTATCACCTGTTACTGCCTTCATGTAATGTAATTGTTCGCAGTAGCAAATCCTACAGTATATGTCCACATGGACATGTGTGTGCTCTACATACTCAAGGATGTTAATTTAATCACCGGCACACTTGGCATTCTGTACATCCTTATCATTTTTCACTTGTTTCCTTGCCTTTGGGTATGTTTTGTCTCTGTATCTGCCAAATGTCATCACCATTACTTGTGACATTGTGTCTGGTATGTGCTCATGTTGTTTGGCCTGTCATATGTGATTTTGTTACATGTATATTTCCACAGTTGTGAGTGTGTTGCTAGTGGATTTGATGTGTGTGGTGGGTTACGTTGGTACACACCAGGGACAGGTGCATTGACCTTGTCCACATGAGGAATGTTGGCTTTGTGAGGGACTGTAGGCAAATGTGGGGCTGGTGCTCACTGAATGTTAAGTTTGACATGGCATCTGTGACCAGTGGGAGGTGACCCACAATTGGCCTGGACAGTACAGCATTTGGTGTAGTTTCATGTGCAGTAAGTGTTTGCAGTTTTGGCAGGGTGCACAATTAGGACACGTGTGCAGTGATATTGAACTGACACGTGTGGATAAGCCTGCTATGGTGTGGTAGCATTTTGGGGGCACAAGCTGGTCCTGAGCTGTGTGGGTGAACTGATGGTGCTGTTGACTGAAGCTAATGATGGCATCCAAGACAGGTGAGATATACCTTGATAGGGCTGGCTGTGGCACCCATCTGACTCAGACTTTTGTTGTTCTAATGGTATCAGAGGCCAACAAGTGATGCACAGGCAGCATCTTTGTCTGCAGAGGAATGTTGAGAGTCCGCTTTGTTGTCCCTGACAGGCTGGGTGGCATGTGGCTCAGGATGCTTTTGATAGTTGTCCTTTGGTACCTGTGTCGTGCGATGACATCCCCTGTTGTTATGCGCATGAGGCTGTTGTGTCTTCAGTATCTACTCAGTATGTCCATGCGCTGACCTTTTTTGTGTAGTGGTGTGGCTTTGTCCGGGTGGTGGTGTAGGTTGTTTCTGTGTCACTGTTGTATGTCCAAGCAGCTGGAGTATTAGCTCCATGGCAAATGTTGCACTTCAGTTGTGTGTCTGGGCAGTGCAAGCTTCATTCTGCATGTCATAGTGCAACTTTAGTGCAGATTGTCGTTTGTCTACAGTCCTTTTGGATCACGTACCTTATCCACTTTTTGTGTGCCACATTGACAATCTGTGTGCCTGCTGATGGTATTGTGCAGTTGTGTTGTTGTGTCTTGATTCACGTCAAGACTGCATTTGCATTTGTTGTTCATCATTAGTCATTGACTGACTTAGAATTGTGTGTAACAGCATGTATGGCATGTCTACTGCTGACAGTGGATATTGGCAATGGCTTGTGAATATGTCTGTGAGTGTCTCTAGACTTGTGTGGATTAGTATTGGCTCACATTCCATGCTGAGTCCTTCAGAACTGGATAAATTGTGTAGTTCATGTGTCCCCTGTCATGTCTGCACAAGAATGTGTGGCACGTACAGCAGACATTTTGAAGACAGCTGTGTTTCTGTTTCACACATGTCCGGTATCATTTACTGTCCGTGCTGTTTGCACCAGATTCTGGAATGTGACTATCACCATTCACAGACACAGTTTCCATGTTTGTTGTTCTCACAGTGGTAATACTGAAGAACTGTAGTACAATGTGATCTCTATGTGTCACGACTATTGACTTGCACTGTATGGTGCATTGTGATGCCAGTCAATGTTTGCGCTGTGTGAATCAGAAGGTACAGAGTTGTGCACATGTCATGGTCTGTTGCAATGACGTGTCCCCTTTCATCTCACCTAGGAGGCGACCTAATGTGTATCGTCCTGTCACCCTGCTGGCTAACATAGAGGATGATGACGTGATACGCAGATTCCGTCTGGACTGCACGAACATCCAAGACCTGTGTGCCATGTTGGATCCTCACCTGCGGGCTGGCAGGACATACCCAACAGCATTGACGACCACAACAAAGGTGATGGCGGCACTGCATTTCCTGGCTAGTGGGTCATTCCAGGAGACAGTGGGCATTGCAGGGGGATGTCTCAGCCCACCTTCAGCATGGTGCTAAGGGATTTCCTGTTGGCCATGATGCGATACAAGGACCAATACATCAGTTTTCCAAGGCGTGCGGCTTTGGCGGATGTAAAGGCGGATTTTTATGCCCTTGGCCACATCCCGAATGTTGTAGGTGCAATTGACTGCACACATGTTGGCCTGGTTCCACCACAGGCACAGGAACACATCTATCGGAATCGCAAACATTCCCATTCCATCAATGTGCAGGTGGTGTGCCAGGCCGATATGATCATATCGCATGTATGTGCCAAGTTTCCGGGCTCTGCGCATGATTCATATATCCTGCACAACAGCATTGTGCCCCAGCTGATGGCCAATCTTCTTCCGGAGCGGGCATGGATTGTGGGTGAGTAGGCAGAGTCAAGTTGTGTGCTGTGTGTGCCATACTGTCCTCTGCCACAGTAGTATTACTGAATCGTTATGTTTATTTCACACCTAGGTGATTCTGCATATCCAAACAGACCGTGGTTGCTGAGCCCACTACGCAATCCTAGGACACCGTCTGACGTCCGCTACAACAATGCCCATGGTAGAACACGTCGGGTGGTGGAGCGAACCTTTGGTCTCCTCAAATCGAGATTTCGGTGCCTGGACCAGACCGGAGGGGCACTCATGTACTCCCCCAAAAAGGTGTGTCAGATAGTGGTTGCATGCTGCATGTTGCACAACCTGGCCTTACGGAAACAAATCCCCCTGATCCTGGGCGATGATGACCAGCCGAGGCCCCCACCTGCGAACCCACAAATGTCCAGTGACGAGGATAGTGGTGAGGAGGAAGGTGTCGACCAGCGTCAGCAGCTCATCAACCGCTACTTCACTTGAAGGTGGGTGACGATGTACAACTGGTCCATTGTCTGTTGATGTAGTTGTTTGGGTGGAGGTCTATGTGATCTTTGTGAGTGCATCCTGTTGTTGACTCAGTGCTGGCTGCCTATGTGTTGGATACAGGGTAGTTTGGCACAGCTACATGATGTCTATGTTGGTACAGTTGCACATTGTAATGTGTGCATGTTGTTGTACGTTGAGGACATGTGTTGTGTGATGGCTGTGATGCCACAACCTGACTAGTGACTTTCGTTCTGTTGTCTTTTGCTAGGTCCCTTCTGCCTCTCCTTGCCTACAGAGGTTCCATGCTACTGTGACATTGTAACCATGGTAAACATTGCACATACAGTGATAAAGATGGAGCAGACTCAAATCCATTGGTGCGTTATTGTTGTTTATTGTCAATGGGAATATGTGAGAGGTAAGTGGATATTTACATGAGTGTGAATGGTGAATCTAGGAGTTGGCAGTGATGGTAGATGAGACAATCAGGTAGGCACCACAGTGATGTGGCGACACAGTCCAACAGACGGATGCCATTTCCATGGCAGTGTGGGTTAGGACAGTGTTCAAAGTCAATGCCAGGGTGAAGAGTGTTGCCATCATGGCTGGCTCCTCGACTGGCGTTTGGCAGGTGCTTTGCCACGGGTGAGTCCCAGGTTTTTCTTTGGACGGCCCCTCCTTCTTTTGGCAGTGGGGGCATCGTCTGTTGGGCCAGTGGGGTCTGAGGAGTCACCCCTCTCCGTGCCCGCAGGGGTGGATGATGAACTGTCATCCTGCGGGACAACGGGGGGAGGTGGAGGTGTGTGATGTGGCACTGGCCTATCCCTCAGTACCGCCACTAAATGGCCCATGAGGTCCACAATTTGTCCCATACGGTTGTCCATGGACCTCAGCAGACGTTGGAGCTCCAGGGCATCTTCGTGGGCCTGGCCCATTTGTGCCTGTGTTTGTTCATAGGCACCCACGACTCTGGTGATGTTAGCCAGGGCTTCGGTCACAGTGTCCGGTGTTGTTGGAGTCCCACTTGTCCTCCCACCTGCCCTGCTATCACTGGCCTGTTGCCTCACCACTATGGCCACACGCCTGCCCTCCACAGTTGTTGGTGTGGGCTGGGCATCCTCTGTGGCTGGGTGGAGGTTACAGGCAAAGGTGGTAGTGGTGGTGGTGGTGGTGGTGGTGGCGGCACAGGTCGTTCTAGCAGGGGTCAGCGTTGTTGGTGTTGCTGATGGTGGGGGGGCAGTGGGGTCATGTGACCAGTTGCGCCCTGGCACACCAGATGGCCGGCTTGGAGCTCCTCGTCCAAAGAATCCAGGGACTCCGCATTCGAGTGTCCATGTTCCGAGGGAGGCGACTGGCTCTGCAAGTTGAGGTTGTTGTCCTCTGCAGTCAGTTGTTGGTCACCTGTGGAACAGAGGGTACATGGTCATTGACTTACAGCCATATGGCTTGCTGTGTTTGATGTCTCTTATTTACATGTTATGCAACACACAGTTACGTATTTCATGAGTAGAATGTCTGCACAGTGTTGTTCGTCATGACATGATGTGGAGGTACATACATCTTGTTCCATGGTGTGACAAGTCATTGGATGCCATGGCCAACTTGACACTCTTTGTATGGGACTGATGAGTTGTCATCTGACAACTGGTTGCCATGCAACTTGATGTGATGCATCGAAGATGATTACTCTTCCCGACAGATGTTACATATGCACATGTATTAGACATTGTCACATTGTTATCTCATGCATACCTTTGTAATGTTCTGTGCTTGTATTTATTTGCTCGACAGATCATGCGTTTTTATTGTTACTAGAGTCCTTCATGCTCAGCAGCCATGGAATTTGCACATGTCATTCTGTGCAGGGCATATTTGGTCCCTGATTTGCTTACACATGGGTTTAGTTGAGTCACAGTTCTGTTTCTGTCACAGTTACATATGCATCGCTGTCTGAGGGATGGGGCAGGGTGTGCCTGGTGGGAGTTGTAGTGCTGGCCTCCCTATTCCACAGACACCTCCCTGTAAAGATGGCTACCTACCTGTTAGGTGAAGGTGAAGCACACAATTGCTGAGGCATGCTTCTGGGTGGGAGGGAGCGCTCCTTCATGCTGAGGGATGGGGCAGGGTGTGCCTGGTGGGAGTTGTAGTGCTGGCCTCCCTATTCCACAGACACCACCCTGTCAAGATGGCTACCTACCTGTTAGGTGAGGGTGAAGCACACAATGACTGCCACATGGTTGTGGGTGGGGGGAGTAGTCCATCCTGCTGAGCTGTGGGCCAAGGGGGCCTGGTGAGAGTTGTAGTGCTGGCCTCCCTATTCCAAAGACACCTCCCTGTCAAGATGGCTACCTACCTGTTAGGTGAGGGTGAGGCACACAATGACTGCCGCATGGTTGTGGGTGGGGGGAGTAGTCCATCCTGCTGAGCTGTGGGCCAAGGGGGCCTGGTGGGAGTTGTAGTGCTGGCCTTACTATTCCACAGACACCTCCCTGTCAAGATGGTTACCTACCTGTTAGGTGAGGGTGAAGCACACAATTGCTGAGGCATGCTTCTGGGTGGGAGGGAGTGCTCCTTCATGCTGAGGGATGGGGCAGGGTGTGCCTGGTGGGAGTTGTAGTGCTGGCCTCCCTATTCCACAGACACCACCCTGTCAAGATGGCTACCTACCTGTTAGGTGAGGGTGAAGCACACAATGACTGCCACATGGTTGTGGGTGGGGGGAGTAGTCCATCCTGCTGAGCTGTGGGCCAAGGGGGCCTGGTAGGAGTTGTAGCGCTGGCCTCCCTATTCCAAAGACACCTCCCTGTCAAGATGGCTACCTACCTGTTAGGTGAGGGTGAGGCACACAATGACTGCCACATGGTTGTGGGTGGGGGAGTAGTCCATCCTGCTGAGCTGTGGGCCAAGGGGGCCTGGTGGGAGTTGTAGTGCTGGCCTCCTTATTCCACAGACACCTCCCTGTCAAGATGGCTACCAACCTGTTAGGTGAGGGTGAAGCACACAATTGCTGAGGCATGCTTCTGGGAGGGAGGGAGTGCTCCCTCATGCTGAGGGATGGGGCAGGGTGTGCCTGGTGGGAGTGTAAGTGCTGGCCTCCCTATTCCACAGACACCTCCCTGTCAAGATGGCTACCTACCTGTTAGGTGAGGGTGAAGCACACAATTGCTGAGGCATGCTTCTGGGTGGGAGGGAGTGCTCCTTCATGCTGAGGGATGTGGCAGGGTGTGCCTGGTGGGAGTTGTAGTGCTGGCCTCCCTATTCCACAGACACCTATCAATCAATCAATCAGGGGTTTGTTAAAGCGCGACTACTCACCCGTAAGGGTCTCAAGGCGCTAGGGGTGGGGGGGGGTGCAGGTTCCATCCATCAAGGAGGGGGTCTGTCGAAGAGCCAGGTTTTGAGGTTTCTTGCGAAGATGGGGAGCGATGTTGTCTGTCTGAGGTGGAGCGGAAGGGCGTTCCATGCTTTGGCCGCGAGGAAGGAGAAGGAGCGGCCTCCCGATCTGGTCTTTCTGGTGTGGGGGACCACGGCGTAGGAGAGCTGGGCTGATCGTAGGGTCCTTTGGGGTGCGTGGAATTTGAGTCAGCTGTTCAGGTATGCTGGTCCGGTGCCGTGGAGGGCCTTGTGTGCGTGGGTGAGCATCTTGAAGGTGATTCTCGCCTTGACAGGGAGCCAGTGGAGTGTGCGCAGGTGCTGGGAGATGTGGCAGTGTTTTGGCAGGTTGAGGACCAGTCTTGCGGCGGCGTTCTGGATGTTCTGTAGCTTGCGGGTGAGGTTTTTGTTTATTCCGGCGTAGAGTGCGTTGCCGTAGTCGAGTCTGCTGGTGACCAGGGCATGAGTGACGGTCTTTCGGTGTTCGAGGGGGATCCATTTGAAGGTCTTACGAAGGAGGCGGAGGGTGTGGAAGCAGGAAGACGAGACAGAGTTGATCTGGCGGCCCATTTTGAGCTCGGAGTCCAGGATGATTCCCAGGTTGCGTGCGTGGTCCGTGGGGGTTGGCGGGTTTCCGAGGGCGGGGGACCACCAGGTGTCGCTCCAGGCATCAGGGTTTGGGCCCATGATGAGTACTTCTGTTTTGTTGGTGTTTAGTTCAAGATGGCTACCTACCTGTTAGGTGAGGGTGAGGCACACAATGACTGCCACATGGTTGTGGGTGGGGGGAGTAGTCCATCCTGCTGAGCTGTGGGCCAATGGGGCCTGGTGGGAATTGTAGTGCTGGCCTCCCTATTCCAAAGACACCTCCCTGTCAAGATGGCTACCTACCTGTTAGGTGAGGGTGAGGCACACAATGACTGCCACATGGTTGTGGGTGGGGGGAGTAGTCCATCCTGCTGAGCTGTGGGCCAAGGGGGCCTGGTGGGAGTTGTAGTGCAGGCCTTCCTATTCCCAACACTGCTCCCTGTAAAGATGGCTACCTACCTGTTAGGTGAGGGTGAAGCACACAATTGCTGAGGCATGCTTCTGGGTGGGAGGGAGTGCTCCTTCATGCTGCGGGATGGGGTAGGGTGTGCCTGGTGGGAGTGTAAGTGCTGGCCTCCCTATTCCACAGACACCTCCCTGTCAAGATGGCTACCTACCTGTTAGGTGAGGGTGAGGCACACAATGACTGCCACATGGTTGTGGGTGGGGGGAGTAGTCCATCCTGCTCAGCTGTGGGACAGGGGGCCTGGTGGGAGTTGTAGTGCTGTTTGCCTGGGCACATACAACACAGTAGGTATGGTCTACCTTTGTGATGTTTGAGGTGGTGTGGATGTAAAATGAGTGTGTCCTGTGTGTGTTTTTGGGGTGCAGATGTGTGTACTTGTGCCTCAGGGATGTATCTTTGTAGTTGTTCAAGACAGTACATGGCAGTTTCATGGTATACATTAGTTGGTACTTACCAGCCTCCACTCCCCGGGGTATTCCTTCAAGACTCTCTGGATGCAGTATGGCAAGCACCTTCTCCTCCCACGCAGTGAACGGTTTTGGTGGGTTGGGAGGGCCTCCACCAGTCGCCTCAGCCAGCTCACGGTTCTTGGCCCTCCTCTTCTTGACAACACTCTTCAGGTCATGCCACCGCCTCATGATTTCATTCTTGTTGCGGGGCACATTCCCTACTGCATTGACCTTGCCCACTATCCTTGCCCACATGGTTGTTCTTGTGGCTAATGGTATCTGTTGGACCATGTTGCCAAAGAGTTGTGGTTCTACTCTGATTATCTCATCTACCATTACTGTCAACTCAGTGTCAGTGAATTTTGGCATTTTGTGATGTGCCATGGTGTGTGCTGTGCTGATGTTTTGGGGTGCAGTTGTGAGGGTAGTGTAGGTGGTTTGTGTGTGTGTGTTGTTGTGCTGGTGAGATGTGTGGTGTTTTGCCTATCCAATGTGCTGCAGGGTTGGGTTCCTTCAGGGTTGGAGTAGTGCAAAGGATTGTGGTCAGGGAAGGGGCTGGTTTTATGCTCAGCTATGTGGGTGTGTCAAGATGGTGTAATGCAGTCAGGTGTGCTGTGTGGGTTGTCCTGTGATTTGTATATTTAACTTTGCCAAGGGGGTGTGTCATTGGGATGTTTCAGGTTAATGGGGGGGCAGGGCTAGTTGCTTGTCTGCATTTGCTGGCCTTATTGTTGTTTTTTTACTTGACCGCCATTTTTTTCGCGGAGCATCCGCAGCGATGGCTATGCTGCAGGGCTTCCGCCGTATCTCACATTCATTACTGTTAGCGACCGCAGCGGACGGAGATAGCGGAACGTACCATAACAGTAACACACACAAACAACTCAAAATTACTCCCATTTCAGTCCCCTCTCCCTGCCTCCCTGCACGACAGACTTTAAATGGCATCGGGGATATCATAATCGCATTGGCGGTCACTCCGCGTGTCTGGCGGCGGGTTGTTGTGTTTCCGCTATGTTACCACCCGTCGTGGTTGCATTTTCACTTTCTCTGCCCTCTTCAGGCGGTTTTTGGATGCCTCCTACCGCTGCGGACGAATATTTTGGTGGTTGATCCTAATAGGGTCGGCGGGGTTTCCGCGGTACATGCGGACGGTGATTTTCCGCTACCATGGCGGTCGGTTGTTTTTCTGTCCACCATCGTAATGACCCTCCTAGACAAGATTTTTGATTCTGCATTTAGTAGCCACATTCATTGGGAGGTTTACCTTCCTTCTGAATTACCACAATGTTAGCTATTCTTTGGTCTCTTGGGAGTCTCCCTTTGTCATAGCTTTCATTAAACATTTGCCTTTGAAGGGGCATTAATTTCGTAGCGGTTAATTTGTACAGCTCAATTGGCAGGCCATTGGGGCCACTCGCTTCCCCAGACCTTAGGTCTTGGATCACTCGAGTTATCTCGGCCTCCGTCAGTTCCTGTTCAAGGAGGTCCCTGTCCCCTGGGCCAAGGCAATGCATCTGTAGAGTTGCGAGTAACTCCTGCGATTCTTCGATAGAGGCCGATGTGTAAAGTTGCTCATAATAATCAGCAAATGTGCCTGCTATACTTCCCCCTTCACAAACTGTGGCACAGTCCCTCCCATTTACTTCAGACACCCATCTCGATGCTGCTGTCCTCTTATCTAGCCAAGCCAGGAGTTTGCCTGCTCTGGCCCCTACCTCTTAGAGGTTATTCTGTGTCACACAATTATGGCTTTTGCTGTCTCCTCAGCCACCCCCCTAAACTCTGCCCGTTTGAGTGCTACGTGGTGTCTCATCTGAGCGTTGTTGTCTGTGAACAAGAGAGTCTCCAACTCCTGGAGGTCCCATTCTGGTGCGTCTAGCTGTGAGCGCTTCTCTCTTTTTTGGCCTGCTATTAGTGAAATGCCCTGCCCTCGAATTACTGTTTTGCACACTTCTCAGAGAGTAGAGGCTGAGTCTACCGTTCCTTCATTTTCAGAGAGATAATGGTTTGCTGCTTCTTGGATTTTTGACTTAATGAGGGGTATTTGAAGATACCAGGGGCTTATCCCACCCATGCGTGGTTGATGTGTTTCATCCAGCTCGTAAAAGACACACACCGGAGAATGGTCAGAAACACCTCAGGCAAGGTGATGGGCATCGCGGAAGCAGGGTAGCTGGTGAGCCAGGGTGAAAATATAATCTATACGTGATAGACTGCAATGCACACCAGAGAGGTATGTGTATTGCTGTGTGGTGGGGTTAAGGACCCTCCATGTGTCCTGAAGACCCATCGCCGATGAGAACTCTTTCAGTACAGTGCCGGTTTGGTCGTTTTGGCATGGGGGCAGTCGGACAATCGTTTGAGACTGGGCTGCGTTGCAATCCCCCACAATCACACTCTGCCCTCGGGGAGATCCAGGAGTAGTGCCCCCAGCTCCAGCAGTACCAGGGACTGCTGTTTGGGAGGGATATAGAGCGAGATTATATTAAAAGGATGGCCTTCCCAGCAAGTGGAGACCACTACAAAATGTCCCTGTGGGTCATTCATAATCTTTGTGTTCATGAAGGGGAAGGAGGAGCGCATCAAGATACCCACTCCCCTAGAGTCTCTGGTGTAGCCCGAATGTGCCACCATCTGTAACCACAGTTGCACTTCCCCACCGGGAAGTGTCCCTCAATCTGCACTGCCTGAGTCCAAAGTGGCAAGTTTAATCAAATAATCCAAGTATTTTAAGCGGCAACGTTTCAACACATCCTTTATTGTGAGTTGAAATGATGTACTCTCATTAAATTCATGAGTAGTTCACATGATGCTTTTGAATCCATTATCCATTATCCATAATACAAGGAATCAAACTTGCGTTAGCCCCAATGCATTTCGGGTAGATAGACGGCCCTTCTTCAGGGGGTAAATTCCTAAAGAAACCAAGAAGGAACGAATGAGACAACGATGTTCCAAGAACCGATAACAAGGAAAATAAAAAATGATGTTTAGCTCATGTGTTAAACAAAAACATGCAAGGTGTGCTTTGGTGTTTTTAATGGCGAATACAGCCGCAACAGTGCTGTCAAGTGAAAAACGAGTGAAAAACGAGTAAAAAACGAGTGAAAAACTAGTCTTAAGAGGCAAGGAAGCTGTGACAAAATTAAAACATAATATTGTGGTCGTGACACAGGCGGTGATGTGAAACACTGTGCGAGGAACTAGATACCAGAAGTGGCTGTAACATGCTGCGATGACAATATCAAACCGTGCAAGGAACTAGATACCAGAAATAGCTGTAACATGCTCCGATGACAGTATCAAACCGGGGTGAGTTTACTATTTAGCCTGCTTGCGTGGCGAATGATACGAGGAGGTATCACTCCTGACATGCGTGCGCTATTATGCATTGCTTCACCAAGTCTAAAAAAGTATTACCTTATTGTACTAGGATGTTAGTCATGCCGCTCTCCAAAAGCCGGACTGTGGAACTCGCAACGCGGGTTAAAGAAATGCAACAAAGATGTCGACTGACGGTCTCCATATTTGACCACGGTTGTGAAAAGTGAACAGGGTACTAACGCCCAAGAAGAGTGGTGGCCAGTTTGAAGTGGTGTAAATGTGTCTCGAGTTGTGTACTAACCGGTTAGAGACATGTGAAGAAACGTGTAGACGGACTTAGGTCCATCTGTAACCCCATCTATTAAGCGCTCGATATTGTGTTCCCTGGATATGTGTCTCCTGCAGGAGGCTACCTCCAGTGCATTTCGCTTCAAGTATTGTAGGACTACTGCTCTCTTTATTCTGTCACCTGAACGATTTTCGTTCCAGGAAAGTATCTTAAACCTTTTATTCATATTTGGAGGTAACATAATATCTGGTGTTATAGAGCTGACTAAGGATAAATAAATTCTTCCCTATTTCACAGGCATCGGTGGGTATAAGGCTGGCATTACTAACCTTGAGGTTTTGAGGAATCGTGAATGTATGGGCTCAGGTAACTGGGTAGGCAGTTGCTGGTCCAAATGTGTCATCAAAAAGGCCAACGTAACTGGCAGTAACACACACAAACAACTCAAAATTACTCCCATTACAGTCCCCTCTCCCTGCCTCCCTGCACGACAGACTTTAAATGGCACACCACCCCAACTATGCAGAGCTCCTTTGAACCCCTTGTAATATTTTAACATGTGGGAAGTGTGGAGCCCAACCGCCTCCCAACCGCCGCCCCTTCCAACAAAGAGCATGGCTTCACTGCCATCTCTGTTATTCCTCAGTCAAATATCTGGCAGCAGTGGGCTCTCTAAAATGTTTCTGTATCGTATCTTGTTCTGAGAACCCTCAAATGTGTAGGCCCATGGGGACCCTCCTTAGAATGTGAACGTTCCACAATATCACCACCTCCTAACGACTTTCTGCACCAACTGCTCAGAGACGTTTGTTCAAGGGGGCACCGCTGCCTGTTTCTGCCCACCCTTCTGTTATGCAGTAGTGTCCCAATGGAGCCCGCCATGTTGCGGATCATATTTCTCTTTATTTCTTCTTCCAAAATATCTCCCCCCTCTGACCATGCCCCATCCTTCCAGACAGTTCCATGCTTCTTCAGGAGTCTCAAAGAACTAAAGTCTTGTTTTCGGCCACCACCCTCAACCTGGCTGGGAATAGCATTGGGTATTTCAGTTCTTTCTCTCTTTCTCTCTCGAGTCCTTCTGCACTTCCAGGAATGAGCGCCTCATTTTCTGTACTCGGAGGGTAAAATCCAGGAAGAACGTGATGGTGCTGTTACCCCATGTGACCGGTGGGGCGCTGTGTGCTGTTTGTAAAATACCGTCCCTGTCCCTATAATTGAAGATGTGGGCTATGATTGGACGAGGGGGAGCGCCCGATCTTGGGGCTGCCCCCTCATCTGATGGGCACGCTCTACTGAGAAATATATTGACAGGCCTCTGGGCTGGAGGTGTTTAAGTATTAAGTCATCGACAAACAGGTCAACTGCCGGGCCTTCTGCTCTTTCCGGTATTCCATTGATGCAAATGTTATTTTGCCTGGAGCGTCCTTCGGCATCTTCCATTCTAGTTCACAACACCTTTACCACCTCTTTCAACTCTCCGACTTGAGTTCAGAGTGCTTTCATCTGAGTCTGGAGAGCTACGATTGATTCTTTGGTCTCCTTAACTCATGCACCAACGTTTCGTGGGTCAGCCCCCATTAAAGTCATCTCTGTGATCACTGAGTCAATCATGCCTTCCAGGGAATTCTTTACGTTCTGTATTGCCGACATTATGTCCTGCAGGGTCAGGGACTCCTCATTTTTTGAGCTTTGTTTCGGTGTAGGCGGTGGTGGGGGCCTCCACTCTTGAGTGGGTGAATTTATCTATTTTTGTCTGGAGGGCTGTCTGGTGTCCTTCCGTCGCCATTGTGTGTGGTGTGGCTCCTTTGTATCTTGTTTCCCCCAAGTGGCACACTTCCACCTGTGCTGGTGGGCTTTTTCCACTGCTTACCAAGGGATGTAGCAACTCCTGTGGCCTGTCGAGTCACTGCCCCCCGCACCTCTGTCGCTACACCTGGTCAAGGTCCTGCTGCTTGTGCCACTAGCTTTGCTTTTCCCCACTGTAATTCAGGCTGCATCACCAGCTGCTTGCTTTGGTATTCAGGCTAAGGGCTACCTTGATTGGTACTGTGCACCTGTGTCCCGGACGGGTGTTAGGTATAATTCTGGTCCACGTAGCTACACACCCCCTATGTTATGCACTGGTCACCATTGCCTTAATGTGGCCAACCCGCACTGCTGTTGGAGTCTGGGTGCAGTAACGAGTTCACCGAGTGCAGTGGGATCACTAATCTTCTTGAGTACTGAGTGGGCACAGTCCCACGTTATTATTCTGCCTATACGTACCGCTGACCGCTCCTGACTATCGGAGTCTTAGTTCACCGCCTCTCCTCCATCGCCACAGCCTGCAGTCTTTGTAATGGGGCCAGGTTCACTCTCTCAAGTCCATTACCCCGGTCACTTCAACACAGTTGCTCTCTCTGGGCTCAGGCAGCATGTGGAGTCTCCCCCGGGGCCTTGATTCTACCAATCCCGCGCTGCCCAAGCGACTCCTCACCTTATGGCCACCCGGGGGTGCAGCGGGCGTGGATCCGTTCGACTGGGCCGCCATCCAGACCTCTGAGCTCACGGCTGGCCGCAACGACTGCTCCAGATCGCTGTCTCCTTTCTCGGCGATTCTTGTGTTCAGTACTTGGGCACCATGGCTTCTCCGTCCGCCATCAGCCCGCCCTCGTGTCACGTCTCATTGGCTCCACCCCACTGCTTCTCGGTAATTCCCGCCATCACACAGGCCATTGCGAGTAAGACACTTCCAGGACTGCCCCTCTGGAGTATGGCTCCCTTCCGGCCACTCTTGGAGATTGTATCTGTTGCTGCAGTCTTAATTGGCAGTTTTTCCAGATGGTTTTGCGGATTTACAGGGGTTTTTCGCAGCAAATAGTCAGAGCTCTGCTAAGCTGTAGCCATTACGGCCGGCAGTTGGCCACGCCCCCTTGTGTGTGCAGTTAAACTGCCATTTCGATCTGGCAAGTTAACCTTCTTGCCAGGCCCAAACCTTCCTTTTTGTTACATGTAAGTCACCCCAAGGTAGGCTCTCGGTAACCCCATGGGCACGGTGCAGTGTATTTAAAAAGTAGGACATCCACTTTTAAGTTTTAAATGTCCTGGTAGTGAAATTCTCTTAAATTCGTTGTTCACTACTGCAATGCCTATCTCTCCCACAGGTTAACATTGGGGTTGCTTTAAACATCGCTTAAGTGTAATTTTCAATTGGGAGCAGATTCAATTTGGAGTTTGGTGTCTCTGGACTCAGTTCAAAATCATAACTTACAGTGAAGTTGGATTTTAAATTGTAAGTTTAAAAATGCCACTTTAGAAAGTTGCCATTTTCTTACTTTAACCATTCTGTGCATCTGTCTGTCTCTGAGTACATGTCTGGGTTGGGTGACAGCTGGGCTTTGTGCATTCCCTCTAGGCAGTCACACACAAAGTGACCTGGGGTGTGACATTTGCATCCTGATTGCCCATCACCAGGCTGATGGGCCATACTGAGGTAGATTGGGAGGGAGGAGCTGGCACTGGCACCTCAGTAGGGCTATGCCTCTTCCCACACAAATAGCGGCATACCCCCTGTAGTGGGCCTGGAGCCAGGGAAGGAAAGGCAGGGACCTTGTGATCTTCAATGGCCTCTTTGATGTTTTCCCCACCTCAAAGGCACTTTTGGGTGTAACTATTCGGTCTCTGACTTCCTCAAATCAGTTCACTTATGGGCCCTAAGGAGACTCTGCCAGGAAGAGGAGCTGCACTGCATGAGAGACTGCCACTTTACTAACTGCTTTGCTGTGTTGGCCTGCTGCCTGCTGATTGCTGTGTTGCCAGGAGGGACTGCCACTTTGCAACTTGCTCTACTGTGTTGGCCTGCTGCCTCTTGCCTGCCAGGGAGGGGGTCTGAACCTACGCTCAATCATCTTTTGAATCCTTGCTGGCTTGCCCCCTGTTCAGGAAGTCTCAGGATCATCAAAGACCTCGCCCTCCATGCCATTGTACTCTTCACCCCATGAGTCCAGCAGCAGGACTTGACAAAGATCAGCCTGTGCCTGATAGCCAACTTGATTTTGCTAAGAGACCAGTGATTCCCTTTACCGAGGGTTCAAGCACTCTATTTTGCACATGAACAGAGCCCCATACTAGACTCGCGCTACCCTCTTCCCAGGCTGTATGTGTGATCCGAACCACCGCCTTTTTCGACAACGCTGCAGCACACTCAGCGTGGCTCCCCAGCGATGCATTGCCTGGGTGACAAGGGGCAGGCCAGAAACACAAGGCTCCTCAGCCCGTCCCGCCCACAGGATTAGGGCAGGTTGCTCTCTGTATACAACCCCCTTCCAGGAAGCTAAAAAGTATGACGACTTGAGCCCTGCTTTCAAACCCCACCACCACCCCCTCAGCTCAGCGCCTGCATTGGTACAGGTGCTTGGATTCCATGATATTGGTGGTCCCTCCTTGCAAGGTACTGTGTATGATAGGACCCATGTCGTCTCTGTACTGCACTCTCTCACAGGCGGCTAAATTTGCTTCAGTGTAACGGTCTCGATGGACCGGTTGGAGACTTCCGTACAAGTGACTGTGGGGCTCTGATTTTCAGATATCTTGCAACCACATACTCAACGATCCACTGCTTGGATCTTACATGTTGTAATCTGGTTGGCATGAATATAAATAACCTCCCAAATGCGAGTGTTCTCTCAGCACTCATTTCATTAAGCACTGTGTTGACCTTTTTAATTATAAACGTGCATAACTTGAAATGTACTCTTTGTATTTTTGTCAATGTGGTCTTATGCTATTAAGTAAAGAGTGTAGTATTTTTCTAAATCAGTGTGGAGTCTTTTGTGGTGTTTTCACTGGGTTACTCTGTTTTAAGTGTGCACAAATACTTTACACATTGGCTCTTAAAGTTAAGCCTGACTGCTCTGTGCCAAGCTACTAGAGGGTGAGCACAGGTTAATTTAGGTTGTGTATCTGATTCACCCTGACTAGAATTGTGGTCCCTACTTAGACAGGGTGCATACCTTTGCCAACTAGAGGCCCAATTTCTAATACAGACTAAAGTAAAAGAAAAAGATTGGGATCAAAATGCACTCCTAAGTAAGCCTTTATAGGTATCAGTTAGGGGTCAGCGGAACTTGCAGAGTTTCACTCAGTGGAATTCTGCAGAGTTACATAAAAACCTCAGGGAGATTCCACAAAGTTCTGCAGGTGGGGAAATTCAGCACGTATCATTGCTTGTGCTGATTTTTAGCACCGAGAGCTTGTTCCACACTGTAAAATCATTTCGAACTGCACCACACAGTGCACCAGAGGGTGCTGTTTCTTTCCGCCGCTTGAGTAGATTTTCTACTCAAGCAGCATCTTTCTCAATGCGAACGGTCACGACCTGTTGCGACTGCCCACCTTGAGATATCTCGCCAGGAGGAACTCTAGCACCTGAAAATAGTGGTAGGGGACACATATTCTCACTTTCACTTGTCAACTTAATGCATGAGAAAAAACTCTGCATTCCAAGCAGAACATGGAGTTGGCAAATCGCCACGAACTCCGCTGGTAGAGTGGAATTTATCGCCCACCCCTAGTATCAATCTGTGATGAAAGAGTGATATAGATTTGTGTTTACCTATACAATGTTTCTGATCTTGAGATTACATAGTCAAAGTGTGCTATTAAAACTGAAAGGTTCATATATTATTATTAAAATGGGAATGCAAGGACTACCCCCCACTGTTTTCTTGTTTATTATTAATTTAATTTCAAATGACTTTATTTTGGCCTCCCGGTCCATAAAGGTGCAAGTGCAAGTAAAACAGTACAGGGTAAATAAATAATTAAATAAATAAAACAGACAGTGCAAAACAATACAATACGACCAGTGGCATGGTTCTTGTAGGTAGAAGCCAAAATGTTGCAATGTAAATTAAAATGCTAATTTGCCTATACAGAATAAAATGCTAAAAAGTAATATTAAACATTGTTACAGCATGATATAAAAGAAACAAGGATAGAATGAGATAACCCAATGAATATAAGGGGGGGGGTGTCTTTCTGCAAAGCATTTACAAAGCCCCTAGAAACTTGGCAACTGGCATAGCAAGGGTTAAACTGCAGTCCGATCTTAGGATATGAAAGGTGGCCAAGTGGCTATGCTGGTATAAGCGCCTGCAGGTGGGAGCTATCTATAGTCTACATGGTCGGGCATAGGCTGGGCAAGCAAAGAAAACAGTGCAAAACACTCTGCTGAGAAAGTACATACAGGGCACCTGTCAGTGGCCCTGACGGTCCACCTCTGAGTGGTAGCTCTCAGCAAGAGAGTGCTTACTCTGAATTGAAAATATAACTTTCTGGCGATGGAGACTGTTGCCTGATCCCAATATGACTCGTACCCTCTCAGACGCTTAAAATCAACGAATTTTCTAACCAGTTTGAGGAAGTCATCCCTTCTAAGGTCCTTGGCCTCTGTGGCTGCCCAGAAGAGCACCTTCAATGTGTTTTGTGATGGAAAACAAATAGTTACATTATAATACCAAAGGTCAGGTATCCCAAAGGAGTAAAGTGACTCTTTAATGCTGAGAAGCCAGGGTACTTTGGTGAATTGATCTGCATGTATTAAATCCTGAAGGGCAGTGATATAGTGAGCAAGTTCTGGGGTTGTCTATTGCTGTCTCCATTACAACAGGGGGCGCAGCCTGACTTTAACAGAAAGGTTACTTACACCCATGTCCAGAAAAAGTAGTGCCATAGGGGCACTAAGGGGAAGTGATGCGATATTGTGTAAAAATTCGTTCTCAGTACTGATATGTGTTTCAGTGTTGGGAAAACCTCACAACTCTGCCCCGTATAAAGCTGAACCCACAGCCCTAGCCTTGTAAAGGTGGAGAGCAGGCGGGATAGGTTTATTGTGGGAGGTCCGTCATTCTTTAAGAATTGCCTCTGTAACTTGCTTAAGTTTTAGGGCAGCTTTGGTGACATGTGGTTTCCAAGACATGCGCCCACTAAAGGTAATACCCAAGTAAGTGAAACAGCCAACCATCTCAAGAGGTGCCCCTCTCAATACTTTGCCCTTCTTAAAAGATTTGTGGGGATTAAACTTCATCAGCTTTGTTTTGGTTGTGTTGATGTCCAGTCCCCTAGTGAGACAGACCTCCGTCAAAACCAAGAGTTTCTGTAACCTGCTCGGCATCTTAGAGACCAAAAGTGTGTCTTCAATGAATAGGAGTATCGGGTTTTGCTGCGGGCCAATAATGGTACATCTGCTTCAAACCGGGATACAAATGAGACAATGTCATTGATATATATAGAGAAAAGTGTGGGAGCCAGTATGCAACCCTGTCATACATCTCCGAGGACTGAGAGCTTATCGGTCAGCTCATCCTGTTTCCCCAATCTAATATGAGCAAAATTGCCCTCATGAAGACAGATTACTAATGACAGTATATTCAAAGGCTTTTTCATGTCTGTGAGGGCCTGCCAAAGAGTGGAGCGTCGGACCAAGTCAAACGTGGATCGCAGATCGACAAAAGCAACGTCAAGGAAAACCCTTGCTGGTGATGATGGTCCTCCAGTAGATCGAAAGAAAGCAGAAAGCCTAGTCAATGGTAGAGACTTTCAACCAAAAGCCCACCTGAAAAGGATGTCCATCTCGGTCATCCAGTCTTGAATTTTGGACAGCACACACTGGCGACAGACTTTCTGAATGAAATCTATTAGAGTCATAGGTCTATAGTAGCTTGGGAGAGACATGTCACCTTTCTTATACATAGGATGTTACCGTGACACCTTTCCATGCCTTAGGGATGGGTGCATGATGTAATGTTTATTATTCAGTCTAACAGTCTTTGGTTTTCAACAGTGAAGAGTATCTCTGTTTCATATTAATATTTTTATTGCCTGTATTCATTTGCGATCAAGAGGAAGAATATGCCCTCAAGGGTCATGTTAATATGAGACACTGAACACATCATAAGGCAAAGTATGTTGGAATTAGGGTCCGACTGAAGCATTGGATTTTGGCAGAAAAAGCTAAGTACAAATACATTTGGGAGTTTGAAATCATCCTGGAGGAAAAGCTAGGAGCTGCTGCTGATAAAGGCTCATGAGGCCAGATAGTTTCGGCCTGAAGGCCTTCTGAAGCTTTGCTTCTTGCAGCAGAAAACTCTGGCAGGGGAAAACCAGGAAATCATGCCTGAATTTCTAGAGTATCCTTAGTAGTTTGTCCAGCAAATCCAAAAGTTTTACATTTCTACAAGTTCAAACTTGACAGGATACTAAATATCTTCCTCTAAGTCACCTAAACATTTCGCAAGCTGTTAAGGGCAACATCTGGAATACCAGGGCCTGATAGCAGTGGAAGATAAGAACTGCAGCCAGGTCCTAGTAAAAACCCAGTTACAACTAGTCAGCTGAGTCTCCTATAATGTTGCCTTTCTTTCTCCTATATTATCTTAATACTACAGTGTAGTGTCTTGTAATAAAAGAATGTTGGAACTCTTTTGGTTCCCACTGTACACAGTAGGCCTGTGACATAAGCATTGGAGGGATGAGTTGAAGGCATGCTAAGGCATGCTAAGAATGTTGAGTTATGACTTACACGCAACAGAATAAAGATGTATAAAATTACTCTCTGTGAGGGGTGTCGTTATTGGTGAGTGCCTAGGCTGCCAGGACACTGCAACTGGCGACGAGATAGGGGATCCAAAGCCCATACACTGAAACCACTCTTCCAGAGAGTTTCTCATTGTCCAGCTAACTGCTTGTTCATGCCACGTGTGCTGCAGTCAAAGTGTAGAATCGACACTGACACAGATGGAGTCTCAGTGCAACACCAGCCTGTATAAAACACTTGAAGACAAAGATAGCAACATTGTAAGTCTATGTGTCGGTGACCAGGAACTGAATGAAACAGCTGGAAATAAAATGTACTGCACCATTATGCAGATTAATGCCATATGCTATATGGAGTAAGAACGCTATAATCTGCAACAAAGCAAAGATTAACCATATGTTTGTGAAGAAACTTTTAAGCACAAAGCCAACCCAATATCATAACATTATCTGCATTTATGGATGAGTAGAATACAAGGCTTATCTGCTTACCAAAACCATTAACGAATCGTCGTACCACAACTTCCTGTGAACCAGGCCCAGAAGAAGGGTCAGGGATTGTGCGTGCGGAGTTGTCCCCATACAAAGCGGTCCACCACCAAAGCTGCCGCACAGGGGCCCAGAACAATTCCCCAGACAGCCATCAAGTAACGAGCTCTAATGAAGAGCAAGGGCAAGATCCAAGATTCAAAAATTGTCAAGGCTGACCCCGAAGCCAGCATGTTACAAGGAGCTAGAGAAGATCTGCCTGATCAAGTTCCACAAGAATCGCCTGAGAGACCACTACTGTCCACCAATGTTTATACAGGTGGTGTATTCTTAAAACCGCCAACTGCATTTGCCACTCCAAAACATGATATTGATAATAGAGGAATGGCTTGGATGGAGACTTGAAAATTTCATAGATGCAATAGATGAAAAAGATGATAAAAATGATTATAAAGTATCTCAGGAATATGGCTGGTGAAGGAGTGAAAGAAGCCATGAAAAAGATACCACAAGAAAGTTAAGTGATGTATGAACAAATCAAAACGGCCTTGAATGTCAAATTTAATCCCGTGCCAAATGTGGATTACGAATGATACATGTTCAGTCAAGAGCACCAGAGACCAAGTGAGACTATCAATGAGTGTGTGAAGAGACTGGATGTTCTGGTGAAGCACTGTAAATTCAATTAATTTAATGATGAGGAAGCGCCCCTCCTCAGAGTAATCAGCAGATGTCTGTCAGATTCCTTTCGATGAGGAATGCTGAAGGAAACTCTGAGTTTAGAACAAGTCCTCAAGGCTGCTTACTCTGAAGAGCATACTGATAGTCGAGCGGCTGACATGGAGGCTGGAGGAGCCCAAAGTGCGTCAGTCATGAGCATGAAAAGTTAGCCAAGGTACAAGGCTGAAGGACACAGAGCGATGTCTCCAAAGAAAAAAAGAACGCGTTACAAATGTGGAATGTCATTTCTAAATGAAGGGAAACGTCCTGCCATTGGATAAACGTGCATCGGCTGCGGTAAAGTGAACCATTTCGTGATGACTTGCAGGGCAAAGAGAAAAGTAAGTGCGTCACAGCATGAAGACAAAATGGCCGACCGAACGCTACTTCAGCAACATTCGGCGCGCTCCCACAAGGCCAAGCGGTCACACCAACTGAGGCAAATCGACACCAAACAATGTCGTTCATCATCTAAATAATCGACAGAGTCTCAGTTTCCAGTGAAAGTGACAATGAAGATTGTGCGATGTCGATGTTTAAAAGCATGCACATGTGGGACTGGTCAAAAGTGAGAAAAACTAAAAGTGAAGAAAAAACACCAAACACACAAACATTGTCTGAAGATCACTCTAAAAATAAATGGGTGTTCACTGCCATTCATAATTGACAGTAGTGCTTTGATTATTCATGCCTGAGGAGAAGTATCAAGAACTGTCTCCGTTACCACAACTTACTAAGTCAAAAACAAAAGTATACACATGGGCTGCTTCGAAGCCCTAAAGGAGTCAAGGATCCTTGTAGCCATGATAAAATACAGGAAAAATGTGGTACAAGATGTAGGAAGGTGGAATCTGACTATATGGTTGTCCCCACTTTTTTTTATGGTGTTTTGCTGGTTTATGACTTAGTTGGACTGGGATCCTGCTATTCAGGGCCCCAGTCTATCTGCTTTCTCTGTAAAAAGGTTTCCATGTGCCTTAGGCACATCTCTGATTGGAATCTGAAGTGCCCTTATAAGTCCCTAGTATATGGTATACTATGTACCAAGGGCATAGGTACCTCAGAGGCCTACCAGGGGCTGCAGCATGCATTATGCCACCCCTGGAAGGCCATCCAAACTGACACCACAGGTCTGCTACTGCAGCCTGGGTAAGGTGGTGCATGCACCCCTTACTGTGATATAGGTTGCCTATATCACTAAATACATACACACATATAAACCTATAAGTCTCTCCTAAGGCAGGCCTTATCAATCCTAAAGGCAGAGTGCATGGTTCCTATGTGAGAGGGTGCCCCTGCATGAGCAGGGCCCCTCTGCAGCGTTCGGAGACCATCTCTGATGCTGTTTGTAGTGCAGCCTGACCATATACTCTTAAGCGCATTATATCCTCGCGGTAAAATGCTAACTTTGGAATGGCTGCACCTAAACATGTCGTGTTTGGTGTCAAACATCTTGGAATACTACCCCCCGCCAATCCTGGCGGCGGGGGTAGCATTCCACCCTTCTAGAGGGAAAGACATGTTAACTCTGACTAGTCCGGTAACTTCTTTCCAGAGCCCTGGCATCACAAAATGGATGCTGCTGCCACAGACACGAGTCTGGCCTCCTGCTGCTGGACGAAACTCCGGCAGGGGAGGCCTGGACAATAGGTTTCCTGTCCCAGGGAGGTGTGACCACCTCCCCAGACAGGATAATGTGTATTGGGGCTGGGCGGGAGCACTTTCGGGTGCTTTGAAGTCCTGCACTGGGGGCACATTTGGTGTCCCTGTGCATACCCCAGTTCAAACCGGATCAGGGGCTTGCAGCCCCTGCTTTGGCGTGAACTGGACAAAGGGAAAGGGGTGTAGCTACCCCTCTGCCCTGACCCACCCATAGGTGGGGCCACAGAGTAGTCCAACCCCTATCTTTAGTATAAAGATAGGAACCCAGTCCTTAGGACTTTAGATTATTCCTGGACGAAACTCTGAAACTGAATCCTGGACCTTCGACGCTCTACTCACGATTAGAGGACAGAAGAATCTCCCTTGGGGTCAAGGAGTGACTCCCCTGCTTGGCAGGCACCAAAGAAGCATCTGTCCGGTTTGCATTTCTGAAGCTCCCGTCGGATGCCGAAGTCATCGCATCACCAGAGGTGGATTCTCAGTCTTCCCCGAGGCTACCCTGAGTCCCCAGCAAAGCTGAGGCCCGTGGCTATCGTGGGTGACTTGAGACCATGACCCCTGGACACCAAGCACATTTGCAAGTGCATCCTCTTCTGGGTCTCCCAAGAAGTCGTGCTTTGGGCTCCGAGCAGCCCTAGCCTCCAGCACCACCTGCACCGAAGATCACTGGCCCCCACTCCACGAGTGTCCTGTAAGCCAGATCCACGTGCGGCGTCACGAGGCTCCTTTGCGGTCGCTAGCCCATTGGCTAGTAGCCCTTAACGAAGGCCAATCCTTTTCTTACTTGGCATCCTGGTTGCTCCAGGCCTGCCCTCACTTACCCTTGCTGGGTGAGTTCCACAGACCTTGCTGGTCTGCACCATTGACGATCTACATCTTCACCGAGACTTACCGTTGCCAAGGCTTGTTGGGTCTAATCCGATCGCCGACACCTCAGCACTCGACAAACATTTTGTACCAACCCGAATCCTGCTCCTGGTCGCCGACCACGCCTCCTGGACCTCGTGGCTGAAGAGTCAAGACGACCGTCAAGGCACCTGAAGCACTCGACATCGGTGGGCATCTGTCCATCGCCTTCCTGGTCACTGGCTAGTGACCCAGACTCTGTCCCCTCTGCTTTCAGGTTCTTCAGAACTCCGATCCACTCTTGGATCCACCCGGACACTTTTCTCTTGGCCGCCAGCAGCACTTTGCAGCAGATCGCCATTCGAATCGACGACGAAACCCGACCCCGAAAGGCACCTATGCACCCGGTTTCCCTGGGTGAGGTAACACGAGTACTCCGGTGCTCCCGTGGGTAGAGACTCTTCAAAGTCCTAGATCTCAAAGGGTTTTGTCCTAGTCCTCTTTTAAGTGTCCCTTTTCTCTAATTTCCCGATCCCGACTTTCTCCATAGAAGTCAACGGCGTATCGCGGTTGTGTATTTACACTGCACGCGTCTCCCGTGGGTCCCCTGTGTCACTACCTTGGGTGGTTCCTTGTGGTCCAAGCACTTCTAGAGGCTCTAGGCCTAGTGTCTAGTTCAGTCGTGGTTCGCATACCACTTTATTGGTATATGGTTTGGTACGCCCCTAGGGCCCAAACGTGTATTTGTGCTATTACTGTGATTTAATAACTTCTAACTTATGTACTTCGAACTCTAGCCTCATAAAGAGACTAGAGGGGTGTGTTTAGCAATAAATACATATATTTTGAATATATACCTGGTGTGGTGCTCTTTCATTTGGTCACTCAAGAGATTATAGACTGGTAAAACAAGCTGCTTTACATTCCTTCAAGACTTAGCCTGAAGGCTGCTCTCCATAGCTACCACTAGGATAGCTTTCAATAAGGTTGTCTTTAACCTATCTCCAATAAGGGGTTGTTTGGACTGGTGCAAGGTGCCCACTATAATTAGTGGACAGCATAAGCCAGGCCAACTTCTCACATTGGTGTGCAGCGTGTGGGATTCCAGCTTGCTATTGTTTTACCAGATAATCTCAATTGAATTGATCAACTGAAAACCACTAAAGGTACCTAAGGTACATATAATTTAAGCTAAGAATACAGTAAGTTCTACTGAACTTAGAGTTGTGTGTTAAGGGATAGCACAACCCTTTCTACAACTCAAGAGAGTAGTAGGCCACACTAGAGTAGGTAGTGCATACACCACACCACACTAGTAATGTCTTTAAGGGCAGGATCCAAAGAATCCTTGCAGGAAGCCATTGAGCTTCCACCCTCCAAGTATGATACACTCCCATTCTTGGAATTGAGAGCTTTATGCAACTTGAGAAAAATAAGGACAGGCCAAAGCCCCACCACCCAACACCTCAAGGAGTTGTTGGTGGCTTATGACCTTAGTAAGCCCTTGGGGACTGAAGGGGTAGGAGCTGAGGGTGGGGCAGGAGATGAGGAAGGGACCAGGGGTACCAGTACCCCCAGCCCCCTCTGAAACTGGCCAGGAGGGTGACAATGACCCTGACCTGGATAATGCAACCCCTCCTGAGGAGGAGGAAGAGGAGGATCAGAATGATGCACCCTTTGTCCCCCCAGGAAGGATTGTGAATGTGCCCAGAAGGTCTAGATCTTCTTCTCAGGAGTCTAACCACTCTGGCACCTCAATAGGGAGCTCTGTCTCATCTCATAGGAGGGAATCCTCTCATGAGAGAAGAAAGAGGCTGATTCAATATGAGGAAGCTCAGCTTGAACTCAGAAGGAAGCAAGTAGCCTTAGACAGGGAGTCCCTAGATCTCCTTAGAGAGAAAAAAAGTTGGGACTAGAGTCCCATGGTGGCAGCAATATCCCTAGAGATAGGGAAAGGTCTTATGACCATAGAAACCTAAACAAGATTGTCCCTCCCTACCAGAGTGGGGATGACATCCACAAATGGATAACTGCACTGGAGAGGGCCTGTAAAGTTCAGAAGGTCCCCCAGAGGCAGTGGGCAGCAATCTTGTGGCTCTCCTTTGCAGACAAAGGTAGAGACAAGCTCCTCACTGTAAGAGAAGAGGATGCTGACAATTACACAGTCTTGAAGAGTGCTCTGATAGATGGGTTTGGCCTAACCACTGAACAGTATAGGTTGAAGTTCAGAGACACCCAAAAAGCTCAGACTCAAGACTGGGTTGATTTTGTAGATTGTGCTACAAAGGCTCTGGAAGGTTGGATACATGGCAACAAAGTGCATGACTTTTTAGGATTGTACAATTTGATTATGAGGGAGCAGATCCTTAATAATTGTCAAAACCAGCTTTTGCACCAGTATCTGGTGGACTCTGATCTGACCTCTCCCCAAGAATTGGGAAAGAAGGCAGACAAATGGGTCAGAACCAGAGTAAAAACTAGAAATCAGGGTGGTGACCAGAAGAAAGATTCTACTAAGTCCCAAGAGAAAGGTGGGGATAAATCTAAGGATAAGTCCCCTACAGGGCCCCAAAATTCCTCTTCTGGGGGTGGGTCCCAAACTCCTTCCTCTCCTGAAAAGAAACCATATTGCCATGTCTGTAAAAAGCCTGGGCACTGGAAAACTGATCCCAGTTGCCCCAGGATTGGCAATAAAGAAAATGTTCCTCCCACAACTACTACCACCCCTCCTGGTACTACCAGTAGTAATCCTCCAGTTGGGAGTAGTGCACCCAAAAAGTTGGGTGCTTTTGCAAGAGGAACAGAGGTGAGCCCTAGTTTAGACAGGGACCCCTCAACAGACTCCTCTGACTCTGATGTTGGTATAGGATTTGCCACCTTTACCATGGGTCCCACAGCGTTGGGCAGGTACAGATTGGAGCCAATAATTAATGGTCAGAAAGCTGTGGCATTTAGGGACACAGGGGCTAGTGTCACCATGGTGGCAGGGAAACTAGTCCCCCTCACCAGTTTTTAACTGAGTTTAAGTACCAGGTGACCAACATTGATGGTGTCAGAACAGATCACCCCATGGCCATAGTCAATCTCAGCTGGGAGGGGGTCACAGGCCCAAAGAGAGTGGCAGTGTCCCCCACCTTACCTGTAGATTGCCTGATGGGCAATGATTTGGAAATTTCAGCCTGGGCTGAAGTTGAACACCAAACCCATCTTAGGATGCTGGGCGTCCCTGTAAAGGTTAGTGGGGCTGTGATGGCCACAGCCCCAGCCCAAGAATTTGGAGAGATGGAGCCTGAAAGAATGGCCCACTCTCCCCCAAAAGAGAGCACAAGGGTTGAAGAAAAGTCTTCTTCCCCCCAGACAGTAGGTAAGGGTCAGCCTCCTCAGGGAACTGACCCTACCCCTAGTGAAGGAACTGCCACAGAGGTAGTCAGGCCTGGCCTGGCCACACCCCTGATGGCAGAGGACCCTTCCAAGGTGGTACCCAGTCTGGAGCAGGTAACCTGCCCCTCTCTACCCTGCCTCAGTCAGCCCAGGGCTGCAGAGGTCAGGGAGGTCAGTGGACCCCCAGGGCCCCCTGCCCAGAGGAAGCCCCCCATCAGCAGATTAGGGGCACCCAGTCTAGTAGCCCTAGCCAGGTGAAAATTCCTCTACACACTGAGGTATCCCCCATACCTTTATGCAGGGACCTCCCCCAGAAGGACTCTGTTAGGCAAGGGCAAACCTGGGACCAGAAGGTTCCAAACCTGCCATGTCCCTCCAGTAGTCCATCCAAAGGGACCCAACCCCCAGCTGTAGGCAGCCAAAGGTTGACCCTTAGAGCAAAGTGCAACTCAGTCATGGAAAGACAGGCATACATGGTGACCAGTGATCTGAGGAAGCTGAGGCCAAAATTCCTAGGGCCTCACTTCCCTACTCAGACACCTCACCAGCCTTGTACTTTACCTAAGCACACCACAGGTAGTGATTCCCCATGGTGGAGACCCTCTCATACCCTTAGGGTGAGGGATTGCTTAGTGGGCCATAAGACAGGGGGCAACCATGCTAGTGCAGGTGCTTCCTTATATGACCACTTAGTCAATGAAGGCTCAACTGGCCAAGGTTAGCCTTATCTCCTTTCGTTTGGGGGGGGTTAGGTAGGAAGGTGGAATCTGACTATATGGTTGCCCCCACTTATTTTTATGGTGTTTTGCTGGTTTATGACTTAGTTGGACTGGGATCCTGCTATTCAGGGCCCCAGTCTATCTGCTTTCTCTGTAAAAGGTTTCCATGTGCCTTAGGCACATCTCTGATTGGAATCTGAAGTGCCCTTATAAGTCCCTAGTATATGGTATACTATGTACCAAGGGCATAGGTACCTCAGAGGCCTACCAGGGGCTGCAGCATGCATTATGCCACCCCTGGAAGGCCATCCAAACTGACACCACAGGTCTGCTACTGCAGCCTGGGTAAGGTGGTGCATGCACCCCTTACTGTGATATAGGTTACCTATATCACTAAATACATACACACATATAAACCTATAAGTCACTCCTAAGGCAGGCCTTATCAATCCTAAAGGCAGAGTGCATGGTTCCTATGTGAGAGGGTGCCCCTGCATGAGCAGGGCCCCTCTGCAGCGTTCGGAGACTATCTCTGATGCTGTTTGTAGTGCAGCCTGACCATATACTCTTAAGCGCATTATATCCTCGCGGTAAAATGCTAACTTTGGAATGGCTGCACCTAAACATGTCGTGTTTGGTGTCAAACATCTTGGAATACTACCCCCCGCCAATCCTGGCGGCAGGGGTAGCATTCCACCCTTCTAGAGGGAAAGACATGTTAACTCTGACTAGTCCGGTAACTTCTTTCCAGAGCCCTGGCATCACAAAATGGATGCTGCTGCCACAGACACGAGTCTGGCCTCCTGCTGCTGGACGAAACTCCGGCAGGGGAGGCCTGGACAATAGGTTTCCTGTCCCAGGGAGGTGTGACCACCTCCCCAGACAGGATAATGTGTATTGGGGCTGGGCGGGAGCACTTTCGGGTGCTTTGAAGTCCTGCACTGGGGGCACATTTGGTGTCCCTGTGCATACCCCAGTTCAAACCGGATCAGGGGCTTGCAGCCCCTGCTTTGGCATGAACTGGACAAAGGGAAAGGGGTGTAGCCACCCCTCTGCCCTGACCCACCCATAGGTGGGGCCACAGAGTAGTCCAACCCCTATCTTTAGTATAAAGATAGGAACCCAGTCCTTAGGACTTTAGATTATCCCTGGACAAAACTCTGAAACTGAATCCTGGACCTTCGATGCTCTACTCACGATTAGAGGACAGAAGAATCTCCCTTGGGGTCAAGGAGTGACTCCCCTGCTTGGCAGGCACCAAAGAAGCATCTGTCCGGTTCGTATTTCTGAAGCTCCCGTTGGACGCCGAAGTCATCGCATCACCAGAGGTAGATTCTCAGACTTCCCCGAGGCTACCCTGAGTCCCCAGCAAAGCTGAGGCCCGTGGCTATCGTGGGTGACTTGAGACTGTGACCCCTGGACACCGAGCACATTTGCAAGTGCATCCTCTTCTGGGTCTCCCAAGAAGTCGTGCTTTGGGCTCCGAGCAGCCCTAGCCTCCAGCACCAGCTGCACCGAAGATCACTGGCCCCCACTTCACGAGTGTCCTGTAAGCCAGATCCACGTGCGGCATCACGAGGCTCCTTCGCGGTCGCTAGCCCGTTGGCTAGTAGCCCTTAACGAAGGCCAATCCTTTTCTTACTTGGCATCCTGGTTGCTCCAGGCCTGCCCTCACTTACCTTCGCTGGGTAAGTTCCACAGACCTTGTTGGTCTGCACCATCGACGATCTACATCTTCACCAAGACTTGCCGTTGCCAAGGCTTGTTGGGTCCAATCCGGTCGCCGACACCTCAGCACTCGACAGACATCGTGTACCAGCCCGAATCCTGCTCCTGGTCGCCGACCACGCCTCCTGGACCTCGTGGCTGAAGAGTCAAGACGACCGTCAAGGCACCTGAAGCCCTCGACATCGGTGGGCATCTGTCCATCGCCTTCCTGGTCACTGGCTAGTGACCCAGACTCTGTCTCCTCTGCTTTCAGGTTCTTCAGAACTCCGATCCACTCTTGGATCCACCCGGACACTTTTCTCTTGGCCGCCAGCAGCACTTTGCAGCAGATCGCCATTCGAATCGACGACGAAACCCGACACCGAAAGGCACCTATGCACCCGGTTTCCCTGGGTGAGGTAACACGAGTACTCCGGTGCTCCCGTGGGTAGAGACTCTTCAAAGTCCTAGATCTCAAAGGGTTTTGTCCTAGTCCTCTTTTAAGTGTCCCTTTTCTCTAATTTCCCGATCCCGACTTTCTCCATAGAAGTCAACGGCGTATCGCGGTTGTGTATTTACACTGCACGCGTCTCCCGTGGGTCCCCTGTGTCACTACCTTGGGTGGTTCCTTGTGGTCCAAGCACTTCTAGAGGCTCTAGTCCTAGTGTCTAGTTCAGTCGTGGGTCGCATACCACTTTATTGGTATATGGTTTGGTACGCCCCTAGGGCCCAAACGTGTATTTGTGCTATTACTGTGATTTAATAACTTCTAACTTATGTACTTCGAACTCTAGCCTCATAAAGAGACTAGAGGGGTGTGTTTAGCAATAAATACATATATTTTGAATATATACCTGGTGTGGTGCTCTTTCATTTGGTCACTCAAGAGATTATAGACTGGTAAAACAAGCTGCTTTACATTCCTTCAAGACTTAGCCTGAAGGCTGCTCTCCATAGCTACCACTAGGATAGCTTTCAATAAGGTTGTCTTTAACCTATCTCCAATAAGGGGTTGTTTGGACTGGTGCAAGGTGCCCACTATAATTAGTGGACAGCATATGCCAGGCCAACTTCTCACACAAGCGCCTATTCATGTACTTCAAGGAACAGCTTTAAGTGCCTGTTTGCTGAATTTCAATACTGTTGCGGATATGGACTGATATCAGTGAACTACAATATGAATGCTTATCATTAAATTGTAAGTCAATTACCTTCAATATTTCATGGGCTAGGAAAACTCAAAACAATGGAAGTAAAGTTACACATAAATGAGGAAGTTCGCCCTGTTATTAAAAGACACAGATGTATTTCGTTTCACTTGCAAGACGCTGTCGAAAAAGGAACTTAATTTGTTACTTAAACATGACATCATTGAACGTTACACTAATCCAACAACATGGGTTTCTCCCATTGTAGTAGAGCCTAAAAGAGACAGTAAAGGCACTGTGCGCATATGTGTTGACATGCATCAGGCCAACCAGGTAATTGAGACAGAGAGACATCCTGATCCACACATTGCTGATATGATAACCCAACTGAATTGTGCAAAGTTCTTCTCTTGACTCAACTTAAATAGAGGATATCACCAATTGAAGCTTGAAGAAAAATCCAGGTACTTTGCAACCTTTTCTTCACATATTGGTCTGTTTTCCAATAATTGGTTGAGCTTTGCTGTATCCTCTGCTGCAGAACTTTTACAAGATGTCATTCCACGTATTATAGAGCCTGTAGTAATGCATTTAAATATAGTGATGACATATTAGTTTTCAGAGCCACACAGAAAGAACATGACAAAGCTCTCATGCAAGTATGTTGTTTGCTAACCAATACAGTCTTAACTCTGAATGCTGACAAATGTGAATTCCACAAGAAAAGCTTGAAATTCTTGAACCCATGTCTTTTCTGATGAGGGTATGAAATCTGATCCAGTAAAAGTGCAAACATTGTCAACTGCAAATTCCCCACAAGACAATTCTGTGCTTCCATCCTTTCTTGTACTGGCCAGTTACTGTTCGAGATACATAAGAGACGTAGGTACAGTCTGTGCACTGTTACAAAAATTAACGAAAAAGAACGTATCTTTTCAGTGCTCTTGTGAGTGTGAAAAGTGCTTCCCACACATCAAGCATGCCATTGGGATGCCACTGAAATGGCTTCCTTTGATACCTAACTACATACAGAGGTTGTAGTTGACGCTAGCCCTGGTGGGTTGGAGTCAGGCTTTTCACAGCACAGTCAAATGGCCAGAGACATATCGCGGCATATGCCACTAAGAGCCTGTCACAAACAGAACGTGCTTACTTGCAACACATTTTGGCAGTAGTCTGGGCTTGTGAATATTTCCATGTTTTTTTGTACGTAAAGCCTTTCTCTGTAGTGACTGATCTTCAAGCACTGTTGACGATATTTGGTAATCCGAAGGCCAAAATGTCTCCTCAAATTGAACATTGGGGTTTGAGGATACAAGAATACAACTATATGATTATCATCATCCAGGGAAAGAACAGAATCTGGCTGATTATTTTTCAAGAGGGACATTACCATGCCCTGGTACCCCATCTAAGACAGCGGAGGCCTACTTCAATTTTAATGTGAAATCAAGCACACCAGCTGCCATGTCTTTAGAACAAATTGTAACTGCCACGAGCCAAGATACTGACATGTTAAGATTATAGGGCCACATGCATCAAGGAAAAACGGTCGCAAACGGGCAGATTCGCAGAATCTGTCCCTTTGCGACCATTATTTTTGCATTTGGGATTCATCATCCCAAATGCAAAAATTGCAATTTAAGTAATCGCATAATTTGCGATTCCTTAAATTGAGATTGCATTTAAGGAATTGCAAATTGCTAATCCTTAAATGCAATGCATTAACCAGCAAAAATTAGCGATTTCGCAATTAGGAATCGCAAATTACCATCAATCTCAAGTTAATGGTAATTTGCGATTTCTTTGAAAAATTCACAAAAGAGCATTTTTCAAAGTCCCATGTTACACATACACATGCCCTTGGGGCATTTGTGTGCGCAACATGTGGATAAATTGAAATTTCAGGGGTGCAACAGGGGGCCCTTTTGGCACCCTTGCACCCTTTATATTGCATGCGCAATTTACGAGTATCTATTGGGTACTCGCAAATTGCGCATGCAATTCCATTCATTCCTATGGGCCACTCGGCCCATAGGAATGAATGGGAAGCAATTCCTTAATTGCGACTCGCAATTTGCGAGTCGCAATTAAGGAATGTGTAGGAATCGCAAATTGTTTTGCGATTCCTACATGCATAGGCAATAGCGATTCTTTAATTGCTGTTCCTTAAAAATCGCAAATAAAGAATCGCTATTGACTATTTTGATGCATGTGCACCATAGACATTATTGCTCATCAATCATGGAAGCGGCACTCAAGACCTTTCACTAATGACAGTGAGTATTTGAAGTTAAGAAATGTAAGAGATAAACTTCCAGAGACTCAAGAAAGCCTCATTTCCGAGGAACATGAATTGGTATTCCTGAGAGTCTATAAAAACAAGTAATCGATGTCGCTCATGAGGGACATCGATGAATAGTTTCCACCAAGGGAGCTCACCAGTTTTGTCTGGTTACCGTATCTCAACGAAAGGGTCAAAAAAGAATTAAAGACTTGCCATATATACAACTGTCTCTCATCTTAAGTCAATAGGCACCCTTTGAACATGTCAAAATAGCCACACCATGCTTGGGAGAGAATTGCTATTAATTTCTTTGGTCCTCGTGAGAATGGACATCATCTTCTAGTCATTGCTGAAAAATACTCCTGTTTTCCATTGGTGGAAGACCTTTCATCCACTACACATAAAAGAGTCACTCAACAACAGATGGCATCTTTGCGACATGGGGTGTACTTGCAGTATTAAAGTCTAACAATGGCCCACCTTTCAATAGTTGAAAATTTAAATACTTTTTCAATCACCTCAATATAAAGCATAAAAAAGCATGCCTCTTTGGTCCCAGGCCAATGGCCTGATAGAACGGTTCGTGAGTATTCTAAAAAAATGTGTTCAGCATGCTACAGTGGAGAAGTTTTACCTCAAATCTGTTTTAAACACTACACTTCAAGCTTACCGTTTGACCCCTCACTCAACACACCCTGCAACTCTCATGTTTAGAAGAGCCATGACAACCAAGCTGCCAAAAATGGACCAACCTCAGATCTAAGAATGAGGAAGACATGCACACTACGGACATTGGTCGCAACCAGAAGATGGAAATATATGCTGACAGACGAAGTCATGCAAAGGACATCACCTTCACAAGAGAAGATCAAGAGTTTGTTCAAACATACAGAGGAAGGAAAGCTGATGCTACTTTTGAGGTTGAACCCTTTACTATACCCAACACCAAAGGACACATGGTGACTACCCAAAGTACCTTTAACGAGAGATTCCTCTCATTCTCAACATGTGGCCCATCACTCACCAGACATCAATGCCAATGTAGAGACTCGGTCTAGACAGACTGTTGACATCTGCAATGCTCTAGTTTATCTTACTGGTGCATGGCTTCTCCTGGTAGGAAGTCGAAGACTACATTGGATATCGCACTCACAGATCATGACAATTAGGTATGTGATCCTCATAACTCATGATCACTTTTCTCACATTTGTGGTGCCACCATGTGGGACATACAGTTTTATCTGTGTTCATTTTTTGGTTAGGATAGTGGAGCACTGTACCCGCCGCATTCTTAGATGTTTTCCTATCTTATCTTTTCTTTTTCCACACTGCTCTTGGTTTTAGCATCTTACTATCTGATCTTGGTTATAGCATCTTACTATTTGCTTTAACAATCTGTGGCCATCCTTCCTCTTTCTCGCCTGCTCCTTCTCTCTTTCTTTTTCTTTCTTGTTGTTACTTGCATATTTTTCTTTTTTCTACATTATGGTCCTTCTCCAAGTTGGTTGACACACATGGCTTGGTATTTTGATGATACATTTATCACAGTTTTTAACTTGTCAGTGTCTTATTGTTTATTTTCTTGCTATCTCTTTCAGCATGCACTTTTTTTAATCTAACTAGTCCCAGTGAATATTGTTTCTCATGTGTCAGTCACGTTTATGTATGTGTGTTCTGTTTTTTGGAAATAATATCTTGTTCGAAAAACAATTTTAGGTTTTTCGTGAAGTTTGTCTTTACAAATGTAATGTTGTGATTGATTGTTCTAAAACCTTGTGTGTAAATGTGATTTTTATATGTACATGTGTCCATTATGTGTATATTTATATGTTTTCATGTATGTATTATCCACAGCCCTGATGAAGTTCAAGTAACCAATCTGAACAAAACGCGTTGGCTGGATGATGCTTTTTTATGCTTATTGAATAAAACATGATAAAATTGGATACCTTGCTGGACTCACTATCTTGATATCAAGTGAACAAATAACTGTCTTTTGTGCACCACTCCATAAAATCTTCCATTGTTGTTGTTCTGCGTCTGCAGTTGCACCTAACGACGGCAGGTGCAGGAGTTGTTGTGCACTAACCATTAAGATAAGGGGGAAACGGAACAGCGAAGTGCGGAGCCTTTGGTCCGCCGTTGGCAGTGCTCATGTGTTGATGACTTTGTGTCCACTGATAATGCCACCTCACAGGTGCAGATCACTGAAACTTCAACTGCCAGTTCCCGTTTTCCAGTGACCCGATTAGGACCTGTGATTCAGGCACCACAATGCTTAATTGAAGAATTGTAATTGTGTGTGTATCTATGTATTTATTCATATATTTATTTATGTACTTATTTATTTATCTATTTTTGAAAGTAGTGACTTTTTATTTAACAAAGCAGGACATGTAGTGTCTTGTAATAAAAGAACTTTGGAACTCTTTTGGTTTCTACTGTACACCATAGGGAGGAGTTGAAGGCAGGCTTAGAATGTTGAGTTCTGACTAACATGTAGTGGAATAAAGACGTGTAAAATTACTTTCCGTGTGTGGTTTAGTTATTGGTAAGAGCCTAGGCTGGCAGGACGCTACATACAGGAGGACAGTTAGTCTGCCTTTTAGTACCTCAACTACCTCAGTCTACATTCTGGAAGAGTGCAGCATTCATATCCTTTTTTTGAAACTGAGATATGATCAATAGTCTCTGTGAATCAACAATTTTGCATAGTATTCACTGGGAACGTAATTTGTTGTATTGGGCATAAACCTATCCTGGGAAAATTCCCATATTCAGCCAATCCATTGTTTCCAAATCCTTGTGGAACTTTATTGCAAAAGAATTGCAGAATGTACCTTTCAGGAAATTTTAAATAATGGTATAAGGCTAGCTCAGCTGCCTGAGCTCCTCCAACCCACCAGTGAGCTGGCCTACTAAAATTAAACTCCGCACTATTTCCATCTTTGGAAAATCTCGCCAGAGCGGTTCTGGGCTCAGGCACCTTCAGGGGCCCCGTAAGCCAACCTATGAGAATGTCAGTATCAAAGGCAGTCCCACATCAAAGCCGGTTTACTATAAAAATGATGCCATCAGAGTTCCTTTCTGAGCTTTGGTAGCCAGTATGTTTAATTGGTCTTCTCCTCTTCTCTCACATTTCTGAGATAAGCGGAGGTAATTGTTCCTGTAATTAACCTCTCATTTACCTTTATGCCAGAAATGTTTCGCCAGGCAAATTTTCTCTAGAACAGCCCCTATGTGTGCCATTCACTCCTCGACTCTTGGCAGGGATTTCTAATTACATTTATTTTATAGGGTAGGATTCTGGTAGACTAGCTAGTAGGAAGGTAGTCCGCGTGCAGCTGAACAACTTTTATAGGAATCAGCCAGGAATCTGAAGCACATGGTTGGGATAACAATTTCTTGATATTCCAAGTTTATGATTTAGCAGTCAAAATTCTGGTTAGCCCCACATCCTGTTGTTTTCTGCACCCTTTTTGTTGCATTTTGATATCTGATGGGACAGGACTGTGCTCTGCATAATAAAGAGGTGTATTCTCCTATACCAAGTGTTGACTGCATGTACATCTGCTATCCTGACTTTTATTTTGGCACTAGTGTCACATTAATCTAATCATATATGCAGAGGCTTTGGCCTATCAATGACGATGCAAGACCTGGACTTGTTCTGTCACCTGAATATGACCGCATAGTGGACAGAGGACTACTATCCCTGTTCTAGTACAGCACATGAAGTCATGGTGGCAGCATACCATGATTTTGAAGATTGTTCATGGACCCAGACATTTTTACCTGTGTCACTGAGAGTGAAACATAAAGTCCTTCTTGTGCAAAGTTCCACCGATATGTGCATGCACAGAGAATTGTGCTGGCATCCTGTGTATATGTCGAGTCTGCATGCAAGTGTGATCTCTTGGTAGTGTATGTGTAGTAGTAGGGCTCCATGTGGGAGAAAGACTGAGTTCTGAGGCCAGTGTGGTTCATTTTGGAAACCTCTAGCTTGGCATAAACATGGACGCCTACCCCGAACACTGGCAATGTATTGCCAGCATTCCTGTGGCTGTGGGGTGGAGATCCAAATATTGAAGTGAGGAAGATGGAGAAAGGGATACCTTTAGAAATTCAATGATGCTTTTGTTAGCATGATTGCTGATCAGTTCTTCCCAAGGACTGCAATTTGGGTGATGGTGGTGATGGTGTGGGGTGAGACTGCAGTTTCCATTGTATAAGGTGAGGAAAAGTCAAGTTTCAAATCAAAAACATTCTGAAGTTTAAATTCCCATTTATAGTAATAAAATATATACTTTTTTCTTATGTATTAATAATTATGAAGAGTGATGAGTAGAATTAGTTAAAAGTAATTTAAGTATTTTTTAATAAAAATGTATTTCATTACTTTTTAATTGAAAAAGGTTATTAACTGATGTTAAAATAAAAATGATGTTTTATTATTAAATTATATTTATATATATTTTAGCTATGTAAAATAATTGAATTTAATTTAACATTATTTACTATGCGGTCCTATTGTAATTCCCTAGCCTCATTGATTTCTATTGGATGGTGTTGTAGTACAATGGTTGGTCATGTGTGGAGCTGCACTTGGTACTGTTTGT
This sequence comes from Calotriton arnoldi, assembly GCA_963921515.1. Lineage (NCBI taxonomy): Eukaryota > Metazoa > Chordata > Amphibia > Caudata > Salamandridae > Calotriton > Calotriton arnoldi. The sequence continues at coordinate 3,953,506 of CAWUFW010000553.1, read as the reverse complement.
TTTTTGAAGTAATAATTTACACTCATAAATTTGGCCCCACCCCCTTTTTCAGGGGTTGGAGACGTGTAGTCTACACTTTTGATTAACTGTATATAAAATGTTGTGAATAGTCAAAAGTAGTGAAGTTACTCAAAAGTAGAAGAGTAAATCTACACATGTAAATTAGTCACAAGTGTAAGTTACCTAGGTGAACAGCCCCCATTGTGTTTGTGGGTTCATTGTCATTTCTTTTTTAAACTTTGTTTATTGGGATTTATCAACACAAAGCACACAATACATAAGGAGTTATAAAAGGACATTTGACCTTCCTCTGGCCATTTGGCACCACAATGAAACATACTATTAAGTCTAGGCCTGGGCGGTGCTTGTAGAGTTCTGCTATGCGGAATTCCGCAGAGCAACCCAAAAACTCTGCGAGACTCCACAGAATACTGTGAGCGTGTGGAGCTGCTCAACACGCCCGTTTGCACTACATTTTTGATGTTCTGCAACGTAACACACGCTTTCATGCTCAAAATCGTGTGCCAACAGCATAATGAGGAAAAAATCTGCTTGAGGATGCAGCTGTTTTCAGAACTAAGGCGCTGGAAGTCGCAGGCGAGGCTAAATGCCGCGCTAGTGGTGGACAACTCCTGCGAGCACTTGTGGGTGGTCGGCAAGTCTCACTGGTGCTCGGGGGCAGAACGCAAATCTCGCTCGCACTCACGAGTGCTCGGCAAGACTTGTCGTGCTTGCCAGCATGCACAAAAACCCGGCTTGAGCCCGCCAACCAAAAAATAAATTCCGCAATGAGGCGGAAATGAAGAATTTATCGGTAACTCCACATTATCTGCGGTTCATGGAGTTCCCGAATTCTGCAAATTTCGCGAGCAGAGCGGAATTTTACACCCAGGACTAATTAACTCCCTTCTCCCCAACTGTTCCACCCCCTCCCTCATACCCCGACAGATAGTAGCAATACAGAGTAATACTTTTCACAACCAGTGTTTCTTGTCGTCCCCACTTCCAACCATTGCCACCACTCGGATAAAGGGTGCCCACTTACTCAACTTAGAGGTGCAGATTCCCATGATGACTCCGAACAGCAGCCTCTCCATTCCCTCCAAACTGTCAAGATCATGGGGATCCCTAGGGACCTCTTTTTGGAGATCGTCGCCGCTTAACCATAGTCCTCTATATTCCATGTGAGTTCATTGTTGAGTTCTGAGCTCATGCCTGCCCCCCACACTACATCTCTAAAAAGCATGTGACTACTCTTGATTGCTGCCATAAGAGTCAAGTGATAAAAGGATTGCAATAGGCTCCTTTTGCAAGCCATAGTTAGATAGGCTCCATTGCATCAGTGTCAAACAACCTTAACTACCACGGTTGGGACCCAGTAGCCTGTGTGCCCTTTGTTTCTCCAAATGGGGTCTGACAATATTCATATGGTGATGGGGTGGAAATCTCAATTAAAATGCAGTCATGCTTACCAGTAGGTAGGGAGAGATCGCTAGTTCTCTCTATTTGTGTTCTGCTGCATTTAGCGCTATTTCTTTGCTTAGTCCACTGCCAGAAAGTCTTTACTCCCAGGCCTTGACTGGGAAACCAAAGCAGCGCTGGCAAATTTTGTCAGATCAGCCCCCTTAATGTGTTTAACGTGTGAGTACAGTGAGCAAGCCTACCAACTACAAGAGGGGTTTGGGGGGTTCCCCCTAAGAAAATTTTGAAAAAATTGCAAAAATGGTACATTCTGCAACACATTTTTCATTATATATTCAATTGTATAAGTATAATAAATATTGCCTAAGACGGCACTGCTTCTTTCTGATGCTCGAGTAGATGTTCTACTCGAGTGGGATCTTTCTCAACGTGAGTGGAAGGTTTCTCATGCGAGCGGTTGAGACCTGCCGCGACCGCCAGAGTTGAGAGTCTTGAGTACAATTTTTCTCACTCGCGCTCGCCAACTTAACATTGGTGAGCCAGGTGAGAGGAAAAACTCAGCAAACTCTGCGAGCGGAGCTGAATTTCAAATGGCACCAACGCTCATCTTTAGGGACCGGTACTTTTTTTTCCACATAAAATTAACTGTAAGAAGAGAGAAAAGGCCACAAAAAGGGAGGACGAGAATGTTAGGACAACTGTGACTAGGAGAAAAAAGAGGAAGAAGAGTGAGACAAAGAGACAGTTTGTGTAGAGTGGTGCAAGAAAGAGGTTAGGCACCCTTGGTATTCCGCAACAATCTATCACCCTCCAACAGTGCCTCTCTTCTCTCCATAGCCCCTCTCTCACATGTATTACATTTGTTTTATTGCGCCTCTCATACCAGTGTAGGGTGTTGTAGCACTTTACATCACACAAACATACAGAGACAATCACACGTGTAAATTAGTGTATAGAAGATGTTACTAAAGACATAAGTTGTAGGATTCAAATGTCATCCATACTGGTAGGCATTTTTTATGAGTGCTTGGTCTGGAGACGCACAAGCTCAGGATTCAAAATGTAACACAGTGGTTAGGGTTGACTTAACTAATGATAATTTATTTCTACACAGACAAACCATTTTTAGCGACATTAGGATAATGAAGACTGGGAAAACATAACTTTCTTGCAGTTTGCATTCAGCTCTTTGATGGCAGTTCATGGCTCATTGTGCTATATTCTGCTTATAACTTATGAACTGCAAGTAACAAGAGGGTCTCAATGGCAAAAGTAGTGACCCACTGAGCTATCTACATAAAATACAGTTCTGTGATCTACATGGTACATGTTCTTTGCAGCAGGCATGTAAACTCTGTGTGCAACTTAAGATGAATCAAAACTGCCACTAGACAAAACTCTGATCCATCTCCTGCAGGAACATTAATCACCAGAGTTATCTTGGCATTTTTATTGTTGCCTGTAAACTGCTGGACATAAAAGGAACTCTGCAGCAGGTGCTTTGAAACCCATAACAATATGCAAAACACAGTGCCCCCCAGCTGAGCGATAAACCGGCCCCCAGGAACTCAACTGTCCTCCACCCTTCCAGCCTCCTTGGGAAATGTACGATGTCCGGTACGGCCAGTTCAGCCTTGCCTGCTCCCTTTTCTCTCTCTTTCAGATTCCCGTTTTCTCCTTTTGTGACAGTTTTGCCGCCTTCCTCTTCCTCAATCTTTCCGATCTGTATGTTTTTCCCCTCTGTTGCCATTGACAAATATCTGGTGCAGGAAAATAAGTGCCGGTCCCCCAAAATAAGTGCTTGTGGCCCCCACCATCAGCCACTGGTTCAAATTAACCACTGAATATTAATGAAGAATATCAAATAAGGTTTCACCTTCATTTGATTGGACTGTAAATTCTATCATCCCTGGATGATGCTGGTTGGTTCCTTTTACCAAAATCCACTGTGCTCTGAAGTAAACAAAAGCAAACACCCGGCATGCTGCAAAACCACTGAATCATTAAAAGACTAAACACGCATCCACTGCTTTTGTCGGAGGGCACCTAACGCTTTTAAAATAACAAATATAGGGGCAGATTTACAAGAAAGTGACGCATCTGTAGAGATGTGTCACTTTCTCTGCGCCAGCCTGGGATACCCTTGCGCCACCATGGATGCGCCGTATTTACAATACGGCGCACCATGGCGCAAGGATTGACAGATGCATCAGAAATTCTGACTCATCAGTTGGGGCAAAAGTCACGCATTGCTGGAGTCATGTCGCAAGCATGACGCAATTCCAGCAATGCATTTTGAGGCCTATTCCCACCACATTGCATCACTCCTTACTCCTGCTTCAAGCAGGCGTAAGGTTTTGACGCAGTGGCGTCCTAGAAGTGACGTAGTGACATCTTGTAGACTTTTAAGAGGCTTTCCTGTGTGGGAACGTCCACCCTGCATACATTATACCTGACGCAGGTATAATGCGACGCAGGGCTTTACAACGTGACGCATCTCCCTACATGCATCAGGTTGTAAATTGGCCGCATTTTTTATGCCGCTGCTGTGTCACAAAAGTGACGCAACAGCAGTGCAAAAGTGTCGCAAGAGGCTTGTAAATCTGCCCCATAGTTTTTCTGAAGAATCTTGTGGATTGAGAATTCTCACATCAGGGACGGGCTGCCGCTGCACTAAAAGAGCCATGAACCCGCCACACTGAAGGCAAGTAAACCAGGGCGCCCGTCCGCTTCCGCTGATTCAACACACTTGACCTTTAACGGTGAATGTCAATATTCACTCAAGTTACATCCGTGATGCTTCTGGATAAAAACAAAGACCCAACACGTCGTGTTACTTATGTAACATAAATTGGAAGTGAAAAAAAGCACAGAGAATCCACAGGACGAAAACAATAAAAACAGCAAAGGGAAACAAGACTATGGAGCTACAGTAAGTTAAATTAAGGGCAGGTAATCACAGAGAAGGTTAGCCTGACAAGTGACCCTTTCCCCGAAACGCTTGTTTTGGTCCTAAAGATTAACGCTGCGCCTGATTTTCCAAAGAAATTCTCTTCCATTAATGCTGGTTGAAGGTCACGTCTAACACGATGGCTGTGTGGAGAAGTGAGGTAATGATTTTCAATGTCTGTCACATTACCAGAATGAAAAACTCGACTCCGTTTCATTAGGGCTGCAGGTGACTTGTCACCAGAATACTTAGCCTCCATTAAAAGTCAAGGAAAAAATGCAATTGGAGCAGGCCCTGGCGCCGCGAAAGAAAACCGATGCTGACAGGCCGTGACATATTGAATTATTGCGAGGAGTCGCTTTACGCGCAAGTAGTTGGAATTGGAAATGTGTTCAGTCTTTGAAGTCTGCTCGCCCTGTGCCAGATTGTCACAACGCATCTGGGACTCGGTGCTGCGTGCTTTGTCTCACACCAGGTATGTGTGGCTTCGTCCTCTCCAGTTCAGGGGTTTGTGGTGCCTCGAGGTACCGGAGTTTAGGATAGCTTCATATGGCACCAACGCTCATCTTAAGGGACTGAAACATATTTTCCCACATAAAATTGTTCTGCAAGAAGAGAGATAAGGCCAAAGAAGGGAGGACGAGAATGCTAGCCCAACTGTGGCTATGAGAAAAAAGAGGAAGAACTTGTAAGAGTGAGATAAAGAGACAGTTTGTGTAGAGTGGTGCAAGAAAGAGGTTAGGCACCCTTGGTATTCCGCAACTGCGGCATTTGGCAGTTCCCGCAGTGGCCTGTTATGAAAACTTTGTTTTATTGGGTCCCTGCACTTATTTTTTATTTTATTTGTTTATTTATTTATATATTTATTTATTGTTTACAAATTAAGCACAGCAAATACTTAATCTGAACCTTCCACTGCTGCCTTTACTGATTTAGATCTTGGCGGATCAGGTCCCCCTGTTGCTTTTTCGACATCTTCCCGCCCGCTGACTCGGCCATCCGCCCGCCCTATTTAGATGTTGTCAGGTCTATGGCCGAAAGACCGCCCAAATCCCATCAACTCTGCCAGAATCGTCCTCACGCCTCAAAGGTGTCAGAGGCAAAAGCGGCTGTGGGAGGGTGTCCCGCCAGGAAGACCGCAGAACCGATTACGATGTGCCTTTCTGTTGAAGCAACTATGGTGGGAACACCTCCATACTCAAGTTGACGGAACGGAAGAAAAAAAGGTGAAAACTTGCCTTTTTTTTAGATCAACTTGATGCTATTTACTTATTGTATTCCCAATAAACTTTCTTTTGAAACTTAAAAAACTTCAGTTTCCATCTTGAACCCCATCTTACAGGTCTTCTATGTGCTGTTACTACTTGACCACAACACTAAGTCACCTCTTTGTCACTGGAATCTGTGGGTGTACATTCAACAGTGTGTGTATGTTGTTAGTGTGCAATGTTGTATATTTATAAAAAGTACATTACACATTACCTACATGTACATATTGACAGATCCGCAACATATATATGTAGTGAGATAATGATGAGTAGTACTTACCTGCCTCCACACCCCTATGGCATCACTCCGTCAGGTCTCTGTTAGGATACCGCCAGCACAACGAGAAAAACTAAATCGGATCGACGTAATCCCCCTGGCCTGATGGCAAAGGAGTACTGTCAGCTAGCTGACAAGACTGCAGATACAGCGGATTGCAGTCTGTTAATACCATATCTAAATACAATGATCAGAACACCGTCAGCTCGAGGCAGTACTTCGAACTGCCGCTGCGGCGGGACGGCGGTAGTCCCGCCAAGATCTAAATCAGGCTCTAAGGTCCCAATTCCGATCTTGTTTGGAAGGGGTTATGAATCGAATTCGGAATTGCCTAAACTGCTCCGGAGCCCTTGTTTCCGACCGAATCGCTCACAGTTCCAAACAACCAAGTACGATGCCTGGAAGCACCTAGCGCTGACCGAATCGGTTCCGGAAGGCATTCAGAGAGAGCCTTCCGGACCCGATTCGTACAGCTCTATGGACTATGTTTTGAAAGCGAGCAAAAACGATGAACGATTCGGTTTGCCCGGAACGAAAAGGCTGCCGGAATTGGTCTTTGGGGGCCCGTAACTGGCCCCCCTTTACCTGGGGCCATCCGAATCGGGCCCGTGGGGGTACCCATGGGCCCCCTCTGCCCAACCATGCACAGTGTGGCAGGCACCAAAGGGTGCCCACCACAGGGTGCACGATTATCCCCAACCACCCCTTTTGTCAATGCGAGCCTGTGTACGAGTTCAGTAGACAGACATATATATATATATATATACCCGTGATCAAGCCAACCTGAGCGCTGGAAGGTGTTGGGAGTTGTATTTCCTGCATGTACCAAGAATTGATGGAATGAACCTTCATATGCAAGCTATCTGGAGTGCATGTCCTTTTCATTTCTGTAGCCAAGGAACTAGCTCTATGGACTATGTTTTGCAAGCGAGCAAAAACGATGAACGATTCTGTTTGCCCGGAACGAAAAGACTGCCAGAATTGGTCTTTGGGGGCCCATAACTGGCCCCCCTTTACCTGGGGCCATCCGAATCGGGCCCGTGGGGGTACCCATGGGTCCCCTCTGCCCAACCATGCACAGTGTGGCAGGCACCAACGGGTGCCCACCACTGGGTGCACGATTATCCCCAACCACCCCTTTTGTCAATGCAAGCCTGTGTACGAGTTCAGTAGACAGACATATATATATATATACCCGTGATCAAGCCAACCTGAGCGCTGGAACGCGTTGGGAGTTGTATTTCCTGCATGTACCTAGAATTGATGGAATGAACCTTCATGTGCAAGCTATCTGGAGTGCATGTCCTTTTCATTTCTGTAGCCAAGGAACTAGTGAACTGTATGGTCGTTAGAGCTCATGTATAAACTTTCACCGCTGCCGTCAGGGCCGGGGGTTACTGTGAGAGATTTACAGACTTGTATGTGTATGTATATATATATATATATATATATATATGTATATATGTATATATATATATATATATATATATATATATATATACAATAGACAATAGACAATAGACAATAAAGAAAATATTACAAATTGGAAAATTCCAAAAGACACATTTAGAAAAAATACTATAAATATAAAAATTCATTTACAAATAAAAACAAATATTTTCGAATATAGAAAAACCTATTTGTGATATATAATCATCTATTTAACCAATATTATGAAAAACATCGGAATATAAGGATATTAAATATACTATTCCCAATTTAGTTTATGCAGCAGTAGGGAAAGTGTCGGACTTCAGAGGGGTTAGATTTACTATTCCTGCTCCAGTCACCGCAAAGATAGGGAAAGTGTTGGACTTCGGAGGAGTTAGTTACTATTCCTACTCCCGTCTAAGTAGAAAAAGAGCTGGACTTCGGAGGAGTGAAATTTACTACCCTCCCTCCAGTCTACGCAAAAGTAGGGAAAGTGCTGGACTGCGAAGAAGTTAATTTAACTATTCCTACTGCAGTCTAAGCAAGCATAGGGAAAATACTTCAATTCAAACCCATGAATGTAGGAAAAATATTGAAGACTGAAGAAAACAAAATATTTATTAACACACACACACACACACACACACGCACACATATATATATATATATATATATATATATATATAGCAAACACACGGTGACTCACTCAAGAAGCACTCGGGAAACATGCAAGGTCACCAACCTAAAATAAAAAGATATTGACAAGTTCAGGAGCTGGTACATGATTGGCAGCCTTTCTATTAGCCTGACGCATTTCAAAAATTTCTTCCTCAGAGGCTCAAGAAGGTAGGTGCTATTTCTCCTCCCCCAGCAGCATTTATAACATGTCCCGCCCTTGAATAGGGCCATCGTCATTCTTTGGCATTCTGGGAGTTGGAGCACTAAATCTTTCAATATTGTTGTGCACAATTACTGTTTGCGATAAAGTCCAGATTGGGCCCCAGCCACTGATCAAAGTCATAATTCTGCAATGTTTCCCCGCATATGCGGAGGGTGAATCACTCCACGCGGCCCCCTCTGGATACTGGGGTGGTGCATCCTCAGCGGCTGAGCGGCCGCTTATCAATGGCAAACACACGGTGACTCACTCGAGAAGCAATCGGGAAACGTGCAAGGTCACCAACCTAAAATAAAAAGATATTGACAAGTTCAGGAGCTGGTACATGATTGGCAGCCTTTCTATTAGCCTGACGCGTTTCAAAAATTTCTTCCTCAGAGGCTCAAGAAGGTAGGTGCTATTTCTCCTCCCCCAGCAGCATTTATAACATGTCCCGCCCTTGAATAGGGCCATCGTCATTCTTTGGCATTATGGGAGTTGGAGTACTAAATGTTTCAATATTGTTGTGCACAATTACTGCTTGCAATAAAGCCCAGATTGGGCCCCAGCCACTGATCAAAGTCATAATTCTGCAACGTTTGCCCGCATATGCGGAGGGTGAATCACTCCACGCAGCCCCCTCTGGATACTGGGGTGGTGCATCCTCAGCGGCTGAGCGGCCGCTTATCAATGGCAAACACATGGTGACTCACTCGAGAAGCACTCGGGAAACGTGCAAGGTCACCAACCTGAAATAAAAAGATATTGACAAGTTCAGGAGCTGGTACATGATTGGCAGCCTTTCTATTAGCCTGACGCGTTTCAAAAATTTCTTCCTCAGAGGCTCAAGAAGGTAGGTGCTATTTCTCCTCCCCCAGCAGCATTTATAACATGTCCCGCCCTTGAATAGGGCCATCGTCATTCTTTGGCATTCTGGGAGTTGGAGTACTAAATCTTTCAATATTGTTGTGCACAATTACTGCTTGCGATAAAGCCCAGATTGGGCCCCAGCCTCTGATCAAAGTCATAATTCTGCAACGTTTCCCCGCATATGCGGAGGGTGAATCACTCCACGCGGCCCCATCTGGATACTGGGGTGGTGCATCCTCAGCGGCTGAGCGGCCGCTTATCAATGGCAAACACACGGTGACTCACTCGAGAAGCACTCGGGAAACATGCAAGGTCACCAACCTAAAATAAAAAGATATTGACAAGTTCAGGAGCTGGTACATGATTGGCAGCCTTTCTATTAGCCTGACGCATTTCAAAAATTTCTTCCTCAGAGGCTCAAGAAGGTAGGTGCTATTTCTCCTCCCCCAGCAGCATTTATAACATGTCCCGCCCTTGAATAGGGCCATCGTCATTCTTTGGCATTCTGGGAGTTGGAGTACTAAATCTTTCAATTTTGTTGTGCACAATTACTGCTTGCGATAAAGCCCAGATTGGGCCCCAACCACTGATCAAAGTCATAATTCTGCAACGTTTCTTCGCATATGCGGAGGGTGTATCACTCCACGCGGCCCCCTCTGGATACTGGGGTGGTGCATCCTCAGCGGCTGAGCGGCCGCTTATCAATGGCAAACACACGGTGACTCACTCAAGAAGCACTCGGGATATATATATATGTACATATGGTTCACATTAGGTTGTGAATATGGAAGGCTTTCCTGAAAGTGGTTCAGTAAACAATCATATGTCATTTTGCAGCCGGAAACAATGTGATTTTGTGAATTTCAGGGTTTACGACCACAAAATAATTTAGTACATCTGATCCAGTATGTAGTTTTTCCTGGTGGAAGCGAAGGGACAAAAAGTTAGTAGATGGCTATAGACAGTGGCTCCCCCAAAGATTTATTAATTCCTAGCATTAAAAGTGTTTGGAAATGTTTGAATCAGCAGCATGTTAGTCATCCACAAAATGATGGATGACTGGCATGCAAGTGCTATGGGTTGAAATAATGGGGTCCTACACTAGTGGTTCTCCAGATGACTTTGTAAGCACTCTCCCTCACCCATCCCAAATTAACACCAGTTTGTCTTCTTGTCTAGAGTGATATTGCAAACTCCATTGTCGAACCGATGTACTCCCACAGCTAGTAGTGGAGATTAAATATTTCTTTTTCGTAATACAATAGAGTCATGGCTGCATTGAGAGAAATCAGCCAGTAATAGAATAATTCAGCTAATGGTCTACACCTCTAATAAACTATTGTTAAAGAGTCTGAATTTGGTACCATGAGAGAGTAGAAATGTTTCACAAAATCAGCAGTCCATTTCTCTTCTTATTACATTTATGATGTGATGCTTTCACATTGGATGTAGACTTAGGACCTTCTTACAAGTTTGGCAGTTCTCCTGCAGGTGCGCCACCGCTGCACCAACAGGAGGACCGCCAAGTCTGTGGTGCGCATGCCTCCCAGATTCTGAGTTGAATCCAGGGCGAGCGGGTGATGCTGTGGTGGTCTCACGGCGGTGGTATGTTAGGCTCATAGGAGAGCCTAACATGCAGACCACTGCAGTGAGAACGCCAATAGCATGTTTCTACACGGTTTGGCATGCACCATATTGTGCATGCCACACCATGCAGGAACAAAGGTGCAATTGGAGGGGGTCACTTGTAGGGGGGCACAACATGTGGCCCCCCACATGCACCCCTATGCCCAGCTGCGGCTGGGGGCCCTGTCAGGGCCCCCTTACAGTAGCGGCCCGTGGTGGGAGTGCTGCCACTCGCATTTGGCGATGCAGCGCGCGCAACGAAATTCGTTTTATTTATTTATATGTCTACTTACCTCTATACGGCCGTATTCCGTACTTTACTACCCCACACCCTGACCCACCCCCACCCCACGTCACCGCCCGGCAGTACTCCCACCACGGGCCGCTACTGCCCCCTTACCTGCATCTCTACCACCATTTTTTAATGACTTGCTCCCTGCCATGAAAACTGCGGTGGAGAGACAAGTCGTAATATGCTCGGTGGTGCTGGCATTGGCACCCCCAGCATATTACTTCCTCTGTCCACTGTGCCACAGCTGCGGGATCTTGGATCCTGACGGAGGCAGCAGGCCTGTGGCAGTCCAACCGCCAGACTCGAAATACTGCTGGTGGACCCGCATTGGTGGCGGTGGTCGGACCGCTACTGTAAGTACAGCAGTCCTGTGGACCGCCATACTCGTAATTAGGCCCTTATACATTTCTACAGTTTGTGAGAAGTATTGATGGGCACCTATAGGATGCAGTCAAGTCTATTGATTGTCAAATGCTTACAGATAAAGAAAGTAAATGTGAAATAAATTAAATCTGAGGGAAAAGGAGGATATTTAAGTACAGCACAGGTGTCCTAATTAGCCAGTTAGACTAGTTTTTCAACATTGACTAAATCAAATATTTGGATTCCACTAATGGAGTTCTAGAGGCAAAAAATTGCAAAGAACTGATAATATTTCATTATTTTATTTTAAGAACGTTTTTGCACCATTCTGTGTATGGTACCAGTGTTATAAATTGCAAAGGGTACAGTTTACAATAGATATGAACATAGTGTATTCAATAACTCATACAGATGTCTGTACAGGTATTTACAGTCATTCAATACTGACAAAAGGGAGGTTTCATCTGTCATTTGTTTTGTGACTCATGGTTACTGTATCAAGGTTTTCGCATTCATAATGCCAATAGGTCAATAGATTTCCACAACTTTACTTCTCATTATGTTTTCCACAAAACTTGTATTTACCCTCCAGCCTGAGGAGCTTATAAATATGTTGAGTCAAACTCCACCTCGGATCTTTGTATGGAATAATTCTCCTTTATGAATTGGTACCCAAATTGTATTCCTTATTTACCCTCCTAACCATTCATCTAAGAAGACACACATTACCAAGAATCAATGCCCACACTTCACTTTTATTATGACGTTATTTCAGCAAACCTAAGCAAAGCAAACAAAAATTACACCTGGATAGCTATTGTCACACTAACCCTAAAACATGTATCTAGCCATTAACCACATTAAACCTAAAATGTAACAGAAATGTAGAAGGATCATTGCACGTTTCTGCTATAGATATATATTGAATCAAGGTACCTTGCCACTCTGCTTAAGATGAAGCCATACCCTTAGTCGATCTGGCTTCATCAGAATCAAAGCGATACCAAAGGGGATGATGGACGGAGCATTTTAGCTAATCAAACACTCACCCCCAGTCAACTGATCTGGGTTTAATCCATCATCATTCTTTAGCTCACTCCACCACCCCAGTTCAGACATGGCCATATGCAAATCAGTCTGAACCTGTGCCTCATGGGAACAGTCCAGCTCGAACTGCCAAGCCATGTCTTCCCTGGCCCGGAAACAAGCATCCTGGGACCGGTTTCTGGCTATTCAGCCGTCATCAGCCAGGCTAGCTTGAATCCAGTGGCAAAGTGAGCAAGGGACCCACGTCTGGGCATACCCTGCCAACTTAGGGCGAACAAAGTGATACCAAAGGGGATGATGGACGGAGCGTTTGAGCTAATCAAACACTCAGCCCCAGTCAACTGATCTGGGTTTAATCCATCATCATTCTTTAGCTCACTCCACCACCCCAGTTCAGACATGGCCATATGCAAATCAGTCTGACCCTGTGACTCATGGGAACAGTCCAGCCCAAACTGCCAAGCCATGTCTTCCCTGGACCGGAAACAAGCATCCGGGGAACCGGTTTCTGGCTATTCAGCCGTCATCAGCCAGGCTAGCTTGAATCCAGTGGCAAAGTGAGCAAGGGACCCACGTCTGGGCATACCCTGCCAACTTAGGGCGAACAAAGCGATACCAAAGGGGATGATGGACGGAGCGTTTGAGCTAATCAAACACTCACCCCCAGTCAACTGATCTGGGTTTAATCCATCATCATTCTTTAGCTCACTCCACCACCCCAGTTCAGACATGGCCATATGCAAATCAGTCTGACCCTGTGCCTCATGGGAACAGTCCAGCCCGAACTGCCAAGCCATGTCTTCCCTGGACCGGAAACAAGCATCCTGGGACCGGTTTCTGGCTATTCAGCCGTCATCAGCCAGGCTAGCTTGAATCCAGTGGCAAAGTGAGCAAGGGACCCACGTCTGGGCATACCCTGCCAACTTAGGGCGAACAAAGCGATACCAAAGGGGATGATGGACGGAGAGCGTTTGAGCTAATCAAACACTCAGCCCCAGTCAACTGATCTGGGTTTAATCCATCATCATTCTTTAGCTCACTCCACCACCGCAGTTCAGACATGGCCATATGCAAATCAGTCTGACCCTGTGCCTCATGGGAACAGTCCAGCCCGAACTACCAAGCCATGTCTTCCCTGGACCAGAAACAAGCATCCTGGGACCAGTTTCTGGCTATTCAGCCGTCATCAGCCAGGCTAGCTTGAATCCAGTGGCAAAGTGAGCAAGGGACCCACGTCTGGGCATACCCTGCCAACTTAGGGTGAACAAAGCGATACCAAAGGGGATGATGGACGGAGCGTTTGAGCTAATCAAACACTCACCCCCAGTCAACTGATCTGGGTTTAATCCATCATCATTCTTTAGCTCACTCCACCACCCCAGTTCAGACATGGCCATATGGAAATCAGTCTGACCCTGTGCCTCATGGGAACAGTCCAGCCCGAACTGCCAAGCCATGTCTTCCCTGGACCGGAAACAAGCACCCTGGGACCGGTTTCTGGCTATTCAGCCGTCATCAGCCAGGCTAGCTTGAATCCAGTGGCAAAGTGAGCAAGGGACCCACATCTGGGCATACCCTGCCAACTTAGGGCGAACAAAGCGATACCAAAGGGGATGATGGACGGAGCGTTTGAGCTAATCAAACACTCACCCCCAGTCAACTGATCTTGATTTAATCCATCATCATTCTTTAGCTCACTCCACCACCCCAGTTCACACATGGCCATATGCAAATCAGTCTGACCCTGTGCCTCATGGGAACAGTCCAGCCCAAACTGCCAAGCCATGTCTTCCCTGGACCGGAAACAAGCATCCTGGGACTGGTTTCTGGCTATTCAGCCATCATCAGCCAGGCTAGCTTGAATCCAGTGGCAAAGTGAGCAAGGGACCCACGTCTGGGCATACCCTGCCAACTTAGGGCGAACAAAGCGATACCAAAGGGGATGATGGACGGAGCGTTTGAGCTAATCAAACACTCACCCCCAGTCAACTGATCTGGGTTTAATCCATCATCATTCTTTAGCTCACTCCACCACCCCAGTTCAGACATGGCCATATGCAAATCAGTCTGACCCTGTGCCTCATGGGAACAGTCCAGCCTGAACTGCCAAGCCATGTCTTCACTGGACCGGAAACAAGCATCCTGGGACCGGTTTCTGGCTATCCATGCCATGTCTGAACTGGGGTGGTGGAGTGAGCTAAAGAATGATGATGGATTAAACCCAGATCATTTGACTGGGGGTGAGTGTTTGATTTGCTCTAACGCTCCGTCCATCATCCCCTTTGGTATCGCTTTGTTCGCCCTAAGTTGGCAGGGTATGCCCAGACATGGGTCCCTTGCTCACTTTGCCACTGGATTCAAGATAGCCTGGCTGATGAGGGTTTTAGTTTAGTTTAGTTTAAGCATTTGTAGAGCGCATGGTTACACCACCGGTGTGTCCCCGCGCTGAGAAGCTCAATATGAGAGAAGGGGCGTGTGAGACAAGCGGACTACAGTGATAGAGGTACTACGACCCCTATGACCCATTGGACTTCACATATAGCCATGTTTTCAGTTGCCTACGAAATCTTTTTTCACATGGCTCTAATTGGAGTTCAATAGGAAAACTGTTCCACATTTTTGCTGCCTTATATCTAAAAGAACGCTCGCCCATTCTGGCTCTGAATATTCTAGGCACCGTAGCCAATGCCAGCTCTGAAGATCTTAGACTGCGCCCAGGGGTGTACTTGGTTATTAGTGGTTGGAGATACTTCGGGCCTTTATTTAGTAAGATACGGTGGCAATAGCACATTGCCTTGAAAGACACTCTTTTATCCACTGGTAGCCAATGCAAAGCTTTCAGTGCTTTCTTAGTGTTAGACCTTCTAGGGAGGCTAAGTACCAACCGTGGGCCGCATTTTGGACCCTCTGTAGTTTTGCTAAACCTTGTTTGGTAGCTCCAAGGTACAGTACATTACCGTAGTCTAATTGGGAGGTAATGACTGTGTGTACTATAGTCTTCCTGGAGTTAGCTGATAGGAGGTTCAGGATTTTACGCAGGACCCTCATAGCACCATAGCATTTGCCAGCCACTTTACGTATTTGGGAGTCAAAAGTAAGTTCGGAATCCATCCAGACTCCGAGATTCTTGACTACGGGCTTAGGGGTAGGGAATTGGCCTAGGGATTCAGGCCACCAAGCGGATGACCATATAGACGGGGTTTTGCCAACCACCAACACTTCAGTTTTGCTCCCATTTAATTTGAGGCAGTGATTTGACATCCAGTCCGCGACCTCATCTAGGCACTCTGCAAATCGGATGGGGGCCTGATTATTCTCCTGTGATAGCATCACGATTACCTGTGTATCATCAGCATAGGAGATGATCGATACTTTATGTTTCTCCACTAGTTCTGCAAGCGGCCCCACATATAGGTTGAACAGGGTGGGGCTCAAAATGTAGCCCTGTGGCACACCCTGTGCCAAAGGAAAGCTTTCCGATACAGAGGACTGCTGCCTGACTTGGAAACTTCGTGCTGAGAGAAACGATTTCATCCAGCCAAGAGCACTATGCCTAATGCCACAGTTCTCTAGCCTATGCAGAAGTATTTTATGGGAGACAGTATCAAACACCGCACTTAGGTCAAGCAAGATTAGTGCGGCTGTTTGACCTTCATCTGCATATTTCCTTAGAGTTTCAGTGGCAATAAGAAGGGCCGACTCCGTGGAGTGGGCCATTCTAAAACCTGACTGAGAGGGATGCAGTAGATTATTCCTCTCTACATGTTCTACCAGTTGGATGTTGGTTACTTTCTCTGCAATCTTATCTACGAAAGGTAGCAGAGAAATAGGGCGGAGATTGTCTAGAATGGATGACTCCACAGATGTTTTTTTTTTTTGTGGCTTATTGATGGCCTGTTTCCATTTATTAGGGACTGTTCCAGTCCCTAATAAACCGGTCCCAGGATGCTTGTTTCCGGTCCAGGGAAGACATGGCTTGGCAGTTCGGGCTGGACTGTTCCCATGAGGCACAGGGTCAGACTGATTTGCATATGGCCATGTCTGAACTGGGGTGGTGAAGTGAGCTAAAGAATGATGTTGGATTAAACCCAGATCACTTGACTGGGGGTGAGTGTTTGATTTGCTCTAACGCTCCGTCCATCATCCCCTTTGGTATCGCTTTGTTCGCCCTAAGTTGGCAGGGTATGCCCAGACGTGGGTCCCTTGCTCACTTTGCCACTGGATTCAAGATAGCCTGGCTGATGAGGGTTTTGAACCCGAAACCGGTCCCAGGATGCTTGTTTCTGGTCCAGGGAAGACATGGCTTGGCAGTTTGGGCTGGACTGTTCCCATGAGGCACAGGGTCAGACTGATTTGCATATGGCCATGTCTGAACTGGGGTGGTGGAGTGAGCTAAAGAATGATGATGGATTAAACCCAGATCATTTGACTGGGGGTGAGTGTTTGATTTGCTCTAACGCTCCGTCCATCATCCCCTTATGTATCGCTTTGTACGCCCTAAATTGGCAGGGTGTGCCCAGACGTGGGTCCCTTGCTCATTTTGCCACTGGATTCAAGATAGCCTGGCTGATGAGGGTTTTGAACCCGAAACCGGTCCCAGGATGCTTGTTTCCGGTCCAGGGAAGACATGGCTTGGCAGTTCGGGCTGGACTGTTCCCATGAGGCACAGGGTCAGACTGATTTGCATATGGCCATGTCTGAACTGGGGTGGTGGAGTGAGCTAAAGAATGATGATGGATTAAACCCAGATCATTTGACTGGGGGTGAGTGTTTGATTTGCTCTAACGCTCCGTCCATCATCCCCTTTGGTATCGCTTTGTTTGCCCTAAGTTGGCAGGGTGTGCCCAGACGTGGGTCCCTTGCTCACTTTGCCACTGGATTCAAGATAGCCTGGCTGATGAGGGTTTTGAACCCGAAACCGGTCCCAGGATGCTTGTTTCCGATCCAGGGATGACATGGCTTGGCAGTTCGGGCTGGACTGTTCCCATGAGGCACAGGGTCAGACTGATTTGCATATGGCCATGTCTGAACTGGGGTGGTGAAGTGAGCTAAAGAATGATGATGGATTAAACCCAGATCATTTGACTGGGGGTGAGTGTTTGATTTGCTCTAACGCTCCGTCCATCATCCCCTTTGGTATCGCTTTGTTCGCCCTAAGTTGGCAGGGTATGCCCAGACGTGGGTCCCTTGCTCACTTTGCCACTGGATTCAAGATAGCCTGGCTGATGAGGGTTTTGAACCCGAAACCGGTCCCAGGATGCTTGTTTCCGGTCCAGGGAAGACATGGCTTGGCAGTTTGGGCTGGACTGTTCCCATGAGGCACAGGGTCAGACTGATTTGCATATGGCCATTTCTGAACTGGGGTGGTGGAGTGAGCTAAAGAATGATGATGGATTAAACCCAGATCATTTGACTGGGGGTGAGTGTTTGATTTGCTCTAACGCTCCGTCCATCATCCCCTTTGGTATCGCTTTGTTTGCCCTAAGTTGGCAGGGTGTGCCCAGACGTGGGTCCCTTGCTCACTTTGCCACTGGATTCAAGATAGCCTGGCTGATGAGGGTTTTGAACCCGAAACCGGTCCCAGGATGCTTGTTTCCGATCCAGGGAAGACATGGCTTGGCAGTTCGGGCTGGATGTTCCCATGAGGCACAGGGTCAGACTGATTTGCATATGGCCATGTCTGAACTGGGGTGGTGGAGTGAGCTAAAGAATGATGATGGATTAAAACCAGATCATTTGACTGGGGGTGAGTGTTTGATTTGCTCTAACGCTCTGTCCATCATCCCCTTTGGTATCGCTTTGTTCGCCCTAAGTTGGCAGGGTATGCCCAGACGTGGGTCCCTTGCTCACTTTGCCACTGGATTCAAGAAAAACTGGCTGATGAGGGTTTTGAACCCGAAACCGGTCCCAGGATGCTTGTTTCTGGTCCAGGGCAGACATGGCTTGGCAGTTCGGGCTGGACTGTTCCCATGAGGCACAGGGTCAGACTGATTTGCATATGGCCATGTCTGAACTGGGGTGGTGGAGTGAGCTAAAGAATGATGATGGATTAAAACCAGATCATTTGACTGGCGGTGAGTGTTTGATTTGCTCTAACGCTCCGTCCATCATCCCCTTTGGTATCGCTTTGTTCGCCCTAAGTTGGCAGGGAATGCCCAGACGTGGGTCCCTTGCTCACTTTGCCACTGGATTCAAGATAGCCTGGCTGATGAGGGTTTTGAACCCGAAACCGGTCCCAGGATGCTTGTTTCCGGTCCTGGGAAGACATGGCTTGGCAGTTCGGGCTGGACTGTTCCCATGAGGCACAGGGTCAGACTGATTTGCATATGGCCATGTCTGAACTGGGGTGGTGGAGTGAGCTAAAGAATGATGATGGATTAAACCCAGATCAGTTGACTGGGGGTGAGTGTTTGATTTGCTCTAACGCTCCGTCCATCATCCCCTTTGGTATCGCTTTGTTCGCCCTAAGTTGGCAGGGTATGCCCAGACGTGGGTCCCTTGCTCACTTTGCCACTGGAATCAAGATTAACCCTGGGCGTAGTTCGCGAAGTAGCGCTACGCGAAGTGCACTTCGCACTACGCGAGCTACGCATAGCACTACGCGAACTGCGTAGTGCGCTGTTCGCGATGATTGCACAGTGCCGGATGCTTGTCCGCACTGTGCAATCATTGAAAACGGCATCTTGCACAGTGCGAGCTGTCTTTTACTGCCGCTCGAGTAGATTTTTACTCGAGCGGCAGCTCTCAACGCGGACTGGTAGTTTCTCATCGCGAGCGGTCGCGAGCATACGCGACCACTCGCAATGAGAAACCTGACCTCCCGCGTTGAGAATCTCGCCGGAGGTTTATTTTCCACGCTCGCGATCGGCAACTTGATGTTGCTGATCGCGAACGAGGAAAAAGTCTCGCCAGGATGTCATTTGCTTGCTCGCGGTCGCCAACTTGACGTTGAGGACCGCGAGCAAGCAAAAAATGACCGCTGCACTACGCTACGCGTGTTTGCACTGTGCTACGTGCAATTCGCGTAGTGCGAAGTAGCGCAAACTTCGCAAACTACGCGAGCGTAGCGTAGTGCTTTGCCCACCCTTATTCAAGATAGCCTGGCTGATGAGGGTTTTGAACCCGAAACCGGTCCCAGGATGCTTGTTTCCGGTCCAGGGAAGACATGGCTTGGCAGTTCGGGCTGGACTGTTCCCATGAGGCACAGGGTCAGACTGATTTGCATATGGCCATGTCTGTACTGGGGTGGTGGAGTGAGCTAAAGAATGATGATGGATTAAACCCAGATCATTTGACTGGGGGTGAGTGTTTGATTTGCTCTAACGCTCCGACCATCATCCCCTTTGGTATCGCTTTCATCAGAATCAGGCACAGCCAATCATAAGCAGACATGCAAGGGCCTGATGTAAGATTATACTGGTTGCAAAAATCAGTTGCAATTTGCAACAGACCAGAAAATCGACCAATGTACTTACAGATCAGTTTGTAAAATTGTGAATCAGAGTCATTTACAGTCCGACCTACCTCATTCATTTTCATATGGTAGGTTGCAATTTGCGGCTCACTCCAATGAGACAAAATCCCAGGTATGGCAACCTCAAGGGTCAGAACTTTACCACATCTATGACTGATTTGAAATATCTTTTTTCAGATTAGTTCATTATCCTTAAAGAAAATCGTTCCGTTTTTTAAAAAGTTTTTAAAAAGTTTCTCTGGGACTTGACAGTGGTCACCTGGACCACTGCCGACACTCCCTGAAACAGTTAAAAAAGTTTACAAAGGGAAATGGGTCAAAATGGGGCCCATTCTGCTTTGCAAATCAGAGACTACCCCAACTTAGAAGTCAACAACGTTTTAATGGTTTGCAACCAGTTTTAATTCAGTATGAAAGGAACACTCACAACATTTCCCTTCCAAATACTGAATCAGTAATCAGCCGCAATCCCATCTTAGAAGTTGGTACAACTTTACGAACTCCTAATGGAATTCCTTAAATGCCTGAATCATGTCTTTGAGTATTTTATATTGATATGTATTCGGATGCCTCAACGTGGTACAACTGTGCGTTCAGTTGTATGTATTATGTTTAATGATGAAACCAATAAAAATAATAATAATTTAAAAAAACTTTACGAACTCCTAAAATGGGATCGGTACATATGATAAACATTTTGTGCAGTCTCAAACTCCCATTAAGGGGTTTGCAAGTGTAATAGAAGTTTGTGCATCTGACCCACATTTCTTATCCATCAGGTCAAAGTTAAAGTAAAGCTTGGTAACTACTTTTTACTGCACCAAAATACACAAACAAGATAGCACTCTGTCTAAATTTCATAGACCTTTTCAGTTAGACACTTACTCATCTGACAACATTTAGAGAATGTAGGGGCATATTATCAATGACCGGCGATAATTATCGCTAAGCGCACTTAGCGCTAGGATAATTATCGCCGGGTAACGTGGAATTTTATCGCTGAGATAGCGTGCTATTACCAACGCTTATCTCAAAAGCGATAAATTCCAAGCGCTAACTGCCAAATGTGAGATTATCGCTGGAAATCCAGTGATAATCTCACAAAGTTTGGCGATAGCTTGATGATAGGGCAAGGCATACTTAGCCATGATATCCACCTTACATAGGATATCATGGCTAAGTCAGTCTTGAAGCAGGCGTAAGGTAAGTAGCGATAACAGAGGTTATCGCTACTTTGCTTGTCGCTCTGCAGGTTAGCGTGCCCATTGATGATTGGAGAAATGTCGCTTAGCGACATTTCCCCAGTTATGTCAGGGCAGGAACGCCCACTTTGCATCTCATTAGAGATGCAAAGCTGGGCGTTCAGAGAACAGGCTCTAATGCAAGGTTTCACACAATAGCGTGACCTTGCTGATTAGGCGATAAAATTATCGCCGCTTTTCGTCTGAAAACGGACGCAAAAGCGGCGATAATTTTTTATCGCCTCGTTGATGATATGCCCCTTAGTTCGTTTACTTGCTTTTAACTAAGGTAAGGCCAAAACAGAGGCAAATTTCCTCTTGATTTCGAAGAAAGCAGAATTAATTTTTTTAATAACAACTAGGCTTCACAACTCTATAATCATTAAAAACCCATATATATTGAGGACGGCAATTTAGAGAAACTAAGGGGCATATCAGCAAGGCGGCGCTATGTAATTATCGCCGCTTTTGCGTCCGTTTTCGAGCGAAAAGCGGCGATAATTACATCGCCGTATCAGCAAAGACACGCTATCGCGTGTTTTGCTGATTTAGCGCCCCTTACAACAAAGCCCAGCTTTGCATCTCTAATGAGATGCAAAGTGGGCGTTCCGTGCCAAAATAACTGGAGAAATGTCGCTAACCGACATTTCTCCAATTATGCACGCAAACAAGCATAGGGATAAGAAAAGTAGCAATAACCACAGTTATCGCTACTTTCCTTACGCCTGCTTGTAATCTGACTTAGCCATGTAATCCAATGGGAGGTGGATTACATGGCTAAAACCACCCTGCCCTATCAGCAAGGTATTGCCGGTTACAGTGCGATTATCGCTGGTTTCCAATGCCTCGTCTAATGACTCAAAAGTGAACTTTTTTGTAACCCCAATATTAAATCTCAATCCAGAGTAAGAGTTATCACTTTTGGTGATGTATTGATGATAAATCGTTCATGGGAGATCTGAAAGCTCTGATTGCTGCCCATTTAATCCCCAAAGTACCTACTGCTAGGCCAAAGTCAAATCTGTTTTTGTAAAAAGTGAAACATTTTAGCAGAAGAGCAATAAGAAAGTCATAATTCTTTTGATGGCTACAATTTATAAAATGATGCCCTATAATGGTCAAAAGCTTTCCTTAAGGTTTGTGTTCTTGAAGCTTATACTGACATATGTATTGAGAGGAAATAAACTGACCTCATAACCCTGCTCCTTTCAACCTCCAGGCCAATAATTTCAGAGGAGATAACTGAGGCTGGAGTTGGGGGATGATGACAAACAAGGCCATGGTGCCATGCCACTCGTTTACTGTTGTCAACTTCTGCAGTAGGAGAAACCATGACCTCCTTAGTCACCAAGGCACATGCATTAGCATGTCTCTGGATCTATGCCAGTACTCTTGGATTTAGGGAAAAGGGTGAAATGCATATAACACCTCCTTCAGCTATTCAATCAGCAATGCATCTATCTGTATTTCATCTGCATCCTGAAACCTGAAAAAGTAGGGAAGGCGATTGCTGTGAAAATCTGTGAATAGATCTTTTATGGAAATACCAAACCTCTGATGTACCTCCTGAAACACTGAAAGAGTCGACTTAGGAAGTCTGCCCTTACATTCTCCACCTGCTTGCTATAAAGTGCTCCCTAGAGCAGTAGATACATCTCTGCTGAAGATATGATTTTGAACTTGTTCCAAATTGGTAATTTAAGTATGACTTGATCATTGTATTGTCTGTCTGAATCACCAGATGGGCTCCATAGTCTCCCAAACTGCTCTCAACATCCTTCAATTGGTTGATCTCTGTTAGGAATGGGGTTTCTAGGTTGGCTGATGTATGCACCCAACCCTGGCAGAACCACCACTCTAGTCAGGGTAAGTCAGAAACACATGAAGATAACCTGTGCTCACCCTTTGGTAACTTGGCACAGAGCAGGCAGGTTTATGTAAAGAGGCAATGTGTAAATTATTTCTGCAACACACACACAGTAACACAATGCCCCACGGCACTCAATGCGCTCCCCGGACTTGATGATGGCCCAATTACAGCCAGCGAGTCCTCAAGGTCTATATTGTTTGCCTGCAAGGTATCCTTTTGGGAGCAGGTTTGAGTTTTCTTTGCAGCTTTGCGCCTTTTTTGTAGTTGATCTTGAAACGAAAGTTGCACTTGTCCCCTTATGCGACCTGACCTCATGATGTGGGCCTAGTTACTCCGAGGATGGCACAGGGATGACACAGGGATGGCGCAGGGAGGCTTATCTCAGAACAGGAGGCTCTTATTAAGGACCGATGCCCCACCTTTAAGTATATCTTCGATCCCCTTTGCGTCACTATTCTTTTTTCCTCCTGCAGTCCCCCACGGCTTACTGCGTCTTACAGGCAGGTAGGCTAGCTGGTTAGCTGGTTGGCCGGTTAGCTGGTTAGCTGCCCAGATGACTTGCTAGTAGTGGGCACGGGACACAGCCCACTTGCGTCGTGTCAGGGATATCCACGTGGCGGCCTAAGCTTGTTGCAGATTTGAGCTGAAAATTTGAGCCGAAGAACTTGCGGAAACCCTGGGAGACTCTGGGAAACTCAGTGAGCGGTGCTCTCCCCACACACAGTAACACAATGAATACACCACAGAAATACTCCACACAGATCTAAAAAAATAGGAAATATTTATCTGAATAAACTAAAACCAAAACAACAAAAATCCAATAAATAGATCATGAGATGTCAATTTTAAATGAATAAATGCAAAAGCAGTGCTTTAAAAATCATTATTGAATTTGGTTCAGGTTATCGTTGCTTTCACAACAGTTAAAGTAAGTTGCCTCATAGCCCCTCACCGCTCCCAGTCCCTTTGGTGTCAAGATGCAGGCGTTGTGTACAGGGACTCTGCGATAGGTCGGTGGCTCCAGTTGTACTGGCTGGGCCTGCGTTGTTGACTCCACTGTTACGAGGGGAATGCTTGAGTCAGGGCACAGCATCGCACTCCGACTCCTTGGGCAGGCAGCTGTGGATCTATGCTTGTTGCACCCAGCGTCATCCTGGCAACTGCATCGCTGAAGGGGCTGCGCAGAGGGATTTTCCATGGTGCAGCTGTAATTTGATGAGAAGGAAAGTGGTGTCGGCACGCCCGCTCCCAATGCCCGTTGCCACATTTCTCTTTCTGGAGGGGCCGCGCTGGGGAGGATTTCCCTCGACATAGAGGTGCTGGCAGGCGCTGACCGACCCCCGAGTTCTCGGCCTCTGCAGTGATGCATGAAGTGCTGCCAAGTGAAGTCTTGGGCGAATTAACCACGGAGCACTGAGCCAAGCAGGTAATCGGGCAGCGTGGTATTTCACCACACGGCGAGCGGGCTCCCACAGAGTGGAACGCTTGTCTTTGCAGGAAGGCTTCTGTAGTAGTGTAGATAACACGCAGATATCGAGGTCTTTGATGTCCCTGAGACCTCGGGGAGAACGGGGGGCGAGCCAGCAAGCCCTTGGAGTCACTGGTTCTAGTCTTGGTCCTTTAGCAGGGAAAAGGTCAGAAGGGCAGCTCAGTAATGCATGGAAGCGGTACTTCAGAACAGTGGGGCATAGCAGAGTGGGAATCCTTCAGCACAGCAACCTTTCCTTCAGCAGAGTTCTTTCCAAGTCCAGTAGTGTACTGATTTGATAGGGCCAGAGCCCTTGTATTTATACCTAAAAGTGCCTTTGGTATAGGGGGTGATTCCTAGTGCACAAAAATCCCTTTCAACACAGCCCTGGCTCCAGACTACTAGTAGGGGGTAAATCAGCCCTTTGTGTGATGGCAGGGCACAACCTATTCAAATGTAAGTGTGAACCACCTCTCCCTCTCCCTGCCCATGAAGACTATCAGTATGCAGATGAATGCAGATTTATCCCCTGTCACACCCAGTCCTTCTTGTGTTGTGGCTATCTAGAGAGTATGCTCAAAGTGTAGCTGTCACCTAGCCCAGCAGTGTATTGGAGGTAGGCTGCAGGCACACAGAGCACAGGGAAGAGCAGAAAAATGTCCACTGTCTAAAAGTGGCATTTCTAAAACAGTAATGTCAAATTCAACCTTTCCACGAAAGAGGATTTATCACCACCATTCCAAACATATTAAACATGAAGTAGCTACTCCTTTCCAATCAGGAATTACAACTTAAAAGGTATTTTAAGGAATCCCCAATGATAGTCTATGGAATAAGTAGGTCTCGCAGCATTGAAAAATGAATTTAGCTGTTTATCACTGCCAGGACATGGAAAACGTAAAGCTACATGCACTGCCTTTTAATCACACAGCACCTTGCCCTTAGGGTCAATTAGGGCCTACCTTAGGGGTGACGGATGTGTAGCAAAATGGGAGTTTAAGGCTTGGCAAGTAGTTTTAATTGCCAAGTCGAAGTGGCTGTAAACTGCACACACTGGCCCTGCAATGGCAGGCCTGAGACAGGTTTGAAAGGTCACTTGTGTGGGTGGCACAATCAGTGCTGCAGGCCCACTAGTAGCATTTAGATTACAGGCCCTGGGTATATGGTATACCACTTTACAAGGGACCTACAGGTAACCTAAATATGCCAATCAGGTATACACCAATGTCAACATGTTTAGGGGAAAAGCACTTGAACTTTGCACTGGTTAGCAGTGGTAATGTGCTCAGAGTCCTAAGGCCAACAAAAGGGTACAACAAAAATGGGAGACAAAGGCAAAACATGGGGGGTAAAGACCCCCCTGAGGATGACAGTTCTAACAATCTCTTTTCCTGTGTGTGTGACCACAAGTATTAGCCTGGTATGCTGCTCACTGTAGTTCCCAAACCCTCGTCGCTGCCACCCGTGATTAAAACTAAAGTAGTTAGCAGAGAAACGACCCTCTCACTGATAGATTGATCAGATTAAACCACCATTAAAGAAGTAAAGAATCACTTTTGTCTCTTTCACAATCCTTTCAGTCTCGATTCTTGAACTGAAGAATGTGAAGTACTAAGGGGCGCAGGTGCAGACATGTCCAAGACACCAGAAAGACACATGTAGCCTAGTCCAACTGGACCTGGATTATACTTTACTTTGGCACAGGGGCAATGTCTATTGTTTTCTTTTGCTTCTGACCTAGAAACACCATGAATTCTGTGTAGTTGGAAACACGAATGATTTAGCACTAGATTTAATGTACTTCAAACTGATCACCAAGTAGCTTTTTAACCTGCAAAAGGCATTCTCAAAAAAGCATGGTTTCTGGGCTCAATCCACCTTCTAACCTCTCAGGTGAAGATGATGCCTTCTTGCTACAACTCCACTTGACGTCAATGCCTTTAAATAGTCAAACATGCCACCTGAAAAGAAACTTGCTCGAGCCTTATTAAGGACACCTATACTCCTTAACTTAAGAAGCCTTTATTATTATTTTTTTATGTTAGAAAAAGTGGCCGTCAGCTTGTATAAAAGTTTTTTTTAATTTGGGGCTTTTATTGCTCCAGATATCAAAGTAGCATAGACGAATGCACCAATTGCTCTAATGGGCCCTTGCACTGCTCACATCAATAAAGGAAGTCAAAAATGTGGCTAAATGGGCATTCTGTACAGAAAAGAGGTATGTTGTTACCATGAGACTGAAGTGGGCCTCTGCAGCGCCGCATAGAGAAACAGGTAATCGCATTATCTTGAAAGGGCACCTGAAGTCTGCTGACCAGATCACAATTCAGACCACCATACTGTCAAGAAATGGGTCAAAGCACCGCCCAACAGCTTATTAACCAAGCACGTGTGGTGCCCACCTACTGGGCATAGCATTGCTCAAAAAATAATACTCACTTCAGGGGTCACTGTACCAACAAAAACAACCAAAATATTAGAACAAGATGGCCCCAAACACCACCATACCTTTTTCTTATTTTCCTCTCGTACCACAACACTGCAGCAACTCCTGCTGTCAGCAGAAGTGAAAGCAATTCATGAATACGATTTAGTATGGGACGGCTTTTTAGGTCGAGCATTTTAAGCCCACTTGTAAATACTTTAGTATATACTTATATGTGTATGTACTTTGTGTGCTCTGGAGATCAGCCCTAGGACTTGTCTGCTTCCGCTTAGGGACTTTTTTTCTGTTCAACTGCCTCTATTTAACTGTCTT
Source organism: Calotriton arnoldi (assembly GCA_963921515.1). Taxonomy (NCBI): domain Eukaryota; kingdom Metazoa; phylum Chordata; class Amphibia; order Caudata; family Salamandridae; genus Calotriton; species Calotriton arnoldi. The sequence continues at coordinate 3,926,272 of CAWUFW010000553.1, read as the reverse complement.
GATAGAAAACGACCAGTAGAGGTCAGTAAAATACCAGAATTGCTTTCTGCTTGTTCAACTGCCTCTATTTAACTGTCTTGATAGAAAATGACCAGTAGAGGTCTGTAAAATACCAGAATTGCTTTATGCTGAAAGACTTACTTTTTTTATTTATCTGGCAACTGCCTCTATTTAACTTTCTTGATAGAAAATGACCAGCAGAGGTCAGTAAAATACCAGAATCACTTTAGCATTCTCTAGATCCCAGTCCATAGAAATTGTCTTCCATAATCACCCCTACACAATAATATTTTTTTCAAATCTTGTATTTTCAGTGATATGACCACCGAAGGCTCTGATTTTATATTAAAAACAGAGCTTTGAACTATACCATTTCCCGCTGAAAGGCAATATTTCTCTCCATGTGTTCCCATACCTGGCGTGTTATGCAGTTTGGTGCTTACTTTCCCTCCATGTTAAAGAACAGTAAATGTTTCAGCACCCAGGCTAATGTGCTACATAGCTAAATACATATAAGGTCCCAAAGGCGAGACCGATGCATTGCAAATGCTTGTTAACAATAAGGGCGGATCTGGGGTTGGGTATATAGAGGGAGCATCTTTACAACTTGCACAGGGAGTGCTAAGTAAACAGGGTCGATGTGTTCTTCATAAAGTAAAGAGCGGGATGAAGAAGAGGATGAGGATGAAATAAAATCATAACAGTGTCTTGAACAGTGGATAATGCACTGGTACTTTTCCACATATCCTGAAGAGGTTTTATATTTTTACTTCAATTGCTTTTATGCTTCACATGTAAAGGTTTGAAGCCTTTCAATATGTTTGGTGAAGGAGTCTTAATTAAGTGTTTTAGAACCATGCATGTGTTTAATGAGGGCAGTAAGTAGCCTGTGTCCAGGCTGTTTCCTGAACTGTGGTCAACAGTAAGGACTACTTTAATATTGAAACAACAAAACACTGTCAACAAAATATTTTGTATTATTATCTTGGTAATCCGTTTTCCTCTGATTGGTCCGACCAGAGATGTGTCGCCCTCTGGCTGTATATTATTTGTCCTGCGCTATCATTCTCTTTTGTCATTTGGTATGTGCCCTATTTCAGAAAACATCAACTTGCGCGATGCTCTAGGCATCTAGGCCCAGGTTTACAAAAAAATCACGCAGCGCAGCAATTGAAGTTGGTGAGCTGAATTGCATGAATGTGAGAACAACAGCATAGCTACAAAGACATGGCACTTTCGCCATGCACTGGCGCACTTTAGGCTTCCATGCAGCAATGCAGACACACTTGCACTCCAGTGCAAGTGTGTCTGTATTGTGGCCAGCATAGGTTTTGTGCAGGAGGGGTCTGTTCCTGCACAGCAACTATCCCAAAAGGTAATTTCCTCTTTCTGTGCTCTGGGAGGTGCAAGGTTTTGGCGCAAATACATGCCTACAAGTCTTTGAAATATGGATTTGCGTCAAAATCCATGGGTGGATACAGGGGAATGCTACTTTGATGCAAAGTAACACAAGGAAGTGCATTGGCATTGCTCTGTGCTGCATTACTTTGGGGTAAAATCCAATTCAAATTGTGATTTGCATTGGATTGTAAATACTTAATCAACACTTTATGTCGGGTGTGTGTTAAACCCCATGCAAAGTGTTTGTAAATCTGGGTCCTAGTTTATATTGATAAAAAATTAGTAACATATTTCTAAAGTAATAACATTTTATTAATACATGTTTTTAGACGTGTAATGTTAAAATTATGTTAGTAAAAGCTAAAAACTTATAACGCTAATTACACAATTCATTGTGAAAAGAAATATGCTTGTTCTAACGCCCTGGAGTTAGTACAAGCACTAGCAAGGACTTAGCAGAAAAATACAATTGCCATTTAACTACTCTGTGTTTCTCTGCATGAGGTCTCCTAGACCAGTGAATACATAGGAGGCTGCAGGACCCCTTTAATAGTCTGGACTAAAGGGCACATCCCACACTTGGACCAGGGCTTTCCCTCCTCCCCAGAGCAGAGGGGTGGGAGTCCATTGCGGGTCCCCACAACTCTTTTTTCCCATCCTAGTTGCGCAAATATACCAGATGTGCATATTTATTACCGGTAATTGCATTACTGAGTCCTATGCCCTCACTTGCAGCCATGACATGTGAGGCCTCCCATCTCCCCAGACACCAATCCCACGTCTAACCAACTCGTAAAAGAGCCTCCCCCCACCACGCCTCCTGTTAATAACAAGCTCATCAGTTGTCTCGCAGGGATGGTGGGAGGGGCTATGGCTGCAAGCAAGGGAATAGGACTCAGAGTAATGCAATTACCTGCAAGCAATTTACACATTACCTCCTCGTCCATTCCCTAGCTTGCAGCCATGATGTGAGAAGTAGCAAGCAATAAAATCAGACAACTGACAAAGCCTGCAGAACATACAAATTAATTAAGATCTACAGAATCAGGACTCCCCCTATTTCACCATAGAAGAAAGCACCCGATCACCAAAAACATCAGTGATACATTAACTTCATCAAACCTGTAATGTTTAGCAAAAGTGGAGGAATCAGCCATGGTCGCAGCCCGACAAATTTCCCCAATGGATGCACCCTGCAACTCTGCCACAGTCGAAGCCAGACTCCAGGTAGGCCTACCCTGAACTGAGAAGGGAGGAGCCTGACCCTGAACCTCATAAACTTTAGAGACCAACAACCTCACCCATCTTCTCAAAGTAGCTGTGGCCAGTTTCTTCCCCTTCCTAGCGGAGCCAACCGTCACAAACAATGACTCTATTTTACGAAAGGGCTGAACCCTCTGCACATAGACCAGAATTATCCATCTGACATCGAGGCAATGCAATCTGTTTTCCTCCAGAGAACCATGTGAAGGGAAAAATTCTGGAAGAACCACTTCCTGCTGCAAGTGAAAGGAAGAGTTAACCTTAGGGGTAAAGCCTGGCACCGGAACCAACACCACCCTGTCGGGAACCACCCTGCAAAAAGGATACTTAGAAAACAAAGCCCCCAACTCCCCTACCTCCTGGCTGATGCAATAGCCTCCAAAAAGAGGGTTTTAAGCATGAGGAACTGCACATAAATCTCCTCCAGTGGTTCAAATGGAGCTGACATCAAGGCTTCCAACACAACTGACAAGTCCCACGACGGTACAGACCTACGTAACCGCAGACAAGCATTGGACAGTCCCCTTAAAAGACGAGCTGCTAAGCTGTCCTCATCCAATAAATTCTTCCATGGACTCCTGAAAGCTTGGATTGCTGCCAATTGAACTCTCAAGGTGGCCACTGTCAGGCCCAATTTGGAACCATCCTGCAAATAATCAATCAACATCAGCAAACTTGCAATAGTAGGATCAAGACCCCAGTCCCAACACCATTTGGAAAAACAGCCCCAATGCCTGCTATAAGAACATCCAGTTGACTATTTTCTAGATGCCTGCAAGGTAGCCAGCAAGGAATACAAAACATCTAGACCTTTCAAACCCCTCCTTTCAACCTCCAAACTGTCAAACGGAGTTTCCGAAGACTTTCCACCATCAAAAAGGGGAAATCCAGAGGGGACAGCACCATCGGGAGAAGTCACTGCAGATTCTTCTGCATCTTCAACAACAGGGGAAACCAATTGGAACATGGCCATTGGTGAGCCACCAGAATCACCTCTGCTCTCAACTTCCATACTCTCGCCAAAAAGGGCCTGATGAGAAGAAATGGGAGAAGGGCTTATAGTAGGCCCTTCAGCCGCCGACATGACAGAGCATCGATCGCCCAAGCCTGAACCTCCCTCTCTTTGGCACGGAGTCTCGGCAGCTTGAAATTGCTCCAGGGCGCAAAAAGATCCACCTCTGGAAGACCCCACTGATGAGTTAAGTGAGAAAACACCCACATGAGCAGCCTGTAAATGTAACTCAGTGCTGCCACTGCAGTGTCTGTGCACAGTTTGGTACTGCCATGTTGACCAGACAAGTGCACCCACTTGCCAGGCCCTAACCTTCCCTTTTCTTACATGTGAGTTACCCATAAGGTAGGCCCAAGGTAACCCTCTGGGCAGGGTGCAGTGTATGGGAAAGATAGGATATGCCCTGATGTGTGTGGCATGTCCTGATAGTGAAATACTGCCAAATTCGTTTTTCACTATTGAAAGGCTATCTGTCCCATAGGATAGAATAGGAGTTTATTTATAACATCCTATAAATATAACTTCCCATTGGGACAAGATGGGAAGATAAAGTTTAGTATGCTTGAACTGAATATAAAGATGCATCTTTTAGTAAGGATGATTTTTACATTCTGTGTTTGAAAATACCGCTTTTAGAAAGTAGGTATTTTCTTGCTTAGCCATCCTGTGTGCCTCTGCTAGGTTTGTGCATTGAATGTCTGGCTTTGAAGTAACTGGGACTGGGGGTGTTCATTCTGTTCAGACAGCCACTTGGGGGGTTGAGGTGTGTCCTGCCTTTCCAGGGTGAGTCAGGGCCGGGCTGAATAGACCTGGGCTGCATTCAGAGTAGGGGAGGAGATTTCTTTCACACCTGAATGGGACTGGTCTGCTTTGGACAATGCTGTCTCCACCTCCTGCAAGGAAGCTGCACCAGAGAGGACAGAACTGGTTTTGGCTGGGCAAAGAGCTTCTCTGCCACCAGAGAATAAAGGGATTTACGCTACAAAAAGTGGGGCCCAGATCCCAGACTTTTAGAGTACTTCTGGAATTCAAGAGGAACCTCTGCCAAGGAGAAGAGCTGGGAAAAGCTGAAGGAAAAGTACTGCCCCTTTGCTTTGTGCTGTCTGGGGTTGACCTGCAGTGGCTGTTTTCTGCCAAGGAGAGGACTGTGTATGTATCCTGCTTGTAAAGTGTCTCCAAGGGCTTATAGTGGAGCTTGCCCCCTGTTCAAGAGGTCTCAGGAACAGCAAAGACCTCACCATCCTTCTGGGCACCGTCTCTGGAACCGCTGCTTTCAGTCACCGCAGAAGAAAGGAGCAGCGACTCTGTCACCGAGTCTGTAGCAGGTTTCCATGACGTGAAGGCACCGCAGAAGGCCCCGCCGCACTTTGCACCGCATCCTTGGTCTCACCGACGCTATCTGGACGATTGTCACCAAGCTGTTGCTTGTACCGCGTCCTGTGGGCACCGCACTCCGAACTGCCGTGTCTCACCCTGCCTGGACATCACCGACACCATTGCTGCACGACCCAAACATCGACCGGCTCCGTCACCTGCACCGCAGCCTGCCAGCACTGCATCGAGCACCGCCTCACCCCGCACCGTAAGCCTTGGGCTCATCAATGACGTCTGGATGATCGTCACAAAGCCGCTGCCTGCATCGCGACGTGAGGGCACCGCACCCTGCACTGCTTCCATGTTGAAGCGCAACCGCGATGGTTGCCCCGACCGACTCGCGCCAAGGTGTCGGCCGCAATGAGAAAGGTACTGTTCACGAGCCTATCAACGCTGTAGCTTGCCCATACCTACGCAGTCGCTGAAACTGTTAGACTCTGTTGTTTTCAGCATCGCGGTAGTCTGGACGGACCTACCAACTCGGAAGAACTGTATTATGTGGATATTTCTACAAGTTTAAGGTTTTCTTGCAAACTGCGTATTTTTCAGAACTGTATTATGGACTTTTTTTGTTTTTGGTCTTGTTGGTTTAGATAAAGATTTGCTTAATTTTTTAAACTGGTGTGGTGTCCATTTGTAGTTTTTTCACTGTATTACTGTATGTGTGCACACATGCTTTACACACTGCCTCTGAGATAAGCCTGTCTGCTCATGCGAAGCTACCAAGGGGGAGAGCAGGGGTTATTTGAGAAGTGTACCCCCTTATCCTGACTAGGAAGAAGGGTCCCTACTTGGACAACAGTGCAAACCATTGCCAACTAGAGACCCCCATTTCTAACACAGCTCATCCCCTAAGCACCTCAGCCTGACAAACAGGCATCTGTGGTAAGAATTACAGGCTCAGGTTTCCAGAATCTAACCACCATACTACTTGCCCCCTCACACTTTGAGACAGAGGAATCAAACTCACCAGATTCTGAAACCCTAGATCCCAAATGACCAGGATCCAAGAAACCAATTTGTGAAGATGGAACCAAGCCCATGGTACCAGAAAGAATGTATTGCCAAGTCTCCCTGGACCCTGAGCCAAGATTCCACCTTCGGCCCCTTTTGTGCCGAAAGGCTTCTGATGTGACCCTGCAGCACAGTCACCCAACCTCCTGACAAAGAAATTCGACCCTGCAGAGTCTGAAAGTGTGCCCCAATGCACACCAGGTCTTGGGATGGATGTGAGGAAGACTTTTTGATGAGTGTAGGAAGCTGGCTCTCTATAAAGTGCACTAAAAAAAGTACACTGTGCAGAGAGTCCAGTGAGTCCCAGATTGGTATACAGAGGCAAAAGTAGATAATACTCATGCTCTATTTGTGGTAGTGTGAGCGAGCAGTAAGGCTTATTAGAGAGTAGTGCTAAGCATTTGTTGTACTCACAGAGGCAATAAATGAGACACACACTCAAGAATAAATACGAGACCAAATTGAAAAATAACACGTATTTTTCTATAGTTTTTCAGAACAAGAACTCCGTTCACAGGTAAGTACTTAATTTCTTATAAATTGTTAAAGTTCGAAAAATAGTTCACAGTTGTGTGCAATTATACCCAATGCATTGCTGTGGGAGAAAATCCAAAAATGCATAGAAATTCTAGCTGGTTCTAGGGGATCACCTTTGAGAGTTAGTGTAGCCGCAGACCAAGGTCCAATATTCCACCCGCAGATCGTCGGGAGAGTCCTGGATTCGGCTGGAAGTAGGGTGCTGAAGGCGTTGGTAGGTGGTGTGCTGCAAAGAAGGGGGGGCTCAGGTCACAAGGGCCACAGGAGCTCGGGAGCACAGCCGGGTCATCAATACCCAGGGCGGGCGTGCTGGGTGCAGAACAGGTTGGCCAGCCAGGCACTGTGCCTCAAGATGGTCTTCGTGGCCAAGGGCAAGTAGGTTGCATCAATGATTTCCAGACAGTTAGCCCACTCACGAAGTGGGTCTCTGGGGTTCTGCCGTCCCTCAATGGGTGCTTGCATCCTGGGCAGTTGGAGTCCGGATGGACTCTTTCAATCGGTGTTGGCCGCAGGTGGTCCGGTACACCAGGGATTTGTACGGAACGGCTCCAGTAGGTTCTGTTCACACTTGGTGGGGAGACAGATCTGCATGGGTACCTCTTCCTGGGCAGCTGCAGCATTGGTCGGGCTGGGGAGCTGCAAGTCTGTAAGCTGAACTTGCGGGTTTGGTGCATGTGTTCTGCAGGCGAGTAGCTCCCCTACTCCAAGGGAGTTCTTGCGCAGTTGTCCAAGGGCTGTAGGTCCTCTGGGGTTCTTAAAGTCACCACAACAGCAGGACGAGCCAGTTCACCATGATGGTTGAGTCTGACAGTGTCAGATTAGGTTTCATGCCCAAAGTCGACAGCAGACACCCAGTTTTCAGGGTTCAGCAGCTCTTCTTAGTCCATTTTCTTCTCAGGTCCAGCGAATCTAATGTTCAGGGTCTAGGGGTGCCACCTAAATGCTACATTTAGGGGCATTAAAAGAGGTACCAGGTAGTAGACAATGGGCTACCTACCTTTAGGGTGTCTACACCCTCTATGTGACCACTTCCTGAGGGAAGAGATACAACCCTTACCCTGTCTCCAACACATGACAGAGGAATTTGAAAAGTGGTGTCCACATCACCTGCCCCACCTTAGTGGTGGTGCTGGCTGAATGTGGCCACACCTTCTAATCTTATTAATTTTCCTGCCTGTTCTCCCACCAACATTTGGGTCAGGACAGGGGGGTTTTGGCATCCTCCACTAGCTGTAGGAGTCTGGTTCACATTTCAAAAGCAGCATCGCCTTTGAAGCTTCCCGCCGTAAAATGCAAATTCTGCCTGGAGGAGGTGTGAAGCACCTCTGCCCAGAGCAGGCATTATTCTTGTCCTCTGAGAGGAAAGACTCTCACCCTGTGAGGTCAGAAACATGTCTAGTAGTGGCAGGCTAGCTGAGACTAGTCAGAGACCACACCAGTACTTTGTAGGTTTTCAGAGGACACCTCCAAGGTGCCCTCTGTGTGCATTTATTATTAAATCCAACACCGTCATCAGTGTGGGTTTATTAAGACAAGATGTTTGGTACCAAACATATCTGGGTACTGTGAAGCCATCATGGTGCTGGGGAACTCGCAATGACGGGTCTCCAGCCCATGTACTCTCTATGGCTTCCATGCGCACTTACAATATCCAAGGGTGGACTTAGATATTGCAGGGTCATATCCGATCAGGCAGATGTAACCACACATGTGATATAGTGCACCCTACCTTAGGGCTAGAAGGCCTGCAATAGGGGTGACTTACCTTTATCTCATGCAGTGTCTGTGTTCATGGGATGTGTGCCATGTAAACTCTTCACTTTTGTCTTTACCAAAACACGCAGCCCACAATGGCAATTTTCATGGTCTTGGTGAGGGGTCCCTTTTGGTGGCACAATTTGTGCTGAAGCCCTAAAGGACCCTCTTCAGTCCCAGTGCCCGAGATACCAGGGGCACCATTTACTAGGGACTTATGGGGTGCTGAAGTTGTGCCAATTGTGGTACATTTTTGGGAAAGGGCTCTGGCACTGCGGACCTGGTAAGCAGGGACCCAGTGCACTTTCAATCAAAATAACATCATGTTCCAGGCAAAAAGTGGAGCTTACCATGTCAAAAAGGCAATCTCCTACAATGAGGAACCCATGAGAATGCAGTACTTCTGGCACCCTCTCTGTATGGGACAAAAATACCTCTGCCGAGGGAGCCTCCACCAACCAGTCATCTAAATAAGGATGCACAAAGATGCCCTCGGAATGTAGAAGAGCCACCAACGGGGACAGAACAATGTTGAACACCGTCAGGGAAGACTTGAGCCTGAAAGGAAGGACATGAAACTAATAACAGACATTCTCTAGGGCTCTCAGCAGTAACTTTCGATGAGTGGGCTTGACTGGAACATGAAGATAAGCATCCTCCAAGTCGATGAATGCACACCAATCTTCTTTCCTAATCAGAAAAATGATTGACTGCAGTGTCACCATCTGAAAGTTAAGAGCCCGAACCCACAAATTGAATCATTTCAATTGAGCACTGGCCTCTAACCTCCTGATACCTTCTGGACCAGGAAAAGCACTGATTAAGCACCCATGTCTCTTTCCCCCAGAGGAACCAGAATTATTCCCTACTTCCAAAGTAGTAGGTCTCCCCCTGGACTTTTTTGGACCATGTGCTGGCAGACGAGTTGCTATGAGCCCCATGGAAGGGGGAGGACTCTCGAAATCCACTGTATAGCCCTTGCTGACCACACTGAGAAGCCACTTGTCTGTGATGGCTCTATGCCAGGCCTCTGCAAACTGAAGCAGTCTCCCTCAGCACTGGGAAGCCACTATCATTGTCAGGAGCATTTCTGCACAGGTCCCTTCTTTTTGAAATCCTTCTCTGTGGAAAAACATTGTGGCTGATACTTCTGTTTGCTGGTAGAGTGCAACTTGAACTCTTTGTGTGGAGAAGACCTGGATTTCTTATCCCAGAACCATTTATAGTCAGCCCTGACCTTATACGGCAAAGTATGCTTCCTGTCCTTAAAAGCTTTGGAAATCATAGAAACCAGTTGATGGCCAAACAAAAAATTCCCCTGAAATGGAATCTTCATCAAAGAGGAATTTTCCACCACATCAGTCTTCCAGTCCCTCATCCAGAGGTGGTGTCTGGCTGCCATCAAAGCTCCAGAAGACATAGTGGTAGCCTTGACTATGTCTGATGGGGATATCAGCTAACAGGCGGGATTGCTGTTCTTTGCCATAGAGCAGCTCAGAACACTCATAACCCTCTTGAATTGCCACTGCCAATTGATCAAAGTCCTTTCTCACAGATTGTGCTGTATATGCTGCATACAGGTAGCCTTCAGAGCTAGATTCTCCGCTACAAATGCCTTCTTTAACCCTCCTTCACTGTTATCTGAAGGGTCAGTTGGAGTACAGTCTTCAGGGTTAATTGTGGTCTTGTCAATCAGCGTAGCCAAGATAGAGTCAACATTAGCATAAAGAGGAAGGACCTCATCACCTTAAAAACCTAACGTTTCTGCAAGAACCATGGAACTGAAGATTTATCCACATCCTTCCATTCAGACATCACCATATCCTTGATTGTGCCATGAGAGGGCCTTGCCATGGCACAGGGTTTAGAGTACTGTGAAAATAAGGCCTCCTCCTTAATCTCCAGGCGAAAAGAAGGAAAACCCTAGGATCTAGTGCACCCGAGACATAATGTCCCACATTTTTCTCTCCACAGATATTTACCAGATGACGTAGAGGGCAGCTCTGAGCCTAAAAAGGATGAATCTTGAGACTCCTGAGCACAAGAGGTCCTGCCCCCCCTTCTTTTTATTAGAAGCAGTCAAGGCCTTGGTAACCGCTGTCACAATCATGCCCTGCACCTCTGATTGAGACAGCAATAGTGGTAAAGGCCCTGAATTAGTCCAGCAAACCTAAGGCACCTTTGCTGGAATCTGGCATTCCTCCTCCGAGGAAGATGAGGAGTAAATGACATGCTTCGGTTTTGCAGCACGCTTCCCGACATCCTTCCACAGGGAAATGCTGGTAGCAACAAAGACCTCCACTACACAGAACCTTAAATATATATGGTGCCAGCATTCACCCAATGCAAGCCCCATACAGTAAAAACAAATTAAAGCCTCTAAAACCAGGCACTCCATACCTATCAGCCAACCATTGCCTTGCATGATGTTTGACAAAAGAAATAAAATTTGTCCCAAACGGGACCTTATCAGCTCTGGGAGGGAAGCATCCCTCCCCTCTGCCGTCCTGATTGCAACTGCTTCACCCGAGAAAGGTAGAGGCGCCTCCTATCCCGGAAGCAGTGCCCTAGCTACAATGGGACTGCCTGACCCCGTCTAGGCATCCCTAACTGCCGTGAGACTCCCCAGCCCGCAGCAGAGACTACTCAGGCAGTGTGGCGTGGCAAATATGTCCAAAAGTCACTCTATGGCCCACTTGCAGTCCCCAGCTACAAACAGGAACCAAGAGCTGCATATCCGTAGAAGTCTGCATTACATCTTAACTCAAATAAACTCCTGAAACAAGATGATTGGTGAGGGCCTGACAAGCATTGACATACGGAGACACAGAAAAAACTAGAGACGTGGTGGGGGACAGGGCCAGACTGGCTACCGGGCGTTTTGGCATGCTGCCGAGCTGGGGGCTGATGTCACTGCGGTGGGGGGTAATTTCGTTGATGGAGACCTGCGTGTGCTTCGAAATAAACAAAGCAAAACGAATTTCGTTCAGCACACGCAGGTCCCCATCAACGAAATCAGCCCCCAGCTCGGCAGCATTCCAAAACGCCTGGTAGCCAGTCCGGCCCTGGTGGGAGAGGATCTTTTAAGTGTTGGTTAGATGTGGGATTAGTGTCTGTGGAGGCGGGAGGCCTCACATGTCATAGCTGCAAGCGAGGGAATGGACACGGAGGTAATGGGAGTGCACAATTAGAGCATTGCTTTAGAATCTCTTTAAAGATTGCCCTAAAGCCATAATAAAAACTAGGTGATTGGAAAAAGCAATCCCATACTTGCAGGCACTCACTTTGCTGGGAAACAAAAGACCACGTTGTTTGAGGGAAAATTAAATTTTCCTTGTGTTAGACCTGGCATCCTTGGCATGGTTTCCCCTTGCTTTTTCCCTCTATCTCCTGTATTTTTGACTGTGGGCTGGATTACGTTCTCTAAGCACTTTGCCACTGCTGATCAGTGTCAAAGTTTAAGTGCTCACTCACTGTGTAAATTGTGATTATGATTGGTTATCTATGATTGGCATATTTGTTTTACTGGTAAGTCCCTAGTAAAGTGCGCTGGGTGTGCCTAGGGCCTGAAAATCACATGCTACTAGTGTACCTGCAGCACTGATTGTGCCACCCACTCAAGCAGCCTTTTAAATGTGTCTCGGACCTGCCACTGCAGTGTCTGCGTGCGCAGTTTTCAATTACCATGTCAACCTGGCAACTGCACCCACTTGCCAGATGCTAAGCTTCCCTTTTCTTACATGTAAGTCACCCCTAAGGTAGGTCCAAAGTACCCCCATGGGCAGGGTGCAGTGTATGTGAAAGGTAGGCCATGTACTGGTGTGTTTTAAATGTCCTGATATTGAAATACTGCCAATTTTGTTTTTCGCTAGTGCAAGGACCAGCTCACCCATAGACTATCATTGGAGCTGCCTTGTAAAACATTACAAGTGTAACTTTCAACTGGGTACAGCTAGAGATTTGGAGTTTGGGCTCTCAGAACTCAGAATTTAATAACACACCTTTTAGAAAAGATGTTTTTTAAATTGTGTGTTTGAAATTGCCACTTTTAGAAAATGGGCATTTCTTGTTTAACCATCCTGTGTGTCTCTGCCTGCTTGTGGATTCACCATCTGGTTTTAGACTGACAGGGACTGTTTGTGCATTCACTCCAGACACTCAGACAAAGGGAGCTGGAGTGTGCCCTGCATATGCTGATGGGCTAGAATGGTGGAGGAGTTGTTACTAGCACCTGATAGGCTGTGGCTGAGGTTGTTCCTGCTGCAAAGAACTAAAAGAATTTAAAGAAATGTGAAAAATCAACATTTTGCTCTTCTTGAGGCACAATTTTCCAGCGCAACACCACTGTGCGGGAGAAATTTCCGATGCACAGCCCCATACGGCTGAAAAAATCCAGGCAACGTCTGTCAGCGGCCCGAAGAATCGCTGGACGACAAGTCTGAGACCACCGCCCTGACTCTGACCAAGCCCTGCTGTTTGGCTAAAAGAAACAATGCATCGCGGGACAGTGACTGAAGAAATCGACGCAGCCCCTGTTTGGCACCACCGCATCGACCTCCAGCGCATCTGGATTTCCCCGCATCGCACCTGTGCACCACACATCTCAAATGCAGCACCTGCAGACCAAAACCATCTTGGAATCGACTCAATGTCTATTATGTCACGTGGAACACCTCAGTCTAAAACAACCCTGTTGTTGATACCTATCAATAATACAAATGCCATGATTGGCTTGACAACATAGTACCAAATCACACTTGAGTGTAAATTAAGCACAGATAATTTAGAGTTAAAATAACTCTGAATATTAACCATGAGCACAGTTTCTCTTTAATATGTGATTGTCTCTATTTTAGGGCCTCATTTAGAGTTCAGCGGATGGCGAACCGTCTGCCACCCTGGCAGACTACTGCAAGCCATATTTAGAGATGCCTTGCTTGCCTGGAGGAGATTTATTGGCCTTCTAAGGTGCCACAGTGGCCCCTGTGAAGGCTCAAACAGTTTGCTAGGCAGCTGCCATCTTTCTATGCAGCTACACAACAAAACTTTTTCATGCAGCTACACAACAAACCTTTTTAGTTTTACAAAAATAAACTTCTGCTCAATTACTCTGACATCTGGGTGCTTCCTCCCAGGGTTTGCGGGTCATATTTCTTTTTTAGTCGAGCCTTGGCAGTAAGCATGAACTGTCTGTAAGACCTGCTGTAATCAATCTACAGAGGGAAATTCCGCCTGCTGCTTACCATTGGTTCACGTCTCTGTCAGTCTTCTTTGGTGTGTCCTTATTGGTTGGCACTCCGATACATCGTTTCCATATTGTACTCGGATGCACTGGCCAACTACAGTTCCCATACGCTGTAGCAGTTTATTTGTTCCTTTGGGGACTATTTCAGTAAAGGGAAAATGTTAAAGTCATAGTCCATTGGGCTGTCAGTGTAATGAATCTGCTGACATAACCAGCCGGGGCACCACTGGCGGAAGCATGACAAACTCTCTTCGAAAGGCAGAGCGTTTCAAAAGACTGTTAGGTCATGTGAGATAAGATGTGTAGATGTGTAGCTTCTGTGCTGTAGAGGGACATTTATGTAGTTTACATAAGGTGTACTGTATTTACAGTTTCTTTCAGTAGAATTAGTTGCTGGCCCCTTTGTGAGACTACTGGGTGCCATGACATGCAAAAAGGTGTCCACGTTTGTTTGCAGCGTGTACAGGAAACTTAGCTTACATGAACTCGAGGATTCACTTTGCCTTTGCCTACTGAGGCCCCACTTTGTGGAACTCTCTCCCTGCATCGCTTCGCAATTAAACTGTCTATGAGAATTTCCGTAAAAGTTTAAAAACTTGGCTGTTTAACCTATAATCATCCCTTCCTTTTGGTCCTTTTTAGTCGGCGCCGGGAAACCCTTCTTGGGTAGCTGTTGCGCCTTACAAATTAAAATTAACATAACACTTGTACTGCCCCCAGACTTCTGCGCTCTACGAATGCGCGACTTCTGGCTGTTCCGCCTTTTAAGAAAAAAGGCTAAGGGGCTCCTCTTTCTCCTTTCTGCAGCTTCTTTGCACAATCAGCTTCCTCTCCAACTCAGAGACATCAATAATAAGACTACTTTTCGTAAATGATCAAAAACTCACTTATTTATCGACCAATTGCCTCACTGACCTGATATGTCATGTTTAGCGCCTGGACACTCTTGAGTAGTCGTGCGCTTTATCAATATTTTCATTCAAATTCATTTAAGTTGGTACTTACGCAGCATTTGGTGAGTAAAATTTGGAGTTCAGTTATGATTTCAAATTTTTTCACAAATTAAATTTGTTGCTTCTCTGTGAGTTAACTGTCAGTCTGAGTACTTAGTAGCTGGAATACATTTCATTGTTTTCTACCTACCCAAAGCTTAGTAGCATAATTCTGCAATACTTGGAAAGAGAAGAACTGTTTATTTTGTTCAGTAAGAACATCTGGAGGATATTTTGTCTTCGGTGAGGAAGTGAAAGAGGTAACACAAAATATGCATGTGCGAATAGCCAGCCTTCAATGATTATGGCATGCTTTATCATTTTTACCATTCCAAGATGGCTGGCCTGTTTAGAAGGAAAACTTCAGTCATAGTGGATTTGTAAAGAATAATACATTTTTTAAAAAGCGTTCAAAGATGGCAACCCTTGCGTGTATACATTTTGTAGGTTGTCGATATGTTAAAAGAAATGTATTAGCCATCTTGAAATGGTATAAGGATGAGAAAGAACAGAAAAAAATATTGAGGCCAAAGTAGTGTCCGTGCAGAATGTGACACACAGCAAGTGGCAGAAAATGGCCTGGTGGCGGTCAGTGGTCTCGTCGACAAAGGGAAACGTTTTTAAAAGTGAGAAAAACTTTTTCGATTTTTGTTGTTGTAAGTAGTCAATGGCCCACCAGCTCTGGCACTGACGTGGACTACTTTCATGGCAGATGTGCACATTGTGTGTCACTTGCAGTGATGGGAACCAAAGGCTGAAGTGGGCTTACGCACTGCCCTAAGTGGTGGTGAGCAGAGGCAAAATATGAATGGCAATTTAACAATGGATGAAACCACAAGCTTAAAGCCCTCCAGATATGTATAACGTAAATTAATGTGGTTTTTAACAGTCTGGCGAGAAAGCTAAAGCTATTTTACTGTCTTAAATGCCACTCCTAAGAAGTCTTCACATGTGTTTTCAACATGAAATATTTCAACTTTAGATTTTAGGTGCGTCTGATTGATTTCTGCACTTTTTATCCGTCACAACTGCATGCCAGTGACTTGGGCAAAGTTCAGGCTGTTCTCAAATGGCTTTTATTCTTGATACTCTGTAAACTACTGGAGGTTAAACCCTGTTGAGCGAGGTGTCTGAAAATTCAAAAGAAGCATCGCAGACAGCGAGAGAAGCTTAAACACTGTACACTGCTGCATCTTTCACGTCGTGTGATTTGTTTGGGATCATGTACACTGCTGCATCTTTTACGTCGTGTGATTTGTTTGGGATCATGTATACTGCTGCATCTTTTACGTCGTGTGATTTGTTTGGGATCATGTATACTGCTGCATCTTTTACGTCGTGTGATTTGTTTGGGATCATGTATACTGCTGCATCTTTTACGTCGTGTGATTTGTTTGGGATCAACTGTGCCCAAGCAAGGCTTTGAAAGAGCTTTGGCAAATAATCCGACTTGTTTTTCCCAACAAAGAGGAAGAAAGGTTACTTACAAGAGGCTGACGTTTTGAGTTTGTCACTTGCAGATGCAGCACCGAAATGCCAACATTTCTTATCAGCCAACCACAGGCGTTTTGTTGTTAATTTTCTCAAATTTCCCTGGGGTCCTGGCTCTACACCCCAGCTGAGGCTTATTCTCCCTTTCAAGTGGACATGCAGGCTCCCATTTCCTGATTGGTAGCAGGGCTTGCAGGTGTCAGTCATGGCCACTCACAGAGTCGCACTGAGTGGCAGTGCCAGTCAGAAGGGCTCGTCTGACAGGTCAATGAGTGGGATAGTTTTCGGCTGCATGTGGGTCTGTTTTATGGTCTGGTGCGCCGGTTTGCTGTTGATTTCCCTGGCATTACTACAAATGTTGCATGCAGCCTCCCACAAGTTGTAAAACACCTACGCAGCGTGTCTTTACAAGTTTAAAACTGCTCTGATTTCCTGGAGCTGGTCCACTTTTTTAGCTGTCTGATTCGTTAATGCGGACCACTTTTATTTTGGCGCTTCGGCCTATTTTTTGCCTCAGCCCGACCCTGGTCGCTGACATTTCAGCCAAGAAGTTTTTTATTTGCCATTAGCAAAGACCTATTGATTTTAGTAAAATTAAATATATAAAATACTTACTTACAATGGCTTTCAGCCAGCCTTCTTCGTTCATTGGGCTGCTGCTGTGTTATTCCCACTTTTCGTCCACTGTTGCAGAATACAGCACGGGGAAATGGGTCTGCCCACTTTAGCCACTGGCTAACTTCACAGTGAGTATGAGCATTCTGCTCTTTCATGAGGAGCACACTAAGCAGTTGCTTTCAGTGCCATAGATGAAGACGAGTATGCTTTTTCAGATGAAAAACAATTTTTGCTTTTAGCTTACTCGTTTTCATTTTCGTGTAGACCGGAATATCCTTCAACAATAATGTTTAAAAATAAAACATGCATTGATAAAGCCAAAAGGTTGGCAGCCAGTACCAGCATTTCTAGTACCAAGCAGAGGTGAGTGTCCCCATGGGTGTTTGCGAGGGCCAGACTGGGAACCCAAAGCAGCCCTGGCAAGTTTTGCCAGACCAGCCCCCATATGGTGCATAACGAGGAAGCACAGCGTGTCTGACCACTACACCACTAAGGGTATTTGGGAAGGGTTCTTCACCCAAGAAAATCTGGGAAGAAATGTGCATTCTATGACACATTTTTCATTATATATTCAATTGTATTCGTTTTTAAAGCATGACCTTGTACAGTGCACCAGAATACAGCAATCTTTATTGGGGCTCTTCAATGATTCCCTCACTATCACCCTCCAACAGTGCCTCTCATCTCTTCATAGCCGATCTCTCACAAGTATTTCATTTATTTTATAGCGCCTCATACCAGTGTAGGGTGTCATAGCATTTTACATCACACTCACATACAGAGACAATGAATCAAACGTGTGTAAATCAGAGTATGGAAAATGGTACATAAGACAAAGGGGACTGCAAGGTATAGGATTCACCTGTCATCCATACTGGTAGGTGATTTTAAGAGTCCTTGGTCTGGGGAAGCAAAAAATTCAGGATTCATAACATAACACAGTGGTTAGGGTTGACTTTACTGATAAGAATTTATTTCTACTGAAGCAAACTCTTTTAAAAAAATTAGGGTAATGAAAGACTGGGAAAAAACATAACTTTCTTACCTAGATTACGATTGTAACTTATGAACTGCACATTAACAAAAAGATCTCTGTGACAAAAGCAGTAGCCCACTGAGCAATGCACATAACATGTGTAGTTGTAAAGCGCGTTTTCACCCAGAAGAGTATCTTGGCACTAAATAACAGATGTTTATTATTACCCAACTGTACTCAATTTATCGACAGCAGAGGATGAAAGGCTGAGTGGACCCGCCAGACTCGAATCTGTGGCCATGAGGTCAAACACAGGCCCCCAGAGTGGATACATTAGGTCACTAAGCCACAAGACCCAGCTAAAATACTGTTCTTTGATCTGCATAGTACACGCTCTTTGCAGCAGGCATATTAACCTTCTGCACTACCTCTCTCCAGCAGGTACATTAATCACCAGAGATAACTTGCCATTTTTATTGTTGCCTAAAAACTTTGGAATATAGAAGGAACACTGCAGTGCTTTTAAAACTGCTGAACTGCTACAAATTAGGCCCCAGTAACAAAAGCAGCCCCCACCCTTTCAGCCTCCAGGAGAAATGCCCAATGCCCGGTACAGTCAGTTCGGCCTTGGTGTTTGCAGGCAGTATACCGTGGGGGCTTTGGATGTAGTTTGAGACGGCCCAGGGTTCTACCTAGAGGGGTAGTTCCGTGCATAACTATGACTCTTGCGAGGAGGTCGCAGAGGGATGCAGAAACCTTCCTCATTTACTCCTCCTAATATATAGGCCCGGCAAGACAATGGGCTACATTATCTCCGTAGGCTGCTTAGTCGGGCATAGCTTGAATTACAGAATCCGGCACCTGGCACTGTGCTGCATGGAGTATGCAACTAATTAAGTAAAGCAAGTTATTCCCGATTTCACTACCATCAGGGCCGGACTGGCTACCGGGCGTTTTGGCATGCTGCCGAGCTGGGGGCTGATGTCACTGCGGTGGGGGCTAATTTCGTTGATGGAGACCTGCGTGTGCTTCGAAATAAACAAAGCAAAACGAATTTCGTTCAGCACATGCAGGTCCCCATCATCGAAATCAGCCCCCAGCTCGGCAGCATTCCTACCATTCCCCTGTGCAATCAAAATTTAGAACCTGCTGGGTAGGCACACTCTTTAACAAAAGTGCCATATTATTCTACGAACCTCTTAATGTCAACAAGGCATTTTTTGTGCTGCACTATAACTCAAGGAGGTGGATATGTACTTTTCTTTGCTCTTAATATTTTTTGCAAGGCTCAACGTAGAAAGGGGAACTGCTAGAGGAGATGAGGATGTTTACAGTGAGAACATGCATGCTGTTCACATTGTCAGCTTATACAAAGTACTGTCAGTGATACCTGGAGACAAGGAAGAGATGCTCCACTATTTCATACTTGCCCTTTCAGATGCAAAAAACCTGTTTACCCATCCTCGCAATGACTGTGTATCTTATCATACAAATATTTATCTATTTGTCTATTTATTTATTTATGAATCTTACTTGTGTTCTAGGTTTCAGTCAATTCAGAACATTGCAATCAAACATTTCGCGGGCAACCAGTCCAAAATAAAGTAAGTTTGGTGAACATACTTATTAGGGTGAGAGACTAAAGCAAACTGTACTGTTGGGCATGTTGTGGAAATAAAACTGGTCCTGCAGTTAGATATTGCATTGGATTCAATGGCCAGGAACCAGCCAAATCCCTGCCTCGTGAGCGAACTTGTTTGCCTTTTCTGGGGATATGATTTTGCTCAAAATCCCATGCAAATGCCACTTGAGTTATTTTAAATAGGAACTGTGGGCTTCAAAATAATTCCAGAAATATTAAATTTTTTGACTGCCATATAATTCTTCATTTTTTAACTTTGCTTTGTTCTTCCATGATAGTCCTCATTGCATGGGGAACTATAGGGGACCAACTCATGAACCCCAGTAATAATGAGACCCGGTATTACCAATACCTCTGCCAGCGGTAACACTATGGACCTGATTACGATGTTGACACTGCCTCAGAATCGTTTCCGACCGACTTGTGGTTGGCGGTCCTGACCAACCGATTACAATGCGACTGCATCGTTCTCGAGCGGAGACTTACTATTCTTAATGGGAGCTTGTGTGTGCTGGTCGGAAACCGGCTGGAACACAAGCTCACATTGTTGAATAGTGACTTTTGGGGAATCCCTGCACCCTGTGCAGGGCCGGACTGGCCGTAGCGGGCACCGGGCGTTTCCCCGGTGGGCCGCTAGGGTGGGGGCCGGTTATATCGGCCCCCTGTAACAAAATCGGCCAAAACCAGCGCTCGCAAACTGCTCGGCTGCACCCCCCCTCACCCCAGGGGGGGCCGGCCAAGCAGTTTGACAGGGCCGGTTTTGGTTGCCAGTCCAGCCCTGACCCGCCACACAGTGCAGGGATTGACAAGGGGGTACCCTAGGTACCCCCTTGCCTGCCAACCTGAGGCCGGGGAGGCAAGGGGGCCCAGCTAGGGGCCCTCAAAGTTGATTTCCAACAGCCTTTTTGTGTCGGACAGGCCGACTCGGAAAGGCTGATGGAAAACGGCATCGTAATCGCTCTGTCATAAACGATGTCCGTAGAGCTGTACGATGTGGTTCCAGCTGACACAAATTCTCTGAGAGCCAGTCGGAACCGATTCGGAACGACCGTGTGGTTTACAAGCTGACCGAGAACATCGTAATCGGTCGGGCGGATTGTAAACCGACTGAGTCGGTCAGAAGTGTCCGACACAGTCTAGGAGATTCCGAATGTCGGGAGGAGGCATTCCGCCCGACATCCTAATCAGGCCCTAGGTAAGGTATTATAATCTCATAGCACCACACCATTTATAATGAGGGCCTCACATGTATATTAATATTAAACCCATTTATTTATCTATTTGTTTAGATGTTTAGTATAGCTTCTACCGAACAGGCTTCTTGGTGCTAGAGAATAAACCTGAAAAGGCCATGAAAATAATTGCTATATACCTCTCTTCTTTTTGCGATCTTTCTGTTTTCTTCTCCAAGGCAAAGAAGCCTTTTGGATAATAGCGTGAATTAATAAATAAATAAGTATGTAGGTACATGGGTTTAATATTAATACTAATAATATTAATACAAATGAAGAAAACTGATACATGTACTTTTGTCAGTTGAAAATATCTATCAATGTCTAGGAAAAAAAGAAGCATTAAAGACATATGGTTAATATTCCTAAATTTTGATTAGTATTTGGTGGAAATGACTGAAATAAAGTCGATACAAGTGGTATGTAAATGTCGCTGCATGAATGTGGGATGAAGAAGTATTGCATTATTTTAGAGTTAATATGCCAAAAACGTTAATTAATTGTAGAAAGAGTTCATATTTAGCATTTAATTATAATATTGGTCGAAACTAGAAAAACTAAGAATTGCATGACCGGGAAAATTATATGAAATACATCTGGAGAATATTAGCTAACAGCAATATGCATGTTACTTTTTGTAATAATAAAAAAGTAAGTCAATCTGCATACAATTTAAAAACTGTGCTTACCTCAGGAAAATTATTTTATATAGTTATGTGAAACGAGACAAATATTGTATTTCCATGTTTATTTACTATATCTGCTTATTTGTATTTTGATGATTAAGAATGATCCCACACACTCTATGTGAAATGGTAATGAACTATTCAATGTATTGCCTGTTGGGTGCTATTGGAATTTTAGACAACTTCTGAATACATATCCCACTCAACCCCTATCATAGGAATTTGAAATTGTACCTGCAGTTTATTAAACATTATGTTTGCATTACAATCATACCCTGTCAATGTTTCTACGAGATCAGCATGACTTAGACAGCAGATTGCATTAGTAATGTCCCCAAAGTCATTTATGAAAATGGGTGTAATTTGTTAGATTTTCCCATCTTAAAATACTCTTGGCATATGGTATACTTTAACTACGTATGTAATTACCTGACTGCTGTTAAAAAGCTAGCGTTGAAATTAAACTAGCTAGCCACACGTTCCTGATGTTTGTATTTTGTTGTTAGTAGCTGCTCAGTACTACTACTAGTAAATTTTCCTCCATGGATTTGTTTTTGGGCGGAAACCTCTGGCTCTTGAATGGAATACATGGAAGAAATGGACAACGTGAAGACCCACAGCAGGTGAAATTATATTTTTGCAAATTTCCAAAATAGCGAAGATCGGTCTTTCCTTAAAATATACTACACAATCAATGAAGACAATTTGGATTTTAACAAACCTACAACATAAAAAGCCCTCACTGTGTATATGCAACCAACACTAGGAAACACGTAAGGTGAATAAGGCCTCACCTGTCTCTGTGATATTTGTGTTGAGCTCCATGGCTTCCCCATTACCCTCCAGGTAGGTTTATCAGGTTTCCAGTGCATCCCTTTCTGCCCAATCTTTGTCAACCAAGGGGTGAGTGATCCATGCACAACACGCAAGAAGAATCACAAAGTCCTTTGCTCTCTGCCTTTGTGTATGGGGCAAATGGAGAATGGGGAACAATTCATGTCCTTAAGCAGTGAGCTCTCCAGTCCCCTAGAAACCCATAATCATGACTTTCATTGTGGCCAATTGAGTGAATTTGCTTTCATAGCCCCAATCACTTTCAAAGAGCTTGAACATTAAGCCTGATAGTTAAATTAACTCCTATGAGGACAGACCTGTGTCCAGAGTCCACCTGCAGATGTGACGTTAATATCACCCACCCATACGAGGATTCTTTCTGTTCGCACTGTCCATGTGACGAGACAAATAGAAGCCCTGTGGGGCTTGGGGAATGGTTCCCAGGGTGGGTAGAGTGGATGATAAGGAAGGCCTTCAGGTGACCCTTCTTTGCCCAGACACACCAAATCTGTATGTATTGCTTCCACAGGGCCAGTTGCAGGTCCCCCACCATGCTTTTTTACTAACTTCACACTGTGTCGCTGAACTCTTCCCATGCACCCCATAACTTTTCAAACCTCTGTGGGCACCCCAATGCATTATATAACATGTCTTTGGCCCACATGCACAAGTTCAGGACGGTCCTCCACAGCGCTAGTGTCGGAGATTTTCTGCTGCCCCACAAACAGGTGATGTCTTTTCTATTCAGTGCAAGTGCTACATTACAAAACAATCTACCATACTTAGACCCCACTTCCTCCCTCCCATCTGTCTGACATCAATGAGGGCTCCCGTAATGTTAAATAGACCCAATATCTCACCATCTGGAGCTGCGTTGCCCAGTAATAAAGTCATAGGTCGCGGAGAGCAACCCTCCCTCGTATGGATTTCTCATCAGTGTTCGTAGGGCGATGTGCGGTGTCCCCACGTCTGACCGAATAAATTGTCCCGAAGAGCCCCTCTGGGACTTGGTATTGTGAGTTCTGGAGCATATAGAAGAATTTGGGTAGCATTATCATTTTATATATAGGGCCTCTCTACCCAGCAGAGACAAGGGATGTTTCCTCCAGTGCCCCAAGTCGCGTTTATAGTCATTGAGGGTTCGACCAAGATTGAGTCTGTGGAAGTCGTCTGGGTCTAGAGTAACATAGACCCCCGAAATATTTAAAGCCATCTGTAGTCCATTGGAGAGGGTAGGGCCTCTGATCTTGTTGGGGGCACCAGGGTGGTGGAAACACCACCGATTTGTGCCATTTAGTGCCTACTCCGGAGTATTTCTCAAAGAGAATGTCAAGTATCTCCATCGCTATTGGTATGGATGTGTGAGGGTCTGCCAGGTACAACAGAATGTCGTTTGCGTAAAGAGATATGATGTCCTCCCATTCATGATCCCATCATAGGCCCATGATCTGCATATTCATCCTCACCCAACACGCCAGCGGCTCAAGTGAAAACACAAACAACAAAGGGGAAAGAGAGCACCCCTGTCTCATTCCTCTACCCAGTCAGAATTCTCCCCACATCACTCCGTTGATCCTAACTGCTGCTACCGGAGCTTTGTACAGCAAACGCATCCAGGAAGTTAATCCAATCCCAAATCTCATCCTTGGCTTAGCTGGGTTATATCAGTGTGAAAATAATCTACATATAGAAAATATTTTGCAAAGGAGAATAAATCTGCAGTGTGTGCATCTTTCACTCAACCAGCCACACCCAGGCCTTTTTATGATTAGTATATTCAAGCCCTCTCTAGCACTGTTGTTCAATGGCCGTCCGGGCTAGGCTAGGCATGCCACCCCAAAGTAACTCCTCACATTGGATGATATGATCTTTAGCACTGACATGACATTAACTGAAACTCAGAGCACAGATGGTCGAGGACTATCAGCAGGTTTGTAAGCACTGTGGGCTCCCAGGGAACTGCTACAAAGCAAGCTGGCCTTTGGGACGTAGGCTGTCAATGTCATCTTTCCTACTTGTTATCTTTAAGAAACTCTGTGATCTCATTGGTCCGTGTTCAATTTGGACCACAGGTCAGGGGAGGCCCTATGGAGCAGACCATGCCTTTCACATAACAGTCAAAAGGCCCGATTTAGAGTCTGGCAAACAGGATACTATATCACAAGCGCATCGGAGTACCCTGTCCATCAAGCCTTCGGTCTGCCTGCCTCATTTAGAGAATAAGGTGGCTTACTCAATGGAAAACTTCCTCTGATAACTGATGCAGTACAGGCAGCTGGAGGAAGGACTTTGCACTGCCCGTCCTCCTTAGGGTGGACGTAGTAATGCCCACTTTTCCTATTTGTGACCACCAGAAAAAACATAGCAGTGAGGGACAGAAAAAAAACGACCCCCATGATATTGAGGTCTTATTCCTAGCAGTAGGGGGGGGGGGGATAAATGATTCTGATATTTTGGTGATCCAAGTAAAGAACCTCCAGCCAAAGGGTCAGTCTTCACCGCCCCTCATACAGGCCTCCATGACATTTTCTGAACAGAAAGGGTTCTGTTTATTGCTTTTATTGCTTATATTTCCAAATCCAAACACTAAACGTAAACAAACACAGACACAGACAAACACATGGGCACACAGACTTGCACAGACACATGCTCACAGACCCTAAGACTGACCTGTTCTGTAAGCGCATCCTCTTTTCACGTTGCAGCTCTCCTGTCATCTCTCTTTTGGAATCTCCTCTATTAGGAGTGTGCTGATTTCAGTTAATACCAAACAGTTTGTAAATGAGTGCATTTGGCATTGAAATCTGCCACAGATCATTAAAATGAGACTTAAAAAAACCAAATAAAACATTCTCCATAAGTAGGTAAAGTTCATAATAGACGTTAAGGTGTTATTGACTTTAGTTTACAAGTCATCACTTTCAAAAACGGTTGTTAAGAGAGTGGTTATTAGGAGGGTCTGAGAGTTATTTCAAAACCTAATATTTATACTTTTTTTAAAAATATAAACATATTATGCAAAATACATTTCTAAAGTTGACAACTGAATATGAGGATGTGTCTCGATAGTCGGGACACTGGATTGAGCTAAAAATACCTTGTCACCTCAAAGGGGCAGATTTACCAAATCGTAGCACATTGCAGAACAATAACCAAAGTTGCTGAAGTTGCTGTGCTGCATTGCACTAGAGAAAGAGAGCAGCGTACTGTCCTAGTTAACGACTATGGGGCCATATTACTGGAGTGCACCAGGGGTGCAAGCGGCGTTTGCGCCCCCTTTGCACGCCCCCGGGGCACTTTGATATTAGAGAAGGGGCCACAGACACTTGTGTGTCCCCTTCTGTAATAGCGATAGCACTGGCACACATAAAGCACCAGCGCTATCATCAGAGGAAATCCCTTTGCCTCTGTGCCCGCGCCATATTACAGACACGGGCGCAGAGGCAAAGAAGCTGTCAGACGGCGCACTGACAGTGCATCATGTAAAAAATGGTGCACTGTTAGTACGCCCCCTGATGGCAGCCCTCTGGATGGGAAAAAGGGGGTTCCATAGACCACCCCGTACATTGCAGGTGAGTGCAGTCACTCACTTCACCCACCTGCAAGGGTATCTCTAATCCTCCCTCAAAGTGCAGCCGGGTTGCCGCCTGCATTGTGAAATACAGGGCGGCTTCAAAGTAGGCGGTCCGTTTTTCACCTGAATATTCTGCGCTAGTTTGCGGCTGCCATGGGGCCAGTGCATTCACTATAGTATGGCGCATTTTCCTGGTTATGACAAGGCGCACCTTTAGAAAGGTCCCCCCAGCGCTAACCAGGAAAATGCTTCATACGTAATACAGCCCATGGCCTGCTGCTGCTTTCTTCCCTTACGCTGGTACACAAACAGGGTGCCTAGTGCCACGTACACACCTGTCCACTATTGTGCAAGGATGTGTGTGTGATATCTTGCATTGGTTTTGCATTGGAAATGTTCCTTTCTAGTGAAAACATCCTATGCCTAGACAAACTTTCAAACATTAGTTGTACAGTATAGCCAACATACAGTGTGTTAACCATTAGTAGAAATTAAAACAAAGGGGTCTATTACGATGGCGGGCGGACTGTGTCTGCCCGCCACCACAACGGCAAACGGGACCGCCCGCAAGAGGTGCGGCGGTCCCGCAATGGCATTAGGATGCCACCGCCACGGTGGCGGTGGAGATCCCGCATATATTGCATTGCGGCGGGCGGTGCTGTAAGCAGCACCCGCCACAATGCAATATATGCATGTTAGTATTGGCATGCACAACGTGACAGGCACCGCGCGGTGCCTGCCACCTTGTCCATGCCAATGTTGGGGGGTACCACAGGTACCCCCCAAGTGCAGCCCCCCACACCCCCACCCCCTGGGGGCCCGCAACGTGCCCCCGAAGCGAAAACCGCATGCCTTTCCATGGCGAACTCTCCACCATGGAAAGGCATTGAAAATGCCACATGCTAATATGAATGGCGGTGCCTGCAAGGCCTGCAAGGCACCGCCACCATATTATGGGCCTTTTCCTCCCGGTAGGCAATCAGGACGATTGCCTAGCGGCGGACGGTCTTTCCGTCCGCCGCGGTACCCCCGCCATGCTAATGTGGCAGGGGGTAAAAGGCCGTCTGGTGGGGTGTGTTGGCGGGTGGATCGCCATGCTAATGAGCCCCAAAGTCTCCAAATTTGCATCTGCCTCAAAGGGGTGATTTTTTCACACAAAGCCCAGTCTAACAATTTTTGTAGATAGGGCTTTGCAGCAAAACCCATGGGTTGTTGTGCTGGAACGCCCAAGTACCACCCATGGAAATCCCTCATGACCCAAATTAGTAAATAGCAGCACACTTCATTTTTTGCACTGGAAAGTAAATACGTTATCAAGGTGTTGCACCATTTTACAGCAGTTCAAAGTCTTTATAAATCTGCCCCTTTTTGTTAGAGTCAGTCTTTTACGTGCAAACATTTATTGAAGAAGCATAGCCATAAGGAAAACAAATTATGCAAAACCATAAAAATGGAACCTTCTGCAATATTTTGCTCGTAAAATAAATTCATCTAGTCTTACAAAAATAATATATCGACTCATATACACACATGTTAAATCTGTACTAGTTTGATTTTTGGAGGACTGCACCGGTGTCAGTTAAAGCAGGGCCGGCTCTAGGGCGGTGTGATCGGTGCCACCGAACCGGGCGCTGACTTGGGTGGGGGCGTAATTTTTCAAGTAATATCATCATTTTAAAAGCACCAACCTGCTGGCGCGTTCCTGGCCTCCAGCAATTTTTGTAGGCATCAATTAAAACCTCAAGATAACTCCGGTGATTTATCATGTTCCTGGAAAGAGACCGGAGGTTTGTCTAGTGCACGTTTTGATTCATCCACAGGTAGCGCAGAGGGTTAAAATGCCTGCTGCTAAGAATGCGTACCATGCGGATAACAAAGTGCATGTAATGTAAATAGGTCAGTGGGTTACTGCTTCCTTTTGTTACTTGTCGTTTGTAAGTCAAAATCGTAATATAGAACATTGAGCTATTAACTGTCATCAAAGAGATGTGTGTAAACATCAAGGTATAAGTCAGAGCTATATGTTTTTTTGCCAGTCTTTCATTATCCTAATCTTGCCAAAAGGGTTCATTTTGGTGGAAAACAATTCTTTTTATTAAAGAAAACCCCTAACAATGGTGTTACATTTTAAATTCTGAATTTGTGCTTTTCCAGAATAAGGACTCTTAAACTATATTGCCTACCAGTATCGATGACATGTTACTCCTACACTACACCTTGTAGTCCCGTCTGATGTAACATTTCCTATACACTGATTTACAAACCTATGATTGTCTCTGTGCAATGTGTGTGTGATGTAAAGTGCTCTGACACCTTACACTGGTATGAGTGATGCTATAAAACTAAATGAATCCGAGAGACAGGGGTTCTGGAGACTTGGAACTGTTAAAGGGCGGTGGTGAGGGAATCAGTGGCAGAGGTGGTCATTTGGGGGTGCCAACAAACATTGTCGCACAAGGCGCCACCAGTGCTAAAGCCGGCCCTGAGTTAAAGCACTGTACCGAGTTTCGGTATTGTTTACAAACCAATTTGCTGCTGTCTAGTTGAATACATCTTCACTGAATAGTACGTTACACAAACTGACAAGGCCAGTCTTCTGCTGCTGTTGCCAAGTTGATAGAATAATTAGTTGCTTGACAAAATAGTGACCCTGAAGTCAATCAAAGGTAATCAGTGGAACAGAGAACATTCCAGAAGGCAGAGGGCTTGCCTGGATGTGTCAGACCTATCAATGTTTGATTTGATGTCCTTCTACGGAGAGTAGAGACTTTAAAGAAGTGCACTTATACTAGACAAATCAAGAAAAGCGCTGAATAATTTAACAAGCTCAATGATGAAAATAGGTGTCTATATTCCTTAATATCTGTCTGCTAGCAAATAATAGATATCAATCTTTTTAAATATTTTAAAAACTATGATGATCACAATGGTAATCATTAATAATATCTATTATTATCATTACTGGTAGTAGCAGTATAAGTACACATATACCTATATATTTATATATTCACTGAACAGTGATGTTATAGGTAGGTGTAAAAATGAGCCAAGAATTAACGGGGAAAAAAAAATCTGAGTCATTGTTAGAAATTGGGTTTCTGGTTGGCTGAAGTATGCACCCTGTCCAAGCTGAAACCGCAATCCTAGTGGGAGTAAGTCAAAACACCCCCTAAATTATGCTGTGCTCACCCTCTTGTAGCTTGACACCGAGTAGTCAGGCTTAACTTCCGAGGCAAAGTGTAAAGTATTTGTGCAACACACCAAAGAGTATAACAGGGAAAATACTGCACAAAAAGATTCCGCACCAAGTTTGAAAAATAAAGCATAATTTAATAAATAAAACAAGACTAAAACAAAAGAAATCCAATAAGTAGATATTAAGTCAAGATATACATTTTTATAAATTAATTGTGAAAATAGTGCTTAGGAGAAAGAAATGCCTATGTGGGGTATCTAAAAGCACTGGACTGGGACAAAGTCAAAAGTTCTGCCTAACCACGATGGAGCGCAGGCTGGATACAGGGACCACGCAAGGCCCGCTGAACAAAAGTACTTTGATCCTTGTCACAACACGAAGATCTGGGGTGCAGTTGAGTATGCAATTGAGTGATGCCTCCTATTTCTCAACACAACAATGGTGATAAGCCGGTTCTGAAGATAAAGCGCCGGTTCTGAGAAGTGATGGTTCTGAAGCTGATGCGCCAGGCTACTCCACGCAGTCGAGGGGATGCATTGATCAACTCGTTGCAGTGGTGAAGATGTGATGGTTTCAATGACAATGCACTGGCTCCAAGTGCGATGCACCGGTTCTGTTCCTGCAGCAGCGGCGATGCGTCGATTCTGCTCTCGCAGCATAGGATGCGTCAATTCCGCTGGAGCAAGCACCTGGGTCCACTTCCAGTGGGCCAGGCACAGAAGCAGAGTATAATACTTTGATGTCCCTGAGTCTTAGAGCAGGAGGCTAGTCAGCTAGCCCTTGGAGTCACTCTTGGTTCAACTGATGGTGGTCCAGTCAAGGAGAGCAGCAGGCAGCAAGACAGCAGTCTTCCAGAGCAGCAGTCTTCCAGAGCAGCAGTCTAGCAGAGTGGCAGTCCTTAAGCACAGCAGTTATTCTTCTTGGCAGATTGGTTTCAGGTCCAGAAGTGTACTGAGTTGGTACTTATACCCAGCTGTGCCTTTGAAATGGGGGTGACTTCAATGAAGGGTCTTTGAAGTGCACAGATGTCCTTTCTTCCAGCCCTGGCTCCAGACTCACTACAGGGGGTATGCAACACTTTGTGTGTGGACAGGAAACAGTCTATTCAGGTGTAAGCGTGAGGCTGTGTCCATCTCCTCCCTCCCATCATCCCAAGTCACACCCAGGTTTCCTTTGTGTGTGGCTGTCTAGAGGCAATACACAAAGTTCCACTGTCATCCAGCCCAGCCAGTGATCAGAGACAGTCAGCAGGCAGCAAATGGCTAAGAGCAGGAAAATGCCTATCTTTCTAAAAGTAGAATTTTCAGAATAGTAACAAGAAATCCAACTTTACCATTAAAGAGCATTATTCGTTACCATTCCATAGTTACTAAACATGATATATCCACATTCTCTCAATTAGGAATTACTGCTTATTAAATGTAATAAGGAATCTCCAATGTTAACCCATGAGAAGGGTACACCTCTCAGTAGTGAAAACAAATTTGGGAGTTTTTCACTACGAGGACATGTAAAAATTAAAAGCCCATGCCCTACCTTTCAGCTGCATAGCACCCTGTCCTATAGGCTACCTAAGGCCTATCTTAAGGGTGCCTTTTATGTAATAAAAGGGGAGTTTAAGGTTTGGCAAGGGGTTTTAAATGCCAAGTCGACATGGCAGTATAAACTGCACACACAGGCACTACAATGGCAGGCGTGAGATGTTTTTAAGGGCTACTTGAGTGCCTGGTACAAGCAGTGCTGCAGGCCCACGAGTAGCATCTAATTTACAGTCCCTGGGCGCATGTAGTGGACTTATATTAAAATTAAATGTGCCAATTGTGGATACATCAATCACACCAGGTTTAGGTGAGAGAGCATATGCACATTATCACTGGTTAGGAGTGGCAAAGTGCTCGGAGTCCCAAGGTCAACAAAAAGGAATCAGCAAAATATGAGGCAAGCACACAAAACGTTTGGTGGGGACCACCCTAAGGGTGTCAGGTCTAACAGTCATTAAGCAGTGCATGATGGGTGTGCATGTTATAGTTAATGGACTAAACAATAACTGGAGTATTTCAGTGGGTTTAGCCTTTTTAACGTACGTTCTTGTCTCATTTAAACACCTATCGATATTTTTATTTGAAAATTTGTTTTTTTTTAGTGAATTTCAGTTTTTTTATCATAGTCCAAATTGGCCCAGCACCCAACCGTCCACAGGAGGAAACCTGCCACTACGCAAGACCTTAGATCCATTATCTGTCACCAATATGTAGTTATAGTTATGTCAGAGTTCCAATAAGAAGAGTGTTTGTTTTTTGCTAATAACTTTGGCACAGTTTGATGAATCTTCACAAAGTTACCCCTCCAAAAAAATCATTCATCCCCCAAGGCTTTACTGGAAAGGTTTGCACTGATCCCACTAGCGTGGGACAGGAAAAAGGTCCCAAAAAATTGATTTGCCATAGTAATTACCATTGAAAATATGGGGAAGCAATACAGAAATGATGGCTAAATGAAATTACACCAAACTTGGCGGAAAGTTTGAATTTTAATCAGAAATCATGGTTTAAATTATTTGGTGTAAATACATTTAGCCATTTTGAGGAATTTGTATTTAGAAAGGTGTTGGAGGTGGTCATAAAGTAGTTAAACATTTGATATAGATGTTAGAGTCCAGATATTCTCTGATTGGCCACTTGAAAGAGGACTAGTTAATCCTGATTGGTTGGCAACAGCCTAACAAATTTGATGTGATAGCCATCACAGGATTTATAGTCATGATCTCTTCATCCTGAAAATGAGTTAAAAAATATAATGAACACAGTGAGCACACCCTGACCCCAAGGAGTATATAGGGAGTGGCTCCAAAGAAAACCAGAGTGGAGTGGATGGCCACAACTGGCTGCCATTACAGGACTTTAGGACATGGTCCTCATTAAAATGCATTGCTAGGTGTTGAATG
Source organism: Calotriton arnoldi (assembly GCA_963921515.1). NCBI lineage: Eukaryota > Metazoa > Chordata > Amphibia > Caudata > Salamandridae > Calotriton > Calotriton arnoldi. The sequence continues at coordinate 3,894,486 of CAWUFW010000553.1, read as the reverse complement.
TCACAAAAGGAGCACATGAAGTGTGATAAAAGATTTTAGTGACAATACAAGTAATTTGTTGATTATACCATACTAATTTTTAGAATTAAAGTGTGATCTAAGGTTTACCGCTTCAAAATTGACTTCTGCCATATTTGACTGATAGATTTTTTTTAAAAAACGAAAATGGATGCCTTTTCATGAGTTATGAGTGTGCATACGCAATGACACATGCACACATATTACTTATTGCAACTTTTTTCTGTCCAGCATCCGCAATAACAGTTTTTTCCATTTTTGCCAATACTGAACATCTTCGGCAAAAAACATTGACAAAGCCAAATAGTGAAACTGTCATTGCCAATGCTTGTATTTCTATTTCAATTATGTTTTTGTCACTAGTGTTATGCAAAGAGCTGTTGTACTAATACTAGTTAGAGACAGGGATAACATATATACTTGTCCATACAATTAAATTAAAATAATTTAGCAAAAAACTTTGCTGCTCTAGACAAAGTGCCATCATGAGATTGACGGGATGAGTCAACAACCTCATCATGAGTGACTAGGTATATATTCATTTTTGTTTTCTGAATTATAAGTGGTTAGACTCACAGGAAAACTCCATAGTTGGATGGTTCCAGTGTTTTTCTACAAAGTAAGAAAAAAAAGAGGTGGTTCATCATGACATGTAAGAAACAGGCTGAGGCAGAGTGTAAGGTTATAGATGGCTGCTACTTCATGAGGAAAAAAACTGATGTAAAATATAACCAGGACTTGTGAAAAATATGACAACGGACAAGAATGACAAGAACAAAATATTTGCCACATTCACCTCAATTTGAAGTTTCTGATTTGGTTATTTTAGGAGGCCCACATGTAGAGTATTACTGTAGTCTTTGTGGAATAAGACTAGGAGTTACACAAAATGTTGTGAGATTCTGCAGAGGTCCGCGAGCAGGCGAAATTCAGCACATCGCGCTGCTCACACTGAGTTATAGCACCAGGAACTTGTTCTGCACTGTAAAATCAGCGTAAACTGCACCATGTGGCATGCCAGAGTGCGCTGCTACTTCTGACACTCGAGTAGATTTTCTACTCGAGCAGCAGCTTGAGCGACAGCTTACTCAATGTGAACGCTCGCTACCTGCTGTAACCACCCACGTTGGTACATCTCGCTCAGAGGCGTTCTAGTGCCCGAAAATCATGCTAGGAGACGCAAATTCTTGCTCTAGATCTGATGTACAAAAGATAGATTTTGATTGATCAAATATTAGTTCCAAATTTTGGCACATGTGATAGGAGACAACTGAGTATCCAGATCAAGTGACCGCCAAAGGGAAGACCAAACAGAAGGAGATCACCCAAAGAAACGAACCTCATTTTTTCAACATTACATTATAGAAAATTAGATGGGATCCAAGAGATGACTTTTGATAGCTGGGAGAGACCTTTTTTTAAATAGTAAATTGTGTATATTACCTTTGAAATTTACAATGATTATACCATCATCCACATATGCCTTGAGGTAGAAGGTAAATGGGTGAACGAAATTTGACATACAAAGATTGAACAGTGTGGAGCTCAGAGAAGATCCCTGAAAGACCCCACAAGAAAGAGGTTTAGGTGAAGATCAAAAGTGATGAGGTCTATTGCTTAGGTATGATTGTTCTTAAACAGCTGTCAATCAAGATAGATTGGGAATTTACTTTTATTCCTACATGAAGATATGATGTTGGGAACATTCTTAGTTTATATGATGTTATTAGTGGGTGAATTGCATTTTTCAGCCTGCCCAAGAGTGGGTTTTACCGGGCTCACGCAAAAAGATGCTTACAGAGCATTAGCTATGAAATACAGGGTGAGCAGGAGGCAAAGATGATGAAATGCATGTTTCCGTCAATGAAGGACTGCTCACATGGGGACTCAGCAAAATTAATAATATAGTGAAGAAACATAAGATGCATTCATATCGAAATAGTAGGGGTTAAGCACATCGCAATTTTGCAGGAAGTTCCTTTTTCAACACAGGAATGGGATAAACTTAGGAAGTGATGGAGGGGGTAGTTAATCCAAACATTTTATTCAGCATATGTCTGGGTGGTTTTAATCTGGGTATGTTATGTTATTTATATTTATAATGCGCACGGATACTCCGAGGAGTGTCCCGGCGCGAGCATAAGAGAGAGTAGAGAACAGATTAAGCGAAGAGAAATGTTTTCATGTTTTTTTTAAACAGAATGGGATCCTGAATGCACCGAAGAGTGAACGGCAACAAGTTCCAGGCTAAAGCGGCTTACAAAGCAAGGGAGCTACCACCCATCCTTTGCAGCCGAAAACGCAGAACATGCACCAGAAGTTGAGTGGAAGTGCGCAGATGTCTTGCAGGCGTATAGAAAGAGAAGCGCTTTCACAGATAGATAGGTCCAGAGGCGTATAGAGCACGGTGTGCTATAACTAAGGAGTTACATTTAATCCTTTCGATTACGGGCATCCAGTGAAGGGCGCGCAGATGTTGTCGCACGCTGCTTCTCGCAGGAACGTTGAGAAGAAGCCTGGCTGCCGCATTCTGAACAACCTGGAGTTTGTTAAGCAGGTATCCCGGGATGCCAGCATACAAGGCATTGGCGTAGTCCAACCGGGATAAAATCAGGGCTCGAGTGATCATTTCCTTAGTGGCCCTAGGGAGCAATGGAAGGAATTTCCGAAGGCTTTTAAGTAGCCCGAAGCAGTTCCCAGCTAACTTCTTGATCTGGGTCGCAAACGTGAGATTCTCCTCAAACCAGACCCCCAGATTCTTGGCGGGATGCCCCATTGAGGCTGGCATAGCAAAATCAGACGGCCAGAGTAATTCTCTGAACTGAGGAGGAAATTTTCCATACAAGAGGATTTCAGATTTCTCCTCATTACATTTTAGTTGTGCGGAGGCCTGCCACTGAAAGACCTTGGATAGACAGTTTTTAGCGGAGGAAGTGGAGCACACATTTTTTCCCCATGTGAACAGAAGCTGGGTATCGTCAGTATAGGCAATGATTTTGGCCCCCAAATCCTCCGCCAATTGGACCAAGGGAGTGACATAAATATTGAAAAGAAGGGGGCTCAGGGAGGACCCCTGTGGGACCCCCGTAGACACCCTCTGGGGTGAGGACGATGAGGAGGGAGAGCCAAACCTGTTGCATCCTGTCCTCCAAAAAAGAATTGAGCCAGCCCAAAGCAGTGCCAGATATACCAATCTCGGCAAGTCAGGTGAGCAGCAGCAAGTGGGGGACAGTGTCGAATGCCGCCGAGAGGTCAAGCAAAATCAAGGCTGCCCTCCCGCCCGCATCAAAACAGTCTCGGATGGCCTCGGAGACTCTACCAACGCCGCCTCTGTGCTATATGAGGCCCTAAACCCCGACTGGGCCGGATGTAATATGCCCCTGCTTTCAATGAACTCAGTCAGCTGTTTGGTGACAACTTTTTCACATAATTTTGCCACGCTGGGCAAAAGGGAGATGGGATGGTAGCTTCCTGGGCTCAAGGGATCTAGTGATGGCTTCTTTAAAAGAGGTAGAATCTTAGCCTGCTTCCAGGCGGCCGGAACATAGGCCTCCTGAAGGGAAATGTTAACGAGTCTGTTAACTTCCGGGTTATCAGTCTCTGCAACGTCGGCCAAGAGTCTGGCCGCACAAGGGTCCGAGGGAGAGCCCGATTTTAGGCTCTTAAGAATTCTGAGCGAGCCAGGCAGGTCAATGGCACCAAAGGCAGAGAGGGAGTGAGAGGGAGAAGGAGTTAGAGCCCCAGATGCCAAGGGCGCATCAGTGTCCCCTCTACAGGAGCTGAATGATGCCTGTATCGTGCGAATTTTATCCATAAAAAAACTTGATAAGTTATCACACCAAGCGGTAGAAGATGGAAGCGAACACAGTTGGGCTTTAGGCGCCATAAAGCTCTGAACAATGGAAAAAATGTCCTTAGTGTTATTCCTAGCTAAGTCTATTCGGGCCGAGTAGTAGAGACTTTTAGCATGGGCTATGGCGGAGTAATAGGATTTTTGTTTTGTCCTAAGCATGAGCTTCACCAAAGGGGAAAAATCCTTTCACCAACTACGCTCCAATTTCTTTCACTCCTGTTTTAAGTCCCTCAAATTAGGCGTGAACCACGGTTTAGAAGGAGAAACCCTGGACTGCTTAAAGGGGGTGGCAGGAGATAGGAGGTCAACTGCTTTGGTGATCCAGCTGATAAAACGGGCGAGCCCCCCTTCAAGGTCATTGGCGGGATCAGGTCTAGAGGACGCCAGGGTCTGACTAAACACAAGCGGGTCAATTTTGGTGAAGGCAGGCTCGTGGTTAGTCCGAGACGGGGCATTGATGTCCGCAATTGCCCAGGAAAAATAGGTCAAAAAATGGTCGGACCAGGAGACCGAAAGAGGATCTTCGATCAAGATGGGAAAATTCAAGCAAATTGGGCCGAGGATATGGCCCCCCAGATGTGTCGGCAGGTTGACCCATTGGGTGAGTTGGGCCAAATTCACTAAATCGCGAGATTCAAGAGTATCCCCCGCATCTATCTGGTCAAGGTGTATGTTCAGATCCCCAAGGACAATATAGTGGGTAAAGTGAAGTGCTCTGGGGACAATGAAATCTCCCAGTGTTCTAAGGAAGGCCCCTGCTGGGCCTGGGGGTCTATAGATTAAAGAGCCTCCCAGGGTGAAGTGTGCCGAGAAGCTAATGCTGAAATCCAGAACTTCGCATTCCCCACATAACATAGCCTCACCCCGCTGGAGGACCCACTTGTCCTTATATATAATGGCCACCCCTCCCCCTCTCCCCCCTGAACGGTCAGCTCTGGAAACCCTGTAACCGTCAGGGATAGCCATCGTGAGAGTGGGATTGGAAAATTCATCAAGCCAAGTCTCCGTAATAAACAGGAGATCAAGTGGCTTGTCCGTAAGAAGGTCAAAGACATCTTGATGGTGCTTCCTGAGCGACTGTGCGTTAATCAAGGCAGCGTGAATTAGAGGCCTCTGCATGCCCAAACTGGAAGGGGCGCTGGGGCAGGCTGAGTTGACCAAACCAGCTCCTAACCCGAAGCCACAGAGCGAACAAATCGACTCATGACACACACTCAAATCCCATGGCCAGGAGCCTCCTGTTTTTGTTGACATTGTACTGAAAGATAGGTCACATCCTCTCCTGGATGACTCCCCTGAAGGGCTTGGGATGAGAACATTTCATGACTAAATCAGTTATTACAGCCTGACTGATGCATGGTGTGATAAATACCAGGAAGGGAGGGACTATTTATTTTATTCACCAGTGCATGCATTACACATCTGATAGGGCATGTTTCTGAGCATCCCTACTATACCTACCACAATAACAAATGCAAAGTAAGTATTTGCCCTACCATAACACACTTGAAATGACCATGATGATCTGTTGTGCTCGTGCGCACTGGAAGATCCAGGGAACAGGCAAACCATAAGATAAGGTATTTGAAACTGCTTTTCAGAAAATGATGACACTGCATCCAATTCTTTGACCAAATCGGACCTATTCAAGGTGGTACCATGGGGCCTTTTGTATTTCTATAATATATGGACCTGAACATGGTGATTAGCATAAGAAAAAAACATCAGGGCTCTGGAACAAACGATGCCCTAAACTCTTGCAGTCAGCAAAGAGAAACTGAAGGATGTTCAGGAAAAATTGAAAAACGTCGAATACAAGGGATACTGGCAGACAGGGTGGGCAGACTACTAGCATTGTTTCTATACAGGGGCACCCATAATGGCAGCCCAAAATCAGCAGGGTAAAGTAGTGCTTTCCTATTTACAGAAGAACAAAGCATTTACTACTACACAAAGATATTTGTACCCAACACCATGCTGAATCTGGATGTGATGACTGACTACTTTAATAACGCACTCTTTCAGACATTGACAGAAGACCAACAAGAGACGAGAGGATTATTTATTAGGCATTAAATGAACCAGCAACTCTTACAATTCGTAACCAAACACTGTTTTAAATTGTCTCCAAGTTCCTGCTCTTCGAACAGATTTGGGGATGAAAATGCAAGACTTCAAAAAGTGGTTACAGTAGAAGTTCAAGTATTGCTCGTTGCAGATCATTTGCTGCTGGAGAAATTAAACTGCCCACATTTTTTTTGATCATCCTACAAAACCGTAGCCTTTCAGAGATATTTAACAGTTCCCAAGTCAAGTTACCTTGACACATATTTCTCATTTTTATTGGAACTCAGATAAGAAATTAGTTTTAGAGGGGAAACAACAGCTTACAACATATGCAGCTACCTCATATGTTGCTTTAACAATTACATTTTACTCACTGTCGCCCTCTTCATACTCATGCTTTATCCACCTCCAACAAGGAGGAGTTGACTAATGAAATTTGTTGGCATCAGCATACATAAAAGTTTAGCTTCTACAAACAGTGACTAACAACTGCTAAGTTTTTGTTTGGTACTGCTCATTTTGGATTTGGTGGGAGAAATCTTAAGCACTGTAACTGCCATGGTTAAATTACTAAAAAACATTGGGGCATATTAGCAAAAAGAGGCGATAATCATCGCTAACCCTGCTTAGCGTGATTTATTTTATCGCCGGCTATCGCTGGAATATATCGCCACGCTAACGCTGTAATAGCGACATTTAGCGCTATGGCGATAAATATTCCAGCGATAGCGGGAGGGAAGGGCCAACATCGCGAGAAAACCAGCGATGTTGCATGGGGGAGGTGGAAAACCTTGCTGATACGACCCTGTGGTCGTATCAGCGTAATCCACCCCCCATGTAATGTATGGCTAAGTCAGGAAAATAGCAGGTGATAAAAAAATGGCTATGGCCCCGGTTAGCGCGACTTTTCACGTCGCTAACCGGGGTCAGGGACTCCTTGCTAATAGGTGATAGGCCTGTTAGCGTCTGTTTACAGGGTATGTTGGTCGGGAACGCCTACTTTGCATGTCATTAGCGATAAACATCGCTGACATGCAAAGCGGCATCCAAACCGATCGCCTTCGTCAGAAAGTTGTCGCTAACTGCTGTTAGCGACAGCTTGCTGATAGGGCGATAGATTTATCGCCGCTTTAGCGGCAAAAAGTGCCGCTAAAGCGGCGATAAATCGCTTACTAATATGCCCCATTATTTGCTGGTACTGATGAGTATATATTTCTCAAAACTCTAGTCACTGTGTCGCTAAATTGAGTTTTTGAAAACTGTATCAGACGAAGGAGTAGACAAAGTAAACTGAATGAATAAATGACCAATCGAACTGAAAGGAAGATTTGTGGGACAGAGCCTAGGAGATTAAAATGCAGCATAATTTTTTCTAAAATAAAGCCCTTTTTGGCTGTGTAAACTCTATTGCATTCTTTCACCTTTTGGACTCCATTTTTTCCAATCTGTCAACTTTGTCTGCTGCACCTCCTATCCAACGTAGTTGGTTGGACCACTTTGCTGTTCCTTTCACTATCAAACCTCTCCTGGCCCCTCCCTCACATCTGACTTTAAAGCCAAAAGCCAGGAACTGGTCCAAACTTGGTATACCAGCGCTCAATGAGCAGCTCTCAAACACTATCCCTATCCTCACATCCCAGCCTGACCCTGATCAAATTTCTGTGCATTATTGGCTCTCAGAGGCTATTGACTCCACTCTTCCTCTGTCAGCCAAACCTCAACTCAGAGTGCATACTCCTGCCCCATGGTTCAATGACTCCCTCAAACAGGTGAAAAAACACTGCAAAGTTTTAGAGAGACTATGGAGGAAGCACTATGCGTCACCGGCTAAGTTAGCCTATCAGACAGCACTGAAAAAATACCATGCTCTGGGTAGATCAGCTTGCGCCATGTTCTTTACGGATAGGATCACGAATTCCCAACACTGCCAGAAAACTTTGTTTAAGGTTGTGAAACAACTCTCTCTTTCTGCCTTCTCCTTCACTTTCGCTTCTTCAGTGCAATGAGGTAGCATTTTTTTTTCTCAACAAAGTTGAGTCTATTCACCATCTGCTAGATCCTAACTCATCCCTACAAGATAACTTTACCTTCCCAGCCACCTGTCATGTTGATCAGGCCGACTCACTCTTCCAGGCTTCCTCGTTTGACAAGACTCAACAAATTTGGGCCTGGCTCCCACTGGACTTGGTCACTTTTCAATCTTTACTGGGAACTATCAAGTCCGGCACCCCAGTTGATCCTCTTCCCCCACCTAAGCTCAGACTTCTGGACGAGTCGATTCTTAGCGTGATTCTTAATCTTCTCAACACCTCTTTAAGCTCTGGGCTTGTTCCGCAGAACTGGAAACATGCTCTGGCGCTCCCTCTACTAAAAAAGGCCGGTCTTGATCCTCTCTGCTGGTCAAACTATCGTCCTATATCCCTCCTCTCCGTCTTCTCTAAAGTCTTGGAAAGTCATATCAATTCCCAACTCTCCTCTCACGTGGCTACTCACAATTTATTTCATCCATCACAGCCTGGCTTTTGATCTGGCTACACCACCGAATCGGCTCTGCTTGGGGTCACTGAATTCCTCAGGCAGCAGCTTGATTGCGGTGACACGGCAGCTCTCATTTTACTAGACTTGAGTGCGGCATTTGGCATGGTCTCACATTCCATCCTGGTTGATCATCTTGAAGCCTTAGGTATTGTGGATGTGGCCTTGGAGTGGCTGATCAATTTTCTGAAGGATCGCTTGGTCCAAGTCTTCTCACACACCACAAAATCTAATCTAGTAGCCTTAACTTCAGGAGTGCCGCAGGGTTCGATTCTTAGCCCTTTGCTTTTCAATCTTTATGTTCGCCCTTTGGTGGACATTGCGGAGAAGTCAGGACTGACCATTTTTTTCCTACGCAGATGATACCCAGATCATCTTTTCTCTTTCAGCCACTCAGCATCAGGACCCTTCCCTGCTCCAGCTTGGACTGAGTAATATCTCTCTGTGGATGTCCAGTAAAACCTTGAAGCTGAACGGCTCCAAAATTGAGGTCCTCATTCTGGGAAACAATCCTGAACTCTGGGGAATTACCTATTGGCCTGACTCTCTGGTACCTTTACCTGCTCCGGCCCCTAAAGTCAAGAATCTGGGCTTTACTATCGACAACAATCTTACCCTTAGATCCCAGGTGTTTGTGGTCACCGCAACCTGCTTTGTGGTCCTCGAGTGGCAAAAAAAAATCCTCTGGTTAATTCCTCCAGCTGCCCAGAGAATGGTAATGCAGGCGTTGGTAATATCCAGACTCGATTATAGCAACGTTTGTACCTGGGCGCTGATAAAGCCTCCGTCCATCGCTTACAGCTTATACAAAACACAGCTGCACGCCTTCTTTTTCAGCTGCCTCGACATGCCTCAACCTCACCTTTGCTCCATCAACTCTATTGGCTCAAGGTGAACAAGCGCGTTGAGTTTAAGACATTATGTTAAATGTTCTGGGCCAAAAATGGCTTGGCTCCCACCTACATACAAAGCCTGGTCAAACCTTATGTGCCCACTCGACAGCTGAGATCAGCGAGCCTCTCTCTGTTCTCAGTTCCCAGAGTCCGTCTTACTCGTATGAGAGGCCGCTCGTTCGCCTATCTCGGCCCCAATTGTGGAATTCTCTTCCTTTGGAACTTAGGTTGTGTCACTCGCTCTTAGCCTTTCACAAGAAATGAAAGACCTTCCTTTACAACCAAGGTTAACTCTTCTGCGCTTCCTCCCGTAACCTGTTGGGTAGCTGTGCCCTTTGTAAATCTATAAATAAATAAATACATAAATAAAATCACAGTCCTTGTCACTTCTAAAGTTAAACATCACCATAATTTTGAACTTGTCTGCATAGGCCATGCTAAAATAAACTAAAAACAGGCTGTTATATTTATGCAGGTTATGTAAAACTGTTATAAATGTGCAGATGTCTGCATCAGCTGAGAATGTTATTGTTCAAAACTGGAAGAAAGACATATTTACTGTTGAACAGAAACATTGATTACCATACAGCATAATGCCCCTTTGTATCCCTTTTGCATCACAGACAATTGAATATAAGGAGGCAGTAGAGCAGAGTTCAGTATCCAACAACAGTCGTCATAAACTCATCTCTATTCGATCACAATCATGATCATAAACACCATCATTAGGGATGACTGTAAGTTGTTGTCAATATTACCTAAGTCAAGGATGCTATGAGCATTTGAACAGCAGCTCTCTCATTTAACAAAGAAAAGGTTGATATACACAAACTTTCTATAGATTTCTCACAGCTGAAGTAGCAGATTACTGGACATATGTACTGCCACAGAGTACATACCAAACAGATAACGTAGACCTTTGAGAGTAACCTTTAAATGACATTTCGGCACTGATCACCATGGAAGACACAATTATATATCCATGTATCACATGATCTTACCATTGTTTTTCTACATGTAATCTCCTTGATCCCGTATGGCAAGCAGACATGGCTAGCCATTTCAAGAGGACACTTGTATTTAAAAATTGCTATCATGAAATTATTCTGACTCAGCTCTCCAATCTTGAACCAGTATGGTTCCCTCCTCAATATTCTCACTACTTTAGGAATTAAATCATTTCATCAATTTGGAAACAAACATCTCTGACCTTCTCCACACATGTTGTGACTGGGTAACCTGTATCATAAAGATATGTTGTCATATCGAATACCAAGACAATGTGGGACTTATTTAGAGCAGAGGAGTAGTAGGACATGCACCAAAAATTGTAGGATGTCTCAGTTCCCCTGTCTCGTTAAGAGGTTGGTGGAATGTGATGATTCAGACAGCCATGCTGCTGCTGACTCTGCTAGTGGGAAAACTATTCTGTAGAACCAAACTGGTCTAAATTTAGCTGTCCAATTTGAGTAGCCTATTCCCATCAGTGTTTACTCTGTTCCTGTCCACTATGTCAACCATGGTAGTCTAAGATGCAAAGTACCCCACATGCTAGAAACAAGCTCTTAGCGCTTTTGGGATTCTAGCTGTGGTATTTTTTAAAATAGGCCTCTGCTTTGGGTTACGTGTTTCGAAAAAACCTAAACGATGGCAAGTCTGTCATCCTACTATGGCATAGCAGACCTGTCATCAGACTTTCACAAATCAAAAAGCTGCTTCATGGGAAAAATGTCTGCCACCCTGGTGGCAAACTCTATGTCTGGCAGGCATCCTGCGGCAGTCCTTTTGCCTTCATACCAAGCGTTGTAAGATCTGGGCTCCATATACAAATTTTTTCCTAAAAAAGGTGTCCCGCCGGAGCCAGCCTTATAACTATATAGCAACCGCAGGGAGCAGCATTGGTAATTTAGATACTCTTTTTTTGTCTGAAATAGACCTGGATATTATTATATCACTTTGTTCTTGTTTTATAAAATCGTATGCATATACCAATTGTCCATTTTTCTTTTAAATAAATACAAATGCTTATTCAGGTTGATCTTGAAACATACCTTAACTGCAACCTCATAGCAATACCTGTGTTCCTCGCTTAAGGAAACGATAAACATATGGATCAGGTATGACTAACTACAGCCCTATTTCATATTTCCCATTGGCAGTGGAGATCACCAAGCATGCAATTAAGCATCTAATATTTAGTTAAGTCCAGCAACTTTATTTGACTCTGTGCTAACAGGCTTCTCTCCTCCAGGGAGAAAGGAATTAGTAGCTATCTTGATTCTGGGTAACCTAAGAAGACAGAATGATAATGGGAGTTTTGGAACACTGATTCTCTAGGACTTCTTATTTGCTATCAATACCATACCTTCCTCCTGCTCTCTTACCCAGCCAATGTACTGGAGATGGCCATAACCCAACAGCTCACCGAATACCTGGAACATAGCTACCTACTCAACGCCTCCCAATCAGGATTTCTTGCCTACCAGAGCACTGAGACCACACTGATCGCCCTGAACTTTCTGCTGCATTCAACACCGCTTCCCACCACACCCAACAGACTCTACAACATTGGCATATAGCAAAGTGCCCTCAAGTGGATCAGCTCCTTCCTTACAGGTGGCACTCAGAGAATCCGGCTGCCCCTGATCCAGGGGCGTACTAGCAGCAGATACTCCACCACCATATACTCACCTGGGCCCATACAACTTACTTCCACTAAATACCAAGTAGACCGCTGGAACTTTTAGTTTATGTTTTTCATACCGCAAGATCTAGTTATTCCTTCTCTAACTAAAACCTTTCACTGATCAAATAGTTCTTTCCTCTGGTCAATGGACCATTAGGTGGAACTAGTTGATGTTGATAATTAACATAACTTATAAAACCTTTTCTCAATTATAATGAAATAATCACAGACTCGGGAAGTTTTAAAATCTTTATCTAAATTATGTGAGTTTGAACCATCTCAATGTTTCAGTACAAACACTCTCATTCGCAAGAGTGCCAATTCAATCAAAATTCAATAGGTATAGCAATTCAGATCCACACAACAACTATGCTCAGAAAGGAGAGGACAGAGAGAGAAGAACATTTATCAAGACGATGAAATTATAATTACCAAGTATGGTGTGAAGACCAACCCCCTGGCCAAAGGGCTGGTAAGGGTCCCCAGGACAGATCAGGAGACAAAGACTTCAGGACAGGAATCAGGACAGGATACTTCACCTCTCTAGATACCGACGACTGCGTCGCACCCCTCTCTGACACTCACCTCCTCCTCGTGGTTCTTCCGCGATCTTCTTTCTAACCCAATTAAATTAAATAGATGGTTCTGCATTCGATTTTCTTCATCAGCGTCTCACAGCTTCAGCACCACCCACAGCACCGACAGCATCCCGAGCTCTGCTTCTGTGCTCCCGTAAAGCTCTGCACCATCAGCACACCCAGTTCTACTTAACTAACTAAAACTACCTCAATTATACCCTTCCATAGCCATGTACCACCCATTAATGTTTCAGTTTCGCAAAATACTAACTCTGATTGGACAGGCAAAGGGGGATGATCATCACACCATGCTTACATTTCGCTTATTCCATTAAACCATTGTTTCAAACTCCTCCCTTCAAACTTTATTAAATCATTTCCTTTCCCATACATCTCCAAACTTTATTAATACAAAATGTAACGATCTCCTGAATAAAGCTCCTTCATATGAACTCTTCACCCTCATGTTCCCAGGGCACATCTTCGCTGGCCTTGGACGCGTGACAAGTCCTTAGTCATCTTTTCATATTTTCTCTCCAGTACGCATGCGTAGGGTCAAGACAGTCAGCTTGATTCAGACAAGTATAGAGGGCCCAAATGCGCACTAATAATAAAGTCAAAAGAAGAAATGTTATTTTCAAAAATAAATGGTTTCACTGTATACCACCAACCTCTACTCTAACCCATTGTATTTATTATTACCCTTTCTGCATTTGCGTTAGTATAAAACTTATATTCTATTTCAGCCAAGCAGGTGCCATGCATGTGAGCTTTCAAGCGGCCATTTTATGATTCTTTGCGCAGGCGCCAGACTTTCCCTCCAAGCATTAGTACGTCATACTACGTAGATGCAGTAGACGCATGCGCAGTAAAGATCACCTGTTAATGTGCGTTTAGTCCTTCGTTCATGTTATTGCAGTTAGTAAACACATAGGCAAACTTCATTTTCCCGCGTGTCTCTTTCTAAATGCGGATTATTAATTACAAACGCGTTGTTAGTAAATCGTTATTGAGTTAAAACAAAAGGATTGCTTCCGAGCAAGTCTCGTTTACGAGCCCTTGCTCCATCAATCCCCTCTCTGATGGCATCTTAAGCCATCACAAAATTACCCATCCCATCCCAGATACCAACTTTAGCACTTCTCAGTTTTTCTTTATTTCTCTTCCCAATTTTTCATCAGTTAACTCGTTTCCTTCTAAATCTCTCATCTTTTTATATAATCTGCCTTTCATTTCTTCCAACTGTATTTCATCATATTTTCTCTTTCGTTTCTGTCCCTTTCCTTCTCTTTCAAAATGTACTTTCCCCTTCTTTCCTTTTCTACAACACTTATATGTAATTATCATTAACATCACTACCGTTACTATCATAACTAATGGTATTATTATTTGACCTAGGAAACCTTTCCCAAAGTCAGCAAACCATTTCCCTATTGATGTTATACTTTTTGTTAGTCTTCCCCATACACTGTCAACCTCCAGTTGAGTCAAGTCTTTATGCATTCTCGTAATATTTTCAATATATCCTTTAATTTCTCTGCTCTTGTCCGGAATATAAGTGCAGCAATGTTGAATTTTCAACATGCCACGAACTCCACCTTCCTTTGCCAATAATATGTCAAGAGCAAGACGGTTCTGTAAAACCATAGACCTGATTGCAACCATTTCTGTGTTAATCATTAAGAATCATCCTGCAGTACCTGTAGAAAGACGATCAACTATAGTTGATAACTTACAAATTTTCTGTGAATTAAGAATGACTCCAACTGAGGGTATCAATGCACTAAAAATGTCTCCTACAATTTCAGAAAAACTAGCTCTTCTTCTACGTGTTAGTCCATTAGATTTTCCATTGGTTCCACTGATTTTATTTACATGATAAATCTTTGGAAAGACTATTCCAAAATAGCAGCTCCCGTACCATCTTGCAGGTAACCTATAATAGGCATTATTCCCACAAACGTAATACACTCCTGGAAACACAGGATCAATTCCCCCTTTTAGTCCCCACCCTCCTAAAATTAGGAAGTTGTGTTCACATTCACTGGAACCAATGTAATTATTGTTATAATCTGTCTTTAATTTATGGAGGCAGAATTTTCCCTTTTTCACGAAGTCCAGGGACATCGCAGCATGAGCCTTGCCACTTGCATAGATTCCCTCCTTCCCAACCCATGGAGGTACATGGGTTTTCTGTTTAGTTGCCTTCCTTTTTAAATCCTGTCTCTTTTCTTCTACTAAATCTAAAAAATCTTTTTCTTCTTTTCTCAATGTACATGTTAGATTATCTTTACGTGCCTGAACTAAATCTATTGAACTCATTGTTAAGAAAAATTCACCCATAAACTGTGCATTTTTACTAGTAACTACTGGATTCATATTCTTTCTAATAGGTAAATCAGAAAATACTACATCTATATCTGAATAAAAATATTGAAGTCTCCCTGTAGCATAAAATAAACTTGATAAAATACTACATGACACACCATACGTTAAAGGTATATGGTGATACGTCACCCCTTCTGATACTGATGTGGGTAACTTCATACACACGTAACAGTTGTTAATTTCCATAGTGCTAACATATTGAAATAACAATTTAATAAACACATTAGAAGACGTATTATAGTCTGATTCATTATGATAATTTACCTCATCTTCTACTCCTATTTCTATTTCGGTCTCTTTTATTCTATCCACCTTAACATTAGTATCTGTGTTATTCTTGTCACTTGTTTTCATTAATAAAGGTACTCCTACTGTTAGGAATAACCATACTAATGCTACTGATAAAATACTGCAAAAACAAAATCTAAAACACCTTCTTTTTAATCCACATTTTGATTTTCCGGTAACTTCAGTTTCTGCCATTTTACTCTTGAGAAAATTTCTTTTCTCTTATCTTTTCTTTGTCAGTTTTAACTTTCCTTTTCGTTCTTAAGGAGGCTTCAATTTGCTTTCATCAATCTGTGCAATATGGACCTCTTCTGTTTCATCAGACAGATCCAGGGACTCAAATTCCTCTAGTATAACGAAAGTCCACTCAGGAGCCTTGTATCTCCTGTTTAAGTTTCTCAATCTTGGACTTCTTCGAGTTATCTTTGCTAAGGTTTGTTTAGGTCTTGTTTGACTTGTGATTTCATTTACTTGTTCTGGTTTCTTTTCTGATTTTCTCAAATGAGATCTTAATTTCTTTACTCCAGTTGGCCAATTGTCTCCCTTTCTTCTGACTCTTTTGATTTGTACTGCGTTTTCACCTTCTTTATCTCTTTATAAAGTTCTTTTTATTTCATTTATTCTGGGCACAATCTGTTCTGTTTCTCTGTTTTCTGTGCTTGTACCTTCTTTTACTTCCTCCTGCTCACGTCCTACCATATTTTGTTCTTCTTCTTCCTGAGCTTGTTCTTCTAATTCTATCTGACCCTGTTCAGGTCTTACTTCAAACCTTTCTTCTTCTGCCTGAACCCGTTCTTCTAACTCTATCTGGTCCTGTTCAGGTCTTAATTCAAAATTTTCTTCTTCCGCCTGAACGTGTTCTTCTATTTTTCCCTCCTCAGGTTCGTGTGTGTCTTTTTCAATTTTCCCCTGAGTGTGTTCTTCTTCCCCTGTCTCTTCCTGTCTACTTTCCTGTCTTTTCAGTTCTGTTCTTCTTCTTGTTTCAATAACATCATCAATTATTTCAATCACTGGTATCCATTCTTCCTGACTTATATCTGGCTGTTCGTCATATGGTTGTCTTTCAGAATCTATCACTCTAGATCCTTCAATTTCACAGCTTACAACTCCTGACGCTTCAGCCTGTTCAGTCAGTGGTTGCTCTTGTTGTTCTGATGGGCTCAGAACTCTTTTGGTATGGCTGGCATGAATCCAATTGGGCAAACCTGCACACTTCACTGCTGTGGTAGTGACCAGTATGACTTGTCGCGGTTTATCCCACCTTGGTGCTAAGCACGACTTTCTTGCGTGTCTCTTCACTAGCACCCAATCTCCAGGATTCAAATCATGCGCTTGGTCTGGCTGTCTTTCAGCTGCGTCTTCTCCAACCTGGTGAGAGATAGAACGCATCATTTCAGCCAATCCTTTGCAATAGTCCAATACCAGATCATCAGTTATACTCATTAGTTTATTTCCAGGAATAAATGCCTGTCTCATGGCTCTTCCCATGAGAATCTCATGTGGGCTCATTCCTGTTTTTCTGTCTGGAATACTTCTGAGACCCATCAATACAAGAGGTAATGCATCTGGCCATTTCAGCTTTGTGGATGCACACACCTTTCCCAATCTTGACTTGATTGTGCCATTCATTTGCTCAACAATTCCAGAAGCCTCTGGACGATAAGCACAGTGCAGTTTTTGTTCAATGTTAAATGCAGCACAGATTAATTGAATTATTTCATTATTAAAATGAGGGCCTCTATCCGATTCCAAAGTGACCGGAAAACCAAATCGCGGAACTAACTCCCTCAATAACAATTTTGCAACTGTAAAACTGTCATTTCTTTGAGTGGGATAAGCTTCCACCCATCTTGAGAAAAGGCATACTATGACAAGTATGTATTTCAGTCCATTACATGGGGGTAATTCAAGAAAATCTAACTGTAGCCTGGTGAAAGGTCCTTCTGCCTTTCCGATCTTTCCCCAGCTTACCACTGTCTTTCTACCTGGATTCTGCTGCTGACAGGTTAAGCATCTTTGGCAAAGGATCTCTGCGATTACCCTGAACTTCGGATTGTACCAACTCTGTCTGAATAGCCTGATCATTGAGTCTCTCCCTATGTGTGTTGCTCCATGATACATTCTTGCCATTTTTGAAAGCAAACAATCTGGCATGACTGTTCTTCCATCTAAATACACCCATACTTCATCTTGTAGTCTCTTTGTACAAGCTGCCTTTATCCAAATTTCCTTTTCTTTTTCCTCAACTTCTTCCTGCAATTGTCTAATCTCATCCCATGTTTCTGGTACTGAGAAAAGCATAAGTTGGCATCTGGTTTCACCTGTTTCAATTTTTCTGTTTATGGCCACTGCATTTTTAGCACAGTATTTGGCTGCTTGATCAGCATAATTATTGCCAGCAGTCACATAGTCATTTCCTGACTGATGTGCAGCGCATTTTACAACTGCTATCTCTTTTGGCAATTGTAATGCTTCCAACAAATCTTTCACATTTTTGCTGTTTCTGATAGGAGATCCTGAAGAAGTCAGAAATCCCCTCTGCATCCAGAGCTGGCCGAAGTCATGCACAACCCCGAACCCATATTGACTGTCCGTAAATATGGTTACTCTCCAATTTTTCCCCTTTTTGCATGCCATTGTTAAGGCAACCAATTCAGCTACTTGTGCAGACTTGACCCCAGGTAAACAGGATGCTTCAATTTCCCCAGATATTTTACAAACAGCATATGCAGCACTTAATCCCCCTTCTTGTGCACTGAGGCAGGAACCATCTACAAATAACTCAAGGTCAGCCTCTTTCAACGGTGTCTCTTTTATGTTGGGGCGGGGCTTCGTGTATAACTCAGTCACGTCCAAACAATCATGATCACTCTCATTTCTCACTTCTTCATCGCAGGGGTCTGGCAATAGGGTAGCTGGGTTCATAATCGTACATCTTATCACAGACACGTTCTCAGCTCCCAAAATCACTCTTTCATACTTAGTCAATCGACTAGGGGTGAGATGCTGTGTTCTTGTTCTTGTCAAAAGAATTTCAACTGAGTGTGGAACGAAAACTTTCACCGGATGTCCCATCACTATCGACTCACTTTGCTCCAGACTCATACAAGTAGCAGCTACTGCTTTTAAGCAGCCAGGCAATGCTGAAGCCACTGGGTCCAATGTAGCTGAAAAATATGCCTCTGGACGTCGACTCAATCCATGTCTCTGTGTTAAGACTGAAAGTGCACAATTCTCTCTCTCACAGCAAAACAGAGCAAAGTCTTTTGAATAGTCAGGCATGCCCAAAGCAGGAGCCTCACACAAACAATTTCACAATTTTACAAATGCCTCTATGCAGTCATCATTCCAATCAATCGGATCTTTTGCTCTTTTCCGGATCATCTGTATTAATGGTTTCGCTAACATAGAAAAGCCATTAATCCATTGCCTACAGTATCCCACCACTCCCAAAAACATTCTCATTTCTCTCTGTGTCTGTGGCAATTGCATTTCTTTGATTATTTTTATTCTTTCCGGTGTCACTTTTCTAACTCCTCTTTCTATTTTATGCCCTAAATATCTAACTTCTTGTTGACAGAACTGTAATTTTTCTGGAGAAACCTTGTGTCCTCCTTCTGCCAAATGGTTCAGTAATGCAATTGTGTCTGTGACACTATCTTCTCTTTTTTTTGATGCCACCAGTAGGTCATCAATATACTGTTCCAAAACTGATTTTCCAGGCATAATCAATGACTCTAGCCACTTTTTCAAAATCTGATTAAAAATTGAAGGACTCTCTGTATACCCTTGAGGAACTCGACACCATGCGTAAATACGATCCTCAAACTTAAACGTAAAAAGATACTGACTGTCTGGGTGCAAAGGAATTGAAAAGAAAGCTTGACATAAATCAATTACTGTAAACCAACTTGCATTCCAAGGTATCTGATAAAGGATCACTGCTGGATTTGGCACTATTGGACAACAGGGAATTACAATTTTATTTATTTTCCGTAGATCTTGCACTATTCTGTACTTTCCGCTAGGCTTTTTCAGTCCCATTATTGGCGAATTACAGGGGCTACCCATCACTTCTTTTAAAATACCTTGTTTCACCATTCGTTCAATTTCTGGAATAATTCCTGCTTTTACTTCTGGACTCATTTTGTACTGTCGGGTGTTTGGATACACTGCACCTTCTTTCACTGTCACTTTAACTGGGTCTATATTTGTCATTAGCCCAATGTCTTTTCCTGTAAAATCCCACACTTCTGGATTAACTGTGGCTCTCAACTCTTCTGGTAATTCATTCTCAGTTATTAGGTAAAACATTTCATCTACTTCTGTTCCCTGTTTGGCTAACATCATCTTGTACACTACGTCTTCATCTGGGGTTTGAAAAGCGACACCATCCGGTGTACAATAGATCGTGCAATTCATTTTGCACAAAAGATCTCTTCCCAACAGATTTACAGGACTGGAATCACAAACTACAAACCGATGCATTTCTTTGAAGTTTCCAATGTGTATCTCCATTGGTTTTGTAATTGGAGTTCTAATCTGTTGGTTTGATACACCTACAACTTGGATTGATTCTCCCGAGAGGGGTAGGTTTGGGATGTCTGCTGTTCTCACAGTAGACCTGGTAGCACCAGTATCCAATAGGAAAGTAATGTCTTTACCTTCTACTTTCCCATCAACGAATGGACCTGACTGATCTACCGGCAAGGATGCGCCAAGCACGCACTCCTCTTCCTCCCCCCTCAGGCACCGTCATTGGGTGTCATCTGAACGCTCTTCATCATTCTGTAAAAAATATTGTGTAATTGTTCTATTGTTCTTACCACTTTCTCCTTGAAATCCGGTGTTCACACTGAAACTCTGATGATTCACAAAATTTGGCATAGGAGCTGGCGGCACCTGATATTGTGGTGTAACTACCTGCTGCTGCTGATTCATAAGTACTTAATTCTGCATCTGTGGGATTAAATTTTGATTTGGCCCATTATTATTATTATTATTCTGAGTACTCTTACACTCGTTCTTCCAGTGTCCAAGCTTTCCGCACGCATGACAAGGGAACTTCTTTTTCGCTTCTTCTCTGTCCATTCGTCCTCTATATTTATTACCATTCACTCCTTGATTATTCTGACTCTGTTCTTTCATTTGATTATTACTTTGGTCATTTGCTTTCTCTTCTTGCTGTTCTGCCAATTTAACTTGTGCCCACATCATTTTCTCTTTTAGTTTCCTACGCCTGGCTTCAATGTCATCTCTGCAATATTTTGCATACTTTAAAATCTCATCCACTGTCTTGCTTTGCCAACACAACATGTGCTGCTGTATCATCTGACTGATTTCAGGTTTCAATCCATATACAAACCGATACACAAGATGTCCCATATCCTTGTCACCTATATTTTCAAAACCACTATACTGCTTAAATACCTGTAGTAGCCTTTCATAATATGCATGTACAGATTCATTTGGTTCTTGGGTTGTTCTATCTATCTTTACCCAATCTGTTTCTTTAGGAGGGATTTTCCCTTGCAAATACGTAATCACTTGGTGATACTTTTTCATCACTTCTTCCGAGGGCGCCCCTGTCTTTGCATCTCTAGGGTACTCCTCATTAGGCCAATCAATTGTAATTTTGCATTCTGTCCATAAATCAGCAGGTACCACTATATCAAATAGACCATCCAAATCCTTCAATAAAACCTTTGAAACCTTCACAAATCTCTCAACCTGTTTGTGCCATTCAACTGGTTTTTCTCTCAACTTCGGGAAATCATTTGTAAATGACAATATATCTTGTCTACTCCAAGGAACATGAACATATCCACCTCCAGGAACTTCTCTCATTGGACACAATTTTTCCACTTTGTTTGATTCTCTTACTGGAAATGCAGCTGCTGCTTCTCTCACTTGTACTTCCTCTTTCTTTCTTACCCATCTAATTCTCCATTTATCAATGTCTCCCCATGTTCGTAAAATATTCATTAATTCCTTTATCTGTAGTCTTTTTCCAGAAGCATTCACACTTTCTAAATCTTTATCAGTAAAGTCCACTCGATATGGTTTTTGCAACAATTTTGATTTCCCTATGTCTATTCCAATCTCTGAAGCAACTTCAGTCAGTCTCTCATGAAATACTCTTGCTCTCCTGGTTATGCTCTTACATAAAAATAATAATTCCTCATCATTGTAAGCGTTCAATCTTTCGGTACCCACACATCCTGTCATCATTTCTTCCAATTCCACGTTCAATCTGCTGATGTCTAAAATCCTTGGTATTGGGTTCTGATTATCTCTCTCCTGTGCCCATCTTTCTATTTCTTCAGAGGTGACTACTGCTATGTCTCCGGTTCCAGCAGGAACCAAAGGTCTTCTTTCCCTCAAATTCATAGGCGTAATTCTCTTTGGGGTTTCCGTTAAAGGTTCCACATTAGGGAGGTCCATTAGAGAAATAACTGACACACTTTCGCTAACCTGATCATCTGTAATTATTATTTCTTTTCTAGGACTATTTAATGGAATTGTCACAGATTGTGGTTTTTGGCAAATCTTATTATCTCCATACAATGGGATTACCGGACCAATGGTCACTGGTACTGTCAAAGCTTCAGTATTCAAATTTAGTTGACTTATCTTTTGAACTAGTTCTTCTCCAGTTTTATTCAAAGCATCTCTTTCATAATCCTGCAACACTCTGTTATATGACGTCTCATGTAAAATTTGTGGAGTTAATGGTATTTCCATTATTGGTGCACTTGGGACAACCTTACTAGCTGCTTCTTGATACGGTGGTGGATTTTTAATTAAAATATCCTCTAACAACTCGTCATTTGATTCACCATATCCTCCTGTGTTCAAGTGTTTCGTTTTCTCCTTACACTTTCCTCCAGACTGTCCCTCAGCCATTAGCTCTGGCTATAACCCTTATGATACCATAGCTCTCCTCCATTGTTTCATCTGCCCTTCGCGTGACTCATGCAAGTGTCTCAGAAAGAATCCTCTATACCTCCCACCTCTGCATTTTTCTCGCTCATATGACTCAGTCTCCCATTCTTCCAAAGCCTCATATTGAGTTAACCTAGGTCTAGGTTCTAAATCATTCATCTTCAATCTCAAATTCTGAAGAATCCTTCCATTAAACGTACCATCTTTAGGAAATGCTAGCACACCATCATCCTTTGTATATTCTATCCAATTTTCCAACCATACGCAGGTATGATATCCTCTTTCCATCATCATAAAAGATGCTGGTGTCTTCGGTGGCGGAATAGGAATTCCCTCCGTAGTCAACACAGGCTTATCCTTCACAAAGAAATTCTTAATTTTCTTTAAAAATGACATTTTTCTTTTCTCTCCATACATTCTTGAAGAACGATGTAAGAAATTATATTCTGCAAACCCTTGAAATCTTATACCTGTACGTCTTGCACTAACAGTCAAATCAAAATCCCGCATACAATCTTCTCTCCACCATGCCTAGCGTGGCTTCTAAATAGCTATCCAATCAGATCAGGCTAACGCCCGTGATCCAACCAATGCCAGCGCGGCCTTTTCCTGATGTCAGTTCTGGTCCTTGCTACAGACCCCTCCTTTACAAGGCTGCTCCTGTCCCACGCCTGCTGTGTCTACCAATCCCAGCGCGGCTCACTGTGACGTCAGTCCAACTCCGGCGATTTCTCACCCCTCCTTTACAAAGCTCCTCCTGTCACACGCCCGCTGCTTCTACCAATCCCAGCGCGGCTCACTGTGACGTCAGTACCACTCCGGCAACTGACCCTCCCTTTACAAGGTAATACGAAACTTTATTTCTCAATAATTTTCTTTAAACCTCTTTGTTATTAACGACATAAAAACATTTGCTACTCTGTCTGTTCCACTAAATCAAAGGATAGTTTATTTCTTTTCACTGAGAGTAAAACCCTTCCGCTTACCCTTCATATAAGCTCCAGAGAACCTGCTACTCCTCCGGTATCACCCGTTTGGGAAATTTGAAACCAAAGTTTCACCAGCGAACTCCTTTTGCTGTCAATCTAGCTTGGAAAGACCTGCTGCTCCTTCAGGGTTACCCTTTCTAGGTGATATAACGCCTAAAGTTTCACTAGCGAACTTCTTTGCTATCAATCACTCTCACTTTTACACAGAAAATAGTCCCTATTTTAACACTGCCAGCCCTACCTAGCTTCTCAGTGTTATTCCAACAGACGAGTAACCTCACTGCAGTGTGGTTTCTATCGCCACCCGCTATTCATTCCCCGGGAATTTTCCAGACATAAAAACAGGACGCTAACTCTTTTTGTTAAACATAAATCAATAATCTATACTTATCACCAAACTAGTCACTAATAACCATCCTCTGCTACCAGAAAACTGATCCAGCGGCGTACTAGCAGCAGATACTCCACTACCATATACTCACCTGGGCCCATACAACTTACTTCCACTAAATACCAAGTAGACCGCTGGAACTTTTAGTTGATGTTTTTCATACTTCAAGATCTAGTTATTCCTTCTCTAACTAAAACCTTTCACTGATCAAATAGTTCTTTCCTCTGGTCAATGGACCATTAGGTGGAACTAGTTGATGTTGATAATTAACATAACTTATATAACCTTTTCTCAATTATAATGAAATAATCACAGACTCACGAAGTTTTAAAATCTTTATCTAAATTATGTGAGTGTGAACCATCTCAACGTTTCAGTAAAAACACTCTCATTCGCAAGAGTGCCAATTCAATCAAAATTCAATAGGTATAGCAATTCAGATCCACACAACAACTATGCTCAGAAAGGAGAGGACAGAGAGAGAAGAACATTTATCAAGACAATGAAATTATAATTACCAAGTATGGTGTGAAGACCAACCCCCTGGCCAAAGGGCTGGTAAGGGTCCCCAGGACAGATCAGGAGACAAAGACTTCAGGACAGGAATCAGGACAGGATACTTCACCTCTCTAGATACCGACGACTGCGTCGCACCCCTCTCTGACACTCACTTCCTCCTCCTGGTTCTTCCACGATCTTCTTTCTAACCCAATTAAATTAAATAGATGGTTCTGCATTTGATTTTCTTCATCAGCGTCTCACAGCTTCAGTACCACCCACAGCACCGACAGCATCCCGAGCTCTGCTTCTGTGCTCCCGTAAAGCTCCGCACCATCGGCAAACCCAGTTCTACTTAACTAACTAAAACTACCTCAATTATACCCTTCCATAGCCATGTACCACCCATTAATGTTTCAGTTTCGCAAAATACTAACTCTGATTGGACAGCCAAGGGGGGATGGTCATCACACCATGCTTACATTTCGCTTATTCCATTAAACTATTGTTTCAAACTCCTCCCCTCAAACTTTATTAAATCATTTCCTTTCCCATACATCTCCAAACTTTATTAATACAAAATGTAACGATCTCCTGAATAAAGCTCCTTCATATGAACTCTTCACCCTCATGTTCCCAGGGCACATCTTCGCTGGCCTTGGACACGTGACAAGTCCTTAGTCATCTTTTCATATTTTCTCTCCAGTACGAGCGGGGCTTCTAGGCCCGTTCACATGCCTCTTGTTTATAAAGGGTCAGAGCAGGATCTCACCGGCAGACGAGGAGAGGGAACCTACTGGTCACAGGAACTACACGAGGATTGCACTCGAGAAAATCAAGGATGCAGAGACCTCCATCGAGGATTACAGCTCACTTTTCAGGGTGGAAATGACAGTCAGCTCGATTCAGACAAGTATAGAGGGCCCAAATGCGCACTAATAATAAAGTCAAAAGAAGAAATGTTATTTTAAAAAATAAATGGTTTTACTGTATACCACCAACCTCTACTCTAACCCATTCTATTTATTATTACTCTTTCTGCAATTGCGTTAGTGTAAAACTTATATTCTATTTCAGCCAAGCAGGTGCCATGCATGTGAGCTTTCAAGCGGCCATTTTATGATTCTTTGCGCAGGCGCCAGACTTTCCCTCCAAGCATTAGTACGTCATACTACGTAGATGCATTAGACGCATGCGCAGTAAAGATCCCCTGTTAAAGTGCGTTTAGTCCTTCGTTCATGTTATTGCAGTTAGTAAACACATAGGCAAGCTTCATTTTCCCGCGTGTCTCTTTCTAAATGCGGATTATTAATTACAAACGCGTTGTTAGTAAATCGTTATTGAGTTAAAACGAAAGGATTGCTTCTGAGCAAGTCTTGTTTATGAGCCCTTGCTCCATCACCCCCTTTAATCTCCGAACCCAAAGACATAATTTGCAGCTTCCCACAAAGATCATCCCTCAGCTGCACCTTCTGCAACACCTAAATGACCCTCCTTGCAGACATCATCAGACCTCATGACCTCAACATAATTTCAATTTCAATTCAATTAAATGACTTTTTTCGGATAAAAACATATCTATAAAAGAAAAAATCTCATTACAGCACATAAAATGCAAAAACTCATGATAATCATAATAATAAATATAAAAGAAAGATGCGATAAAACATTGTTCATAAAGTCCACATCGTATTGCGGACACGCACAGCAGTTTTCAGGAAAGCGCCTACACGAAAGACCAGTTCATCATCTTCCAAATTGAGGATAGTCCTATAGCGGCTTCAAGGTGAACAGGTGAATATTTTTTTAACCCTCTTCAGAGCTTATGACGCAGCTGGACTCGTCATGGCACACAGTGCTCGTAGTGCTCATGACGAGTCCAGCTCGCCATAAGATCAACCACGGGGAAGCGCTGGCGCTCCCCCGTGGGAATCCGATCGCCGGGTTTTTTGGGGGAAGGCAGGGGAAGGACTTCCTGCCTCCCCCGCCTCTCATCAATGACGCCAGCACGCGAGGCGCGCTGACGTCATTGAGGGTTTCCTTTCCGACGCGCTGGAAGCCATTTGCTTCCAGCGCGTCGCAGAAATAAGGTGAGTTTTGGCTCGGGAGGGGGGTTTGATTGAAAAGAGACATCGAGGGAAAGGAAAGGGTTTTCCTTTCCCCGATGCCTTTTGTGATTCCTGCTGCACGATCATGTGATCGTGCAGCAGGAATGCCCACGAGGGTGTTTTACGCAGCTGTAGTGTAGGAAAGGCACTATACAATTCCCCAACGAGGTAGCATTTACTGATTAGCCGGTAGAAAGTACTCCAGTTGAGTAGAGGTATTGCACAAAACGGTGGCATCTTCGTGGATAAATATGTAGGGCAGGTGTAATCCTCGATAGAGGTCTCTGCATCCTTGATTTTCTCGAGCGCAATCATCATGTAGAATTCGTGAGCGTGGTTAAGCAGATGTGCCTTCTCTCCATTTCCACCCTGAAAAGTGAGCTGTAATCCTCGATGGAGGTCTCTGCATCCTTGATTTTCTCGAGTGCAATCCTCGTGTAGTTCCTGTGACCAGGAGGTTCCCTCTCCTCGTCTGCCGGTGAGATCCTGCTCTGACCCTTTATAAACAAGAGGCATGTGAACGGGCCTAGAAGCCCCGCTCGTTTGGCCCTGCCACACATTCGTGAGCGTGGTTAAGCAGATGTGCCTTCTCTCCATTTCCACCCTGAAAAGTGAGCTGTAATCCTCGATGGAGGTCTCTGCATCCTTGATTTTCTCGAGTGCAATCCTCGTGTAGTTCCTGTGACCAGGAGGTTCCCTCTCCTCGTCTGCCGGTGAGATCCTGATCTGACCCTTTATAAACAAGAGGCATGTGAACGGGCCTAGAAGCCCCGCTGCTTGGCCCCGCCACACATTCGTGAGCGTGGTTAAGCAGATGTGCCTTCTCTCCATTTCCACCCTGAAAAGTGAGCTGTAATCCTCGATGGAGGTCTCTGCATCCTTGATTTTCTCGAGTGCAATCCTCGTGTAGTTCCTGTGACCAGGAGGTTCCCTCTCCTCGTCTGCCGGTGAGATCCTGCTCTGACCCTTTATAAACAAGAGGCATGTGAACGGGCCTAGAAGCCCCGCTGCTTGGCCCCGCCACACATTCGTGAGCGTGGTTAAGCAGATGTGCCTTCTCTCCATTTCCACCCTGAAAAGTGAGCTGTAATCCTCGATGGAGGTCTCTGCATCCTTGATTTTCTCGAGTGCAATCCTCGTGTAGTTCCTGTGACCAGGAGGTTCCCTCTCATCGTCTGCCGGTGAGATCCTGCTCTGACCCTTTATAAACAAGAGGCATGTGAACGGGCCTAGAAGCCCCGCTGCTTGGCCCCGCCACACATTCGTGAGCGTGGTTAAGCAGATGTGCCTTCTCTCCATTTCCACCCTGAAAAGTGAGCTGTAATCCTCGATGGAGGTCTCTGCATCCTTGATTTTCTCGAGTGCAATCCTCGTGTAGTTCCTGTGACCAGGAGGTTCCCTCTCCTCGTCTGCCGGTGAGATCCTGCTCTGACCCTTTATAAACAAGAGGCATGTGAACGGGCCTAGAAGCCCCGCTCGCTTGGCCCCGCCACACATTCGTGAGCGTGGTTAAGCAGATGTGCCTTCTCTCCATTTCCACCCTGAAAAGTGAGCTGTAATCCTCGATGGAGGTCTCTGCATCCTTGATTTTCTCAAGTGCAATCCTCGTGTAGTTCCTGTGACCAGGAGGTTCCCTCTCTCGTCTGCCGGTGAGATCCTGCTCTGACCCTTTATAAACAAGAGGCATGTGAACGGGCCTAGAAGCCCCGCTCGTTTGGCCCCGCCACACATACTCTCGGTATGCTACGTCTTCCCGCCCTTTCCCCACTATGATGGACAGCTTACTCAAAGGACCCCGGCGCTTTCGGCGCGGTGGCAAAGTTACAGACACACAGGTCACTGGAGACAATTCTTCTGGTCCTTTACGCAGCTGTAGTGTAGGAAAGGCACTATACATTTACCCAACGAGGTAGCACTTACTGATTAGCCAGTAGAAAGTACTCCAGTTGAGTAGAGGTATTGCACAAAACGGTGGCATCTTCGTGGATAAATATGCAGGGCAGATGTGGCTTCTCTCCATTTACACCCTGAAAAGGTAGCTGTAATCCTTGATGGAGGTCTTTGCATCCTTGATTTTCTCGAGCGCAATGCTCGTGTAGTTCCTGTGACCAGGAGGTTCCTTCTCCTCGTCTGCCGCTGAGATCGTGCTCTGACCCTTTATAAACAAGAGGCATGTGAACGGGCCTAGAAGCCCCGCTCGTTTGGCCCCGCCACACATACACTAGCGGTATGCAACGCCTGCCCGCCCTTTCCCCACTATGATGGACAGCTTACTCAAAGGACCCCGGCGCTTCGGCGCGGTGGCAAAGTTACAGCCACACAGGTCACTGGAGACAATTCTTCTGGTCCTTTACGCAGCTGTAGTGTAGGAAAGGCACTATACATTTACCCAACGAGGTAACACTTACTGATTAGCCAGTAGACAGTACTCCAGTTGAGTAGAGGTATTGCACAAAACGGTGGCATCTTCTTGGATAAATATGCAGGGCAGGTGTGCAGAATTCGTGAGCGTGGTTAAGCAGATGTGCCTTCTCTCCATTTCCAACGTGAAAAGTTAGCTGTAATCCTTGATGGAGGTCTTTGCATCCTTCATTTTCTCGAGCGCAATTCTCGTGTAGAATTCGTGAGCGTGGTTAAGCAGATGTGGCTTCTCTCCATTTACACCCTGAAAAGTTAGCTGTAATCCTTGATGGAGGTCTTTGCATCCTTGAATTTCTCGAGCGCAATGCTCGTGTAGTTCCTGTGACCAGGAGGTTCCTTCTCCTCGTCTGCCGCTGAGATCCTGCTCAGACCCTTTATCCCCTTCGGTGCATGACGAGCTGGACTCGCCATGGCACACAGTGCTCGTGTGCTCATGACGAGTCCAGCTCGTCATAAGACCACCCACGGGGAAGCGCTGGCGCTCCCCTGTGGGAATCCGATCGTTAGGTTTTTTTTTTTGGGGAGGCAGGGGAAGGGCTTCCCCTGCCTCCCTCGCCCCATCAATGACGCCAGCGCGCTGACATCATTGAGGGTTTCTTTCTCGACGCGCTGGAAGCCATTTGCTTCCAGCGCGTCGGGAAATCAGGTGAGGTTTGGCTCGGGGAGGGGGTGTTTAGATCAAAAGAGGCATCGAGGGAAAGGAAAGGGTTTTCCTTTCCCCCGATGCCTTTTGTGCAGTTCCTGCTGCACGATCATGTGATCGTGCAGCAGGAATGCCCACTAGGCACCAGGGTTTTTTTAATTTTTGTGTTGGGGAGTGGCCAAAAGGGCAAGGGTTGCTCCCTTTTACGGGGGTGAATATTTTATTTATACTGTTAGGCCCACCTACCCCTTAGCTTGGCTGGTGGATTGTGTGTGGACTGGTGCATTATTTGCATATGTGATTGTAATGTTTTTTTTCTCCTTTTTATTCTAGTGTAAAGCTTTTGATTCCTGTTTGCGGTTTCGGCAGTGGTGGTTCTGCAGTTTTGCGTAATTGCATTTATTTGGTAAGAAAAATATTTTTGTTGTGTGTACTCCAAATGAGTATTATTGTCATGCATGAATGAATTTTTTGTAAGTGGTGCCATAATGGCAGCATATTTGTTAGTGTTCAGAGCTTGAAATTCTTTGCGATGTTTTGCATTGTCTTATGTGTAATTTTTTTTCTTCTTCTTTTTTAGTGGGATATTGTTGATCCTTACTGTGTCTGTGCAGAGTAGGTGGTGGTGAGTCTAGCTGCTTCTGTCACGTGAGTGGTATAGTGTTGGAGTATATAGGTCTTTGTGATAAAGCTACATTTTGTTTATTTCTTTTTTTTTACAAAGGGTTTGTTGTTGTTGACTTGTTTGACAAGTAACCTTTATTAGTAAGCATTATGGCTAGCCGTAGAATTACTGCTCAGCAGGTGGTTGGTTTGCTTCTTGAATCTTCCTCTGAGCAGGATTATGAGACTGACAGTGCGTCTGAGGGAGAGGAGGGAGGGGAAGATTCAGGCAGTGAGTTTTCTCTCCACATGGAATCATCGGATGATGAAGGTACTCTCAGTGCAGATGAAGTGCCTGATTTAGAGGAGGATACTACTGTGCCGATGGTGCAAGAGGCATCTGGATTGCAGCCTGGGGCTGCTAGGCTTCCTACTGGAAGTGCTGGACTCTGGGTTGATCCAAACATGGTGCAGCCGGTGTTGCCTGCCTTTAGTGGTTATGCAGGGTGTAGAGTGGATTGTGAACATTATTTGCCTATACAGTATTTTCAGTTGTTTATGGATGATGTATTTTTGGGTGAGATTGTTGAGCAGACTAATTTGTATGCTGAACAGTTTTTGAGGGACAACAGTGCCAGACTTAGGCCCCATTCTAGAGCTACCCGGTGGAGTCCCACAAATCTGGAAGAGATGAAGAAGTTTTTGGGCTTGACTTTTTTGATGGGTTTGATAAGGAAGCTGTCCATGGGTTCATATTGGTCTACCAGTCCCTTGATGGCAACGGCCATATTTCCTGCAGTTATGACTCGTGATCGGTATTTACTTTTGCTTCGGATGCTGCATTTTGTTGATAATGGTTTGGCGTTGCCACGAGATCACCCTGAATGTGACCGTCTTTTAAGATTCGGCCTGTTCTTGATCACTTTGTAGATCGATTTTCAGAGATCTATACTCCAGGGAAAGAAATATCTATTGATGAGTCTTTGGTGCTGTTCAAGGGCCGTTTGGTTTTTAGGCAGTACATTCCTAGCAAGAGGGCACGCTATGGAATTAAGCTGTATATGTTGTCTGAGAGTAGGACAGGATATGTTTTTAATTTGCGTGTGTACACTGGTAGGGATTCCACTATTGACCCCCTGGTTGTCCGTCCACTTTAGTAGGAGTTTCAGAGAAAATTGTGTGGGAACTTGCTAGAGGACTGTTTAACAGAGGCCACCATTTGTACCTTGATAACTTCTACACTGCTGTGCAATTGTTTAAGGAATTGTTCAAAGTGGACACTTTTGCTTGTGGCACAATCCGCTCTAACCGTAAAGGTTATCCAAAAGAGCTTGTTTGCAAAAACTTCAGAGGGGACAGTGCAGTGCCTTGCGTAGTGAGGAACTGCTAGCTGTGAAATTTGTGGACAGGAGGGATGTGTACATGCTGACTACCATCCATGATGAGAGTACTTCACCTGTGGCTGTTTGGGGTCAGATTGCTGAAGTGCGCAAACCTGTGTGCATTTTAGACTACAATAAGCACATGGGTGGTGTTGATAGAGTAGATCAGAGGTTGGAACCTTACACTGCTATTCGTAAGTCTTACATTTGGTATAAGAAGTTGGCCATCCATCTCTTCAATTTAGCAACTTTCAATGCTTTTGTTGTGTTCAAGGAGTGTTCTCCTGCGTCAAAGTTGACTTTTGTTCAGTTTCAGGAGTCTGTCATAGGCAGCCTTGTTGTTGTGGAACAGGCAAGTGTTCCTAGAGTTGGAGTGGTGGAGGATGTGGCTCGATTGAAAGAGCGCCACTTTCCTGATCACATTCCTCCTACACTCTCAAAAGACTTTCCCACTAGGAGATGTAGAGTCTGTTGGCGAAGAGGTACGCGGAAGGAGACTCGTATGTACTGCCCTGAGTGTCCTTCTAACCCTGGGCTGTGTGTGCCTGCTTGTTATAGAGCGTACCACAAGCAAAAGAATTATTGGGAGCAACCATGAGTGGTAAAGTGAACTGCCTGGTCTGTAATGTTTAAGAATTGTTGTTCTGTTTCAAGGTTGGCATTAGTGCAATGTTTCTGATTTTGTGTTAGTAGATTTGTATCTATTTGCAATTTGTTTGTGTTTTCTTTTTGTATAAAAAAATCCTAAATGTGATGGTGGTGTGTGTAGGCTGGTGCTTGGCTGGCGGTGTGCGTGGAGTGGCGCTTGGCAGGCGGTGTGCGGGGAGTGGCTCTTGGCTGGCGGTGTGCGTGGAGTGGCGCTAGGCTGGCGGTGTGCGTGGAGTGGCACTAGGCTGGCGGTGTGCGTGGAGTGGCGCTAGGCTGGCGGTGTGCGTGGAGTGGCGCTAGGCTGGCGGTGTGCGTGAGTGGCGCTAGGCTGGCGGTGTGCGTGGAGTGGCGCTTGGCTGGCGGTGTGCGTGGAGTGGCGCTTGGCTGGCGGTGTGCGTGGACTGGCGCTCGGCTGGCAGTGTGTGAGTAGTGACTTGCTGCTGGTCACTACACACACTGCTAGCCGAGCGACACTCCACGCAATCCATCAGCTTGTGTGGTTGCTGTGTTAGGAATGTGGGCGTGTGAAAGTGATGGGCCCTTGAATGGCGCTGTCTTCTGGTGTGAGTGTTGTAATGTGATGGGCCCGCAGCTGGTGGTGTGAATGGTTTTGTATTTGTCACACGTATGAAAGGTGTATGAATGGCCTGTAAAGAGGTTGGTGCCTTGTCGTGGCTTTACAGCTCACGAGCTGTGAGTCAATGGTTCAGTTTCTCGTCCTTTCAATTATTAACAGTGCATTTCATTTTTGTGAAATCACTTGTTAATACAATTGTATATACTGAACCATCACTCACCCTCGTGCCAAATCCAACCAGTATGTGTGTGTGTACTTGAGGATTAGATGGCTGTGCAGTAATATTTTTTTTTGTCTTTCTCAAGCAGGGTGTACCTTGTCCCTTTTTGTGAATGTTGTAATGTGTTTGTTTCGTGCCTGGGGGTGTGAATGGTCTTGTGTGTATCACGTATGAAAGGTGTGTGAATGGCCTGTAAAGCGGTTGGGGCCTTGACGTGGCTTTACAGCTCACGAGGTGCGAGTCACTGGTTCCGTTTTTGTCCTTTCAATTATTGACAGTGCATTTCATTTTTGTGAAATCTCTTGTTAATAAAATTGTATATACTGAACCATCACTTGCCCTCGTGCCAAATCCAACCAGTATGTGTGTGTGCTTGAGGAATAGATGGCTGTGCAGTAATCTTTGTCTTTTTAGTCTGTCTGCCAAGGTGTACATTCCGTCTAAGAATAACCTACCAACTGTAGATATTGTCGTAAACGAAACACCCATGGGAGTACATGGTGATATCTCTCTTGTGGATCCCAACAAGTTATGGTACCCACAATG
Source organism: Calotriton arnoldi (assembly GCA_963921515.1). NCBI lineage: Eukaryota > Metazoa > Chordata > Amphibia > Caudata > Salamandridae > Calotriton > Calotriton arnoldi. The sequence goes on along the minus strand of CAWUFW010000553.1, from coordinate 3,861,209 downwards.
TCCTGCAAACCTCAAAATGTCTGTCACATTTTCCTTGCAATATTGTGCCAAAATTTTCACGCTGCAGAAATAAACAACACATTATCTCATTATGACCTGGTTTTGTAGGGGTCACCTGGGTTTTGGCCCGGGCTCGGCGGCCACATAGGGAAACCTACCAAACCCACACATTTCTGAAAAGTAGACACCGGGGCTTCCAGGGAGTGGCTTGCGTGGATCCCCCAACGTTTCCTTACCCAGAATCCCTTGCAAACCTCACTTTTAGCTGAAAAATCACTTTTTCACACATTTTTGTGTGGGAAGTGTGCATCACTGGCCTCACACAAATTTCCTACCACCCAGCGTTCTCCAGGTCTCCCGATAAAATGGTGCCTCACTTGGTGGGAGGCCCAAGTACTCGCGACAGGCAAGGGCCCACAACGTAGTGAGGCGACCTCAAATGGCCTTTCACAAGCCACCTGGTTTTGCAAGGGGGTCACCTGGGTTTTTGGCCCTGTGCTCGGCGGCCATCTAGGGAAACCTACCAAACCCACACATTTGCTGAAAAGTAGAGACCCGGGGCTTCCAGGAGGTATGGCTTGCGTGGATCCCCCAACGTTTCTTACCAGAATCCCCTGCAAACCTCACTTTTAGCTGAAAAATCACTTTTTCACACATTTTGTGTGGGAAAGTGTGGCATCACTGGCCTCACACAAATTTCCTACCACCCAGCGTTCCCCAGGTCTCCCGATAAAATGGTGCCTCACTTGTGTGGGAGGCCCAAGTACTCGCGTCAGGCAAGGGCCCACAACATAGTGAGGCGACCTCAAAATGGCCTTCACAAACCACCTGGTTTTGCAAGGGGGTCACCTGGGTCTTGGCTCTGTGCTCGGCGGCCATCTAGGGAAACCTACCAAACCCACACATTTCTGAAAAGTAGACACCTGGGGCTTCCAGGGAGGTATGGCTTGCGTGGATCCCCCATCGTTTCTTACCCAGAATCCCCTGCCAACCTCACTTTAGCTGAAAATCACTTTTTCACACATTTTGTGTGGGAAAGTGTGGCATCACTGGCCTCACACAAATTTCCTACCACCCAGCGTTCTCCAGGTCTCCCGATAAATGGTGCCTCACTTGTGTGGAGGCCCAAGTACTCGCGACAGGCAAGGGCCCACAACGAGTGAGGCGACCTCAAATGGCCTTCACAAAACCACCTGGTTTTGCAAGGGGTCACCTGGGCTTTTGCCTGTGCTCGGCGGCCATCTAGGGAAACCTACCAAACCCACACATTTCTGAAAAGTAGACACCCGGGGCTTCCAGGGAGGTATGGCTTGCGTGATCTCCCAACGCTTCTTACCCAGAATCCCTGCAAACCTCACTTTTAGCTGAAAAATCACTTTTTTCACACATTTTGTGTGGGAGTGTGGCATCACTGGCCTCACACAAATTTCCTACCACCCAGCGTTCCCCAGGTCTCCCGATAAAAATGGTGCCTCACTTGTGTGGGAGGCCTAGTACTCGCGACAGGCAAGGGCCCAAAACATTTTTTGATAGGCAATGTTGATGTTGCCTCAAAACGTTTTGTGTCCTTGCCTGTCGCGGGTACTTGGGCCTCCCACACAAGTGAGGCACCATTTTTATCGGGAGACCTGGGGAACGCTGGGTGGTAGGAAATTTGTGTGAGGCCAGTGATGCCACACTTTCCCACACAAAAATGTGTGAAAAAGTGATTTTTTCAGCTAAAATTGAGGTTTGCAAGGGATTCTGGGTAAGGAAACGTTGGGGGATCCACGCAAGCCATACCTCCCTGTAAGCCCCCGGGTGTCTACTTTTCAGAAATGTGTGGGTTTGGTAGGTTTACCTAGATGGCCGCCGAGCACGGGGCCAAAAACCCAGGTGACTCCCTTGCAAAACCAGGTGGTTTTGAGATAGGCAATTTTGAGGTCGCCTCACTACGTTGTGGGCCCTTGCCTGTCGCGGGTACTTGGGCCTCCCACACAAGTGAGGCACCATTTTTATCGGGAGACCTGGGGGAACGCTCGGTGGTAGGAAATTTGTGTGAGGCCAGTGATGTCACACTTTCCCACACACAAATGTGTGAAAAAAGTGATTTTTTCAGCTAAAATTGAGGTTTGCAAGGGATTCTGGGTAAGGAAACGTTGGGGGATCCACGCAAGCCATACCTCCCTGGAAGCCCCCGGGTGTCTACTTTTCAGAAATGTGTGGGTTTGGTAGGTTTACCTAGATGGCCACCGAGCACGGGGCCAAAAACCCAGGTGACCCCCCTTGCAAAACCAGGTGGTTTTGAGATAGGCAATTTTGAGGTCGCCTCACTACGTTGTGGGCCCTTGCCTGTCGCGGGTACTTGGGCCTCCCACACAAGTGAGGCACCATTTTTATCGGGAGACCTGGGGGAACGCTGGGTGGTAGGAAATTTGTGTGAGGCCAGTGATGCCACACTTTCCCACACACAAATGTGTGAAAAAGTGATTTTTTCAGCTAAAATTGAGGTTTGCAAGGGATTCTGGGTAAGGAAACGTTGGGGGATCCACGCAAGCCATACCTCCCTGGAAGCCCCCGGGTGTCTACTTTTCAGAAATGTGTGGGTTTGGTAGGTTTCCTAGATGGCCGCCGAGCACAGGGCCAAAACCCAGGTGACTCCCTTGCAAAACCAGGTGGTTTTGTGAAAGGCCATTTTGAGGTCGCTCACTACGTTGTGGGCCCTTGCCTGTCGCGGGTACTTGGGCCTCCCACACAAGTGAGGCACCATTTTTATCGGGAGACCTGGGGGAACGCTGGGTGGTAGGGAAATTTGTGTGAGGCCAGTGATGCCACACTTTTCCACACACAAATGTGTGAAAAAAGTGATTTTTTCAGCTAAAATTGAGGTTTGCAAGGGATTTGCAAGGGATTCTGGGTAAGGAAACGTTGGGGGATCCACGCAAGCCATACCTCCCTGGAAGCCCCCGGGTGTCTACTTTTCAGAAATGTGTGGGTTTGGTAGGTTTCCCTAGATGGCCGCCGAGTACGGGGCCAAAAACCCAGGTGACCCCTCTTGCAAAACCAGGTGGTTTTGAGATAGGCAATTTTGAGGTCGCCTCACTACGTTGTGGGCCCTTGCCTGTCGCGGGTACTTGGGCCTCCCACACAAGTGAGGCACCATTTTTATCGGGAGACCTGGGGGAACGCTGGGTGGTAGGAAATTTGTGTGAGGCCAGTGATGCCACACTTTCCCACACACAAATGTGTGAAAAAAGTGATTTTTTCAGCTAAAAGTGAGGTTTGCAGGGGATTCTGGGTAAGGAAACGTTGGGGGATCCACGCAAGCCATACCTCCCTGGAAGCCCCCGGGTGTCTACTTTTCAGAAATGTGTGTGTTTGCTAGGTTTCCTAGGTGTCGGCAGAGGTAGGGTTCAAAAACTACAGCTAGGCACTTTGCCAAAAAAGGGTCATTTTTCACTGCGAAATTGAGGTGTGACCGCGCTGCGCTTTGCGCCGTTTCCTGTCGCAGGCACTAGGCCGACCCACACAAGTGAGGTACCATTTTTCTCGTAAGACTTTGGGGAACGCGGGGTGGGTGGAAATTTGTGGATCCACGCAGATTCCAGAACTTTCCACCACAGAAATGTGGGGAAAATGTGGTTTTTTTGACAATTTTTTATGTTTGCAAGGGATTCTGGGTAACAGAACCTGGTGGGAGGCAGTCAAGTCACCCCATCCTGGATTCCCCTGGGTGTCGAGTTTTCAAAAATGTATAGGTTTGCTAGGTTTCCCTAGGTGCCGGCAGAGCTAGGGTTCAAAAACTACAGCTAGGCACTTTGCCAAAAAAGGGTCATTTTTCACTGCGAAATTGAGGTGTGACCGCGTTGTGTTTTGCGCCGTTTCCTGTCGCAGGCACTAGGCCGACCCACACAAGTGAGGTACCATTTTTCTCGTAAGACTTCGGGGAACGCGGGGTGGGTGGAAATTTGTGGATCCACGCAGATTCCAGAACTTTCCACCACAGAAATGTGTGGAAATTTAGTTTTTTGGACAATTTTTTATGTTTGCAAGGGATTCTGGGTAACAGAACCTGGTGGGAGGCAGTCAAGTCACCCCATCCTGGATTCCCTGGGTGTCTAGTTTTCAAAAATGTATAGGTTTGCTAGGTTTCCCTAGGTGCCGGCAGAGGTAGGGTTCAAAAACTACAGCTAGGCACTTTGCCAAAAAAGGGTCATTTTTCACTGCGAAATTGAGGTGTGACCACGTTGCGTTTTGCGCCGTTTCCTGTCGCAGGCACTGGGCCGACCCACACAAGTGAGGTACCATTTTTCTCGTAAGACTTTGGGGAACGCGGGGTGGGTGGAAATTTGTGGATCCACGCAGATTCCAGAACTTTCCACCACAGAAATATGGGGAAAATTTGTTTTTTTTTACAATTTTTTATGTTTGCAAGGGATTCTGGGTAACAGAACCTGGTGGGAGGCAGTCAAGTCACCCCATCCTGGATTCCCCTGGGTGTCTAGTTTTCAAAAATGTATAGGTTTGCTAGGTTTCCTAGGTGCCGGCAGAGGTAGGGTTCAAAAACTACAGCTAGGCACTTTGCCAAAAAAGGGTCATTTTTCACTGCGAAATTGAGGTGTGACCGCGTTGCGTTTTGCGCCGTTTCCTGTCGCAGGCACTAGGCCGACCCACACAAGTGAGGTACCATTTTTCTCGTAAGACTTTGGGGAACGCGGGGTGGGTGGAAATTTGTGGATCCACGCAGATTCCAGAACTTTCCACCACAGAAATGTGTGGAAAATGTGTTTTTTTGGACAATTTTTTATGTTTGCAAGGGATTCTGGGTAACAGAACCTGGTGGGAGGCAGTCAAGTCACCCCATACTGGATTCCCCTGGGTGTCTAGTTTTCAAAAATGTAAAAATGTATAGGTTTGCTAGGTTTCCCTAGGTGCCGGCAGAGGTAGGGTTCAAAAACTACAGCAAGGCACTTTGCCAAAAAAGGGTCATTTTTCACTGCGAAATTGAGGTGTGACCACGTTGCGTTTTGCGCCGTTTCCTGTCGCAGGCACTAGGCCGACCCACACAAGTGAGGTACCATTTTTCTCGTAAGACTTTGGGGAACGCGGGGTGGGTGGAAATTTGTGGATCCACGCAGATTCCAGAACTTTCCACCACAGAAATGTGGGGAAAATGTGTTTTTTGGACAATTTTTTATGCTTGCAAGGGATTCTGGGTAACAGAACCTGGTGGGAGGCAGTCAAGTCACCCCATCCTGGATTCCCCTGGGTGTCTAGTTTTCAAAAATGTATAGGTTTGCTAAGTTTCCCTTGGTGCCGGCAGAGCTAGTGTTCAAAAACTACAGCTAGGCACTTTGCCAAAAAAGGGTCATTTTTCACTGCAAAATTGAGGTGTGACCACGTTGCGTTTTGCGCCGTTTCCTGTCGCAGGCACTAGGCCGACCCACACAAGTGAGGTACCATTTTTCTCGTAAGACTTTGGGGAACGCGGGGTGGGTGGAAATTTGTGGATCCACGCAGATTCCAGAACTTTCCACCACAGAAATGTGGGGAAAATGTATTTTTTTGACAATTTTTTATGTTTGCAAGGGATTCTGGGTAACAGAACCTGGTGGGAGGCAGTCAAGTCACCCCATCCTGGATTCCCTGGGTGTCTAGTTTTCAAAAATGTATAGGTTTGCTAGGTTTCCCTAGGTGCCGGCAGAGGTAGGGTTCAAAAACTACAGCTAGGCACTTTGCCAAAAAAGGGTCATTTTTCACTGCGAAATTGAGGTGTGACCGCGTTGCGTTTTGCGCCGTTTCCTGTCGCAGGCACTAGGCCGACCCACACAAGTGAGGTACCATTTTTCTCGTAAGACTTTGGGGAACGCGGGGTGGGTGGAAATTTGTGGATCCACGCAGATTCCAGAACTTTCCACCACAGAAATGTGGGGAAAATGTGGTTTTTTTGACAATTGTTTATGTTTGCAAGGGATTCTGGGTAACAGAACCTCGTGGGAGGCAGTCAAGTGACCCCATCCTGGATTCCCCTGGGTGTCTAGTTTTCAAAAATGTATAGGTTTGCTAGGTTTCCCTAGGTGCCGGCAGAGCTAGGGTTCAAAAACTACAGCTAGGCACTTTGCCTAAAAAGGGTCATTTTTCACAGCGAAATTGAGGTGTGACCACGTTGCGTTTTGCGCCGTTTCCTGTCGCAGGCACTAGGCCGACCCACACAAGTGAGGTACCATTTTTCTCGTAAGACTTTGGGGAACGCGGGGAGGGTGGAAATTTGTGGATCCACGCAGATTCCAGAACTTTCCACCACAGAAATGTGGGGAAAATGTGTTTTTTTTGACAATTGTTTATGTTTGCAAGGGATTCTGGGTAACAGAACCTGTTGGGAGGCAGTCAAGTCACCCCATCCTGGATTCCCCTGGGTGTCTAGTTTTCAAAAATGTATAGGTTTGCTAGGTTTTCCTAGGTGCCGGCAGAGCTAGGGTTCAAAAACTACAGCTAGGCACTTTGCCAAAAAAGGGTCATTTTTCACTGCGAAATTGAGGTGTGACCACGTTGCGTTTTGCGCCGTTTCCTGTCGCAGGCACTAGGCCGACCCACACAAGTGAGGTACCATTTTTCTCGTAAGACTTTGGGGAACGCGGGGTGGGTGGAAATTTGTGGATCCACGCAGATTCCAGAACTTTCCACCACAGAAATGTGGGGAAAATGTGGTTTTTTTGACAATTATTTATGTTTGCAAGGGATTCTGGGTAACAGAACCTGGTGGGAGGCAGTCAAGTCACACCATCCTGGATTCCCCTGGGTGTCTAGTTTTCAAAAATGTATAGGTTTGCTAGGTTTCCCTAGGTGCCGGCAGAGCTAGGGTTCAAAAACTACACCTAGGCACTTTGCAAAAAAAGGGTAATTTTTCATTGTGAAAATGTGGTACGTCCACGTTGCATTTTGAGCCATTTCCTGTTGTGGGCACAAGGGCTACCCACACAAGTGAGGTACCATTTTTATCGGGAGGCTTAGGGTAACACAGAATTGTAGAGCAACTGTTATTACCTATTGACTTTCGATGCATTTCTGCCTTCCAAATGAAAGACAATGTGTAAAAAATAAGTCATTTTGAAAAATGACCTATAATTCTCATGCTAGTATGGGTACTCCCAATTTCGGAAATGTGCAAATATCTACTGTTTCTAAAATCTACATTTTGTTCCCATTTCAGAAATACATAGGTGTCTTTCATAACAATTTTTCCATGTATACATTTTCCCATAATAATTGCTATATACCCGGTACTTAAAAAAAAATCATTGCAAGATGTTGCTCAATTATTGGCTCTGGGTTCGTCGGGTTCTTGGTGAACCTACAAGTCCTATATATCCCCACAACCAGAAAGGTCCAGCGGATATAACGGTATATTGCCTTCAAATAGCTGTCATAATTAGAAGAAGTTACAGGTGAAAACGTTGACACAAATGGCTGTTTTTTTCAACTAATTTTCAATTTTTCCTTTATTTAACTGTTAGTTTCTATAAGGAAAACTTTAAGGATCTACACAAATGACCCCTTGCTGAATTCAGAATTTTGTCTACTTTTCATAAATGTATGGCTTTCCAGGATCCATTATTGGTTTCATACCCATTTCTACCATTAACTGGAAGGAGGTTGAAAGCACAAAAAATAGCAAAAATAGGCTATGTCCCAGAAAAATGCCAAAACTGTGTAAAGAAAGTTGGTTTTCTGACAAAAGTCTGCTTGTCCCTGAAAGCTGGGAAGATGGTGATTTCATCCCCACAACCCCTTTTTGATGCCATTTGCAGGGAAAAATCAAGACGCTTTCATCTGTAGCCCTTTTTTGCCTTTTTCCAAAAAAAACCAAAATTTAGCTGTATTTTGACTAATTTCTGGGTCCCCTCCAGGGGAATCCACAAACCCTGGGTACCTTTACAATCCCCATGATGTTAGAAAAAAAGGACGCAAATTTGGCATGGATACCTTATGTGGTCAAAAAGTTACAGGGGCCTAAGCGCGCACTACCCCAAATAGCCAAAAAAAGGCTTAGCACAGGAGGGGAAAAGGCCTAGCAGCGAAGGGGTTAAAAAGGTATTAAAAACCATTTGACATACTTTATATAAAACTTACAGAAGAATAAAAAATGTAATGTAGTTTGCCCGCTCTGTCCATCACACTGGCATGGCAGGAAATCTAAGTTGGCGTGAAAACCAAGACGGAAACAAAGTAAAAATGTCACTGTGCCAGCCCTTAGATGGAAAAGGAGTCCCCTCTCCCAATGGCCTATAGGCTTTGTGAGATAGCTGGCCAACTGATAATAAGTGTTCTGAATAGACATAAAAGTGACTACAGTTGGTTTCCTGGACTCCCTATCAAGTCTTGCCTTACTATAATGCATATAGAGTGTCGTCCGGAGATCTTTTTTGCTTACGGTATCTGTCTCATTTGGGATCAGAAAAATATGTTCATTATTAACCCTGCTTAGACTCAATCTCACCTCAGCTAGCCAAGGAATGTCCATCCCTTTTCACACTTAAGGCAGTCTCCTATAATGTCTCTTGTGAGAGACTCCACTGGATTTGTCCAAATGGCTAACCAAAATAGAGCAGGGCGGGCCTTTATATAATCTTCAATATAGTGTAATTTTAATTCGCTATGGCAAACATATTGAGACGTAGAGATAGGGGCACCCAAAAGTTTCTGACAGAATTAAATTAAATTATTAGCTTTTATAAAGCGCATAGCTACCCGAAGGCGTCCCAGCGCTCGCGTCTAGACAGAAGTTTACAACAGGCTATGCAACTGGTTGTTGGAAGAGCCAGGTCTTAAGAAGTTTCCAAAACGGAAGCAGATGGGATTCAGCTCGAAGGATGGGGGGCATTGTGTTCCACAGTCTAGCCACATTGTAGACAAATGACCTACCTCCGCTTCTTGCCCTATTTATTTTCGGGTAACTGCAAAGTGGAGATGGGTAGAGCTGAGGCATTTTTGAGGGAGATAAGGGGTGATCAGATGTCTATTAATAGCTGGGCCATTACCCCAGAATGTCCTATGGGCTATACACAGGGCCTTAAATTTAACTCTGTTGGAGACAGGTAGCCAGTGTAGTGTTCTCAGGGCTGGTTTGGCTGAATTATTTTTCGGTACCCCCAGAACCTATTTTCCTCACACTGGATCCTACAACTCTTTGAGAAGCCCATACCTCTGCGCCATAGGTTGCCGTAGGTATACACTGAAATTTGAAAATGTTTAAAATGGCTAAAATAGCCCATGTCCTCCTAGGTTGGGGGAGACAAAGAACCAAATGAATAGCTTTAGAAAACGTATTCCTGCAGTTTACCATATGATCAAACCAAGAGCCATTAGCAGTAAAGACCAACCCCGGATAGGGAAAAGTGCTAGTGCATTGTAAACATTGATTACCCATGGAGATGGAATTTAAAAGGCGCTTGCTCGGCCCGCAAGCCATTATAAAAGATTTTTTTAAATTAGTGCATAGGTCTAAACTGGCCATGAAATCAACAAAACCCCGCACTAAAAGGTGTAGGGCATTAGGTGTGCAGCCCATTAATACCGCATTGTCGGCATATAATAGGTCGGGGAGAGTGTTACCATTAACTCTGGGGACAAAATTAGTGAGCACTGTCAGGGATTTGTGTAGATTGTTAATATATATCATAAAAAGTAGAGGGGCCAGAAAACATCCCTGCCTGACCCCTCTACAGACTCTAATGTTATTAGAGACCTCCCCACCAGTGTTGATCCTGATCCAAGCTTTCAAATCCTTATGCAAGTATGGTAAAAAGTGTAACCTCATCTAACCCATGTTCTAATAAGAGGGACCATAATCGTGACCGATTAACATAATCAAAAGCTGAAGTCAGGTCCACAAAGGCCAATAGTATTGGTGACCGCTGTGCAATAGTAAATTTCTCAATTATTGGGTTGAGATTTAAACATTGTTCAACAGTGCCTGCTTTACTCCTAAAACCTAGTTGACATGGTTGTAAGATAAAAATGTCTTTAGTCCATGGTTTGATCCTGTTATATAAAACCCTCCCTAAGATGTTCAGAATATTATCAATCAGGGAGATAGGTCTGTAACAGCTAGGTTGGGAGCGATCACCCTTTTTAAAAATTGGGACAATAATACTAGTTGACCAGGTACTTGGTAGCGGGCATTAGTTAGGTTATTAAAAACATTTAGCAAAAGCAGGGCCCAAAAATCGGGTTTGTGGTAAAAGGAGATCAATGGGTAACCTATCTGGACCTGGGGCTTTATTGCCCAGGCTCTAGTGTATAGCTTCCTCAACTTCAGGTAGGGATATTAATATCCCTGTAGGGGCTCGGAGCTCAAACGGATCTTCGTCATATGTGGGAGCTGTGTATATCATAGAAAAAGGAGCCTCCCAGACCTCGCTAGTTATTACAACTGATCGGTGTTAGTGGTTGTCCCATTGCTCTCATGTCTTTAACAGCAGCCCAAAAGGTTTTCCCATTCTTTAAACTAGCGGCACTGGCAAGAGCATCCCATCGTTCATTTAATAATTCTTCCTTCCTATGGGATATAGCCAGCTTATACTTCTGTCTGAGCGACTTAATTAAAAGGTGGCACCTCTGGTTGGTTGATAGGGCCTTGCGTAGCTGTCTATTAATCAATGAACACTCACTATTGAACCATCTAGGTCCATGTTGTGTAGTGACAGCAGGTTTTGATAATGCAGATTTTATAGCCTCGCAAAGTTTAGTAAATGCGCTAATTACCTATGGGAATGGGTTCCTGTACTGACAGACAGGAGTCGATAAGTCTCAAATTATCTCTAACCACCATATGAAACAAATCAGCGCTATTAACCCCTCACCACAATAATCTTAATCTATCCGTTGAGGGTACCAAATTCCTAGCGCCACATTCTGTTTTATACGTCGGCCTGGGGGACAATCTCAGCACTACTTTAATCAAGTTGTAATCGCCGTGGTGTGTGAGAACAACCTCAGCTTTCAATAAAAAGTCCTCAAGAGTGGAAGAAATTGAGATATAATCAATAGTGGTGGCACTGCCCTTCCTCTGTATGTTGGATCAGATAAGTTATTATTATTAATTGCAGCAGCAATATCCATAACATTACTCAAATCATGACTTCGCAAATGTACCTTTAACTCCACACACCTGTGGCAAATTTGTCCTCTGGTGCTGGGCCTTGGAACAGCAGAATCTTCACTGGGAAGCTTAGCATTAGAATCGCCCCCCAAACAGATTCCAACTTTTGTCAGAACTGTCGCAGTTCTTTAGGGTGGTGACAAAGTCAAATAAATTAATACAATTTGTATTGGGAGAACTGTGAAAGTCATTGTTATAGAAATTGAGTAAATCAATAGATACCTCCCTTTTGTATAATAAAGCTTGAAATGTATCACTTTGGGTGTGTGAAACCTTAACACTACCCCCTGCGGCTATGTTCACCCAGATTGAAAGGCCACGGGACGGTCGACCAGATTTGGGAGTTGGGGCTACAACATTAAAACATTCAAACCCTTCAAGGGGGAACTGGTAGCGGTTAGTTTCCATCCCATTAGGAGTGTTTTGAGACAGAGAGTTGTAATGCCTTGGTTACTTCTGGGGACTGACATAATGTCTGGTATGCGCCTTATCCATAGTGGCTATAATGAGATTATATGTTCACAATGCATTATCAAAACTAATTTTTTCTTACTTTTAGAACGTAATTTCGGGACTTATCAACAACTCTCTGCTCTAAATTTGAGGACCACTGTGTACTCTGGGGCCTCATATTTTGGATGCCCATTTGATCCCTTTTAAGGTATGACTTTCTGTGTCTTAAATACATTTAGTCCGTTGCCTCTTATTTATACTGTATACTTACACTTCCCCGCCTCTTCTTATTTGCGGATATCTTTGTTATACCTCTCATAATTTTGAAATGCCTTTGTCATGGCCGTTGATAGCGCCGTCCCCTTCTTCACTCTTTGTGACAGTAATTTTGGTAATGGGTCTTATTTGGCATGGTGTTTTGCACGGAATTACAACTGTGTGCCGATTTTTGATATTTGAGCATACAATTTTAATAATATAAGTGTCATTATTTGACGGTTTGATTCATTCTAATGTGGTTCTTGTTGTTGAATGTGCTGTGTTGTTTCTCCATTAGAGTAATCTAGCTTGATTGAAATTGGGCAATCTAAGTAGGTGATGATACACCTCTATGGATGCTTTCGGACTACTGCAATTATATCCACTCATTTGACCTTTGAGAAAGGTGAGACGTCTTCTCACACTATCGATTATTTTCGCTCTTTTTTTTGTAATTTTCTTCTCAATATTTCTTTTCAATCTACATATTTTTTCATCACTTTTTTTCATCACATTTTCCCCGCCCTTCCTCTCCTTTTTTATGGTTTTTTATGATTTTTATAATTTTTTCCTTTCTTATTATAATTTTTACTTTTCCATTTTTCTGGCTTGAAGCCCCTGATACTGGGCCTTCGCCATGTAGATTAAATTTCCTTTGTCTGTCCGAAACATTAATTTGTATTATCTATTCTTCCTACCTTTTTCTTTCCTTTCCCACCCTTTACATTTATACTTTTTGGTTAAATTGTATGGTCATATGTGTTTTTTCCTATGTTTAATTTTGGCTTAATTGTATGGTCATATGTGCTTTACTCACATGTTTATGTATTTTTTCCCTTTCTTGGTATTTTATTGGTGTCATGTAGTCCCTTTTAAAAAAAAAAATGGTGTGTTTTAAATCTCTGTATTGATCTTGGGTCATCTCAGGTATATGGCTTGATATTGTCTAACAATCTATTTGTCCTATGTACATTGTGCATTTATATGTTTTATATGTATATTTATGTTGTTTATGTTTTGATTATTACAGCCCTGACGAAGTTCACGTGGCACTGGGGAACGAAACGCGTTGGCTGTGTGCCGGTTTTTAAAAGAAACAAACAACTTTAATAAAAAGAAGAATTTTTGGACTACGTATGCTTCTTGACTGATTTTAATTAGAGTGCACGTTCCTTTCTTGTGGACTTTCTCTATTAATTGACATCCCTCAGCAGCGGATGCCGGGAGCAGTTGCACTCGCGTGAGATATTTGAAACTGGTGGAATTTAAGTGCTTGACCTTGGTCAGCTGCTGTGCGCTTCTTTGTCTTTTGAAACCCTTCAAGATATATGCTTTTAGTGGCCCAGGTTTCTTGGAACATAAGAATGTCCTACTGTCTAACGAATTCCAGCCAGTCTGCTAGATCTATTTTTGATTGTAGACCAGCAACGTTCCAGCTAGGTATATTCAAATCTAGGTTATCACAGGCCTCAGGGATAGTTGTAGCAGCGTGATCGTGTGTCTCAATTATATGTGGAGGGCATATAGATATATGATCGGCCCCATCAGTCTCAGGGGGCAATGGTAGTCAATCCTGGGTATCCAGATCGGACAGTGCTGAAAATCTGTTTTGGACAGCTGGGAAAACAGGCTCATTTAAAGGGCATCTGGAGGTTGGTTTATAAAAGTAGCCCAATGGTAGAGACCACATTTTTGACGGGTTGGTATTTGTAATCTCCTGACTTCTCAACAATGACCTTACCATAGATGGTCTATGAAAATTAATAACAATGCAGTCCCCTTCTATGTTCTTAGGTGAGTCACCTACCCACCCCACTCTTCGTACCATGATTATCTCTTTCGCATTTAACACATTGAACCTCTTATTCTTAGACAACTAGTCCACACATTTGTTGAGCAGTTGATCCCAGATTTCCCTCTGTTCCTTCCTGAGGGTTGGTACCCCTGCCAGCATCAAAACATAGGGGCAGGCTGCCGGCGGCAGTCCCAGCACATCTGTATTATGCCTAGGATGGATCCTACTCAGTGGGTCAGATTTAATACTGCTAAATGTGCCCAAATTCAATCGGTCACCAACGGGTCTATTAATAGGTTCGAGTGTAAGAACAAGGGGGGAGAATGGATCGATCCCAGCCGAGGTTGGTGAGCCGTTGTTAGAAAAAAGAGGTTTTGGCGCTGTATTAACCTTAGGGAGGAGGCACTCCCTTAATTGAGTGCATATTTTACAAGAGGATACAACTAAGGGGCCGGCAGACAGGCACGTAACAGTAAAGGGGGGGTTGACATTAGATAAAGCATTGGGTGAAGGAATAGACACTCCCCCGGGGACTACATTAGTTTGGACTGTCTCTCCCCGTTTGGTGAATTTGTTCATAAAAATGTCCAAATGATCCAAACGTTCCCATAGAGACATACATTTTGTGTCTATCATATCACTAATCCGTGAGCAATGAAAGCATCCCCAAGATCTAGTGCGGCGGGTGCAACTTTCGTCTGAGTGCAAATAGAATGGCTAGACTTCCAGCTCGATGCTGGTCCCAAGATACTGGCACTAGATGATGATTGCATCCAGGAGGACAAACAGCTGCGGGATGAACTAGTGCATGGGGGCAGTTTCCTTTTGGTACAGACAGGCTTCCCAATCTTACTTTTGACGTTTTGTAGCCAATACTACTGCAGTTGTTGGGGTACCCATAATTGGCTGTGTCTCTGGCATGTCATGCCCTTGGGCACCAGGAGTGCTCCTACTAGGAAACAGCACGTTATTAGAGCCATCTGTCTGATGCAGGGGGTTGCAAGGTATAATAGTAGGTGCTAGGTCAGCTGATACCACTCCAGTTGCAGAGCCAGTCTGTACTGCCTCACTTCCCAAGGACAATTTGCACTCTGTTAACTCTATCTCATTCGACCACTCTCTCCAGCATGCTGTCAAGAGTAATGGCGGAACGCGCAGGTGGAGGGCCAGTACGTTTCCCCAACACAGGTATTTGGCCAAACTATTACCAGTCCAGTTATTACAGGAGAACACTCACCTCGAATCTCTAAGCCAGCGCTCCTATATCAGTCGAAAGAGAGTGGGCCCAGCCTCTGCCGGCTGCTGACGGGCGCAGACGTGGCCCAGGCGTGTCTGTGGGAGCACGGGACTGCTTAAAGCGCGTCCTGCTGCGCGATGACGTGAGCGGCGTGTCTGCCGCAAGGCTGCCGCAAGACTGACTGGGGGCTGGAGTTCTGCTCCCCGGTGTGGCACTGACGGACTCATATGCAGAGAACACTCAACTTATCCTCTTGCTCACAGTAGACCCCTTCACTGCCAGAACCAACTTCTGTGACACTATGACCAATGTGGCCGACTAGATGAGAAACAACTGCCTTAAACTCAACTCCGACAAGACAGAAGTACTCATCTTTGGGAAGAACTCTTCCATATGGGACCACAGCTGGTGGTCAGCAGAACTCAGACTAACACCCATGCCAACAGACCATGCACGAAACCTAGACATCATCCACGACAGTGAACTGACCATGAAATGACAAGTCAATGCAGTCACCTCCTCCTGCTTCCACACCCTTTGCACGCTCCGGAAAATCTTCTGATGGATCCCAGTCAGCACCAGAAAATCCTTCACTGAGGTCCTCGTCACTGGACGCCTCGACTACAGCAATGCACTCTACGCCGGCATCTCCACCCAGCTCCTTAGAAGACTCCAGACCATATAGAATGCTGCAGCCAGACTCATCCTGGACCTCCCCAAACTGACCCACATCACCCCCACCTCAGAACCCGCCACTCGCTCCCCATCCAGAAGAGATGCCAGTTCAAGATCCTCATGCACAAAGCCATACACAATCAATGACCAGCCTGCATCTACCAGCGACTTAACTTCCATGTACCTGCAAGACACCTACCTGCACTCCTCCTCATTAGCCCTTGTGCACCGCCCCGCATCCGTCGGTACACCAGGCGGTGGGTCCCCACCTATCTTCATTAACATTTATCTGAAACCCCATGCTACTGTTTAGGCGGCCTCAGCATTAAGTTGTATACCTATGGGTTATTTTCCCTTGCGTGGTTGTCTGATTCCTCCACAACCAACATTTCTGAATGATTACTCCAGACCGGGTGATGGATACAAGAGAAGAGACATAAAATGAATCCTACAAGGCAAATGTTTGTCAGCGCTGCTGTAGCACTATCATGAAGCCTTTTGTTCCCATTATGGGAAAAGTACCCCATCTCGGGCACAGTGGGAAACTCCCTGGCATCTTCAACCCTGATTTTTCCATTAGTTTGTTAATATGCCCAGCGCAGTTCAATGCCAGACGACCAAAACCCAAAACCCAAAACACATCATCATAGGACGACCCATATTTGGGAGTCTGCGATGGAAAGCTCACTATTCTGTAGTGAGGCAGACCTGGGCTTTGGCCAGTGTCATGCCATACTAATACCAACGTGGACCTATACAAACACCCACAGCACAACATAAAATTGACTTGTATAGGGCCCTGAAATACTGTAGAGAACAATCAAAGGGTAATTCCCTTTAATGCCTTACATTATCTGTGCCCAGCCTACAATTCACCCACAGAGCTGATGCCTTTTGTCACCTATTGTCTTCCTGCATGCTGAAGATTGTCAGTGTTCTCGAAGTGGTGTGCTGAACGTGGGACTAAAACATGTTTTCCTCCCTTGTCTGTGCTCTATGGGAGACCAAGAGTGATGCACTGCACAATGACAGGGCAAATGCTTTTCCTTTCACCAGCACCAGAGAAGGATTCATGGAGAGGTATCTGCTAGGGAAAACAATAAATCATAAACTCATTCCTTTGGGGATAAGCAGTAGCCGATGTGTTTTTTGCTTCACCTTAAGGCAGTCTGATTTGCAACACTAATAAAAGCAGAGTTTGGGGATCATGCTAATCTGCGCATGACAGGTTGACCGCCCCGAGAGGGGCGGCAAAATCATCATGTGCACTTTAGTGTGCTCACCACTCCTCCCCTGCTCTGTGAGCAGAGCAGCCCCACCCTCATGCTGCCACAGTCAGGGAAGAATAACATGATAATAACACCACGCAGAGGTACGTTTTATATATGTAAAGTTTTGAAATTTCATGGTGTGGCAAGAGTACATCTTTCCATATGCATGTGAAACATGCAATATAAATCATGTAAAACTCACTCTTGTGAAAGAAGGCTTTGCTTCAGAGTGGTAGAAGACAGTTCATGTAAATTATGAAAGGGCGACTACATAATTGTTTCAGTGTAAACTAATTCCATGAAACATGCCCATTTGCGGTGCATATAAACATCCTCTGTTACCTGTGTTTTAAAGGTGCCATGTCTGCAGTAGTATGTAAGGTATCATGAACTCCTTCGCCTGAGAATGAAGGGCCTGACTCACAAATCTATATGTGAACTCGCTGTACGTGTGAAAACAGCAGTATTTGTAAGTGCAATTTCACAAAACGGGAATTTGAATTTAGCAAATACTGATTTACTCCCACATGAAAAACACTAACATGGTAGAATTTAAATATATCTTCTCACAGGGACAGGTTGTTGTTATTTCCAGGTTGGGGACACCTGCAAAAGGTGGTGAACACACACCAACACGGAATTTTGTAGGTATTCAAAATTATTTAGCACATTGTTTCATGACCTTAAAAATGAGCATATGCAGTGGCGGCTCCTCTGTTAAGATGGAGGAGCGTCGCCCCACTGCTGCTGTGCAGCATTAAAAGAAAGGTAAAATAAAATGATCATAACGTGGTGGTATTATCATTTTATTCTTCCCTGACTGTGGCAGCATGAGGGTGGGGCTGCTCTGCTCACAGAGCAGGGGAGGAGTGGTGAGCACACTAAAGTGCACATGATGCTTTGGCCGACCCTCTCGGGGTGGTCAACCTGTCATGCGCAGATTAGCATGATCTGCAGCCTGCATGGAGAACATGCCCAGGCCCCCAGTCCCTGTCTGAGCACCGCATTCTGCAGCACAGATAGAAAGAGCAAATCTCTATTATTGATTGTTTATGTGCAGGATGGTGTCCCTTCCTGCACATAAACAATCTCCCCTGCAGCACAGGCACCCTTGCAACATGGTGCAAGGGTTTCTGCGCTGGAGCTATGCAGCTTTTTTAGCAGTAGCACTGGGGGAAAACCAGGGATGCATTGTATTTTTGTAAACACGAAGCATCCCTGCATTTTTAAAATGTCGGAGCGCCGTTTGCCAATTTTGGTGTAACACTGCACTCCAGCATCTTCTTGTAAATATCTCCCTATGTTTCCATCTCACTGGTGCTGCTCTGACAGGGCTTTCCAAACTGAACTAAACTTATCAAAAAGCTGGTTGTGTGTGTGAAGGAGGCCACCAGTAGATGGATGAAGCTCACGAGGATTTAGAGACAGCAGAATGAAAGCTGCGGCCGGGCACATATCTTCAGGTGGTGTTTAGGGTAGAACACCCACTAAATATCTTTACAGTCGGGTCACACCATCCCCTGACTGTTAAGTCTGGTAGTCACATTATTTTGTTCATGACTAGTGTTTAGCATTATGAGCAGCTAGCTACCGGTGCACAGGTAAAACCCCTAGGAGCAAGTCTTTGTGTCTTCTTTAAAATTCCTCGATGGCCAGGCCCCTGCATGTCAAGTACTATTTCATGCTGCTTTGCTGACCACCAGTGACCTCCATGCAGTGGCAGGCTTTGACCTGTTTGTCATTACTGCAGTGGCTCTCCTGTTCCTGACATTGTGTGCCACAACCTCTTGCACTCCTGCATGAGCATTTCTAAAGAGTGGAATTTGCTGCTTGGTACTGATGTCTCACATTGCAATTTATGCACCTGTCTTACTTAATTTGTCACCCTTGGAATCCTACTTACCCCAGAGCAGGGGTCTCCAACCTTTTGTGTAGTAGTAGTTACACATATACAATGAAAAGCATCCACAGCTAATATTATTAGTGTTGCAATCTTGACCAGATCAGGCTAGATTATAATTAGTGGCCTCCCTATGCAAGCTTTCCAACAGTGATCACTTGAGTGCATATTGTATGGCTTCCTGCAGGAATGTAAAAAAGGGTTTATCAATTTGGAATGCCTGTACATGGATAATACATAAAGGCCGTTACTGCAAGGCCCCTTGCACCAAGGTAATAATATTAGTAATGTCTTACCAGTGATGCACAATTTATCCCTCATATGAGAAAGTGGATTGATAGTTAGGGCGGATGGTATTCACCTCAAGTGACAAGGCCACTATTCTTGTTAGGTCCTGTAAAGGTTTCAATAATTTTAACTTTAGCTCAACTTCTGGTAGCTATGACAAAGAGAAGACAGGCTTACTTTAAGAAGATATGTAAAGTTTTATAGAAGTGCCTAAACAGTTACAAATTAGAAAACATGACACAATAAAAATCCTACTTCAAGTTGTATGAATAGACAATAATTTAATAAACAAATGACACCAAATGACACCGAAACAACAAGAGGAACCAGAGATTGTAGTAACGAGGCGGCGGGAGCCAAGTTAAGCACTTGTTTATTCGAGTTGCGTTCTTCACCGAATGCCGTTTAATGGTCCCACGGTCATCTGCTCTCCTCAAGATTTGCAAGCAGCGCTTCGTTCACCATGCAAACACACACACACATCAGGGTGGAAGGGGGGAAAATGAGGAAACGGTACAAGAGTTAAATGACACCATCAATACTATAATACTGTGAAATTAGTTTACAGGACATTACATCTTTTACCTTTTATCAACAATTAGTTCAATACGTAATCTTTGAATCTGACAGGCAGTACAATTGTTCTTCTAGTCATAATGGTACCACTAGGGTTAGTAATAATCGTAGAAGACAAGTTTCCACATGTATCATTAGCATTGCTTGTACTGCATTGCTCACTTTTGTTTGAATTTTTAATTGACTCAGGTAAACTTCCTTGAACAGCTTCCTGGCCGCTCAATGGTTCTTCAGGACTAATGCCAACGACATTTGATCCATTCCACCATTGGCCATAGTGCCTTTGGTCTTAACCACACTTCTTGGCTCACTGTACTAGTGCTCATATTAGCTCCTTTTCTAGGATATTTCACTATCACCACATCACCAGCACTCAAAGAAATCTTCTTGACTACATTCCTAGCATCATAGTTCCTGTGCATGCGTTTCTGGCATTTGTCTAACAAACTACCGATTTTGGTCTCCTTTTTAGGTCTCGCCTAGCGCAGCGCGCATGCGCTGCATTAGAAGAGGGCCTCTTGGAATCACTTTAGACTTCCAAGCGACTTCTCCGTGTGGGTCTGCCTCCTCCCACACATCCCATTGGCCTTTGCGTGTGGCTTTCAATAATGAAAGCACGCAAATGGCCAAAGGCGGGGGCATGTCCCGCCTTTCCTCAAAACTTTCACTCCCATGGCCTAGGGGTCTTGGGAGCGAGCAGCGGCGCGCATTGTGCCAGCTGCATTCCTCCCTGATCGTTATCTTGGCTTTCCCGGCCGCGCTTGTTTTTTTTAACTTTAAAGCTTCCCACGGTCCCGGAAAATCTTGAACCCCAATAATGCACTTTCTGTCGTGTCTGGCTGGCTGTAGGACACGTCTTGGGTGACCTGTGCCGGGCTGTGGGGGTGGGGGATGTTACCTGTTTGTACAGCGTGAAGTAAACCCCTTTGCATTATACCTCTCAATCGTTCGACTTCCTTATTTTGAGGACATTGATTGACAGAGCTCACCTTGCATGCCCCACTGTCCCCATGTGCCCCGCCGTCTCCCAAGGTACTGTACAGCACAGCTGATGGCTCTTCGGCTTACCTCTGATTACTCGTACAGAGCAGCTTTGCATTTTTGTTTTGTCCCAGCTGTTTTTCAGTGCCCTGTAAACCAGCGTGTTTTAGAACAGTGAAAGTTGTAGTGGCTGTGTTACTGAGCGTTTTCGCTCCCTAGTTTCTACTGTAACGATTACGAAGCTTAAGTTTTAAAATATTGCGATGCATCAACTTTTAAGTGTGAGTGTGGGCATTTCGAATGCATGCCCACTTTTGCAGTCTGAGTTCTTTGCTATGCGCTCGGTACACGCATGTTTAGTTTTATGTCAGATCTGTCAGGACAGTGCATTTATGAAGTATCCGTTTATGCGCAAATGTGTTCACGAAATGTTTGATATTCATGTAAAAGGCAATGTTTCCCTGCCACTCTTGGGTGATGGTCGAGCTGCTCTCTGTATTTAGGGATGGGCAACTGCGCTGAATATTGGGGTGTCTGCGGTGGGTGTACTCTGCCCTTTGCGTTATAGGCTGTCCCAGTGAGATCCTTTTGTCCCCGGTTTATGTGGGGTTCCTTGGTTTTAAAGTGGACTGCTTTGACTTTAGGGATTAACATGGTGGTGGTGGGTGGGGTGCTTTGCTACTCATGTCCTGGGGTTTCGTACTATCATTCGAGGCTCTGGTTCTTTTGGATTTTTTTGTGGGAGGGCCTGTTGGTGGGGGGCGCTGTGGTTGCCGCTACCGTTAGGGGCACGGGGGTCCCCTGGCAGCGAGTGTGGGATGTCCGAGCTTATAATGTTATGGGGACTTTTGGGTATGGGACAGGCTCAGTTATTGCAGGGGCGTCCGTGTTGCTATGTGCTTGGCCCACATACCTTGGGGTGACCTGATTTCTTGGCGCCCCACTGGGGGCTGTATCGCCAGTGCTGTAGGGTTGTCTGCTTGTTGGAGTAGACGTGGTTCCTGGGGGTTCTGCATCTTATCTGTTGATATCCTGGTTTGAGGTTTTGGGGTGCTGTTTTCCTAGTGTTACGGGGTGTCCTGGTGTGTGGTGTTGGGGGGGGCTGATCCTAATGTACTGTCGCCTGGTCCCGCGGTTCTCGGGTTCCTCGAGCCGCGGCATGATCGGGGTTGTGGGGGGAGCACTACCCCCATAGCCTCTGGGATCCTCGGCTTCCTTGACAGAGGAGTGCTCAGTGCCGCTTGCTGTCACTGACAGCCCTCCCATCCTTCACCTCCATGTGCCTCTGTTTATCAAGCAGTAATTGGTTAACAGGAGCCGGCTGCAGACAGTGTGCGCAGGAGGCATGGCGCTGGCCTTTTCCTTCTGTGTGCTCCCGCGCGCTGCATCTGTTTCCTCCAAGGCATTACTTCTGCAATCTTTTTACGTGTTTTATCTTGTTTGTGCCCCCGTGCATTGGAATAACGAGGTACTCTTTTGTGCATGTTGTTTTCCGGTCTGGTTTGTTTTGCTGTATTCTCCCATTCTATGCAAGCGTTGATTTACTTTGCTTCCATGACTGGTGTGCATTTCCACCGCATTTTCACTTGTGTGTTCGGAGTTAAGAATGTGTTCGTGCTGTACAGCTTCTGAATCCCTTTGCTAAACCGGTTCCGATAGTTCTTTGCAGTATGTCTGTCTGATCTCTGTTTGGGGCAGTTGGACACTCTAGTCCTTAAGATTTAGAACACTGCGACCTCAATTTTTCCAACAAATTCAAGTTCACGGTGATGGTCTGGGACAGTTTGGTTTCCCTAGCCTGATGGATGTCTCATGATACCCAGATTAACCAACATGAGCAACTGTGGGAAAAGTAATCCATATCGATGGGTATGCTGACACTCACGTGGGCTTTGGCTCCAGTTTGAAAGGACGATTTAAGTTTTGAGGTGTGAATAAAAGAATTGTTTTTCATAAACGTCAAAAAAAGTCTGGCACCCGATACAGTCCTGGTTATTTATGTCTCGTTTTGTCTATCGCACTGTAAACCAATAAGCCTCCAAGATACTTCTGAACCTTGCTCCAAACAGTTACATTCGGCGCTTGGCAGTGTGAGCAAAGAAACAGCTGCCTGTACACATGCTTGCCATGAATATTACAACTTTGGCTTTGAACAAAATTAAATTCCGAATGGTTAGGGTTTTTATCCGTTTAAAGAAATGTGGATATTACTGGGAAAGGTTAGCCAAGATTGGAGAATCTAAAGGATGGGGCCTGGATTTGAGAACCATTAACTGTCCCTCACCTGCAGGTGAACTTGCAAGGCTATTTGTCAACTCTATCATTGTTTTAACTTGTAAGCAGTTGTTTATTACTTTAAATGTGGAACCACATGAGTGTAGCATAGTTTTGTAGCGCTCCGTATGCAGCTCCAACTTCTCCCTGGCATATAGGGTTAACACTACTCAGATATGTAAATCCCTCACCATTAAGGCATTCATCAGCTGCTTTGCATAGCTATACGTTTGCCAGGCAATGGATGCCTTTACCTTTTGAGGAAACTTGTTAAAGCTTTTTAGGTTTTGCCACCAAAGAAACCTCACAACTCAATAAAACACATATGCTCCTACTGACCACACCATTACCAAACCACGCTTCCCTCTTCAATGGAAATGAGTGCAATTTGTTTCTTAGCTTACTGAAAGGTGCTTCAGTGACATATTAATGGTGCGACACAAGTGAGAGTTAACAATAACATAGAAAAAGTAGTGCCATTGATTTTTTTTTCCTCTTCTTTTTTTCTCCCCCACCCCTGAATACTTACTGGTACCCTTCATTACTCTAAGTAGAGGTCTTCTTCATAATAGTCCTGTTTTCTCTGTCTCTTGGACAGGAACTAACTTAGGGGCCCATTAGGATGGCGGGCGGATCGCCCCTGCCGGGCCAGCGCTAGCCACCGCCGGCTCGGCGGGGGCGATCCGGCCGCCATCCATGCCTGATTGACCCCCGCCATATTAGGATGGCTGGGGTGTCCACGGCGGACGGGAAGACCGTCCGCCGCTTTTCCGCCGGTCGACTCGTCCACCGGGTGGAAAACGGGCACAATATGGTGGCGGTGTCTGCAAGACACTGCCATCCATATTGTGATGCAGGCGGTGATTCGCATTTCCATGGCGGCGTTGCCGCCATGGAAAGGCATGCGGTTCCTTCTGTTGGGGGCCCGTTGCGGGCCCCCGGGGTGTTGGGGGGGTGCACATGGCATTGCCATGCACTACGTGGCAGGCACCACGTGGTGCCTGCCATGTAGTGCATGGCAATGCTGTGCACAGTCCTTTCACATTGTGAGCGGGTCTGCAGCCAGCAGCTCCACCCGCAATGTAAAAGGGCCAGGATGCGCCCGCCAGTGTGGCGGGCGCATCCTAATTCACATGGCGGGACCGCCGCAACTTCGGCGGTCGGTCCCTGGCTCCCTTGCGATGACGGGCGGACTTTGTCCGCCCGCCATTGTAATGGACCCCTTAGTGTTTAGGAGTGTGACATTGCAGGAGGGCGAGTAGATAGTTCATTATGAGGGTCCAGAGCAGGCCAACATTTTAGGAACCCCCCCCACTCCCGCGTCCCAAACTGATTTTTGAATTCTTCCTCAACACACAAAATGTTACTTCCAAATTGGGTTAAGGAGTGCAGGATTTTTGGATAGTTAAAAATAAACTTTTTTATCCTCATTTATGTCCCAGGTATAGCTCTAACTGCTCCCCCCATAACCTGCTTAAATAACATCCTTTAACATTGCTCACAAACACAAGTGTGGGATCACTGCTGTCTAAACACTTATAATGCCCCAAAGGCGAGACCTATTGGCTATGCCAATGCTTGTTCTTCATGTTCTCCTTTTCCACTTCTTCCACGCTAAAGACCAGTATGGTTGCAACGTGTGATGGCTAATCTACCCCTTAGCAACTCAAAGGGATTTGTACCTTTGGTGTTGTGTGGAGTGGTGCGATATGACCATAGTCTGGTTCTAAGAGCCACCTCTATGGGAATGTGAGACCTTAAAGCCATCTGAATGTTTCTTTGATGAGACAATTGGCCCGTTCAACCTGCCCATTGCTTTGAGGGTGGTACAGGGATGACCTTACTTGTTCTATGCCATTTATTCTCAAGAACGTAACTAGCTCTTGGGACACAAATTTTACCCCATTATCAGAGACTAACTGCTGAGGGAAACCCTCTCTACAAAACTACTCCTTAAGGAATTTTACCACCTCAGATGTGGTGGGTTCTGACACAAAATTAACCTCAATCATCTTACTGAAGTAGTCTACAATAAAAATGGCATAACACATTTTTAGGTGCAGAGCATTCATTGGACCATTAAAGTTGATCCTGACCTTTATCCATGGACCTTCAGGTAACTCTACAGACGACATGGGGCATTGGTGTGCGGTCATGGTTTTATCCGCCTTGGCACAGATGGAACAATAGCTAACAAACACCTCCACATCGCGGTCCACGGATGGCCACCAATATCTTTCCTTAAGCTTTTGTTTTGTTCCTGTCATCACTACATTCATGTGTGAGGGATATTAGCTTTCCTCTTGGAAATGGGTGCAATCATTGCCTCACTATGGAGAATAACTTCTTCAACAATAGTGATGTTGTCTTTTATTTTCCAGTATGGTCTTAGCGCTTTGGTCAGTATTTTTTCTTGTGGCCATTCTTTCTTTATGTACTTTTTTTATTTCTGCAAATACATTGTGCTTTCTAACAGCTGCCACGTGATGCAAATGTGATGCTTTTTTCCCCTTTCTCTGTTTTCTGGCTGAGCACCACCCCTAACCCAATCTGGTTAGCATCATAGTTAACTATACTTTGTAATTTCTCACTGAATGACTGTAGGGATGGTGCCAACACAAATTTTCATTTTATGTCCTTCATGGTCTGTTTACATTTTTCATCCCATATAAACTCTGCATCTTTCTTTAACAGTTTTCCGAAGTGGTTCAGTTTTGACGGCATAGTTCTGTATAATGATGCAAGTTCTTCTTTGTTGGTTGGTGTTAGTAACTTTGAGATTGCAGATATTAAAGATGACTTTGGCCGAACACCATGTTAGCCAATGAGGTGCTCAAGGTATTCATCTGTTCCTTTGAGAAATTTACGTTTGTCTTTCTGTAATGTTAGACCCCTGTCTTGAACCTTTTGTAAAACTTTCCGTAAAATAGACATGTGTTCCTCCTCTGTTTTGCTGTCAATTAGTATGTCATCTTGAAATGACCTTACACCTTCCACACCTGAAAAAGGTTGGTTCATTACACGTTGAAAAACAGCAGACACTGAACACAACCCAATAAGCAATGTGCGAAACTGGCATGCTCCTTCGAGAGTGATGAACACAGTGTCATATTTAGACCCTTCATCCAATTGTATTTGATGGTAGGCTGCACTAAAATCTAGTGTCTTAAAGACCTTTGCTTGGTCCAATGTCATCACCATTTCATTTGTTAGAGACAAAGCCTGACAATCAGCTACTACATGGCGGATGAGTTGGCAAAGATCAATGAACAGACAGTTTGAGCCATTCCTCTTTTTGCAATAACTACAGGTGATAAGAATTCTGATGCGTTGATAGGTTTGATTATTCTGTTGTCATACCAATGACTACAGTTTGGGCTAATAAAGATGCATTCCTTACAAGTTGCTTGACAGGTTGCATGTTTTTTCTTAAAATTATTTAATGTTTGAAATTTTTTAAGCAGACAAATTTCTCACTGAGTACTCCCTTGTACTCCTCAAGAACTGTTTCTAAATTGTCTCCCTGGATGCTGAACACTTAAGGTGGTTGGCATGGATCAATTAACAACCTTCGCTTATGCTGTTCTAGCCAGCCGAGGATATTGACATTGTATTCTACTATGTAAACTTTTGGTAAAGTATTTTTTTACTTGAATGTCGATTCTGCATTAAATACTCCTTCCAGTTTTATTTTGTGGCCTGCGTAGGCTCCTGGGATGATCCTGCTGGCTTGTAGTGGAGGTTTGCATCTGAAATTATCGTAGGTGTCTTTTGATAGAATGGTGATTCTGAACCCAGTGTCCAGCTTACCCACACTTCTTCCATTGACGTGAACATTGCCCTTTGTTGGATTCTGGAAATCTTCCTTGTTGATGATGGCCACAAGTAATATTACATTTTCCATCATTTTACTGTCATCGTAGTCTTCCTCCGACTCTGATCTTTCCAATCATTTTTCTCAGGAAATCCTCAACAGGTAATTTGTTTGCAACTGCATTCAGAATACCCTCCTTGAGAAAACTATTTATTCTTTCTACAAAACCATTAGAGGTAGGGGAATATAGTGCTATCTTCAAATGCTTGATGTAGTAACAATCAATAACATTCTTCCTGGGGTATGAGGTAAAGTGGGTGATATTGTCTTAGACTAATTCTCAAGGTGGACCCTCTATGTCAAAAATGTTCTTTAAGAATTTAATAACATTGGTGGTAGATGCTGTGAAAACAAAGTTGAAATAACTTTATTGTCAGGCTACTTTTAAAATGCTATAATATTTTCAACTATATGACATCGTAATGGTTACAAAAGTACAACAGAAATGTTGGTTACATCATCAAAAGTACAATTACACTGCAAAATATTAAACATACTATTCTGTGTCCTTCAATGCCTCTTGCAGTTATGTCCGACATGGGTTGACCCTACTTTTTCTCCAGCTGGGGCATGACTGCTGCTGCTTTGCAGGACAAGTGCATCAGTGGCAGAGATGCTGCTTACACTTCACATGACCTCGCTGTCTTGAGAGGCATCTGCAATACCACTTGCTACTTGTGCATTTTGGAGCACCTCAGCTGTTGAGGTGATCTCTCTAAGCCCCTTTCAACGTCCCCACTGAAGTGTCTCATTTCCACCTCCAGGGTTACTGTTCTCCTGGATAGGATAGAAGTGGCATTGGTGAATCTACCAATGGAACTGGTTAACCCATCCATTCTAGCCACAGTGCTCCTGTCTCGACGCCTTTGATAGACATGATCATCCACCATGTGCAGGCATAATTTTTCAATAGCGGTGCTGAGGCTGTCCATTTTTGTGTTCATGTTAGACAATTGAGTTCCAATAGTATCAAATCCAAATGACATGCATTGCTACAAGTTCTGCAGCTTTTTGTTCATGAGCTTCATCTGCTTATGTTGCAGTCACTGAATTGGGTTCATGGATGCCTCAAGGCCTCCAAACAACTTTGTATTTGCTTCAGGTTCTACAGCATGATGTGGCTCACAGTGCTGACTGCGCTCACGCACTGGGACATGCTGCTTTTGTTGTCTCATGCCTCAGCGCCAGATGGGACTATTAGGCAGAGTGACATCATCATTCTCCATTAATGGTGCCTGTGCTGACAGTTAAGCAGTGCTACATTGAGCAGGAGGTGTGCTTGGCTGACTGGCTATGGTTATGGGTTCTTCAGCTGCCATGATTAAGCCCTCCATTCTCTTCACATAGGTGTCATCAACATGTTCCTCAGGGAGATCTGTGTAAAAAATTAAATTGTATTGATTCACAGATATGATGACATGAATCACTGACATAATATCGCAAGACACATTATCGACCTACATTTCTATCGACACAAAAATATCGTTGACAATAGTATCGACATTATATACTTACTTACAAAAATACACTATCATCGAAACCACAATATTGTCATAAAAAATTATCAACATGAAAAATATCGTACACATTCTTATCGTTATCTAAAATATCGAACAATGTTTAAATACATACAAAGGGGCCGATTCCGATCTCGGTCGGAGTCGCACCCAATACCATTCGGTCGGGAAAAAAGCCATGCGAAAGCCTGTTTCCCGACCGATCCGTACAGCACACCGAACGAGTAAGTACGATGCGCACAACAGCACAGAATCCGGCCGAGCCGTACTCACACAAACCAGGTCCTGTTCCCCGACCGAGGCGAATCCGGAAACACTGAATCGAGTCGCACGGAAGGGAAAATGCAGCTCCGTCCGGCCGAACAAGTACGATGTGCTTCCCGTACGCGCCGAACCCGTCGCAACGCACGGCACGTCAAAGCATCCGGGAGAGGCGCACATAAGCTCCGATTCGCGCCACAACACGATCCACGGCTACGAGACGAACACGCCAGCGACGAGGACGAGGACGACGCGAAGCGACGAGGACGACGCGAAGCAACGAGAAGGTCGAACGACACGAACCAACCATGAATCCCTTCGTCCCGATCATACCAATATTCTACATTTACTACCGGAACAGGCACGGACGCGTACGGCGCAGAAGGTAAGTCAGACACCAACCACAAAACACATACAACACGTACACGACACATCACACACACACAGAGGGATGCAGAATATACTTACACCAGCAATAGCAGCACCATAGGGGCGGGATGCCCATCACCAATGCCACATATGCACACAGGGGCCTGAATGCGCACCACCACCCCTACCCAGGGGGGGCAGGATGCCTACCACTACTACCACCCTTAGCCAGGGGGTGCTGGATGCCTACCACTACTACCACCCTGAGCCAGGGGGGGCTGGATGCCTACCACAACTACCACCCTTAGCCAGGGGGTGCTGGATGCCTACCACTACTACCACCCTTAGCCAGGGGGGGCTGGATGCCTACCACTACTACCACCCTGAGCCAGGGGGTGCTGGATGCCTACCACAACTACCACCCTTAGCCAGGGGTGCTGGATGCCTACCACTACTACCACCCTTAGCCAGGGGGGCTGGATGCCTACCACTACTACCACCCTGAGCCAGGGGGCTGGATGCCTACCACTACTACCACCCTGAGCCAGGGGGGCTGGATGCCTACCACTACTACCACCCTGAGCCAGGGGGGCTGGATGCCTACCACTACTACCACCCTGAGCCAGGGGGCTGGATGCCTACCACTACTACCACCCTGAGCCAGGGGGGCTGGATGCCTACCACTACTACCACCCTGAGCCAGGGGGGCTGGATGCCTACCACTACTACCACCCTGAGCCAGGGGGCAGGATGCCTACCACTACTACCACCCTTAGCCAGGGGGTGCTGGATGCCTACCACTACTACCACCCTGAGCCAGGGGGGCTGGATGCCTACCACAACTACCACCCTTAGCCAGGGGTGCTGGATGCCTACCACTACTACCACCCTTAGCCAGGGGGGCTGGATGCCTACCACTACTACCACCCTGAGCCAGGGGGGCTGGATGCCTACCACTACTACCACCCTGAGCCAGGGGGGCTGGATGCCTACCACTACTACCCCCTGAGCCAGGGGGCTGGATGCCTACCACCACCCTTAGCCAGGGGGCTGGATGCCTACCAGGGGCTGGATGCCTACCACTACTACCACCCTGAGCCAGGGGGCTGGATGCCTACCACTACTACCACCCTGAGCCAGGGGGGCTGGATGCCTACCACCACCCTTAGCCAGGGGGCTGGATGCCTACCACTACTACCACCCTTAGCCAGGGGGCTGGATGCCTACCACTACTACCACCCTGAGCCAGGGGGGCTGGATGCCTACCACTACTACCACCCTTAGCCAGGGGGGCTGGATGCCTACCACTACTACCACCCTGAGCCAGGGGGGCTGGATGCCTACCACTACTACCACCCTTAGCCAGGGGGGCTGGATGCCTACCACTACTACCACCCTGAGCCAGGGGGGCTGGATGCCTACCACTACTACCACCCTGAGCCAGGGGGCTGGATGCCTACCCTACTACCACCCTTAGCCAGGGGGCTGGATGCCTACCACTACTACCACCCTTAGCCAGGGGGGCTGGATGCCTACCACTACTACCACCCTGAGCCAGGGGGGCTGGATGCCTACCACTACTACCACCCTGAGCCAGGGGGGCTGGATGCCTACCACTACTACCACCCTGAGCCAGGGGGGCTGGATGCCTACCACTACTACCACCCTTAGCCAGGGGGCTGGATGCCCACCAACACCCTTAGCCAGGGGGGCTGGATGCCTACCACAACTACCACCCTTAGCCAGGGGGGGCTGGATGCCTACCACTACTACCACCCTTAGCCAGGGGGGGCTGGATGCCTACCACTACTACCACCCTCAGCCAGGGGGCTGGATGCCCACCACTACTACCACCCTGAGCCAGGGGGCTGGATGCCTACCACCACCCTTAGCCAGGGGGGGCTGGATGCCTACCACTACTACCACCCTGAGCCAGGGGGGGCTGGATGCCTACCACTACTACCACCCTTAGCCAGGGGGGGCTGGATGCCTACCACTACTACCACCCTGAGCCAGGGGGGGCTGGATGCCTACCACTACTACCACCCTGAGCCTGGGGGGGCTGGATGCCTACCACTACCACCACCCTTAGCCAGGGGGGGCTGGATGCCTACCACTACTACCACCCTTAGCCAGGGGGGGCTGGATGCCTACTACCACCCTTAGCCAGGGGGGGCTGGATGCCTACCACTACTACCACCCCCACTCATAGGATGGACAATGCATGACACAACCTGCACACCACAACCTAGGGAATGCAAGAAAAAGACATCCCCCAACACCATGACAAGCGTGTGTAGACTGTGTCAAATGCCTACAACACCGAACATGACTTTGAACATACAATGTGACCCCCTAGCACATGTGCCACACATATATGTGTGTGGCACCCACAATGCAAGCAGGCCATGACCATTGTGGCAATGGGGTCCAAACCCCCATCATCATAGTGACCAAAATGTAAGTGTGGGGTCCATAGCTGAAGCACATTTTGAACATTGTGGCAATGGGGTCCAAACCCCCATCATCACAGTGACCAAAATGTAAGTGTGGGGTCCATAGCTGAAGCACATTTTGAACATTGTGGCAATGGGGTCTAAACCCCCATCATCACAGTGACCAAAATGTAAGTGTGGGGTCCATAGCTGAAGCACATTTTGAACATTGTGGCAATGGGGTCTAAACCCCCATCATCACAGTGAGCAAAATGTAAGTGTAGGATCCATAGCTGAAGCACATTTTGAACATTGTGGCAATGGGGTCTAAACCCCCATCATCACAGTGACCAAAATGTAAGTGTGGGGTCCATAGCTGAAGCACATTTTGAACATTGTGGCAATGGGGTCTAAACCCCCATCATCACAGTGAGCAAAATGTAAGTGTGGGGTCCATAGCTGAAGCACATATTGAACTTTGTGGCAATGGGGTCTAAACCCCCATCATCACAGTGACCAAAAGGTAAGTGTTGACAAAGAAAGAGGTGCAACTGCCAAACTGCATGGATGATTCCTGGTCACAGAACAAAAAACACATCAGTGGCAAAGTAGTGTATGTGTCCCATTGCAAAATAAATTGGGTGAGCCAAATACTGCAGTGCAAATAAGACATACCTTTGGCCATGTGCAGACAAACAACACCCATGGGGGCTGACACCGTCAACATTCATCAATGACACAATGACAGAAGTGACCATCAGAATGCAGACCCACATATTTGCACCAATGGGCACACAAATGCAGATACCCTGTGGAGACTGCAGATGTGAGGTGAACAGATACCATACCATGGCAGCAATGGGACACACAAACCATGATCATTGTGCTGACCGATGACCTAGGAGTCCCAGGGACAGCAGGGGAACCCACCAAACTACATACAGCCAATGGCACACCCAAGATATGCCAATGCAGTGGTGCAGATGCACAAACACAAACAGGCAGACCCACACTGCACATCATACACAACAGGTGAGGGGGGGTGCCAGTGTCCCCAGGCAACCACACAACACATGAGGAGACCTGAATACCAATCATACAGATGTGCATACAGTGCCACACAAAGGTAACTCATGGATCCAAATCCCCTATGTGGGCAAGCAGGCATTGTCAGATGAGAGGGAGCACAAATCACACATGTCACACAGGCACGTAGGAACAGCAACTGACACAGCAAGACACAGACACACCACAGCACCACCCCCAGGGCCCCCACAATGTGGTGACCCTGGGCTGCATTACAATCCCACTGTGATGACAAAGCTAAATGTGGTTCACACTGTGAACCACAGTCATGTGTCCTGAGCAACAAACTACCATCACACCTACACAAGCACAAATCAATCAGCATGGCCAGTAAGCCAAGGCCAACATGGAGGCAGGGGCCTAGCCGGGCAACAACTCTCATCTGCACACACTCAACACCACACCCCTCGACCTCCAACAATGTGCAGCAGTGAAGTACACATGCACTGGTGACATTGCACATGCACCCATGACTATTCCAGGGTGGTGGGTGGGAACCAAGGTGCAGAAACACATCACACATGGCCACTCAACAAGACTCCTGAATGTCTGACACACTGCACACTACGCTGTACATGGACATGACGGCAATACCACACCAACCAATGGGATCCCAGCCACAGTCACACACCAATGAAGAAGCCAAGGTCACCCACAAAGAACACACATAGACAACAACCAACATTGCAGCCCGGACCCTGAGGAGTGCCAGCAGTCACACACACAACGTGTCACAATCACTGAAAGATAACACAAACTGGAAATCACATGACAGGGGCAAACAACAAGTGCCAAGGGGAAACCTGACTGTGACCCATCTGCGTCTGCACACAAACTCAGCCCTGACAGCAAACACACCTATGGGTGACACCCTGATGACCAGTAATGTGCCATGCACCCACATCACAGAGAACCCAGGGAGAAGACTTTGGGGGAACATAGGTCAACTCAGCTAGCATCACAAACAGGTACAACACTAGGGATCACAGCATGCACAGCTAAACGGAAGTGAACACACAGACATGCACATACAACACACACCTTGGGCGCAGGCAATGTCACAGGAGTACACACTGCCATGAGGGGACTCCACTCCTGTGTGAGGAAAGCTGTGCCATATGTTGCCTCAGTAGGGCCCCATCATGTCAGCTGAGCACTTGGTCACACAATCAACAATTAGCACCAAATGAGGGCTCCCGTCACATCAGCCTGGTCATGGAAGTGCCAACGGAATCATCAGCACAGATCCAACACACTTGTATAGCAATGTTGCACTGACAACACAGATGAGTCCTTCCCCATTGATGCCCAAACCTGCATGTCCAGTGGAGATGGCCACACGGTCAGGGAAGTAGACGAATTGAACAATGGCAGGCACAACAGATGTGCAGGGGTGGAAGCCACAGATGTGAAATAGCTAATCTAAGTAGGAAATCCCATTGCCAAATACTGAACACATGACACCCTCAGATGCTGCTATGGATGACATGGATACACCACAGGATAGGACACATTCCCCCTGGACCACATGGGTTCCTGCACAGTAACACTTCATTATCATGAGACCAAATATCACCATCACTGCAGCAAGGGCATGGTTAGCATCATCAACAACATGTACATCAGAAGCATAAGCACTAGAGAACAGAAAGTTGCTTTATTCAGCATATGTGTGGAATGAAAACAAAGTCCAGAAAAAACACAAAGGCCAATGGCCAGTCCATTGTAAAAGTCCAAACAGGGTGACAGTGGCAGATGTCACCCTACGCATGCCTGCACAAAACCAGGGACAATCCACTAGGAGGGGCAACCGGGGGCAGGCCAGGCACCGCAGGGACAGGATCAGGGCTCACCAGGAGGAAGCAGGGAAGGGGTGGTGGGTGCTGGAGAGCCACTGACAACTGCAGTGGAGGTGTCTGACATGGTGTGTGCCGGCACAACTGGAGGGCATGACTCAGATGTTGTGGGTGCCGGCACGACTGCAGTGGACCCTGCAGATGGAGTGGACAGGTCCGCCACTGCAGTGCCCAAGTCAGACAGGGTGGTAGTGGACTCCACTGCAGTGCCTACCACCAGGGGAGGAGAATGGGGAACAGGCAAGGTGGGCTGGACAGAGGGGGAGGACACCCTCACCACATCAGTGGCACAGACAAGCGCAGCGGGGGTGTGGTGCCGGGAGAGCAAGTGCCAGGGGGAGAAGGCCGGATCCTCTTGGGGATGGTATATCTGTGGGTGGGGGAACCTGGGGCAGGGTGTGGTGGGGGCACCTGTGGAGTGGGGGCCTGAGGGATGGAGGAAGGAGACCTGGTGCCTGAGCTGCAGGGCGGCGGCGGGGTCTTGCTCTTACGACTCCGGGGGGACTTGCGGGTGGGGGCCTCAGTCTGTCTGCGCCTGGGGGAGGGTGTCCGGGGGCGAGGGGCACTCTGCTCCGTGTGGGGGGCTTCCTCTTCCCCCTGGATGCTGGAGCAGCTGGATCGGAGGGGAAGAGGCCGAGGTCACTGAGGAAGAGGCGCTGGGTCTTTGGGGTTGCAGGTGAGGCAAGGGAGGGTGTTTTGGAGGGAGAGGCAACTGAGGACTGCGCAGTGCTCGTGGATGCGTGTGTGTGTACCAGGGCCCCATCCCCTGTGAGTCTGGTTTCAGTCCCCTGACTGTGCGTGCGTGTGCGTTTTGTTTGTGGCGTGTGTGTCTGTGTGCTGGATGTGTGTGTGCTGGTGTGTGCCTGTGCCGGTGTGTGTGTGCTTGGGACGGGTAAGGTGCTGGGGAGTGTGGATGGAGCAGAGGCAGGAGGGGTGAGGGACTGTCTGAGGAGGGACACTGCTGCCGTCAGGGAGGAGTCCATGGACCTATTGCCCCTCTGTAGGTCAGACATGCCCGATGAGATGCCCTCCATGAACGACACCAGCTGAGTCAACAGAGCGGTGTGCGCATGGAGGACACTCAGCATGGCTGTCTGCCCTACATGGAGCTGGCGAAGGAGGTACACAGACTCCTCACTCAGGGCAGCAGGGGACACAGGGGCAGGGGGTGCGGTGCCTGGCCCAAAGGAGACACGCTCCCGAACATGGGAGCCTCCACGGACCTGGGGAATGGGAGCCGATGGGAGGGCGGTGGTGGTGCTGGTGGTGGCGGGGACAGCAACACTAGCTGGGGTGTGGTGGCTGCTGACACCCGCCTCCATAAGGGAGTCATCCTCCGAGTTGCTCTGGTCCTCAGCTGAGGTGGATGGTGCTGAGGACTCCTCGGTGTGGCTCCCCTCGCCCTCCGTGCCACTGGGTCCCTCCGACCACTCCTCGGCTGCTGACCCAGTCTGGCTCTCCGGCTCCTCCTGGTCCGTGGAGCTGTCCCCTTCCGTGGCCGTGGATGTATCTGCAAACAATGGGGAAACAGACAGACATCAGTCACCTGCACCAAACGCACACACCACTGTGAGCACAGCACATTACAGAGCAAGCCCTGGCATCATTAGTTGTACATTGCTAAAAGTGCCCTAACTGAACAGGAGCAGCCAATTGTCAGTCTGATGCCAACCATGGCACTCACATCCCACATGGCCTTGCACCCATCTGTCTGGTGTCTGTTGGATTGCAACACCCCAGTGTGGACACATGCACCAACTACACAGTAGTTGGACAGTGCAGAGGACACGGTGTGGCATGTGGACATGCACACATCACAGCTCTTGCCACTGAGTCAGTACAGGTTTCCGGATGAAAGGGATGCCCAGAGTCAAATAGGAAATGCATGTGATGCATACCAGCGACAGACACCATGATGCACCCATGTCCTGATAGCCATCGCCACAATGGTGTGCATGTAGCACATGTCACTCCCCTGCAGGATCACCAATAAGTAGACACATGCCATGGCGGAGGCATGACTGCTAAGTCATACATCACTGTCTCAGTGATGTATGACTTGGCAGCCAGACAACAACACTCTGCACTGTGTCACAATAGTAGGTCATGGGGAATGCAAGTCCTGGAGCTGCACAAGTGCACATGTACATCCCCCCACAACACATCATCTTAACCCTCATCTGTCCAGGTCATACCTATTGGACATATGGGAGACCTGTGACACTACCCTCTGAACCTGAGCCCCTCACAATCTGCTGTGAATGGGGAACAGCTGCCTGAACTTCACATTCGCATACCCCAGTCTGCACGGGCAGCTGATCAAACACCTATGTGACACACAAGTATCGTCTCCTATGGTCACATCTCCAGGGGCATGCTGAGCCCCTACCAAGAAACACCCCAGCAGTCCTGGCAACTAATCCACAGCACACTGACACAGAGGCAGACACCTGAGGGGTCAAATCACTGCGCACAATGTGTCAGCTGATACACGGGAGTGGGAGTACAGAGTGCATTGCATGGCCTGGAGTAGGCATGACTGTCCTGCCCCACATGAATGAGGGATGAGCCCTGGACAGTGGATAGCTGGCTATGTATGTGTGACACACGTAATCTGCACACTCCTGGGGCCCAAACATTGTTCCCACCCGCTGCATGGGCGTGTGCCACATACCCCAGGCACATGTGGTGGCTCAGCTCAGCAAGTGGACCGCATATCAAAGCAACACGCAGATTACATGTCCGAACACAGGCGTTGTGTGAACAATGGACCCACCCATGATGCCCACAACAGAGTTAGGGAAACAGATGCTGTCCCCCACCTTTAGTGAAGCAAACTGCAAGGACACAGTCCCAAGTGACACAATTCCCTGAATGTAAGGGCCACACCTGGGTATCAGATGAGCAGTGGGCAGTGCACAATAGAGGGACATAGCTCCTGGACAACATGACTGCTGCACTGTGGCAGTTGAACCAGGCCAGAGGAGGGCACAAAGCATGTAATACAGAGTTCACAGTGCAGTCTTTGACTCACGCCCTCCTTGCTGCTGTCTGGCCTTCAGCTGCCCATCCAGGTCTGGAAACACCACCGCCAGGATCTGGAGCATGTGGGGGGTCAGGGTCCGTGTTCCGCCCCTCCTGCGAGGAGGCGACAGCTTCAGCTGGACCCATGCAATCCTCCGGGTCCAGCCCCGAAGGTCCTGCCACCTCTTCTGGCAGTTGCGGATCCGGTGCTTATAGACCCCCACGGACCGGACAGCCCGGACGATGTCCTTCCAGATCTCCTGCTTCCGATGGGCATTAACCTGTCAGGATGACAAAGTGAAAAGGCCATTACTACACATGCAACATATCCGTGCATGACACAGTTGTATATACATGTCTCAATCACAGGGGCACATGATGTACACAGGCAGTGCAAAGCTGCCCATGGACAGTTTGCCAGACGTCACTACATGGTATCATTGCATGGGAAGTAAAACCTTGTTCAAATGCACTGTCACTGCACCATACCTGTCCAGTGCATGTCACTACACACTATGGGGGGTGACAACTACTCAGTGAGCCTGCTAGCCAGTGGCGTGCAGACTTTCAGCCTTGCTAGTCAGACAATATGCACATTCAGAAAGGCAGTGCACAGAACACTCACCTGCTCCCCTGGTGTCCCATACAGCTTGCTGTACTGTGGAAGTAGGCTGTCCAGCAGGGCCTGGTTCTCCTCAAGGCTGAAGGCTGGGGCTCTCTCCACAGTACGTGCCATTGCAGGGTCCAGAGGGGCAGAGACAGCAGCAGTGCAGTGGCAGATGTCGTCCTGGAGCATGTAGTGCAGGCAAGTGAGCTCTCAGGGGAACAGCCAGCAATATGTATGTGCTGGAGAGGCAGATACTGTCCCTTGTGTCCAAAGTGATAGGTCCAAGTCGTTTGCATCTTCTGAATCTGGCCAATCCATGGAATAGCAGCACCAAAACACGCCCACAGCATCCTTCAAATCTTCAACTTCATGACATACATGATTTTGCAACATTGTTGTGGGTGACCAACTGAATTTCCAGCAACCGACTCGTTCGAAATTCGAAAACGCGTCCTTTGCCAGGCAAGGCCATTGTCAATGGGTGCACACCGATCGGTCCATTGCGGTACAACGCGTACAGGGATACAACGCGTACCCGCACACATTGAATGCAATGGGCCGGCCAGGGGCACCGATCGGTCCATTGCGGTTCAACGCGTACAGGGGTACAACGCGTACCCGCACACATTGAATGCAATGGGCCGGCCGGGGGCACCGATCGGTCCATTGCAGTACAACGCGTACAGGGGTACAACGCGTACCCGCACACATTGAATGCAATGGGCCGGCCGGGGGCACCGATCGGTCCATTGCAGTACAACGCGTACAGGGGTACAACGCGTACCCGCACACATTGAATGCAATGGGCCGGCCGGGGGCACCGATCGGTCCATTGCAGTTCAACGCTGTATAGGGGTACAACGCGTACCCGCACACATTGAATGCAATGGGCCGGCGGGGCACCGATCGGTCCATTGCTGTTCAACGCGTACAGGGGTACAACGCGTACCCGCACACATTGAATGCAATGGGCCGGCCGGGGCACCGATCGGTCCATTGCAGTTCAACGCGTACAGGGGTACAACGCGTACCCGCACACATTGAATGCAATGGGCCGGCCGGGGGCACCGATCGGTCCATTGCTGTTCAACGCGTACAGGGGTACAACGCGTACCCGCACACATTGAATGCAATGGGCCGGCCGGGGCACCGATCGGTCCATTGCAGTACAACGCGTACAGGGGTACAACGCGTACCCGCACACATTGACTGCAATGGGCCGGCCAGGGGCACCGATCGGTCCATTACAGTACAACGCGTACAGGGGTACAACGCGTACCCGCACACATTGAATGCAATGGGCCGGCCGGGGGCACCGATCGGTCCATTGCAGTACAACGCGTACAGGGGTACAACGGGTACCCGCACACATTGAATGCAATGGGCCGGCCGGGGGCACCGATCGGTCCATTGCTGTTCAACGCGTACAGGGGTACAACGCGTACCCGCACACATTGAATGCAATGGGCCGGCCTGGGGCACCGATCGGTCCATTGCTGTTCAACGCATCACTGTACATGTGACTGGCATATGTCAGCATGCCTGTCTCAGATGGACATATGCCAGCCACAGATAGCTCCCAGGGAGTGAGGGGCACACCTACATCACGACAGCCTGTCCAAACTTTATCATAAGGCATGTAAGGCTGCATTTCCTATTGTGTGTATGTTGGTGTACATGTTGTCCTGTGGGTGTCACCTGTGGGCAGCCACCCCCAGGCTGTGCACGTGTTCATGGGGACAGGATCCTGGGTGTTACGTGTACATGACCACTGTGATGTGCAACTGTTCATATCTGTGCATGTGCCATGGTCACATTTCACGGTGGTGTATGTGTATGTCATGTCACATACCCCGTGAGTCCCATGTGGGATGGTATGTTTGAGCCAGGGTGTCCCAGTGGCACAATAGTGATGGTCCTCCACAGTCTTTGTGCATGTAGTGTTTACAATGTCTCTGATTTCATGTGCACAATGGGAGACAGTCTCCACATCCACGTTGTGTGTGCATGGACTTTGATGTTGTGCGTGTGTGTGTCACAGACGTCCATGTCTGTCCTGCCGTGGCAAGTGGGACCACTACCTGTGGGGGTCATGGTTGTTTTGCTGTGGTGTATACATGATACTCCAGGTAATGCCAGTGTCCATGTGGCAATACAGGGTCCCTGGGAATGTACCTGTCGTTGAGCTGTGGTGCCTGGGGCACATCTGTCCTCACATGTCACTGTGGGGGTGATTGTGACACGGCAGCAGGAGATGGGAACTGTGACACGGCCTCATGATATCCAATGGGCCAACCTGGGACTAATTGATGCCACTTGTTGGACCGTGTTGACAGATGTTGGCCATGTATGTACCATACATGTCCTTACGGAACTGCACACTTCATGTAGTTGTGCCTCATAATGATGTATGTTGGGATATTGAGTGTGTTCAATGCCGCATATGTGGGCTGACTGACAATCTTGCTTACTTCTCCTCTGCACTGCAGGGCTCCTGCTGTCCATCGACCATTCCCAGACCTGGCAACGATGGTGGAACGGGACAGCATCCGACGGTACCGCTTCACCAGGCAGCTGATTGAGGATTTGGCAGTGCAGTTGGCCCCACATTTGCAGCCTGGCCGGCCGTATCCTACAGCGCTGACCCCCAAGGTGAAGGTGATGGCAGCCCTACACTTCTTTGCCACCGGTACCTTCCAACATACTGTGGCGACTGCTGGTGGGATGTCACAGACCATGTTGAGCCGTGTGCTCCGCGATGTTTTGGCGGCAATGTTGCTATTCCTGAACCGGTACATCTATTTCCCTAGACTGCGACGACTCACTGACGTGAAGAGTGACTTTTATGCCCTGGGGAGGATGCCGCATGTCATTGGCTCCATTGATGGGACACATGTGGCTTTGGTACCACCACAGGCCCAGGAGCAGGCCTACAGGAACCGCAAGCACTACCACTCGGTCAATGCACTGGTGGTGTGTCTTGCAGACATGACCATCACACACGTGTGTGCCCGTTTCCCTGGTTCAGCACACGATGCCTTTGTGATGAGGAGTAGTCGCATCCCCAGGATGATGGCACAGATGCAGAACCAGCGTGCCTGGCTTGTCGGTGTGTACTGACTTTGTGCCATTGTGTGTGATCTGATCTGTAGTATTCCGCCCACTTTTCCAAGTCAGCTAATGTGCACTTGTCTGTCCGTAGGTGACTCGGGATACCCCAACATGCCGTGGTTGCTGACACCCCTCAGGAACCCTGTGACACCAGCCCAGATGCGCTACAATGAGGCACATGGTCGGACCAGGAGAGTTATTGAGCGGACATTTGGTCTCCTGAAGAGCCGCTTCCGCTGCCTGGACAAGACCGGAGGGTCCCTCCCATATGCCCCTGCGAAAGTGTGCAAGATTATCATCGTCTGCTGCATGCTCCACAACCTGGCAGTGCGGAAGGAGTTGCCTCTCATCCAGGATGACAATGACCAACATCCGCCACCTGTGGAGGATCCTGGCCTGGACCACGATGCCAGTGACGATGATGATGATGATGATGAGGGTGATGTCCGCACACAGCTCATCACCAACTTCTTTAGCTGAATGTGAGTATCCTGAGGTGTCATGTCAATGATGTGAGTTGGCATGATATGTGTAGGTGGTGCTCTGGTGCTGTTGGAGTGTGTCCATGGGCTACTTGACTGGATGTGTGTTGCGATGTGTGCTTACAGGTGGGCTGTACTCCCCAACAGTGTTGACATGCTAACTTGGTTCTGGGTGGGTATCTTGTAACATGTATTGTGCATGAGTTTTGCTGTTCTGTCCTGTACTCCATTGCTTTTGACTGTGTGTCATTTCTGTCCTTCACAGGGTACTTTCAGATTCGTTTGGTCAACTGTGTCCACCGACGACGTGATTGCACTTCCAGGCTGGTAGCTGTTGTGTCCCTACAGGTGATGTGCGCCACACCCATGGACTTCCTTCCGTCTACAGTTGTTGACTGTGTGCCCGCTGCCAGGTGGGATTACCTTGCATCTGTAGTGGTTACGACATGTTGCAACTGTGTAATAAACCTGTGCTTCACTTTGTGATGTGCGTTGTCTGTGGTCACACATTTGACTGCCATTTGCTTACTGCACCTGTGGGCTACTTGACTACAACTGGGAATGGGTGTGGTGTCTGTGCATTGCACCGTCTTCCCTGGCAACATCAGTGTAGGCAATGAGTCAGATGTCCTAGGTGTGTATGTGTTGTGTAGCCCTGGTGGTGTGTCTCCCTCATATGTGTCACGTTGCCTTTACTCACATGCCTGTGTTGTACTTGCTGTTGCAGTTCGCATACACAGTGTAATTTTGCAGTTCATCATCCCCATAACAGCACCCACGTTGGAATCACAACAGAGGCAAGTATGGTGTATTAGTGTGTTTATTGTGATACATTTGTGTGAATAGTGCATAGGATGGGTAGTGCTGTACATAAATCTTGCAATCAGAAGTTCCTAGGTGAATTGAAAGTCCTGGTAGACAGAATCCCCAGTATCGGGCCACAGTTGTCTGACACATTGGTCCAACTTGTACTCCCCATGCAATGTGTGGGAGTAGTGTTGCCGTCAACAGGGTGAACAGTCTGTGCACAAAGGTGAACATCCAGAACAGGTTCAGGCTTCCTGGGAGTTGCGCTTGGCCATCGGCCTCTCACTTGCCCCTCTTCGGACGACCCCTCTTCTTGGGGGGGGCCCTCAAGTACAGGCTGCTGCGGTGCAGGGGACTCTCCGCCAGAGTCATCCTCCCTCCCTGTGGCAGTTGCAGTTTGGGCAGCACCAGATGTTGTTGGCACACAGGGAGGTGTGGACTCGTTGCTGTTCATCTGGCGGAGGCATTGTAAAATGTCCCTGTGCACCGCCGTCATCTCATGCAGTGCATCCCACTTGGACTCCACGCGGGACATGTGTGAGTCCACGCGGGACATGTGTGACTCCACGTGGGACATGTGAGAGTCCAAGCGGGCATGATGGGCAGCCTGCTGCTGTTTCATGTCTCTGAGGAGCCCCACTACCTGGCTGAGGTCTCCGGTGCTGGACTGGTACGCATCAGCTATGCGTACCAGTTGTGGGTCATCATGCACACCAGCAACCTCTGCAAGCAGCGACCTCTGTCTCCCACCCCTCCCACCACCCCTGCTG
The DNA here is from genome assembly GCA_963921515.1 of Calotriton arnoldi. Classification (NCBI taxonomy): domain Eukaryota; kingdom Metazoa; phylum Chordata; class Amphibia; order Caudata; family Salamandridae; genus Calotriton; species Calotriton arnoldi. The sequence continues at coordinate 3,818,162 of CAWUFW010000553.1, read as the reverse complement.
ACATGTGCAGTGCGTGCAGTGGCACGCACAGATGACCCTGGTCCACCTTGGAGGTTGGTGGTGGTGGTGGTGTCCATGGCCCCAGGTTGGTCCAGGGTCCCTGTGCTGGTGTTGCTCCTTGTTCTGTCCATGTCGGCAGGGATGGTATTTGTGTTGACAGTCGTTGGAGGGGTGGGTGCAGGGGGTGCAGCTGGTGGTCCTGCTGGTGCTGCAGCTGGTGGTCCTGCTGGTGCTGCATGTAGACTTGCACCGGATGTGCCAGGTTGGTCTTCTTCGTCCGAGGAGGGCAGAGGCTGTACGACACCAGTGAGCTCCGCATCCTCTTGAGCCTGGGACTGGGACTCCTCAGCGTCTGCTGCTGTGTCCCCATCATCACCTGTTTTTGGGAGACACACACAATGTATGTTATGTTTCTGCAGGCATCAATGGTTGACACACATGACAGTTGTGACTGTGCCTCTGGGTGCGGGCCTGTACATTGCATTGTCCTAAGTCGTCACAGTCAGGGGTTGATATTGGTGTGGCACATTGTCCTGCATTATTTGGGCATTTCTATGTATTTGTTGGGGTGTGAACATGGTCTGCATTGGTTGTGTTTGGTTGACAGCCGGCCCTCCTTCCCACCCATCCAGCCAGTCAGTTATCCCACCATGGACTGTGCTTGCATTGCAGGGAGTGGAAGTTGTCTCTCAGGATGTCAGTCAGTGGTGTCCTGCTGTTTGTTGGTGCACAGTTGCCAGCAGGGCCTTGTGCTCCCCACAGCAGTAGCCAGTGTCAGCCATCTTGTGAGTCCTTCTCCACTCCCTGTGATGTGAGCATGGTTCAGGGTGGTGTTGATGGGACAGTTGTGGGGGTGACCAATATCAGTGACTGCCACTCCCATAATGCTATTGCCTCCACCCCCCTTCCCAGCATGCCCATGCTTCCTTCCTTTTGACTCTGCTTCCCTGTGGGGTGGGCTGGCTGTGCTGACAGGATGGCTGGGACTATTGTCCTGGCAGTTGTTTGGCTAACAGTCCCAAGAGTGTCCCTGTGCTTCACACAACATAACCCAGGGTGGTGGTTCTTTGTGGGATCTTGAGTTAGGATGGGAGGCATTGCATTCTACCAGGTGGGTTCTGTGGAGTTTGTGTTGAGGGGGGTGTGAGGGGAGGTGCTTGTGACTATGGTCAGTGCTGCAAGTCCTCCTTCCCACCCAGCCAGCCAGATATCCCACCATGGAACGTGCTTGCATTGCAGGGAGTGGAAGTTGTCTCTCAGGATGTCAGTCAGTGGTGTCCTGCTGTTTGTTGGTGCACAGTTGCCAGCAGGGCCTTGTGCTCCCCACAGCAGTAGCCAGTGTCAGCCATCTTGTGAGTCCTTCTCCACTCCCTGTGATGTGAGCATGGTTCAGGGTGGTGTTGATGGGCCAGTTGTGAGGGTGACCAATATCTGTGACTGCCACTCCCTTCATGCTATTGCCTCCACCCCACTTGCCAGCATTCCCAAACTTACTTGCTTTTGTGGGGAGTTCAGTATGTGTGGGTGTGTGAGCAATGGCAAGATGGCTGACAGTGGTGTCCTGCTGTTGGTTGGTGTGCAGTTCCCAGCATGCCCTTGTGCTCCCCACGACACAGCAACAGTGTCAGACATCTTTGATGGGCCTTTCCACTCTCTGTGGGATGTGCATGCGTGAGTGTGAGCTTGCTGGGCCATGTGGTGGGGGATGTAGAGCTGTGACTACGACTCCCATCATGCTATTGCCTCCACCCCCTTCCCAGCATGCCCATGCTTCCTTCCTTTTGTCTCTGCTTCCCTGTGGGGTGGGCTGCCTGTGCTGACAGGATGGCTGGGAGTGTTGTCCTGGCAGTTGCTTGGCTAAAAGTCCCAAGAGTGTCCCTGTGCTTCACATAACATAACCCAGGGTGGTGGTTCTTTGTGGGATCTTGAGTTAGGATGGGAGGCATTGCATTCTACCAGGTGGGTTCTGTGGAGTTTGTGTTGAGGGGGGGTGTTAGGGGAGGTGCTTGTGACTATGGTCAGTGCTGCAAGTCCTCCTTCCCACCCAGCCAGCCAGATATCCCACCATGGAACGTGCTTGCATTGCAGGGAGTGGAAGTTGTCTCTCAGGATGTCAGTCAGTTGTGTCCTGCTGTTTGTTGGTGCACAGTTGCCAGCAGGGCCTTGTGCTCCCCACAGCAGTTGCCAGTGTCAGCCATCTTGTGAGTCCTTCTCCACTCCCTGTGATGTGCGCATGGTTCATGGTGGTGTTGATGGGACAGTTGTGGGGGGGGCAATATGTGTGACTGCAACTCCCATGATGCTATTGGCTACACTGACTTGGCCAGCATACACAGAATTCCTTCCTTTGAGTGGTCTTCACTGTGTGTTGGTGTTGTTGTGGTGGCTACATGTCTGGATGTGTTTGTTAGTTCTATTTGTGCCACTGCCTAGCTGTAGTTGTAGTTGTGTTTGTACATGTGATGGCACAGTTGGATGTAACTTTTTTGATGGCATGTGTTGTGTTTATCTGACTGACATACACATTTTGGGATGATTCTGTTCTGGTTGCTGTGTAATTGCTATGAGTGCATGGTTTGACTCTCCCCTTGACAGTGATGTGTGTGTGTTTTGTGGCAGAATATTGTGTACATTTGTTGTGTACTCACCAGGCTCTGGGATGTTCTCTAGTCCATATACGCTCACTGGCGGAAGGATGGCCCGCACCTTCTCCTCCCAGGGCCTGAGGTATATTGGCTTGGCAGGAGGACCACTGCCGGTGTATTGGCTGATGATGTACTCTTTCTTGAGCAGGTCCCGTACCCTCCTGCGCACGTCATACCACCTGTTCTGGATGTCGCTCTTTGTGCGCAGACATGGTGATTGTGCGTTCACCCTGTTGATGATCCTCTCCCACATCTTGGTTTTCTGGGAGATGGGGGTCTGTTGGACCAGTGTGCCAAACAGCTGTGGCTCTACCCTGAGGATCTCGTCTACCATGACTTCCAATTCACAATCTAGGAACTTGTGATTCTTCTTGGGGGGCATGGTGATTGGTGGTGATGGTGAGTGATGTGTGTGTTGGTGTGCAGGTGAGGGTGTGTGAGTGTGTGTTTTGCTGGGTGTATGTGAGGTAGGTATTTGTTGGTGTGCTGATGGTGTGTGGCTTGTGTGAGAGATGAGCTGTGGGTGTGTGGTTGCTGTCTCTTGGGTGCTGGCAGTGGAATGGCATTTGCAAAGGATCATGGTTGTGATTTGTGTCCTTTATATGGGTGGAGTTGTGGGTGTGTCTTTGTTCTCTGTCCCCACCCACCCCAGTATTTATTGGCTTTGTAATTGCTTGTTTGGCCTTTTTTTGTGTGATTTTTCCTTTGTACTGTCTGTGCATGTTGGAAACGTTCTTGTGACCGAGTCGGACCCTGCATTTGTCTCGTACGGTGTTCTCCGTTTCGTTCACGCTGTGTTTGTGCAGTTTTCTATGCTGCGTACGCATCGGTCGCGGTGTTTTGTGTTGCTTCGGCTCGGTTTTGTATGCGTGTCGGTCGTACGGCTTGTCCTCCGTCCGACTCGGTCGTGGTTTTCGCGCCTTGCATCGTACTTTGCGGTTTGGAGTTCGCGTCTACGTTTCGGTCGGATTTGTTCCGGGTGCGTGTCGGTCGGTTGGATTTGCGTGTTTTTCCGACCGGATTGCTGTTTTCCGTGCGGCTCGGTCGTTCGGCTTGGGTTCGGTACGTGTCGGTCGGATTTTGCACGCCTTGCATCGTACTTGGCGTGTCGGGCGCCACAGGTACGTGTCGGTCGGTATAATTTCCGGCTCCGAGTCGGTCGGTGCTTTTTCCGGCCCGAATCGGAATCGACCCCAAAATGTCCAAAATATCGATAACACACATAGGGCCCGATTCTGATGCGGGTTGGAAAAGCTTCCAGACCGAGGGCCTGATTCTGATGCGGTTAGGATGGCCTCCTAACGGCATTTGCTCCTTCCAAATCGGATCGGGAACGTGTCTTCCCGACCGAGGGCCCAATTCTGATGCGGTTAGGAACAAATGTTCCCATTGAAGTCAATGGGAGTTCAACCAAATCGTATCTGGAAGCATCCGGATGCATCCTACTCCGCCGGTCGGACTTTCCCGATCCGAGTGGGTCGGACACCATTTCCCAACCGATTCGGTCGGGAAGCTTTTCCAACCCGCATCAGAATCGGCCCCTAATCGTCAGCAAAAATATCGTTTTTTTATAATTATCGACAATGCTAAAATAGAGAAAATACACAAAATAAAACACAATAAATATAAATAAACACATAAACATACATTGCATATCAAATAAAATTAAACACATTTATTCGCAAAGTATTAACACATAAATAAAAATTAAATTAATAAACACACCATAAACAACAATTATAAATAGAAACTTACATCATATAAATTCACTTTTTAACATTTCATATATATTTTATCACACAATACAATAATCTAAACGTAAAGAGAAACAAAAAAAAATAACTAACTCTTAATTAGCGTTTTCCATATAAGGAAACCAACTTCCAAAACAATTAAAACATTAATAAATTAACCAATAAAAAGACACATTATTAAAACCAACCAATAAAATTAAGCAAAACAATTAAATAAACCCTATATAAACCAACAAATCTTACTTTTATTTTACACATCACACCAAAAACAACAAAGAAGGCGAAACTCTGCTGGATTGCTTCCAGAAGTAAGAACTTCATCAAACCAAAACCTGTATCTATTTCCTAAAAGTAAGTAAATTAACATTTAGAAAATAACAGTTAAACTAATATTGCAATAATATTCACTTTCGTACTCAAATGACTAATATATATTATATATTTTTTCTATTTATATTTCCACTACAGAAAAATCCAAATACAACAGTAAAATAACAAAGAACATTCTAAAACCATCGACCTAATAAAGCAAGTATTGTTCAAACCGCATTTAAAAACCTGTAAAACATCCATCCAAACCCAAAGTCCATCCCAAACACCCAACCCACCCCATGTACAAAATATTTCAAATAAATATTAAACTCTGTTTTCAATTTTTTACAGGAAAACCAACCACTTTAAAAGCTTCAACCAAGAAAAAATTCAAGCCACCATTTATAAAGATCAAAAAGCAAACTTTGTAAGTATATTGTGAAAAAATGTATTTATATCATTATTAACAAATATAATATTATTTTTTATAATTTTTATATGCATTTGTTATAGATTTTACCACATCAAAATGGCAGAAGGTGCACAATTAATAACATCTCAAAAAGGAAAAATGTTATTATGTTATATGGGGTATGTCTACACCCAGGAAAAACAAACTGGCCTTAAAGTCAATTGGAAATGTTCTAAATATTACTCTAATAAATGTTATGGTTGTGCAACTACCAGGGAAACAACTGTAATGTACACAAGGGAACATAATCATCCTCCTAATATTACAGAAATTGAAGTTAGGAATGCACTTGATAATATTAAAGAGGCAAGATCAAGCTCATAATTACCTACCAGTACAATTCTTAAAGAACTGCTACCTACAGTACCCAAAGAAGCAACTGGACATGGCTTGCACGAAAAAGGCTACAACCACTACCACACCTACCCCTTTTCGCTGTTTAGTGTGGCGGGCTCATCCTAATTTGAATGGCGGGATCGCCGCACCTATGGCGGGCGGCCCCTTTTGCCGGTGCGGTCGTAATAGACCCCTAAGTGTAGAGTATGCAACAAACACTAAATTTGCATACCAGATTAAAAAACTTAGGGGCATATTAGCAAGAAGAGGCGATAATCATCGCTAAACCTGCTTAGCGTGATTTTTTTTATCGCCGGCTATCGCTGGAATATATCGCCACGCTGTATTAGCAACGATTAGCGCTATGGCGATGAATATTCCAGCAATAGCGGGGGAAATGGGCCAACATCGCTGAAAAACCAGCGATGTTGCATGGAGAAGGGAGAACACCTTGCTGATACGACCCTGTGGTCGTATCAGCATAAGCCACCCCCCATGTTAGGTATGGCTAACACCTGCTAATTGCAGGTGTTAAATAAATGGCGATGACCCCCGGTTAGCGCAACTTTTCACGTCGCTAACTGGGGCCATGGCCTACCTTGCTAATAGGCGATAGGCCTGTTAGCGAGTGTTTCCCAGGTTTGTTCGTCGGGAACGCCCACTTTGCATGTCATTAGCGATAAATATCGCTGACATGCAAAGCGGTAAAAAAACGGGCGCTAATGCCCGCAAACTGTCGCTAACTGCTGTTAGAGACAGTTTGCTGATAGGGCGATATAAATATCGCCGCTTTAGCGGCAAAAAGTGCCGCTAAAGCGGCGATAGTGCCCTTGCTAATATGCCCCTTATTGCATTAGCCTACGTGCCAGTAACTGATGTTGCTGAACATTACAACCTTTTGCTAGAAAGCCCTTTTTACCAACAACATGAGCAAAAATTAAGTCCCCTCCTAGACTACTTCGAAGACAACTGGGTGGGAAGACTTCATAGATCAGGCCATAGGAGACAACCCAAATTTCAAATTCCCTGGTGGAATGTCTATCTTTCTACACCTAACCAACAAGCCAAAACCAATAACACTGTTGAAGGATGGCATAATGCCTTCCAATCAACAACAGGACGAGGCACACCTACACTACACAAACTAATAACCTCCTTACAAAAAGAACAGAGCTATGAGGAACTCAGAATACAGCAGTCTGTCACTGTACCAATACCTTCAACAGCAAGTTAAACTATACCCTACTACAAAAGGTCTAGAATACTTAGGAATGATAGCAAAAAGCCTACTGTAAAATCTTCAAACAAACTAAAAGCATAATACTTATCATTTATTTTACAGCAACATAAACAAAACATTTTTATTTCCTCACAAAAATTATTACTATGTCTAATATACTTTTATTAATAAATAATAAAATATATAGACACATTAATTAAGTCTGCGAGTAAATAAAAAAACAACAATAAAATATAAAATTATTTCCCTCCCACAATTTAAAATATTTTAAAAACTTACTGTTTCCGTTGTTGTAGACTCAAAATTCCACATCTTCTAAATTAATCCATGTAGTTGATAATTCCAAATCCATAAAAAGTTTCCCCCAAAAAATGAAACAATACAACTGTACCAAAAATAAATCCTCCGTAGATAAATCCATAGTCCGGAAACCATCAAAAATCCCGAAAATTAGTTTTAAAAAAGAAACGCTCCATGAAACCCGAAAAATTAAGAAAGTGTAAATAATTATTAGTTACTAAAACTAATATACAATTCCTTAACCCCTTAACTGCTGGGCCTTTTCCCCCCCAGTGCTGAGCCCTTTTTTGGCTATTTGTAGTAGTTCGCGATTAGGCCTCTGTAACTTTTGGACCACATAAGGTATCCACGCCAAATTTGCGTCCTTTTCTTCCAACATCATGGGGATTCTAAAGGTACCCAGGGTTTGTGGATTCACCTGGAGGGGTCCCAGATTTTAGCCAAAATACAGCTATATTTTGGTTTTTTGAGGAAAAATGGGAAAAAAGTCCCGCATATAAAAGCGTCTGGGTTTTTCCCTGCAAATGGTATCAAAAAAGGTTTGTGGGGCTGAAATCTCCATTTTCCCAGATTTTAGGGAATGACAGACTTTTGTCAGAAAACCAAAAAATGTTACACAGTTTTGGCATGTTTCTGGGACATAGCCTATTTTTGCTATTTTTTGTGCTTTCAACCTCCTTCCAGTTAATGGTAGAAATGGGTATGAAACCAATAATGGATCCTGGAAAGCCATACATTTATGAAAAGTAGACAAAATTCTGAATTCAGCAAGGGGTCATTTGTGTAGATCCTTAAAGTTTTCCTTATAGAAACTAACAGTTAAATAAAGGAAAAATTGAAAATTAGTTGAAAAAAACAGCCATTTGTGTCAACGTTTTCACCTGTAACTTCTTCTAATTATGACAGCTATTTGAAGGCAATATACCGTTATATCCGCTGGACCTTTCTGGTTGTGGGGATATATAGGACTTGTAGGTTCACCAAGAACCCGACGAACCCAGAGCCAATAATTGAGCAACATCTTGCAATGATTTTTTTTTAAGTACCGGGTATATAGCAATTATTTTGGGAAAATGTATACATGGAAAAATTGTTATGAAAGACACCTATGTATTTCTGAAATGGGAACAAAATGTAGATTTTAGAAACAGTAGATATTTGCACATTTCCGAAATTGGGAGTACCCATACTAGCATGAGAATTATAGGTCATTTTTCAAAATGACTTATTTTTTACACATTGTCTTTCATTTGGAAGGCAGAAATGCATCGAAAGTCAATAGGTAATAACAGTTGCTCTACAATTCTGTGTTACCCTAAGTCTCCCGATAAAAATGGTACCTCACTTGTGTGGGTAGCCCTTGTGCCCACAACAGGAAATGGCTCAAAATGCAACGTGGACGTACCACATTTTCACAATGAAAAATTACCCTTTTTTTGCAAAGTGCCTAGGTGTAGTTTTTGAACCCTAGCTCTGCCGGCACCTAGGGAAACCTAGCAAACCTATACATTTTTGAAAACTAGACACCCAGGGGAATCCAGGATGGGGTGACTTGACTGCCTCCCATCAGGTTCTGTTACCCAGAATCCCTTGCAAACATAAAAAAATTGTCAAAAAAATCCCATTTTCCCCACATTTCTGTGGTGGAAAGTTCTGGAATCTGCGTGGATCCACAAATTTCCACCCACCCCGCGTTCCCCAAAGTCTAACGAGAAAAATGGTACCTCACTTGTGTGGGTCGGCCTAGTGCCTGCGACAGGAAACGGCGCAAAACGCAACGTGGTCACACCTCAATTTCGCAGTGAAAAATGACCCTTTTTTGGCAAAGTGCCTAGCTGTAGTTTTTGAACCCTAGCTCTGCCGGCACCTAGGGAAACCTAGCAAACCTATACATTTTTGAAAACTAGACACCCAGGGGAATCCAGGATGGGGTGACTTGACTGCCTCCCACCAAGTTCTGTTACCCAGAATCCCTTGCAAACAGAAAAAATTGTCAAAAAAACCACATTTTCCCCACATTTCTGTGGTGGAAAGTTCTGGAATCTGCGTGGATCCACAAATTTCCACCCACCCCGCGTTCCCCAAAGTCTTACGAGAAAAATGGTACCTCACTTGTGTGGGTCGGCCTAGTGCCTGCGACAGGAAACGGCGCAAAACGCAACGTGGTCACACCTCAATTTCGCAGTGAAAAATGACCCTTTTTTGGCAAAGTGCCTAGCTGTAGTTTTTGAACCCTAGCTCTGCCGGCACCTAGGGAAACCTAGCAAACCTATACATTTTTGAAAACTAGACACCCAGGGGAATCCAGGATGGGGTGACTTGACTGCCTCCCACCAGGTTCTGTTACCCAGAATCCCTTGCAAACATAAAAAATTGTCAAAATAAACACATTTTCCCCACATTTCTGTGGTGGAAAGTTCTGGAATCTGCGTGGATCCACAAATTTCCACCCACCCGGCGTTTCACAAAGTCTTACGAGAAAAATGGTACCTCACTTGTGTGGGTCGGCCTAGTGCCTGCGACAGGAAACGGCGTAAACGCAACGCGGTCCCACCTCAATTTCGCAGTGAAAAATGACCCTTTTTTGGCAAAGTGCCTAGCTGTAGTTTTTTAACCCTACCTCTGCCGGCACCTAGGGAAACCTAGCAAGCCTATACATTTTTGAAAACTAGACACCCAGGGGAATCCAGGATGGGGTGACTTGACTGCCTCCCACCAGGTTCTGTTACCCAGAATCCCTTGCAAACATAAAAAATTGTCCAAAAAAACACATTTCCCCCACATTTCTGTGGTGGAAAGTTCTGGAATCTGCGTGGATCCACAAATTTCCACCCACCCCGCGTCCCCCAAAGTCTTACGAGAAAAATGGTACCTCACTTGTGTGGGTCGGCCTAGTGCCTGCGACAGGAAACGGCGCAAAACGCAACGTGGTCACACCTCAATTTCGCAGTGAAAAATGACCCTTTTTTGGCAAAGTGCCTAGCTGTAGTTTTTGAACCCTACCTCTGCCGGCACCTAGGGAAACCTAGCAAACCTATACATTTTTGAAAACTAGACACCCAGGGGAATCCAGGATGGGGTGACTTGACTGCCTCCCACCAGGTTCTGTTACCCAGAATCCCTTGCAAACATAAAAAATTGTCAAAAAAAACACATTTTCCCCACATTTCTGTGGTGGAAAGTTCTGGAATCTGCGTGGATCCACAAATTTCCACCCACCCCGCGTTCCCCAAAGTCTTACGAGAAAAATGGTACCTCACTTGTGTGGGTCGGCCTAGTGCCTGCGACAGGAAACGGCGCAAAACGCAACGTGGTCACACCTCAATTTCGCAGTGAAAAATGACCCTTTTTTGGCAAAGTGCCTAGCTGTAGTTTTTGAACCCTAGCTCTGCCGGCACCTAGGGAAACCTAGCAAACCTATACATTTTTGAAAACTAGACACCCAGGGGAATCCAGGATGGGGTGACTTGACTGCCTCCCACCAGGTTCTGTTACCCAGAATCCCTTGCAAACATAAAAAATTGTCAAAAAAAACACATTTTCCCCACATTTCTGTGGTGGAAAGTTCTGGAATCTGCGTGGATCCACAAATTTCCACCCACCCGGCGTTTCACAAAGTCTTACGAGAAAAATGGTACCTCACTTGTGTGGGTCGGCCTAGTGCCTGCGACAGGAAACGGCGCAAAACGCAACGCGGTCCCACCTCAATTTCGCAGTGAAAAATGACACTTTTTTGGCAAAGTGCCTAGCTGTAGTTTTTGAACCCTACCTCTGCCGGCACCTAGGGAAACCTAGCAAGCCTATACATTTTTGAAAACTAGACACCCAGGGGAATCCAGGATGGGATGACTTGACTGCCTCCCACCAGGTTCTGTTACCCAGAATCCCTTGCAAACATAAAAAATTGTCCAAAAAAACACATTTCCCCCACATTTCTGTGGTGGAAAGTTCTGGAATCTGCGTGGATCCACAAATTTCCACCCACCCCGCGTCCCCCAAAGTCTTACGAGAAAAATGGTACCTCACTTGTGTGGGTCGGCCTAGTGCCTGCGACAGGAAACGGCGCAAAACGCAACGTGGTCACACCTCAATTTCGCAGTGAAAAATGACCCTTTTTTGGCAAAGTGCCTAGCTGTAGTTTTTGAACCCTACCTCTGCCGGCACCTAGGGAAACCTAGCAAACCTATACATTTTTGAAAACTAGACACCCAGGGGAATCCAGGATGGGGTGACTTGACTGCCTCCCACCAGGTTCTGTTACCCAGAATCCCTTGCAAACATAAAAAATTGTCAAAAAAAACACATTTTCCCCACATTTCTGTGGTGGAAAGTTCTGGAATCTGCGTGGATCCACAAATTTCCACCCACCCCGCGTTCCCCAAAGTCTTACGAGAAAAATGGTACCTCACTTGTGTGGGTCGGCCTAGAGCCTGCGACAGGAAACGGCGCAAAACGCAACGCGGTCACACCTCAATTTCGCAGTGAAAAATGACCTTTTTTTTGCAAAGTGCCTAGCTATAGTTTTTGAACCCTACCTCTGCCGGCACCTAGGGAAACCTAGCAAACCTATACATTTTTGAAAACTATACACCCAGGGGAATCCAGGATGGGGTGACTTGACTGCCTCCCACCAGGTTCTGTTACCCAGAATCCCTTGCAAACATAAAAAATTGTCATAAAAACCACATTTTCCCCACATTTCTGTGGTGGAAAGTTCTGGAATCTGCGTGGATCCACAAATTTCCACCCACCCCACGTTCCCCAAAGTCTTACGAGAAAAATGGTACCTCACTTGTGTGGGTCGGCCTAGTGCCTGCGACAGGAAACGGCGCAAAACGCAACGCGGTCACACCTCAATTTCGCAGTGAAAAATGACCTTTTTTTGCAAAGTGCCTAGCTGTAGTTTTTGAACCCTACCTCTGCCGGCACCTAGGGAAACCTAGCAAACCTATACATTTTTGAAAACTAGACACCCAGGGGAATCCAGGATGGGGTGACTTGACTGCCTCCCACCAGGTTCTGTTACCCAGAATCCCTTGCAAACATAAAAAATTGTCAAAAAAAACACATTTTCCCCACATTTCTGTGGTGGAAAGTTCTGGAATCTGCGTGGATCCACAAATTTCCACCCACCCCGCGTCCCCCAAAGTCTTACGAGAAAAATGGTACCTCACTTGTGTGGGTCGGCCTAGTGCCTGCGACAGGAAACGGCGCAAAACGCAACGTGGTCACACCTCAATTTCGCAGTGAAAAATGACCCTTTTTGGCAAAATGCCTAGCTGTAGTTTGTGAACCCTAGCTCTGCCGGCACCTAGGGAAACCTACCAAACACACACATTTCTGAAAAGTAGACACCCGGGGGCTTCCAGGGAGGTATGGCTTGCGTGGATCCCCCAACGTTTCCTTACCCAGAATCCCTTGCAAACCTCAATTTTAGCTGAAAAAATCACTTTTTTCACACATTTGTGTGTGGGAAAGTGTGGCATCACTGGCCTCACACAAATTTCCTACCACCCAGCGTTCCCCCAGGTCTCCCGATAAAAATGGTGCCTCACTTGTGTGGGAGGCCCAAGTACCCGCGACAGGCAAGGGCCCACAACGTAGTGAGGCGACCTCAAAATTGCCTATCTCAAAACCACCTGGTTTTGCAAGGGGGGTCACCTGGGTTTTTGGCCCCGTGCTCGGCGGCCATCTAGGGAAACCTACCAAACCCACACATTTCTGAAAAGTAGACACCCGGGGGCTTCCAGGGAGGTATGGCTTGCGTGGATCTCCCAACGTTTCCTTACCCAGAATCCCTTGCAAACCTCAATTTTAGCTGAAAAAATCACTTTTTTCACACATTTGTGTGTGGGAAAGTGTGGCATCACTGGCCTCACACAAATTTCCTACCACCCAGCGTTCCCCCAGGTCTCCCGATAAAAATGGTGCCTCACTTGTGTGGGAGGCCCAAGTACCCGCGACAGGCAAGGGCCCACAACGTAGTGAGGCGACCTCAAAATTGCCTATCTCAAAACCACCTGGTTTTGCAAGGGGGTCACCTGGGTTTTTGGCCCCGTGCTCGGCGGCCATCTAGGGAAACCTACCAAACACACACATTTCTGAAAAGTAGACACCCGGGGGCTTCCAGGGAGGTATGGCTTGCGTGGATCCCCCAACGTTTCCTTACCCAGAATCCCTTGCAAACCTCAATTTTAGCTGAAAAAATCACTTTTTTCACACATTTGTGTGTGGGGAAGTGTGGCATCACTGGCCTCACACAAATTTCCTACCACCCAGCGTTCCCCCAGGTCTCCCGATAAAAATGGTGCCTCACTTGTGTGGGAGGCCCAAGTACTCGCGACAGGCAAGGGCCCACAACGTAGTGAGGCGACCTCAAAATTGCCTATCTCAAAACCACCTGGTTTTGCAAGGGAGTCACCTGGGTTTTTGGCCCCGTGCTCGGCGGCCATCTAGGGAAACCTACCAAACACACACATTTCTGAAAAGTAGACACCCGGGGGCTTCCAGGGAGGTATGGCTTGCGTGGATCCCCCAACGTTTCCTTACCCAGAATCCCTTGCAAACCTCAATTTTAGCTGAAAAAATCACTTTTTTCACACATTTGTGTGTGGGAAAGTGTGGCATCACTGGCCTCACACAAATTTCCTACCACCCAGCGTTCCCCCAGGTCTCCCGATAAAAATGGTGCCTCACTTGTGTGGGAGGCCCAAGTACCCGCGACAGGCAAGGGCACACAACGTAGTGAGGCGACCTCAAAATTGCCTATCTCAAAACCACCTGGTTTTGCAAGGGAGTCACCTGGGTTTTTGGCCCGTGCTCGGCGGCCATCTAGGGAAACCTACCAAACACACACATTTCTGAAAAGTAGACACCCGGGGGCTTCCAGGGAGGTATGGCTTGCGTGGATCCCCCAACGTTTCCTTACCCAGAATCCCTTGCAAACCTCAATTTTAGCTGAAAAAATCACTTTTTCACACATTTGTGTGTGGGAAAGTGTGGCATCACTGGCCTCACACAAATTTCCTACCACCCAGCGTTCCCCCAGGTCTCCCGATAAAATGGTGCCTCACTTGTGTGGGAGGCCCAAGTACCCGCGACAGGCAAGGGCCCACAACGTAGTGAGGCGACCTCAAAATTGCCTATCTCAAAACCACCTGGTTTTGCAAGGGAGTCACCTGGGTTTTGGCCCGTGCTCGGCGGCCATCTAGGGAAACCTACCAAACCCACACATTTCTAAAAAGTAGACACCCGGGGCTTCCAGGGAGGTATGGCTTGCGTGGATCCCCCAACGTTTCCTTACCCAGAATCCCTTGCAAACCTCAATTTTAGCTGAAATAATCACTTTTTTCACACATTTGTGTGTGGGAAAGTGTGGCATCACTGGCCTCACACAAATTTCCTACCACCCAGCGTTCTCCCAGGTCTCCCGATAAAAATGGTGCCTCACTTGTGTGGGAGGCCCAAGTACCCGCGACAGGCAAGGGCCCAAAACATTTTTTGATAGGCAATGTTGATGTTGCCTCAAAACGTTTTGTGTCCTTGCCTGTCGCGGGTACTTGGGCCTCCCACACGAGTGAGGTACCATTTTTATCGGGAGACCTTGGAGAACACTGGGTGGTAGGAAATGCATGTCTGCCCAGCGATGCCACAACTTTCCCACCCAAAAATGTGTGGAAAAAGTGATTTTTCCACCTAAATTCGAGGTTTGCAGGGGATTCTGGGTAGAAAACGTTGGGGGATCCACGCAAGCCATACCTCCTGGAACCCCCAGGTGTCTAGTTTTCAGAAATGTGTGGGTTTGATAGGTTTCCCTAGCTGGCCACCGAGCACGGGGCCAAAACCGAGGGGACCCCCTTGCAAAACCAGGTTGTTTTGTGATAGGCAATTTTAATGTCGCCTCAATACCTTTTCGGCCCTAGCCTGTTGTGGGTACTTGGGCCTCCCACACGAGTGAGGTACCATTTTTATCGGGAGACCTTGGGGAACACTGGGTGGTAGGAAATGCATGTCTGCCCAGCGATGCCACAACTTTCCCACCCAAAAATGTGTGGAAAAAGTGATTTTTCCACCTAAATTCGAGGTTTGCAGGGGATTCTGGGTAAGAAAACGTTGGGGGATCCATGCAAGCCATACCTCCCTGGAACCCCCCGGGTGTCTAGCTTTCAGAAATGTGTGGGTTTGATAGGTTTCCCTAGCTGGCCACCGAGCACGGGGCCAAAAACCGAGGTGACCCCCTTGCAAAACCAGGTTGTTTTGTGATAGGCAATTTTAATGTCGCCTCAATACCTTTTCGGCCCTAGCCTGTCGTGGGTACTTGGGCCTCCCACACGAGTGAGGTACCATTTTTATCGGGAGACCTTGGGGAACACTGGGTGGTA
Source organism: Calotriton arnoldi (assembly GCA_963921515.1). Classification (NCBI taxonomy): domain Eukaryota; kingdom Metazoa; phylum Chordata; class Amphibia; order Caudata; family Salamandridae; genus Calotriton; species Calotriton arnoldi. Next base: position 3,802,722 of record CAWUFW010000553.1, on the reverse strand, counting down.
GGAAATGCATGTCTGCCCGGCGATGCCACAACTTTCCCACACAAAAATGTGTGGAAAAAGTGATTTTTCCACCTAAATTCGAGGTTTGCAGGGGATTCTGGGTAAGAAAACGTTGGGGGATCCACGCAAGCCATACCTCCCTGGAACCCCCGGGTGTCTAGTTTTCAGAAATGTGTGGGTTTGATAGGTTTCCCTAGCTGGCCACCGAGCACGGGGCCAAAACCGAGGTGACCCCCTTGCAAAACCAGGTTGTTTTGTGATAGGCAATTTTAATGTCGCCTCAATACCTTTTCGGCCCTAGCCTGTCGTGGGTACTTGGGCCTCCCACACGAGTGAGGTACCATTTTTATCGGGAGACCTTGGGGAACACTGGGTGGTAGGAAATGCATGTCTGCCCAGCGATGCCACAACTTTCCCACCCAAAAATGTGTGGAAAAAGTGATTTTTCCACCTAAATTCGAGGTTTGCAGGGGATTCTGGGTAAGAAAACGTTGGGGGATCCACGCAAGCCATACCTCCCTGGAACCCCCGGGTGTCTAGTTTTCAGAAATGTGTGGGTTTGATAGGTTTCCCTAGCTGGCCACCGAGCACGGGGCCAAAAACCGAGGTGACCCCCTTGCAAAACCAGGTTGTTTTGTGATAGGCAATTTTAATGTCGCCTCAATACCTTTTCGGCCCTAGCCTGTTGTGGGTACTTGGGCCTCCCACACGAGTGAGGTACCATTTTTATCGGGAGACCTTGGGGAACACTGGGTGGTAGGAAATGCATGTCTGCCCAGCGATGCCACAACTTTCCCACCCAAAAATGTGTGGAAAAAGTGATTTTTCCACCTAAATTCGAGGTTTGCAGGGGATTCTGGGTAAGAAAACGTTGGGGGATCCACGCAAGCCATACCTCCCTGGAACCCCCGGGTGTCTAGTTTTCAGAAATGTGTGGGTTTGATAGGTTTCCCTAGCTGGCCACCGAGCACGGGGCCAAAAACCGAGGTGACCCCCTTGCAAAACCAGGTTGTTTTGTGATAGGCAATTTTAATGTCGCCTCAATACCTTTTCGGCCCTAGCCTGTCGTGGGTACTTGGGCCTCCCACACGAGTGAGGTACCATTTTTATCGGGAGACCTTGGGGAACACTGGGTGGTAGGAAATGCATGTCTGCCCGGCGATGCCACAACTTTCCCACACAAAAATGTGTGGAAAAAGTGATTTTTCCACCTAAATTCGAGGTTTGCAGGGGATTCTGGGTAAGAAAACGTTGGGGGATCCACGCAAGCCATACCTCCCTGGAACCCCCGGGTGTCTAGTTTTCAGAAATGTGTGGGTTTGATAGGTTTCCCTAGCTGGCCACCGAGCACGGGGCCAAAAACCGAGGTGACCCCTCTTGCAAAACCAGGTTGTTTTGTGATAGGCAATTTTAATGTCGCCTCAATACCTTTTCGGCCCTAGCCTGTCGTGGGTACTTGGGCCTCCCACACGAGTGAGGTACCATTTTTATCGGGAGACCTTGGGGAACACTGGGTGGTAGGAAATGCATGTCTGCCCAGCGATGCCACAACTTTCCCACCCAAAAATGTGTGGAAAAAGTGATTTTTCCACCTAAATTCGAGGTTTGCAGGGGATTCTGGGTAAGAAAACGTTGGGGGATCCACGCAAGCCATACCTCCCTGGAACCCCCGGGTGTCTAGTTTTCAGAAATGTGTGGGTTTGATAGGTTTCCCTAGCTGGCCACCGAGCACGGGGCCAAAAACCGAGGGGACCCCCTTGCAAAACCAGGTTGTTTTGTGATAGGCAATTTTAATGTCGCCTCAATACCTTTTCGGCCCTAGCCTGTCGTGGGTACTTGGGCCTCCCACACGAGTGAGGTACCATTTTTATCGGGAGACCTTGGGGAACACTGGGTGGTAGGAAATGCATGTCTGCCCAGCGATGCCACAACTTTCCCACCCAAAAATGTGTGGAAAAAGTGATTTTTCCACCTAAATTCGAGGTTTGCAGGGGATTCTGGGTAAGAAAACGTTGGGGGATCCACGCAAGCCATACCTCCCTGGAACCCCCGGGTGTCTAGTTTTCAGAAATGGGTGGGTTTGATAGGTTTCCCTAGCTGGCCACCGAGCACGGGGCCAAAACCGAGGTGACCCCCTTGCAAAACCAGGTTGTTTTGTGATAGGCAATTTTAATGTCGCCTCAATACCTTTTCGGCCCTAGCCTGTCGTGGGTACTTGGGCCTCCCACACGAGTGAGGTACCATTTTTATCGGGAGACCTTGGGGAACACTGGGTGGTAGGAAATGCATGTCTGCCCGGCGATGCCACAAATTTCCCACACAAAAATGTGTGGAAATAGTGATTTTTTTCAACAAAATATGAGGCTAGCAGGGCATGTTGGGTAAAAAAACAGTGAGAACCACGCAAGTCATTCACCCTTGTACTTCCCCCTTTGTCTACTACTCAAAAATGTAATGGTTTGCCTAGGTGACGACTGAGCTAGGGCAGAAAGTCCCCTGCTACCCATTGTGGAAAAAAAAATATCTTACAAAAGGCCATTAAACAGACACAAATATAAATCTAACACTCATTTGATAAAGCTAATCCACCACTTACACAGGTTGGTTTTAGCACCTCCAGAAACGCTGGCTTCAAAGCACAAATACTTATCAAAGTATATAAATATTGAAGCCAAGCCTTCTGAAGGGGAGCCATAAAGCCACATCACGGCACCAACCACTTTATGGTCCATTCACACGCCATTCACACACCACACACAAGACTTCCGTACCGCCAGCCACGGGCCCAAACAACCATATCACTTGCACTCACACAAACATACTGCCGCCATGCAAGGGCCCATCACATTTATATGCCACAAGACATAATGACTTTGACTATATTCTACCACCTGTCAAGTCTCCACCTCCTTCTTCCAGAACGTTACCGAACTCATGCCCAGTGAACCTATACTAATGACTTCCATGACAGCCACATGAGGCTCAGGAAGACATGTCTTTCATGCACCTTTAGTGCACTCACTATGCTAAATCCAACTCCTTCCAGTTTGTGGATGCAAGTTGGGGGTGCTCGAGTATGCCGTGAAGCCCATTCCTCGAGCTGAGCAAGCATATCTACCTTTGAAACTAAGGCAAAATGCTGGAAATTTTCAAAAGGTAACATCATAAACTATGAACGGATGAATGTGAAACAAGGGTAGTCCGTGACAACGTAGCATATGTCCAATCCACCGTTATGTGCAGTGACTGTAATGCACTTATCATACAGCAAACTGACCATCTACTAAGTTCTAACGGAGGATGAACATGGCAAGCAGCATTGACCCATAAGTATTGAGTGTGAGTGTGGCAGCAATGGATTTGAATCCATGGGTGAAGAAGAAGTCAGGACGTGTATCTATACTACCTTTACTATCTGCCTTCTACCTTTGCAATATTCCTCGGAAAGCGTACCTACCGTAAGCTGTTCTAACCCGTTCGTGTGTCTGTCCTCAGAGTCCTGACTAACCCTGTCCAATTGTTAAGAGACCCTATACTAATGCCTTTCATCTCTAGCTACTTGAAGCTTGAGTGAACATTTCTGTCACGAGCTATCAATGCTCTCACAATGCTCTATCCAACTCCTTCCAGTTTGTGGATGCAAGTTGGGGGTGCCCGAGTATGCCGCAAAAACATTTCTCGAGCTGAGCAAGCATATCTACCTTTGAAACTAAGGCAAACATGCTGGAAATTTTCAAAAACTTCCTAAAGAGAACATCATAAACTACGAAGAACGGTTGAATGTGAAACACGGGTACTCCATGACAACGTGGCATATGTTCTGCCCACCAGTATGTGCAGCGTGGGGACTATAATGCACTTGTCAATTGGCGAACAGAACAACTACCACGTTCTGAAAGCAGATAAAGGTGTTGAGAAGTCCATGATTTCATGAAGTAGAGGAAGAAATATCCTGCAGCTGCTTGCGTAGTGAAGGAGTGGCCCACAGACAGTAGGTATCCATTCACACCAATTGAAAGGTTATCCTATTGGCAGCTCCACCTCAGTCAATTTCCCAGTATTTTGCTTTAGTGTGATACAACATAAAGCAAGTAGGAAAACAGAAGGCAGGCTTACTTGGGCACTGGGGACAGTAAACACGAGTCTCCTGCCTCTTTCCCTGCATCGAGCACACTTTACAACGACGACATGGTCGCTCCTTTTTGGGTGTTGCAGGAATTTTATCTGCAAAGTGTCGCTCCTGCAGCCTTGCCACGTCCTCCAGAACACATGAAGTGGAGGCTTCTGCTTCTGTAGCAGTAAGACTTTCAATTACAGACAACTGAAAGTCAAGGAAAGACATGAGTCTTCCTGTGGTGGTCTCACGATAAACAACATACGCATTGTATGTTGCCATCTGGATCAGGTGCGTAAACAGTTTCTTATACCAAGTGCGAGTTTTACGACTCGCATTGTATGGCTGAAGAACCTGGTCGTTCTTGTCCACTCCGCCCATGTACTTGTTGTAATCAAGTATACAGGTGGGCTTGTGGACTTCGGCCATCTGACCCCAAACCGTGACAGGGGAAGTGCTCTCAGCATGAATTGTAGTGAGCATGTACACATCGCGCCTATCTGAGAACTTAACTGCGAGCAGCTCGTTGGAACGCAACGCAGTGCTCTGGGATTTCTGGAGCTTCTTGCAAACAAGCTCCTGCGGGAATCCTTTGCGGCGACAACGAATTGTACCACAAGCCACGGTGCCAGCTTTGTAGAGCTCACTGAATAGCTCTACTCCTGTATAGAAATTGTCCACATAAAGGTTATAACCTTTGTGAAGAAGTGGCTGGACAAGCTCCCATACAATCTTTCCTGTGACCCCTAGCATGGGAGGGCAACCTACAGGGTTAAGAGTTGTGTCCTTCCCTGTATACACTCTCAAGCTGTACACATAGCCAGTCGAGCTCTCACACAGCATGTACAGCTTGATGCCATAGCGAGCGCGTTTGCTCGGAATGTACTGCCTAAACAGCAGCCGCCCTTTATACAAGATCAAGGACTCATCAATGGCTATATTCTTTCCAGGAGTATAAACCTCTGGAAACCTGGCAGACAAATGTTCCACGACAGGCCGAATTTTGAACAACCTGTCATAGTCTGGATGGTCCCGGGGCAATGCAGCAGAATTGTCATTGAAATGCAGCATGCGCTGCAATAGCAAAAACGATCTCTGCTCATGTATGGTGCAAAGATGGGGGTTAACCAAACCGTGCGAGTAGACCAGTAGGATAGCAAGGTTGGTTTATGCACTACCCCCATTTTAAGTGTGAGGCCCAAAAATATCTTCAACTCCCCTAGTGAAGTGGGAGTCCACTTGCGCGCCCTAGAATGAGGCCCAAGAGTGCCTCCTTGCTCCCTCAGAAATTGTTCGGCACGCAAATTTGTTTGCTGCACAATTTCGTCTAGGAAGTCAACACCAAAAAAGAGATGGAAGTAGTCAATTGGCAAAAAATTTGCCGTATCTACTTTACATCCAGCGTCACCAGTGAAAGGCGGAATTTGGGGCTGAACTAAATTGGGAGGCTGCCAAGACAGCACTCCGTCTGTGCTTGCGGCCGCACGTGCCTGCACTCTGGGTTGCTCTAACCTGTTACGGGTGTCCTGCTGCACAGACTGTGCTGGCAAAGGGACAGCACGACTGACATCGTCTCCTTCAGAATCGCTGGACGATGAGTCATCGGATGGAACTGCGCCGACTGAAAAGTCACTCCCAGATTCGGCTCCATTGTCCTCTCCCTCAGATGCTGTCTCAGTATCTGCTGTCTCAGTCTCTGATCCTGCCTCAGAGCTGGACTCCAGAACCAGATTTAGGGCCTGGGCAGCATCCATCCAACGATATGCCATCTCTGCTAGTGCCTAAACTATCCTTTTAAAACACAATCCTACGTAGAAGGCAGATAGGTTGTTGGTTTTAAAGTGTAGGTGGGTGTGTGCGCGTGAGTGAAGTGTTTAAGTCAATAATGACGAAGTCACCTTACCTTTGCGAACTCTGTACGCTCTCCAAAAAGACTAAGAAAGAGAGAAAAAAGACACAGTATTACTTTACCTTGCCACATACCCATCATCGCAGCCTTTTAGCGCTGGTGGGAGCCATTGCAACCATCATTTTGGCGCCAAGATGCCTACGGGTGAACGTGTGCTTTACAATTGCACACTATGACCTCCTTTGATGCGCCCACTACCATCCTTGCAAACGTGCCCCTCATCTCTCCATAGCCCCTCTCTCACATAGACAATTAATTCCCAATGTCAGAGCGCTCAATACCTGGTGCAGGCAGCAACGGGTAGAATCCTTACCCGATATTTAAATTCAGAAACACAAAGGATGCCGCACTCCAAGACCGGTTTCAGAGTTGCTTTATTTTCACCACCACTACCACCAGTCGTGGTGAAAATAAAGCAACTCTGAAACCAATCTCTGGAGTGCGGCATCCTTTGTGTTTCTGAATATATATATATATATATCCAAGCTCCGTTTCCTTGTTTCCCAAAACGAAAAACAGCACTCGCGTGGGCCAATAAACTCTAGCAACTGCCCCCGCGAGTGCTGTTTTTCTTTTGGGAAACAAGGAAACAGAGCCTGGATAAATATCGCGGGCGCACCCCCGCGTTTGTGAAGCACCCGTCCGCAAGTGCGCCGTTCACTGTGCATCAAGGAGCATATATATATATATATATATATATATAGCAACTGACAGTATCCGCGTGCGAGCGCGCACACATGGGACCACGGACTCAAGATTAAGCTGTAGCCAAAATGCGTGCTTACAAAAGAAAGGTGCAGCCTCAGACGCGTTTCGGACACCGACTGTGTCCTTGATCACATATATATATAAACCATTTCCGAAATCTTCATAAGAATCGGTCACCGACACAAGGGTAGCATTGCCATTCAGGCTTGACGTTTATTCGATACCTTTGCTATAATATATATATATATATACACACACACACGGACACATATATATATATATATATATATACATAGATTTTATCTCTACATATATTTATATACATCTATATACATATATCTATACATATATATGTATATGTATATAGATACATATATATATCATTCACTCTTTAGACTTATGTATATATATGTATCTATATACACATACATATGTATATAGATACATATATATACATATATCATCTACAGAGAGAAAGAGACTCTCTCTCTCTCTCTCTCTCTCTCTATATATATATATATATATATATATATATATATATATATAAAGAAAGATCTCTCTCTTGCTCTAATTTTTTTTATAGCTATGGCTTCCCTGGGGGCCGATTGTGGCCCCCACGGAAAGCACATAGGTATAAAAAAAAATGCCCCCACAGGGGTCGGCCACTGAGCAGGAGGACCGACCCCCTGCCAATATTGCCACCATTGTACTTTTTTAAATTATTTTTAGCATTTTTGGGGGCGATCATGCCCCCAAGGAGAGCCAACATGGGTAAATAGAAAATATGCCCCCACAGGGGTCGGCCACTGAGCAGGAGGACCGACCCCTGCCAATATCGCCGCCATTTAAAAAAAAAAAAAAATTCGTTTTTTTTCATTTTTGGGGTGCGATCGCGCACCCCAAACAAAGCCAACTTAAAAAAAATTAAATAAATATGCCCCCGGGGGGGGCCGACCCATTACCACGAGGGCCGACCCCCCAAAGACATCCCTGGTGTCTAGTGGGGTTTCCTGGCCGTGGATCGCATCGCTGCCGCGATCCACGGCCAGGAAACCCTTTCAGGAAGGCCTCGTTTGAAAGGGGAGACTCTCCCTTTCAAACGAGGCCTCCCTGAAAGCTGGGGAGGCCGTTTTGGCCGGATTTCCCCATCGGAGTCGAGCGCGGCCTTACCTGCTGCTGTCCTCGGCTCCGGTGGGGAAATCAGTGACGCTGCAGGCGCCTGCGGCGCGCTGACGTCACAGATGGGCGGGAGGGGGCGGGGGAGACGCGGAAAGCCTTCCACGTCTCCCCCAGGGGGAATTTTTAAAAAAACAATCTCCGGTGCGATGCACCGGAGGTTTAAAGGGGGCCCTCCCTGGTGACGGCCAATGGACGTGCGCCGCACCAGGGAGGTAGTGCTTGCGTCGGCCATTGGCCGACGCAAGCACCAAAGGGGTTAATAAAAAAAATGCTATTTTCCGGCATCGGCAACTTTTTTCAAGTAAAACCTACAAAACAAAAACACAAACATTCCCACCCACACAAAAGTACACATTATATACCTAATAACATTATTACCAACATTATAAACACAATAGAAACACATATACCACTCTACATTAACATTTCTAACTAGGCCTCAATAACGTAAAACTAGATAAACAGGCGATATCTAACTAACGCATAAAAAAACGTCCTAACATCACACACCTAACTCAGGGGGTCATTACGATGACTGGCGGATCGCCACCGCACGTATGGCAGTGGTGATCCGCCCGCCATTCCCCTCCGCCTGCATGCCATTTCCCCCCGCCACATTACGATGGCGGGGGGGAGCCCGGCGGACGGAAAGACCGTCCGCTGCTTTTCCGCCGATCACACAGGTGACCGGGCGGAAAAGGGCAGTAATATGGTGGCGGTGTCTGCAAGACACCGCCATCATATTAGGATGGATGCGGAGAGCAGCCTTTCATGGCGGCAACGCCGCCATGGAAAGGCATACGGTCTCAGCGATTGGGGGCCCGTTGCGGGCCCCCAGAGTGTTGGGGGGGTGGGGGGAGCACATGGGGGGTACCTATGCATTGGCATGGACAAGGTGGCAGGCACCGCGCGGTGCCTGTCACCTTGTGCATGCTAATGCACGACGTGCATTCCCAGCATTGTGGCGGGCGGTGCTGTGAACACCGCCCGCCACAATGTTGAAAATAGGGGATGCCACTGTGGCAGTGGCATCCTAATACTCGCGGCGGGACCGCCGCTCCTATGGCGGACGGTCCCATTCACCACTACGGTCGCGTAATGTGCCCCTAAATACATTACAACTACCTTCAAAATACATTAAAAACTTAGGGGTCTATTATGATGGCGGTCGAATGGTGGCCGCTGGACCGGCGGTGGACATCCGCCCGCGATTGCAACCAAGAAAACCGCTGGTCAAATTAGGATGGTGGTGGTGACTGCGGCAGTGGGAAATTGTGACCGCGGCGGTGGGAAATTCCGACTGCCGCTTTTCCGCCGGTTGCCATCCGCACTCCTGCCTGGCGGACGGAGCAGGACCGGGATAATGGTGGCGGTGCAGAGCAGGCTCCGCCATCAGGATTATGATGCCGGCGGTAGCCAGCCTTTCCTCAGCGGTCAAACCGCCATGGAAAGGCATGCGGAGATTGTCTTCCGGGGGCCCGTTGTGGGCCCCCAATGTGTTGGGGGGGTGCACTGGGGGGGTACCTATGGTCCCCCCTTACATTTCCCTGTACCAGGTGGCAGACACTGTGCAGTGCCTGCCACACAGTGCAGGGAAATGCAGGACATGCTCCTTTCGGCATCGCAGAGGTGCTGCGGGCACAGATCTAGGTACAGAGATGTGATAAAAGTAAATATCTTACACTTACTTTGTGATGTTCCAGGCTCAGAGGTGTCAATGTTTTCGAATCCCACAAGAGCCTCAGGCTCCAGGGTGGTCTCAAACATGGACTCCAGTACAGTGGGTGGGGGTACAGTTGGGAAGGCAGCGTCCTGTTGCTCAGGACTCTGAGAGGTGCGCTGCCACCTTCTCCTTTGTTCGTGACCTGAGGTCATACCACCTCTTCCTAATCTCATCAATGGAGCAGTGGGTGACTCCAACGGCATTGATTTTGCACTGCATTTCCTACAGTATTTTCTTTTTTTGGGACTCCAGAACAGACATGGAGGCCGTCCCAAACAGCATTTCATGATTTTGTCAGCACCCTTTGGTCAGGATCTCCAGCTCCCTCTCAGAAAACTTTAGCTTTCTCTTTCTGCTTCCTACATTCTTTTCTGCACTTTGGCTGGTCATTGCTGTTTATGAGGCTTGCTATGTATTTCACAAATATATATTGGAAATGGCAACTGCTCTCCACCTCCACTCCACATTCACTCAGGCTGATCTCGAGACATGTACTGTGCAGCACTTCCTGGTTCAGAGGAGATTACCCATGAACAGCAAGAGTTTTTCTTCTATCTCTGATCCCGGTTGCAATTTACGACCTCAATCTTGAATTTGTTATTACCAATTTCCTAAATTGCAATGCGATTGAGTAGCAACTGACAAATTGATGGGTGAAGTCCTATGTACATTCTGAATTGTGATTTCCTAATAGCAATTTGCAGCAATTTTCAATTTGGAAACTACTATTGTTAATCTAGCCCTTAGTGGCTAATTACTTTTTACACAAGTCATTATGAAACCTGCAGGTCACAAGTTACTAACTTTGTAAAACATCTCACTGAAATTAGGTGCTTGGTAACCACCGGCATGATGTGTTGGCAGGCCCACTAGTCCAGTGACGCCTGTGCTGGCTGTGTGTGGGGTGAGTGTAAACCAGCCCTCAGGGAGTAGCTGGTGCTGGCAACAACTTCAACAGTCATCAGGCACTCAGGAATGCAATGTTCGAACAGCAAGGGAGCATGACTTGAGTTGCACAGAGTTAGTGGCCCCGGATGCACAGTTGCCGACACGGGCCTACCGCCACGGGACGCTGTCTTGCGGGAGACTGGGGTATGGTCATGAGGGCAGAGCAGGGTCTTGTATGTATCAAAGGTGGTTTTCGCAGAGTGTCTCAGGGGAGAGTGGGAGGTGTACCCCCAGGGCATGATGCAGAGGGCCAATACCAGCTGTGTCCGGCAACATGGCGGATATGAATGCCACAGCCTCATGCCAAACACCAAGTCCGTACCTGCCAGTTGCTGATGACAACCCCCAGGCCACAGGCTCAGACACCAACAATGTTCTGCCGGAGGCGGACGGTGACTCACGGCGCACAGGGTTAGTGGCACCATGTCAGTCCTTGCTAGTGGTTGACCTCCGTAACGGTGATCCGTGTTTCCACCGGACTGAAACGCATCTTTCTCTCACTCCTCTCCCTGCGTTCACTGGCATGAACTCTGCCATTGATTAATGAAGACTCAGTTCTAGATGTGGGACATACTGGACTGCAGTGTAGGCCGGCTGCAGCGGTGGAGTATGTCAACACAGGAGGACTCCTGGGGGCCTGTGTCACGGAGGACAGCGATGGTCTGAGGAGGCTGCCAAGGTCGCGGGCATGGGTCTTGGAGCTAGCACCGGCACGTGGTGGGCCCTCTTTGGCACACGACGGTGTCGGCAGATGAGCAGTGTTGCCTTGGAGCGCTGGGGCGGGCAAGCCGGGTCTGGGTATCAGCGGCCTGGGGTGCAGCAGGCGCACAGGCTCGCAGCCCCGCTGCTCACAGCGTCGGCCTCGTGGCGGGCTGAGAGGTGCTGCCCTGGCAGTGACGTTGGCCATTCCGGGAGAGCACCACGCTCAGCGCAACAGTGTTTTTATCCACACCCCTGCGCAGGCCTGGTGTAAGCCGGGCCAACCCACTACGCTCACGCACACAGGGGGGGGACGCAACGAGTGACATTTCCGCGATCTAACCCACAGCCTGGGGTGACATGGTTGCGTCCACTGTCCACTACTCTCCAGACACCAGCAGTTAATATCTGCATGGACATATCTGTGGTTTGCATACCCAGGTCTGTCCAGCACATTCACGCCACACTTGTCATTGTGTACATTCCCATTCATGGGTCACTTGCATCCTTCGCACATGCCTGCTTTCCGCCTCTCCACACATTCAGCTGTTGTGTGGCTGTGGTGCCATGATATAGCTGGCTTGTGTACATGGGAATCCCAGGATCCCAATGGAGTTGTGTTGTCGTGTCTGGTAGGTGGGCATGTTGATTGACATGTTGTATGTGGTTTGGTCACGTGTGCATTCCCACAGTTGTGCGTTGTGTGATGGTGGCTTTGAGGTGTGTGGTGTGTTGATTTGGTACTTACCAACGAGCAGTCCAGTTCCATAGGTGCCATCCTGGAAGCGCTGGTTGATGATGGACTGTCGGAAGATGTAGGAATCGTGCACACTGCCTGGGTAGTTTGCAACAACATCGGTGACTTTTTACCACTCAACAGTAAGGGGCATATTCACAAGGACTTATCGCCGAGTTATCGCCACTTAGCGCATCAAAAGTGGAGACAGATTTATCGCCCCATTCACAAGCGTGTGCAAACTGCAGGCATCGCCAGTATACCCGTGATAACTGCCGCAAAATTTATCCCCACGGGTGACACCACCAACGAACCCTAATGAGATGCAGAGTAAGCGTTCCCGTGCAAAAACACACGAAAACACCACTTTCACAACGAACTGCCAGATCTGCGATGCGAGTCAAAACCACTCGATAAGCCGCCGTAGCAGCAGGTATTTAACACCTGCCTCTTGCTGGTGTTAAGCAGGACGACTACCTGCAGTAGGCAATGGAGCCCCGCACACAGCCACACCCGAAGAACAACCTACGCCATGGAGCTACTCATCATGCAGCTTGGAGCCCCAACAGGGCCACAACACCCACCGCCACCGCCCCCAGGACCGCCACCACCCCCAGGACCTGGACCGGCACCCCCCCCGGACCACCACAGAGGCAGCGCAGAGTAAGACAACGGACCTACCGAAAACGCACCAGTCTCACAGACCTGACGCCCGAGGAAGTCATTGCCCACTACAGGCTCAAAAGGACAACCATCCTCCGCATCATGATCCACATCGGCCACAGGCTGACGGTCCCAACACAGCGGACAACCAACATCCCTCCGCAGACAAAGCTGCTGGCTGTGCTGCACACGTTGGCCTCTGGGGTATTAAACGCCACAACATTCTGGCAGTGAAAGTGCTATCCAACCTGACCTGGATGGAAAAAACTCTGAGCTGGTTCGGCCAAAGTTCAACCCGCATACAGTATGTCACACTCCCAAAAATAAGAACTCTCCTACCTAGCACAGAATTCAGTTCCCTAACTTTTAACATTGCAATATGAATCAACTGTTATGAGGCGCAACAGGACCTTCTCTTAGCCTCCATTTTAGTTTCACGTTTTAGCTTGGCATCTTTTTCTAATGGTAATTTTTTTACATGTTTTACACATACAAGATAATGTACTGAGAAGATATTCTGCATGCAGCTTAGGGGTCCATTACGATGACTGGCGGATGCACCTCCGCGATGCTGGCGGTGGGATAAAACGCTGTTTTCCGCCCGTGAGCCGCGGTGCCCCCGTCCGCCATATTACAATGGCCAAACACAGCCCATTGTCCGACCGCCGCGGTGCAACTCGGACTGCAATCAAAACGCGCCCGCGCCCGCGCGGAGACAACCAATCCAGAGCCACCGCCGTACGCAATGACGTCCCTCCCGCCGTACAAATTAGGATGCCCAAAACAGCCAGGCCCACCGCAGTGGAGAAACCGGCCATTCTGAGCATACGGAAGCACCACAGCGGAGCGCGAAATCGATAACTGGAGCCGAACGCCATGGACCCGGCACTACATGTCTTCCCGGCGCTGTACATGATCCACCTACAGCAAGCCATGGACCGTCGCGGACGCCGACGCAGGTACGCCATCACACAACTCCGCTAACAAACACAACCCACAAATCCATGTCCGATGTAAGGTGCCTGCCCCCACCAGACACCCTTGTGGGGACAGGAACACAACCACAGGTGTAGCCACACATGTCCCACCTGCCACTAGTCTACCCCTCCACACCTAGGCCACCATGTCCGCGATCCTGAAATAATGTCCAGTTCACGTGACCGCAGCGGTGAATCCGCGAGTAAAAATGCACACAATGTAGTAGCCTGGGCCAGCGCAAGGCAGGGGCAGTGCCCAAAGTACACAGGGCAACACCTCCCCACTCCACACACTAGGCCCACCCACACCATGAAGGGACATGCCATGTGATCTCCCTGTGCCCCCACATGGCCAAAAAGCAGCCAGGTGAACACACACACTGCACCACACAACACACAACTAGGGAGACAGTCTCATCAGGTGTGGCTGCAGAGCAACACACAGCGTACAAGCACTGGGCCAGGGGAACACACACACCACAACAACACCACACTTGTGGCAAGTAAACTGAGTCCAAGCACTAATTAAACACACACAGATAATGAACAAACACTCCAATGGACACACAGCCTGTCAAGTCACACAGACATACCCCACACTGACACACAGCAACAAACACAGACCACATGCCAACAGCAATGGAGGACAGCAAACAGGAAACCCAAAGTGAGGTGCACACAAATGGAATGGCAAGGAGCTGAACACCAAGAATGTGTATATCACATGCAAGGGAAGGAACACATTACATCCACCCCAGCCAAAAAATCCACACATGGCAGTCACAGTGAGTGAAGTCAAACCACAGTCACCTCACTGCAACAACTCAGGGAGACAGCAAGGCAACCCATGAATAGGCACAGGGATGAAAGGAAGGGTATGAAGTCCAACCCTGATCAGCCACACATCTGAATCAAAATACATCACAGGAGTATGTCAGCAGCCCAACACACAGGGCCCATTGCAACACTCCATGACAGTCAAACACAAGTATGAACCTTCACACAACCCCCACACCCATCATACCTGCAGCACACAACACCAGTTACAAACTCACAGAAGCTTGCCAATAACATCCAGTCAAGACTTTGACAAACAAACACACCCCCTGGGTGGTATCCACAAACATCACACACACACACAGGTATGGCAGTACCACTGTACGCACAAAAACAACAGTCAAACACTGAACACAATCAAAACACACACACAGAACTACTACAACAACAGACAAGACCTGTGCAGCTAAACAGTGCAAATTCTATGGGAGCACAGACACAACAGGAGTACACAACCACATCAGTCATGAAAAACGCACAGACAACATACCACAACACATATAAGAAGTGCATCCACTAAAAGCAATAATGGAGAACAAAATGCAGAAATGGGCCTACAATGACACATAGACAGACATACCACAACACCCATCCACTCAAAATGGTGTCACAGTGTACCACATGTCTGCACATGCACAACCATGACCATAGACACATCAAATGTGAGAGGAGAAAACACCAAGAACGCACATAAAACAAGCACGGCAACCACAATAGACCTCAGTCCATGTGACATACACACAAGTAAGGCACACCACAATGGCAACACACCTGAATCAAACACAACAACAACACACACACACTGACAGGAAAATAGAACACCACACACAGAGCAACTGTCAACTGCATGACACAACACAACACAAACACTGCACACAGCCACATCAGTCACAACACATGCACAGGCAAAGATATCAACATGCTACAACAGCCAAACATCAGGGGGTGCACAACAGGCAAGGACAAGGCAACATCAACTCACCGCACTGCATGCACACCAAGCAGTGTGTGCACAACACATATACCAGTTACAAACAGAGATGAGTGACACACCATGAACACACACAACAACAATCTAAACATCACACACACAACAACACACCCAGGAAGTCAATCAGTCCACAGCAAACACACATACTACCAAGCCAACACACACAGATGCAGAAGTCTGGGACACCAAAGTTGAAACAACATGATCAGAGGAAACAAGACATTGGCAATGTTGAAGTGGAAAATAGAGCATGTGTCACAGTAAACAATACCCACACAGTAACCCTTTCATTTAGCAAGGACACTGACAAGGCAGACAACAGGAGTACATTTCTTATTTTTATTTACATTTCACACTCTCATGCAGCAAAAGTCAGACAAGAGCAAGGCCAGTGGCCAGTTCAAAGTTCAGGTGAGGTACATGAGAAGCTGCACAGGCCAGGGGCAAACAGCAGTGAACAGCAAGGCCAGTGGCCAGTCCAAAGTGCAGGTGAGGTACATGAGATCCTGCATGGGCAAGGGGCAAACAGCAAGGCCAGTGGCCAGGACACAGTGCAGGTGAGGTACATGAGATCCTGCACAGGCAAGGGGCAAACAGCAGTGAACAACAAGGCCAGTGGCCAGGACACAGTGCAGGTGAGGTACATGAGAAGCTGCACAGGCCAGGGGCAAACAGCAGTGAACAGCAAGGCCAGTGGCCAGTCCAAAGTGCAGGTGAGGTACATGAGATCCTGCACGGGCAAGGGGCAAACAGCAGAGAACAGCAAGGCCGGTGGCCAGTCCAAAGTGCAGGTGAGGTACATGAGATCCTGCACAGGCAAGGGGCAAACAGCAGTGAACAACAAGGCCAGTGGCCAGGACACAGTGCAGGTGAGGTACATGAGAAGCTGCACAGGCCAGGGGCAAACAGCAGTGAACAGCAAGACCAGTGGCCAGTCCAAAGTGCAGGTGAGGTACATGAGATCCAGCACTGTAAATGTGTGGTACAGTACTCTGCCATGGTCAGCAACACACTCAGGGTGTCAAAAATGGGCAGACCATGGCACCACTGTGGGAGACACATGTGTGTGAGGGGGACTAACACTCAGACTTGGCTGGCAGTATGACTGGGAGGTGGCTGTCTGTTGGGGCCAGTTGGGGTACTGGCTCGGGGAGAGAAAGGCCCAGCTGGTGTAGAGCCATCAGTGTTCTGGGAAGCCTGAGGGCCGCCAGGTCCAGGTGTGGTAGAGCCAGCAGTGCTTTTTGAAGCCTCAGGGCTGCTAGGTCCAGGTGGGGTGGTGGCACGTGGGGGTGGACTCATGCCTGCACGAGAACCAGTGTGTGTGGGTGAAGTTTGAGGGGTGCCCTTCCGCTTCTTGGGGATTTGATATGGCTTCCCTGTCCTGGGATTAAGGCCAAGTGGGGTGTATACAACAGGCACACTGGTCACAAAAGCTGGATCAGCTGCAGATGCTGGTCCCCCCTCTGGGGACGTGCTTGATCCTTTGGGACGCTTGCCCCCGGATTGCTTCAGCCCCTGCATCACCTGTTTACCAGGTGTCCCCCCTACAGTGGCCTCCTTACCCTGCTTCACAGGGCTCTGGATGGGAGTAGATGTTGTGGGTGAACTAGCCTTGGAGCCCTTCTTACGTGTACCCTTAGCAGGCACCTGTTTGCCACTGGGCACGGAAACTGTGTGCCTGTCTCTGCGAGACACTTTTGGGACAGGTGAGTCCTTGGCTGGGGATGCCTCTGAGGCATGTGAGCCAGAGGCTTGCTTTTTCCCATCCTTGCCCTGGGTGTGGCCTGAAGGGCTTTTGCCCCTGCGCTCTGGTGTGGCTTTACCTTTATGTGGGGATGGTGTCTGTGGCCTGGACTGCTTGGGCTGCTGCTGCTGTGTGCTGCGCATGACGTATCTGTCCCTTGACGTCTGGGGTGTGTGCTCACCATCATCAGATGTGTCCACTGTCAGGGTGGTGGGCCTAGGGACTGGAGCTGGACCATGGGATTGGGCAAGTTGAATGGCTGCTGTCACTGCAGAGGCCAGAGACTGTACAGTCCGGTGTAACCCACCCACGTCGGAATGCACACCCTCCATGAAAGCCACCACCTGTGCCAATTTTTTGTCATGGTCCAGGAAGGCATTGAGGAGAGCTGTCTGACCCACACACAGCTGGTGCAAAAGGTCCACAGACTCCGCACTGATGGCAGCACGGGGGACAGGGGCAGGGGCAGCGGTGCCTGAGATGAAGGACACTCTTCCCTTCCTCGTGGTGCGAACACGGGCAGCAAAAGTGGGAGTAGCAGGGAGGGTGGGCACTGAACGCTGTGTGGTGGATGAGGAGGCAGACTCCCCGTTTCCTTCGGACAAAACCATAGATGCATCACCGCCATCGTCAGATGACGTAGAGGTCTGCATTTCTGGCAGGGACTCCTCTAGATGACTACGGTCCCCCTCTGATGCGCTGGTGACATCCGTGTCACTATGCAGGTGAGCATCACCTGTGCCTGATGCCTCACCACTGGTGTCCGTCCCGTGTCCTTCCGTTCCCATGTGAGATGCTGCATGAGAGAGAGAGAGAGGATAAGTACATCTGCATCAAGTCAACAAATATCTGCAAGTGAAGCATCACTAATGATGGACAATGATCCATGTTGGACAACACCATGGGCAGTAACATTGTGCAACCTCAATACAAACATCTAAATCACCGTGGAATGATGCAAAATTGTACAAAATCCACCCATGTGATGGACACACAGCCATTTAGCCTGTTGGTGGCTACGTCTAACAACACACACATATCCCTCTGTGCACACCTAGGGCCCTGAAGGGTTCAAAGATCCTACTCACAACATGTTGCCAACGTCACAACATGATCCAGCAGAAGTCACCAACACAGACACAGACCCCAACATAACCACACACAATGTCCATGGGCACATGCCATCCACCATGTCGTATCTTGGGGCACAACTACAGTTGCACATCGGTGTCAGATGTTTAGCCAGCACTAATCTGACGTCAGGCAATGCACACATTGATGATGGCACACTCAGATCATGCACTCTGCTGGACCCTGACATGTGAAGTCCGTGACAACACCAATGAAGATGGTACCAGAAGCCCAAAACTACAAATGTGAAGTCACGGCCCATTACACCAATGACATGGGAAGGTACATGTAGGGGGAATGCATGACAACTGCACCCCACACCGCGGCCACTTACACACCATTGCATCACACTAGCAACATCACAGCCCTGCACTGGCCCAGGCCTGGAGCACATGCTGGCAAACAACAACCAGAGTCACACTCACAGAATACTCACCACCAGCTTGCTGCTGATGCACCTTCAGATGTGCATCCAGGTCAGGCTGCGTCACTGCTAAAATGCGTGCCATTAGTGGTGTCATGCTGCGCCGCGCCAACCTGCCGGATCGAGGGATCAGCCCCAGTGTCATCTCTGCCACGTTCCTGATTAGCCGTGCGATGTCATCCCACCTCTTGTGACAGTGGGAGCGCCGTCGTTTGGAGACACCCAGTGCACGCACCTTTGATGCAATGGCCCTCCACACGGCCTTGCGCTGGTTGACTTTTAGCTGTAGACATGGGAGACAAGAGGGGGCAACATTCAGTGTAACCAACCACCCTTCCCCAGTGCAGGACCATGACACTGACTCATCCCAAATTCTGCCATTACGTCAGCGGCGACAATACATCTGCTAATTGCAAACATCATCATGTGTGAAACACACATTAATGCATGCAGGTATGAGGGTGGACACAGTACATGCCCATCTCCTGGCCATGCAGGACGCCAGCAGAGAGCTAAATGTGTATGCTGACCACATCTAATGCAATATTCTGGGAATAACAAGACATGCATGACATCACTACATATGTGACTGGGAATACTCACTGTGCCCAACACTGCGCAGCCCACAAAGCACTTGCCCTGCAACTGCCACACTGTGTCATTGATGTCACATTGAGGGACATGACCTCACGAACGCAGACCCTCATCACAAGCCCTGTTGTGTGCAATCTACATCTCTGTAATGGCTCATTGATGGAGACTCAAGAGGAAAAGCACATATGTGACACTCTGTACATTCAGTGTTGTGTCACTGTCAGATTGGGCAGTGAATGTGCAGGCCATTTGGGGTCACACAGAGGTCCAACGTGGGGCAGCTCATCCCTTACATGGAGTGCCGATTTGGAAACACAAACAGTGCCAACACATGCGAGTATGTGCACATGCTGGTGGGGACGGAAGAGTCTGGGCACAATAATGTTTGAATGTACCGTGTCATAGGTGAATGACCAACAAGAGTGTCACCCTGGGGGATTCAGGTCCTGAGTATGGCGCTGAACTTGAGATGAGGCACATATAGAGGTCTAAACAATGGCCTCACTACCCTCTGGACAGCAACACTAGCTAAGGCCACAGATGGGCCTGTGAAGGACATCAGGGACACATACAGACATGCAGACTGGCAATCACTATCCTGACTCGTGAAATGAAAAGGTGCAGCCTCACTGTATGTCTGACAAGACATCATACTTCCCTCTGATCTGGATGTGCAGGCAGGGAAACCTGTTGAATAGGCCAAACACACAACATGCTGGAAACAGCATGCTAGGCAGTGCATGACCCACCCTCACACTCCCACGCACATACTGCAGCAGATCAACTTCATGTGTCCCCCACCCTGCACTCTCACTCACACTCTGAGTTACTCACCACGACATTAGGCGCACCAAAGAGCCTTGGATACTGGTTGAGCACCTCGTCCACCAGGAGCTCCAGTTCCTCGGTGGTGAAGGGAGTGGCACGGATCTTCTCAGTCCTCGCCATCACTGTGGGCAGGAGACAGCAGCAGCGGCTGTTGGTGGTGAGGGGTCTCAGTCAGCAGTCCCTGGAGGCAGCAGCAGGTGAGTGGTCTCAGGCAGCAGTCCCTGGAGGCAGCAGCAGGTGAGTGGTCTCAGGCAGCAGTCCCTGGAGGCAGCAGCAGGTGAGGGGTCTCAGGCAGCAGTCCCTGGAGGCAGCAGCAGGTGAGGGGTCTCAGGCAGCAGTCCCTGGAGGCAGCAGCAGGTGAGGGGTCTCAGGCAGCAGTCCCTGGAGGCAGCAGCAGGTGATGGGTCTCAGGCAGCAGTCCCTGGAGGCAGCAGCAGGTGAGTGGTCTCAGGCAGCAGGCTCAGTGAGCTGTGGCAATGTGTGGCTCCCTCACACACATATATAGCCCCCAGGGCTCGTTTCTGTGGTTCTAAGCTGCTGCAATTGGTGTTCCAGGTCTGCCTCATTCAAATACATCCAATGACCGCCTCCGCGGTGGCGGAGCACGCCTACCGCGATTTTCAAAGTTGCATCAGGCAACCGCGATTGCGCTTCCCATTGGCTGGCAGGGCATGGTCCATGGCGGTGACACACCGCTGGTGCCAGGCGGTAGATCCCGCTATTCCTGAGCCATGCATTGCCATGAGTGACCGGGATCTGGGTGGCGGAGCATGCCATCCGCCATTAGCCATGTGTATATGCCTAGCAATCCTGCCATGCTGTCTCGGGCCATGGCGGTGACACACCGCTGGTGCCAGGCGGTGGCTACGGCGAGGGTGCAGCATGACATTGTTGCCTATGGGCGTGATGGTGTTCTTAGAGCACGTTCAATGCAGCAATGGACACATCGTGTAGTGTCAATGTCATGGGTCATATCTGTACTTCGAACAGTGGTCACTTTCAATTAAACATGGAACTTGATTCAATTGAAATGAGCTATAGTTCGTAATGAGAGCCTAAACTTCATATCTAACACCAAATGCAACACTGAAAGGACTAATGGGGCACATTACTCCTACACAATTTCATATCTGACCCAAACATTTTGCCCAAAGTTCATGTCTCTCACCCCATTGCAAGCCAAATTTCGTATCTGAGCCAAATTTTTACACACATATTCATATTTCACACAATATGTCGCTACACAGTACGTGATTGTACATAGATTTCAGCATTGTCTCCATTACTCACCACATATGTCACACTGTAGTCTGTTTGTTATCACCTATTTCAGCATTCATGTAAGGTTATTGTTCGCTGTAGCAGAACCAAGAGTATATGTCCACATGGACGTGTGTGCTATACACACTGAAGCTTGTAACATACATCACCGGCACACTTTGAAATATGTGCCTCCTTAATCATTTGACCTGTCTGTATGCATTTGGGTATGTTTTGTCATCATATATGCAAAATGTCATCAGCATTACTTGTGTCATTGTGTAGGATATGTGCTCATGTTGGTCTGCCGGTCATATGTGAATTTGTCACATGTATATTCCACAGCTGTGAGTATGTTGATATTGGATTTTATGTGTGTGGTGTGTTACGTTGGTACTCACCAAGGACAGGTGCATTGACCTTGTCCACATGAAGATCGTTGGCTTGCTGAGGGACTGTAGCCAAATGTGGTGCTGGTGCTCACTGACTGGTAAGTTTGACATGGCATCTGTGACCAGTAGAAGGTGACCCACAATTGGCCTGGACAGTTCAGCATTGCGTGTGCTTTCATGTGCAGTAAGTGTGTGCAGTTTTTGCAGGGTGCACAATTAGGACACGTGTGCAGTGATATTAAACTGACACGTGTGGATAAGCCTGCTATGGTGTGGTAGCCTTTCGGGGGCACAAGCTGGTCCTGCGCTGTGTGGGTGAACTGATGGTGCTGTTGACTCAAGCTAATGATTGCATCCAAGACAGGTGAGATATACCTTGATAGGGCTGGCTGTGGCACCCATCTAACTCAGACTGTTGTTCTTCTAATGGTACCAGAGGCCAACAAGTGATGCACAGCCAGCATCTTTGTCTGCAGAGGAATGTTGAGAGTCCGCTTTGTTGTTCCTGACAGGCTGTGTGGTATGTGGCTCAGGATGCTTTAGATAGTCATCCTTTTGTACCTGTGTCGTGCGATGACATCCCCTGTTGTTATGTGCATGAGGCTGTTGTGTCTTCGGTATTTACTCAGTATGTTCATGCGCTGACTTTTAGGTGTAGTGATGTGGCTTTGTCCGGGTGGTGGTGTTGGTTGTTTCTGTGTCACTGTTGTGTGTCCAAGCAGCTGGAGTATTAGCTCCATGGCAAATGTATTACTTTACTTGTGTGTCTGGGCAGTGCTAGCTTCATACTGCATGTCATAATACAACTTTAGTGCAGATTGACGTTTGTCTACAGTCCTTTTGGATCACGTACCTTATCCACTTTTTGTGTGCCACATTGACAATCTGTGTGCTTGCTGATGATATTGTGCAGTTGTGTTGTTGTGTCTTTATTCACGTCAAGACTGCATATGCATATGCTGTTCATTATTAGTCATTGACTGACTTTGAATTGTGTGTAACAGCATGTATGGCATGTCTACTGATGACAGTGGATATTGGCACAGGCTTGTGAATATGTCTGTGAGTGTCTCTAGACTTGTGTGGATTAGCATTGGCTCACATTCCATGCTGAGTCCTTCAGAAGTGGACAGATTGTGTAGTTCATGTGTCCCATGTCATGATTGCACAAGAATGTGTGGCACGTACAGCAGACATTTGGAAGCCAGCAGTGTTTCTGTTTCACACATGTCCTGTATCATTTACTGTCCAGGCTGTTTGCACCAGATTCCTAAATGTGACTATTACCATTCACAGACACAGTTTCCATGTTTGTTGTTCTCACTGTGGTAATACTGAAGAAGTGTAGTACAATGTATTCTCTATGTGTCACGACTATTGACTTGCACAGTATGGTGCATTGTGATGCCAGTCAATGTTTGCGCTGTGTGAATCAGGAGCTACGGAGTTGTGCACATCTCATGGTCTGTTGCAATGACGTGTCCCCTTTCATCTCACCTAGGAGGCGACCCAATGTGTATCGTCCTGTCACCCTGCTGGCTAACATTGAGGATGATGACGTGATACGCAGATTCCGTCTGGACCGCACGAACATCCAAGACCTGTGAGCCATGTTGGATCCTCACCTGCGGGCTGGCAGGACATACCCAACAGCATTGACAACCGAAACAAAGGTGATGGCGGCACTGCATTTCCTGGCTAGTGGGTCATTCCAGGAGACAGTGGGCATTGCAGGGGGGATGTCTCAGCCCACCTTCAGCATGGTGCTAATGGATTTCCTGTTGGCCATGATGCGATACAAGGACCAATACATCAGTTTTCCAAGGCGTGCAGCTTTGGCGGATGTAAAGGCGGATTTCTATGCCCTTGGCCACATTCCGAATGTTGTAGGTGCTATTGACTGCACACATGTTGGCCTGGTTCCACCACAGGCACGGGAACAAATCTATCGGAATCGTAAACATTCCCATTACATCAATGTGCAGGTGGTGTGCCAGGCCGATATGATCATATCGCATGTATGTGCCAAGTTTCCGGGCTCCGCACATGATTCATACATCCTGCACAACAGCATTGTGCCCCAGCTGATGGCCAATCTACTTCCGGAGCGGGCATGGATTGTGGGTGAGTAGGCAGAGTCAAGTTGTGTGCTGTGTGTGCCATGCTGTCCTCTGCCACAGTTGTATTACTGAATCGTTATGTTTATTTCACACCTAGGTGACTCTGCATATCCCAACAGACCTTTGTTGCTGAGCCCACTACGCAATCCTAGGACACCGTCTGATGTCCGCTACAACAATGCCTATGGTAGAACACGTCGGGTGGTGGAGCGAACCTTTGGTCTCCTAAAATCGAGATTTCGCTGCCTGGACCGGACCGGAGGGGCACTCATGTACTCACCCAAGAAGGTGTGTCAGATAGTGGTAGCATGCTGCATGCTGCACAACTTGGCCTTACGGAAAGGAATACCCATGATCCTGGATGATGATGACCAGCCAGGGCCCCACCCTGCGATCCCACAAATGTCCAGTGACGAGGATAGTGGTGAGGAGGAAAGTGTCGACCAGCGTCAGCAGCTCATCAACCGATACTTCACTTGAAGCTGGGTGACGATGTACAACTGGTCCATTGTCTGTTGATGTAGTTGTTTGGGTGGAGGTCTATGTGATCTTTGTGAGTGCATCCTGTTGTTGACTCAGTGCTGGCTGCCTATGTGTTGGATACAGGGTATGTAGGAACTGCTACAGGATGTCTCTGTTGGTACTGTTGCACATTGTTATGTGTGCATATTGTTGTACAGTGAGGACATGTGTTGTGTGATGGCTGTGATGCCACCACCTGACTAGTGACTTTTGTTCTGTTGTCTTTTGCTCGGTCCCTTCTGCCTCCCCTTGCCTACAGAGGATCCATGCTCCTGTGACATTGTAACCATGGTAAACATTGCACATACTGTGATAAACATGGAGCAGACTCAACCACCTTTTTGCGTTTTTGTAGTTTATTTGCAATGGGTATCTGTGAGAGGGAAGTGGATATTTACATAAGTGTGAATGGTGAATCAATGAATTGGCAGTCATGGTAGATGAGACAATCGGGTAGGCACCCCATTGCTGTGGTGACACAGTCCAACAGATGGATGCCATTACCATGGCGGTGTGGGTGAGGACAGTGTACAGAGTCAATGGTTGGGTGAAGAGTGTTGACATCATGGCTGGCTCTTTGACTGGCGTTTGGTCGGTGCTTTGCCATGGATGAGTCCCAAGTTCTTCTTTAGACGGCCCCTTCTTCTCTTGGCAGGGGGGGCATCGTCTACTGGGCCAGTGGGGTCTGAGGAGTCACCCCTCACCGTGCCCGCAGGGGTGGGTGATGAACTGTCATCCTGCGTGGCAACGGGGGGAGGTGGAGGTGTGGTCTGTGGCACTAGCCTGTCCCTCTGTACCACCACTAACTGGGCCATGAGGTCCACGATTTCTCACATACGGTTGTCCATGGACCTCAGCAGACGTTGGAGTTCCAGGGCATCTTCGTGGGCCTGGCCCATTTGTGCCTGGGTGCGTTCATAGGCACCCACAACTCTGGTGATGTTAGCCAGGGCTTCGGTCACAGTGTCCGGTGTTGTTGGAGTCACACTTGTCCTCCCACCTGCCCTGCTGTCACTGACTTGTTGCCTCACAACTCTGGCCACACGCGTGCCCTCCACAGTTGTTGGTGTGGGCTGGGCATCCTCTGTGGCTGGGCGAATGTTGCAGGCAATGGTGGTAGTGGTGGTGGTGGCGGCACGGGTCGTTCTAGCAGGGGTCAGTGTTGTTGCTGTTGCTGATGGTGGGGGGGCAGTGGGGTCATTTGACCGGTTGCGTCCTGGCACACCAGATGGGCCGGCTTGGAGCTCCTCATCCAAAGAATCCAGGGACTCCGCATCCGAGTGTCCATGTTCCGGGGGTGGAGACTGGCTCTGCAAGTTGAGGTTGTTGTCCTCTGCAGTCAGTTGTTGGTCACCTGTGGAACAGAGGCTACATGGTCATTGACTTACAGCCATATGGCTTGCTGTGTTTGATGTCTCTTATTTACATGTTATGCAACACACAGTTACGTATTTCATGAGTTGAATGTCTGCACAGTGTTGTTCGTCATGACATGATATGGCGGTACATACATCTTGTTCCATGGTGTGACAAGTCATTGGATGCCATGCCCAACTTGACACTCTTTGTATGGAACTGATGAGTTGTCAACTGACAACTGGCTGCCATGCAACTTGATGTGATGCATCGAGGGTGATTACTCTTCCCGACAGATGTTACATATGCACATGTACTACACATTGTTACATTGTTATCTCATGCATACCTTTGTAATGTTCTGTGCTTGTATTTATTTGCTGGACAGACCATGCCTTTTTATTGTTACTATGGTCCTTCATGCTCAGCACCCATGGAATTTGCACAGAGCATTCTGTGCAGGGCATATTTGGTCCCTGATTTGCTTACACATGGGTTTAGTTGAGTCACAGTTCTGTTTCTGTCACAGTTACATACGCATCGCTGTCTGCATTCTATTAACTGGTATGTAATTGGGGTGTATTTTGTTGTGATGTGTGGCATTGTGTTGGCATTAGCTCAATGCTTTCATTGAGGAATGGTGGGGTGCATGCACTGGCTGCTTACCTGTACAGCTGGCATCTTTTGGGTGGACTTTCTACCACATGCTTCTGGGTGGGAGGGAGTGCTCCTTCCTGCTGATGGATGGGGCAGGGTGTTCCTGGTGTTGAGGGTGTAGCGCAGAATGACTGCCACATGGTTGTGGGTGTGGGGAGTAGTCCATCCTGCTCAGCTGTGGGACAGGGGGCCTGGTGGGAGTTGTAGTGCTGGCCTCCCTATTCCAAACACTCCTCCCTGTAAAGAGGGCTACTTACCTGTTAGGTGAGGGTGTAGCACACAATGACTGCCACATGGTTGTGGGTGTGGGGAGTAGTCCATCCTGCTCAGCTGTGGGACAGGGGGCCTGGTGGGAGTTGTAGTGCTGGCCTCCCTATTCCAAACACTCCTCCCTGTAAAGAGGGCTACCTACCTGTTAGGTGAGGGTGTAGCACACAATGACTGACACATGGTTGTGGGTGTGGGGAGTAGTCCATCCTGCTCAGCTGTGGGACAGGGGGCCTGGTGGGAGTTGTAGTGCTGTTTGCCTGGACACATACAACACAGTAGATGTGGTTTACCTTTGTGATGTTTGAAGTGGGGTGGATGTAAAATCAGTGTGCCTGTGTGTGTTTTTAGGGTGCAGATGTGTGTACTTGTGCCTCAGGGATGTATCTTTGTAGTTGTGCATGACAGTACATGGCAGTTTCATGGTATACATCAGTTGGTACTTACTAGCCTCCACTCCCCCGGGTATTCCTTCAAGACTCTCTGGATGCAGTATGGCAAGCACCTTCTCCTCCCATGCAGTGAACGGTTTTGATGGGATGGGAGGGCCTCCACCAGTCGCATCAGCCAGCTCACGATTCTTGGCCCTCCTCTTCTTGACAACACTCTTCAGGTCATGCCACCGTCTCATGATTTCATTCTTGTTGCGGGGCACATTCCCTACTGCATTGACCCTGCCCACTATCCTTGCCCACATGTTTGTTCTTGTGGGCTAATGGTGTCTGTTGGACCATGCTGCCAAAGAGTTGTGGTTCTACTCTGATTATCTCATCTACCATTACTGTCAACTCAGTGTCAGTGAATTTTGGCATTTTCTGTGGTGCCATGGTGTTTGCTGTGCTGATGTTTTGGGGTGCAGTTGTGAGGGTGGTGTAGGTGGTGTATGTGTGTGTTGTTGTGCTGGTGAGATGTGTGGTGTTTTACCTATCCAATGTGCTGCAGGCTTTGGTTCCTTCAGGGCTGGAGTAGTGCAAAGGATTGTGGACAGGGAAAGGGCTGGTTTTATGCTCAGCTATGTGGGTGTGTCAAGATGGTGTAATGCAGTCAGGTGTGCTGTGTGGGTTGTCCTGTGATTTGTATAATTGAATTTGCCATGGGGGGGTGTCATTGGGAGGTGTCTGGTTATTTTGGGGGCAGGGCTAGTTGCTTGAGTGCATTTACTGGCCTTATTTTTATTTTTTTTACTTGGCTGCTATTTTTTTTGCGGAGCATCCGTAGCGATGGCTGTGCTGCAGGGCTTCCGCCGGATCTCACATTCGTTACTGTTGGCGACCGCGGCGGACGGAAACAGCGGAACGTACCGCTGTGACATCGGGGATATCATAATATCATTGGCGGTCACTCCGCGTGTCTGGCGGCGTGTTGATGTGTTTCCGCTATGTTACCGACCGTCACGGTTGAATTTTCACTTTCTCTGCCCTCTACGGGTGGTTTTTCGATGCCTCCTACTGCCGCGGACGGAATGTTTTGGCGGTTGATCATAATAGGGTCGGCGGGGTTTCCGCGGTACCTGCGGACAGTGATTTTCCGCAACCATGGCGGTTGGAGTTTTTTCCGCCAGTCATCGTAATGACCCTCATAGTTCTTAGTAAGCAAGTAAGGAAGTAAGTGGCTTGTACACTCTGTCCAAGGCTAGGCACATGGAACGCGATGCCCTTGTATTCAGTTGTCCGCTAGGAGACAGCTCTTTGGCTCCAGATACACCATCGCCTCAGCTCTACGCCTTTGATACAGTGCGATTGAAACAGTGCTTTTATTATATAAACAGCCTCTGCAGTACATTTGGCAGAGGAGCACTTCTGCTGCGATTGTCACGGAATGTGACACACTGTGGCTGAGATGGAGTCCTGCTGACTCTGATATTGATTTGATACATTGTGTTGGGTAAAATTAACATCAGTATTTGGGCAACAGCACAGTGTGCTATATTTACTTTTAGTGGTTACACCTAGGCTGAAGCATCTGTAAGCTGTCCTGGAGGTGACTATAGTACTTGAAGCCACTGTGCTGTTTTAGAAGGTGGAACTTTGGAAGAGTAATGGGCAGTTATTATATGGAGAAGTTTAAAAGCAGGGCACTTTGGGGCATATTATCAAGAAACGGTGTAAAAATTATCGCCGCTTTAGCGGCAGAAAACTGCCGCTAAAGCGGCGATAATGGGCTTGATCATATGCCCTTGAGAATTCCAATAGAAGCCCATGTTCTGGTGTCAACATGGGCTTCTATTGGAATTCTCAAGGGCATATTATCAAGCCCATTATCGCTGCTATAGCGGCAGTTTTCTGCCGCTAAAGCGGCGATAATTTTATCGCCGTTCTTGATAATATGACCCTCAGTCTGTAGGGCTGCCAGCTGTGTTTTGCGAGTGCACAAGCATTCAACAGTATAACGATCAAGCTTGCAGGTGTTACTGAGTATTGTAAACTTTTATAAATGACGGTAAATGGGCAAAAGAGACTCTTAATACTAACTTAGATTAGGACAGAGTTTTAACTTTTAACTAACTGGCTCTTCCTTGCAAAATCCACTGGTCTGTGTCAAAACATACCCATTCATGCTTTGTTCTCAATTGTAATACTCAGTTGTGAACTGAACCCTTTGTGTGTAATATTTACACCTGTGCTATGCGGTCTGCATTTAGATATTCATTGGGTAGTAACTGTTGTATTGTTGTGATAAGGAAGGTAAATCTGGGGATCAGAGAGCAGTGTGATGCATGAGACTGGGACATTGGTAAATTAAGCTACATCTCATGTCCAAACGTTGTGTTGTATTGACACAGACCCCTCATAACTTCATAAATTCACTCTATGCTGTATTTAAACCTTGAGCTGCTTTTACCCACTCTTGATCCTGCTAAAAATGTTGCTTGCACCTAGTGTTTTGTAAAGGTTTCGAAGAAAGCAGTGCAGATTGTACCATAATGCATCAATGTAGGCTGCAGATTCACGTTAAAGGAGTTACCTCACTTTATTGCTAATCAGTGGTATCTATTTCATGAATGTCCAAAGATAACTGTGACATTTTGTATTAGATACTTGGGGCAACTATGGGGTATATTTACAAGAATTGCCGCTAACTATTGTTAGCATTAGTTAGCGGCAATTTACATAACGCTGCCTATCGCTGAAAACTATCGCCAAAAACTATCACCCTGTTACCGACGTATGCACAATACATCGTGACAGGGCGATAGTAACATAAATCCGCAGCGAAAACTGCAGCTAACAGTAGTGTCAAGGCAATAAAAATGTTGCCGCTAGCAAGAGAAAAGTGACGAAAGGCCAATTAGAGGCAAAACAAGTACAGGTAAACAACCCCACCAAACACCCCAACAGCCAGGATGACCAGCCAGAGTCCGAGGGGAAGAGGAAATGCAGATTCAGGGCTCCATTTATGTAAAGAGGTGCTTCGCTAGGGAAAACTAGTGATGCATCACTTTTCATAGCGCTTTCCTTGCGACACCATGGCAGCCGTAGCCTGGCAATGTGGACAGTCCCGAGGGCCAGGAGGCCTCGCTAGGCCTGTGCCTGAGACCCGGAGTGGGAGGCGGAGGTGCTGTGGAGTTGTCGGTGGAGGTGGGCTGCGTCGGGACCAAGCCTTTGGGCCGTGGCAGTAGACATTGAAGCAATGGCGATCACCCACACCTGGTAGTGAAGTCCGGCAAGTCGCATGGAGACACGTTTCTGACCTGTGTGAGAAGACCGCCTGGCGCCCCTTGGAGCTGTGATCTGTAGAGGCGCTCCTGAGCACCAATGTAGGGAGGTCTGCATCGCATAACACGTGCCACCACTACACTGGGGTGCACGGAGGAGATTTACAATAGTGACCGCACTTCTCTGCACCACAGGCCGGAGGATGTTATGCTGCCCGGACGCTGTGGAGGGTGAGGCCCCTGAGATGTGCCAAACTTTTGTGGCGGGAGTGATGCAACTTCATGCCTAAGGGGGCCCTGTTGCATCACCTTCATCAGGAGGTTCCCCAGCGAACTTGGTGGTGACTGCGGTACTCAGGCTTGTGAAATCCCACCTGGCTGAGACTCCTGCTGGCTGAGTCACAGATTCGGAGAGAGCGCGGTGGATTGAGCACTGGTGTCGATGTCCAGGTGAGGAGAAGGTGGGATGGGGAGTGGAGGAGGCCTGGGGGTCATGTCGGGCCCAGGCTTAGCACTGGTGGGTGGCCCACACTGTGGCCTGAGCAAACCGTGCACTGCAAAGGACGCACATTCTGAGGACACCGCAAAAGACTGGTGGGGGACTCCACTAACTGGCTCAAGTTGCTGAGATCGGCCATTGTTAGCAGCGGCTGCCAGGGGCATGGTGGCCGGTTGGGGCCCAGGCCTTTGAGTATGCAGCTTGATCCGCTGTTACTCTCTAGGGAACATGGAATTTGGTTGCCACTGTTAGATCGGAAGAGGCAACTGGGTGGTGCTGCCTTTCCTCGCTCCCTGGTAGTGAGCTCTTGGGTATACAGGGGACTATCCCTTAGTGGACTTGCTCTTCCCACAGCGAGGCACAGTCTGGTAACTGCTGCTGCTGTCCCCATCTGCTGCTGCTGGTTCCTCTGACCCAGAGGTCAGGTGTTCGAGGCCCTCCTCCCCCCACAGACTCCTGCCTACGTCTCAACATTGGTGGTCCAGTGGTAGAGCGTCACTGCTCTGCTGCTTTACTGCCCTCCTGTCCCTCTATTCTGCTGTTCCTCTCCCTCTTTCTGCTCTTCTCCGTTGCTTTCTACCGTTGGCTTTGTATTTTTTTTTTTCTTTGCTTTGTTTGGCTTTGTCTTTCTTGTGCTTTTGTACAGTTCCTTTTTCCTTGTCCTCTCCCTCATTGACGCTGCGATCCCCCACAGACCCTCCCCCTCCAGTGTCCATTCTGCATTTCCCACCTCCCAGCTGTCCAGTTCCCCCGCAGCACTACTTAATGGCGGCCGCTGTGCGCCCATGCGCAGCAGGTGTGCCACTGGTGCACTGAATGCGTGCCAATGGCAAGCCCATCTGCGCTGTCCGTGCATGGACCACATCCAGTGCCAGGGACCTTGCCTCCCGGACACTCCATTGCTATGACGCCAGCACCCTCCTCACCCCCAACCCAGGACGCCACGCCGCCTGCCATCTAGCATCACTAAAGATTACCCTTGCACCCTTCGCCTTCCGAAACAGCAAACGCAACTTCTGTCACATCAACACACCTGCGCCTTCCGCCACCAAGCTCAACTGCATCCTCCTCAATGTGTGGTCCCTCCACAAACACGCCACAGAAATCTGGGACCTCCTCGACGCCAACTCTTCAGACAATGCCTCCTTCATGGAAACCTGGACCAACCTCTGCTCCGGACATCGCCATCGCCATCCCCGACGGCTACAACATCACCCATAAGGACCACCCCAACCGCCCAGAAGGAGGCATTGCCATCATCTACAAAAGCACACTCTGACTGACTATGCAGTCTAATGACCCAACGGCGACCATGGTACACCTTCACTTCCAGATCCGGACCAAGCCCAAAACCACCCGCAACAGGCACTCTCGTCTACAGGCCCCACGGCCCATTACCCCCCATTCACCGATGCCATCATAGACCTCATCGCACCCCAGGCTCTGCCATCCACCAACTGCATCCTACTCGAAGACCTCAACTTCCACCTGAACAACCCCAGTGATCAGAACACCACCACCCTCCTGGAGAACCTTGCCAACATCAGACTCAAGCAGCTAGTCACTGCACCAACCCACATAGCCAGACACAAGCTTGACCCCGTCTTCTCCGCCAGTGGGAACTTCAACTACAGCCACACCACCGAATTCTCCTGGACTGACCATCATTGTATACATCACGCGTTCACGTCGACCACTGTACACCACTGCCATCATGGCCCCCCGCATCGCGGCTGGATCAAGGCTACAGAAGAACTTCTCATCAACTCCCCCAGCACCACCACTGTGCCAGAACTTACAGATGCCAACACCAGAGCGTTTTAACTCCACTGATGGATCTCCAATTGCGCCAACACCCTGGCACCCCTCAAGAGAAAACCAGGCAAACAACACTCCAAGAAGGTCAACTGGTTCACTCCCGCCCTCCACCAGTCCAGCCCCACCTGCAGACATCTCGAGAAGTGATGGAACCACAACATCAATCAACTCCGCAACACAGTCACCCTTGCAACATGGCGCAAGGGTGCCTGTGTTGGCGCATGGCAGCCATTGTGCATCAACGTAGGGGAAAAATACAGTGGGGCATATTCATGAGCCCCTTCTGTCAGTTTGAAGCTGCCAGTACATAATTTTCTTGACGTACTTGCAGCGTGAATTTTGCACCACGTTGTGCCGTATTTAAAAAGTGACGCATCTAGGGATATGCGTGACCTTGTGAAGCCCTGTGCCACATTATACCTGCATCAGGTATGATGTATGCAGGGTGGGCGTTCCCATGCCACAAAGCCTCATGGGAGTGGCGCAGTGAAATCTCTGAGATTTCACTGCGACAATTCTAGGACGCCACTGTGTCAAAACATTAAGCCTGCCTCATGGCAGGTGTGAGGGTGACACAGTGCCATAGGGATAGGCTGGCCCCATGCATTGCTGGAGTTGCATCATGCTTGCAACACAACTGCAGCAATGCATGACTTTAGTGCTGACAGATATGTCAGGATTCCAGACGTATCTGTCATTGATTGCAACACTGTTTTGTCGCAGCAATGCTACACTTTTCATGAATGAGGCCCACCAATGCACCCTATCTTATTGATAGGGCGCATTCCTGACCTTTTGTTTTGACGCGGGGCAGCGCAGCAATATTCCTTGCAGCACTGCCCAGCACCCAAACATCTCATATGTGGATCGAAGTGTTTGCACCAATTTTAAGACCGCTATTTTTGGTCTTAAAAAATTGCCTCCAACTGGATTTAGCGGCAGTTTTGGGGGGTTATCGACGTATGGTAATTTCATTGTAAGTATAGTGTGATTAGCTGCAGTTTTTTCATGAGAATGCCTACCTTGCTTCTCATTTTTGTTAAGTACCGCTAACAGAAGTGGCGATCTTGGAAATTCACTTTTACGCTGGGAAAGTGCCGATAACCACAGTTAGAGGCAACTTGTAAATAAGGGGATAGAAA
The DNA here is from genome assembly GCA_963921515.1 of Calotriton arnoldi. NCBI lineage: Eukaryota > Metazoa > Chordata > Amphibia > Caudata > Salamandridae > Calotriton > Calotriton arnoldi. Next base: position 3,768,829 of record CAWUFW010000553.1, on the reverse strand, counting down.
AAAAAAACCGCCGTAACATAAAAAAATTTACGCTATGGCGGCATTAAGCTCTTGTAAATATGCCCCAATGTTTGCAAGAACGTTAGCAGCAGTAAGAATATTAACCAGGTCTAAAGTTGCTTGATTAAAACAACTGTATATGGTTGCCTTCAGGCTACAACTTGTGTCATCAATGATTTGTGGTGCTTTTCTGTCCTGCTCATAGTTCATTATAGTGGTCATGATTACGTCTTGAAGCTTGCGCAGCAGAAACATCATTAAAAAAGCTTCCTGGATACATTTGCTGCAAAATCGTTTTTTGGAAGTTGGACAGTTCAGAGCATCTAGATCATAGTGATTGTCGGCCCAACACACTGCTGTTACTTTAGGACACCGGTTTCCAGTACTCGTGTATGCCTGATGATTTCTCCCGTGTCGCTCCTGGATAGTTTCTCAGAAGGATTTACTGAAGCTGCTTTTTCCTGTGCATGTCTATGGGTCATTTATTGTTGTTTCTGGATAATCTCCATAGATTATTTAATATGGCTGCCTGTATCCAGTGCTTGTCCGTGTGTCTCTCCCCTGCACCGCTTGGGTGGATCCTATAGAGCATTGTCTCTGGCTGCATTTTTTTTTCTTCTTAATTTCTTTATTGGCATTTTGTATTTTTACTTTCATTTTGGGTAATACAGATAAGATATTAACACATAACATTGCCCAACATTTAGCAAATTTCAATCCTGGTACAGAGATATGTATCATTATGTCATTTAACCAAGCAGCAAGTGTAGGCATGTGTGTTATACAGATCGGATTTTCTAACCTCTCATTAGTCCTCTGATATGATTCCGCATGCTGGATTCCATCAGTTGAGTTATCTTTGCCCAGTGCTTGAACAGTTGCAATCCAGAGATTTTTATATCCAACAATTCAAACTTTAATATAACAAAGTTGCCTAGCCTAGCCTAGCCCCGGCCCACTAGACTCCGACCTCCTCACGTATAGTGCCATGTCAATAGAGTGTATTCACATATATATTTTCATTTAACACATTTAGATCCCCTGAACCATCTTAGCACTCACATGGAGTGCAACCGCAGTAATGGGGCTCAGGTATATTTAACTCTAACCGTGTCCTCAGTCCCTATCCGAGGAATCCCCTTCACCTGTTTGTGCAGTGCATTGTAGCACCACCAATATGGAGTCCGCCTGGGCCCACACCAGAAGAGATTATTCCAGGCATTGGGCTGCGGGGGAAGTTTATTCTTCCATCTGCGAATGATCAGCCGCTTGGCTGTTATAAGTCCCAGGTCCATAAATCTAGAAGTTACTCTGTGTTTTTGGGACTTGGGGAACAGTCCCAGCACACACTCCTCCCAAGTGTGCATCTTGACGTGGTCTGTGCAAGTAGATAAGCAGGACGTTACCTCCTGCCAGTACCATTGTAGAGCATGGCAGGACCACAACATATGGAGGAGGTCAGCACCCGCTGGGCCATAGCGGGAGCAGGCAGCAATTGTTTGTTGAAAGTACCTATTTACTTTATCGGATGATAGATAAGCGCTGTGGATGATGTAAAATTGCATAAGGCGGAATTTAGCATTCCGTGGGATTTGTGTAGTGCTTGCTAGTATTGTTTCCCATTCTTTGTCCGCACATTTTCTCGCTCTGTCTGCTTCCCATTTGGTGCGCAGGGGTGTAAGTGGGTCCCTCGAGTGTGTTAATAACGCGGCAGTTAATCAGTGTATTATGTGGCTGCCCGAACCCATAACATGTAAATATTGTACAACTAGGAGAGGTTGGGGCTCGGTATTCAGGCCCCCCAGACTCACGTCAGGGTGGTTATTATCGAATTGTACAGTAGGAATTTGCCCGGGGGAATATCTGTGACCCGGGTCAATTCCTCATATGTCAGTAAGGTCCAGTATTCATACAGGTCACTCAGCATCTGTATCCCAGCCGTGGACCAGGGTACAAGCTCCACTCCCGATGTGACCACCCTGCACCTTGGTGTGCCAAGTAGGGGCATTGTAGGTGCGTATGGGATAGTCTCCCGAGTAAGGTACAAACTGCGCCTATAGCAGCGGTGAGCCATGGCCAGTGATCTTGGCTGTGGTGTGGGTGCTTTAGCTATGGGATGGTACAGGTGATGAATGCTGGTCAGCGACCATGCCGGTTGCACCGTTGCTGTGTCGTCTAGCTGCGGTCTCACCAGCCATTTTGACATCCACTGCAGCTGTGCGGCTAGGTAATATAATTACATATTGGGAACTGCTAGCCCGCCTTGCTCCACCGGTGAATATAACTTCCACAGTGCTACCCTGTGACACCCCTTATTCCAAATAAAGGGCGAAATGTACAAGGAAGTGGAGGAGAGAGGCGTTAGCCCTCCTGGCTTAACGCCTCTCTCCGCCACTTCTGAAATGCAAGGCTGCACCATATTTGCAAGAATGTGGTGCAGCCTTGTGTTTCCCCCTGCGATGGCGCTAAGTTTAGCATCTTAGCGCCAACGCAGGCACCCTTGCACCATGCGTGCAGGGGAGAATTGTTTATGTGTAGGAAGGTGTCCCTTCCTACACAGAAACAATCCTAAAATGCCATTCTGTCACTTTCATGTGTGCTGCTTCATGCAGCATACATGAAAGTGACAGAATGGCATTTGTTTTTAAAGATTGTTTATGTACAGGAAGGGGAACCTTCCTGTACATAAACAATCCATGGCATTTTGCTTTTTCCATGTGTGAAAGCACAGATGGAAAAAGCAAAAACGAGGAGAAATAATGCATTTCTCCTTGTTTCGACAACTTAAGACCAGGATTTACCTAGTCTTAATTTCGGCGCTGCCTCCTATGTACGCCACCCTTGTACTTAGGGGGCAGCGTCAAAATGAATGGATGTTGCGGTGGAAGGCCCACTGCAACACCCACTGCCCATTCCTTTCACGCTAACCATAGCGTGAAAGGGGGCCTTATTTACAAGGCAGCGTTAAGCCACGTTAAGTGGCGTAACACTGCCTTGTAAATTAGGCACAGCCCCTATCGCCACCTCAACGTCGGTAAAAGTGACGTTGTGGTGGCTATAGGGGCTTGTACATATGCCCCAGAATCTCTGGTCCACGGTTCTAGATCACGGAACATTTTAGCTTGAATGTATACAGGCAGGTTTGTGAAATAGTATAACAGCCTGGGCAATACTGCCACTTTTAACAGAGCTATTCGACCCATAACGGAAAACAGTAATGTTTTCCAGAATTTCATTTGAGATCTGATAAATGATGATGCTCTGGTAAGATTGCCATCCACGATATCATTGGCAGAGTGATAGATGTGGATGCCTAGGTATCGGAAGGATGTCGGCTGCCACGGTATAAGCACCCATTGACCGTGAGTCCCGGGTCTTGGGTGTGCGGGCTAAATGGGTTTAGGCAGGACTGCCTCCAATTCACCCCGAGTCACAGTCTGGTGAAACGCTGCAGGATCTCTGCGACCGTGCCATGTACAATATGGACGTCTCTCAAATATAATAACAGGTCATCTGCGTATAGAGACACTACATGTTGGGCATCACCCAAGCTAATGCCCCAATCTTCACCTCTTTCACGTAATTCCACCGCAAGGGGTTCCATCGCCAATGTGAATAGCAAAGGCGATAGGGGGCATCCATGTCTGGTACCTCTACCTATTGAGACGGACTCGGGTATTTGTTGACCGATGCATATCCTAATGAGAGGCTTTGTATATAATAGCCTTGTGAGCCACATGAATGGATCCCTGAATCCGTATTGGTGGAGGACCGAGAATAAGTAGGTCCATTACAACCAATCAAAGGCTTTTTCTAGGTCTAGGACCAAACAGCCCGAGTGAGGCCAGAGTTGTGGAGCATATTCCTGGAGTCTGAAGCACCAATGTATGTTTAGTGAGGTATTTCGGGCTGGCACAAAGCCATTCTGGTCAGGGTGGACGAGAGATGGCACCAGAGGCGCCAACCAGGCATAAATGATGCTGGTTACATTTTTATAGTCAGTGTAGATCATTGCTAGCGGTCTGTACGACCCCACTTCTGACTTGTCTCTTTCAGGTTTGGGGAGAGAAATTAGGAGCGCCTCGCGCTGTGATGCCGTGAGGGTAGAGGCCGAGAGTGCAGCGTCATACACTGCTTTCAACTGTGGCAAAAGCAGTGCAGCAGAAGGTCTTATAAAATTCTATTGGCAATTCATCTGGACCGGGAGACTTTCCTGTGGCTAATGCGTGGATACCTGCATATACTTCTTCTCGTGTGATCGGTTCATTCAGCTCTATCCTTTGCTGAAGGGTGAGACAGGGGAGCCCAACCGTAGTGAGAAACTGTTAGATCTCAGCCGGTGGGGTCACAAGTGTTGACTTCTGTATAGTGTTGTGTGAATTTAGTATGTATCTCAGTTTGTGTATATACCAGCGTGTCGTCCAGTGCGCGGATTTCTGTTATGGGTGTCCAGGCATCTGCGTGATGGATGAGCCAGGTCAGTAAGCGACCTGCTCGGTGTGTGTGCGGGCTGAGTGTGACTTGTAGTTAAGGCATCTCAGTCTCTCCAGTAGAGAGTTAAGTTCCATTCTTTTGGTGGTGAGTTGTGTTTGTATTATTGGGGAATCCTCTACCTGAGTTTCTAATCGGAGTAACCTGTCTTCTATCTTCTTGAAATCAGCTTCTATGGACTTACGTAGGCCTATTTGCCTGTTTAGACAGTGGCCTCATATGACTACATTAAAACCGCTCCATTCCATAAGACGCGAATACGCTGTGTGCACGTTATCGCTAAAGTAATTCACGATTGCAGAACTTAGGGCCTTATGAAATGGCTGATCTTCCAAAGTCTCAGGCTGCAGGCGCCATCTAGTAACGGCGGCCGGGACAGATTCCCACGACATTCACAGGTATTGGGGGTTTTGATCTGACTGAGTCCTACCCATGTATTCAGTTTTGGTCACCTCCAAGGAAATCTCATTTGTGCAGATAAGTCTATCCAGTCTTACGTGGAGCCCGTGTGAGCCAGAGTAGTAAGAATATATGCTGTCTATAGGATGGCGCTGCCACCAAATGTCTAAGAGTCCACAGTGCGCCATCCATGTCTTTAATACTTTAGCGACGAGTACTGTGGGTGTGTCAGGAAGAGGGGAATAGAGCGATCAATGGCTGTGTCCAGCACACGGTTGAAGTCGCCGCCAAGCAGCCAAAGCAAACCATGCCAAAATTTTGTGGAAAGTGGAAATGGAAAGTTTGTTAGTCAGTGTGTCGAGGAAGGATGACTTGTCTGTGTTTGGCATGTATAACGAGCCTAGTATAATGTGCCTACTATCCAACCGGCCCTTCACCAGTACATACCGGCCCACAGCGTCAATGACTGTTTCATCAACTGCAAAGGGGGTTCCCGGCTTGATCCAAATTAATACCCCCCGGGCAAAAGCCAAATAACAGTGGCATATAATTGACCTCTCCATCTCCTCTGTAATTGCGCTATTTCAGGTGATGTGACATGTGTTTCCTGCAGGGCCTGATGTCTCTTCAGGTAGAAATAAATTGCATATCTGCAGGCTGGTGTGTGAATGCCCAGGACATTCCAGGTGTATACATTAATGGATGTCATTCCAACAATGGGGTGTTCACAAGTGATGTATGGTTATAGGGGCCAATGTGTAGAGTATAAGTGGAGCTGTGTCTAAGGCGTGTGGGGGTGTTTCGCCCGAGGTCTGTTGTGGGCTTGTAGCATGGCAACTCAACCAGTGTAACAGCAACAGACATTAACTGACTCTACAAATACCATAAGGGCGGAGTTGCAATGAGCATCTATCCAAACTGTGCACCAGAACTTAAAGCCAACTATGGCTAATGGGGTCAGGTGGTGTTTGTGACAGGTGTCAGCTGGGCGAGTGTGTAGGTCCCCCCAGTGATAGTGTCATGGACGGGTTCCAGTGACATACCTTTCCTGCTCTGCCCACCCACTTATGTCTAACGATACCCAACCACTAAGCAAACACTGGGGAGTGCCTTACAAAAGATAATTGTGCTGAGCATAAGTCTAACACCATGACAGTCATTGCATTCAGAAAGACATTACTATTTTCACAGTTTAGTGTTACTTGCGTGTCCCTAGAGTCCAAACAGGCGCACTCAACAGTCTGGTCTCCCATATGCAGTTATATTATATTGTCTGCATTTTGTGGTGTTACTTCAGGTGGTGTAATGGAGTCCAAGGAGGAAGGGACTGCGTCCACAGATTCCTCATCACTACTACCTCGGTCCTGGAGGCTCTCACCAGAAACCGACTCCCTTTGGGTATCGCTTATTTCAGCTGCTGCCTGTAGTGCTCTGCGCTGGTCCTGGATCATTTGTTCAGGGTTGTGACCAAGCTTCCCGTTGCTCTGCGCCTTTTCCCTCGACTATTCCTAGGAGGTGCTCCTGGCTGGGCCCTTCCGCATGGTCCAAGTGGTGTGGTGAAGTGCCCAAGGTGCACAGAGTCCAGCCATTCCCAGGCGGCTATGGGGGTGTCAAAAAAGTGTGTTTTTCCTTTTGCCACTATTCTTAGGCATGCAGGGAATAGTAAAGAGTACTTAAGATCTAGGCTGTGCAGCCGGCACTTCACTTCCAGGAAGGAGTGTCACTGTTTCTGTACTGTGGCCGTGTAGTCCGGAGAGAGCAGGACTTGGCTGTTGTCAATTTGTATTGACTGTGGCTTCCGGACTTTTTGAGGGATTGTATCTCTGTCCTTATAGTGCAGGACTCGAAACAGAAGGGGGGTTCTCGTCGGGACCCTACGTGCTCGTTCCACTGTGAAGTATTGTGTCAGCCTCCCGGCTGGTTATAATTCTTGGATTCAGTTCTCAACAAAGATGGGAGCATCTTTTCCCTCCTTACCCTCCGACAGACCGATGACTCAGATGTTATTATGCCTGGAACGTCCTTCTGAGTCTTCTGCCCTGCGTTACAGGATGCGCACTTGAGCCGTCAGATCCTTCAACTGTGTTTCTGCTTCCCGCATCTTCGGCGTCAGTTCATCTGTGGTTTTTATCTGCCAATTTAAGATGGTCTGCAGGCAGAAGGTTGAGATCGGTCACCACCGCATTGATCTTGTTTTCCAGGGAGGAACGTGTTTGTTCCAGTGAAGTTCCCAATTTTTTCGCAAAAACGGCATCCAATTTGTTGGACATAGAGTCACTGGGTTGTATATCTGGATCTTTGTCTGCTAGGCTCCGGGTCGATTGCAGATGTCCGGACATCCATCCGGTACCAGAATGAAGACGGCCTATATCGGACATGAGCTACCGTGGTAGTTACAACCTCAATGCTACAGTCATTGGGAGGGGTGATGCTTGCCTCCAGTTACTGTTCAGACAGTGTTGTGATCCCACACTAGGGGCATCCTAGTGGGGAGCTGAAGGGGGAGTGTCAGCCCCACGAAGTGTTCTGTATGTGAGGATGCAGCTGTTCCCAACCAAATCGCAGTGTCTTGAATACTTTGGTTGGGGCAGATCTGTCCAGAGACTTAGGGAAAGGGGCTCAGCTGGTGAGGCAGAGCAGGATGGGTGCCCTGCAAAACAGTGCATGGATTTGGTAGCCCCAGTGTGGGGCCCACAGTCAGGTGGGTTGTCTAGTGTCGCCTCTGCACGCCGGGGCTGTGGTGTGACGGAGTTGCTGCCCTGATCTCCCGCAGCATATAAGGTTTTGACTTTGACGCAGTTGTGCGTGGAAGCCGCCACTCCTTCCCTCGCAGTTGGTTCTTAATGTGTCCCTGTGGGGGTGCCCCAGGTTGGGGAAGCTGGCCAACCGCCCCCGCAGCAAGAACTGTCTGGGTCCCTCGTGGCTGCGGCGGAGGCTTTGTCGCTGGTGGGCCCCACCTCCAATCTCAGCCGCTTCAGGGCCTCTGGGCCCGGTCCCCTGGCTACCAGTCAGCTCAGCCACTCGGCCCCCTGCGCAGCACCACACCCCGGCTCTAGCACCCCACAGTGTCTACCAGCACCGCACCTGAGCTCCGGTGCCCGCGCTCTGCGCACAAGCGGGTCCGGGGGGATGCAGCCTCTGCAGTTCTCTGTCCTGTTGGCCCACTCGGTGCGTTCGCACCACTGCTTTGTTTGCTCAGGGCCTCGCACGACCCAGCGCGGTGCGGGGACGAAGCCTCAGCCCTGGCTCTGCTCCTGTTCCCTGGTGACAAAGCAGCTACGCAGCAGTACCTGACTGTTGAAGGCCGCATTGCCTTGAGTCACGTGGCGTCGCATCCACCTCTGGTCCTCGGCTATTTTCTTCCTGGCAGAGGCGCCGATGCAAAGGTCCGCCCGGCTCCAGGACAGCTCCCCGCCTCTCCGGGTCCTACGGGCGCCCGGTTCTTGGGACCCCCACTGCTGAGCGGCCGCAGCCCACCAGAGGGGTATGTCGTGGTCTGGGGTTGGTTCGCCGCCTCCGCTGCAGTTCGGCCGTGCACAGCTCGGATCTATGCTACACCATGCTGTGTGTAGCTGTGGGCATGTTCAAGCGTCCATATGGATGAATTCCAGATTATGGAGGATAGACGGCGGAGCTCTAGCAAGTAGTGTCTGCCATCTTAGCGAGCTATGCCACGCCCTTGAGTATTTTCTCCGGCTGCATGTAACCAGATCACTTCTGTGGGCTTCTACTCTATTTCTCCTATCTAGTCTCTGAAGAGCAGTTACTATGGCGGAGTCTCTCCTGGGCAAGCTTGTGGGTCAGTCCTCATCACCGACGGATAGACCTTTCAAATCTTTTACCATGTCTATCTACATCAAGTGCATACATGTGAGTAATACTCCTGGATAGACCCAAAGTTCATTTACCATGTCTGTCTCTATTGCATGTCTGTAGGTCACTCATCCATCACCCTGGGGGACTTAAGTTCTTACATGGCTGGTCTCCATTTGTACCTGGGTGGATTCTAGAGAATCCCGTTCAGATTGGCCTAACAATTGATTATTATAAGACAGCAGTTCTTAACCTTTTGATTATTGTGGACCCCCACTGAATCATTACTGAAACCTCGGGATCCCTACTGAATTATTAATGTAATCCAAGGACCGGAACTGAGTCATTACCCCAACCTAGGCATTTCCTATCACTTGAAATGCAAAACAATAAAAACAATTAAAAAATAAGCATTCATGAAACAAATGATTAAATATTTATTTAATTCACAAACAAATATAAAAAAAACCAAATTTAATGGGAAGGTTGGAGCTTTTCTAAATTCAATTGAGGCCGCTAGTCGTCCATACTATACTCTGTTTGATGCACCAGCACTGCTCCCACAAATCAAACTGAGTGTACTAACTTAATTTTTAGCCTTCAATATCAAATGGTTTCACATTTACAGATTGTTTTAATATTTTTTATTTCAATTTTACTTCTTTATTTATATATACTTTATTAATCTGCTAATACCATTTATTTTCCGAAGGAGTCGTAGACCACCTGAGTAGGCTTTGCCGACTCCCAACGGAACCCCAGACCACAGGTTAAGAACCATTCACATAAAGAACATGTGCTCTAGTTCTCACTCTTCTCCTCAGCCCCTGGCTCCCAATTGCATGCCTAGAATCAGTGATGTAAGTCGGAGTAAGAGGATTACACTGGTCACCCTTGCACAGAAACAGCAAAACAGTTCCAGAGCCACACTGCAATTCAACACTCTTCCAAACAAGCAGTACCCACAATGCAGTTGGCTACCCATTCATAAATTCATTGTGGTTATGCTGCAAGATCTGGGCTTATGCTAAATCTTGGCCTCCCTTCCTTCCATTTATGTGCCAAATAAATAGACTAGAATGGGCAACATTGTGTAGTTTATATCACTGGGGTGCTGCTCTGACTAGCCAGGATGCCATCCACTTATGTGCCAGATAAATAGCCTACAGTGAGCAGGCTTGGGTGTTTATATCACTTCAGTGTTCCTCTGACTAGCCAAGCTGCAATCACCATGTGACCTTGGAGATGAGTACTGGCAAAAGAAAAGCCCAATGTCTAGCCTCCATGCACTTTTGATGCTAATATCAAGTAAGGCAGAATGCCTAGCTTCTGAAAAGGGGATGGATGTGAGGGGTTCATGGGCAGCCCGAGTGGGAGCGGTTGTCAGAGATAACGGTGCCATGTGCACTTGCATTTACATTGCACATCTGGATTACATAAATGTTGTGTACATTTGTTTGGCATGTGGCTTGTATTTATCAGTTTCTTTTAAACTGGGACCTGCTTTAATGCAGCATCTTGAAAATATCAAGTTCAGGATTATGGCATTGCCTAGCATGTATCCGGTATACAACTGGGCTGTAAGGTGACTTCATGCCAGCTCAGTCATCCATCCCTTGAGGTCAGTAATTGAGTAACCTGAAACTAGGTGTTTGTAACATCTGTTACTTACAGCTCGTAGAGATGACAGAAGTATGGTATGAAGTACTATGCTTTATAAAAACGTTTTTGTATCATTATTATATTGTTACTGTGTAAGGAAATTACTCTTTTTGCATGTTCACCCCCACACATTAGGACTGATGCTGCTGGTTTTTCGACTTTTGAGAGTGCACTGAGGCCTGCTAACCAGACCTCAGTGCCAGTGTTCTAACCCTATGGAAAAGATATGTCAAATTGACTATTACCAGTTGGCAAGTACTGACTTACTTATAAGTCCCTAGTATATGGGGGTGACTGATATCCTGGAACTAGCTCCAGGGACAAAAGAGCTGAAAGAGCCCAAACCAACAAGTTGGTAGCCACTGCAGAAGTTTTTCGACTGCAGGTCTCCGGGAGCAAAAAAGGACACATTCGAGATAGCCACCCGTGTGTATTCGTTGTACCCAAGGGACAGTAGCCCCCACCTCAGGATTTTGCCCCAACCGCAGTGCAATAAGATTAGCAGCCCAGCATCAGCTGACCGTCTACTGCATTGTGGCCGAAGTTACACTTTGTCACGTTTGGATTGAAGGACTACCACAAAGACACCCCCATTGACCGCACCTCAACTGGAGCATCTTTAGCCCACATCCCCAGCATCAGGACCACCCCGTTGTAGTCTATGGTGGCCAGGTAACTGTTCAAAGTAGACCTCCATCCTGCCAGATTTGGCCATTCAAGGCAGGCTGGAGTTGCTGAATTAACTCTTTCAAGCTTTTGTTGACCAATGCTTGTTTGCAGTTGCATTTAATAGTATTTAAATGTTCAGAAATCTGCAGGGGTGGCTACTCCACTAAGGCGCAGGAGCGTTGCCCCACGGCTTTAAGGCAGTGCAGAGGAAAAAGCGAATGATAATAACAAAACGCGTTATTATGATTTTCTTTTTCCCTACCTAGGTGCAGGGAGGGTCAGAGCTAGCCAGAGCTGGGGCCAGGGGAGGAGTGGTTTACCCACTCAAAGTGTTCATGAATGTTTGACCGGCCCTCTTCGGCCGGCCAAACATTCATGCGTACTTTGCATGTTCCCCAACAGGTTGCATTACACAGCCTAGTGGGGAAAATGCACAGCCTACCTGTCCCCGTCTGAGTGCCGAACCACGGCGCTCAGACCAATCACAACACTGCAATGCAGCTCTGTGATTGGCGTAGGGGGCTTAGGGACCCTGGGAATCCAGGTGCTTGCCCTGTGATGAGGAGACTGGAGAGGCTGAAGAGAGGCGACAGCTGGCGGCACGATAGCAGGTAAATGTTATTCTTTTTTGTTAATTTTTTTATTTTCTACCCCATACCCCCCACACCTACCCTAGCCCCCTGGTTGCCGTTCCCTACCAGCCGCCACTGGAAATCAGTGTCTCAGAGACCTTCGAGGGGAATTTTGATCCCAGAAGTAGTGATTCTGCACTTCTACATATGCGTATTTTGTGCTTTGTTGGATGCAATTTGTTTGGTAAAATGAGTCACTGTTCTTACCATTAGTCTAACAGGCTTTTGGTGAAAGGGTGCCGAATACACTAAAAGTGTGATCAATGTTAAAATACCAGAGAAGTGTCTGTGGCTGTTCCTACATTTGCAGCGACATCAAGTGCAGATAAAATTATGGGGTATATTCACTAGACCCTATCGCCACAGGAACGTCACTTTTAAAGACGTTAATGTGGTAAATAAGGCACCCTTTCACGATATACTTAGCGTGAAAGGGGTGGGTAATGAGTGTTGTAGCGGGCATTCCGCCGGAACACCAATTGATTTTGATGCTGCCCCCTATTTACAAGGGTGGCGTAAATAGGAGGCAGCTCCAAAATTAAGACAAAAAAACCTGGTCTTAACATGGCAAAACGAGAAGAAATGTTTTATTTCTCCTCATTTTTGCTGTTTCTATGTGTGCTGCATTGTCACCTTCCTGCACATAAACAATCATTCCCCTCAAAGCAGGCAACCTTGCACTATGGTACAAGGGTGCCTGCGTTGGCTCTAGACAGCTGAAATTAGCGCCAGCGCACTGGGAAATGCAGGGGTGCACCGTATTGTTGTAAATACGGTGCAGCCCTGCATTTCACAAGTGGCAGAGCACGGCGTGACCGCTCAGCCCTCCACAGGGCTTGGTCGCCCCACTCACTGCTGCCGCTCCTGCCTGCCTTGCCGCCTCCTGCCTGGAGATTCCTTCGCTCGCTGCCCGCTGCTCCTGGGACTTTCCCGCTGCCTGCTGCTCCTGGGACTTTCCCGCTGCTCCTGGGACTTTCCCGCTGCCCGCTGCTCCTGGGACTTCCCGCCACTGCCTCCCTGCGGCCCCGCCCCCGTGATTCCATTCGCCGCCCCGCTCCCGCCACCCAGCTGCTCCTCCCTCCCGGCTCCTTACTTAAGGGGACCGTAGGGGACCACAGAGTGTGACCGCTCAGCCCTCCACAGGGCTTGGTCGCCCCACTCACTGCTGCCGCTCCTGCCTGCCTTGCCGCCTCCTGCCTGGAGATTCCTTCGCTCGCTGCCCGCTGCTCCTGGGACTTTCCCGCTGCCCGCTGCTCCTGGGACTTTCCCGCTGCTCCTGGGACTTTCCCGCTGCCCGCTGCTCCTGGGACTTTCCCACTGCTCCTGGGACTTTCCCGCTGCCCGCTGCTCCTGGGACTTCCCGCCACTGCCTCCCTGCGGCCCCGCCCCCCGTGATTCCATTCGCCGCCCCGCTCCCGCCACCCAGCTGCTCCTCCCTCCCGGCTCCTTACTTAAGGGGACCGTAGGGGACCACAGAGTGTGACCGCTCAGCCCTCCACAGGGCTTGGTCGCCCCACTCACTGCTGCCGCTCCTGCCTGCCTTGCCGCCTCCTGCCTGGAGATTCCTTCGCTCGCTGCCCGCTGCTCCTGGGACTTTCCCGCTGCCTGCTGCTCCTGGGACTTTCCCGCTGCTCCTGGGACTTTCCCGCTGCCCGCTGCTCCTGGGACTTCCCGCCACTGCCTCCCTGCGGCCCCGCCCCCGTGATTCCATTCGCCGCCCCGCTCCCGCCACCCAGCTGCTCCTCCCTCCAGGCTCCTTACTTATGACGCCCCCTGAGCGACCGCGCAGCGGCTCGCGCGCAGCGGGAGCACCGACGGAGCGCCGAAGGTGCGCCAAGGTAAGCCCGTCTGCGCCCGTCCGCGCCTGGCCCGCGCCCAGCGCCAGGACCCCTGGATCCCACCGATACAACACTACTCGACGGACCTACGACGCCGCCACCCTCACCGCACTCAATGCCGGCCGGAACCCTGCCTGCTACCGAGCCTCACCGAGACGCACCCACGGACCCTTCACCTGCCAAGCCTGCCGATTCACCTGCCCCCAGACGTGCACCACCTCCGCCAAGTCGAGCACCAGCAGCAACCACCTGAAATGCATCCTGTTGAACACCCGCTCCGTCCACAGGCACGCCGTGGAACTCTGGGACCTGCTCGACGCAACAGCACCGGACGTCGCCTTCCTCACCGAAACCTGGATGAACGCCTCCTCAGCGCCCGACATCGCCATAGCCATCCCGGACGGATACAAGATCACCCGGAAGGACCGCGTCAACCAGACGGGAGGAGGCATCGCCATCGTACACAAGAACACCATCCGCATCTCGACTAACTCCGACGAGACCTTCACCGCCGCCGAACACATACACTTCCAGATACACACTGACCCCAAGACCACCCTCCGAGGCACCCTCATCTACAGACCCCCGGGACCACGCACACTATTCAGCGAAGACATCGCAGACTTCAACAGCCCGCACGCCATGCCCTCCGCCGACTACATCCTCCTAGGGGACCTCAACTTCCACCTGGAGAACAACAACGACAGAAACACCACCGCCCTGCTGGACAACCTCGCCAACCTCGGACTCAAGCAACTGGTGAACACGCCCACCCACTACGCCGGCCACACGCTTGACCCCGTCTTCTCTTCCAGCAAGCACATCTCCTTCAGCCACGCCACCGGACTCCACTGGACCGACCACAGCTGCGTCCACTTCAGCTTCAGAAAGACTGCGACCCACCACCACCCGCAACAGGCTCCCCGCCGGAGCTGGAGCAAGATCACCGCCGAGCAGCTCACCGCCTCCCTCAGCCAGAACACACCCACCAACACAACGGACCCAAACGAAGCAGCCAGCAACCTCGCCAAGTGGCTGACCGCCTGCGCCGACGACCTCGCACCACTAAAAAACCCTCCCAGCAGACCCGGAAGCAAGAAAACCCCTTGGTTCACCAACTAACTCAAGGAATCCAAGAAGAACTGCCGCACTCTCGAGAAAGCCTGGCGACTCGACCAGACCACAGACAACAGGACCGCCCTCAAGCACGCCACCCGCAAACACCACCAGCTGATCCGTGCCACCAAGAAGTCGGCACTCAAAGAACGACTGGACAACAACGCCCACGACAGCAAGGAACTTTTCAGCATCGTCAAAGAGTTCTCCAACCCCAGCGCCGGAAACAACGACATCACCCCCTCGCAAGACCTCTGCAACTCACTCGCCGCGTTCTTCCACCGCAAGATCACCGACATACATAACAGCTTCGACGCACAGACCACGCACCCTACCGCCAAACCAACGCCCGCCACCACCACCCTCTGCAACTGGACCCCGATCAGCACCGAAGACACCACCCGCACGATGAACTCCATCCACTCCGGATCACCAACCGACCCCTGCCCACACCACGTCTTCAACAAAGCCGACGCCACCATCGCACCCCATCTCCGGGACATCATCAACTCCTCCTTCCACACCGCCACCTTCCCGGAGAGCTGGAAGCACGCCGAGCTTACCGCCCTCCTGAAGAAACCAACGGCGGACCCCACCGACCTCAAGAACTACCGTCCCATCTCGCTCCTTCCGTTTCCGGCCAAAGTCATCGAGAAGACCGTCAACAGACAGCTTGCCGCCTTCCTCGAGACGAATGGATCCCTCGACCCCTCGCAGTCCGGGTTTCGGGCCAACCACAGCACCGAGACCGCCCTTATCGCAGCCACCGACGACATCAGAACCCTAACCGACAACGGGGAAACAGCAGCCCTCATCCTCTTGGACCTCTCCGCGGCGTTCGACCACGTCTGCCACCGCACCCTAGTGAAGCGCCTCAGCAACATCGGAATCCGAGAGAAAGCACTGGAATGGATCATCTCGTTCCTCGCCGGAAGAACCCAGAGAGTCCGCCTCCCCCCGTTCAGATCCGAGGCCACCGAAGTCATCTGCGGCGTTCAACAAGGATCTTCACTCAGTCCAACCCTCTTCAACGTCTACATGAGCCCCCTCGCAGCCATCGCACGCCAACACAACCTCAACATCATCTCCTACGCCGACGACACCCAGCTGATCCTCTCCCTCACCAACGACCCCACCACCGCCAGAGCCAACCTACACGACGGGATGAGAGACGTCGCCGACTGGATGAGGAACAGCCACCTTAAACTGAACTCAGACAAGACGGAAGTCCTCATCCTGGGCTCATCACCCTCCGCCTGGGACGACTCTTGGTGGCCCCCGGCCCTGGGCACCGCGCCCAAGCCAACGGACCACGCACGCAACCTGGGCTTCATCCTGGACTCCTCCCTGTCGATGACCAGACAAGTCAACGCCGTCTCATCTTCGTGCTTCAACACCCTGCGCATGCTCCGCAAGATCTTCAGATGGATCCCCACTGAAACCAGGAAGACCGTCACCCAGGCACTCGTCACCAGCCGACTGGACTATGGGAACACCCTCTACGCCGGAACCACAGCCAAACTTCAAAAAGACTCCAGCGCATCCAGAACGCCTCCGCACGACTCATCCTGGACATCCCCCGACACAGCCACATCACCGGACACCTGAAAGACCTGCACTGGCTCCCCGTCAGCAAGAGAATCACGTTCAGACTCCTCACCCACGCACACAAGGCCCTCCACGACCTGGGCCCCAAGTACCTCAACGACCGCATGACCTTCTACACGCCCACCCGCCAGCTACGATCAACCAGCCACGCCCTCGCCACCGTACCACGCATCCGCAGAGCCACCGCCGGAGGAAGATCCTTCTCCTACCTGGCAGCCAAGACCTGGAACTCCCTCCCCACTCACCTTCGGCGAACCCAGGACCATCTCTCCTTCAGGAAGCAGCTCAAGACCTGGCTGTTCGAGCAGTAACTTACCCCCTCCCCCAGCGCCTTGAGACCCTCCCGGGTGAGTAGCGCGCTCTATAAATGCCGTGATTGATTGATTGATTGAAGAAGGCTAACGCCGTGCTCCGTCACTTCTTTGTAAATATGCCCCTAGAATTCTTTACTCAGAGCTGCAGCACTAGACCAATAATACTTATTAGGGTGTCTCTTTTTTTCATGATGTCTACTTTACTTTTGAGACCTATTATGACATCAATCAACAGTGGGCCTCTTTAAGGAGAAAATAAAGATTTTGCACTTGCCTGCAAGAGCCTGTTGCTAGAGCACTGAGCCAAATATCCAAATTTCCCTATGATAGACCTTTTTTAGATGCCTGGTAAATAAAGAGGAGTTGACATCATCCAAATCTTCAAATTACAGTGTAACCAATTTGGCCACACAGTGAGGACCCAAAGTCAAGAGATCACAAAAATACATTGTAGAAATACAGAATCACTACTGGCAGACTAAATCGTCTAACAAAGTTAAGTCTCAGCAACAGGAAACACATTAGAAACTCAGTAATGGTAATGCAGAAAATAAGAAATAGAATCTATTGATCAGAATATGATTTGCGTTGCTCTTGCCTAGGCATAAGTAAATCTAAATTCCATAAACTGACGCTTTTCTATGTAGCTGTTAGAAATGAGGTCTCTAGTTGGCAGTGGTTTGCACCCTGTTCAAGTACAGCCCTCACTCTAGTCAGGGTAAGGGAGTCACACAGCTGAGATAACCCCTGTTCACCCCCTTGGTCACTTGGCACAAACAGTCAGGATTATCTCGGAGGCAATGTGTGAAGCATTTGTACATACACTAATTAACACAGTGAAAACACTCAAAACGAGTCCACACCAGTTTAGAAAAATAGCCAATATTTAGCGGAATAAATCCAGATCAAAATGACAGAAATCCAACACACACAGGTCAAAATATCACTTTTAAAAGATTAAGCAAGTTTAGTCCCTAGAAATCAATGAATGAGTTCGTTTTAGAACAAAGTACCTTAGATGCGTCAACAATCAAAGACGGTGCAAGGCGCAGGGTAGGTGAGGCATCAGAAAAGCAAAGCGATGTGTTGGTTCCTTACTAAATTGGGGAGGTGATGCATCAGTTTCTTATTGGCAGGTAGGTGATGTGTCGGTTCCTTACTGCTAGGCAGGGGAGGTGATGTGTCGGTTCCTTACTGTCAGGGGAGGTGATGCGTCAGTTCCTTACTAGAAATTAAGATGATGCGTCGATTTGCGGCATCAATGAAGTATCGGCATTGAGGAACGATGCGTCAAAAAATACAGACAAGCTGTGTCGATGCGACAGCGGTGAAGCAGGCGCTGTGTTAATTTTTCAGCCGCACATCAGGTGCTACGTGGATTCCACAGCTGCCAACCAGGTGCTAGGTCGGAGTCGAAGTGGGTGTCACCGATGTTGGTGACACGGTGCTCGGGACTCAAGCTGTGGTGATTTTTCTGATGCTTTGCGATGGCGAGCTGGGGCCTGCAGTGAAAGCAGTTGTTGATGCACCTATTGGGAACCACGCTTCGGGGCAGGCAGCGGAGTTGCGTCGATGTTTTGCAGCAATGTGTCAAAGAAACAGGCACTGGGAGTCGATGCGTGGATTTTCTCCATAAGATCACCAGATTCTCATTCCAAGGGCCCAGGTTCTGGATTTGGCACCACTTGGCAAGTCAGGACTTTCAGCAGAAGAGCCCAGGCACTGGTAGGTAAAGTCCTTGATGGCCCTGAGACTTCTTAACAGGAGGCAAGCACGTACAAGCCTTTGGAGAGCCTTGGAAGCAGGATGTAGAAATCAAAGTCCAGTCCTTTCACTACCAGGACAGAAGCAGCAAGCAGCAGGCCAGCACAACAAAGCAACAGGCCAGCACCACGAAGCAACAGGCAGAGTGGTAGTCCCTCTTACAGCATCCAGCTCTTCTTCCTGACCAATCACACTGGTGATGGCCCATCAGAATATGCAAGACACACCTCCCCTCCCTTTGTGTGACTGTCTAGAGTGAATGCACAAGAGTCCAACTGTCAGCCAACCCAGACGTGTATTCTACAGATGGACAGAGGCACAGAATGGTTAAGCAAGAAAATCCCCACCTTCGAAAAGTATCATTTTCATACACACAATTTAAAAACCAACTACACCAAAAGATGTATGTTTACATTGTTTGTTCAGAGACCTCAAACTCCAAATCTCTATCTGCCCCCAATGGGAAACTAAACTTAAAAGATATTTCAAGCCAATCCCCATGTTACCCTATTGGAGAGATAGTCCTTGCAATAGTGAAAAATGAAATCAGCTGTCTTCCACTATTAGGACATGCAAACACACTAGTAAGTGTCCTACCTTTAAAATACACTACACCATACCCATTGAGCTGCCATGGTCTACCTTAGGGGTGACTTACATGTAGTAAAAGGGAAGGTTTGGAACTGGCAAGTGGATGCGCTTGCCAGGTCGAAATAGCAGTTTAAAACAGCACACACAGACACTGAAGTGGCAGATCTGAGACATGTTTGCAAGGCTACTCACATGGGTGGCACAATCAGTGCCTCAGGCCCTTTAGTAGCATTTGATGTACAGGCCCTGGTCACACTTGGTGCACATTACTAGGGATTTATTAGTAAATCAAATATGCCAACCATGGATAAACCAATCACCAATACAATTTAGACAGAGGGCATTTGCACTTTATTTTACACACGAAGAAAAGTAGGAGTAGTTAATATGTCACTTTTTTAGAAGAGTTTCATGGACAAAACACACAGGCTTCCCTCACCCACAAAAATCTGTGGCATGCTTCAACATAGGGCTGCTAAACCCACCTCCGTGCAAGCCAACGACAGAGGTGGAGCAATAGGGTGGGGGAGACAATACAAACATAAACATAAAGAATAACGGGATCCAAAGCAAAGTGCAGAAAAAACTGTTACAACGAACTATGGGATAACCTATTACCCCTTTATTTGTGGATTCCCTAGTTAGGCTTAAAATGGTTCTTATTAACCAGTGGATGGTGGTATGCACGGTCTATAATGGACCCTCTACCCATCCACTCTGCAAGACTGTTGACATGTTTCAGGCGGATGTAGCGTCTTTCCCAGCTTTCCTCAGGACTAGATAGATCCCTAAATAGCTCCCCTACCTCCTACCTTTAGGAGTAGATCGGAGTCACAGCTGGTGTAAGTGCGCAGGTCGTGCTGATCTTGTAAACACACTATGTGCAGTTACCTGTAACTAAGAAGACATATGTATACATAAACATAAACATATGACATACAGTGAATATAGAAGTGTCTAATAGTCAAAAGTGAGAAAAGAGTATTCGTGAATGTGTGGTCTTGTCCCTCTAAACTATTTTAGTGCGACATGGTGGTTACAGGTTTTAATCTAAGGAGCACACCGTTTAACAGGACCAATCGTCCTTTATGAGCGTGAAACCATCACTCTGTATGTTAAAAAATGCAAATATACATATGTGGGCTATCATTACTCGGTCAACTAGTGTGCGCATCACCTCGGTATCTCTTACTGAGTTTCACTTGTGAAGATGTTCGACCTGGCAGGGGAGTGAAGGGGGAGCAAGAACGGCTCCCTGTAGTCACACACTAAATAAGTTGACGAAAAAGACAGAATAATTACATACTGACTGTAAAATCAAGGTACGATCTAAAGGTGTTGTTGATCGTACATCATGCTCTCTCAGCCACCATTGCCTGATAACTCTCTCGTTCTAAGATGCTCAGAGGCGTGCCATGCCATACTGGATATCGTCATTAAAATGGCATTTGATAGTGAAGTTTACAAACAGCGGGCATTCGGTGAACCCACTCGCTCCTATATCCGTGACCCCCGTCCACCCAGCTGACTTCGTCAAGGTGAGTCTGTCTCTGTGGCAGTGTCCCTCCCAGCGCCTCGTAGGTACTGGGAGGACAGTTCGCTGCCTCCTTCTTACCCCCGGTGCGTCTCGTCACGTGGTCCCGGAAGTGACCCACGAGGACGACGCACGCCCTGGGGAAATGCTAGACCACCTACCATAGCCGCCATCTTGGGGTGGTTCAAGACCGCATAGGGTCGCCCCCCGTCTGTCAGAGCGGTATGGGAGGATTTTGTTGCTCTTTATTGGAGATATCACTCCTAGTTATAGCGATACTGATTCTACCGCACAAATACCAAAAGCGCATTTGTTTGGGTAAGTGCGTCTCTGCCATCAGATATTAATATAAGAAAGGATATAACCCCTTTATACCAACGCAGTCAGTAGTGATACTAATCATACCGCTTACTCCAAGGAGCATAGTAGGAGCGAGCGGTTACATCCAGATAATTTTTGCTTCTATTCTGGGGATACTCCAATCTCCTCTGCGATGTATGGATCCTGCGGACTTTATTGACATTGTCATTCCCGAGTGTACATTGCACCAAGAGAAAATGCTAGACCCATCACGTCATTTATATTCCCTGCTTTTGCTGGTAAGGGAGACGTAATGTATGGCCATTCATTCACGTGTGTCAGGTGTGATGTTGTGTTTGTCATTAAATGCAGATATAACCGTCATGACGTTAAAATTGTCATTGAACCCATGGTTATCCGTTCAAGGAGTTCCAAGGTATATCATCGTTCAGGCAAATTCCCATGGCTGCATACTATATATATCCACTTTTGTTCCCTTATAAATAGGGTCCTTTCTGGGTTACGGCCCGTGGTGGAGATGCAAGGTTTATCTAGCACTGTCCAGAACAAGTCATTGACAGAATGTTTCTTTTCAACGTAATCGGTAGTAAATACCATAAGAGCGGAGTTGCAATGAGCATCCGTCCAAACTGTGGCCCAGAACTTAAAGCCAACTATGGCTAGTGTAGTGGGGTCTTGTGGTGTTTGTGACAAGTGTCAGCTGGGCGAGTGTGTAGGTCCCCCCAGTGATAGTGTCATGGACGGGTTCCAGTGACATACCTTTTCTGCTCTGCCCACCCACTTATGTCTAACGATACCCAACCACAAAGCAAACACAGGGGGTGCCGTACAAAAGATAATTGTGCTGAGCATAAGTCTAATACCATGACAGTCATTGCATTCAGAAAGGCATTACTATTTGCACAGTTTAGTGTTATTTGCATGTCCATAGAGTTCAAACAGGCGCACTCAACAGTCTGGTCTTCCATATGCAGTTATATTATATTATCTGATGTTTGTGGTGTTACTTCACGTGGTGTAATGGTATCCAAAGAGGATGGGGCTGCGTCCACAGATTCCTCATCACTGCCTCGGTCCTGGAGGCTCTCACCGGAAACCGGCTCCCTTTGGGTATCGCTTATTTCAGCTGCTGCCTGTAGTGCTCTGCGCTGGTACTGGATCATTTGTTCAGGGTTGTGACCAAGCCTCCCGTTGCTCTCCCGAGCTCTGCGCCTTTTTCCTCGACGATTCCCAGGAGGTGCTCCTGGCTGGGCCCTTCCGCATGTTCCAAGTGGTGTGGCGAAGTGCCCAAGGTGTACGGAGTCCAGCCATTCCTAGGCGGCTATGGGAGTGTCAAAAAAGTGTGTTTTACCTTTTGCCACTATTCTTAGGTACGCAGGGAATTGTAAAGAGTACTTAAGATCTAGGCTGTGCAGCCGGGACTTCACTTCCAGGAAGGAGTGTCGCTGTTTCTGTACTGTGGCCGTGACCGGAACTGAGTCATTACCCTGACCTAGGCATTTCCAATCACTTGAAATGCAAAACAATAAAAACAATTCAAAACTAAGCATTCATGAAACAAATGCACAAATGATTAAATATTTATTTAATTCACAAACAAATATAAAAAAAACTAACTTAATGGGAAGGTTGGAGCTTGTCTAAATTCAATTGAGGCCGCTAGTCGTCCATGCTATACTTTGTTTGATGCACGTGCACTGCTCCCACAAATCAATCTGAGTGTATCAAATTAATTTTTATGATTTAGGAAAGTGAGAACCCCTACAAACAAATATGAACTTGCTAGCCGTAGGGAAATGAACATCAAAAGGGGAAAAAGAATTGTTAGAAGCAAGTGTACATTAATCAGGTAATCATAAATTTCAGGACAACATGGCAATAATGATACATAACAACATTGTGCATAAATATAGGATAGTGACTTCAACCAAATTGTGTTAAATATTTTACAAAATCTTTTTTATTTTGGTATTTTTTCTTTTATCAAATCAGTATGGTTTTTCAATTTGCAATAAATCTTTTCAAAGTATTATTTTCCATACATAAAACACATAATCCAATACATTCATGTATTCAAAAGACAGCAGTATAATTTATGTATATAGATAATCAAACAGTTTCTTTCATTATACATATATCTACAATGAGAAAGGGATCCAGATGAATCATAAACAATAGAAGGCTGGCTTACTTTGAAAAGATTTATTGCAAATTGAAAAACCATACTGATTTGATAAAAGAAAAAAGACCAACTTAATTTTTAGCCTTCAATATCAAATGGTTTCACATTTACAGATTGTTTTAATATTGTTTATTTCTATTTTGATTCTTTATTTATATATACTTTATTAATCTGTTAATACCATTTAATTTCCGAAGGAGTCGTAGACCACCTGAGTAGGCTTTGCCGACTCCCAACGGAACCCCAGACTACAGGTTAAGAACCATTCACATAAAGAACATGTGCTCTAGTTCTCACTCTTCTCCTCAGCCCCTGGCCCCCAATTGCATGGCTAGACTCAGTGATGTAAGTCGGAGTAAGAGGATTACACTGGTCACCCTTGCACAGAAACAGCAAAACAGTTCCCACTTGAGCCACACTGCAATTCAACACTCTTCCAAACAAGCAGTACCCACAATGCAGTTGGCTACCCATTCAGAAATTAATTGTGGTTATGGTGCAAGATCTGGGCTTATGCTAAATCTTGGCCTCCCTTCCTTCCATTTATGTGCCAAATAAATAGACTAGAATGGGCAACATTGTGTAGTTTATATCACTGGGGTGCTGCTCTAACTAGCCAGGATGCCATCCACTTATGTGCCAGATAAATAGCCTAGAGTGAGCAGGCTTGTGTGTTTATATCACTTCAGTGCTGCTCTGACTAGCCAAGCTGCCATCACCTTGAGACCTTGGAGATGAGTACTGTCAAAAGAAAAGCTCAATGTCTAGCCTCCATGCACTTCTGATGCTAATAATAAGTAAGGCAGAATGCCTAGCTTCTGAAAAGGGGATGGATGTGAGGGGGGCGTGGGCAGGCCGAGTGGGAGCGTTTGTCAGAGATAAAGGTGCCATGTGCACTTCTTGCATTTACATTGCATATCTGGATTACATAAATGTTGTGTACATTTGTTTGGCATGTGGCTTGTATTTATCAGTTTCTTTTAAACTGGGACCTGCTTTAATGCAGCATCTTGAAAATATCAAGTTCTGGATTATGGCATTGCCTAGCATGTATCCGGTATACAACTGGGCTGTAAGGTGACTTCATGCCAGCTCAGTCATCCATCCCTCTGAGGTCAGTAATTTAGTAACCTGAAACTAGGTGTTTGTAACATCTGTTACTTACAGCTCGTAGAGATGACAGAAGTATGGTATGAAGTACTATGCTTTATAAAAACGTTTTTGTATCATTATTATATTGTTACTGTGTAAGGAAATTATTCTTTTTGCATGTTCACCCCCACACATTTGGAATTATGCTGCTGGTTTTTTGACTTTTGAGAGTGCACTGAGGCCTGCTAACCAGACCTCAGTGCCAGTGTTCTAACCCTATAGAAAAGATATGTCGAATTGACTATAACCAGTTGGCAAGCACTGACTTACTTATAAGTCCCTAGTATATGGGGGTGGCTGATCCCCAGGAACCAGCTCCAGGGACAAAAGAGCTGAAAGAGCCCAAACCAACAAGTTGGTAGCCACTGCAGAGGTTTTTCCGCTGCCAGTCCCCGGGAATAAAAAAGGACAAATCTGAGATAGCCACCTGTGTGTATTCGTTGTACCCAAGGGACACTAGCCCCCACCTCAGGTTTTTGCCCCAACCGCAGTGCAACAAGACCAGCAGCCCAGCATCGGCTGACCGTCTACTGCAATGTGGCCAAAGTCACCCTTTGTCATGTTTGGACTGAAGGACAACCACAAATACACCCCCAGCATCAGGACCACCCCATTGTAGTCTATGGTGGCCAGGTAACTGTTCAAAGTATCCCCTCTGACCCACTAGACCTCCATCCTGCCAGATTTGGCTCGCAAGCCAGGCCGGAGTTGCTGAATTTACTCTTTCAAACTTTTGTTGACCAATGCTTGTTTGCAGTTGCATTTAATAGTATTTAAATGTTCAGAAATCTGCAGGGGTGTCTCCTCCACTAAGGCGGAGAAGCGTTGCCCCACTACTTTAAGGCAGTGCAGAGGAAAAAGCGAATGATAATAACAAAATGCGTTATCATTTCCTTTTTCCCTTCCTAGGTGGAGGGAGGAGCGGGGCTAGCCAGAGCTGGGGCCAGGGGAGGAGTGGTTTGCCCACTCAAAGTGCGCATGAATGTTTGACCGGCCAAACATTCATGCGCACTTTGCATGTTCCCCACCAGGCTGCATTACACAGGCTAGTGGGAAACATGCACAGGCTCCCTGTCCCAGTCTGAGTGCCGAACCACGGCGCTCAGACCAATCACAACACTGCACTGCCGCATTGTGATTGGCGTAGGGGATCTTAGGTGACCCAATCACAACGCTGCATTACAGCGTTGTGATTGGCTTAGGGACCTGGATTGGCTTAGGCACCTGGAATCCAGGTGTTTTATTTTCTACCCTATACCCCCCCCTAGCCTACCCTAGCTCCCCCGTGCTGTTCCCTACCAGCCGCCACTGGAAATCTGTGTCTCCGAAACCTTCGAGGGGAATTTTAATCCCAAAAGTAGTGATTATGCACTTCTACATAGGCGTATCGTGTGCTTTGTTGGATGCAATTTGTTTGGTAAAATGAGTCACTGTTCTTACCATGAGTCTAACAGGCTTTTGGTGAAAGGGTGCTGAATACAATAAAAATGTGATCAATGTTAATATACCAGAGAAGTGTCTGTGGCTGTTCCTACATTTGCAGCAACATCAAGTGCAGTTAAAATATGGGGTATATTTACAAGCCCCTAACGCCACAGGAACGTCACTTTTAAAGACGTTAATGTGGTTTAATGCCGCCTTGTAAATAAGGCACCCTTTTATACTTAGCGCGAAAGGTGTGGGCAATGGGTGTTGCAGCGGGCATTCCGCCGGAACACCTATTGATTTTGATGCTTCCCCCTATTTACAAGGGTGGCTTAAATAGGAGGCAGCTCCAAAATTAAGACAAAAAAAACCTGGTCTTAACATGGCAAAACGATGAGAAATGCTTTATTTCTCCTCATTTTTGCTGTTTCCATGTGTCTGCATTGTGCACCTTCCTGGGCATAAACAATCACCCCCCCCCCAAAGCAGGCAACCTTGCACTATGGTACAAGAGTGCCTGCTTTGGCTCTAGGCAGCTGAAATTAACGCCAGCGCACTGGGAAATGCAGGGCTGCACAGTATTGTTGTAAATACGGTGCAGCCCTGTGTTTCAGAAGTGGCGGAGCACAGCGGTAAGCTAAGAAGGCTAACGCCGTGCTCCGTCACTTCTTTGTAAATACACCCCTAGCATTCTTTACCCAGAGCTGCATCACTAGACCAATAATACGTATCAGGGATGTCTCTTTTTTTCATGATGTCTACTTTACTTTTGAGATCTATTATGACATCAATCAACAGTGGGCCCCTTTAAGGAGAAAATAAAGATTTTGCACTTGTCTGCAAGAGCCTGTTGCTAGAGCACTGAGCCAAATACCTAAATTTCCCTATGATAGACCTTTTTTAGATGCCTGGGAAATAAAGAGGAGTTAACATCATCCAAATCTTTAAATTACAGTGTAACCAATTTGGCCACACAGTGAGGACCCAAAGTCAAGAGATCACAAAAATATATGGTAGAAATACAGAATCACTACTGGCAGACTAAATCGTCTAACAAAGTTAAGTCTCAGCAACAGGAAACACATGAGAAACTCAGTAATGGTAATGGAGAAAATAAGAAATAGAATCTGTTGATCAGAATACGATTTGCGTTCCTCTTGCGTAGGCATAAGTAAATCTAAATTCCCTAAACTGACCCATTTCTATGTAGCTGTTAGAAATCGGGTCTCTAGTTGGCAGTGGTTTGCACCCTGTCCAAGTACAGCCCTCACGCTAGTCAAGGTAAAGGAGTCACACAGCTGAGATAACCCCTGTTCACCCCCTTGGTAGTAGGCACGAACAGTCAGGATTATCTCGGAGGCAATATGTAAAGCATTTGTACATACACACAGTAGCACAGTGAAAACACTACAAAACAAGTCCACACCAGTTTAGAAAAATAACCAATATTTAGCGGAATAAAACCAGACCAAAATGACAGAAATCCAACATACACAGGTCAAAATATCACTATTAAAAGATTAAGCAAGTTTAGTCCCTAGAAATCAATGAATGAGTTTGTTTTAGAACAAAGTACCTTAGATGCAAAAATCAAAGACTGTGCAAGGCGCAGGGGAGGTGAGGCATCGGAAAAGCAAAGCGATGTGTTGGTTCCTTACTTCACTTGGGAGGTGATGCATTGGTTTATCATTGGCAGGGAGGTGATGTGTCGGTTCCTTACTGCTAAGCAGGGGAGGTGGTGTGTCGGTACCTTACTGTCAGGGGAGGTGATGCGTCGGTTCCTTACTATAAGGGAAGATGATGCGTCGATTTACGGCATCGATGAAGTATCTGCATCGAAGGACGATACGTCAAAAAATCAAGATGCGCTGTGTTGATGCGACAGCTGTGAAGCAGGCGCTGTGTTGATTTTCCAGCCGCACAGTAGGTGCTGCATTGATTCCACAGCTGCCAACCAGGTGCTACGTCGGAGTCGTAGTGGGTGCCACCGATGTTGGTGACAGGGTGCTCGGGACTCAAGCTGTGGTGATTTTTCTGATGCTTTGTGATGGCGAGCTGGGGCCTGCGGTGAAAGCAGTGGTTGATGTACCTATCGGGAACCACGCTTCGGGGCAGGCAGCGGCGTTGCATCGATCTTTTGCAGCAATGTGTCAAAGAAACAGGCACTGGGAGTCGATGCGTGGATTTACTCCATAAGATCACCAGATTCTCATTCCAAGGGCCCAGGTTCTGGATTTGGCACCACTTGGCAAGTCAGGACTTTCAGCAGAAGAGCCCAGGCACTGGTAGGTAAAGTCCTTGATGGCCCTGAGACTTCTTAACAAGAGGCAAGCACCTACAAGCCCGTGGAGAACCTTGGAAGCAGGATGTAGAAATCAAAGTCCAGTCCTTTTACTCCCAGGACGGAAGCAGCAAGCAACAGGCCAGCACAACAAAGCAACAGGCCAGCACAACAAAGCAACGGGCAGAGTGGTAGTCCCTCTTACAGCATCCAGCTCTTCTTCCTTACAAATCACCCTGGTGATGGCCCATCAAGCTATGTCTAGAGTGAATGCACAAGAGCCCAACTTTCAGCCAACCCAGACGTGTATTCTACAGATGGGGAGAGGCACAGAATGGTTAAGCAAGAAAATGCCCACTTTCTAAAAGTGTCATTTTCATACACACAATTTAAAAACCAACGACACCAAAAGATGTATGTTTACATTGTTTGTTCAGAGACCTCAAACTCCAAATCTCAATCCGCTTCCAATGGGAAACTACACTTAAAAGATATTTGAAGGCAATCCTAATGTTACCCTATGGGAGAGATAGTCCTTGCAATAGTGAAAAATGAAATCAGCAGTCTTCCACTATTAGGACATGCAAAACACACTAGTAAATGTCCTACCTTTAAAATACACTACACTATACCCATGGAGCTGCCATGGTCTACCTGAGGGGTGTCTTACATGTAGTAAATGGGAAGGTTTGGGACTGGCAAGTGGATGCACTTGCCAGGTCGAAATAGCAGTTTAAAACAGCACACAGACACGGAAGTGGCAGGTCTGAGACATGTTTGCAAGGCTACTCATGTGGGTGGCACAATCAGTGCTGCAGCCCATTAGTAGCATTTGATTTACAGGCCCTGGGCACACCTGGTGCACTTTACTAGGGATTTATTAGTAAATCAAATATGCCAACCATGGATAAACCAATCACCAATACAATTTAGACAGATGGCATTTGCACTTTATCACAGGCTACCAGTAGTAAAATTCCCAGAGTCCTAAGACCAACAAAACAGGTGAGAAAAAATAGGAGGAAAAAGGCAAAAGGTTTGTTTGATAACCCTGTAAAAAAAGACCAGGTCCAACTGTAGCACTAATTGGGGAAACCCTAATTAGATCCAATAAAGCTGGAAGGTGTCTGCATTACAGAGACTTTGTAGACGTTCTCCGAAATCAGTAGTATTGCATAGCTTACAGCCACAAAACAGAGAATAAGCAAAGTGGTAAGTACCTCTCTTAGTCTAAAGGGAATTTGACTAAAGCTAAAGTGTGATCACCAATTAAACCCACAAAAGAACATTTCAAGAATCCAACATCACAAGTCTCATTACTTTCCACCTTCAAACGGTAAAACTTGCAAACTATACTTGAAACTCCTTTCCTTTTGTCTGCACATCAGAACGTGCTTGGATTCCTTCTGTCTCCCAATTCCACATGGACAGTAGTCCTCCGTTTGTTTGTTAAGGCTTCTCATCTTTGCCAAATATACTGCTCCTGAGCCTCAATATCTCCTATACATAATGAGCCTTTCTCTATTCATGAGATCATTCGACTGCACCTGCAGAGGAGGAAAAAACATTGCAACCTAGCAAATGGTCACGTTGAAGGTTAAAATTCAAATGCTAAGGCCTTTAGTCAAGTTAACGTGACAAGCAGGGATGGCTCCTCCATAATGGCAGAGGAACGACGCTCCCCTGCCAAAAGGTGAAAAATAAAATTCTAATAAAGGCATTTTATTATCATTTTAATTTTGCTTCTCTTCTCTGCTGTCAGTGCGAGTCTTCAGTGGGGCGGAGCGGGGCCAGGCAATCCTCTCGTGACAGGCATGGCAGGGGAGGAGCAGTAGGCACTTTTAAGTGAGCATGATGGTTTGGCCAGCCTTCATGGGCCAGCCAAACTGTCATGCGCACTTAGGTTTCTCCAGCCCAGCTGTGCAACACAGCTGGGTTGAAGAAACGCCATAGGCTCCAATGCACTGTCGGATAGGCAAACCAGGCCGCTCAGACCAATCCCAGTGCTTCTCTCATTCTGGAAATAGTATTCTCAGCATGAGAGAAGCACCTGGATTGGCATGTGGGAGCTTGCGCAGTTGGAGTCGAGGATCGGGAGAGAGGAGGCCATTGGAGCGACAGGTAAGTAGAGTTTTAATTATTTCTTTTTTTGTGTGTTTCATTTTTTTGTGTTCCCTCCACCCCCGCCTGCCCCCACCAAACAATGCGAGCAGCCGCCACTGGTGGCAAGCATCTCAGTACACATTTAAATGCATGGTTATAGATAAATCTTTGGTTATAAAATAAATGCAGAATACTATTCAAATGAGTACGTGAATATATGAGAATTATCTATATTATTCAAACCACACAAATCCAGATATGTATGAGAAATACAATCTGGTGACTCATCTAAATCTGATGATCTGACTACTCATATAAATATTGCGTTTACACAGTAAAATGCACTTTCTGTAATTGTTCAAGTGCACTACATTTCATTAATGATATTAGATCACACACATACATGAGACCATGTGTACGTATATATGGCATGGTCGAGATGTAAAGGGTGGAGCTAAAATTATGCTGCTCCAATGTCAAGTGAACTATTGTTTATTACTCTGTGAGTTAATGTGCCTGTTTGGTGAAATGCTATTCTGTGTGGAGTGTTGTGCTGTCAATGACTTTATGTAAAGCTCTGGCTGCTCAGATGGTCTTTGTTGTGAGTTGCTTTAAGTGTACTTTCCAGTGAAGAATCCCTGACTGTGCTTGTCTTTTAAATTTAAATGTCCTGTGGTGTAAAGTGAATGTAATAGCATTTTCTTCAAAAGGTCTGCTCATTAAATGGTTCTTGGCTGCAATTTTCTTTACATAGCCAGCTCATTGAAGGGCTCGTCCTGTGCAAATGTAATATAAATACCTCTTTACCTGGAGCCTGTGAGCTCCTACTCCAAAAGCACTCTAAATAAAAAAAATACAAATAATGCATTTCAAAGCACAATGGGCCTCTAACATTGGCTAGATCAAAAAAGGATGTCAACAGCACCTAACAGGAGGACTTGAAGACTGTCTCCCCTTCGAAAAAAAGTTAAATGCCACTGGCGAATGAACATTTTCCTCCAATGAGCCATTTGTTAGGGAGGCCTGTCCCACTCTGCACAATGACCAATTCACAGACATTGGCCATTTTTAGGTCTCGCCTACGCAGCGCGCATGCGCTGCTTAGGAGAGACCTTTAGAAATCGGCACAGCTTTCCCTGCAAAAACGTGCACGCGTTGCATTGCTTCCAATGGCAACGCGTGCACGTCTGGCGATTCACTTGCGGGAGCGAGCAGCTGGCGCCATATGTTAATTATCGCGCCTTGCCGCTCGCTCCCGCAAGGGAATCGCGCTGGCCCCCTCCTTTCGCCCCTCCCTCTGCTGACGCGCGAGGCGCGCGCTTGTGCTTGTTTTCCTTTCTTCTTTTCCCGTGTTTGAGTCGATAGCTTTTACTGCCTATTTTGCATTTTTCCCCTTCCTGTTGTCCCCATGTCTTCTTCTCTTTCCATATCTTTTCTATTTTTTCTTTTTCGTGAACTGTATATGTTCGAATCCTGGTCTAAGTCGCCGCTATTCTAACCGTTTAAGTTTCGCGTATTTCGCTAAACAGTATCGTGAGTTCGTGTTTAATGACGCATCCGTTGGCTCAATTGCCTTGTGCATCTCTTCCAGTGGCCGACCCCATGGTCTCCGTTTCAAAGTTAGCGGGCTTACTCAGCATTTCATCCTTCCGAGAGCGATAAAATGAGTACCATTGAGTTGATAAAAGAACCACCTGTTATTCAGCCACAAGATAAGACCTGCGGGGTGAGCGTGCACTTTACAAACATTGAAATTACAGTAATATAGCGCTTACTACCCTGACGAGGCGATGAAATACATGTTCTGGTTATCTATGCATGCAGTTTTTTAAAGGTAACAGGAATACAACCTGTCGAGCGGGAACTTGGCTGGACGGACGGCTGCCTTCCTCAGCGTGTGGCGACGTCTTTGTCTTTCTCAGGTGACACATCCCGTGGTTATATTAAGTTACACTGGCAAAGTCAATAGCTCTGGCTAAACACTTATAAGGCCCCAAAGGCGAGACCTATTGGCTATGCCAATGCTTGTTCTCAGTGCCTCTGTACAATGCCTTTGCACTAATATTATCTCCTGACCCAAGCATGATCATGTCACCTCTGTGATTAAGTTCGCTCTCATCTTGTCCTGTCAACCAATATCTTCCCTTTGAGTCTGCTCTTTGCTTCTGCGGTCTGCACAGCACCGCCTGTGTGAGGGTGTTTTCCGCTGCTGCTGGTGTCTGAGCAGCGTGCCCCTGTGGGGGCGCTTCAATGCAGATGCTGTCTGATCAGAAGTCTCCTGTGAGTGCACGCCTGCCTGCTACATTCTGAGAAGCATATCCTGGCGACCACCAGTGTCACCCAGTGTGAGTGCCCGTTATTGGCGCTATCTGAGAAGCATGTCCTGCTGACCAGTGTCTTCCCTGGAAGTTGCTCTCTCTTTACTGCTGCTCTCTGAGCATTTCTATTGCTGGTCAGTGCCTCCCCTACAAGTTTGTTCTTTACTGGGTTGTATGTTAAAAACATCAATTTTGTTACATGAACCAACTTAAATATCAAATCCAGAATATCGATTATAGCTATCTCCGCTCATCAACACACACACAGTAGAAAGGTACATGTGGTAGTCAGTATTCAATAAGCAGCATTCTATATGCTGGCTATAAAGTGGCAGCACGTCTCTGTACTCTTTCTGTCTGAGGCTTCCTGCTACTCATTATCTAGATCTGAGCAAATTATTTAATATCCTTTCCAACACATGTGAAGCAAATAAAAGTTGAACCCTCATGCAGAAATCAAATTCAATCAATAAATCATTTATAATAAAAACAAACCAAAGTACAGTAACCCGTCCTCATAGAGGGGTGGGGGGGAGGGATAATCTGCATCTTCATGGAGTGAACCTCAAATCTTTAACAAATATAATTTTTGTTGCGTTTTTTCATTCTATCTCAAGTAATTATGGGGCATATCTACAATAGAATGATGGAGCGTGGTGTTAAGCAAAACTTGCTAACGCCACGTTCCGCCATTCTGAAGATGCAGGGGTGCACCATATTTACAAAGATACAGTGCACCCCTGGTTTTCCCCTAGTGCTGGTGCTAAATTAAGCTGCTTAGCGCCATTGCAGGCCCCCTTGCACCACAGTGTAAGGACACATAGAAGTTGCAAATCGTAATTTTATTTAATGGTTGTTTATGTGCATGAAGAGACACCTGCATTTTGCTGTTTCTATGTGTGCTGCACACATAGAAACCGCATAAACGAGGACAAATTACGCATTTCTCCTCATTTCGCCATGTTAATACTAGGTTTTCCCTGATCTTAATTTTGGCACTTCCCCATATTGATGCCACCCGTGTAAATATTGGGCAGCATCAAAATCAATGGGTGTTGCGGCGGAACGCCCACCACAACACCCATTGCCCACCACTTTCACGCTAAGTATAGCATGAAAGGGTACCTTATTTACATTTTAAGTGGCTTAACGCCGCCGTGTAAATAAGCTGAAGCCCCCATCGCCACGGGAACATTTTAAAAAGTGACGTTCCTGTGGCGATAGGGGTTTGTAAATATGCCCCGATGTTTTTATTTTGCTAGCAAAACTCTACGAAGGAGATGTCAGCGAGCTTGGCAGACAACAATGTTGGGGATGGATAATCTCTTTATAAAAAAAAGAAAAGCATCTGTTGTTCCTTATTACACTGGAAGGGACGAACAGAGGTCTATGTTAATGCGGAAGGTGATATCCAAGTGGATAGCAGACAAAAGGAAAGACTGGAGGTAGGATTGTAGAGAAAGAGTGCTAGGAGCAAAGAGATGGCAAAAACAGGAATAGCAGGAGTAATGACAGGGGCAGAAAGAGAGGCGAGAGGGCAAAGGGGGCAGAAATGTGTAGAGGAGGGTGAGGATGTAATTTAGGGGACACTGTGGTAACAGCTGCGACCCTTGTTTTGCCTCTTGTGACCCGAGGGTCTTTATGACTTTTTACATTGGGGGGAGAAAAGGAGTTCTGTAATATGAACCAGCACTCTTCCTCCCCAGGCTTATATATTTGGTTAGTGGGTGTGGGGAGGCATTTCAGGGGAGGGCCACCCCATATTATTGTTTGGTCCCCTCAAATGACCAAGGCAGCTGGAACAGCATTGATAGAAAACTCGGTTTATCTGAAAAACTGCATCAAAATATGAATGCATACAATTTATTAGAAAAAAAAACAAATGCCGCAGAAGTAAAGGTGAGGGGGTGGGTGCTGCACCCTCAAAAAACCATGCTGGAGTTCAGAAGGTTTTTATCTTGTTACATATGCTGGGTGTTCAATGATAAAGGTCACATTTCAGGCTATGCCTTCTGACAAATTTCTGCTTATTCTTTTAAAATGGAAATATTGTTTGCTTTTCTTACCCTGACTGGCGGAGGAACATCGCCCCACTGCTCTCTGAGCAGTTGAAAGAGGAAAAATAAAATGATAATAATTCAGTATTATTGTCATTTTATTTTTCCTACTGCAGTGGCTCATTTGGGTTGGAGCTGGGCTCCGCAATGCCAGAGGGCTACAGGGGGAGGAGTGGTGAGTGCACTCTGTAAGTGCGCATGCCACTGTGGCCGGCCTCTTGGGGAGGCCAAAGCGTCATGCGCACTTTGCATGTTCTCCACCCAGGCTGCATTACAGCCTGGGTGGAGAACATGCCCAGGCTCCCAGCCGCTGTCTGAGCGCCAAACCACGGCGCTCAGACTAATCACAACACTGCATTGCAGCATTGTGATTGGCTGTGAGAAGAATGTATGACGATACAACGTGATCATTTAGATCACGGTACATTACTTCGCAGTTTTTATAACGCAAGTCGTTACAACGACTTGCGCTGGAGGGCGCTGGACTTAGGAATAGTATGATTTACTATTCCAACTCCAGCCTACATAACAGTAGGGAAGGTGTTGGAATAGTAAATCACACTATTCCTTAGTCTAGAGCGCCATCTAGTGTAAGTCGTTGTAACGACTTGCGTTGTAATGACAGCGAAGTAAATGTATTGCGGTGTTTTGACCCCATTGTAAAGGTCATTTTCCCTGTGGGGAGCCCGGGTGCCCAGGTGCTTCCTGCAGCCGGACTCGAGGAAGATGAAGAGGACCGGGTAGAGGCAGCGGCTGGCGTGATTCCAGGTAAGTGTGCTTTTAAAAAAAATCTTTTTCATTCCCCCTACCCCGCCCCACCACTCCCGTCCGGTAGCAGACGCTACTGCTGCAAAAGCGAGAGAATTTTGTAACGTGAACTATCTAACAATCTTGCTGGGGTACAATGAGCATGAAAAGAAAGACTTTAGAATGTCAATTGTTTTCTAATGCAAAATTTAAATACCTGTGAATGAACTGTACAAATATTTAACAATATATTAGCAGTTAGAAAGCACAAATGTAGCACAAAACAAATCTTTGTATTGCACAAATGATAAATATTGTATTGTATTGTATTGCAGCATTTGCAAAGCGCTTACTACCTCTATATGAGGCACTGAAGCGCTTACCTACATGGGCAGCAAGCTATTCCATGTGGGTGTGTGGTTGGAAGGGTGTTGCCTTTGTTTTGGGATCCTTTTTAGGAAGTGTTTCCATCTCATGAACGGTGACCACTGAGGCCCAGTTATCGTGTTATGTGTTGCAGCGAGTAGCAGTGTGGTGGATCATAGGGTGTGAGAGACACAGATGTGCAGTGTATGGTTTTTCTGCTTTGAAGTGCTCTGCAGGTCCCTTTATGATATTTCTTATGATCATTATAGTCTGCCTAGCCAGTTAGTGCACTGTTTTGTCTAATCAGAAATGTTGTGTGTAGTTGTGGGCTTGAGCTGGCTGGTGCAATTGTGGGCCTGAGCTGGCATGGTTGGAGAGAGCGAAGTGGAGAAATCTACGAGGATGAGCATTGTTACCATCCCATCCCCGAGTGTCATTGTGAGATGTCACGAAGTGGCCATATTGTATAGATATTCCTCTGATTGACCAGCAGTGTGTGAGAGATCTCTTCACTTATTTCATGCCTCTTTAGTAGGTGATGGCTGGTTTATTGGCTGCACAGTACTAGTGATGGACAACCCATGTAGAAGGTATATCTTCTGCAAATGTAAGAGGTGTAAGTTACAGTTGTCTGCCAATCGCTGAGAGGTATCATGAGAGATTGTACTGCTGATAAAGGGGCTGAAACCCTACTCAAGCAACAGTCACAAACCTTGCCAAGGTGAGCCACAAAAAGTCACTAAATTAACCTGTGCCTAACCCTCTGGTAGCTTGGCACAAATGTAGTCAGGCTTAACTTAGTAGCAATGTGTGAAATATTTATGTAGCATGCAACTGAAAACAAAAACAATCCCATACCAATTTAGAAAAATAAGAGTACATTTTATCAAATTATTTGACACCAAAATGACAAAAATCCAATCAGTAGGACCACATTTTTAAAGTTTAAAACGAAAAACAGCACCTAAAAGATCAAAGTGCCAACAGCATACATCTAATCGTGCAAAACCCGGGCAAAATAGAAAATTATGCCCGAACGTGATGGAGCACATTTCGTAAAAAAGAACTGGATTGGTCTCAGTTTCCACTTACCATGGACTTCACCAAATATTTATTCGGTTTAAAACAAGTAAATCATAAAATAAAATACAGAGCAACATCAATAAGATCATAATGGCATTAATAATAATAACAAAATAAATATCAAAACACGTTAAAGACCATCTGTGATACAGCTAGAAGAAAAAAAAGTACACAAACAACATTTAAGACCAAGACATCAATCTGAAATTATTGAGTTCTTCATATTAACTTCACTGATTAAGAAGCAAGCAAAATGGTAACAAGTTCTAATATCAGTCAGCACCTGTAAGTGTAATAAAGCGGGCCTGATTGCCTAAAATTAAGTTCAATCAAGATTGGCTTCAAATATCTCTTGCGCATAGGCATATAAAAAGGGCATACAAGACATACAAAGAGCATAGTGTCTTGCGCTAAATAACCATCACGTTGACAGGGAATGCCTTTGTCATCTTCCGTCCATCCCTTGGGAGCACGAAGCAAGTTGTGTATCAAATTGAACCTAAGCTGTCTTAGCACAAAGCAAAATGTTTTAGCAAGTCCAAAATTTACATAAAGTTCCAATGAAAGGGAAGTTAGAACCAAAGCATAAGACCTCGCAGTTGGCATAGACAAGGCATCTGGGGCCAGATGTACTACCATTTAATTTTGCGAGACTCTAATTGGTCTTTTTGCCACTCGTAATTAGGGACTCACAAAATGCGATGTAAAAATGTGTCTCTAACACATGTAGCGATTCCCAAAGGGGTCACAAACCTCATCAATATTCACAAGGTAGGTCGCAATTTGCAACCCATTGGGAATGGCCTGTAATCACAGGGATCGTGGACTGTTGGGGTCAGTAGACCACCATGTCTGTGATTGCTTTTAAATGAAGCAGTTTTTTACTGAAATGCAGCCCGTTTTTCTTAAAGGAAAACAGGATGCATTTCAAAAAATAAAATGAAAATATTCCTTGCCATTTTTTAAGAGTAGGCAGTGGTCCCTCTTAAACAATGTTGGTGCACATTTTTATAATGGGGAAGGGGCCCCTTAGGGACCCCTTCCCATTTGGGAATGGGTTACCACCTGCTTCATGTAGTCAGTAAAATATGAATGTTTTGCGACCACATTCCGGCATTCCATGCCCCTGTGACTCTTTAATAGGAAGGGAGCCCTTGGCACGCCCCTTCCTAATAACGACTCACAAACCCTATTTTGCGAGTCAGTAATAGGTTACCGACTCGCAAAACAGGGTTTGTATATTCTGACAGCTGTTTTAGTGGTCTCAAAAGGCCCAATTCTCCATTTGCATCCACTAAAAACAGTTGTATATCTGGCCCCAGATTATCTTTCTTCAGCTTTAACTGACATAAATGCTTCCTTGACCCAAACTATATAAGCCTTGTTTATAATGTCATGTTGGTAAAACAAGCCAGGTCGCCCTAATCTGAGAAACCAGTCCTTGACATATATAATTGACAGGATCTTATTGGCACTGTCAAGGAACAAGCCATCTTTAATGATTGCACTGTTAAGCTCAAGATTTTTTGGGAAACCATACAGTAAACACATAGTTGAAGGATGAAGCTGGATCAAATCAGTAACATAGCCGGCTGCTAGTTCTTCATGAACATTGACAGGGGACGCACTACAAGACAGCAAAAGATAACGTATAAGAAATCTCTTCTCAATGGTTTGTATTTGCACTAAATTGCAATACCCCCAGATCAAAGCGCCATAAGAAGCTATAGAAAGGCTTTTGGATTGATTGATATTTAACAAAGCAGGAACACAGCTTTGCCCTAGTTTGGAAGCGAATACAAAAACCAAAGCAAGGCTTTTAGCAAACGCGTGTATCTGGCGCTAATCAGAGAGGACCAACAAAGGGAGGTATCGAAGATAATTCCGAGATAAGGAAAAGTTTTAACCTTACTGAGCATTTTACCTCTGATGCGATCAGATATGCTTTTGGTATTTTTCGGTCCAAAAATCATAATATTAGACTTAGTATAATTTGTGCTAAGATCAAGACTGTCCATAAAAATCAGCAAAGCTGTTCAAACGGTGCTGTAGACCTAAGGCAGTCCATGAAATCAAGACAGCGTTGTTGGCATGAAATGAGACTGGTGTTGACCGACATCCCACATTAGGTAGGTCGCGCACTTCAATACTGAGAACCTTATACAAATTATTCATTTACAAAACAAGTAAAAAGGATGCCAATATGCAACCTTGCCTAACGCCCCTAATTCAACGCAAATTTTGTTGTACATACCCCTGAAGGCCCGTAACGGACAGTAGCTGTAAGAACAGAATGTAGATCACCTAGAAATCTGATATTGGTTCCATCAAAACCCATACCCAGCAATAATATTCCAGAGCTTGGTTCTATTAACCGGTCAAAGGCTGAGGATAAATTCATGAGCCTTAAATGGAGTGAGATGTCCTTAGCCTTGGTGTACTTAGTTATAAGTAGAAAAAGGCTGAACACCATATTGTAATTCGCACAGAATTTGATGCTCTTTAAACCACTCAGTTAACATACTAAATACATTTCTCCCCATCACCTTAACCGTGGAATCGATCTGGGAGATGGGGTGATAACAGCAGTGATGTCTTTTGTCACCCCTTTAAAAGAGTGAGCCGATAACAGAATTTGACCATGATGGTGGAAGTTATCACCTAACGGCTATATTGAGGTAAAGAGTCAAAAGGGGTGCCCAAAGATCAACATTTGATTTAAATACATCAAGTAATACAGCATCAGGGCAAGGGGCTTTTTTTTGGAAGGTCATTATTGGCATCTCTAACTTCTTCCCAACTAAGCACTGACAAGGGTGCTGAGGAAAGGGTCATAGACTTATCCAGATGTATATCCATATCACCATTAGGAGCGGGAACATCTGAAATAGCAGCATAATGCTTGAGCCAGGAGCCTGGAGAAATAACCTGTGAAATAACACTCCTTGAACAATGGGCTAAAAGAGGGTGATGAATTACTTTCCAGATGAAGGTAAGGCAAGACTGAATGTACATTTCCCATTGTGGGCGGTCTAGAGACTAGGGGCCAGATGTACGAGGGGTGGGCCATATACTAACACTATTTTGCGAGTCGCAAAAAAAGGCGACTCGCAAAATAGTGTTTAGCAACTCGCAATTAGGAAGAGGCGTTCCAAGGGCGACCCTTCCTAATTGCAACTCGCAGCCCTATGCATGAATGTTTTGCAACCGCAATTGCGGTCGCAAAACACTCGCAATTTACCACCCTCTTCAAGAGGGTGGTAATGCAGTTGCAAATGGGAAGGGGTCCCCAGGGTACCCCTTCCCCGTTTGCGAATGGTAAAAAGCCTTCTAGGATGTATCCTCCCAAAAGGCATTCGCAAAATAGGAATTGCAATTTTTGCGATTACCGATTTTGCGGATTAATTTAGGGAATCGCAATTTGCGATTCCCTAAATGCAATGCAGGAAGCTGGTAGAAATTGCGACCTTGCTTTAAGGAATCGCAAATTACCACCAACTTCGAGTTGGTGGTAATTTGCAAATTCCTAGAAAAATGCACAGTTTTGCATTTTTCTAAGTGACATAATGCCCTTAGGGCATGTATGTGTGCCACGTGTGCACACTTACATTTTTTGGGGGTGCATCAGGGTGGCCTTTTGGCTCACTATCTCCCTTGTAATTGCATTCGCAATTTGCGATTACCAATTTGGTATTCGCAAATTGCGAATGTCTTCCCATTCATTCCTATAGGCCCATAGGAATGAATGGGAAGGCATTCCTTAATAGCGAATCACAATTTGCGAGTCGCTATTAAGGAATATGTAGGAATCGCAATTTTTTTTGCGAAACCTACATACATTGTATTTTGCGATTCCATAATAGCAAATCGGTAAAATTTGCTATTATGGATTCGCAAAATTCAATGTTGAAACATCTGGCCCCAAAGGTCTTCCCGGACGATGCTGCCCATGTCACCTTTATCTTGTCATATCTGGGAGTTGACGCAGCCTTGTGGTCTATATCACTGGTTGAGCAAAATGAACCCTTGTTATATAATTATAACAATGTGAAAGAGGCCAAGCAAAAATTGTTTGCATGCCAGATCATTTGTGCAAGCCGCAGACAGCGAATTACTTAACTTAAAGCAAGGGATTTATTAATCAATATTTCCACCTTCAATCGATTGGTTTTAGAAGCTGAATGGCCTGATATTAAAAGAATCTCAGCGTTATATTGAGGATTTTGTAGAGGTGATTGATATTACCTTGGGCTGGCTGTAGATATTTTTTTAAAGTTTATTTAATTTTCTTTTCTGACATTGCTGATTTACTTGTGGTGAGTAAAGGGCAGTCCCATGTGTGGGCTCAGACACATTTTAGGTGAATAATATATATCTGCACAATCCTTTACCTGCAATTCTACAATATATTTTTGGGCAGGGGCATCCAGGCTGTATAGAGCAACCACATCCTTTGTTCTCCATGTCTCCTTCAATACTTGTCATCGGACAGTGGCCATTTTGTTTAGCCTACGAGTGTGTGTGTGTATGTGTGTGTGTGGCGGCTATTTTGTTTTTGTTTTACATGCCTCCTCCTTCTCTGGCCATGTGGTGAATTAGCGACCTACTACCACTTTGAGCAGCCAGTGTGTGTTTCAATCTTTATATTAAACTTTTGAAAGCCATTTTCTTGAAACATTGACAGAAGAAGCCCATGACATTTTTGTTATTTTTTTAACAGGTTATTGTTTTTTGAATTGTGTATCTGATTTTGCCTGCCCACTGACTTTGTTTGGTATCCATGGTCCCTAGAGAGACACTGTCAAATATTTATTTGATATATTAGATCTTTGCCTATCCTCTGCCTCCCATATGGTCCTTATGGGCCCATGGGGGGGACCTTGTGGGCCCCTGAGAGACACCAGAAACTATTTAATTCATGTATTCAATTTTCGCCTGCCTGTGCCTCCTATGGGGTCCCCATGGGCCCTGGAAGGACACCAGCAATTATTGAATTCATTTATTCGACTTTTGCCGGCCACCTAACCTCCCATAGGGTCCCCATGGGCCCTGGAGGGAGAGCAGTAAAAATGTAATTTATTTGTTTAATTTTCACCACCAAACCACCTACATAGGGAACCAACGAACCGTAAAGGGAACTAAGCAATTATTTAATTAATGTATTAGTTTCTTGCTTATTCCTGCCTATTATAGGGTTCCCATGGGCCCTGGAAGGACACCAGCAAATATTTTATTAATTTATTACATTTTGCCTGCCTCCTAGACACCACCAATTATTTAATTCATATTTTTGATTTTTGCCTCCCCTCCACCTCCTGTAGGGTACCCATAGGAACTGGAGGAACAGTAGAATTTATTTGATTAATTTTTTCAATTTCTGCCTACCTTTTGCTATGTACAAATTAGTTAATTTATGCCTGGGTACAATACTGTTAAGCATTTGTGATGATGATGAAGACTTGTATTACATTGGCAAGATTACACTAATCTCACTGACTTCCTGCTTTATTTTTGTTGCCTGCTGGTGCACAAGATGTCACGCACAATTCTGAAATCGAGAAAAGTCTGAGATTTAGCTGACAGCGACACCAGAGTCCTCTCCTAAGTGCTATTATTTGAGCAACGTGCTTACCCATAAAAAGTGAAGATGGTCCAAATGAAATAGGTTCCTGCCAAGAAAGTGGCCAGTAAAGAGACAAAGAAGTCTTTTTCCAGTGCC
Source organism: Calotriton arnoldi (assembly GCA_963921515.1). NCBI lineage: Eukaryota > Metazoa > Chordata > Amphibia > Caudata > Salamandridae > Calotriton > Calotriton arnoldi. The sequence goes on along the minus strand of CAWUFW010000553.1, from coordinate 3,726,644 downwards.
ACTACTTGCATCAAGCTCTCCTCATTTTCCGGAAGTGCATCGTACTTGCTGCACTCTGCTCTGGCCAGGAAAGAGGATCACCTCTGGATAAACAGCACCATCATCAAAACCAAAGTAATGTCAGTAAAACACATCTGGGTATACTCTTCACACTTAGGGCATCACACTGAAGTATACAAAACAGTGATGGATGGAATGTTTTAATTAATCTCAGCAACTGGTAATTACTCGGGCGACATCCCAGTCCATCTTTATTTTGCACATTGAGCAATCTTAGGGGCTCATTACGATGGCGGAAGGACCGCCACCGCCAGCCATGCAGTGGCGGTCCTTCCGCCATCGGACCGTGATTTTCCCCCCGCCACATTACGATGGCGGGGGGATCCAGACTGCGACCACGGCAGACGCAAAGACCGTCCGCCACGGAACCGCCACAGGCAATCGTTCCAATTGCCTGGCGGAGCGGTCTGCATCCATAAAATGGTGGCGGTGCCTAGCAGGCACCGTCCGCCAAATTAGGATGCTGTCTTCAGCCAGCCTTTCCATGGCGGATAAACCGCCATTGAAAGGATGGTGGGGATTGGTTTCGGGGGTCCGTTGTGGGCCCCCCTTGTGTCTGGGGTGGTGTTTGTGCACTGGGGGGGTCATGGTACCCCCTACATTTCACTGCACCAAGTGGCAGGCACTGTGTGGTGCCTGCCACGTAGTGCAGTGAAATGCACAACATGCATTTTGAACATCGCAGCGGGTGCTGCAGTCAGCAGCACCCGCCGCAATGTTAAAGTGCAAAATGCGACCGCCATGGTGGCAGTCGCATCCTAATTGGGTGTGCGGGACTGCCGCATGTATTGCGGATGGTCCCGGCCACCACCACGATGGCGGACGGACTCCAGTCCGTCCGCCATCGTAATCGGCCCAGCCAAGTTTGGACCCAGCCATATGCAAATCAATCTTGACCAAGCTCTATTAGGAACAGTCCAACCTGAATTTCCAGCCCTGGTCTTCCCTGAACCACAACACAAGCAAACCAAGGCAGGTTTTTTCCTGCTTGACGCTCGTAACTCGGGTGCTGCTTTTTCCAGTGGTACAGTTAGCACGACACCCACATCTGTGCATACTTGTTGTTCTGAGGACGTCACACTGAGGTATACAAAATGTGATGAATAGGATGCTTGATTGAATCTCAGCCACTTGTAATGGCTTGGGGCAGCATCCCAGTCTATTGTTATTTTTCCACACCATCTCACCCCAGTTTGGACCCAGCCATAGACAAATCAGTCTTGATATTGGTCCAATAGGAACAGTCCTGCCCGAACTGCCAGGCCAAATGCTCCCTGAACTGAAACACAAACAACCCATAACCATTTTTGCTCTTATTGGGGCTAGGCAGTCAGTTGAGGATTGGTTCTATTAGCACAGTAAGCACGAGACCCAGGTCTGGGCAGGTATTCAATTAAAATATCGAGTTGGAAATGTCAACTTACACTAATATGGAGTTTTAAATATCATGACACAGAAATATAGACAGCAAGAATATCGTGGTCAAGAATATCGACTTTAAGGTAAGAAATATCGATTTAAAGAATATAGAAGTCATTAATATTGTTTACAAAAATATAGTTGTTAAAATTTCGATTTTTTAATTACTGTTATGTATTTTAGTATATATTTTAAATGTATGTGATGTATTTTTTTGTATAAGTATTGTTTATGTTTTTAGTAGTTATTAATTTTATTTTAATTAAATTTTGCGTTTTTAGTTCCATAGCGGGTTGTGGGTTTATAGGGGAATAGGGTGGGAAGTAATTTAATTATAAGAAATTAATGAATATTTTTTATTTATTAATATTTATTTAATTGACATTCTATAATGTTAATTGTGTTTTAATTTTTTTGGGTAACATTAATGTGTAGGTTGTGGGGTTTATAAGGGTATAATGTGGGAAGTAATTAATTTTTAATTAATTAGTTGTTAAGTAACATACATTAATTGATAATTAATTATGGTAATTGTGTAATTAATTCTAGGTGTGGGTTGTGGGGCTTATAGGGGTAAAGGGTGGGAAGAAGTTTATTTTTAATTAATTAATAATTAGTTGTTAATCAATATTAATTAATTAATTGACAATTAAATATGGAAATTGTGTGGTTAATTTTAGTTGTGGGTTGTCGGCTTATTATGGGTAAAGGGAGGGAAGTAATTTATTTTTAATAAAATAATAATTAGTTGATAACTAATATTAAATAATTAATTGATAGTAAATTAGTGTAATTGTTTAATTATTTTTTTTGCGTGTCACTTTTGGGTTTATAGGGGTAAAGGGTGGGGAGTAAATTAATTTTACGTACTTTATAATTAGTTGTTAAATACAATTAGTTATTTAATTGAAATTTTCTTTTTATTGTGTGATACATTTTTTTTACTGGTTAATTTTAGGTGTGGTTAGGTGTAGGCAAAAAGGGTGGGAAGTCAATTTTTATGTTTTAATTTGTTTTTTAATTAATAATATTTGTTTAATTGTTAATTAATTATGTTAATTATGCAAATACATTCTATTTTTATTTTAGATGTGGGTTGTGAGTTGTGTGGTGTTATAGAGTAGGAAGTGAATAGACTACATTTATGTAATAATTAATGTTTTCATTAATAAATAATTTCTAATTAAAATATTACTTTGACAATATTTTTATTTTATTTAATATAATATTTGTAGGTATTTGTGATATGTATTTAACATGTTAATGTTTTTATTATTTTTAGTATTAAATATATTTATATTTTCAACCGATTTATATTTTTATTTTCTTCTTTTTAAAAATAGTTTTATTTTGTTGATGATATTTTGTTTGTTTTTAATTTTGAACTGAATGGAGTGGGAATAGTACATTTTCCCGATCCACAATCCAACACTTTCCCTATTGATGCACTGACTGAAGTGAGAAAAGTAAATTCTATCTTTCTGCTATCCAACACTTTACCTACTGTCGCACTCACTGGAGTGGGAATAGTAATTTTTACCCCTCCACTATCTAAAACTTTCAAACTGTTGTACTCATTGGAGTGGGAATAGTAATTTTTACCCCTCCACTATCCAACAATTTCCCTACTGTTGCACTGACTGGAGTGGGAATGGTACATTTTATCCCTCTGCTATCCAACACTTTCCCTACTGTTGCACTGACTGTAGTGGGAATAGTAAACTGTATCCCTCCGCTATCCAACACTTTCTCTATTGTTGCACTCACTGGAGTGGGAATAGTAATTTTTATCCCTCCGCTATCCAACACTTTCCCTACTGTTGCACTAATTGGTGTGGGAATATTAATTTTTATCCCTCCGTTATCCAACACTTTTTCTACTGTTGCACTCATTGGAGTGGGACTAGTAATTTTTAGCTGTCCGCTATCCAATATTTTCCCTACTGTTGCACTCACTGGAGTGGGATTTTTAAATAGTGTACTGTTTTAATTTATAATAGAATGTTTTTTAAATAGATTTTATGTTATAGGTATATGTATATATAGGCGGAAGCCGAAACGCGTAGGCGTCCTGTTTTGGGTGTTGCGGCACAGAAGATGAAAATTGCAATAAATTATGCATAACTGAGAGAACAGACTCACCGGCGTTTCTTTGCTGTTTAACGGAGTTGGTGCGACTGGATTATCCAGTACGGTGGTCGTTGTGGAGGGATATATATATATATATATAGATATATATATATATATATATGCAAAAAAGAAGAAGAGAACTCTGGGTAGTTCCCAATTTAGGTGGAAGGCAGCTTCTGTATAGAGCACCCTCAACACCAGCGACACTTTAGATTTGCTCACCTCAAATGTCTGCTTTTCTATCAAAGTTTTTAAGCATAGGATTAGCACAGTGCTATCCATGCCGAGATAGAAAGGGACAAAGTCTTTTGCCATTTCTACAGCAAAGTCTTTAAGCATAGGAATAGCACAGTGCTATCCATGCCGAGCTGTTAAATGACAAAAGCCATTTACCACTCCAGGCACAGTATTACAGCTTTGGACTGGCAAAATACCATCCAAGCCAACCAGAAATGAATAAAAGCAACCCCTGACACGTGTTTCGCTGTCATTACAGCTCTTCAGAGAGGTTTTGTTTTGTCCGGACATGTAGCCTCAGTTTGGACCCAGTGATATAGAAATCAGTCTTGACCCTATTCCAATAGGGCCATTCCAGCCCAAACTGGCAAGCCAGGTCCTACCTAAGCCAAAACACAAGCAAACCAAGACCGGTTTCACCATGATTGGAGCTCATTAGTCGGATCCTGCTTTGTTCCAGGGGCACAGTGAGCACGGGATCCAAGCCTGGGCATACCTGTTGCACTGAAGTATACAAACAATGATGGATGGAATGCTTGAAGTAATCTCAGCTACTGGTAATTGATCGGGCTGCATCCCAGTCCATCGTTATTTTGCCCAGCATGCCTCCTCAGTTTGAAGCCAGAGATATGCAAATCAGTCTCAGCCCTGATGAATGAATGAATGAATACACATTTATATAGCGCATGGCTACCCATGGGCATCCCAGCGCTTAATGTGGCACCTATTAAACTAGGAGCAGATCAAGAGTAAAGAAAGGTTTTAAGCTGCTTTCTGAAATTAAGATGATTAGATTCCAGATGTATATGATCGGGGAGCCGATTCCAAAACTTAGCTGCATTGTATGAAAACCGCCGACCTCCAGTTCGTGATCGCTTGATCCTAGGAACTGCGAGTAAACCTTTATTATTGGATCTCAAAGTCCTGTTATGGCGATAGAGTTGCACCATAGAATAAATCATTGGGGAGCCTTTCCCCGAAATAGCTTTATGGGCAATACACATTGCCTTGAATCTAATTCTTTCCAGGATGGGGAGCCAGTGCAAAATAGTAAGGGCAGGTTTGGCTGAACTACGTTTGGGAATGTTCAGTAATAGGCGGGCTGCACAGTTCTGAACAGTTTGTAATCTCTTAGTGGTGCCCTGTGGAGCTCCCAAATAGACTGCGTTCGCATAATCCAGCCGTGAGAGTATCAGTGCCTGGACTAATAATCGACTAGCAACAAAAGGAAGAAGAGGAAGAATCTTCCTTATCATCCTCAGGAGTCCATAGCAATTGGCTGCGACTTTGCGAGCTTGTTCCTTAAAGTCCAAATTGCAGTCAAGCCATACTCCTAAGCTCTTGATCTGTTTTTTCGGAGCAGGTGGAGGGCCTAAGCAGCTGGGCCACAAAGAATCAATATTAGCGGGGGCAGAGTGACCAAAGAGCATGAGTTCTGTCTTTGCGCCATTCAATTTTAAAAATGACTTGTCCATCCATTCAGAAATCTTCCCAAGACATAAGGTTAAACCAGAGTCAGATTTGTCCTGCTGGCTGAGGGATACCACCAGTTGGGTGTCGTCAGCGTAAGTGATGATCTGTATCCCCCCTGGACGCACCATTTCTGCCAGAGAACTCATGTAGATGTTAAACATGGTAGGACTTAAGGAAGATCCCTGGGGGACTCCACACATCAGAGGAATCTGCTTTGAAGCAGCATCATCTTCATAAACTGTAAAAAGTCTATTGCTCCAATAGGAACATTCCAAACTACCAGGCCATGTCCTCCCTAAACAGGAACACAAGCAACCCAAGTCTGGTGCCTAGAATGGCACAGTGGGCAAAAAGCAAAGGGTCTGGAATGCGGCCCAGAGTGAATGTCAGTGGCTGATATTAATTTAAACATTCCTTCCTTCACATTGTTGTATTTACAATGGACTCGCTAAGTGTGACTGGTATACCCAGATGTGGGTCTTATGCACACTGTGCCATAGGACTCAAGCTATACCTCACTGGTGATCCCTAAGTCGTAACCGGTCTGGGATTGCTTGTGTTCCCATGTGGAGGGGACATGGCCTGGTAGTTTGGGTTGGACTGTTATCATTGGAGCAGGGCCAAGGCTCATTATTAAAAGATTGGTCTCTGTCTAGAATGACACAGTGGGCCTAAAATGATGGTCTGGAAGTGGCTTAGAGCGAATGTCAATGGGTGAGATTCATTTAAGCACTCCTTCCATCACCTTGTTGTCTTTGCAACTCTTTCGCATGTGCATGCACACAGTGCAGTATCCTCGCAGCGGCTTGAGGGGTGGGCCAGCCTTTATCAATATTTGCCCCGCCCAAACGCTTTGACAATAAGCCAGTCTATGTAGGTTGAGATAGTGCTTGCAAAATATTTGTGGAGATGATTTTCAAACCTGTCTATCTTGATAACAGTACAATATTTGAGCTAAAGACGGAAACCTGTCTACACTTAATAATTTTCAAAACAACAAGGCTTTTCTTTCTATTTTGAAATACCTTTCCATCTACACTTACAGAAAGAAAAAAGTGCAATATTTCGATAAAAGAAAAGTGTTTGTTCACTTTACTGTTGATGCCCTTCATGATGCACTTTTTTCATCAGCAAAACATGCCCTATACAAATATATATCACAAGGATAATGGGATTTAATGATGTGTCAGGTAGAACAATAATAATGCTGTCAAAGTGGAATTTATGCAACAATGAATTCTCTGTTTCAGGCTTGACGGCTTTTTCTCATTGAATCACGGCGAGTTATTCATTAAGAAATGTAATTTCTAAACTTCTCGCTTTATTCTTCCTAACTCTTCCTCACCATGTAATATTATTATTTCTGTGCCACTTGCAAATCTCATTTCCATTACCATTCCCAGCTCTCGGGGTATCTGCCATTCTTCTCATCATCCTACTTCCCTTTGTTTTCCTCATAGTGCTTAAAAACATGACAACATTAACACACCAAATCGGAGACAAGGACACTGGGACAGAGACAAAGGTATAGAGGCAGTGACATTATGCCACTGACGCCATGACACTGGGAGACAGGTACTAGCAGTAAGACTGGAAAACTGACATAGCAGCAATGACTGTGACACTCATACACTCGAACACTTGGATACTGGATTAATAGAGGCAAATAGACAGAGATATTAGGACACTGAAATGGAATCCTGATATTGTCTCTAGGAGTCTACTATTGATGTGGGGATACTAACATAGGGACCCTTGCACAAAGATAGAGCTTGAACACAGAGCAATTGACAAATACACACTGCCATGGGGTTGGGGCGTTAATATGGGGATACTGATGTGTTGAAACTTTTTTGACAGAACAAATTGAAACTACTGGGTCTGTAATATTTTGAAACTTGCATGAGAGTATATTGGAAAGGCACAGTAACGGGTACATTGTTGAAGGAACATTGATACAGGGGTATGGGGACACTGAGAAGTAAAGGATTGACTTTTGGATATAAACACTAGGACAATAGCTCTAAAGTAGTGCACATGTGCATCTTTTGCGTGTGAGTGCCCACCTCTTGATAGGTGCATATTTCTGCTGCGCTCTCATGTATTGTGGTTCAATTATCCAGCAGGCATTCCAGCAACATAAGGATTTGGTATTGCTCAAATTGCATTTGTTAATAAGCAATTTAGTGGCATACCGGTGCCTCAATTACTCAAAGAACACCATATTTGGGTTCACAAGTCTGTGCAACTTTTTCCCTTAAAAACGTAAATCTTTGAAAGGAACATCTTAGGAGTAAAATGTATTTGGGAAAATGTATCTATTTCAGAAAACCATTAATTCACCTACTGGAATTCTCCATGTTGCCTTCTCTGTCCCATAGTTCTCCAAGAAAAGAGGCAGAACTAGACCATATCATCATTCTCACTACAAGATGGTGGACAAAGTGGATTTCTTTTGTTGCTTCCCAATCCAAGGTGGTTCATATACTTCCTGTGATGTCACATGCTTTTTTCTAGGATTTTACATGTCCCACAGTTCTCCAAGAAGAGACAGAGCAGAAGTATATCTTCATTCCCAATCCAAGATGATGAACTCAGTGGATTCCTAAGACTGTTTCCAAAAGCAAATCTCTTAGTATGAAATGCTGCTGATTCTGTGGCAGGTGTGCTGCAACTGAGGCAAATGCATTATTTATTGTGCTCCTCACCCCTTACTTTAAATTTTGTACCTTTCTTTTTTTTCTCACAGTTTTCTATGGATCCAAGAATCCTCTGCAAGTCTAGCCTACAAGTCTCCTGATTTCAAACTCCTCACTCCTCAGTATTGAGAGGCCTCATCTTTGCATCTGCACCTAATCTGTTACTCTGAGCTACTTCTTCCAAATACCTGTTAAGCTTGTTTTCCTTCCCCGTTTTTCATCCCTTGCACCCTTTCTTGAGCGCACCGGCTTACTACATATAGTGTGCTCTGCATAGATGACACCTTGACTACAGGAAGGAGTTATGCTAGTGTCAGACAGCATTGAGTCCAAGACATAAACCTTAGTGCAGTCTGAAATCAAACCGTCTGTTGCGGGTGGGTTCCACTTCTCTCATTGGCAGCAAGGTCTAATATGTAAATGTAAAAGATGTAAATGCAGCCCCTGCTTATGTTAATCTACTTTTATCATCATATGAGGACCTGGTGGCTTTGATAGAACATCAAGGAACGAAATTGATAGACTAATGGAAGAGCTATAAGTGTAAAATCAAGTACCAACCCAAAATGATATAAATCACCCTAAGTACAATCACAGCTACAAGAAGCTAATTAGCTAAGTGAAGTCCTAACCCACCTTTTACATTAAGCATTCTGGCAAAAGAAACAAATTATAAAAATCAAAACTTCACCTCTTTCTAACAAATTATCCACAAATTGTAACACAGGAAAAAACATCTGGATCAGTGAACTAAGGAAAAGAAAAAACTATAGATTGCAGAGTGGGACTCATCAACAGATTGCGAGTTGTCTGTTGGAGCCACGTAAATGTACTGGAGACTGTGAAGAGAATCAAAGAACTGGAAAGCAGAAGTTCACACATGAGATTTGTTCTTGCTCAACAGGAAAATGTGATCTTCTTTCCTTCCTTCTAATCCAAAAAACATTTTCTAGCCCAAACCCATTGCAATTTCCCTTTACCTGCAAGCATAGACTTTTTGGCTTAATGGAAAATTGTGAGCAGACCTGACAAGATATTTGTTGTTTAGCTCCTTTGCGTCAATCCCCTTCCAATGATATGAACTCATTCTTCCAATTCATTACTTTGTATATGTACTTTATCCCCTAGTTTTAGCTATTTTTTGTTTTTGGTAGTTTTTTCTGATGTGCCTATATATTCTCTTCTGATGCATGAAAGACTTTTGGCCACATTGTGTTTTAATAAATCTACAAGTCTTAAGGTGAGATGATGTTTTCAGTTTTGGGGTCAAAGCAAAGGGCTGGTCTTTCATTTCATATCCAGAAAAAATATTCTCTCCTATCTTTTAGGAAAGTCTACAAGAAGTAGTTTTTCTGCTAATCTGACTCTTCCTCATCACCTTTGCAATACTCTTTCTAAACTCATAAAGATGATTGTTTCCCTGTAGTGCATGTTAAAAATGAGTTAATTAATAGGCAAACATAGACATGTAAGTGTGACAGAAGGAGACGGTGGTACTGACGTAGGCTCACTGAAGATTGAAGGATGATGCTAGATCATAGGGCAGTGTGTGAGGCTAACAAGAGTGGAACATAGATGCTATGAAACAGAGGCAAAGACACATGGGACATAGACACAAAGGAGCATGGGCACATCGGCACACTGACAATGCCAATGCCAGGTAGATAAATAATCTCGTCAAAAGATGATTAAAAAGGCGATCAATGCTTTTTATGAGAAGCATTTTTCCTCCTTTACACCTGTACCTCCTTATCGACTGGTTTCTCAGGAGGTATCAGGGCTTGTCTTAACTGATATTGATACTGATGATTGAAGGGGATGAGAGAGTTAAAGTAGAAGACAGAGAGAGATACATTAAGTAAGACATGATGGAAGAAGTATTGCCACATTTCAGATTGAACATGAGGTTTTCTGATCCAGCTTCGCTGGTAATACATCAAGCTCTATTGTCTTTGCCCATTATCTTCCTCCAACAACAACATCTTGTCTTCTTCACCAGGTATGAGGAAGATTATGTTACAAGATTGGAAAGACCCAGAGAAAGCTTTTGTTCCTGGATACTGGGCAACATTTGACCTGTTACAGGATTTTGAAAAATACTATTCAGGTCCTCTAAAAGTTAAGTTGACTCTCTTTTACCATGCCTTGCTGACTGCTCTTTTATTGCTTCAGATGGTAGGCCACCTTAATATCATTTCCACAAAATTGTGGTATCAAAATATTGTGGACAAGGATTTGAGGACCATAATATTGACAAGATATATTATATATATGTAACTTTAGGTTTACTTTATTTAACTTCTCATTTATGCATCTTGACGATCAAAATATCTTCAGGATACATAGAGTTATGAATAGTTATTAATAGTAAATCTATACTTACTTATGTGCATTTACCTTTTCAGTATTTTAATCCTCGATATTTTGGCAACAACATTTTGATAGCATGTTGTTTCTGAAGATTGAGGGGCCAATTCCGATTCAGGCCGAAAATCTCCCCGACCGAGCCGGACCCGGAGAGATTTCCGACCGAATCGGACCCTAGCAGCCCGACCGAATGAGTACGATGCGCACGTATGCTATCGGACTCGATTCGGTCCGACTCCCATTGAAGTCAATGGGAGCCAGTCGTACGATGCGTACACGGGCTCCCATTGACTCAATGGGCACGACGCGAACAAGGGCACCCCCTACAGCGGGTTCGCGTCGATGCGGGTTGCGCCATACATGCACGTGTAGGGGGGACCCATGAGTCCCCCCTGTGTGCGACTCGCGCGCCTACGCTTCCAGGGGGGTCCGACACGGACCCCCAAAGTGCGGCTCCGACAGCTCCTTGGAGCCGGACTGCGCGAGTCGGTCGGAGCGGTCGAGGTGCGCATCGTACTTACCCGGCCGGGGAACGTCTCCATTGCGCGTGCGAGTCGTCCCCGTGTGAGTCGGTCGGAGCGGTCGGGTCCTGCGAACGAGTCGGTCGGAGATTTTGCGAGCGCACGCATCGTACTCGCTCGCACGGACGAACGTACGAATCGGTCGGGAAATAGGGCTCCGAATCGGATCCGGTTAAGCCGAATCCGATTCGGTGCCCTACCGGCCGAGATCGGAATCGACCCCTGAGCCTTTACAGCTGCTGTTGACATTCGTGCAAAAGATGCAGGACATTCGGGAATTGTTTGTGGCTTTGGACGAAGGGACAATATGTTTGCTTTTCTTTGACATTATAAAGACGCAACTACAACTGAATTCAGACAATGGATTTTATTTAGAGTTTGGCAGATAGGGTATTCCATTACAAATGTCGCAGATGTCTCATCCACTGTGTTATAACTGCCATAGCCGGTAATGCACTTGCAATACAGCGGACAGGATATTTGCCACATTTGTGATGGAGAATCCAATCCACCTAACTCTAAATAAGGCCTGTTTTGATACCCTCAGACCATCTCTCTTGAGTGCTGACAGTACATAATTTGGAAAACAAATTAGGAGCGGGCCCAAAGCTTTGCTCTGAGGCCTGCAGCTGGTACCATTGAGTGTCATCATGCCGAATACCAAGACTCTGTAGTTTTGATTCTACCTCATGTCTCTTTAACTCACAACCAGATACTCCTTGCTGCTTTATCGCACTCTTGCAGGTTCCTGCTTTCTCGATTTCTCATGGGTTTCCATCTTTCTCTTTCTCCTTCCTTCCCTCTTGTATTTTTGTAGAGGACAGTAAGCTGGCATTCCCCTTTCATCCATGTACTAACAATCTGCCATGGCATCTTATTAAATATCCTCCTTTCAGCACATCCACTTACAGAGGTTTTTAGTTTTTAGAGGAAGAGATGGAGGAAGAAGTTTGGTTCTAAAGAATAATCCTGTTGTTCCACCTCCTGCAGACTCTTTTCTATATATTGGGGCTCAGACATCACAACATCACAAGTGGGAGGCTGAATAAAGCATTTCCTCAAATGTTGATTGAGAGACATATCAGTCCAGTAGGTTTTGGGTATAATTTAAAATGATCATTCAATAGAGTTTGCTCAAGAAATTCCTACAGACATCTTCTGGCCTATACCATGCTCGATGGATCATCAGAAGCAATAGGCAATTTTTCAAGGAATAGAGACTTTGTTGCAGAAGGGAACAGTTGTCAGAATCCCTTCATCTCAAGAAGGAAAGGGTGTCTACTCCATTCTATTTTTTGTGCCAAAACCTTTGAGAGAATTCCATCCTGTTATAAATAATGAATTTAAATGCCTTCATAAAAACTGTTCCACTCATGATGTGCACTCTTCAGTCCATTATTTCACCAATCTTTCCAAGAGACTTCATGACATTAACAGATCTCCAAAACACATTTTCAATTTTTAGAGGCTCTTCAGCACCTTCTCATATTCCAAATTCCAGATACACACTTCCAATTTCAAGTCCTTCTATTCGCTCTATAGTCTGCCCCAGGGGTATTTACAAAGGTGCTTGCTCCACTGGTTGCAATCGTTCACAAGGAGAGAATACAGATACACCCATACCTGAACAATTAGCTGATTAATTTTCACTGCTCACAAGATTGAGCAGGACACTCTATGGGTTTGCTCTTAGGTACAAGACAACATCTGGTTCTTGAGGATAAAGCACACCTGCAGTCATGTCATTATCTCAAATTCATTGGAAGTCTTTTCAACTCTTCATTTGGAAAGGTTTTCTTACCTCCTAACTGTATCTTCAAGCTTCAGAATCAACTCCACTCTCTGCTAAACAGATCAACTGTTTGGACTCAGGTCTAATGTACTCGTACATTGAACTTCCAAATCAATGCAGCTCCTTCCCATATTCAAGCCTCTTGCCCCGTCTGTGAATTGGATGCTGCTGGAGGTCAATCGCTCCATGGGAGTAAATCTGGCTCCTCCTCCTCCACTGATTATGATGGTGAACACAAGTCTGATAGGATGGTAAGCTACAATGGGTCAGTTATTCTCTCAGGGCAGATGGTCTTGGACAGAATCTTCAAGATCCCAGAACTGGACAAAAGTAACAGACATACTTCATGCACTCCTATATTTTGCCCTTCTCTAGAGAAAACCAATTCATGTGCAGATGGACATGTCAGGTGTCAATGTGGTATGTTAGCAAGCAGGGGGTGTCCGGTCTAAATTTTTAGCAGTTGTGGCACATTGGATCTTTCTCTGGTCAGACATTCTGCTACTGTCTCTGACAGCTAGCTACAGTTCAGGGTAAGACAATGCAGCTCTGTCTGCAGAATTCTCCTTGAGGAGTTGTGTGTTTCAGCAGATATGTCTCAGGTTCTGATCCCCACATGTGGATCTGGTTGCAGACTCTTCCAACTCCCAAATCCCACTCTTGCTGTCCAGGAGGAGGGTTTCTCAGCAACTGGGATAGATAATTTGATCTCTCCGGCCTCAAAAGCTGATAATTGGTTTTTCTCGGGTCTCCCTTCTCCACCGATTGCTTTTGATAATCAAGAGGGAGGAAGCTTATGTAGTTCTCGTTGATCCTGCATGGTCCAGGAAGAACTGGTTTCTTCTCCAGAGCATGTCACTAGGCACGGAATGGTGTCTTTCCATCTCCCTGTACCCTCTGCGAAGGTCCTTTCTACCCTATCATTGCGAAGTACGTCTGACTCTGACAGTTTGGCTTGTGAAAGGCTAGGTTTGTGTTTCTGGGCATGTCACGCCACATCACCTTTTCAATTCAACACCCTCATAAGGCCTTAACATTACATTCATATAACAAAAACTGAAACTCATTTGTTAAATGGTGTTAAATGTGCTGTATTTTAAATAACTACGTGGGATAGAGCACTAGGTGCTCTGCTATCTTCAAATCCTTTTTTTTCATTTGTTTACTTAGGGTTAGTTTCCAACGTGACCCTGTTTTTTTAATTTTTTTACCTAAGCTTGTATCTTATTAAGATATCATTATCAGGAAGATACTGTTCTCCTTATTTGTTCCAGTCTTCAGGAGGAACTTGCGTTGTGCACAATGTTGGTGGGGCAGTACATGTTTATTTAAAGAGAACTTCAGACTTTTTTTTTTAAATCATCTTTATTGTTTTTTTCACAGTTTTAAGCATAATAGATGTTGCCGTCATCGTCAAACAATATCATACATTTACCAACTTGACACTTGGTGAGGAGCCGGGCTACCCTGTATGCTGGTGACAAGAGGAAAAAGCAAACTATATATATATCTTTGTATGCTATCCACTTTATACTCAGCGAACAATACAACAGAACAACCTTGTCACCCTATTTGCACACCAATCAAAACGTTATAAACACATCGGAAGAAGAAAAAACCAAAACACAATAAAAGAAATCTATATAATCTCTAATGTCCCACACATGGGCAATGATGCGAGTCGTGCATGAGCTACGGCATGTGTATAAGCGTGTGCTCTTTATAATCCACGGGATCAGGAGGAGGAGGGGAGAGGGGGGAACGGGGGCCCGGGAGAAACTAATGCATCGTAAGGAAGCGTCCAAATTGCTCATATCTGTGTTCCATAGTATTGGTATCGGATCCAAGTGCAAGAGACCCTCTCAGCCCTGCAAGGGGTAGACGCGTTCAGTCTGCCTTCCACAAAGGACAAATATTTTTGCCATGGCATAGGATGGGCCTGAGGGGGTTACAAGGTGCCGACAAAACTTGTGTCATATATTCCGCCACCAGCGCCCTGCGGAGGTCTAGCAGCCATATATGTGTATCGGATGCTACTCCCAACTTCCAAGACATAGCTATTCTCCGCTTAGCTAGTGCCAGTGCTAGGTCTAGGAATTTGTTTAACTTTTCCGCTTCGCATTACGCTTGGTGATGCCAAGTAGAAAGTGCAAGCCCTGTACAGGTATCAGTGTGTCCGTCGCCCCCCCCCCCCCCAGTGTCCCTGCAATTTCATTCCAGTACGCCCCCAGCCGAGAGCATGTCCATACCAAATGAAGGAACGTGGCATCCGACTCTGAACAGCGTGGGCATATATCAACCGACGTGGGGTACAAACAGGCCAGTCTGTGCGGTGTTAGATATGTGTGATGCAAATAATTAAATTGTGTATATTTGAGTCTGGCGTTTGTGGATACTATTTTGGGATACCCTATGCACTGCGTCCATTGTTTATCGGTTATGGTGATTCCCAACTCAGAATCCCAGTATGCCCGGAGTGGCGCCAGTAGGAGGGCAGAAGCAGGGTTGAGAGAACTGTATAATTCCGTCACCGCGTGTCTGCCCTTCCCATGTGTAAGCAGGGTCTGCAGCACCTGTGACGTATCTGGCTCCCTTTCTGCGTCTCTCCATGTCTGGAGGAATTGTCATTTCAGCAGCGCATAGAGCAAGAAAGTGCCCTGTGGGATACCAGAGCTCTCCATTAGTCCTTCTAGGCTTTGTAGCTGCGCATTTGTAAATAAATCACCCCAAGTATCCAGTCTCAACACTGCCCAGGATTCCCGCTCCGGGCGGTCATGGCAGGTAAATGATCCTGGCAAAACCTCCAGCGGCAGCATAGGTGCATAAGGCATTATTTGATTTTTAGGTATCACATAGCGCAGCCAGCTGTGTCTAGCTGCCGCCATCAGCAGGTTGCCTTGTTTCCTCTGCATCGGAGTAGTGGTAACCGACAGCCATTCTAAAATGGCTGTGCGTCTCAATAGCATTGCCCAACTGGACATTTCTGTCACATGGGCACTCGCTAGCCATCTCATTCTATCTCATTGGCCATTGAAGTTGTGCCGCAGCATAATAATGCTCATAATTGGGGGCCCCCAATCCCCCATCCGCGAGCGGAATGTACAGCTTGCGGAGCGCCACTGTTGACCTCAAGCCCCCCCATATCAATGCAACTAGGAGCGACTCTAGGTCTGTAAAGAAGGACTTCAGCAATCCATACGGGAGGGCGGCAAAAAAATAGAGGATCCTCTGGAGTAACAGCATTTTAGCTATTGCCACTCTGCCCATGGGAGACAAGGGGAGGCCACACCAGAATGATAGCGCCGCTCGTGCTCTCGTCACTGCCCTGCCCAGGTTCCCTTCTATGATGTCCGCACTGGAATGGTAAACCTGCACCCCCAGATACTTAAAGGTGTCGAATGCCCACTCCAGCGGAGTTCGGGCATACCCCGCCTTTGGTCCAGTGAGATCCCTTTCATGGGAAAGACTACCGACTTAGGCCAGTTGACGCGGAGGCCTGAGGCCAGAGCATGGGCATCTAGTAGCAACATTAGGTCTTGTAGTACAGCGCTATCTCCTCGTAGCTACACCAGCGCATCGTCTACATACAGCAAAATTATATGCCATTGTCTATCTGCGTATATACCCCAATCCAACACTCGTTGGCGCAGCCTACATGCCAATGGCTCCATGGCGAATGCGAATAGGATAGGATAGGTGATAGAGGGCAACCCTGTCTAGTGCCTCGCTCGATGGTAAATTGTGGAGAAAAGTCACGCTCTGTCCTGACTCGTGCCTGCGTGTTTGTGTATAATAGCTGTACCCAGCGTATAAAGTTAGGTCCTATGCCAAATTTACCCAGCACCTCTATCAGGTATTGCCACCCCAGTGTATCGAACGCCTTTTCGATATCCAAGGCTGCCAGCCACGGGGCATCGATTGCTGTACAAGACCAGTCCTGCAGCCTGAACAGGCGACGCAGATTCAGCCCTGTGCTTCTCCCCGGGATGAAGCCATTTTGATCCTCGTGTATCAGGAGGGATGCTGTTTCCATTAATCTATTAGCCTGCACTTTTCCCAATATTTTGTAGTCGGCATTCAATAACGATAAGGGCCAATATGATGACATTTGCAGGGGATCCCTGCCGGGTTTAGGCAGTACCACCAACAACGCCTCCCGTAAAGACAGGAAGCATTCCCTTTTCGTAGGCCTCCTCATACACATTCACCATCTGAGGTACCAGTTGCTTAGAGTAAGCGGAGTATAGCTCCAAGGGCCAGCCATCAGTACCCGGTGATTTTCCTGCCGCTAACTGTTTAATAGCGTCCAGTATTTCGTCCGCTGTAATAGGTTCCTCTAATGCATCATGGTGAGATTGTGTGGCCTGTGGGAGCTGTACTGTTGTTAAGAAGCTGTGAATGTGAGGGAGGGTATTAGCGACAGGCGCCCTGTACAAAGCTGTGTAGTATTTGTAAAAGGAATCATTGAGCGCCGCTTGCGTATTCACTAGCACCCCTTCATTGTTATATATCGCGGTGATGGGGGGTTGAGAAGAGTCCGTTTTTAAAAGCCAAGCTAACATTTTGCCCGCTTTGTCACCCTCTGCATGCTGTCGGGCTAAATAGTGCTTGTAATCTAGTGCATTTAGGCTATCTGAGGTCTCTCTGTACGCCAGCCGCGCCTGAGCCAGCAGCGGGATCACCTGGGGATCTGTGGGCACCAGGCATTCACACCTAATAATCTCTGCCTCGTGTCCTTGCAAATCCCCCATCAATGCCATGCATGAGCCATATGTCATCTTGATGGCCTGTCCTCTGGCGACCGTTTTAAACGCGTCCCATTCCACACCTCTGTTGGAAGCAGTACCTGTATTCTCCTGGAATTATGTGGTGATCGTCTGTAAAATAGCAGAGCGAAAGGTCGTGTCTCTGAGCGCGGCCACGGAAAGACGCCATGTCGGGATCCTACCCCTCCGAACGCCCCACGAGATGCGAAACTGTAGTGGGTTGTGATCAGATAACGCCCATGCCGAAAATTCCGGCTGTGTTACCCTAGCTAGAGCTACCATGGAGCAATATATTGCATCGATCCGCGTGTGGAGATCATGCAGTTTAGAGTAATGGGAGCATATGCGCATTTCAGGGTGTTGACTCTGCCAGGCATCTTTCAGTTGCATATGATCCGCCCATTCCCTCAGGTATCTTGCCAGTTGTATAGATTGCGCACCCGTGAGCGGCGGATGTGAGTGGTCCAGATCTAGATCGGATGTACAGTTATAGTCTCCCCTCCAAAGTGTTGGTGCTGTAGGGTCAGACAGAGGGGACGGTATAAGTGTATGTAGGAACTGCGCCTGTCCAGTCTTCGGGGCGTACAGAGAGACCAATGCGAGTGGGGACTCGTCCAGCAGGCCCTCTAATATCACGTAGCGGCCCTGAGAGTCAATGCGGGTGTGGTCCAACTTCAACGGTACGCCCAGTGCCACCAATATAAGGGCACCTCTGGCTTATCCAGAGTATGAGGTGCCTATGACCGTGCCCCTCCAGCGCTTGCGCAATGAAGCCAGTGTTTGTGCGGTAAGGTGCGTCTCCTGCAGTAATGCAATTGCGATCTTATGGGAGCGCAAGTATTGGTATATTTTATCTCTTTTGAAGCATCCCGCAAGCCCATGCACATTCCAGGTTATTAGTGTGTACTCATTATTAGCCATTCAGCCTCTATCATGGAGAGAGTGGTCCCCCCACCCAGCCATCCGACCCATCCGCCCACCCCACCCCCCCAGCCGCCTCCCTGAATGTTATTTTGCACCACTGCATCACATGTCTTACACAGTAACAAATAGAGATCGCATTAAACAAAGATAACATCCCCAGAACTCCCCACCCAAGGCCGGCTTGCCAACGGGCAATTGGCCACATGCACTGCAATGCCTTCATACTCAGTTATAAAACAATTGCTATCTCAGCTACCAAACGAACTGTGGAGGCGTGGATGGACACTATTCTAGCCTGACTTTGGCTGCCAGTTATTAGTCAACCAACCCTAGTATATCACATAGCACAGGTCCCCCTATTCAGAAAGAAAAACAATATACAACCAAATGAGGCAACCCTCAGATCGACATTTACACAGTTTACCATGGGTCAATAATACTACTGATCAGAAAAGGATACGCAGGGCGGACCCCCCAGTCTCCTCGCCATCCAGCAGATAGGCATAGAGTCTCGTCTCTGGGTCTCCGCATACTCCAAGGCCTCGACCAAGTTCATTCACAGACTGTGGGGTCACCTCTGGGCCTCTCCTTGTAGTTCTGCCCGCTGTGAGTCTGTTAGGGGCACCACACGGTCCCAGCCATCGTCTGAGTCTGAATCAGGAATAATCAACACTGTGGCGCTGTTAAGATGTTCCGCTGTCTTTATGGCCTGCGCTCGTTCCACTGCCACCTGTGCCTTCGTAGGCCGCTGTATCCTGCTCTTCCCTCGCCTTCTGCTTGCACCCACGAGTTTCCAGGCCGGCCGTGAATCTGTCCTGACAGTGGGTGGAGGATGTGCAAACCCATTTTGGTCCACCCATGACCAGGCTTCTTCCTGGGTGGAACAATATATGTTGGAGTCTTTATGGTGGAGATGCAGGTTGGCCGGAAATTGCAGCGCATATTGTATCTGGTGCTCTCTCAGGCATTGCTTAACCACTGTGTAGGAGGATCTGCGACGCTGGACAGCCAGGGTATATGTGCACAATTGTGTTTTCCACCTGCCATGTGCGCCTGGACCTAGTGACTTGAAGAATGTGGTCCCTGTCTCTGTAATTGAACAGCCTGGCCACAACTGGTCGTGGCGGGTTCCCTGGGCGTGGAGGGCCACCCGGGACCCTGTGTGCCCATTCAATGGAAAATAATTTTGAGACCTTGCCCTGTGGGATTTCGCGCACAATTGTGTTTTCCACCTGCCAGGGGCCCCTGGACCTATTGACTTGAAGAATGTGGTCCCCGTCTCTGTAGTTGAACAGCCTGGCCACAACTGGTCGTGGCAGGTTCCCTGGGCATGGCGGGCCACCCGGGACCCTGTGTGCCCTTTCAATTGAAAAGAATTTTGAGACCTTGCCCTGTAGGATTTCGTTGGAGAACCACTGTTCCAGGTACAAGTCCATGGCTGGGCCCTCTATTCATTCTGGCAGCCCCAAAATGCGTACATTGGTCCAGCGGGAGCGACCTTCCTGGTCCTCCACCCAATTAGTTAAGTATTCCACCTCCCGCTGCAGGGCTTTAATTCTGTCTGTGGCAATAGACACTGTAGGGCTTAGGGCCGCCAGCGTTGATTCCGACTCCTCCACTCTGGCCTTGAGCTTTTTGTGGTTGTCCCGTAGGAATCCCATATCTATGCATAACATATCTATTTTGGGCCCCAACGTAGTCTTGATGTCCAATATCGCTGCCATCAGCTCATCGAATCGATGTGAGTGGTCTAGTGGGGCGCTGCCACCAGACACACCCTGTTGTTGTGTACTCCCGCCATCTGATGCAGATGTCGTTGTTTCAGCCTGGGAGGGCTGCACTTTATCCGATCTTGGCTTCCCCATCGGGTATGAGAGTACTGGCTAGATCCTAGGACAGTGAGTTCACAAGACGCGGCTCCCACGTGGCTGATCTAGATGGGCCGCCCAATGCTCGACCACTCCCGATAGCCAGCTTCCCGCCACACCACAGGGCCCAGGTTGTCGTGTAGCAATATCGGGGGGAAGAAACATGTGCGAGTGAGGGATACACTTCGCCCACCCGGTCGCTCCACTCAGTGATTGCCGAGTCACCCAAGATGCCACTGCGGCCACTGTACAGTATAGTAATGCTTAGCTTGCCTCGGGGCCCGGGCCTCTTCCCTTTTTCAGAGTGACGTCGGTCTCACCACCTTCGAACGCCCCAACAAAAGACCTCACGCCATCTATGGGGCCAACGGGTGCTCAAGAGGCCACCCAACAGCTTTCAACGCAGGGCAAGAACTTCAGACTTTAGAGTATCTGATTTCGTTGTTGCTACAGTTGGATCGAAAAGGCATGATCAAAATGGTTTTGTATCTCATTTGAAAAGATAGTTAAGTATGCAGTCTCTCTGGCCTATGTGGTTTAGAAGCTTCTTCTGCACTACCACTAGGGCCATGACAGCTTCTTGAGCAACTGCGAGGAGTGTTTCAATTTTGGAAATATGTCACGTAGCAAGATGGTCTTCCCCTAAAACATTCATAAAATCATTGCAGAGTTTTGAGTTCTAGTTCTCATTTTGGTTTTGATGTTTTGGGTGTTGCAGAAGTACAACGTTTTCCATGTTGCTTTGTTGCTTTGGTTCTATCGAAAAAATCATATTGTTGCATCATTCGATGTTGTATGTGTATTTATAATCATTGCCCTTGTACAATGATCAGGACTGTCTAGTTTTAAATACTAACCTGTACTTCCAGCGATCAGATTTATGCAGCAGCGACCTAACTCCACCCACCACATTTCCAACATTAGGACCCAGATTCTTAAAAAGTTCATGGAATGCAGTGCAGCAGCCAAAAATTGCATGACATGGAGGGAGCAGGAGACCACCATATCTACATAGATATGGTTCTCTCCTCCCCTCTCCCTAGCGCTGGCCCTGTTTTTAGCGAGTTCCTTCTCTTACCTGCTTGGATTATTTCTAGAACTACCAGTCTGTTTTCCCATAAACAACTAGGGGCCAGATGCATCAACAATCCATTTAGCGATTTCCAAATTGCGAATTCTTGCAATTCGCAATTAGAAAATCGCAAAATGGAATGCATGAAAGTGTGTTTAACACTTTCTGCGATTCCTAGAGGATCGCAAATGACCTACCTCATGAATATTAATGAGGTAGGTCGCAATTTGCGACCCCCTAGGAATCGCCCTCTAGGAATCGCAAAAATCTTTTTTTTTGTAAAGCAGCCCGTTTTCCTTAAAGGAAAACGGGCTGCTTTACAAAAGAGAAAATGAAAACTTTTCCTTTCATTTTCTAAGAGCAGGCAGTGGTCCGTGGCACCACTGCCTGCTCTTAGAAAATGCATTTACACCCATTCACTTGGGGACCCCTTCCCATTTGCGAATGGGTTACCACCTACTTGAAGTAGGTGGTAAAATGCGAATGTTTTGCGACCGCATTCCGGTCGCAAAACATTCATGCATACCGATGCGATTCGGTATTAGGAAGGGATGCCCTAAACACGCCCCTTCCTAATAGCGAATCGCAAACCCATTTTGCGATCCGGTAACAGGTTACCGAATCGCAAGATAGGGTTTGCTGCTTCAGAAAGGCATTTTTTTGCGTTCGCAAACGGCTGTGCGAAGGCAAAAAATGCTTGATGCATATGGCCCATAATCTTTAAAAAAAAATTGACTGTTAAAATTAAAAGCACATGTGCAATCTGTTTTCAGAAATGCATCTTTCAAAAAATGTAAACGTCAAAAATTATAAGGACTTGTTCAAACTATCATCAAAAGTGTCCTTTCTTTTTCTTTGCACTCGAGAAGCAAATTAACAAGACGATTTACCTATTACGCCAATTTTACTTTTTGTTCTCTAGTTTACCGGGATGTCAAAAACAAATGTCTTCCAGCCACTTGGGGGCGTAGCTTAGTCAGTGAGATTCAGGAATAGCACTGGGCTGCAGCTGGGCTGCAGGGTGAGTGGGTCAGATGGCTGAGGTTTAGGATGGACCATTCTCGTGCGGAGCAGGGTCAACAGTGATTTACATTAGGTGGGCCTCCTGGGCTGATTTAGAGTTTGGCAGGCACGGTAGGTACTCTGGGGCAGATTTACAATTAACTAACGCAGCACGGCGCAGCAAGTCATTTTGCTGCGCCATGCTGCGTTAGTTTGGAAAGCACAGGGATGCGACATATTTACAAGAATATGTCGCATCCTTGTGCTTCCCCCTGCGCTGGCGCACAAACTGCAGCCATGCGCCGGCGCAGGCACCCTTGCACCATGGTGCAAGGGTGCCTGCGTCGTGGGGAGATTGTTTTTGTGCAGGAAGGGGAACCTTCCTGCACAAAAACAATCACTACAACCATTTTCCTCTTTCAATGCGTGCTGCAGAATGCAGCACGCATTGAAAGAGGAAAAAACGCGAAATGAAAACATTTCTCCTCGGTGCGCCTCGCTACGCCACCTCTAGGGTGGCGTAGCTTTCAGACGCATCTCCAGAGTTACGATTTCTCGTAATTCTGGAGATGTGTCTTGTTCCATGAGTGTTGCGTGGGAACACCCACAGCAACACCCATGGAACGCCCCTTTCACGCAAAGTGCTGCGTGTGAATGGGCCGTATTTACAAGGAGAGGAAAAGTCACGCAGGAGGCTTTTCCTCTCCTTGTAAATATGGAGCAGCCCCCTGCGCCACCAGTACGTCACAAAAAGTGACGTACTGGTGGCGCAGGGGGCTCGTAAATCTGCCCCTCTGTCTGACTGGCAACGGAGTATCCTGTCTGCCAAACTCAAGTTCTGCCCACCTGAATTTGAGTCGGGCGAACTCAAATTGTTTTGCTGATATTGCAAATTTCCTCTACTGGCATGACAGAGTAGGGGCCGTTGGAGATAAGTCATCCGACTGTCTGCCCTATCTAGAGTGGACTGTCAGAAGGCTTTTTACTGTCTGTTACTACCAAGTATACCGTGGTGATGAGAGACCGTGAACAAAGAAAAATGACCCCCTCACCATGGGAGAAAGCTACAATGGTGTGGGGGGTGGGGGCAATCGTTTTTTATTTTTCAAAAACAAAACCCACTTTGGAAACTGGTTTCAGAAAAATAAAAAAAGTTAGAAAACGTTTCATGAATGGCCATCATGTTTGACGGAGGTATCCATCAAACTATTCTTATAATAACAGGTACCGCCATGATACTGGCTACTGCCAATTTATAGACATGTCTGCAGGGCTCGCAAGCATCTCTAAAATTGGTGGGAGCAGTAACGGCAAGTAGAAGTAAAGTCATCCACCAGACTTTCTGGCTTTAGTTTACTTTATCTGCCAAACTCTACATCAGGCCTTCTGTCTAACGTGGGACAGTGGGTGATAAATGATGGGCCGAAATGCTACCCAACGATTGCCAGTGGTGAGGCTATTTGTAAGCATTTGTCCCATTACATTTTGGATATTTGATTGCCAGTAGTATGCATGGAAACTGGAGACTGGTGCAGCTTTACAAGCCTACCTGTTGTCAATGTTTGTGAATTCCAATAAGTTGTGAGGCCAGCTTTACAAAGGCTTTGAGTTTCTTTTTCAAAGCAGACCGGACGAAAAAATCCTTTTTGGTATTTATAAAGAAATGCAAATAGCTATTTGTGTTGGTTTGTAAAAAACTAAAAAAAAGTAATGCAACGAGGCACATTGCACTGCCTTGTGTTACTTTGTATCAGGGAGGCGGTGGTACATGGTCGTTCCCTTCCATTCACCCCTTGGACAAACCCATAGCTGCAAAGGACTGTAGAGATGGATTTGTGTTAAAATGCTGTGCTTGACTGGGGCTGGTATTATGAGCAGAAATATTTTTATTTCTCCTTGCTATTTCCCCTTTGCACGTGTTCTGCATTCTAGAGTACACATGACAAGAGGGACTAGCCCTAAAATGTAGTTTTTTAGCAGGAACTCTTTTCTGCGCAAAAACTATCCAGACAACAAATTAGACCTATTACACTACAGCACAAATGTGCCTGCTCTGAAGGGAGGACGCACAAAGTGTGCCAGTGCATGTGGAGAGGTTTCATTGAAGATGCAGTGTAGTACTGCTCCCTCCAGGTGACACAACCCAGAGGAACGCAGCAGCTTTGCTTGCTGTGCTGCATTGTGACACTTTTCAGAAAATCTGGCCCAAAATTTGCACCCATTCAAGGGGTGCAGATTTACTGCTCAGCAAACCGGTCATTATATATTTAAGTTACTAATCCCAAAAATTAAAACATCTGATTGAAATCAGAATGATGTGAAAAACCAACGCATGCATAGTAGGCACAACGCCAGACGCAACTACAAAGCCAAGAATGCATTTATTTCATGGGGCACACCCCAACTCCCACCCGAAACTCTTCCCAGGCCAGTAGCGTGATGCTGTCCCCAAGTGATGCACGCCATCATGTCTGGATCTGCAGTCTACCAATGGTAAGTATGTGCTCTAGAGAGGAACTGCAAGACAAAGCAAGAATGTTCTCTTGGCTGTGGTTTAAAGAGTCTCAGCTGAACGGCACCCAAGATAAGAGCCAACACCTACAAGAACATGTCATTGTCTTGGTCTCTAGCACGGGACTACCAGTCGCCATAGGACTGGGCTGGGACCGGAGGGCAAACACAGGGGTCCGAAACCAAGGGCATAGAGAGAGGATTTTTCCCTTTCACTACCCAGAGGGGTAAAAGAAGAAAATTTAATTTTAAATAGAACTGGCTGAAATGTAAATTCCGCTGTTTAATTTGTGTAATTTGGGGAATTTTGGGGGATATGTATAAGGAAGTGGCAGAGAGAGGCGTTAGCCTTCCTGGCTTAACACCTCTCTCTGCCACTACTGAAACGCAAGGCTGCACCATATTTACAAGAATGTGGTGTAGCCTTGCGTTTCCCCCTGCGATGGTGCTAAGTTTAGCAACTTAGCGTCAACGTGTCTGCGTGCAGGGGAGGATTGCTTATGTGTAGGGAGGTGTCCCTTCCGGCACATAAACAATCCTAAAATGCCATTCTGTGACTGTCATGTTTGCTGCTTCATACACTGGTTGAGGCAGTAACAGGTTCTTTATTGTAGTTTAGTAGGTTTCCACAGACGGTAGATCACCTTTAAGAATAATGCAAGGATCTCCACCAGGGATTAAAATCACACCAACATCAGCTTGGTGAACCCAGCTTACAATGCTGTCCCCTCTGGAGGAGATGTAAACTTTCCCAGCTGTAAGGTTCCCTCTGTATTCAATCTCACCCTCAAAGTAGCCAAATAACTTTATAGGTTGACCACCGTAAGCAAGTGGTCTATATCTGGTTTGAAGACCTTCACTTGCCTAGCAGAGATGCATCATAAAAACTGTTCGGAATTAAAGTTATCTTTGCACCTGAATCAAAAAGCATTTTTATGGGGTGACCATTTATCTTAATACAGTCGACAGGACTCTTGCGCTTCCCCTGACCAACTTGAGCTAGTATTTCACCGCAATGTAGCTCATCAGGATCTGAGTCAGACTCGTTTTGAATCCAAACTTCCTTCCCTCGCTTATTCTTCTTTGTTGGACTTGGCCCTTTTGGCAGGTTCACCCCTAAACTTTTTGCCTGTCTCCTAGCCTTTTTTCTGTGTAGTGTTGGTGGTTTTAGGCCTCTGCGCACTTTAGCACTGGGTCCCAGTGTAAAGTGCGTGCGCGCTGAGTGCGTGTGGTGAGATTGGCCTGCCCTCCCATAGGAATGCATGGGGGATATGTGTGTCCATGGTAATTCCTGGTGTGAGAGGAGGGCAGGGGCG
The DNA here is from genome assembly GCA_963921515.1 of Calotriton arnoldi. Taxonomy (NCBI): domain Eukaryota; kingdom Metazoa; phylum Chordata; class Amphibia; order Caudata; family Salamandridae; genus Calotriton; species Calotriton arnoldi. The sequence goes on along the minus strand of CAWUFW010000553.1, from coordinate 3,700,487 downwards.
AGTTTAGTATGTGCGAACTCGTGAGAATAAATGCTGCGCAATGGTGTGCGCAGATTTATTGTGACTAGTGGAGAAGTGCCACTTTTAGAAGTTGGCATTTATGTGTGCTCTGTGTCTGCCTGCCTGATGTGAATTGCATGTCTGGCTTTGTGAGTGACAGGGGCTGGGAGGTGTGTGTGGCTCCAGGAGGGGCAGGGTTAGTCAGCGCAGTGGTGAATAGGGAGATCTGCATCTAGATGGGAGGGAGGAGTTGCACCTGGGACCTGAATAGGGCTGGGCCTTCCCTCCACAATGCTGGCTCCACCCCCTGTGGTGCGTCTGATGTCCCTAGCCTGTCCTGTGAAAGGAGAGAGGAGCTGAGCAAAACAAAGTGCTCCAAAGCTCACCCAAACCAGTTCTAACTGGTATCCCCAGCCCTGTGCTGTGTCACAGAGGAAAATGTCCTATAAATGAAGGGGCTGTGACCCCATGATTGTTCAGTTCTGTTCTGTGCTTTCTGGTGCCTACTTGCGGCCGGCAGGCTGCCAGCCTGCCAGGAGGAACCGCCGCTGGGGATTGACCTGCTGCCCTGCTTGGCAGCGGGGGGGGTCTGCTGACCAAGGAGCCCCCAGCATGCTGGCCTGCCTGCTGTTACTTTGCCCAGCTTTCCTTTTTGGGGTTCTGGACTGAGCGCCTCGTGGGTACTATGTTTTCCAGGTTGAGTGAGGAGTGCTGCTTTGCTGTACTCCAGTGCCCCTAAGGAAAGAGGCTCCTGCGTGCCCAAAGCGCTTTGTGGGCGATTCACAAATTGTGACCCCTGATGCCCTGAAAAGAGGGGGGGATCTTGCCCACTCAAAGCGCACCGTGCGCGCTGCCCATGGAAGCCTGAGAAGGGGGCTCCGGTGGCAGAAACGGCGAGAGCAGCCGCCTCGTGAAAACCGGAAGTCAGGCCAGTCCGGAGGTGCCTGACCAGAGGTGGGGCCAGCGGGAGCAACCAATCGCCCCAAGCGGCGGCAGGAAGTCAGGCAAGCTTATGCCTGCTTGTAGGCGGGGCTCCCGTGTGCCGGTGGGAGCCCCGCGAGTCGCGTCCTAAGGAAGCCGAGGTCGGCGGAGACTTTGCTCCGGGCGCATTACCAGGGGTGAAGAGCGGAGCCTCGCAGGCCCCTTTCTGCTGCTCTCTGCCTAATTCTGAGGGAGTGGCTCGACGGAGACCGGAGGAGTCCACGGAGAGCCCCGGTGAGTGGGGCTCAAATTGCACATTGTTGGTGCCAGTGCTTTCTTGGAACACAGCTGCACTGCTGATTGCGGGCAGCTGCAGCGTGGGGGTGTTACCTCTGAGGAGTCCCAGTGAGAGGGGCTTGTGTGGCCCTGCAGGGCCGGTGTTCAATTTGCACACAGCTGCACCGCTGGGGCAATTTGGTTCCCTGAGTCCCGGAGTGGGACTTGAGAGGCACGGTAGTGCCAGTGCTTGTTTTCCCAGCTGCACTGCGAGAGCGCGGGCAGCTGCAACGAAGGGGGCACTTTGAAGGCCAGAGGAGCCCCGGCGAGAGGGGCCGAGTGGAGCAGTGTGGACGCTCCCTGAAGCAGCACGGTGGTGCCGGTGCTGATTCCTTTTTGGGGGCAATTTGGTGATAGAAGTCCCTGAGTGGGGCTCCAGAGGCACCATAGGTGCCAGTGCTCATTTTGTTCGCCACAGCTGCACCGCGAGAGAGAGCGGGCAGCTGCAACTTGGGGACAGTTTCAGTTTCATTTTAAATTGCGAGTCCCAGATCGTGTTCACTTTCACAGCTGCCCAACAATTAGTGGGCAGCTGCCACGTTTAGGTTGTGCAACTGCGCACTTGGCTTTGCTGCTGTTGCAGCCCGGCCTGACATTCTGGACGTTGGGCATTTGAGCCCCTGTGAGAGGCCAGTTGGCCTGGGGCCAGTTTTAGTGCGTTGTGCCCCCGATTGGGGCACACTGTTTGTATGCCAATTATTTCCTAAGGTGTTCATGCTTGTGATGCCTACTGTAATGCCTATTGCGTAATGTATGATGCTAATGAGGTTTGGGCCTAATGTAGTTTTATGCGCAAGGTGATTTATGCATCCTATGTTTTACATTGCAGGTTCTCAGGCTTAGTTCCTAACTGTACCAGTAATTACTGGTTGTGCGCTACATTTACAATTGGTGATTTGTGATGGTTATGACAGTGGCCCCATTGGCCCTGTCGTGTGTAAATAGTCCCCTGTGAATATTGCCTAGTGCCAGTTGGCACACTGTATATTATGTGGTTATGTTTCTAATATATTTGTGACAATACAAAGGCTATTTTTTATATAACCTTGTGTGGAGTTCCTTTTGTGGTGTGCATAGTGTGTTGCTGCTGTGTGAGTGTGCTGCGCAAACGCTTTACACATTGCCTCCGGGATAAGCCTGACTGCTCGTGCCAAGCTACCAAGGGGGTGAGCAGGGGTTATCTTTGGCGTGTAACTCCCTTGCCCTGACTAGAGTGGTGGTCTCTGCCTGGCTTTGGCGCAAGCCTTAGCCAACCAGAGATCCCATTTCTAACATTCTTGAACTTTGACGTTCTACAAGCTTTTGCTACATGACCAACTTTACCACACTTGAGACACTTTGAGTTCAAAGCTGGGCAAGACTTGTCATTAGCTAAGTGACCTACCATGTCACAGCGGTAACATCTTCCAGAGAACTCATTTTTCTGTTTTGAAGGATGTGGCTCTATTTGTTTAAAACTTTTTGCCCTGACGACAGTCTGTACTTTCTCATTAGTATTACCAGAAGAGCCATTATCTTTCTTTATTACCTCAACACAAGCAAGTGAATGTTCAATACGTTTGGCTATGGAGATAACCTCATCTAATTTAGGATCATCCTTCTGCCAGAGCTTATCTTTGACTTTTTCTAAGCCACATCCCAACATAAACTGGTCCCGTATGCGTTCTTCCAATGCGCCCTCGAACTTACAAGTGGAAGCCAGTTTGCGTAGATGGGTCACATAAACTTCAACATATTCTTTGGGTTGTTGCATTCTTTTCCCAAAGTGGTAGCGTTCTAATACAGTGCTGACTTTAGGAAGATAATGTTTGTCTAGTTTTTTAAGACATACTTCAAATTCGTTCAAGTTGTCGGATTCAGTGTCACTGAGGTCAGGTAAGTGTTCAAAAACCTCTTGACCCTCTGAGCCTAGGCAATGTAAGAGCAAAGCTGATTTTCTCTCGCCACTGAGTGAAACGCCACACATTCTTGCGTAGTTGAGAAAGACCTTCTTCCACTTTGACCAGCGGATGCTGTGCTCGCCGGGGTTAGATAAGAAGAAAGAAGGTGGAGTGACGTTTTGCATCTTGTGAGAGAAATAAATTAGCATGTGTCAAGTAATGAAGTAGAAGTGAGACGATCACAAATGAGTTAAATTAGTAGTAGGCTGTGCCTGTCAGCGAAACAGGCAAGAAAATCCTCATAATAATACCAAGACAAAAAAATGATAAGCTGTGCCTGTCAGCGAAGCAGGCAGGAGATGGGGAGTAGTAAATAAAATGTTCTTTTTTTTTTTTTAAAGCTGTGCGTTTCAGCGATGTAGGCAGAAAAGTGTTTGTAAGTGTAGTCAACGAATAATAACAAGCTGTGCCAGTCAGCGAAGCAGGCAGTAAAAATGTTATTAAACTTTAAATTTTTAAGCTGTGCCTGTCGGCGAAACAGGCGAAAAGGTGGCATTAATGTATGACAAACAGCTGTGTTTGTCAGCGAGAAAGAAAGCAGAGGTTTGTATAAGATTGTAGATGTGTCTACTAGCAAAGCAAGCAGTGAGAGGTTTTCAAGGGTGGCAAACAGCTTAATTTGCCAGCGAGGACGATAAGTTGAAGTGTGTGCCGCTTGGAACTGCTCGACTGTAGTAAAGCAGGCAGAAAGAAGTTTTCAAGGGTGGCAAACAGCTGTGTTTGCCAGCGAAGACGAAAAGTTGAAGAGTGTGCCGCTTGGAACTGCTTGACTTGTTTAATCTGTATTGCGCTAATCTCCAGCGCTTCTCTTGTGCTTGGAGACAGAAGCCGTGACGTGACAAAGAGTTGATGCGCATGCGTGCTAATAACAAGCGCGTCTCTTGATTCTTGAAGACAGGAGGATAGGCGTGATAAGAAGCTCATGCGCATGCAAACTCCAGAGCGTGAGAAGAAACAGACTCAAAGTGTTCGTGATGTAATGCGCAGACGCGTGCGGGTCACAAGCAGTCGACTGTCAATAAGAGCTCGCGCTATCACGGAGGTTGCCAAGGAGATTGTAGCCACGAGGGGTGCGCGTGAAAGAACGGTAGGATTTGAGAAATATTATATTATTATTATTATTGAACAGCGCAGGACAGCGGGGTGCACATAGTACCTTTTAAAATATGTTGAGCAGCTGAATTTTCGTCATTCAGGAATTCCTTGAAGTAGAAGGATTGTGTTGAGATGTCTGTTGTAGAAGTAGGAAGACGGCTGTAGATTCTTGTCCAGGTCGTCGCCAGTGTAATGAAGTACGCTGATGGGACACTGGTTGAGGCAGTAACAGGTTCTTTATTGTAGTTTAGTAGGTGTCTACAGACTAGACGTCCCATCCACACGACCACAGCAACAACTGAAAACTAGAAGTTCTAATACTACTTGAACAAGGAAAAGACTCTAGAATCTAGAACTCCGTGAGGTGGAAGGCATAGAATAACAAGGGACACAGATCATTGCAATAACATTACACTGAGTAAAGAAACAGTTCTTTAGATCATTACATAATGCATTTCTCCTCGTTTCGCCAACTTAAGACCAGGTTTTACCTGGTCTTAATTTTGGCGCTGCCTCCTATGTACGCCACCCTTGTACATAGGGGGCAGCGTCAAAATGAATATGTGTTGCTGTGGAACGCCTACAGCAACACCCACTGCCCACCCCTTTCACGCTAACCATAGCATGAAAGGTGGCCTTATTTACAAGGCAGCGTTCAGCAACGTTAAGTGGCTTAACGCTGCCTTGTAAATAAGGCGCAGCCTCTATCGCCACCACAACGTCGATATAAGTGACGTTGTGGTGGCAATAGGGGCTTTTACATATGCCCCTTTGTGTTACGCTTCATGTATGAAATCCACAAAGCAATGCCATTACACCACTTCATGTAATTACATGCCAAGTATACAGCCTTCGCAAGTGAACAACAGAATCATGTGGCTGTTGTTCGCTGTGCTTTTCTTTAAATGCATCCTTGTGCCAAAAATTGACACAATGATGTATTTTATGCTAACACGAAATGACAGATTTGGATTTCTCATAATTATATGTAATTTTGCTGGTATTTTGCTTAATTATGCAAAAGCAAATTATATGAATTTTGCACACCTCTAATTGTAAAGAGGTCGCATCAGCCTAGTAAGGCCGTGGACTAATATATAACTGCTGTTATATTTGCATTTTTTAGGAAGGGGACGAGGAAGAGTGACAAAGCAGTAACACAATCTCAACTTCCCATAATGTCCACCTTTAATGGCCTGATTGCTTACCTGTTATCAAAAATACAGAGTCCTACGTTTCTTCGTTCCATACCTGTGCATTGAGGATGTCCTATCAGTTACACAAACTTCTGCAGGCCCTTGTAGAAAAAAAACATCCCATTGCCAGCGAGAATAAGAGGACACACCTTCCTCGTCCATCCTGTTCTACCAAGCAGTAATAAGACAATCAATGCTTCCTCTCCGAGGTGGGGAAGTAATAGGGAATGGGGTGAGGTAGAAAAGGACTCACCGTAATGATGATTACTGGTAAGTAATCTGTTTAATACTGCACATCGCACACCAACGTTCATAAATGTCTCTTGCATAACATAACATAACATAATGTACCATAATTTAACATATGTATTTCTAAAGCGCACATTCACACAAGGGTATCTTGGAAGCTGAATAACAGATGTTTATTGCTACCCAACTCAAGCCTTCTGCTGCTGGAGCGTAAATGTGGAAGTAACCAGTGGTAACGATGTTACTGCTAATTATGCATCATTTTTACCAACCAGTTTCAGTAGATGGATGTAATGGCTGCTAGTAATGCTAGGACTGCCTTACACATTACTGCAAAGGTTAGCCGCACTGTCGCAACGGGTACCTTGGATTACTTTTTATCTGCCTTAAATAAAACACAGTATAGAAGCTGTTCCCATGCTGCTTGTCCTGTGTATAGGGGCTCAGCATTTCAACAACGCCTTAAATGTGTTAACTTTCCTTCATCCGTGAAGCTGGCTGTCCGGACCAGGAAGAGTGGGAGTTCTAGCTGCAGAGAATCAGGACATTGGCTGCTGTCATGGTCTATTACTAGCTACCATTACAGGCTGTCCTTAGCCCTGGAGCAGCAGCAGTAGGACTTGCTGCTGCCCTGCTGACCCTCATTAATGAGTCTTCAACACCACAATGTCTGCCTATTAAGGTGAGACTTTTGGCAACTGTGGAATCCCACCGCATGTCTGCCAGATCAAAGGCCCTGAGTAGCACAGGACATCATCTGAAAGGGTTCCAATTTCTCTCACTTTTTTATTCCAATAAAATTTCAGTCTGCTTTTGATCTTCTTTGGGTGGCTCATCATCCATCAGGGTGGCGGAGGTCATCTCCGCCACCCTGCTGCCGGGCCGGACTGATGCCGGGCAAATTACAAGAACACGGCCAGCATTAAGGTGATATCTGTCCCTTTAGAGGAGTCACAGCCACAACGCCTGGTCTGAAGGCAATGAAAGGGTGGTGGGCACCCACCTTATTTTAGGCAGCCGTTCACCAAACTTTTTATTTACAAACAAATTCCAAAGTGGGAGTTTGCTTCTAAATAACAACACACTTATGACCCTCCACACCTCAGGAGATTACTCTCTGGGTGTGGGGATGATTATTTTTGTTCTTTTTCGTGATCACCTGTTCACTCTAATTAAGGCAGGTAATCTGATGTTCGCACTCTGACAGCCACTACTCCATTTGTGACAGAGCACCCTGTCCCACAAACTCTAAATTTTGCCCTTTGTTAACTTTGACTTCAGGAAGGAGGTAAAGTTTGAATAAAAGTATTCCAAGTCATGCGACGTTAGTCTTCGTAACGTTGCACATCCGCACTATTAACGACTTACCAACTAGTGGTCCAAAGAGATACTCACAATCTGCATCATCTCATCAAAGATAATACAGATGTTCTTTCTTACCTCAAATGTTGCTACAAACCTTTAAAAAAAAAAGACTAATAGCTTTTCTAAGAAGACAGCACTAAATCTATGCATGTTTACTGCTGAGGAGTGACCAGAAGCCTTTATGACATCTTTAAAGTCTCTGATGTACATCAGCTTTTCCATAAAGTCAATACCTTGGAAAGCACCTGGCGATAAATCTCTTACAGCAGGCAATATGTCTATTGTGGTGAAAGCAATCAGACACAGATTAGAGGAGCAGTTTCAATACTGAATGTCAGTCTCGAGTCAGAAGACATTTATTGTTTTTCTGAGTATTCACAGAGGGGCGAAATAACATTGCCAGCTTAGCCGGCTTGCAAATTTAATTTATCTACTCAAACTTTGTTTTTTAAATAGAGGGGTAAGGGGTTTGCAAATAGCGCAAGAACTCGTGTAAGAAGTGGTACAGTCACCACCTGCTGAGCAGTACTTTTATTTCGGATTAGTCATGTTTTATTGCAGCAGATTTGGCCACCTAAAGTGTTGGTGCAAACTCTGTTTTATGTGTAAGAAGACACATCTAAAACAGAGGCTGGTGGCTACAAGTTTTCCAATGGGAAGCACAATTTTGAGGATGTATTTCAATCAATGGAAACATCTAATGACTAAATGAAAAATGTGTCCGAATATTCCATGTACTGCATTTGTTGAATTGTGGCCTTTGAGCAGGTGGGATTAACCCTGGGCAACCAAGACTTGAACGCTGTCTAATCAAGATAATTTTCAGGTGATTCAAAATTCACCAAACTCTATATGTTTTGGGGATTGAGTTTAGCATTTAAATCTGTCTTCCTTACTTTAAAAGCAAAGAAAATATGTTTTAAGTAGTGCTTGTAATCCTCTCGAATTACTGGAATTAATTTTCCTTATATAAAATGTAATGGGTTTAATAACTCTAAATTCTAACATGAATTTCACTTAGGGGCTGCCAGGGGTTGCACCCCCAGGCTTGCTTCTTGTGACCTCTGGCACTGCGTGTGCAACCCTAGGCCTCAGAGGGGGAAAAAGCAGACTCCCTCCAGAGCAGAATGCAAACAGTGTCTTGAGCAATGTTCACTTTCTACAGCTTCCACTGGAACCGCCCTTTAAGTTGTGCAAAAATAAATTAGACAGTGCAGAGTACACTCCTGTGATTAAATACACATTTTTAGGTCTCGCCTACGCAGCGTGCATGCGCTGCACATAGGCAAAAAGACCTTTAGCAATCGCTTCGGCTTTTCAGCCAAAAACGTGCACGCGTTCCATTGCCTTCAATGGCAACGCGTGCACGTTTGGCGATTCACTTGCGGGAGCGAGCGGCGCCATATGGTAGCAATTATCGCTCCTGGCGCTGCTCGCTCCCGCAAGTGAAACGCTTTCACTGTTGCCGACACTTTTTTTTTACTTTTAGCACGCGCAGGCTTGTTTTGTTGGTCCTCAGCTTGTATGCCGTTTCCTTGCTGCTGGTTTCCTGCCAGTGCCGAGCCACGCTCCCGGTGAAGATCCCGTGTGCTGCCACAGCGGAGCCTGAGTGCAGCAGGTGGCATGTCCGCAGCCGTCATGTCCTGTCAAAGCACTCGCTTCAACTTTTTCTCCAAGTCCCCTTCACCATCCGGCCGCAGCAGCTCCTCTCCCACGAGGCCTCTCTCCCGATCAGGGCAAGCCTGGTCCTTGCACTCTGCGGGAAGGAGCCAACCAACATCGCCACAAGCAACGGAAGAGGCTGGGGCAGCTGCGAGCAACGGTGATGCTGGAAAAAAGGCAGTGCTAGCGCGACCTTCCACACCCAGGTGAGCGCAACTTCCTGCACCACCAATACCAATACCTCTGGGCATTCTGCCTCCGGCTGCAGCCTCGCCAAAGGGCATCGTTTCTGTTGAACACCCTCCTTTCATATAGTAAATTGCTTATGGTTGCAGTATTAATCGATTTATAGATCGCCAACAAGTCTGAATCAAGGCACTGTAGATAAATATCAACACTTAGTAGACGCAGTTTCATGTGAGGCGTTTCATAAGTAATATTGCAAAATTTTTCAAGTGTATATGTTGCATTGCACCTGTCTTTGATAATATATACCCCGCCCTAATTGCTAACACAGTATCTGCGAATCATAAGATTACCCTGATGCACTTTGATCTGCTGCAGGCTGGAACAATTAGTTTTGGCAACCACGTTTTGAAAACTTGCCACCCTCCCATCATTGTTTTTAATCCCGCCTACCCTCCCATCACTGTTTCAATTCCCCTTATCCTCCAAATGTTACTTTCAGTTCTCTCCCACCCTCCCGTCGTTGCTTTTAATTCCCAAATGCCACCCAGGAAGAAGAAACGCACGACAGAGGCAAGCACATATTCCTGAATCACACTACATGGCCCAGTGTGTAGTAATTGTATAGCTATTCAATCCTTAGCAGCACATGATCCAGGATAATGTGCTGCATGGCTTAACACTTATAGGGTCCCAAAGGCGAGACCTATTGGCTATGCCAATGCTTGTTAAACAAGTTGTTGCCCTGGTTCATTATTATCAGGACATGGGAAAAGATGGGTTTGAACAATACCATCATCACTGTGCTTCACACAAGTGATAATGCCTCACAAACAAACATACATTTTTTTAAAAATAATGTAGGAAAATGCTTCTATTTGTATGGTCACCTCAATTTCTTGTGGACTGATGATGCTGGTTTTTTACTCTGCACACTGGGACACTGCTAACCAGGCCCCAGAACATGCGCTCTGACCCCTAGAACATGTCTAAAATGGCTACACTCCAAATTGGTATACTTAACTTACCAATAAGTTGCTGCTATATGGTACAAAAGTGAATCCAGGGCCTTTAAGTTAGATTTCACTAGTGGACTGCAGCACATATTGTGCCAGCACTAAAGTGACCATGCAAAGCATGTCTACAGGTCTGCCCCTGCAGCACGGGTAGCAGTTTTAGAAAAGCCAAATTGACTTGAAAAAATAAACCTGTAGCCAGGTCTAAGCTATCCTTTTCACTATTTATAAGTTGTCACTTAAGTAGCCCCTACATGTCATAAGGCAGGATACATGGTATTTAAAAAGTAGGACCACTGTACTTACATTTTATATATCTTGGCAGTGAAAAATCTTCAAAATCGTTTTTTACTCTGGTAAGGCTGGCTCTCCAATAGGTAACCACTGGGTTAAAATGCTTAACTTGTGTTTGGGAATAGCTAGAAATTGATTCAAAAGCTCATTCTAATGGTAATTTAAAATCCAATGTAATGGTCGAGTCGGATTTTAGATTAATATTTTGAAAATGACACAGAAAGAAAGTTATTTTCTGTCTGAGTCAAACGTGCCTTTTAGCCAGTGTTCACTGTCACTTGACCTTTGGTTGCTCCCCTGTGGTGCAATGTATATTGCTACCTGACTGTGGATAAAGAGGTTTGGTAAGGGAAGATGTTTTTCTCCCTGCCAGGTTATTCATCTGGGCTATGCACAGGAACTTAAATATCTTCAGATAGTGCCTACTCTGTCACAGGCTAATGTAGCTCACATCTGGGTCTGTCCCCTCTATTATCCAGCTAGACAGCCAGGCACCAATCCCAGTGGGAGAAGGGCTGCTCCCAGAAATGGTTTTGAGTGACCACAAGGGAGGGTTTTTCGTAGCTACACCTCTGGGTTGGCACAGGGAGCTCTGCATGGGGGAAGTAGGATTCTGCCATGTTGTTTTAGGTAGAGAGGGGCACCGAGGATAGTTCACAGTACAAGGCACAGGAAGTGCTGCAGACATGTTTAGGGTCATCCCTGGGATCTTTTACCCCATTTGTTAGGGAGTGGCCGGAGTTCCCTTCACCCACAGGCTGACACTGGGCAAAAAGTTGGCACCCCACAGTACCCTCTTCGGAACACCTCTGCACCAGTGGAAGACTATGGAAGTATGACTGCATCTGCTGTTATGACCTGTGAGGGGACCCTCAAGGGTTGGGCCAGCTCCTACTTGTACCCAGGACTGAGAAGTGGAACTCCAAAGGTCAGCTGGCAGACTCCTCTTAAGATACAGGGACTCAAAAGAAGGCCAATTTTCTGAATAGCCCAGCTGATCATTTCCAACTCGACCTGCCCTGGAGTTTCTGGTAGATTTTTCTGGAGTGAGTCCTGACCTATGAGTGGTGTTCCTAAGGTTCTGCAGTCCCTAAATAAGTGTCAGCGTGTACCCTTCCTCCCTAACCCTAAAAGCTGGGACGTAGAAACATTTTTAAGGATTTTTTCCCTAGAGAACTGACAGAAGACCAGGACCTAAATGCCAAGTCAATACAACTAAGGTGCATTGCCTCTGAGATCAAAATTCAGGTTGCTTCTTGTTAGACATGGGATGTCTGGATGGCTAGGGCATGCGCCTAAGCCAGGCAGAAACCACCACTCTAGTCAGGGCAAGGGAGTTACACACTGAAGATAACCCCTGCTCACCCCCTTGGTAGCTTGGCACGAGCAGTCAGGCTTATCCCAGAGGCAATGTGTAAAGCGTTTGCGCAACACACACACACACACACAGCAGCAACACACTAGGCATAAAACAGATTAGGCCCAAACCTCATTAGCATAAACACATTACGCAATAGGCCTCACCAGCATAAACACATTATGCAATAATCATGGTGCATAAATCACATTTGGCAATAAATCACCAGCATAAACACAGTATGCCACAAATCACCAGCATAAACACATTATGCAATAAATCACCAGCATAAACACAGTATGCCACAATCATATTAGGCATCACCATCCGAAATGACCCCCAGGCCATCTGGCCTTTCACTGGGCTCAAAATGCCCTCTGTCCAGAATGTCAGGGCGCAAAGATAGGGCTTCTCAAGTAGCCCTCTGGCTGCCAAAGCAGCAAAGCCAAGGTGCGCAATGCGCAGGGGGGCGGGGGAGTGTATCTCACTCCTTTCTTATCACCAACAAAATGCCCCCAAAGGAAAATGGCACTGGCCCCACCTAGCCGTGGAAGCCCCACTCCGGGACTCCTAAAATACCCTTGCCCAAACGTTGCAGCTGCCCGCTCTCTCTCGCGGTGCAGGTGTGGCGAACAGAATGAGCACTGGCACCTATGGTGCCTCTGGAGCCCCACTCCGGGACTCCTATGCTGGGCCTCAAGTTGGCCCCAAAAGAAATCAGTGCTTTTTATGGGTCCCTCTCACCGGGACTCTGCGTGGTGCAGGAATCAGGCCCAAACCCTTGGGCATCACCTAAAGCCTTTGGGGAGCCCCTCCATGTGCCCTCTCCAGCCCCACTCACCGGGGCTCTCTTCTCTTCTCCTGGCGACGCAGGACTTTTCCGGTCTCTTTGGCAGGAGAACAACTCCTCCTCAGCTCGTGGAAAAGGGGCACCGACACTGTGCCTGGGCTGGCTGCTCTCCTGGGCCTCTCGGGACCCCTGCGGTCATCAGCGAAGGCCCGGGGCTCTCCCTCTCCTCACGGAAGCCCCGCGCAGGCACGCACTCACTTCCGGCGGCCTCTCCTGGACTTCTCTGCCGGATGAGCTCACAAGGCTCCGTCCCTCCACTGGCTGCTGGACTTGATTTCCGCCCGGTTCAGGCAGCACGCGGGGCTCTCCTCGCAAACTTGGAAGCCCTGCCCACAACCAGGATGCACCTCCGCCTGGCTTCCTCTGCTCACAGGAGGCGGGGTAGGCTCTAGCCCTCCTTTCAGCACTTTCTCTTCCTCTGCCCGCCTACCACCAGGCAGCTTGCCTGCCTTCCGGGTCGCCGCTCATGATGCGGCGGCCAATTTCGGCAGTACTAAGACGCGGGGTGGGCTCCCGCTCAGAATACAACCGCGGGGTGGGCTCCCACTCTTCGTTAAGCATAAATGCGGGGTAGGCTCCCGCTCTCCTGGCAAAATGCGGGGTGGGCTCCCGCTCCTCCTCTCTGCAGCCCGGGGGAGTCCCCACGCCGGAATTCCCTCGGCAGACTCTGCAGCAGCCCGCCGCAAGGCACCAGCGCTCCTCTCCTACGGGAGCAGCCAGAAACAGGTGCAGTGCTCACGAGGCGCTATAATCAGAGTTTCAGGGGGCACCAGGCTGGGCCCAGGCAGGCCAGCTCACAGGGCCCTCCAGCAGGGAGGCAGTCCCTCGTGGCGGTTCCTCCTGGGGCCCAGCAGCAGCAAGACCCCCTAACAGCACAAGGAAGCACAAAAGCACAACACTTCATGGGGTCACAGTCCCAGTACTTATACACCATTCCTCCTTTGTCTGCCCTTGGCACAGGGCTTGGGGGAACCAGCCTGAGCTGGCTCTGGGGGGTTTTGGAGCACTTTGTTGACAAGGCTCCTCTTCCCCTTTGTCAGGTGGGGGCTCGTCATCAAACACACCACAGGGGGGCGGAGCCAGCATTCACCTAGGCAGGCACAGACCTATTCAGGGTCAGGGGACTACTCCTCCCACTACTCCAAATGCAGATCCCCTATTCAGCCTAGCGCTGACTCACCCTGCCCTCCCTGGAGCGACACACACCTCACCAGCCCCTGTCACTCCAAAGCCAGACATGCAATCCACATCAGGCAGTCAGACACATAGCACACAGAAATCCCAACTTCTAAAAGTGGCACTTCTAAAATAGGTATAATAAATCTGCGCACACCATTGCGTAGCATTTATTATCACTATTCCAAACATACCAAACTTGACCACGCAGCTCCTCTCATAACAGGAATTATCACTGAAATACTTATCAGGGAATCCCCAATGCATTCCTATGGGAGGGCAGCCTCACAGCAGTGAGAAACCAAAATGGCTGTTTGTCACTACCAGGACATGTCATGCACTTAAGGTACATGTCCTACCTTTTACCTACAATGCACCCTGCCCATAGGGCTAGCTAGGGCCTACCTTAGGGGTGACTGACATGCAGTAAAAGGGGGGTCACAGACATGGCACACACTTTAGGTGCCATGTCACAGCGGCAGTAACACTGCAAGCACAGGCCCTGCAATGGCAGAGGCCTGAGACAGGTATGAAAGGCTACTTTGGTGGGTGGCGTAATCAGCGCTGCAAGCCCACCAGTAGCATTTAATTTACCGGCCCGGGTATCTGAGATACCACTTTACAAGGGACTGACAGGTAAATTAAATATGCCAAACAGGTGTAGACCAATCTTATCATGTTTACCACAGAGAGCACACGCACTTTACACTGGACAGCAGTGCTAAAGTGCCCAGAGTCCTAAAACCACCAACACCATGTCAAAAAAAAGGCTAGGAGCAAGGCAAAAAGTTCAGGGATGACCCTGCAAAAAGGGCCAAGTCCAACACTTCTTCTCTGAGCTTTTCAGCAGCAGCAAATCTGTTTCAGTGGGACGTCGAGTAGAATGTATCTAGCCTCTTGGAGCCCTATTTGGCTACAGCTTGCAGCTTGTCAGGCTGGAAGAATCCAAACTCCCAAAAATTGGCTAAGTACAAAGATAGAAATTCACCGGGTGAAGGCACCAAAAGTATCTGGCAGGTAAGGGACTTTCCTTGGGTACAAATCTGTTCTTTCAGTCCGAAGGTAAAACCAAGAGAGACGTTCTCTCTGTATCCAGCCCACGTTCCATCGCAGTTGGCAATAAAACCACACTCTTGTTCCTGGCCTGGCATAACCAGTTGCCTGTGGTTGGCAATTTGCACTTTTTCTGTACTATTTTCATTTAAAATTTTAAAAATTTCATATTTCCGTTTTTTGTTTTGGTGTCATTTTGGTCATTAAAATCTTCTCTTTTTTATAAATTAGAGTGGTATTTTTATTTGTTAGACCTGGCACTGTTGGCGTGGGTCTCCCTTCCATTTTTCGCTGTTGCCTCATGTGTTTTTGCTGGTTATAGATGCTTTGGGCACTGTGCCACTGCTATTCAGTGCCACAGTGCAAGTGCTCCCTATGGTAAATTGATGTATGGATTAGTGATTCCATGATTGGTTGGTTTGGTTTACTTGTCAGACCCTAGTACAGTGCACTGCGTGTGCCCAGGGCTTGTAAACCAAATGCTGCTGGTGGGCTTGCAGCACTGGTTGTGCCACCCACAGAAGCAGCCTGTAAAGTGTGTCTCAGGCCTGCCATCGCAGAGCCTGGGTGCAGTCTGGTACTGCCATGTTGACTGGGCAAGTGCACCCACTTGCCAGTCTCTAAACCTTCCCTTTTATTCATATCAGACACCCCTATGGTAGGCCCAAGGGCAGGGTGCATTGTAAGTATAAGGTAGGACATGCCCTGGTGTTTGTGGCATGTCCTAATAGTGAATTACAGCCATTTTCGTTTTTCACTATTGCAAGGCTACCTGGTCCCCATAGGCCAGAATGAGCAGTATGATTATTACATCTTATAATCCTAACTGACCCAGGGAACTAGGTAGAAATTCGAGTTTAGTATGCCTGAACTCAGAATGATAAAATACATCTTTTAGTGAAGTTGGTTTTAACATTCTGTGTTTGAAAATACCACTTTTAGAAAGTAGGTATTTTCTTGCCTAACTATCTAAGCCTGCCTCTGCTAGGTTGTGTATTCCTTGTCTGGAGTTTGAGTGACAGGGGCTGGGGGATTCCAGGGGACAGGGTGAGTCAGCACAGGGCTGAATAGAGAGATCTGCATGTAGATGGGTGGGAGGAGTTGCACCTGGGACCTGAATAGGGCTGTGCCTTCCCTCCACAATGCTGGCTCCACCTCCTGTGGTGCGTCTGATGTCCCTGGCCTACACTGTGAAAGGAAAGAAGGAGTCTTGTCAACAAAGTGCTCCAGGACTGACCAGAACTGGTTTTGTCTAGGCAAAGGCCTCTCTGCCTTCAGAGAACAAAGGGAAAATGAGTATAAAAGAGGGGACCCAAACCCCAGAATTTTAGATTACTTTTGGGAAACAAGAAGAACCTTTGCTGAGGAGAGGAACCAGAGAAACTGAGGAGGAGACTATCCCTAAGCTGAGTGCTGTTTGGGGGATTGGCCTGCAGTGGTTGCCTGACTGCCAAAGAAAGGAGAAAGGACTTTGTGCTACTTTCAATTCAACTTGTAAAGGATCTCCAAGGGCTTGAGATAGAGCTTGCCTCCTGCTGAAGTCTCAGGGACAACAGACTTCACCCACCAGCTCCCCAAGAGTTCTTTTGAAGTGCCTGCTGTTGTGTTGGGCCTTTTGAGGGACTGCGTGTCGCAAGGAGCTGGAAGCGCGACTCACGAAGAAGAAGCGTGACGCCGCCGCAGCCGCTGTCGTCGCATCACTGAAGAAGGGTGTCGCCGCTGTCGCTTCGCCTCGCAGAAGCGCCTAGCATCGCTGGAGAAGAGTGTCGCCGTCGCATCAGGCGCCGTCGCATCATCGGAGAAGCGTGTCGCCGCCACAGCCGCTGTCGTCGCATCACTGAAGAAGGGTGTCGCCGCTGCCACATCGCATCACCGAAGCGCCTCGCATCACCGGAGAAGAGTGTCGCCGTCGCATCAGACGCCGTCGCATCACTGGAGAAGCGTGTCGCAGGGCCTGTCGCGGCTCAGAAGAATCGTTGAGTCCCCGCACAGCCGTCGGGCGTGCACGCATTGTGTCGCATCAAGAAGAAGACGCCATTTTTGTTTCGTTGCACCGGGTCTTCATCGCATCACGGCGCTGCTGGTCGCATCACCACAGAAGCGTAGTAAGAAACCGATGCATCACCTCCCCACGCGGAGAAGAACCGACGCATCCCCTACGCAGCAGTAGGGACCCGACGCATCACCATTCTTGCGTGTAAGGAACCGACGCATCACCTTCCCTGCAACACTTTCGTTGTATAGCATTACGCATCCAAAGGTACATTGAACTCAAAGTGTCGCATTTACCATCTAAAGAGAACTAAGCTAATTCTACCATTTTTAAGTACAGTATTGTGGATTTTTGTCGTTTTTGGTCTTGTGATAAGTCTATATAAAAATACTTATTTTTATACTACAACTTGTGTGGTGTCCATCTGTAGTGTTGTCACTGGGTTACTGTATGTGTTCACAAATGCTTTACACACTGCCTCTGAGATAAGCCTGTCTGCTCGTGCCAAGCTACCAAAGGGGGTGAGCAGGGGTTATTTTAGTAGTGTATCCCCCTTACCCTGACTAGACGCAAGGGTCCCTATTTGGACAAAGGTACCTACCTCTGCCAACTAGAGACCCCCAAATCTAACATTATTCAATTGTGTTTTTGACTTTTTAACTCTTTTGGTACTTCTAAATGCTTTATACATTTTCCTAAGTTAAGCCTGTCTGCTCTGTGCTATAGCAAATAGATGTTGTGTGGCCCCCTTCCAGAGCCTCTTTCAGGCTCCGGTGGACCACAACCCCTGGAGCGTAGTTATAAATTGAGAGGAATCATACTATGGACCTGGAAACCCCATCCACTGAGGCCAGCTTTTGGACCATGTCCCAGAGACCCCATCCCTAGGCACACCGTGGGTTCCCTTCCTGCAAGAGCACGGATAGGGAAGTCTAACTTGCCCCCACCTGGCGGGAGCAGAAAGCTTGTGATCTCGCAAGCAAGAAAACAAAGAGTTGCTCACGCCTGGTGGGAGCAAATGAAAAGCTACTCCCATTTGGTGGGTGCAATACTGGCTCCCGCCGCACCCAGGATGGCTGGCAGAGGAACTGGGAGAGCTGCAGAGGCCTTGGGACTCCTCCCAAAGCCCTTAACCTTAAAAATGGTGTGAAGTCCCCCAAGGGGGGACTGGGGCACCACAGAAAAAAATAAACAAAGTGTTGCCAGCTCGTGCTCTAGCAGGGAGCCAGTGGGGCTGCGGGTGTCCTGGGGCTGCCCCACCCAGCAGCCTCCAATATAAGAAACACTGTGGGGTGCCCTATGTGGGCACTGGGGCACGTCATTTAAAAAAATAAATAAAAACAATAAAAAAGGGTTGCCAGCTCTTACACTGCCTATTGATCTGCTTGCAGAGAGCTGGCGGGGCTGCATGGCATGTGGGTGTCCCAGGCAGGACCCAAAGTAAATAAATGAATAATAAATAAGTAGCAGGGTCTGCTCATTTCTAATTCCCTGCTCCAAGCAAGGAGTGCCCATAAAGATCTGCAAGGGCTTCCTATTTACAATCTTTATATCCTGGTGGTGCCCCTGGAAGGGGCAGGGTCGCCACCAAGCATTTCTTTATGTTGTAGGGGCTGCAGAAAGTGCAAATGCCCCACAGCAACATTAAAAAAGCAGCAAGGCTCCTAGGTCTTTAAATCCATGACCCCAGGAGAGCATACCATATTTTCTTTAAAGTACTTCCAGCTGGAGCTCTGTGCTCTTCAGCTACAGTGCAGGGCTCTCTTGTGGTTGTTTTTTTGTGATTGCATTTTGCGAGCTGACAAATGTTAAAAGAAAGGCTCATACATAGGTTGATTGTTTTTTTCCCCAATAAAACATATACATTTAATTATTGTTAGAAATGGGGGTCTCTAGTTGGCAGAGGTAGGTACCTTTGTCCAAATAGGGACCCTTGCATCTAGTCAGTATAAGGGGCATACACACTTTAGATAACCCTTGCTCACCCCCTTGGTAGCTTGGCACGAGCAGACAGGCTTATCCCAAAGGCAATGTGTAAAGTATTTGTACTAACACTCACAGTAACACAGTGAAAACACCACAAATGGACACCACACCAGTTTAGAAAAATAAAATATCTTTCGCTAAACTAAACAAGACCAAAACAACAAAAATCAAACATACACAGTTAAAAATATGACTTTCAAAAGGGTTCAAGAACTTGTACCATAGAAAACTATGGATGCGTGACTTTTCACCAAAGTACCTGTAGATGCGTCGAAGTTCACAAGCCAAACAGTCGCAGGGTCGGAAAACAAAGAGATGCGACACTCCTGAGACCTTGGGGAGGCCATGCGACAGTCCTGCTGCACGCAGAGGAAGGGTTGCGTCGAATCCGGTCTGTAGGGGGAGTGAGGCGTCGATTCTTCATGACGGTTCCGGTCCACGTGTGATGCGTCAGAAGAACTTGCCGCACAGGTACGATGCGTGGAAATGCGGGATGCGTCGGCAATCGATGCAGCGGCGTCGAGCGGGGCTGCGTCGGTCCTCGTCAGCCGCGATCCCTCGATGTGTCAATTTTAGCAGTTCTTCACGTTTCTTCTTTCTTCCAGCTCCCAAACAGCAGCAACAACCTCCAGAGTCCCAAAACTGACACAGGCACCTCTTTGAAGGCTAGAACTCACAGCAGCAGAGTTCAGGGGTGCTGGGGGTGAAGTCTTTGTGTCCCTGAGACTTCAGAACAGGAGGCCAGCTCACTTCAGGCCCTTGGAGATCTCCTTCAAGCAGGGGACACAGCACACATCAAAGTCCTCCGTTCATTGGCAGAAAAAAGCAACTGCAGGCCAACCCCAGACACACAGCAAGGGCAGTACTTCTCCTCAATCTCTTCAGCTCTTCTCCTTGGCAAAGGTTCCTCTTGAATTCCAGAAATGATCTAAAAGTCTGGGGTTTTGGGTCTGATACTTATACCCCAAAATGTCTTTGTTCTCTTTGTGCAAGGGGCTCTGAGCCCAGTTCAAAACAGTTCTGGGGGGCACTCTGCAAGTGCACAACAACATCCATTGTCAGTGTGAGCCTTGGCTCCAGACACACCGCAGGGGAGTGGAGCCAGCATTGTGGCAGGCAGGCACAGCCCTATTCAGGTACTGGTGCTTTTCCTCCCACCACTCCAAATGCAGATCAGGCCTATTCAGCCTAGTGCTGACTCATCCAGACTCCTGGAGCCACTGCACCCCCCCAGCCCCTGTAACTCTAAAGTCAGACAATAAATCCACAAACAGGCAGAGGCACACAGGATGGTTGAACAAGAAAATAGCCACTTTCTAAAAGTGGTATTTTCAAACACACAATTTAAAAACCATCTTTACTAAAAGATGTGTTATCAAATTCTGAGTTCAGGGATGCCAAACTCCATTTTTCCATCTTATCCCTATGGGAAGATATGCTTGTAAAATTTCACAAAGTATTCCCCATTCTGTCCTATGGGGCAAGATAGCCTTTCAATAGTGAAAAACGAAATTGGCAGTATTTCACTATCAGGACATGTTACACACACCAGTACATGTCCTACCTTTCAAATACACTGCGCCCTGCCCAGGGGGGTACCTTGGGCCTACCATAGGGGTTCCCTATATGTAAGAAAAGGGAAGGTTTGGGTCTGGCAAGTGGGTTCACTTGCCAATTCGACATGGCAGTTAACAAACTGCGCACAGGCACAGCGGTGGCAGGCCTGAGACATCTTTTCATGGCTACTCATGTGGGTGGCACAATCAGTGCTGCAGGCCCACTAGTAGCATTTGATTTTCCAGCCCTGGCACACTCAGTGCACTTTACTAGGGACCTACTGGTAAATCAAATATGCCAATCATGGAGAACCAATCACAATAACAATTTACACAGACAGCATATGCCCTTTAGCACTGATCAGCAGTGGTAAAGTGCCCAGATTCCTATAGCCAACAAACACAGGTCAGGAAAAAATAGGAGGAAGAAGCAAAAAGTTTGGGGATAACCCTGCAAAAAGGGCCATTTCCAACACAACCCCCTTCCAGCCTATAGCCAGGGTAGACCAATCAATACCTTGATGGGCTTCCCGGCTTGGGGCGACAGAACATGGAACCTGGCCCGAACAGCAGGGGTCGATTCCTGTTCTACACCTTCCTGAACCCAGTTGGATCCCTCTATCCATACTCTCAGGGCCCACTAGGCTAACACATGGGGGACTCTTCTCCTCACCTGGGGACCCCCTTTGGGCAGCGCCTAAACTTACTTTGCTCACAGATGTATCCCAATAGGTAGACAGTACCCACATGGCCAACACAGTGGTGTGGCCCAGTCCACCCCCGGGGTGTGACTCCTGCCCCCCTCCCAGGGGCAACTCTGTCCACCAGGACAGCCAGTCACAGTGGCCACTGACAGCTGTCAGTGATGATAGCCATGCCTCATGCCTTTCAGGCCTCTGTAACCTCTGTGGTGTCAGAAAGTGGGGGGTAGTATCCCCAGGAGCCTGGCACCTTTTCTCCACTTTCCCTCCTGCCAAGTCAGGTATGGCATCCTGACACTGGCCCACCAGCCTAGAGTATGTACCCTGCGGCTGTACAAGAGACTGGGGTGGGCTCTCCCACACCCTGTCTTCCTCCCTGGGGCTCTGCGCCCTCCCACCTGGAGCAGCACCCCCAGAAGACAACTTGGTAGGGGCACTGTTTGCAGTCACCCCTTCCTCCAGGTCAGGGGGGACACCCTGAACCTGGTCCTCCAACCCAGGGTCTGTACCCTTAGGTCGGACCTGTGCCTGGCGACCCAGGACTTCTGGGGGAGTACACCAACCCCCGCAAGGGAAACACACTCCTCATGAGTGGTACGAGAGTCTGCCTGGCACAGGACTCCAGCCTCCTGTCCACTTGACAGAGCATGAAGACCCCCCAGGCCAGAAGTGGCCTCACCAGGGTCAGTACTGGGGTGCTTTGACCTCAGAGCTGGCAACCCCTGACCCCCTGGTCCTTTCACTGGGGACCGCATCCCCTCTCACCCTTTTCTCTGGACTCATGCACCCTCCCCCCTGGAGCGGTGCTGCCAGACACCAGAACTGGTGGGATGCTTGTTACAGCAGCCCCCCCTAGTCCACCTGACACTTTGAGATCCCCTCAGGACATGGCCTCCCGGTACAGACTAGGCCCCCCTCCTGGTGTTCCCTTATGGAACCAACCAGGTCCTGGGACTGGGTTTCGGGCACCTTGGGAGACAGCCCACTCCTTCTCCTCTGAGACAGGACGTGGGACCCTACACCCCTCCCACTACACTGGGACCTATCTGGGCTATCATAAACCTCTCCTACCTCACTTGGTTGGGGAAAACCTGAGCCACCCCCTTCAGGATCACTCCCAAAAGCTTCTTCAGACCCTCTGGAATCCACTAAAAGGTCTGCCTCCAGCGCAAGCTCCCTGGAATCAGAGAACTCACACTCCACCGGGTGTTGGCATAGCTCTGGAAAACAGGGACTTAAAATATGCTCTCCAACAATTGAATCACACAGCCCCCCACAGTTGTTAACCAAGCTACCCTTTGCCCCACCATCCAGTGCCTCACAAAAGTACCCCACATCACTCTCCTGAGATTGGCAAGACAGTGTCTGACTGTCTCTGTCACTCAACCCACACTCTTCTGGGCGGTCTCCACACTCACACACCAGGACTTCTATCATGGGGGAACCCCTCTTCCTGCACCTCTCATCTAGAGTCAGTAGAGTGTCCCTCCCACCACCAGGAATATGCTCCCCTGTGTCAGTTCCCCAATCCACCTCAGGGACACTGCACACCAATGGACCTCCTTCAAGTAAGGCGCCACATCTCTGGGTGTGTGTACTTCTCCCTCAGCACTAGACAGTACATTTTTGCTGCCACCATCTGAGCTGGAGTCCACCTCCAACCCAGACAAGCTCACTTCATGAGCTGCACACATTTCCTTTTCAGCTAAGACACTCATGGCCTCAAGCCTCTCGAGCTCCACATCAAGCTCCCTCATTCTTAATTCATGTGCCAAGGTCAATTTAATTTCTTCCAAGGCATAAATCTTCTTGCTCTTCTCTGCCATCTTTTCTCTTGCTATGGCAGCTTTTTGGTTCTCCATTTCCAATATTTTCATCTCGAGCCTCATGACTTCTAACTCATGATCTCTAACCTTTTGGTTTTCCTCCAACTCCTCTGGTGAAAAACTTGTAGCGAAATGGTTGCTGCCAGCCCTAGAGGCTACTCTTGACATAGGTAGATCCTGTGACCTGAAACCATCCCCTTGTGCATCCTCATCCACCTCTGCATCACCTGTCTCCCCAGCCTCTTTGGCCTCCCACCAGGCCCTTAAGGTCTTCTGTACCTCCTCCTTCCTGGAGCTGCTCTTCATAGGACAGCCAAAGCTTCTGCAGAACTGCTTGAGTTGACCTACTTTGTAACCACTTAACATTTCAATATCAAGCTCCAGTTCTGCAACATCACTTGCTGGTTTACCTTTCTGAGACATGATGCGTGGATACAAAAATAGAACCAAAAACAAAACACAGTATGTGGTTGCATAGTGGTCTGCACTAAACTAGTGATGTACACCAATCACTGTGGGTCAAGTACAAATACAGGTTCAAATCCTCACCGCTGACCACCAATTTTAGAAATGGGAGTCTCTTGGATGGGCGTGGTTTCGGCGCCGCTTCAAGATGGCGGAGGAGCACTGAGCTCCGACGTACCGGGGAGCTTAATTGATTCTGGAGACCGCCCTGGCACTCGCCGAGGTATGGGAATGCAAGGGGTCTCTTCCTTTTGTATGTATGTATGTATGTAAAGGATTTGTAAAGCGCTGGAATCACCCCCGCAGGGGTATCTCCGCGCTACCATAGAGAGGGTACAAGACAGACACAGATCAGTCCTGGAATAATTCCGTCTCCAGGAGTTTCCTGAAGCGAAAAAGACTGGGGCATTTGAGCAAATCCTCAGGCAAGATGTTCCAGTATTTCGGGGCAAGGTAGGCAACATTTTTGCCGCCTGTTCGTATCTTCCTGTAGCGGGGGACCACTAGCAGCCCTTTACCTTCCGATCTGAGTCGACGGTTCGGACAGTAGGCTTTAAACTTGTCCGCCAGGTAGCTAGGGCTCGTACCATAAACAGCTTTAAGGGCGAGGCAACAAAGCTTGAACTTAATTCTCTGGCGGATAGGGAGCCAGTGGAGTTGTTTTAACAATGGCCCCGGAGAGGTGCAAGGCGGCTTTTTGAGAGCCAGGCGTGCGGCAACATTCTGTACAATCTGTAATCTGCTGAGAAGAGATTCGTTAGCAGATGCTAGTAGAGCATTACAATAATCCAGGCGGTCAATGATCAAAGCCTGAATCAAAGTTCTACGAACAGAAAGAGGCAGCCACAGTAACACTCTGCGCAAAAAGCTCAGGGTATGGTAGCAGGTTCCTGGAGTAGTCATGATTTGATCCCTCATTGATAACAATACATCCAAACGGACCCCTAGATTTTTCGCCACTGTAGTAGGAGAAGGGGCAGGGCCTAACACAGCAGGCCACCACTTAGGCGACCAGGATGCTTGAGCCGAGCCAAACAGCAGGATTTCGGTCTTAGCCGCATTCAGCTGGAGAAAGTGTTCCGTCATCCAAGCTGATATGGCTAGCATGCCCTTTGCAAAACGCTGATCGATTAACTCTGTGTTCTTATCAAAGGACAGGAGTAGTTGCGTATCATCAGCGTAGGAAAATGGAGTAAAACCGTACTCCCTAATGATCTTGGCCAGGGGGGCCACATAGATATTAAACAAGGTAGGACTCAAACAAGAGCCCTGGGGCACCCCCTTAGTAAGCTTCAGGGTTTGGGAGCGGAAGGGACCCAGATTGATGGTCTGGGTGCGCTGATCTAAAAAGCTGACGAGCCAATTAAGTGCCTGACCCTGCAGACCGGCCTCTCTCAGTTGGAAAATCAATTTCTGATGAGAGATCGTGTCGAAGGCTGCTGTCAGATCCAATAAGACCAGCAGCACTGCTTTGTTATTATCCAAAGCCATTTTAATATGGTCGGTAACCCCAATGAGGGTAGTCTCTGTAGAGTGATTGGGTCTAAACCCAGACTGGGAAGGATCAAGAATGCCTTGGGATTCGAGGTAGCCCATTAACTGAGTGTTGACATAACCCTCTGCCATTTTACTCATGAGCGCCAGAAGTGAGATGGGGCGATAATTAGAGAGCACTTCAGCAGGCAACTGAGCTGTCTTCTTAATTGGTAGCACTTGAGCAGCCTTCCAATCAAGTGGCATGATTCCTTCACGTAGAGAAGTGTTCAGGTTATCAGAAATGGAGGGGGCCAGGAGAGGTGCAAGGAGAGCAAATATGTGTGCCGGCAACACATCAAGAGGAGATCCAGATTTCGCCACTCTAAGCATGGCTTCCAACTGAGAGACCTGGATGGCATTGAAATGTTTCAGGCCTTCATCTGAACTTCTTAGAGTTGAGGATCTGAAGTTAGAATACTCAACGTGACACATGTTTTGAGGGAATTGATTGTAAATTAAATTAATTTTATCATCAAAATGCACAGCTATACTATCACATAGTCCCTGAGAGGGGAGAATCTGCTGGGAGCAAGCTGCGGTATCGGTGAAAGAGTTAAGAATTTTATAAAGTTCCTTAGTAGAATTTCCTGCCTGGTTGAGTTTTAGTATAACATGATCTTTTCGTGTCTTTTTTAAGTTCTTATGATATGGTGAGTCGCTTAAGTGCCGCAGCGTCATCCCCTTTATAGTTTTTCTGGTCAAATCGGCCTCAGGGGATTTCTCCTCAGAGGAGAGGTCGCATCCGCCATTTTGAATGGCGGGCGGGCTTCATTTTTTCTCTTTGAAACACCCTAATTGCACCGCGCTTGTGCCGTAATGAGCTTTTTAACGATTTTCTGTAACAGCATGATGCACCAAGGCTTTTTCTCTTCCCTTTTATACGTTTTTAAAGTGACTCTGCACAACAAGCCTTATTCCTCCGCTTACTGAGAGATGTTTACCCAACATTGCTTTTATGGATCATTTTCTTCGATATATTGACACTACGTTTTATGAATACTGAAAGCAGTTTCTGAAACCATCATATTACTTGAAAGAGAGACTGCTTTAATTCTTTCTGACCCTCGAGAACTGTGGTTTGAATTTTCCTCATTGCTAGATTGAGTTTGCCTTGTCATACTACAGACTCAACATACACAGTGCTCCATATAAGTTCCTCTTCCCTTCTATGGGGAGATTAAGGAATCTCAAGCTCTCAGTTTCTTCTAAGCGTGTTACATACTCAGACTCTGCCTCTAACCACAATGATATGAAGGACAACCCTCACCACAAACCTGAAACTGCACCCTTAAACAAAAACACCTGTGAGCTCCACCAAACGAACAAAAAAAGACCCTCCGTCCCCAGTGCATGCTTCTTCAGTTTCTATGGATCTGATTCTTGAGGAAATTCGTGCATTAAAGCCTTTCATGGAGGAAACTACTAAGACTCTGCAACTTCTGGACAATAAATGGTCTTCTTTGGAATCACGTGTTCTCATTATGGAACAATCCACGGAATCTCTACAGTCTACATGCTCTCGTATTTCCCTTCTGGAATCAGAAATAGCTCTCCTCAAGAAACACAGTGAGGACTTGGAAATTCGGAATCGCAGGAACAGCCTACGTATTTATGGACTTCCTGAGAATATGGAGGGCTCTAACCCGACAGTTTATTTTCAATCTTTTCTACCTAAGCTTCTGGACATGTCGACCTCTGTCCCACTCAACAAACAACGGGCTCACAGGCTTGGTCCCAGAGTTTCATCAAAACCTTGTGGTATCATCCTGTATTTCTTACAATATACAGATCTGTTACAGGTCATGTCGACGATCAAAGCCAAAAAACAAATCTCTTGGGAGGGTCACTGTATGTTCTTCTCACAAGATGTAGCTAAAGTTACTGCAGATCGTCGGAAGAAATTTCTTGACCTCTGTCCTCAATTAAGAACCATAAATGCTAGATATGGTCTAATCCATCCCTGTCTTTTTAAGGTCACTTATAAGGAAAAGACTACCACCTCCGAAGATCCAGCAGCTCTGATAGTTTTTCTTCAAGTTGGAGCAGAGGTCATGGACACTATGAAACCTACTTAATTTTTATTCAGTTATCTTTTGTCTGCTCTTTTTATGTATAATTCTCTGTTTGGTGTTCTGTTCTAGTTAATATTTATGTTATTCATTTTCTTATGATATTGTCTCTTTCATTTCTATTTGCAGGTGTTTCTCTCACTCCCCGTTCCTCATAAGGTCTCCTCAATATGTTGCTGTCATTAATCAATCCAAGGCTGCCCTGTCGTCCGGTGGGGCTCGGATGTTGTCTTCGTCGTCTCCTGGTGTAGCCTACCCCATTCATCTTTGTGTGTTGTAGGTATGTTTCTCAGTCGTCATTTGTATGACTTGTACTCTCTTTTTGTTTTGTTTTTATGTTCTCCCTTCTTTCCTTTTTCCTTATACCATTACTCTATTTCTTTTTCTTTTTCCTATAAATTATTCTATTGCTTCCTCTTTCCCTTCTCTCCAAATCAAACAAAAGTCTTATCTCTATACTCTTACCCTCTCACTTTTACTCAATTCTAAGATTAGTTTTACCACTGTAAGCTTAATGATTGTTCATGTTATTACTTTCTGGTTACATTCCGAGTTACTACATGGAATATCAAAGGGTTAGGTAATCCACTTAAAAGACAATGGGTGTTAACTCATTTAGCTAAATTGAAAACTGACATTGCATTACTTCAGGAGTCACATCTTTCTGAAGTTGAAGCTTCCAAGTTAAAGAAATGCTGGGTAGGCAATGTGTTTTCTTCTCCGGCTTTAGGTAAGAAAAATGGTGTTCTACCTCTCTGTCATAAAAATTTCATGTATCAATTGTTCATCAAGAATCTGACTCTGAGGGCCGTTGGGGTATTGTTAAACTCCTTATTGATAAAATACCCTTAGTTATTTTTAATGTATATGGCCCAGTCTCCGTTGATAAGGTATTTTGGACAAAAATGTCTGACAAGCTACTTTTATACGATGATGATTATATTATATTTGGTGGTGACTGCAATCAACTTCATGACCCCATATTAGATAGACACTTGTCAGTTAAATTTGTACATACTAAAATGCATTCACAATTCACCTCCACAATACGCCGTAAATCACTAGTTGACATCTGGAGACTTTGTCACCCAGACCTTCGGGAGTATAGTTTTTATTCAGGCCCACACCACTCACAATCCCGTATTGATTATCTCTTTTAAGTAAATCCTTAGCTCAGCATGTCCTTCAATCTGAAATAGGGTCTATTTTAATATCAGATCACGCCCCAGTCTTTGTTGACTTTGATCTGATACCATTTTCTCCACCTGCAGGTAGGTGGCGTTTTAACAACTATTTACTCTTGGACCCTAAATTCTCTGGCCAATTCAGTTCTTTTGCTTCTGAATTTTTTGCTATTAATTCAACATCAGATACCTCTCCTGTAATGATTTGGGATTCTTTTAAGGCAGCCACTAGAGGTTTCATAATAAACTTTGTTTCACAAAAGAAAAAATCCTTTGATATACAAACTACTCAATTACTTAATAAAATTAAACAACTAGAATACACTTATTATCATTCCAATAATGACTCTTCCTTGAAAAACCTTATTGATGCCAAACTCACTTTTAACAGATTATCCACAGAAGCCGCCTCTTCCTACTTATTGAAAAGCAGCACTCGCTACTATGGAGGACAAAATAAGATGGGGAAATTACTAGCTAATTATTTAAAAATAAGGAGAGAAAGAACTGGAATAGAATCTTTGCAGAGCACTGCTGGAACTCCACTTTTTAAAGATAATGATATTTTAAATGAATTTGTTTCTTTTTATAAAAATGTGTATGCTCCAGAAACACAACCAGTTCAATCAGATGCATATTCTTATGGACTGTGTCTTTTATCTTGCAAATAGAATCAAGTTTTTAAGACCTCTGTTTTTTAAATATGATGCTCTCCATAGGAATAATAGTTCAAAAAGAGAATGTCCCAGTGGAGAACTAATAACACAGAAGAATCAGTACAAGAATTAATCAATTGTAATAATGAAAGATCAAGCACCACCATACAATCTGCCAATGTATGTGATTTTATTCCATCACAATATTGAAATTAATCAATTATAATGCTCAAAACAAATCAAATTCTCAATGGATAATTTTAGAAGAATAGGTGTTTCGACCCCTAGACGGAACAGCCAATTTTGCGCATTTTGGAATAAAATCACATACATTGGCAGATTGTATGGTGGTGCTTGATCTTTCATTATTACAATTGATTAATTCTTGTACTGATTCTTCTGTGTTATTAGTTCTCCACTGGGACATTCTCTTTTTGAACTACTACTTACCCAGGCCCAGTGGCTATTGGGTTGCCCCATTGCAACATAACTCTCCATAGGAATAAAGCTGTGGAGTTATTGTCTGAAATGCGTCATTTCGATGTGACAGTTGGAATTGCCCGGTTTTTACGATCTGTAAAACAAAATCTTAATCATGAAATGTAGTGTGTTGGAGGGGGGCATAGGGTAGCTAGGAGGGGGATCCTTTTAAATGTTTTTAACTGTTTTAATGTTTTAATTGTCTAGTGTATCCTTTTTTTTGTAGAATGTTTTATGGACAAATGTCTAAATAAACTTGTTTTTTAACCTGAACCTGAATCAGATTTATCCTCTTACTTTCAATCCATTACTTCTCCTCCCTCCCAACATATTGATTTTGATTAGCTGGGAATCGATATTACCTTAGAGGAAATTACCCATGCAGTCTCGGTGTTGCGGTGAGGGAAGGCCCCTGGACCCGATGGGTTCACTGTTGAGTTCTATGAACACTTTGCTAATCTCCTTCTTCCAAATCTTTTACTTTTATTCAATTATTTTACTACAAACGGTTCATCTCAAGGCACTTTTCAAGAAGCCATGATATGTTTAATTCAAAAAGATAATAAGGACCCTTCCCTCTGTAAAAATTACCGTCCCATTTCCTTAGTCAATACAGACTACAAGATTTTTGCCAAAATTATGGCACTCCGCATTGACCCTATCCTACCTGACCTTATTGGACCTGAGCAATCCGGCTTTGTAAAGGGTCGGTTAGCTTCTGATAATTCTATAAGTCTTTTTCAATATCCTTGGCAAGGCTTCTTCATTAGATTATCCTATCGCTGCTATAGCTTTAGATGCAGAGAAAGCTTTTGATGGGATTGGATGGGACTTTATGTTTCATGCTTTGAAAGGGATAGGTTTTCCTCCCAAACTGATCACTTTAATCTCCTTATTATACTCAGGTCCTAGAGCCTCTATCTTCATTAATGGTAAAGTTTTGGATTATTTTTCTCTTCTTAGGGGGAACGACAAGGGTGTCCTTTATCACCTTTATTGTTTGTAATAGCGTTGGAACCCTTTCTAACTAAAATTAGACAGGATGCTCATATCTCTGGTTTCCAATTTGGTTCTCATCAAGTTAAAATGTCTGTTTACGCAGATGATATCCTTTTATATTGTTCCAATCTGGCTACATCTCTCCCTCCTTTTCTCCAGCAAGTCGATATCTTTTCTCAACTATCAGGCTTTCGACTTAATAAGGATAAATGTGCAGTCTTGCCTCTAAATGTTTTATGTCTCAAGCATTATTTTACTCACACTGGTTTTTCCTGGCAACCCTAAAAATTAAAATACTTGGGCTTGTGGTTCTCCCCGACTATCCCGGAGACTTTAAAGTTAAATTTTGATTATATTATCAAAACGTTAAATGATAATATTGCACGTTGGCATCCTCTTTTCCTCTCTTGGTGGGGATGAATTAATTTGATTAAAATGATGCTCTCCCCTCTGATTTTATATATTATTTCTATGATCCCAGTACACATTCCCGGCTATTATTTAAAAAAAATTGATACACTTTTAACTAAATTTCTTTGGAAGGATAAACCTCCTCGAATAGCCTTGTCCTCCTTAACCCTTTCAGTGCTCATGACGGAATGGTTCCGTCATGAGCACAAGTTCCAGTGTGCTCATGACGGAACCATTCCGTCATGAGCACATGCTCAGAAAATCCCTCTACTGCAGACAGCAGAGGGATTTCCCATTTTTTTGTTTTGCCTGGGGAGGTGGGGAAGAGCTTCCCCAACCTCCCCAGGCCTCTGTCTGAATTTCGTTGCAATGACGATCGCGAGCATGGCATGCCATCGTCATTGCAACGAAAACGAAACTGAAACTTAGTTTCAGTTTCAGTGCTCGTGGGGCTATCTCAGCCCCCGAGCACCGAAAAAGATGGGAGAGGTAGTGTTGGAAAGGGGAGAATCTCCCCTTTCCAATGGTACCCTTCCCTAGTGGATCGCTGCTTGGGGATCACCCCAGGGGGGCGATTCCCAAGCAGGGATCCACCCACTAGACACCAGGGAGGGGGGAGCGGCCCCTTGGGCAAGGGCCTTTGCTCCCCCTATATTTGTTTGGGCACCACAGTCTTTCTGCACATTTTGTGATAGGCAATTTTGATGTCGCCTCAATATGTTTTGGTCCCTTGCCTATCGCAGGTACTTGGGCCTCCCACACGAGTGAGGAACCATTTTTATCAGGAGACCTGGGGGAACGCTGGGTGGTAGGAAATTTGTGTCAGCCCGGTGATGCCACAACTTTCCCACACAGAAATGTGTGGAAAAAGTGATTTTCTCAGCTAAAATTGAGGTTTGCAGGAGATTCTGGGTAAGAAAACTTTGGGGGATCCATGCAAGCCATACCTCCCTGGAACCCCCCGGGTGTCTAGTTTTCAGAAATGTGTGGGTTTGGTAGGTTTCCCTAGCTGGCCGCCGAGCACGGGGCCAAAAACCCAGGTGACCCCCTTGCAAAACCAGGTCGTTTTGTGATAGGCAATTTTGATGTTGCCTCCATACGTTTTAGGCCCTTGCCTGTCGCGGGTACTTAGGCCTCCCACACGAGTGAGGCACCATTTTTATCGGGAGACCTGGGGGAATGCTGGGTGGTAGGAAATTTGTGTCAGCCCGGTGATGCCACAACTTTCCCACACAAAAATGTGTGGAAAAAGTGATTTGTTTCAGCTAAATTTGAGGTTTGCAGGGGATTCTGGGTAAGAAAACGTTGGGGGGTCCACGCAAGCCATACCTCCCTGCCATCCCCCGGGTGTCTAGTTTTAAAAAATGTATAAGTTTGCTAGGTTTCCCTAGGTGCTGGCAGAACTAGGGTTCAAAAACTACAGTTAGGCACTTTGCAAAAAAAGGGTCATTTTTCACTGTGAAAATGTGGTGTGTCCACGTTCCATTTTGGGCCGTTTCCTGTCGCGGGCACTAGCCCTACCCACACAAGTGAGGTACCATTTTTCTTGGAAGACTTTGGGGAATGCGGGGTGGGTGGAATTTTATGGATCCACGCAGATTCCAGAACTTTCCGCCACAGAAATGTGAGGAAAATGTGTTTTTTTGGACAATTTTTTAGGTTTGCAAGGGATTCTGGGTAACAGAACCTGGTGAGAGCCAGTCAAGTCACCCCATCCTGGATTCCCCTGGGTGTCTACTTTTCGAAAATGTATAGGTTTGCTAGGTTTCCCTAGGTGCCGGCAGAGCTAGGGTTAAAAAACTACAGCTAGGTACTTTGCAAAAAAAGGGTCATTTTTCACTGTGAAAATGTGGTGTGTCCACCTTGCGTTTTGGGCCGTTTCCTGTCGCGGGCACTAGGCCTAACCACACAAGTGAGGTACCATTTTTCTTGGAAGACTTTGGGGAACGCGGGGTGGGTGGAATTTTATGGATCCACGCAGATTCCAGAACTTTGCACCACAGACATGTGAGAAAAATGTGGTTTTTTGACACATTTTTAGGTTTGCAAGGGATTCTGGGTAAGAGAACCTGGCGAGAGACAGTCAAGTCACACCGTCCTGGATTTCCCTGGGTGTCTAGTTTTCAAAAATGTATAGGTTTGCTAGGATTCCCTAGGTGCCGGCAGAGCTAGGGTTCAAAAACTACAGCTAGGCACTTTGCAAAAAAAGGGTCATTTTTCATTGTGAAAATGTGGTGTGTCCACGTTGCGTTTTGAGCCGTTTCCTGTCGTGGGCACAAGGCCTATCCACACAAGTGAGGTACCATTTTTCTTGGAAGACTTTGGGGAACGGGGGGTGGGTGGAATTTTATGGATCCACGCAGATTCCAGAACTTTCCACCACAGAAATGTGAGGAAAATGTGTTTTTTTTTACAATTTTTTAGGTTTGCAAGGGATTCTGGGTAACAGAACCTGGTGAGAGCCAGTCAAGTCACCCCATCCTGGATTTCCCTGGGTGTCTAGTTTTCAAAAATGTATAGGTTTGCTAGGTTTCCCTAGGTGCCGGCAGAGCTAGGGTTCAAAAACTACAGCTAGGCACTTTGCAAAAAAAGGGTCATTTTTCATTGTGAAAATGTGGTGTGTCCACGTTGCGTTTTGAGCCGTTTCCTGTCGTGGGCACAAGGCCTACCCACACAAGTGAGGTATCATTTTTATCGGGAGACTTAGGGTAACACAGAATTGGAGAGCAACTGTTATTACCTATTGACTTTCGATGCATTTATGCCTTCCAAATGAAAGACAATGTGTAAAAAGAAGTCATTTTGAAAAATGACCAATAATTCTCATGCTAGTATGGGTACTCCCAATTTCGGAAATGTGCAAATATCTACTGTTTCTAAACTCTATATTTTGTTTCCATTTCAGAAATACATAGGTGTCTTTCATACCGATTTTTCCATGTATACATTTTCCCAAATGAATTGCTATATACCCGGTACATCACGGGTACTCATAGTACGGCCCGCAGGCCGCCAGCGGCCCGGCAAGCCTTCCTTGGCGGCCCGCGGACCTTGCAGATATCCTACCTGTGTTTTTTTTTTGTTTTTTTTTAAAGTGTCAGCAAACACCGCCGGTTGCAGCAGCGCTCTGTGAGGGCCGGGCGATTCTTTAAAAGACCATTCACTTGTTAATGAGGCTTTGTTGTATTTCACCTCTTCTTAGCGCCCCTGCATCTCCACTCTTGAGATGCAGGGGCGCTAAGAAGAGGTGAAATACAACAAAGCCTCATTAACAAGTGAATGGTCTTTTAAAGACCTGTGAAGTACTCGGGTGCGGCTGTGTGTGTGCCCGGGAAGCTGTCTCAGCCCCGGCTGACACACACGCGGGGTGAGGTGACAGAGGGGACTGAGAGAGGGAGACAGACAGAGGGAGGGAGACAGAGAGGGGGAGACATAGGGTGCGAGAGAGAGGGAGACAGAGGGAGGGAGACAGAGAGAGGGAGAAAGAGGGAGACAGAGAGAGAGGGAAACAGAGGGAGGGAGACAGAGGGAGGGAGAGGGAGAAAGAGGGAGGGAGGCAGAGGGAGAAAGAGGGAGGGAGTCAGGGGGAGACAGAGGGAGGGAGAGGAAGACAGACAGAGGGAGACAGACAGAGGGAGAGAGAGGGAGACAGAGAGAGGGAGACAGAGGGAGGGAGACAGAGGGAGGGAGACAGAGGGAGGGAGACAGAGAGAGGGAGACAGAGAGAGGGAGACAGAGAGAGGGAGACAGACAGAGAGAGGGAGACAGAGAGAGGGAGGGAGACAGACAGAGGGAGGGAGACAGACGGAGGGAGGGAGACAGACAGAGGGAGGGAGACAGACAGAGGGAGACAGACAGAGGGAGGGAGGGAGACAGAGGGAGGGAGGCAGAGGGAGAAAGAGGGAGGGAGTCAGGGGGAGACAGAGGGAGGGAAAGGGAGACAGACAGAGGGAGAGAGAGGGAGACAGAGAGAGGGAGACAGAGGGAGGGAGACAGAGGGAGGGAGACAGAGGGAGGGAGACAGAGGGAGGGAGACAGAGAGAGGGAGACAGAGAGAGGGAGACAGAGAGAGGGAGACAGAGAGGGAGACGGAGACAGAGGGAGGGAGACAGAGAGGGAAACAGAGGGAGACAGAGAGGGAAACAGAGGGAGAGAGAGGGAGACAGAGGGAGACAGACAGACAGAGGGAGACAGACAGACAGAGGGAGACAGACAGACAGAGGGAGACAGACAGACAGAGGCAGACAGACAGAGAGAGGCAGACAGACAGCGGGAGACAGACAGAGGGAGGAAGACAGAGGGAGGGAGACAGACAGACAGAGGGAGGGAGACAGAGGGAGGGAGACAGAGGGAGGGAGGCCGAGGCAGAGGGAGGCAGAGGGAGACAGAGGGAGACAGAGACAGAGGGAGCGAGACAGAGAGAGGGAGACAGAGGGAGGGAGACAGAGGGAGGGAGACAGAGGGAGGGAGACAGAGGGAGGGAGACAGAGGGAGGGAGGCAGACAGACAGAGGGAGGGAGACAGAGGGAGGGAGAAGGGAGGGAGACAGAGGGAGGGAGGCCGAGGCAGAGGGAGGCCGAGGCAGAGGGAGGCTGAGGCAGAGGGAGGCAGAGGGAGACAGAGGGAGGGAGACAGAGAGAGGGAGACAGAGAGGGAGACAGAGAGAGGGAGACAGAGAGGGAGACAGAGAGGGAGACAGAGGGAGACAGACAGACAGAGGGAGACAGCCAGAGGGAGGGAGGGAGACAGCCAGAGGGAGGGAGACAGACAGAGGGAGGGAGACAGACAGAGGGAGGGAGACAGACAGAGGGAGGGAGACAGAGGGAGACAGAGAGATGGAGACAGAGGGAGGGAGACAGAGGGAGGGAGGCAGAGGGAGACAGAGGGAGACAGAAGGAGACAGAGGGAGAGGGAGACAGAGGGAGGGAGTCAGGGGAGACAGAGGGAGACAGACAGACAGAGGGAGACAGACAGACAGAGGGAGACAGCCAGAGGGAGGGAGGGAGACAGACAGAGGGAGGGAGACAGACAGAGGGAGGGAGACAGACAGAGGGAGGGAGACAGACAGAGGGAGACAGACAGAGGGAGACAGAGAGATGGAGACAGAGGGAGGGAGACAGAGGGAGGGAGACAGAGGGAGGGAGACATAGGGAGGGAGGCAGACGGAGACAGAGGGAGACAGAGGGAGAGGGAGACAGAGGGAGGGAGTCAGGGGGAGACAGAGGGAGGGAGAGGGAGACAGACAGAGGGAGACAGAGGGAAGGAGACAGAAGAGGGAGACAGAGGGAGACAGAAGAGGGAGACAGAAGAGGGAGACTGAGAGAGAGGGAGACTGAGAGAGAGGGAGACAGAGAGAGAGGGAGACAGAGAGAGAGGGAGACAGAGAGAGAGGGAGACAGAGGGAGAGGGAGACAGAGGGAGGGAGACAGAGGGAGGGAGACAGAGGGAGGGAGACAGAGGGAGAGGGAGACAGAGACAGAGGGAGAGGGAGACAGAGGGAGGGAGACAGAGGGAGGGAGACAGAGGGAGGGAGTCAGGGGGAGACAGGGGGAGGGAGTCAGGGGGAGACAGAGGGAGGGAGTCAGGGGGAGACAGGGAGGGAGAGGGAGACAGGCAGAGGGAGACAGACAGAGGGAGACAGAGGGAGGGAGACAGAGGGAGGGAGACAGAGGGAGGGAGACAGAGGGAGGGAGTCAGGGGGAGAGGGAGACAGACAGAGGGAGACAGATGGAGGGAGACAGACAGAGAGAGGGAGACAGAGAGAGGGAGACAGAGAGAGGGAGACAGAGAGAGGGAGACAGAGAGAGGGAGACAGACAGAGGGAGACAGACAGAGGGAGGGAGACAGAGGGAGGGAGACAGATAGAGGGAGGAGGGCGACAGACAGAGGAGGGAGACAGATAGAGGAGACAGAGGGAGGGGAACAGACAGAGGGAGACAGACAGAGGGAGACAGAGGGAGAGAGAGGGAGGGAGACAGAGGGAGAGAGAGGGAGGGAGACAGAGAGAGGGAGGGAGACAGAGAGAGAGAGAGAGAGACAGAGGGAGGGAGACAGAGAGAGAGAGGGAGACAGAGGGAGGGAGACAGAGAGAGAGAGAGGGAGACAAACAGAGTGAGTGAGACAGAGGGAGAGAGAGGGAGAGAGAGGGAGAGAGGGAGGGAGAGATAGAGAGAGGGAGGGAGAGATAGAGAGAGGGAGAGGGAGACAGAGAGAGAGAGAGAGAGAGAGAGAGGGAGGGAGACAGAGCGAGAGAGAGAGAGATAGATAGATAGAGAGAGAGACAGATGTGTGTATGCCAGGTCTGGTGGCTCAGTGGACGAAGGCGTCCGCTGCAGGGGCCTGTGTCCAACCTCATGGTCATAGTTTTTTTTTTTGCTCTAGCCCCGCCCCCCTCCCCCACTGACCCCGCCCCCACCAGTGCGGCCCTCGGCCACAAACCACACTGTAAATTTGGCCCCTGAGAGAAAGTTTGTGAGTACCCATGCGGTACATAATAAAAAACCATTGCAAGACGCTGCTCAGTTATTGGCTCTGGGTTCGTCGGGTTCTTGGTGAACCTACAAGTCCTATATATCCCCACAATCAGAAAGGTCTAGCGGATGTAATGGTATATTGATTTCAAACAACTGTCATAATTAGAAGAAGTTACAGGTGAAAACGTTGACACAAATGGCTGTTTTTTTCAACTAATTTTCAATTTTTCCTATATTTAACTGTTAGTTTCTATGAAGAAACCTTGAAGGATCTACACAAATGACCCCTTGCTGAATTCAGAATTTTGTCTACTTTTCTAAAATGTATAGATTTCCAGTATCCATTATTGCTTTCATACCCATATCTACCATTAACTGGAAAGAGGTTGAAAGCACAAAAAATAGCAAAAATAGGCTATGTCCCAGAAAAATGCCAAAACTGTGTAAAAATGTTGGTTTTCTGACAAAAGTCTGCTTGTCCCTGAAAGCTGGGAAGATGGTGATTTCAGCACCACAACCCCTTTTTTTATACCATTTGCAGGGAAAAAACCAGACGCTTTCATCTGTAGCCCTTTTTTCCCATTTTTCCCCCCCCCAAAAAAATGTTGCTGTATTTTGGCTAATTTCTGGGTCCCCTCAAGGGAAATCCACAAACCCTGGATGCCTTTAGAATCCCCATGATGTTGGGAAAAAAGGACGCAAATTTGGCGTGGATACCTTACGTGGTCAAAAAGTTACAGAGGCCTAAGCGCGAACTACCCCAAATAGCCAAAAAAAGGCTTAGCACAGGGGGGGGGGAAGGCCTAGCAGCGAAGGGGTTAAAAAAAGACAAAACTAATGGTGGCCTTAAATTCCCTGACTTCAAAACTTATCACTCTGCTTTTTCTCTAAAACAAGCTACCCGTTGGATCTCTTCTGAGGCTCTCGTGCATCCCCCAGTATGGATAAATATAGAAAAATTTCTCATCTTCCCTTTTGACTTTCGGGAAATCCATGCCTTCATGAATAATATTTCTTTTTTACGTTCTCCCATTATTTCCCATACTCGTAAGCTTTTACCTCCTCTGTTACCTCTCATCATCAGCAACCCATTTGGCACAATAAATCATTACGTATCAAGAATCGTACCATTTATTTGGAGATCTTGGAGATCTGAAGGTTTGCTTTGAATATATTAACTTTTGACTA
The DNA here is from genome assembly GCA_963921515.1 of Calotriton arnoldi. Classification (NCBI taxonomy): domain Eukaryota; kingdom Metazoa; phylum Chordata; class Amphibia; order Caudata; family Salamandridae; genus Calotriton; species Calotriton arnoldi. The sequence continues at coordinate 3,662,268 of CAWUFW010000553.1, read as the reverse complement.
ATGATCATGCCTACTACTTTCATTTCACAATACAACCTTCTACTTCCTCATGCTACCAACCTCCCCAATCTTCCTCTAGCATGGACTACTCTTTTTCCTATATTAGATACTTTCCCCTCTACATCCACTATATACAAGTGTTTATTATTACCCTCAGATAGACTCAAGTCAAGGACTGAATTGGCATGGGAAAAAGACTTAGTACAATGCTGACCAACTTCCATTTGGGATAAATTATGGCTTAAAATTCACAAAACATCAAGAGCTGCTAATACCACTCAGACTCTTTATTTTGTTTATAAACACCTATTACTTTCCCCTGCGACACTAGCATCTTTCTCACCGAATACTCCTTCTACATGTTGGTCCTGTTCCTGCTCCAATGCTGATTTAAAACATATGTTATTTAATTGCCCTAATATCCACCAGTTCTGGCAGTTAGTTTGGTCCCAAATTAAAAAGATTTTTAAAGGTAATATCCCCTTTTCTTTACTCAATATTTTCTTAGGCTCCTTGTAACCCCAATGGCCTCAATCATCATCAAATTTCAAGCTATTAGATGTATTGTTAGCTGTAGCTTTCCACTTAATAACCTCACATTGGAAGCAAACGGATAAAGTTACTTTTAGAGCTTGGTGGAATGCCATGTGTTTTCATCATAGACTTGACACCAATTATGGGGCATATTTACAAGGGCTTTATCTCCGCTTTTTTGGCTTAAAAAGCCAAAAAAGCGGAGATAAAACTATTGCCCTATTTACAAGAGGGTGCTAACATGCATAATCGCATGTTAGCACCCTTTTTCCCAACGCCTCCCTTTGCATCTCTAATGAGATGCAAAGTGGGCGTACCCTGGATGGACTACCTTGCAAATATCGCTGATGTTCACATTGCGATATTTACAAGGCTGCCCCAGCATTTTAGCACACGTTAGTTTTTGGAGAAAACCGCTGTTTTCTCCAAAAACTAACGTCTGCTAAAATGCAGACTTGGGTGGATTATGCTGATACGACCCTGTGGGTCGTATCAGCAAGGTTATTGCCGTTTTGCAGGGACCATCGCTGGAAAACCAGCGATGTTCCCTGCAAAACGGCAATAACCTCGCTATCTCTGGAATTTTTATCGCCCTGGAGAAACGCGTTGTTAATAACGCGCTACCAGGGCGATCAATTCCAGAGATAGCCTGCGATAACAAAATTATCGCAAAGCACGGCCAGCGATAATTATAGCTGGCCTTTGATAATATGCCCCAATGTTACCCCTATTTCTTTAGCGATTAAAAGAGATCTTTTATGGCTTCCACTTACCACATATTTATCCTTGTCCGCTTCTTCTATTGTTAAAGTTCTAACTGTAGCAGATGATGTATGGAAGCCACTGTAACTACACCATGTTGTCTTTTCCTTAATATATTAGAAGCTGTTTTATGCTTTTATATTTATACTATGATATTTAAATTTATGTATTAATGTGCCTACAGTGTTTATTTTCTTACCTCTTTTATCTTCAATTTTTGCAGAGTCATAATATATTGTTCCCTTTTCACCTCACACCTCCTTCCCCCTCCCTTTTTGAACTTATTCCCCTCCGCATACAGCATGTTAACGATAACCGTTGTATATCCTTGTTCTTTTATGATCTCTATGTTAATTAAGATTCATTATTTTTATTATAATGCTGTTCTTTTTTCTTGTGATTTTCAATAAACTCAAATATAAAAAAAGAAATGGGGGTCTCTAGTTGACAGAGGTAGGTACCTTTGTCCAAATAGGGACCCTTGCTTCTAGTCAGGGTAAGGGGGATACACACTTTAGATAACCCCCGCTCACTCCCTTGGTAGCTTGGCACGAGCAGACAGGCTTATCCCAAAGGCAATGTGTAGTGTATTTGTACCAACACTCACAGTAATACAGTGAAAACACCACAAATGGACACCACAACAGTTTAGAAAAATAAAATATCTTTATCTAAACTAAACAAGACCAAAATGACAAAAATCCAACATACACAGTTAAAAATATGACTTTCAAAAGGTTTCAAGAACTTGTACCATAGAAAACTATGGATGCGTGACTTTTCACCAAAGTACCTGTAGATGCGTCAAAGTTCACAAGCCAAACAGCTGCAGCGTCGGAAAACAAAGAGAAGGGACACTCCTGAGACCTTGGGGAGGCGATGCGACAGTCCCACTGCACGCAGAGGAAGGGTTGTGTCGAATCCGGTCTGTACGGGGAATGATGTGTCGATTCTTCGTGACGGTTCCGGTCCGCGGGTGATGTGTCGGAAGAACTTGCCGCAGAGGTACGATGTGTGGAAATCCGGGATGCGTCGGCGATAGATGCGGTGGCGTTGAGCGGCGCTGTGTCAGTCCTCTTCAGCCGCGATACTTCGATGCGTCGATTTTAGCAGTTCTTCGTGTTTCTTCTTTCTTCTAGCTCCCAAACAGCAGCAACAACCTCCAGAGGCCCAAAACTGACACAGGCACCTCTTGACAGGCTAGAACTCACAGCAGCAGAGTGCAGGGGAGCTGGTGGTGAAGTCTTTGTGTCCCTGAGACTTCAGAACAGGAGGCCAGCTCACTTCAGGCCCTTGGAGATCTCCTTCAAGCAGGGGACACAGCACACAGCAAAGACCTTCTCCTTCCCTTAGCAGAAAAAAGCAACTGCAGGTCAACCCCAGACACACAGCAGGGGCAGTACTTCTCCTCAGTCTCTCCAGCTCTTCTCCTTGGCAAAGGTTCCTCTTGAATTCCAGGAATGATCTAAAAGTCTGAGGTTTTAGGTCTGATACTTATACCCCAAAATGTCTTTGTTCTCTTTGTGCAAGGGGCTCTGAGCCCAGTTCAAACCAGTTCTGGGGGGGCACTCTGCAAGTGCACAACAACATCCATTGTCAGTGTGAACCTTGGGTCCAGACACATCACAGGGGGGTGGAGCCAGCATTGTGGAAGGCAGGCACAGCCCTATTCAGGTACAGGTGCTACTCCTCCCACCACTCCAAATGCAGGTCAGGCCTATCCAGCCTAGTGCTGACTCATCCAGACTCCTGGAGCCACTGCATCTCCCCAGCCCCTGTCACTCCAAAGCCAGACAGTCATCCACAAACAGGCAGAGGCACACAGGATGGTTGAACAAGAAAATAGCCACTTTCTAAAAGTGGTATTTTCAAACACTCAATTTATAAAAACATCTTTACTAAAAGATGTCTTATCAAATTCTAGTTCAGGGACCCCTAACTCCATTTTTCTATCTTATCTCTATGGGAAGATATGCTTGCAAAATGTCACAAAGTATTCCCCATTCTATCCCATAGGGCAAGATAGCCTTTCAATAGTGAAAAACGAAATTGGCAGTATTTCACTATCAGGACATGTTACACACACCAGTACATGTCCTACGATTCACATACACTGCACCCTGCCCAGAGGGGTACCTTGGGCCTACCATAGGGGTGCCCTATTAGTAAGAAAAGGAAAGGTTAGGGCCTGGCAAGTGGATGAACTTGCCAAGTCGACATGGCAGTTAACAAACTGCGCACAGGCACAGGGGTGGCAGGCCTGAGACATCTTTTCAGGGCTACTCATGAGGGTGGCACAATCAGTGCTGCAGGCCCACTAGTAGCATTTGATTTACCAGCCCTGGCACACTCAGTGTACTTTACTAGGGACCTACTGGTAAATCAAATATGCCAATCATAGAATCACCAATCACAATAACAATTTACACAGACAGCATATGCACTTCAGCACTGATCAGCAGTGGTAAAGTGCCCAGATTCCTATAGCCAACAAACACAGGTCAGGAAAAAATAGGAGGAAGAAGCAAAAAGTTTGGGGATAACCCTGCAAAAAGGGCCATTTCTAACAATTATAATTATTGATGATTTTTTGACAAAGGCGATACATCTGCTTTATCTATGTAGATATGCTGAGTCAGTTGGCCTGACCCTAGAAATTCACTGAAAAAACAAAGGTTAAAGTGATGTTATAGTTACATAGGGTAATGATATCTTACCTTGCATTAAAAAAACCTTAGAAATTCACTGAAACAAATAAAGGTTAGAGGGACATTTTAGTGAGGTGAAAATGTCAGTTAAAACATACAGAGGCATATTTAGAAAGCCCCTATCGACACAAGAACGTCACCTTTAGTAATGTTCCTGTGGCGATATGTGCTTTGCCTTATTCACAAGGCAGCGTTAAGCCACTTAACATGGCTTAAAGCTACCTTGTAAATAAGGCACCCTTTCACACTGTTCTTAGCGTGAAAGGGGAGGGCAATGGGTGTTGCTGTGGGCGTTCCACAGCAACACCCATTGATTTTGACCCTGCCACCTATTTACAAGGGCAGCGTAAATAGGAGGCAGCGCCAAAATGAAGACCAGGGAAAACCTGGTCTTACCCTGGCAAACGAGGATAAATGTTTATTTTCTCCTCGTTTTTGCTGTTTCCATGTGTGCTGCGTTGTGCAGCACACATGGAAACAACAAAACGCCAATGATTGTTTATGTGAAGGAAGGTATACCTTCCTGCATATAAACAATCATTTTTAAAAAATGATGTTTTGCAACTTCTAAGTGTGCTGCATTGAGCAGCACACATAGAAGTTACAAAATAGCATTTAATGATTGTTTATGTGCGGGAAGGGACACCTTCCTGCACTTAAACAATCTCCCCTGCATGCAAACACCCTTGCGCTATGGTGCAAGGGTGCCTGCATTGGCGCTGGGCTGCTAAATTTAGTGCCAGCGCAGGGGGAAATGCAGGACTGCACCATATTCTTGTGAATATGGTGCAGCCCTGCATTTTGGAAGTGGCGGAGCATGTTGTTACCCTTCTCCACTTTCATTGTAGATATGCCCCACAGTTTCAAATAAACACAACCACTGACCATTGTAACTATTGCTCGTGTCCTAAAGTAACTATATCTTGCTAACTTGCACCCTCGCCCTGCACTGCTTATGGCCTCACATATAACTATAACTGGTACATTTCAGTGATTTTGTTAGTTTAAGATAGTGGGCCAGATGTATGATTCTTACAATTTGCAAGTCGCAAATTGCGTCATTTTGCGAATCGCAATTTGCGACTCGCAAAATGTAATTTACAACAGTGTCTCAGACACAGTTTGCGAATCCTAATGGGGTCGTAAATTGCATGCCTCATTAATATTCATGAGGCAGATGCAATTTGCGACCCCATTGGGAATGGCTAGCACTCCCAGCGATGGTGGCCTGCTGGGATCAGCAGACCACCATGTATGTGACTGCTTTTTAAATAAAGCAGGTTTTTTTTTTTAAATGCAGCCCGCTTTCCTTAAAGGAAAACGGCATGCATTTAAGAAAGAAAAATTAAATGTTTCAGTTTCATTTTTTAAGAGTAGGTAGTGGTCGGTGAGACCACTGACTGCGCTTAAAAAATATTTTCGCATCCATTCACAAATGGGAAGGGATCCCCTGGGGACCCCTTCCTGTTTGCGAGTGGCTTACCACCTACTTGAAGTAGGTGGTAATCTGCAAGTGTTTTGCGACCGCAATTGCGCTTGCAAAACAATGGTACATACTATTGGGACTCGCTATAAGGAAGGGATGCTTTGGCATTCCCCTACCTAATAGCGAGTCGCAACCACTACTTTTTCCAGTCGCTAATAGGTTACCGACTTGCAAAATAGGGTTTGTAGATGAGCCAGACCTATTTTGCAGTTGCAAACGGGTCGATTTCCCATTTGCGACCGCAAAAAACGGTCATTCATCTGGCTCAGTATGTTTTAACTGATATTTTCACCTAACTATAACGTCCCTTTAACATTTGACCAACTTGGGCAATACCTGGTACAGCAATGTATATTCAATAGGAAATGCCTATTTATGTGTTGCTAATAACTTTAGTACCGTTTAAGGAATCGCCACGAAACTTTCACAAAAATTGCTACGTTTTCACTAGTTTATGCATGGAAAGTTTCGGAGTGTTCTGCCAAGCAAAAGATGAGAAAAAGGAAGGGCCCCAAAACACGAGGAGAATGGAGTAGATGTGAGCCTGTTTTGTCAGTAGTATTACTGGAGTAGATGACGTGTATCTTTGGTGAATAGCAATTGTGTCACTCTTTTCTGAGTGTGCTTTAGTATTTGCAGGTCCCTCATTACACACACTCAAATTCAAAATGTACTGAAATTATTAACAAATATACTTTAAGAAATAATCCAAAGTATCACAGAGACACTTGGGGGGGAGATTTTCAAAAAAGTCGCGCAGTCCCCCGCGAGGCTGCGCTGCATTGCGCGACAAGGGAGGGAGCAGGAGAGCGCCATATCTTCAGAGATATGGCTCTCTCCTCCCCCTTCCCTTGCGCCGGCGCTGATTTCAGCTGCCATGCGCCATGCACACACCTTAGCACCGCAGCGCTAGGGTGTGTGCATGAGTGTACATATGTTTTGTACAGGAAGGCTACCCTTCCTGTTCAAAATACTATGCAAGGCACGATGAAAAGCTTTTCCCACTTTGCATACGTGCTGCACAGTGCAGCACGCATGGAAAGTCGGAAAAGCACGGAGAAATTAAAGCATTTCTCCTGTTAGCGCCTCCTTTGAAGGGGCGTTAACTTTTGGCGCAAAACCATGTTTACAGATATTTGTAAATATGGTTTTGCGTCAAAAGGCATGGGTGGTTGCATGGGAACGCCCATGTACCACCCATGTAATGCCCCCTCGGCGCAAAGTAATGCAAAGCAGTGCTTCGCACTACTTAAAGGGTGCTATCCAGCGCAAAACAAGTTTTGCACTGGAAAGAATATAGCAAAAAACAAAATCACGCTGGTTAGCATCACTTTTGTGACGCTAAACAAGCGCAAAAGTTTTGAAAATCTCCCTCTTGGTGACTGCTCTACTCCGAATTCCCTCCCCAAAACGTACCAGTAAATGCATCAGACCTTGGCACGATTCTGATCAAATCAACCCTACCACCTCTAAGAAAACTCTTTTCCCCTCATAAACAACTCTCTCTCCAAAGGTGAGTTTTTAGGATAGCTTCTGGTTTCTTAAGGTTGGCAAGATCATTATCCTTAAGACCTCAAACTCTGATCTAAGAAATGTAAAAATGTTCCAGCCATTACTGGTCTCCCATTTTTGAGAAACACCATGAAAGGTGCATATCCATGTGGCTAAAAAGGTGTACCTTGGACACTCATCTTTCAGACAGGGATGTGGCTGACAAACTCTCATCCTTTCACTAGCCGATGATGCCCTTTGTGTCTGGAATTAATGTCAGGCATGCCTGCTGGTAGTACTTGAATTGTTAGTAATATCTTCCAGGGCACTTTGAAAAGTTGCATGCGTATCTCAGGCAAAGTGCGGAAAGAGTTTGCCTCATTTCTGAAAAACTGCTCTCAGTTTGCCATGATAGAAGACACCAAAGGGCATATTTAGGAGCCCTAGTGCGTCGCTCTTGCACCATACAACATGGTGCAAGAGCGATGCAACTCAAAAAAGAAATTTATGAGACCAAGCAAGTCCATCTTGCATGGGCCTGTATGGCTTCATAAATCTCAAGTAATGTAATGCAGTGCAAATCGCTGCATTGCATTACTCTGTGCCAGGGAGGCGTTTCCATGAATGTTTTGTGGGTGTTCCCATGCAACAACCATGGATTTTGACACATTCTCAGATTTACAAGATCAGGTAAACCTGGGAATGCACTAAAAAGATACGCCACCCTAGGAGAGGCGTAACAAGTGTGGCGCCGCGGCCAGGGCGACTGACGCTGGGGATCACGGTTTGATCCCTGGCTCCGGCGGCAGGGGTCTGCCCAGCACCATGCGACTCTGGGCAATAGCTCGCTTAATCTTCCCAACGGCCCCCAGCGCCGAGATACCCCTTCGGGGGTGATTCATGCGCTATACAAGTACTGGATTTACATTTACATTTACATTCATGATTTTGTACTGAATCTGTTTTCAAGAATGACATATACAGCAACTCTTAGAAAGGTTCCCTGGAGGGAAGAGAGAGGCAAGATGGTGGCAGCGTGATTACAGCAGCAGCAGCTCCTTCCCCCCGCTCCGCTCTGCGCTTTGTGCCCTGCGTTCCATCGAGCATAACAGAACACACTTACCTGATTTCACGGACTTGAGGATTTCGTTTGAGGTTTCGTCCGGATCTGCCTCGACGGCGCCCGGGGTCCAGGGTCTACACGGATGTCCTGGCTGGGACTGGGCAGGTGATTTGGGACAGCAGCGCCGGCTGAGATTTCGGACTCCTGCGTGCATAGAGGCGGAAAGGGCGGTGGTGGAAAACCGATAGACGCACTGGTGGGAATTGCAAGGTCATTGAGCACCACCTGGTGGGTGCTGGCAAGAATTGCAGTTAAAGTGGGACATAGGCTGTCTTTACAGAATTTCTGCAACACAACAAGTTATAATTTGGTGTTTGGGAGGATGCCACCCAAATCGGCAAAGCAGTAAGAGGGGCACAGGCCACACCGAGACCCAGAAAAATAAAGGAAGGCGTTCAGGAGGTTCCGGCCTGAAGTGGGACTATTCACACACAAGAATAACCGGCCCAATGGTTTCGACAACCGAACAGTCGGTATCTCCCACTGGTGCACCTCAGGCAAAGGGAATAACAGATATGAATTCTGCATTGAGTATGATATTGGATACTATAAAAGAACATCGTGCTGAGACTCGGGCTGATGGAAAAAAAGCAAGGCAGGCTTCTAAAAAACTGGAGGGGGCAATACGGAAAGTCGGAAAAACCTGTGCAGAGATCGGGGAGCGGATGAACCTTTTGGAAGAGAGAACAACAGTGGTCGAAAAGGAGCTGTCCGACATTAAAGAGGATACCAGATCCCATGATGCACAGCTCACTGATGCGATGTGGAAGCTGGAGGACATGGAAAATCGTATGAGGAGGAACAACCTCTGCTTCATAGGGATAAAAGAAGGCTTGGAAGGGGAGGACATTTGTTCCTTCATTGTAAATCTCCTTAAGGATTCCTTCCCCGAGCTCACAGGGTGGGAATGGGAGCGGGAAGTCCAGAGGGTCCACAGGTTCCCCTTCAACAGACATATAAATTCTGGTAGAGACACAACCCAACCAAGAGCCATATTAGTTTTTTTGGGTAATTACATACTTAGGCAGGCTATTTTTGAAAAAGCCCGACCTGAGGCCAGACGGCAATATAAAGAGTCCTCTTTTTTTGTACGTCCAGATTTTTGTCATGTCACCGTGGAGCGTAGATGGCGACTTTGGCAAATGATTAAGCCTTTTCAGGATGCTGGGTTTGAGGCTTTTTTACTCTCTCCTGCTAGGCTGAAGATGATTGTAAGAGGAGCGGTTACGTTTTTCACCTCTGAAATTCAGACTAGAGAGTATCTAGAGCAAAGCCGGTCAGATAAAAGAAATGTCTGAAGTATCAATGTAATTGTGGGGTTAATTTAAATAAGAATGTCCTTCACTTTTTCTCTTTTTTTTTTTTTTAATGTCAGTAAAAGGTCTTATATGCATCTTTCTTACTATGTGTTCTTTATTCCTCCCCTTTGTTTTTTGTTTTTTGTTTTTTTCTCTTTCCTTCTTTTTTTCTTATTGACGCTTTTGGTTTGATAAAGAGCGGAGAGAGCTTAGGGGGTGGGAGCGCTGTGATGTTCTTTCCTGTCTTCATCACGCAGACCTTTTTTTGTCTGGCTGCCTCTAAGGGTAGGGGAGGGAGGGGGGGAGAGGGGGTGTTGGGGGAAGGCACAGGGGGGCTATGGCGGCTAAGAGAAGTGTAAATTGCAGCAGAAGCAAGAAGCTTATTACGGGTATTATTTTACATGGTTACTAACGGTTAGAGAGCAGCTTGGAAGAAAGATCATACAAGACGGTTCGCAGGATCAGTATAGTATTAATTCAGATATGGTAGCACAGCTGGAAACAATCTTTTCCGGGAACAATGGCTAAAGTTCGGATAGCGTCTATAAATATATGTGGGCTCAACGATGGGGCTAAGAGGAGGAGGATACAGGAAGATCTCAAGGTGTTAAAGGCAGATATCTATTGCCTGCAGGAGACCCATATTGCCAGGAATGATAGCAACCTACTTAATTCCCTGGGGCTGAAGGTAGCAGCCTATACTACACAAGATGTGAAGACTAAGGGAGTCGCAGTCCTCATTAAAGGTAGTGTCATTAAATCTGGTAGGAAAGCTGTCGATAGGAATGGTAGATGGGTATTATTGGAATGCAGGCATACAACCGGTTCTTTTACACTATGTACAGTCTACGCCCCTGTTCTAGATGACCCAGGGCTATTTTTTTCTTGGCCAATGAATTACCATCTTGGCCAGCCCCGTTTGTGGTGTGTGGGGATATGAATCTCAATGGGTCTAGAGACACTCCGGGAGACACTCCAGGAATAGGAGGGACGTCTAGTAAAGGGCGGAAGCCACATTCGATGAGGGCGTTTAAAAATCTTGTAACAGATATCGGTTTGGTAGATGTTTGGCCTAAACTTAGAGCTCCTGAGCCCGGCTATACTTTTTATTCAGCCCCACATGGCAAGTTTGCCAGACTGGACTACTTTTTAACCTTGCCATGTATACTTCAAGAGGCACGAATAGAGCTCTTCCCCAGAGTCCTGTTCGACCACAACCCGGTAGTCCTAGAGGTCTCCGTTAAAGGCATAAGAAAGGAATATTCTAGATGGACTTTTGAGAGGGCTCTGCTGTCAGATCAAAAATGTGTTGAATATATGGAGGTCTGGATCAAGGAGTTTTTTGATAATAATAGTGGTAGTGCCCCCCCAGGAATGGTATGGGATGCTTTTAAAGCGGCAGCAAGGGGCGAGATTTTGCAATATTGCTTGAATGAGCGAAAAAAAGAGGTAGAACAGATTAAACAGTTTCATCAAAAACTTGCCCAACTAGAAACAGAATTGATTAGTACAGTGTCACATGGTGGGGAGGTGGTAAGAATTTTGAGTTCTATTAACATTACCAAAGCTTGCCTGAATGATTTTAATACTGAGAGACTCGCGGGATTGCTATGAATATAGCGAGACGGTGGGCAGATTACTGGCAATCAAAGCTAGACAACAGGTGGCAGCAGGATATATAGACCGGATTAGAAATATGCAGGGTAAAGTCGTGACAGAGCCTGCTGAGATTAGAGAGGCTTTCAGAGAATTTTATGAAGACTTGTATTCAGTTCCATCTAGCGATGGCTCAAATTTGGAAGTACAGGAGTTTGAACCGATTGGAAGGGTCCCACAGGAAGAGGCTACCCGGCTTGGGGCAGAAATTACACAGGAGGAGCTATCTAATGCTTTACAAGCCCTTCCAGCGGGCAAGGCATCGGGAACTGACTGCATTCCTATAGAGTTTTACAAAGTTTTCGTCAGTGAGATATATTGTCCTATGCTTAGTTTATTTCAGGAGATCAAGGAAGGGGCCACACCGCCGAGCTCCTGGGGTATCGCGAACATCGTTATTTTTTTTAAAAAAGGGTAAAGATCCAACGAACTTAGGCTCATATAGGCCTATAACGCTGTTAAACAGTGATGCTAAACTTTATTCTAAGATCTTTGCTACACGTCTGAATTCTGTTATGCACCATCTTGTCTCAGTATGGCAGCATGGTTTTATACAAGGAAGAGGGACGGTAGATCATGTTAGGAGGTTAATTACACTCTTAGATGCTACGGAGAGCGCTGCTAAACCTATGGGGGTAGCCTTTTTAGACGTGGAGAAGGCCTTCGACAGGGTGTCATGGAATTTCTTATGGCAGACCCTTAAGGCTTATGGGCTAGGGGAACCATTTGTGAAAGCAATACAGGTCTTATATGCCAACCCTGTAGCAAGATTACGAATTATGGGGGAAGAGACAGCTCTTTTCTCAATCGGCAGGGGAACAAGACAGGGCTACCCTGCTTCCCAATTACTGTTTGCCCTGTATCTAGACCCCCTCCTTAGGCGTATGGAGGCCTCTACCGAAATTATTCGGGTCAGTCTGCAAGGCGGGGACACCAAGCTACTGGCTTACGCTGACGACGTGGCTATCATCTCATCTGATCCAGCCCATGCGGTTGAAAGCATTGCTGAAGGCTTTGGGACGCTATTGGGCTTTTTATTAAATAAAACTAAAACGCAGATTGTGACAAATAGATTCGTCACAAGTATGGAGACTAGAACTGTTGAAAAAGCGGTCTATTTAGGCATCACTATCACGGCTAAGGTGGACGATATAGTAGACTTAAATATTACCCCTATAATGGGGAAAATTAAAAAAGACCACCAACGCTGGGATAATTTGAAACTGTCAATTGTTGGGAGATGTAATCTCATCAAAATGATGATCCTGCCAAAACTTTTGTATATTTTTCGTGCGATTCCTTTAGAAATTCATAATTCTTGGTTTAAGCAAATAGAGAAGGAGGTGGCTAGGTTTATTTGGTGCTATCAGAGGACTAGGAGAGCGAATATATACCTCTCCCTTCCCAGGGATAGAGGAGGATGGGGGCTCCCGCATTTTAAATTATATTATTTAGCGGCTTCATTTCAATACTACTGGCCTCTCTTTGGAGTCAAGGAAAAGGACAGGGGGGATTCTGGTCAAGTACCAACAATATATGAACTATTGATAGGCGCCCGGGCTAATGGGTGTCTTTTGAAATTCTATGAAGCAAGTTATTTTAAGAAAACGCGCTTCAAGGTATTGATTGCTGCCTTCCGCAATTGGGTAGGCATAAGGAAGAAACTTGGGGTAGGTAGATACAATCGTTACTCTCCTATAATCGGGAATGACCAATTGCCCAGGGCACTACAAGATACATGTCTGGTAAGGTGGGGTAACAGTGGTGTATATAGGATAGGGGATCTATTAGCTGGGGATCACATAACATCATTTGAGACTATTAGAGAAAGGTTTGATGTCGGATCCCGGGATTTCTTTAAATTTTTACAGCTGAGAGATTTTCTGCTTAAAAAGGCAGGCGGTGCGGCAGGGTTTGGACAAGTACCCCTGTTGGAATTACTAACTAGTAATACCAGACCCTCAATTACACAAATATATAGGTGTTTGCAGGAAGGTGTGTCGGATGACTTGAATAAACATGGGCTGAAATGGCAGGATAGGTTGGGAGTCGAGGATTCTTACTTTATGAGATCATTAGAACTGTGGGACACTGTACTGTGCTCTGCCAATCTGCGGGCTCAGCATTTTAAGACTTTATTTGATTTATATATTACACCTGCGAAAATTGTGAAATGGGGTGGTACTGAGGGGACCTCTTGTTTCAGATGCTCAACATTTGGAGCTGATTTAGTGCATATTTTTGCCACTTGTCCCTGTATAGAATCTACCGGTCGTGAAATCACAAGTTTTTTACAACAGATTCTCAATGTGATGTTACTTTAACACCACAGCTGATGTTGTTAAGGGTATATGATACAGCTGGCAATGAAGGGGAAGAAATTATTTTTATAGCTATGGCAGTTCTTAGGTTATGTGTTGCCTCAGCTTGGCTCGATCCACAACCCCCAACCTTCCAGCAGTGGAAGGGACGATTTTTACATATATATACTTTAGAAAAGGCACTCTATGAAAGGAGAGGCAGAAAAGGCAGAATTAAAGGGAACAGAATCTGGGGCCCCTTTTCCACCTGGATTGCTTCCTTTTTATGAACTGAAACTCCTTCCTTAAGTATTAGATTGCTCTCTAACTAATGATCTTTTGTTATTGTGCATAATGTATTACTCGTTCGTTTTTTGATGATCAAATGAAAATTGGTAATTTATGTTTGGAATATATGTACAGGTAAACACTGCTGCTATTACACAGCTTTCTTTATACAGTAAAAAAAAAAAGAAAGGTTAACAAAAAGAAATGAATCTGATTTCAAGGCTGTGGTCCAATCCCTGGTGCTATTAGAGGACTAAGGGAACATGTCACTCACTGGACTCTGAAAACGTAGGTTGCCACCTTTAAACACAGCTCTGCATGTAGATTCCAGACTGTGCTTAAACACCTGCTCTTATGACCATGACAACTGTCATGCACTCACTAAATTGACTCCCACTGAGGATGGTTGCATGTTTAAGGCATCATACCTAGCCTAAAATGCTGTCCATTCAGAAACACAAATATCAGCAAACTAACCATGTAACATGTTAAATACCAGTGGTGCAAATGGTGCAAAAAAAAGACTTGCTTTGCCCTGAGTTCCCACCTCCAAAAAGCAAAGATACCTCTCCTAATCCTTCTCATGGTGTGGCCCCTAAATTTCGATTTGTTTCTCTTATGGACCATTTCTGTATTGCAGAGGAAGACGTGTGAGAACCAGTCTCTAATGCCCATTCCTCTGGCCACGTTTCATACCTGCAGTGTATGAAGGTGACCTTTCTTCATTTGCTTGAGGGAGTTGCCACATACAAATGATCCATCATTGCTAATGATAATCTTTAAACTCTCATGGGTCATGTTATGGACACAGGTGCACAGACAAAGAGGCTCTTCCATGCAAGAGAGTCCGAGGACCTACCGGGAAAACTATCTGCAAGTGGGTCCTCCCTCACCAGACTGGCTGGGTCCTAATTCTGCATAGACGGGTTCCACCATCACCCGTCCATATTTCACTGCTCCATTCTGTCAACTAAATCAGTGAGTTAGTGCTCGGGCTGGAGAGAGTACTATATTTGTGCAATTGGGTATCTGAAGTATGCCTGGGCGTAATTTTAATTACGCTGGAGTAATCGGAGTAATTTTAGTAGTTGCGTATTACTCTTGTGATGCGTCCTTACAGAAATTATGCAAGTAGGCCAGCTTGAGTAATTTGGGGCAAAAATCCTAGAACAGGACACATGAACAATTAACTAAGAGACCGAGAGAAGCTTCTGGCTGCTGCTCTTCAAGTGCTTTAGCATTTAGTGCTATTTTCTTAGTACAAAAGGCATGCATCGTCAGGCCCATTTTGGACACAAGGATGCATTTTGCTCTAAGAAAATATCGCTAAATACTGGATCACGCTGGATTACGCTTCTTGCATAATTATGAGTAATTTTGCGCTAAATACGAGTATTTATGCTAGAGCTAATTATGCCAGTTAAGCCCCCCCCCCCAACCTGAAGTCGCATCTATTGAACAAATATCTCTCATAAGCAGTCTAAAATCTTCCCATTTAAATGCTCCAAAGTTTTTAAGTTTTGGTCAATGATGTATCTCCTGTCCATGCTAGCTCCAGGACTATCCAGAAAATGGGGTTTGTTTCTAAACTGTATGTTGGTAAAATAATTTGCTGTCTATGTATCTTGACGAGAATTCAATAAATTGTTTTGCATGTTCTACTGTTGTACTGTTCTATTTTCTGTTTCTCTCAATCCAGCACTATAGAAACCAGCAAAACACCAACCATATCGAAACTAATGACCATAAACTCTGAGGTTCCTTGAAGGTATTCTGTGTATTCCTCCATTCCCTTCGGGTTTACTTCACGTGACCTAGAACACAATGCCATTTTGCTGCCAAAGACATGATACCCCTAAAAAGTCATTCAGAAATGTCCCTGAGCAAACATGCATCAGAGACTCACAGCAGCAGTAATGCATTTTTGAGGCTGTGGAAAATCGCCTTTGGGTCTTCCTATCACTGAGAACGGCTGGACTGTTTGCTGATTAATGATATAAATTAAACCAGCAGATAAAAGAAAAGCGAAGACATTAGTTCCTCTGGTTTTATTTGATTTTCATAATAGAGCTGCTATGGCAAGGAGATGTCGAGCAGCTCGGGCAATGACAGGACAGAATAGCAGACTGCCCACGCCAGTCATTTCTGTATTAAAGTACTGCACCTTCTTGGATTCTGATGCCTAATCTAATTTAGGGGATGCTTCCTCTGAGACCATATAAATGCAATACCATTAGAGCACAGGTTATGACAGCCAGCAGCACTTAAAACCAGATTTTCATTTGTTAGTTACCGTTTCCCCTATGACGATGTTCATCTGTCACCCTCACATTGTTCTATTTCTTGAAAGAACGCATAATTAGGGCATTAGCCTGGATAATAGTGTCACGATTTCATTTTACACAGGCTCAGGTGATGTTTTCATAGCAAGACAGCTTAATGTTTCAACATTTGCAATTTGAAAAAATCTACTGCAGTATAGCCCCTGCATGTCTCGCTTCCGGTGTAGCTGGGAAAGAGAAAACCTGTGCATTGGTGATTCACATAGACAAGATGTCTCTGTGCACATAGAAAGCAGGGATTCGTTTGGGGCGTGTGCGCGGAAGGATAATGGGTGCAAGATACATTAAAATGTATTTCTGAAGATGAACCAAAATGACCATGTTGCAGAATAATGTCTCGAACTGGTTCAAGTTCATTTGCTGTTTTGGGATAAAAGGATAAAGCCCAACATAACAGGGGCCGTATTATGCAATGTGATTGTTTGCGCCCGGCGCACCTTTTAAAAGGGGCGCCGTGCGCAAACAATCACAATGCGCCCTATTATGATGTATGCGCTGCCCCCAGGGCAGCCGCGAACTCATGCTGCCCTGGGGACAGCTCATTCATGTGAAAACACGGAGCAGCTACTCCGTGTGTTCACAGTGCAGGCGGCACCCGCCTGCACTTTTACAGGGTAATAGAGATCCCCTTGCAGGCGGGTGCAGTCAGTGACTGCACCCGCCTGCAAGGGAATGTCTGGGGGGTCCATGGGACCCCCTTTACCCTCTGCAGTGGGCTGCTGTGACTGACAGTGCGCCACCTTTTAAATTGCGCGCTGTCAGTGCGCTTCCTGGGGGCTCCTATGACTCTGCGCCTGCTTCTGTAATATGGCGCGGGCGCAGAGTCAAAGGAATTCCCTCATTTACATAGGGCACGCTCCTATGCAAATGAGGGAACACCCTCTGAGGGTAGCACTGGCGCTTTAAGTGCGCCAGCGCTATCGGTATTATAGAAGGGGACACACAAGCGTCTGCAACCCCTACTATAATACCAAAGTGCCCCGCCCGGGGCACGCAAAGCGGGCACATACGCCTGTTGCGCCCCCGGGGCACTTATTGTAATACGGCCCCAAGTATTTTAGAACAGCAAACAATCCTCTTGACCCATCCTGTCAGGAAGACCCTGACCTCTCCGAATCTATGACCTTTGTCAACTGTATGGGAGGAAAACACTTCACACAACAGGTGACCGTATACGATGGAAGAAAGGCACATTTGACTTAGGCAGGAAAATGGTAACTTTCTAAAAGGATTTTTTAAGGAACAAGGGTCCCTTATTTGTAAAACTAGATAAATAGAAGTACGTTGAGGTCTATGTACAGTGTTGAAATGGACAGTCGAAATGTTTATTTAGTTAAAAATTAGCAACGCATTAATAGAGTGCGAAAACAAACACAAAAAAGTTACAAATCTTCCAAACTCAGGCATTACTTCATGTGACTACAATGAAAACACAATAGTCATGTCACATATGATCTTAAGTACCTATGCTCATAGGAACAAATACAAATCAACAATTTGCGTCATGGTACTGTGGTCGATGATGTCATCATCAGGACATAAAAAAATTATGCCTGAGAGAAACTTGTGTGCTAGAAATGAACAAATGACAAAATCAAAGGATTGGGGATAAGTAGGGAAAAAGAGGGGAGAGAAGAAAATGGGTTAGAGATATTTCCTGCATGTTAGAGATGGGATTTCTGGTTGGTTAGGGCATGCGCTTAAGTCAGGCAGAAACCACCACTCTAGTCAGGGCAAGGGAGTTACACACCAAAGATAACCGCTGCTCACCCCCTTGGTAGCTTGGCAGATCAGTCAGGCTTATCCCAGAGGCAATGTGTAAAGCGTTTGCGTAATGCACTCACACAGCAGTGACACACTAGGCATACCACAAAAGAAACTCTACACAATGTTATGTAAAAATAGCCTTTGTATTATCCATAAAACACTTTAGAACCTAATGACATATATACACTGTGCCACCTGGCACTTGGTATGACTTTACAGGGATTATATACACTACAGGGCCAATCGGGCCACTGCCATAACATCACAACTCACAGTTAGTGAAGACAACCAGTAACAACTGGTAAGGGTACACTTGGCATAAACACATAGCATTACCTAGGATAGCATATTATGCAAAACATAATCAGCAGTAGTGCAGTGCATCATTTCCACAACACATCATGCCCCTCTTAGGCATAACCATAACTCACAATATGCCACCCTATCCCTGGGAGCCCACTGGCCACCAACACATTTAGGGCGCCGAAGCACCGGCCCCTTCTGTCCCAATCGACAGTCCCAGCTCTTCTGCGCATACCACCTGGACTACGTGGTAGTCCAGAGTAGTTCCTTCCTACTTGGGGACTACTAGTACTCCTCCTCTTCCTGAGTGAGGAGCGGGGGGGCCTCTGTCGAGGTTTACCCCAGATTGCCCAAAACACCACAATGCAAGGGGGCGGGGTGCAACTCACCTTGTCTCCCCACACTGGAGAATGCCCCCGATGCTGCAGTAACGCAGCAGCCACCCGCCATCAGGCGGCACAGCCCCGACAATGCCAAGAGAGGCCCAACAATCCTTGTTAGGGGCCTCTCACTAAGGCTAGTTACCTGTAATCATGCAGAACCGCTGCACTGGTCTTCAAAATGACTGCGGCTGGCGCGAGGGTCGTCTCCCTACGGAGCGAACTCTCTGTCGACTCTGGCTCCTTCTCTCAGGCACCCAGAGTCCGAGAGGCTCCAACGTGATCTCCCCGCCAGCCCCACCCACAACCAGGTGTCCTCCGCCTGACTTCCGGCTCTGGCTTTGCCTTCTCCTGCCGGCCCCGCCCATGATCAGGCTCCTTCCGCCTGACTTCTGGTTCGCGGGCTGCTCTCGAGATTCCAGCTCAGCTGCTCTGGCCGGCTCCACTCACAACCAGGCTCAGCCTGGCTTCCGCCCTCGACCACAAAATACGGAGCGAAGCCTCCGCAACGTCTTGGCCCTGGCAATGCCACCCAACACACGCTCCACGGCCACACGCTGCACCGGGCACCAGGCACAAGGAAAAGTAGAGCGCTCACCCTGCACTTGCCTTGTCAGCAGGGGAGGTTCTTCACGCTCTGTGTCTCCCACGCGAGACACAACCAGGGCGAGACTGGTCGTAGCGCGCACTGGGCGTTTTCCCGATGGGAACGCCAGGGTGGGGGCCGATTTTGGGCCCCTGGGGGCCGTTTTCGTTACAGGGCCATTTTTGCAGCATAACTGCAAGATCGGCCCCTGTAACAAAATTGGCTGAAACCGGCCCTGGCAAACAGCTCGGCCGCACCCCGAACCCTCTGGCCCTGGACACAACCAGGGGCAGACAGCACCCCTCTCCGAAACTGGCAAAGGGCAGGGCTGGGCCCAGGCAGGCCAGCTCACAGGGCCCTCCAGCAGAGGGGAAGTCCTTCATGGCGGTTCCTCCTGGCGCCCAGCAGTCCTCCAGCAAGCACCAGTTTAGTACAGCACAGCACACTTTTCATGGGGTCACAGCCCCAATATTTAAATTTCCTCAAGTCTTTGTTCTGCCCTGGCACAGGGCCCTGGACCTAGTCCAAACCATTTCTGGGGGGGCACTTATCAAGTGCACAACACTCCCCATTGTTAGTGTAGGCTCTGGCTCCAGGCACACCACAGGGAGAAGAGCCAGCATTGTGGAAGGCAGGCACAGTCCTATTCAGGTTCAGGTACTACTGCTCCCACTACTCCACATGCAGTACAATCCTATTCAGCCTAGTGCTGACTCACCCAGGCCCTCTGCAGCCACTGCACCTCCCCAGCCCCTATCATCCAGAACCAGACCTGCAATACACAACAGGCAGGCACAAAGACACATAGTACACAGAAATGCCTACTTCTAAAAGTGGCATTTCTAAAATAGTGATAATAAATCTACGAACACCATAAGGCAGCATTTATTGCCACTATTCCAAACATACCAAACTTGATCAACCCACCCCTCTCCTATCAGGAATTACCACTGAAACACATATCAGGGAATCCCCAATGCATTCCTATGAGAGGGCAGCCTCACAGCAGTGAGAAACCAAATAGGCTGTTTGTTACTACCAGGACATGCCACACAGTTAAGGCACATGTCCTACCTTTTACCTACACCGCACCCTGCCCATAGGGCTAGCTAGGGCGTACCTTAGGGGTGACTGATATGTAGTAAAAGGGGAGTCACAGACGTGGCAACCACTTTCTGTGCCACGTCACAGTGGCAGTAAACTGCGCGCGCAGGCCCTGCAATGGCAGAGGCCTGAGACAGGTTTGAAAGGCTATTTTGGTGGGTGGCGCAAGCAGCTCTGCAAGCCCAACAATAGCATTTAATTTACTGGCCCTGGGTATATGAGATACCACTTTACAAGGGACTGATAGGTCTACAGGTGTAGACCAATCTTACCAAGTTTACCATAGAGAGCACATGCACTTTAACACTGAACCGCAGTGATAAAGTGCCTAGAGTCCTAAAACCACCAACACCAGGTCAGAAAAAATACCGGAGGAAGGCAAAAAGTTCTGGGATGACCCTGCAAAAAGGGCCAAGTCCAACACTGCATAATTAACTCATCCACTCATGCCATACATGGGTGACTCAGTGACAACATGTGTCACTACTGGGCTATATTGTGCCAATAAACAGTAGCTGTGGTCTGTGTGTTGGTGCCGTTGGTGCAAAGGCATGCTGGTGAGGTGAGAGTTACAATTATAAAAATCATGGGTCATGAGAAGATAACCCAGAAGCATTGGTATGTCAATATGATGAATAAGAGCCAGGAGAGGCGCTGAAAACATAAAAACCAGAGTGAGCATAAAAGTCAAGTGACCACGGGGCCGTACAATGGTAAAAAATTAATGTTGTACCTGAAAATCGGCAAAGTCCGCCATCATCAATGGACTGGATTGGAATGGTAAAATTAACCCAACTGAGAAAAGACAACAATGGCCCGTTACAATCGAGAAGTGCTCCGCAGGCGGAGGGTAACTCGTGGCAATTACATTGCTCCCTTACCGGTAGAGAACAGGATGTATATTCAAGGGACCACAGGTACCGGGAAGGATTACAGGCTGTGCTGGTGTTTAAATGCATGCGACTACCCGGTGAAGAGATGTGCAGAAAGTACGTGCATGCCTGTATCCAATGAGGAGATGTGTGGAAGCCGAAGGCAGATACCACTCCAATATGGCCACCTTACCTTTCACTCTGATTCTCTCTGTCATTTTTCCTTCCACACGTCTCCTCATCGGGTACAAGCATTTGCGTAATTTCTCCACGTCTTTTCACCATGTAGACGCATGCATTTCAACACCGGCATGGTCCGCAATGCTTCCTGTTACCTGTGGTACCTTGAATATACATCTGTTCTCTACCAGTAAGCGAGCCATGTATTTGCCATCAGATACCCCCCGTTTTTCATGTACAACATGAGTTTTTCACCATCACACGGCCCCGTGTTCACTTGACTTTGGCCACTTGACTTTTATGGTCACTCTGGGTTTAATGTTTCCAGCCACTCTCCTGCCGCTTTTTCATTATATTGAGGTACCAACCCTTCTGGGTGGTCTTCCCATGCCCATTATTCATGTGGATTGCAATGCTTACCCAAGGCCCCTGGTCCGGTTACCAGTGACCTTTCCTAATTGGTCAGGCTTATGGTTTTGATGACTACAACTTCCCCTCTCATTGTTGATGGTGTATTGATTAGTTGGGTATTTATTCATGCAACTTCATCATGATTTTTATAATTGTAACACTCGGCTCACCAGCATGCTTTTGCGCTGACGGCACTCACACACACACCACAGCTACTGTTTATTGGCACAGTACAGCCCAGTAGTGACACATGTTGTCACCGAGACACTCATGCATGGTGTGAATAGATGAATCAATTATGCAGGAAATAGTATCTCTAATCCATTTTCTTCTCTCCCCTCTTTTCCCCTTATTTTCCCCAATTCCTTGCTTCTGTCCTTTTTTCATTTCTAGCAGGCAACTTTCTATCATGCATAATTTCTTACGTCCTGATTATGAAGCCTAAATCCTCTTAGGGGATCGAAACGTCACTGACCACAGTACCATGACTCAAATTGTTGATTTCTATTAGTTCATATCAGCATAGGCACTTAAGATGATATGTGACATGACGATTGTGTTTTCATTGTAGTCAAATGAAGTTTTGTAACTTATTTTGTGTTTGTTTTCCCACTCTATTAAAGTGTTTTGCTATTTTTTAACTAAATAAACATTTTGACTGTCCATTTGGACACCCTATATAGACCTCAATATACTTCTATGCATCTATTTTGTGCTATTTTGCAAGCAAGGGACCCTTTTTCCATTAAAAAATACTTAAACCCTTGGTCCCTTCACACACTTGGGTTTTCCTTGTTCTTGAAAATATAACTTTCTAAAAGTGGCATTTTTAAAATAGCAATCTAAAATCCTACTTGACCATTAGGTTGGATTTTAAATTCCTATTCCAATGTGTCCTTAAATCATTTTTCTAGCTGGTCCTAAACTGAATTTATGCATTATTCCTCGAAGACAGCCAGATAAAATAGAGAGCTTTGGTGTGCCTGGATGGACCATCACTGGCACGATGGGAGGGCAGCCTTACTTACACTTGAATAGGCGATGTCCTACATCCACAAAAAGAGCTGCATACCCCCTGTAGTTAGTTTGGAGCCAGATCAGGGAAGGCAGGATGCCTGGGGACTTCAAAGGGAACCTCTACAAGTGTCTCCCCACTTCAAAGGCAGAACCGGGTATAAATACTGGACCTTAAACACCAACTCTTCACTACACTTCTGGCCCTGCGGATACTCTGTTAGGGAGATGGACTGTTGTGCTGCTAAAAGTACTGCCACTCAGCTGGACTGCTGCTCTGAAGGACTGCTGTCCTGCTATGCTGACCTAGTGCCTGCTGCCCTCTTGCCTGGGTGAGAAGGACTGGACCTGCATCTCTTGAGCCCAGAACCCCCGAGTCGCTCCAAGGGCTAGTTGGCTGGCCTCCTGCTCTGAAGCCTAAGGTCACAACAGGCTTCTGTCAACCTTGCATCTGCACCTGGACTCTGCCATCTGTGAATCTGCACTGCCAAGTGGTGCCACCCCAGTCCTGAACCCTTGGAAGAAGTGGACGTAAGGTGCTTGCCAGCCTTTGGGGATCCAGTGGAACCGACGCATCTCTTCTGCTGCGTGGCACAATACATTCATTCTTTTGATGCCTTCAAGTTGCCTAGTTAGACAAGCCCCACTGTGAGAGAATCAATCAAGTTTTGGTAACATCTAGTGTTTGAAACTGGTGCTAACAAGTTACTCTAGTCCACTGAGTTCGCCTTTCGAGCATAAGGTCCTCTGGTGCCCCCAAACATCCTGGTTAGGCACCCCCAGCACAGTTGAAGATGATACGTTTAGGGGCTGGTGATGCATGGGGGACCCAGGTACATGAGTCTCCTGTCAGTCTATACAGTCCCCTGGTGTCCCTAAGTGTCCTTAGGTACTGCATGTTAAGACAAGCATTTGCAACGCAATAGGTCTCGCATTTGCGAAGGTTTAAGCTATTGGCATTGTAAACGACAATGCCTTTTATTTATCTGTTTTGCTAATTAACACAAAAATAAAAAGCATTGCCATTTACAATGCCAATAGATCAAACTCTTGTAAATGCGAGACCTATTTCTTTTCAAAGAAGCGGACACCATTGTCCCGGTCTGCTTGGAAAGTGAAAACGTGCATGACACGCTGAATGTTGCAGGAAAGCACGTCGTGCCTGCAGTAGGAGAAACTCATTAAAGAAAATAGTGCGTACTGACTAAAAATGACGTACCGTGTAACAACCGAAGTAAAAGGGCCAGTCCCTACTGGAGGTTACAAATGAAGACAAGGCGGTACTAAGGAGGGATTAACAAGCCTATTAACAAATCAGAAGCCAGCATTTACAAAGGGCAATGACAAGCCAATGACAAATATGGGCAGAGAGTGGGCGGGGCTTTAATTCCATACTCCAATACAGCATGCCGCAGAGCTCGACCTAAAAAAGTGGCACCCAGCATGTAGTGAGTATGCGAAGCCCTACCTTGAAGGAGACATCGGTCATGTCAGCCTACTCCTCTTCTGCCACGAGAATTCTACATATATTGAGCCCACTAGTGGATCTAGCAACACAAATTATTTAAGAAGTTCTAAACGTGCTAGGTTTTACAGACCACCACTCTGGAAGAGCACTCTTGCAATATTCCAATAATTCATAATTTTCTGAGTGAGCATGACTGTCCTAGTTGTGTGGGAATCTGTGCAATGATTGAAAGGTGAATTTGTAGGTTTCTAAGGCAGTTGAAATAACTTAGTTCTGAAATTTGGAAGGTCTCATTATTCAAAACAAAAGCCTCTGCTTCCTAACAAGGTACTTTTCAAAACATCCGTCCTAATTCAATAGGCATATCCCTCAAGTTAAACCAATCACGTAAACACAGGCCCTGGAAAACAGTTACATATAGAGATACTAATGTTATGGAAAGATATCACGATCAATTCAGAAATATCTCCACATAAGTGATGAAATAACTACCACAGACACTGGTTTGTGGACTTTGTCACATACAAAATGGTGCTGTAATGTAGATAATGGAAGTACATGGCAATATGTGCATTTACTTTGTCCCTGCACTTACTTTGGTACAAATTCATAGTTTTCAACAGGCCGAAGTCTTTAAATTTAAGGATAAAAAAAATCTATTTGACCAAATATCAGATTTTACTAAAAATGTGTTTCAACATCTCAAAATGACCCAGCCTGATACGAAGAAAAATGTGCTTTAAAACGCTAGAATTTTTATTTACTAGTATGCACTTTCTGTTCCCAAATTAAACAGCTTTATGTACTGATATGAACATATACTGTGTAAATTAAAAAAAAAAAACAGTTTCATTTGCAATGATTAAACCTCACTTGAATGTGTACAGATCAGAATGACATGTATCATCATCACAGGCCAAGGACGGCCACTGCATGTCACAGATAATTCCAGTATGCCCTGGGTGATTTACACATGCAAAATGGATGGACTACAGATGATAGGAAGGGCTGCCTTATTGGTAAGAGGCATCCTATGCCAAACTGCCACTGTCAGTGTAACCAACCATATGTAAGAATAGTCACCTTATGCCCTGCCATTCTCAAACCTTACACTCAAGGAATCACAAGCATGGCTCTTAGGTCTACCTGTTACATGCATACGTCTTGCAGTCCATGTTTTTGCCTTGGAAACTGTTTATCCCATTATGCATAAATAAAAAGGAAACTATCTGGAATGGGTGAGTTACTCACAGATGAACATGGGAAGCCTGAGAATTATTTTCTCTCTCTCTCTTTCATCTACCCTACCGCCACCTACCTTGGTAAGAGCAGCAGGCTTTGGGAGAAGAAAATAGTTATTGTAATTCGACCAAAAATCTTGAAGATGGTGCCTAACATAGCAAGTAGCTCATCAATTTCTGATTATAGTTTTTTATATTAGTACATGTAGCCCTGCTGTCATAGTAAGAATAAGCATTTGCAATGCAATAGGTCTCGCATTTGCGAGAGTTTAAGCTATTGGCATTGTAAATGACAGTGCCTTTTATTTATGTGTTTTGATAATTAACACATAAATAAAAGGCATTGTCATTTACAATGCCAATAGCTCAAACTCTTGTAAATGAGAGACCTCTGGGACAGCGGATTTCCGGGGTTTTGGGCAAACCTCAGAGACATTTTTTATTTAGGTTCAGTGAAAACAATAACGCACACAATTGGCGGATGTGCACAGTCAGCATTTGTAGAGCGATGCACAGTTGTTTTACTGTATTTTATTGTTGGGGAAGAGGATATATCCGTACCTTAATGGGAAGGCCCGATGTAATGGCAAGTACGAATTGAAAGTACAGTTTATGAAATGTTATTAGCAAGTACTGATTTCGGAATGCTTCCCGCGCGGCATGTCTGTCTGTACTCCCATCAGCAGGCAATCAACCTGCAGCATTACATTTCCCTTCCGGTCCCTTTGACTTCTTGGTTACCGTTCCTTCCATGTACAAACTCAGATGAGTAGCCCTCGCACCCCACAATGTGCATGACAAGAAGCAGTGATGGGTATCCTGCTGTGTAGCTGTGATATTCATCAGTGTTATCGGTCATTAAAAACTCAATAAAGCACTGTTTACAGGCTTCCCCTTGTCAAAGGGTTGATTAAGGTGAACTGTGGCATCGGGGTTTTAAAGCTACCAAATCGTTCGACTGTATTTTTTGTCAAGTTGTTGTTGCAATGTTGATCTAATATTTGGTGATGGAGAGAGCAGGTATGAAATCAGGGCCGGACTGGGAACTGAAAGAGCCCTGGCAAATGTTACCAGACCAGCCACCGTGTGGTGCTTAGCGAGCGAGCGAGCCTGACCACTAATAGTGGGGTTTGGGGGGGATCTCCCCCCAAGAAAATTTTGGAAAATAAAGACCAAAATGGTGCATTTTACAGCACATTTTTCATTACATATTTAATTGTATTAACTTTCAAAGCACAGTAAATAGTAGATGAGGACCTTAAAGAGCACCAGGTTACCCAGTCATATGTACCCATAGACATTCTTACAGAGAGCACCAATAATAGACACAAGAGTAGTGAATCAGAGAGCACAAAGTATAAGTGAGACCAGCCCCCATACGGTGTGTAGCGAGCAAGTGCAGTGAGCAAGCCTGACCACTACTAGGGGGAGTTTGGGGGGTTCTCCCCCCAAGAAAATTTTGGAGACAGAAAGCCCAAAACAATGCATTTTTCAACACATTTTTCATTACACATTTAATTGTATTAACTTTTAAAGCATAGTAAATGATGACCTTACGGTGCCACAGGATACCCAGTCATAAACACCAGACATTCCTACAGATGAAATGTCGAGCACGAAACATGAATTTAAATATAATCGATTTATTCTTAATATAAAATAGTATAAAAACATTTAAAAACGCACTTAACCTCGAACAATTGTGCAACGGTTTAGAGGAAAAAATGTACAAGACAATATGCAAACATAAAATTATTTTTATATCCTGAGTTTTGTTATGCTAGAATAAAGCATCTTATGTAAAGTGCAACAGTGCACAACATTATGATTGTGGGCATTTTGACATTTTAAACAGTTAACCTGACCTGCAGCAATGTCCTTAATATGAAATACTGTAAAAATATAATAACGTACTTAATCTTAAACAAGTGTTATATTCAATCGCACTTCACATTTCTTTGCATTAATTTGTGTCAAGAGGGTGTTTCATGGGTGAGATGTGGGAGTCCCCAAGCAACCACTCATGGGTTTTGATGTAAAGCCCTACCTACTAACAAAGGTAGACATGATTTAAGCCAAAAACTGACGCCTTCTTGAGGTTTTCCAAGAATGCATGTGTGCTCTACAGTACAGCATAAATACAGTGCAGTAAACATTTTAAAGTTAGCCTAAGCATAGGGTTTTGTAGTGGATGAATATTGTTTCAGTGCGAAACCTAAGCTAGAGATAATGCTCACAGCCTTTCACTATGGTACAAAGGTGTGTGCGTGGCGCAAAGCAGGCTCAAAGAGAGCCAAAGCAAGGCGATCAACTCTGGTTATTGCACTGCGTTGTTTGATATTTATAAATCGCCCTCAAAATGTTGACGGTAACATGCAAAAGTCAAATGCTCAGAGATAGCACAGTGCAGAGTTAAATCACAACCTAGAGATTACTCCCTGGGTCAGTCTAAGAGAGAGTGAAATTGCATACATTGCTGCCCAGGACTCTTCAAGGGGCCCGTACAGTAATGATCACAACTCCCTTCGGGCCACTCTTGTCTTTTCAGGCAAAAGTGCTATGTGTTTTAGGCTTTTTTTAAGACTGTTTCAACGTCATAACTTTACAGCATAAGAACTGCATTCTGATATTCTTTTTTGTATTTTCAATAAATTGTCACTTACATTGTCACACATTAAGCACTGAAATGTCACACATGAGCACCCAGGCCAGTAAGCATGGAAATGTCACACATAAGCACCCAGGCCACTGAGGCCAGAAACTGTGGAAATGTCACACATAAGGACCTAGGCCGCTGAGGCCAGAAACTGTGGAAATGTCACACCAGGCCAGTAAGCATGGAAATGTCACAGATGAGCACCCAGGTCACTGAGGCCAGAAACTGTGCAAATGTCACACATAAGCATCCAGGCCACTGAGGCCAGAAACTATGGAAATATTACACATAAGCACCCAGGCCAGAAAGCATGGAACCGTCACACATAAGCACCCAGGCAGTAAGCATGGAAATGTCACACATGAGCACCCAGGTCACTGAGGCCAGAAAGTATGGAAATCTCACAAATAAGCACCCAGGCCAGAAAGCATGGAAAAGTCTCACATACGCACCCAGGCAGCCAGAAAGCATGGAAATATCATACATAAGCACCCAGGCCAGAAGGCATGGAAATGTCACACATGGCACCCAGGCCAGAAAGCATGAAAATGTCACACACAGGCACCCAGGCCAGTGGCAATGGAACACTTTTCAGAGTGTGGGTGCTGTCATTAATGTTACAATGTTACATCACTGAAGTCATAGAATTGTAAAAAATTAAAGAATCACACAAGGAACTAGGGTAGCAAATGAGCCTCGCCTATTCCGGGTCGGCAGAGGTGGTGAGGGTGTGGTTCAGAGTGGAAAAGGTCAAAATTTCATCTCAGCACATGACATCCCTTCAGAACAGATCAGATATTGTGACAGATTCACATGTCATGGAAGCTGAAGACCCTTCTTTAGCAGAGCTGAGCATTCCCACACACACACCCATTCAACACCAGTAAAAGTGAGATCACAGCATTTATTATATGACACTATAGATGGACTGGACATTTACATCCAGCATGCCACTCTACCTCGCAGACAAATTTTAGACTTCATATAGCAGGCACAGCACATGCAGACTTAGCATTGTCAGACTAAGGACTAGAAACTGCAAGAATGAAAACCAGAAGACAGGCCTTCCGCATCATGCATTTTAGTTTAAAACAGCACCCTTTCCAAGACCTGACAACAGGACTTTAAGTGGGCCGGGTACTACCGGTGCCCGGCAATTCTAAAAAGCAGCTGCTGAGACGGGTCCCTATCGGGCTCTCTATTTTTGCCCTCAC
This sequence comes from Calotriton arnoldi, assembly GCA_963921515.1. Taxonomy (NCBI): domain Eukaryota; kingdom Metazoa; phylum Chordata; class Amphibia; order Caudata; family Salamandridae; genus Calotriton; species Calotriton arnoldi. Next base: position 3,633,084 of record CAWUFW010000553.1, on the reverse strand, counting down.
CTTCAGGCCAGGTGAAAAAGAAAACTTAACTCTGCAGCAGTAGCCCCCTTCACTACCTTTGATGTAACTTCAAAGAGACTCAGTACAGTTTTTTCACAGTCTCATCATTTCAGAACTGAAGCATTTTCAATATTATATACAATGAAGCAGTAGTTGCTGTTTTTTCTTATGCGGCTAACAACCTTTGACAAAGACAATAGTCCTGACTTGTTGTTGTAGGTATAATGTTACGTGTTGCACTATATATCTGGATAGAATGACAGAAACAGCAAAATACCAGTTGGGCGGCACACTATGCTAAGCACAGATTTTTAGCTTTCATGTTTTTAAGCCACGTCCTTAATTACATCGGCCACGCCATATTGAGAGACCCGTTTTTTTCATCCCACTTGAAACCCTGCCTGACAAGCATCATAACTCTGACCCAGTCTTTGCTTGTCTCTGAACCAGAGAGTGGCAAGAGATATATCCTCCTCAAACCAGTCCCTCTAGCCGATATCTTGTACTTTTAAATGCAGTTATGTAGATTTGGAGAAATGTAATACTAAAAAATCCGATTTCACACGTATAAAACACTTCCCAAATTTGCATCATATAATATGTACAATACCCAGTGCTCTCATATGCCAATTTGAAAAGAGTCTGAAACTCATGCGTGGCCAACTGGCCAAAGAGTGAAGAATCCCGGCCTGGCTGGCCTGCTCTGCTCGAGTTCTGCTTACAGCCAGGCCGGGATCCCATGCTGCATGACAACCTGGACTCATGTCTTGTTTGCTGCGTGTAATGTGAGGGCTAGATGGGATGGCGCATGTAACCTACACAGGGCCGGTGCAAGGGTTGCTGCTAGACGGGACGGATGGCGCTACAGCAGGGGGCCGGTGCCAGGGTGCTAAACGGGGCAAATGGCGCATGTGAGGACACCAGTCATGTTATCGGAGGGCAAGGCGTTTTCAGGCCAGTAAGTGCCCTCTAGGTCCACTCAGCCCCAGACAAGCTCGCCATTCAAGCAGGCGCCCACTGGATGGGGGAAATGGAGAAGCAACTGCTCCCCCACATTCTTGCAGCGTTGTTCCTTCAGGCCCACCACCACTGGTTCGGGCACGTCTCAGACCCAGTCTTAGATGTCGAAGCTGCAAATTGTCCGAAGTGCGAGATGAACCGCAGGGGTGAAGGGGGACCGTCACACCTCAATCAGTGCTGCCATTGATGTGGCTGGATTCCGACGAGCCAGAGTCCCCGCTGCGACTTCTCCTCCCTGGCCTGAAGGCGGAGCGAGGCCACTGTCTCGGGCCTGCGCTGTGCACCAATATCAGGTGGCTCGCGCTGGAGTTGGGAAAGGAGAGGACTGATGAGCCAACAGGGCCGGTGCTACGCAGCCAGCCAGGTCACGAGTAAGCTAAGCTTCAATTCGAAGGCACATGTTTCTTTAAATTCGCCAGTGCCTGACTACCTGCCTCTGTACATTTAACAATACATGTTTGCCTCCAATTAATCGTGCAAATTTTTTCAACTTAAGTTAAGGACACTTACTTAGTGGAGGCCGGCTCAGGCCTATGCAAACTCTACTGCTTGCTTGCTGCTTCTACTCTGGTGCGGTGCCTGCGTGTGCGTGTCAGTCTCTGACTGTCTAACAGGACGTGCGCACAACTGTGCTGCGGCGGGCGAACTTGGGAAGGGGGCACAGATCATTGGTCCAATGATCTGTGCCCCCTCCCCAAGTTCGCCCGCCTGTCTCGCACTGCCGTGCCCTATACTCGCGTGACGGGTGATGGGTCATGAGTGGTGGGTGGCGCCGAAAGTGTACGCGGCTCGCACCCTGTGCACACGCACTACTAAATTAAACAAACACTCGCACTCCAACAGCGCACAGAGGTCAGAGTGCAGAAAGACTGAGGGGCCGATTCCGATTCCGGCCGGAAATCTCTCTGACCGAGCCGGACCCGGAGAGAATTCCGACCGAATCGGACCCTAGCAGTCCGACCGGACGAGTACGATGCATTCGCATGCTATCGGACTCGAGTCGGTCGGACTCCCATTGAAGTCAATGGGAGCCGGTCGTACAACGCGTACGCGGGCTCCCATTGACTCAATGGGTGCGAGGCGGACAAGGGCGCCCCCTACAGCGTGTACGCGTCCATGCGCATCGCGGCGTACATGCACAGGTAGGGTGGACCCATGGGTCCCCCCTGTGTGCGACTCGCGCGCCTACGCGTACAGGGGGGTCCGACGCGGACCCCCAAAGTCCGGCTCCGACAGCTTCTTCGAGCCGGACGGCGCGAGTCGGTCGGATTGCTCGCGGCGCGCATCGTACTTACCCGGCCGGGAAACGTCTCCATAGCGCGGTGCGAGTCGTGTCCATGCGAGTCGGTCGGAGCGTGTTGAAGCCGCGTTCGAGTCGGTCGGCGATTTCGCGGGTGCTTGCATCGTACTCGCTCGGCCGGACCCGCGTACGATTCGGTCGGGAAACAGGGCTCCGAATCGGATCCGGTGAATCCGAATCCGATTCGGAGCACTACCGGCCGAGATCGGAATCGGCCCCTGACTGTCACGGACTGGTGGAATTCTGATTTGGTTACTGGATGCCGATTTTGCTAAAAAATCGGACCCCAGTAACAAAACCGAACCCCTGTGAGAAAACCGGCCCCCACCTCTTCCAGCCTACCGGGGGATTGCCCGGTGCCCGGCATCACCAGTCCGGCCCTGTATGAAATAATACCTAGATAAATAAACCGACTGACAGAAAGGCAGAGACCGATAGGCAGGTACATCACTAGACGGGCAGATCGATAGACCGACAGATGAATATACTGTAAAATAGGTAGATAGACAGGTATATGTGGACGGACGGAGGCGTCGAAGGATGGATAGGGTCCTTTTAACCACGGAGTGCACATTTCAATAAAACAGCATTTTCCACATTGTGCAATACATTTCCGCACATATAATATGCTAATCGCCACTGTGAGCGAAAAGGGCTTCTGGGCGCCATGTGCTTTACTGAGATTTCTGGAGGGGAATGAAAGCGTGCAAGAGCCTCGGCAGATATAGGTTAAACTGCTGTTTCTTGCTGTTAACGCCCGGTAGTTAACGACTCAACGGCATTGGCTGACACACATTGCACACGGAAAGTTGGCAGCCACGCCTCTGCTTCTAATGTGCAAATCTGAACACACGTTGTATTGACAGCTCAGTATATAACTGGGACATATTCCTATTTTCATTATGCAAACAGTTTAAATAACAACGAAAAAGAGACCGTCGCCTACACAGCGGAACATAACAAAACGTCCGCCATAAGCTACCGGTAACCTAACACTACATTGTACAACCTTTGTGGGGATATGGTATGCCATACGTCACTCTCAGTGTGGCAATGACAGGTGGAAATGATGAAATGGTGGAAGGATGGAACATATTACCAGGAAGTACATATAGAAAATCTTCGACTACATCTCTGCTGTGTGCTGTCTCATTGGTTGCTTACTGGATAAATAAAAGGGCATTTTATATACTTTCCAACTTTGTCCCTCTAGTAGTGTTCAAATTCATTGCTCTCAGCTCTTAAAACACGTTTTCTTCGTGTACTGTTGCAGTTAATCGGGTAGTGCTTTTAGTCCCAAAAACACTGCTCAGCTGATCCTACCTCCTCAAGTATGAGATGACAGTGCCATCAGTGTAGCTTGTTTCACGGCCTGCATTTTTAGTCAATAAGACATGGCATTCTGGGATTTGCAGTTTTGGTTCAGTTCAATCAAAGGTACAAATACAAAAGATCACCATGCGTCCTGCCCGTTTTTTTTATCCTATATCTTTCCACTGTCTGCCCTCAGAGTGATGATCCTCCTTGGTTCACACCAACCAGGTGGTTTTCTGTCTCCCACCATCGTCTTCCTCCAGCTCCGGGTACATAACTTTACCTACCCATGGAAGGTCTTCTCTCGCATGAGGACTAACTGTCCCTACCCGTGGATGTGATCATCAACTTAGATATTTTATACCTCCACAGATGCTCGCCTGACACCAACTAGCTGTAACATAGTAATTCCCCTATGACACCTGTTGATTTAAAACGCAGTAAGGCGCTGACTGTTTCCGCTATCTTCTCTGATGCCGTTACATCGCCTGCCTTTACCCCGCCGATGTATTCTATCCCCGACCGCCTTCTCCCTTTGAAAGAAATGTAAACACACCTACGCCAGCCTCGGTTCCCCTGTACAGCCACACGCTGCCTGCCTGCTACTGAATCAGAAAGTGAAAACAGACCCGCGTGTTGCACTGAGAAGGCCTCGGCGGGAAACAACACCCCAAGCCCTGCTACCTCTCGTGCTATGTCGGAGGAAGGGGAAGCAAGCGAACAGCGACATCTGCCTTACACACGTGAGAGAACTCTTGGGGCTGATTTTCCTTGACCTGCACGTGTCCACAAACAAATCAGTTACTCTACATTAGAGGGTGACGAGCCAACAAATTAACAAGGAGAGCCAAGCGGGTCTGGCTCGGCTCGAACAGCTCATGCACGAGTTAAACCGTGAAAATATTTGGCATTGAAATCATGCAATAAATATCACGTACAAATATGATGAAGTGTCTTCACATTAAAACAAGCATTTGCAATGCAATAGGACTCGCATTTACGCGAGACCTATTGCATTGCATCACGGACAACGGGAGGGGGGGAAGCACAGACAACGGGAGTGCGGGTGGGGGGTGGGGGGAGAAGGGGGCGAGAAGGCACAGACAAAATAGTGCCCACGGTCTAAATAACACGGACTGTACTGTGTAACACTCGAAGTAAAGGGGCCAGTAGCCATGGGAGGGTACAAATGACGACATGGCCATAATAAGGAGGGACTAACAAGCCTCATAAATCAATCAGAAGGCAGCATTTACGAAAGACAATGACACAAGCCAATTAAAAACATGGGCGGAGAGTGGGCGGAGCTTCCACTCCATACTCCATTACTGCATGCCTCACAGAGTAAGCAGCAGCGTGCTGCTATAGGCTCGACCTAAAAACGAAAGTAAAAGTACCAAAATGCAAATTTATATCATGAACTGGGTGCTCTATTCGTACCTGACAAAGCCCCACTTGAGAGCTTTCCAAGCAACCAATGCATGGTCAAAATTGTACACGAGTGGATAAGCCCTACCTAGGGCCCAGACCTGAAGAAACAGCCCTTACAATGGTAATTGTATTTAAATAGGCCCTAAATCGCATCCAACCCGCCTCCTCCTCAACCACTGCTTTCAAGCTTTTCAGGTCAAAGCGCGAGGTCGCATTCAGGCTAAATGTTTGCTTTGCATTCTGGGATTTGCAGTCCTAATACATTACATGTATCAGAATGTGAGGCAACCAAAACCGAAATGGACGGGTTGTTTGTGCGTGGCCTGGGGAAAATGGACTACTCTGCTTAGAACTGCTGCTACCATGTGACTGTGCCATGGGCACCGAGACTTCCCTCGTCATAAGCATACTGCAGGATCTTTCGCTTTTAATCGCAGGACACAGTTGACAAGAGACCTTTAGCTCATATGGGGCATAAAAATACCAATATCTTAACTAGACAAATGAAATCACATTCAGGAAAATAGAAAAAATAAAGAGCGAGGAGCGGGAGTAAAAGGGTAAAGGTAAAACGAAAGGGGGAGTGAGCTGCAGGTGGAAAGAGGACAGAAATAAAGTGCAGAATTAAAAGTCTAACTACAAGGTTTGGCTCACCAAAATCGCGACATATCAGCAGCTTGAAAAGATGTTCATAGTCCTTCCTGGCCACCTTCCACATTCTTCTGCTAAAGAAGTCCTCGAGGCGTGGACAAGTACAGCAAAAAACAGAATGCTGACAATAACAAGACCCCGAGGCCAAACGGCAGAGAAGCTCATGCATGCTGTGATCCAGGGCAAATAACTTCATCTCCCCGTGCCTGTAAAAGGTATATGTTTCTTTTCCCACAAAGTTTTGCAACTCTCCTGCACGTGAGATCGTGGAAAAGAGAGTGAAAGATGAATGTCTTCCCACATGGCGCTGCAGCCCTTGATAAGTGTGGGTGTTTTAAAGCAGCCGATGAGTCCTTAGTGAGATTCACAACCAGTAAAACGAGTCTCAAATGAATTTCAGAGCAGTCTAAAGTGAGCGCGCGCAGGCACACACACGCAGCTTTCCTTTCTGAGTTACATGGTTATAGTACAATTGAACCCAGGGGCTAACTACATTAAAACTCGACATTTCTCTGCATTATAAAATGTTTTTTTGCACATTGAAAACAATCACCTAGTAATGCACGAATACACCAAAAAAGGTCACAGCAAAACTGAAGTCACAAACATTACTGTCAACAGCTTCATAAACAAGCTCTGCAGAGGCAAAAGTGATTTTTTTTTTTTAAAGTAAAATAACATTTTAGTTTGAATTCACATAGAAAAGCCACATGTAGATAAAGGAGACTGAGGGGAGCAGGAGGTAATAATGGTGTAGAGCTGGAGTGGGCGGCAATAAACACGGATGAGGTCCTCGGTGTGTGCACCCCCTCCCCCCCCCAGTGGCGGCTGGTGACATTTTAAAGTGGTAAGGCGGAAAAGTTTGGGTTGAGTGCCCTGTAGCGAGCGAGTCCAGGAAAGGGGGGGGGGGAGTCTCCCCCCGGGAAACTTTGGGGAAAAAAGAGTGGGCAATGGTTCATTTTCAAGCAAATTTGTCACCAGGCAGGCCCTGTGTTTTTGTTAGTTTATGTCCTGGCACATGGCTTGAATTTTACTGCTTGCATTTGTCTGCGCCTGAGGTCAGCAAACCAGTGAGTTTATTATGTAGGCTGCATGCAAGCCATTTGTCAGGCCATAAAGACAGCAGACAGGGCTGAGGCCAGGGCTCAGGAGGAGTCAGACGGAATGACACGGCAGCTCAAGTCCACTGTGAACAAGCATTGGCATTGCCAATAGGTCTCGCTTTTGGGACCTTATAAGTATTTAGTTATGCAGCATAATATCCTTGGTGCAACAACATTAACTGTTGCATGGTTAAACACTTATAAGGCCCCAAAGGCGAGACCTATTGTCTATGCTAATGCTTGAGGTGGTGTTGAGTGGTGTTGAGGTGGTGCTTAGTGATGCTGTGGTGGTGCTGAGTGGTGTTGTGGTGGTGCTTAGTGATGCTGTTGTGGTACTTAGTGGTGCTGTGATGGTGGTGCTTAGTGATGCTGAGGTCGTGTTTAGTGGTGCTGAGTGATGCTGTGGTGGTGGTGCTGAGTGGTGCTGTGGTGGTGCTTAGTGATGCTGTTGTGGTACTTAGTGATGCTGTGGTGGTGGTGCTTATTGATGGTGAGGTGGTGTTGAGTTGTGTTGTGGTGGTTCTTGGTGATGCTGAGGTGGTGTTTAGTGGTGCTGTGGTGGTGCTGAGTGATTCTGTGGTGGTGCTGAGTGATTCTGTGGTGGTGCTGAGTGATGCTGTGGTGGTGCTGAGTTGTGTTGTGGTGCTTAGTGATGCTGAGGCTGTGTTGAGTTGTGTTGAGGTGGTGCTGAGTGATGCTGTGGAACATGTGTAGACTCTGCTTCGGCAAGATACATTGCCTTTTGCACCATTGCGCTTCTCTTATGCAAAGAAAGAAAATGAGCAATGTAAAGACTCCTCGTTTGCTGACAAAACACAGGCAAATGCAGATGCAGTGGTGACGTGATGTGTGGTGGGGGAGGGGGCATTAAAGCGCTTGTCCGAGCGAGAGGAAAGCCAGATGGCGCCTCTGAGAAGGGAGGGGGTAGTGAGCGCAGTGTCTGTAAAACAGGAACATGTGTAGACTCTGCTTCGGCTTCCTTTAATTCAAAAGATACATAGCCTTTTGCACCATTGCGCTTCTCTAATGCAAAGAAAGAAAATGAGCAATGTAAAAACTCCTCGTCTGCTGACAAAACACAGGCAAATGCAGATGCAGTGGTGACGTGATCTGTTCCTTTAATTCAAAATATACATTGCCTTTTGCACCATTGCGCTTCTCTGATGCAAAGAAAGAAAATGAGCAATGTAAAAACTCGTCTGCTGACAAAACACAGGCAAATGCAGATGCAGTGGTGACGTGATCTGTTCCTTTAATTCAAAAGATACATTGCCTTTTGCACCATTGTGCTTCTCTTATGCAAGGAAAGAAAATGAGCAATGTAAAAACTCCTCGTCTGCTGACAAAACACAGGCAAATGCAGATGCAATGGTGACATGATCTGTGGTGGGGGAGGGGGCATTAAAGCGCTTGTCCGAGCGAGAGGAAAGCCAGATGGCGCCTCTGAGAAGGGAGGGGGTAGTGTGCGCAGAGGAGCCATTAGAGAACACCCAGATGGCAGCTGCGCGCGTGCACGCCATTGTGAACGCAGGCTGGAGGCCAGCAAAAGCCTCTCTGGTAGCACTTCAAAAACCCACTTACTAAATGTCTCGGCCAGGGCAGCGCTAAGCGCTGGCTCAGGCGAGACCTAAAAACTATGAAACAGCTTGCAGTGGCCCCTCTCGCTCGCCTGTAAATCACATTTTCACAATAATAGTACTAAGCCAGCTCTCTGGAGGTCAGAGTGCTGTGCAATGAGTCTAAACAAGTGGTTACTTCAGCCAATAAGTAACCCTCATCCCGCATAACAATAGGTTTCACAATCACAGGCACAGCAAGTTTATGAAGGAACACACAAGAAAAATTCCAATGCGCACAGTGACAAACTATGAGAAATGTCTGTTTCTAGCAGTGTTAAATAGCGCTAATTCGCACTGAATGCATTGAAGCATTTTACATGAGCCCCAGTTACCTTACAAACAGGAAAGGTCACATTTTTGTTTGTTAGGCTCCAGGATTAAGTGATTTGCGCAGATTCACAGGATGTTGTGAAACGTCGAGAGTGAGACTCAAACCAGGTACCCCACCCATTTCCGAAGTCGGGAGCTCTGGCCCTTTATGCTCCATTCTCTCCACTTATTTGGACTTTGACTGTATCAAATTCCTATAACCCCACACGCGACCTAAGCACATAAGGTAGTAGGTATGTGTAGACACCTTCAGTGTGAGCCCAAAATGTAGAACGACCTGGTTGCACTTCCAGAATTTGCTTCTCTAGCGGCAGTGCCTGTAGGTCCCCGCGGTTGCCTGTAAGTGAACATGCGTGTTTTAGCCGTGACAAAATTAGCCATTGACAAGGTTACTTATCACCCAAAAATGCGAGTGAGCGGCATGCTACTTGTAGTGAGAACCGGTGTCAATACAGTAATGTTGAGTATAGCGCCCCGCTGCCTTTCGGCTAGGTTAGCGCTATACAAACACCACATTCATACAATAATCTGCGCAGATTGTACCAGGATAACTCAAAGAATAAAGCATGACACAGAAAGCTGCACTGCCGTAAACTGCCATCTTAACGCCTCTATTCAGCACTACTGCGAATACTTCGACGATGAGTACAGCACCCTGAAGTGACAACGTCCACATGTAGCGCTTTATAAAATGCAAAACTTGTATTTACTGGCGTTGAGTACTCATAACAGACCGCCGCAAGTATCTTCATGAGTCAAGTACTACCAACTCAGGCGTTTTTGTACACACTATTTCTTGGTTTATCCTAGTTTAAAGTCCACAAAACGTCACCCTTTCCTGCCATTAATCTGCTCAGTCATCCCCATTCTCTGATATTCTTTTCCTCTGTGACCATCCTCACATCATCACCTTTCTTTGCCATCACTGTTATGTCACCACCCCCTCCACTGCCATGAACTTAATGCACTGCCATAGTTTACGGAACACACACTGATAAAATGTAACTGAAAAATACATTCAATACATCTAACACAAATGACTATTTTTTATGTTTAATAAGTTTTTTTAGGCACCAATGACTTTAAATAATGTGCCATTGCCAACATGCATAATGAATTGCACACTGTGTCTGCGCATATCCTTAAGCACGGCTGTGAATGGTTTCCATTACAGCATGATAGGAAAAGATGCTGGCTTCATATAAGGAGCATCGAATCAGAAAAATTAATTAAAATTTGGATTTTGGGGCATGGGCACTATCGAACAGCCCATACACTGGAAGGCACAGACTATGGAGTACACAACACCCGTGTCGCATTTCCTATCTGAATGCCATCATGTTTAGGGCATCTAATATATGAAGTTTTTATCACGCGCTTGTACTTACGTTTTGCCACGGAATCATAGTGCCTTAATTAAGAGGTGCTGTTACTCTTAACCAATTGAATGGTAACCCCGTGTGATGGTGTGGGCCGAGCTGCTGGTGGCACAACAGTAGCAAGTGCTAAGAAAGCATTCCCTGGGGTACGGGCTATTAAACAGTGAACATGAGCCTGGCGGTGAACAAAGGAGTCTGTTAAGTTCCAATCCTCCCCAAGACGGTGTGAGGGGAGATGCAGGCGTTTATGGTGACAGCTTTGGTGATTCCCATGGAACACCAATGACTTTATTTCCAAACTTTGACCCAAGGCAGTGTTCTAAGCTGACATCCCTTTCTTTGACCTTCTTCTAGACAAGAAGGTACACGCAGGTACACAGATTTTTCATAGTTTTCACCAATTATTTAATTCCATCATTGTTGAAGGCAATGAGGTGATTCAAAATTACAACACCCGGTGCATTTCGGAGAGGACGCCTTCTTCAGTAGCCAATGGTTAAATTGATAAAAGCATAATTAAACACGCTCAAACAAAAATACGAAGTTTGAATGCAAGACATGAGATAGTTTGGGAGCCGGGAACCTCGAACCCTGTGATCAAAGTTTGAAAATAATTTAATTGCTGTGCACTGGGAATCATTCAGGATAGTGCAGTGTGGAGAGGTGTGGTGCAGCGGCCAGGGCAGCTGATTTCGGAGCACAGGGCTCTCGGTTCGATCCCTGGCTCCGGCGGCAGCTCAGCACCATGTGACTGTGGGCAATAGCTCACTTAATTTCCACGACGGCCCCCAGCGCCTTGAGACCCGTAAGGGTGAGTAGTTCGCGCTTTACAAATACGGATTTAGATTTAGTGCACAAAAGGTGTTTGGCGCCCCCTGGCTGTTGCGGCATTTTAGCAGCAGGCACGTGAAGTTACTTGTCAATGTCACGCCATCCTCTATTTGGCGTTTCTGATGAGTCAGAGTGCCCGTGACGTAATGTGGGCACGCTAGGTGTTTGTAATTGAGGGGCTCTTGGCGGGTGAGGGCTGTCTACGAGTGGGCACTTCTGGTAGTTCGGTGGACTAGTGAACCCATCGTAGGCGTCTTTGTTTAACCATGTAAAAACAGGTTTAAATCATTGGGGGGCTCAGCCAGCCATTCCTCCTTCCAGGGTCGATGCAAAGTGCACCATTGACAAGGTACCTATAAACATCTGATGACGGCGCCAACAATCCAGCCGTGGCCGGCATGCTCGTGGGAGGGAAGGGGAGGTGGGAGGGGGAATAAAAAAATAAAAAGTACCTTACTGCCTGTTACTGAGCCGCCTCCGCTCCTGGCCGGTCACAATGTAATGGTGCAGCCGGGTCCCACTCCCGTGTGTTCCTGCTGCAGGAACTGGAAGCAGCCAGCAGGCAGCTTCCCTCTCCTACCCAAGCCAATCACAACGCTGCAATGGCAGCGTTGTTATTGGTGAGGCGCAGCGGAGAGCGCCCCAGCCAGGCCATTTTCTCTATGTAGGCTGCATGCAGCAGCCTACATATTGAAAAAGGGAGAGTGCGCATGACTGAGTTGGTCAGCCCTGGGGCCGACCAAACAGTCAGTACCCACAACAGTGGGCAAAGCCACTCCCCCCCTGCCCTCGAGCAGGACCGCCCACCCGCCCGCCCCCAACCAGGCACTCCAGGCATTCTGCTTTCTCGCAGTGCGAGAAGCAGAAACATAAAATGGTAGTTTTACCATTTTATGTTTCTGCCTTCTCGCACTGCGAGAAAGCAGTGGGGCGACGCACCCACGCCCCTATGGAGGAGCCGCCACTGCCCCCCCCTAGAGTGATTAATTGGGTGACTGCTTAAGTCACTCGCGCCCCTGGGAAGTTCACGGATCCTTCCTCCTCCCTTACCAGCGTTCGCATCTAGCCTAACGCCGGAGAACCTCAAGCATGCTGTGATCCAGCCTATGTAAAGCGCTCTCATACAGGTCAAGTTTGCGCTATATAAAACTGTTAAAAAAAAAAAAACAATACGAAGTTCCACTTACAAAATTGCCACATTGAAAGACGAGAGACTAGGTGCAAAGTACGTGCCCATTCACCGTCTTGTTATGGAAATGACTGCATTTATGTCGGAGGGTGGAAGCAGCGACGGCCATAATGCAACTTTAAAAAAAAAAAAGTTCTCTAGAACACTGATGAACAAACTGAGAGTAAGAAGACTGTGCTTGGCCAGGGCTCCTTCGTTTTGATGGAAGCGTACTACGACTGAGTGAGCGATTTAAAGGGCAGCAAAAAAGAGCGATGCAGCACCGAACCAATGGTCAGTAGCAGGCAGGAGTAACGTGGTTTTGGTGAAAGCAGCAGGTCTTGCAGACAGCGCATGTGTGCTGATGCTCGACCTAAAAAGTGGCCTGACTGTTGCCAGGTCACCAGACTGTCACTACACGACTTGAACATGTGAATTATTAGCATGCCCTGTAGTGTTATATGAGCACTTATGTTTTAAAACTGACAAGAGTTTGACTTTTTCCCCTCAACACTTTAAATTATCAAAATACCGTGATTGACAAATATGCCATGCTGACAAGTTGCTTGTTGACAATCAAGCAGCCGTGATCCTGCATCTTGCCTACATTAATGTGCACAATATTTGTTAGACAAGTTTAAAATTCCCCCGCGTTCCACTTCCTGCTGAGTTGAATGCAGCAAGCCCTGAGATGAGGGTTTGATCTCGCGGTGACCTATGGAAAGAGAGCAAATATTATCCGGCACCCATTGTGGCATTTGATCTTCATTGATTACATGGACTTGTGCCTCTCTTACAATGCCCCGAGAGCAGTGTTGGTGATAGGTCGCTGCCCGGAAACAAACCCTCATCCTGCAGTCAACTCAGGGGTAAGTGGTTTGTGGGCCTCAGTTCACTGCCAGCATAGGGCTGTTATATGGGGTTGTATGGCCCTAAGACACATTGTCGACATTGCTAAGTTAGCATGAGTTTTGCTTGCCCTATGCTGCTGCTTTTGCGCATGCCTCTGCTAAGCGTTTGTTTTCGCGACACTTTGCCTCTGCCCTGTACATGATAACAGATTGTTTTTCACGTTCTCAGCCTTCCCTTCAATTCTGTCTGAACATAATGTGCAAGGTCGGTCAACAATGTCTCTTGTTATTCTGTTCTGGTCAGTCCCTATTACCTAGACAAAACATGTAACCAACAGCTGCAATGTGGAAGAATCATGCTTTGATATAACGTTGTTGCATGTTTTTGAAACACTCTCGAAGAAAGCCGTTCCATGGAGCTGAGCGCTGCTGTTCCTATGATGTAAACCCTTGGGTTTAGGCTTTCAGGTAGGGGTCTGCTAATAACGCCTAGAGATCTTCTGTTATATAAAATAACTACTTACTGCCTTGGGGAGGGTGATTAGGCCCAGTTATTTAGCCTTTTTCACAGTCTATAAAAAAATGACAACTCCTTTTATATTCTTTGGTATTGTAACAATGCTAATGATTCTTGCTTTATGCATTTTGCTGCTAGTTGTGGTTCGCATACTGTATCATGGATCACTATAGTCAAAATAAACATTTTGAACTTATTTAGTGACTCTGATTGTTTTTATTGTGGACAAGTACGTGAGAGCGAAAGAGTGTCTTGTTCCCGCGACTCTGAGGTGAGTCGGGAGTGCTCGTGTTCTGGGTTGTCTAAACATTCGTACCTTCTTGATATCTGTAGGAGACCGAATGAGACACTATTGCTAGTCGGTTGGGATTTTGGGTACTAAGGTGATAGGAGGTACAGCCCTATTTACTGAGGTCCTGTTTTCTTGTGCATAGTTCTGTGTATGAGCAGAATCCCCGCAACAGGGCCTGATTATGAGTTGCTTGCAATATTCCGCCTATGTAAAAACTCCTGTCTACGCATGGGTCGGAATTATGAGTTTGAAGGTATTTAAAGCATATGATAATTATCGGATTGCGTTAAATACCTCAACCTTCCTTATGTTTCAGCAGGAGAATCATACAGTATTTACCAGACACATACGGATTTTTGTGCATTACACACCAAAATTCGCATGTGATTCCCCATGAACAGGGGTTATTTATGCACCCGATAGATAATGTACCCCATGATATCGTTATTTATATTGGGCGATAAATAGTGCCTTACCTCATAATCATGCCCTAATCTTTTAGTGATTGTAGAAAACATTAACAGACATGTTCAACAGATATTGGGTTGTCTTAGATAACAAGCAGTTGCACAAATGACCTCCATTTAACTCTTTTTTGACTCTTTCATCAAGACGAGGGAACCACACTCGGTCCTGTAGAGCTCGTTTCATAGCAACAACTCCATGGTGTCTCCCATGAGCCAGTTGAATAGCTTGCTGTCTCAGGCTCTCGGCTACGACGATTCTCGACCCTTGTGAGATGATGCCTTCTGGGGTAACTAAAAGTTCTTCTAGCACATTTTTGAATTTTTGGTTTTTAAAGTCATCATGAAGAGGTTGAGGGAGCTTTCACCACGATTGATGTGTAATAATGTCTTGGAGTATTAGCAAATCTCTGTCAGTCCTCGTGGCAGCAATGATCAGTTCTACCGATATGGCAGCAGGTGTACTGCGTGAAGGCATGCCAGACCATATCCTGGGATTTCATAGGGTCAGGCATGCCATCAGGCAGTACGGCATGCGCACTGCAGTTCTTCCTTTTAATTGAACCGGAGCAGCGGAAGCCGAGTGGAGCCAGGAGCAGGACACCGATTTGAGAGGAAGCCAAGGTAAGTCTCCCAGCCAGTAGGCCTTACTATGCAGGAGGAGGAGCGGGGGTTTAGCGGGAGGGGGCGATGGGGCTGGGGGTTTAGCAGGGGGGTTAGGGGGGACAGGGGAGGATGGGGCAATGAGTGACTCTGCCAGTCCATGGAACTCCATGGAATCTCACAGAGTTTTCCAGTAACTCTGTGAAATTCCGCAGAGTACCACTACGCAAGCTCCGCCCAGGGTTAATAGTTACATCTTGTGGGGGAGAAGTGACTGACAAGACCTGTACTTTATTTGGATCCAGAGTCATTCACCCTTCTGAAAAGATGCGACTAAAGAACTTGATTTTGGTTTTATGAAACTCACACTTTTCTGCATTTAAAGTGAGACCTGCATCAGCAAGTATATGATGCACTTGTGAAAGAGCTTTATCATGTTCCATTCATGTGGCCCCAAAAACTAGTACGTCATCACTGTAATTGAAAGCATTTGTAACTGGCTGTATTATGCGAAGAATGACATCCTGAAACAGTTCTGCATCTGATGACACTCCAAAACAAAGCCTTTTATATCAAAATAAACCAACATCAGTCGAAAAGGTAGTAATGTATTTGCAGTTCTCTACCAGTTTGGACTGGTGATACCCTTTGTTCAAATCACGGCGGGAAAATACTTTAGCTCCATTCACCTGTATAATCATGGAAGCAATGTGTGGACCTGGATGTCGTTCTCTTTCAGTCGTCCTCCAACTATCTTTTTTCGGCACTACCACTATGGGTGATACCCATGGCATTGGACCAGTGGATCACTCAATGATGTTGTACTTTAAGAGTGTTTCAAGTCCATTCTTAATAGCCTCATGTAGCTTAAATGCAATTCGATGATGTCATTGAGCAACAGGACAAATGTCCTCATTTATGGGCATTTGCACTTTCATGGTCTTAAGCCTTCCTAGTCCATGAAACAAGAATGGAAACTGATTTGCTATCTCCTGATAGGCATTGACAGTGTAGTTTACAGAAATCAGACCCATGCCAGCAGCAGTACTGAAACTGAGTAAACATACACTTGATGAAGAGCCTGGCAAGAATTGCACTTGGTCTTTTTATGCTTCACATTTGCTATGAAAGAACCTTGATTTTGCAGTGGTGTTGAAGCAGCCCACGTATACACTTTGGTTTTTGACGGGGTTAAACGGGGAACTGGAGACAGTTCATTGTACTTTTCCTCTGGAATAATGTTTATCGACGCACCACTGTCCATGATAAAATGTATGGAGCACCCACTCACTTTCAATGTGATCTTAGGATAGGATCCAAATGAATTTTGCACTTTCACTTGTCAACCTAGTTTCAACCTGCACTCTTCCTTGCAAGAAGCTAATCCTACATGTGCACTTTGTCCAGTAGTCAACATTGACATCGCACACCCATCTTCCTCACTGAATCTTGACAATGAACTCTTAGGCAAAGAATTTAATGACAATCAACATCGTTCAGTTTCTATTTGCCTCAACTGATGTTGTTGCTTGGCCTTGTGGGAGTGTGCAGAATGTCATGGCTGGAATTTTACGGCATCCATTCAGTTTGTTCGATGTGACGCACTTGATCTTGCCTACATTTTGTTTTCTCAATGTGACGCACTTGATCTTTCCCTCGCTTTGCAGACTGTTACAAAATGTTTTTCTTTCCAGCAGCGTCTGCTTACCTGTCCAATGGCGGGACATCTTCCCTCATGTGGAAATGAAATTCCACATCGAAAACACAACTTATTTTTCTTTGGACACATTACTTTATGGCCTCCTGCCTTTTGTTTCGACTTAGTTTTCACACTCAGTGCTGATTCATTTTGGGCTGTTCCGGCCTCCATGGTAGCTGCTTGTCTGTCAGCTCTTTCTTTCACTCTGGCAGCCATGAGTATTTGCTCCATGCTAAGTGTCTCTTACAGCATTCGTCATCTGAAGGAATTGGAGAGGCAACTATCTATTACACTAATACGTATTGCCTCTTCATCATTGCACTCATTGAACTTGCAACGCTTGATGAGCGAATCAAGTCTTTGTACATCATTTTACCAGCTCTCTGCCTTGCCGTACTGGAGATGTACCTTTCATAGTCAACATTCCGCATTGGATTGAACTTGGTTTTCAGTGTCTCTTTGTTATGATGGTACATCGCTTCATCACCTCGTGATATTTTCTTTTTCACTTCTATTACTCCTTCTGCTACATTCTTTAGAAATGTAATGATCTTTTTGTCATTTGCTTCTTCCAGCACATCAATGAAATTATCAAAAATTTTGATTGAGGCACCATCTGTCGCCAATATTTGGCTTTATGGTGGTGTAGAAGGGGAGCGGTGGTTTTAGGATTGTGGCAGCATCATAACCTGTGGAAATTTCTGCTACAGGGAGCGGAACTTGCTCCAGTAGGGTCTGCTGCCTGCTCGTACCGGCACCTTTTTCATGCACTAGCTGTGTGCTGACATTTGGGTTGTCGCACCCGCTCTCCGTTTGCAAGGTGCTGTCTTCTTTGGCGGTGAGTAGTGGCTTTGTTTCTTGCATGGGTTCGTCACTCTTCTCACCTCTTTGCGTTGTATCAGGTTTCTACTGCCTTTCGCACTTCTTTGCATTTGCCTACTTCTGCCCACAGCTTTCTTTTTCACCTGGCTGTCACCGCTCGTTGTTCTTTCCGCACCTGGTTGTCTCCTGCCACTGTCACTGCCTTTAGCGTTTCTTAGGGGGTCATTACAATAGCGGGCGGATCGCCACCGCCCGTATGGCGGTGGCGATCCGCCCGCCATTTTCCTCCGCCTGCCTACCATTTCCCCCGCCAAATCACGATGGCGGTGGGGACGCCGGCAGACAGAAAGACCGTCCGCCTGTTTTCCGCCGGTCGTACAGGCGACCAGGCGACCGGGCGACCGGGCGGAAAAGGGCGCAAATATGGTGGTGGTGTCTACAAGACACTGACATCCATATTATGATGGGTGGCGGTGCAGGGCTTTCTATGGCGGTGACTCCGCCATGGAAAGCCAGGTGGATTCCACTTCCGGGGGCACGTTCCGGGCACCCAAGATGTTTGGGGGGGTGGGGGGTGCACATGGGGGTACCTATGGTACCCCCCTGCATTTGCATGCAGGAGGTGGCAGGCAGCGCGCGGTGCCTGTCATGTTGTGCATGCAAATGCACAACATGCCTTTTTTGCAGTGCAGTGTGTGCTGCTGACAGCACCGCCCGCCGTAATGTAAGAAATGCAGGATGCGCCCGCCAGTGTGGCGGGCGCATCCTAATTCGAATAGCGGGACCGCCGCACACGTGGCGGGCGGTCCCTTTTTCCGTTGCGATGGCGGGCGGACTTTGTCCGCCCGCCATCGTAATGGACCCCATAGTGTTAGAAATATTTCTGCTTTTAGCACTTCCTTGCACTCAGCTAACATGGCCTTTAGCGCTTTGCTGTACCTGATTGTCGCTGCCTTTAGCGTTGTTGTACTGTAAGAATGATAGCTTGGTGTCGCAGTATTTCTTGTCTTGACTTTATCAGCGAATTTCTAGCCGACAACAAACAAACTTTCTTTAAGTCCTTCACTTTCTCCATATGCCTGGCACTGGCTGGAGTGGTGCTTTAACTCCACATATTACAACTGTCGATTTTCACTTCAAATGAGGCACATGTGGCATGCATGAGCAGTTTGCTGGACCACAGCACACTCTCCGGGAGAGTACTCTCAGTTCTTCGGGTTGTGGGGTTTACGTAATCCCATCCTTGTCACCAGTTGTAGTGTCCTCCCCTGCTCGGGTACATGCAAATGATCACCTGACACACAGAGCTTAGTGTTCCTCAGCATGTAACTGTTAACTGAGCATTCTACATCATGAATTCCATCACCCACACTCACGCACTTAGCCACTGTTCTGCGGAGTCCATCAGGAAACAAAAGAGTCTGTCACCTCTAACTCATATGACACTACAAGTGCATTCTTTTCCATGTTGCACATTGTGATAACCAGGACCAGCTTATCATTCTTCATAGGTCGCTGCCACAAATTAAGGTACTGAGGGAACATATATCCTATTTTCACCTCAATTGACTTCACCATACATATCCCAATCGAATAAGTGTAATCACTTTACATGTCCCTACATCACTAATGTCCTAATTAGACCCCTGTATCTTGAAGAGGGTTGAATAGGTCGTCAACAGCATATGATAACAAACAAATTTCATGACAAAGTTTATCAATGGACTAGTGATTTATTATGCACACATACAAATTTTCATTATATTCACTTCTTCTTTACTGTCTTCACGTTTTGGTTTTCTTCTCCTCACTTGTGAAACATTGCACAAAAAAACCCTGCTGTTTTTTCACACTACGACAATGTGGATAAAGATGATCCTTAGAGATTTGAGTGTTGGTTGTACATTATAGTGTGTGAGCATTAAATCCATACAGTGATTGCACTGACTATAGGAGAATTGTTTGAATAATACCAATGAATAGGACAGTTAACAAATATTATTCAAAGATTTGAATGCCCTGTGCCCTCAAGACTATAACATTGTGGGTGGCTGAGCTAAATTGGAGAGGGCATCTTACACTTCCATTAATCATAATAGCCTTACTCACAACCACTGCGGCCATCAGGTTCCACCGCCTATACCTAGCAACTGGAACTTCAATAAAGAGACATCTGACCATATCACAGCAGACACAACCAGCTACAAAAGCAAAATGTTCTTAATCAACTTCATTCTCTGAGATGATAAATAATCAAGGCTATATTTTGTTATTATATCACCAAAATAGTTATCATGCTTTCTAACCACACGAGGCAGATCTTCCTCCACCTTGTATGCACTTCTCTGATCAATTATACCTGCCACCCACTACAACTAGTCACCAGGGTAAACAGACAGAATATTGAGGTTTTTTTTTCGACCTACAAGAATATCGAGTTTTAAATATTGAGGTACAAGAATATCGACATCAAGAATATCGTGGTACAGAATATCGAGAGTAAGGTAAGAAATATCGTTTTTTTTAATATCGAAGACAGTAATATCGTTTGTAAAAATATTGTTGTTAATAATATCGATATTTATATTAGTGTTCTGTATTTTAGTATGTTTGTTAAAAGTATGTGATGTAAATTTTTGTATAAGTATAGCAATTTTTTTAATGTATGTGTTCAATTTTTAGCAATAAATAATTTTATGTTAATTAATTTGTGCGTATTTTAGTTCTGGAGCGGGTTGTGGGTTTATAGTAACCCTGGGCGTAGTTCGCGTAGTAGCGCTATGCGTAGCTACGTGAAGTGCACTTCGTACTACGCGAGCTACGCGTAGCTACGCGAACTGCGTAGTGCACTGTGCAAAATGCTGTTTGCACTGATTGCACAGTGCCGGATGCTTGTCCGCACTGTGCAATCTGTGCAAACCGCATCTTGCACAGTGCAAGCGGTCGTTTTCTGCCGCTTGAGTAGATTTCTACTCGAGCGGCAGCTTTCTCAACGCGGACTGGTAGTTTCTCATCGCGAGTGATCGCGAGCATACGCGACCACTCGCAATGAGAAACCTGACCTCCCCGCGTTGAGAATCTCGCCGGGAGGTTTATTTTCCACGCTCGCGATCAGCAACTTGATGTTGCTGATCGCGAACGAGGAAAAAGTCTCGCCGGGATGTCATTTTGCTTGCTCGCGGTCGCCAACTTGACGTTGAGGACCGCGGGCAAGCAAAAAATTAAGGCTACGCTACACTACGCGTGTTTGCACTGTGCTACATGGGGGTGCTAGATGCCTGTCACTACTACCATCCCCACTCATAGGGGGATGGATGCCTACCACTACCACCACCCCTACTCAGGGGGGCTGGATGCCTACCACTACCACCACCCCTACTCAGGGGGTGCTAGATGCCTGTCACTACTACCATCCCCACTCATAGGGGGATGGATGCCTACCACCAACACCACCCCTACTCAGGGGGGCCTGGATGCCTGTCACTACTACCATCCCCACTCATAGGGGCCTGGATGCCTACCACTAACACCACCCCTACTCAGCGGGGGCTGGATGCCTACCACTAACAAAACCCCTACTCAGGGGGGCCTGGATGCCTGTCACTACTACCATCCCCACTCATAGGGGCCTGGATGCCTACCACCAACACCACCCCTACTCAGGGGGGGCTGGATGCCTGTCACTACTACCATCCCCACTCATAGGGGGATGGATGCCTACCACTAACATTACCCCTACTCAGGGGGGCCTGGATGCCTGTCACTACTACCATCCCCACTCATAGTGGGATGGATGCCTACCACCAACACCACCTCTACTCATGGGGGGCCTGGATGCCTACCACTAACACCACCCCTACTCAGGGGGGCCTGGATGCCTGTCACTACTACCATCCCCACTCATAGGGGGATGGATGCCTACCACCAACACCACCCCTACTCATAGGATGGGTAATGCATGACACAACCAGCATACCCCAACATAAGGAATGTAAGAAAAACACATCCCCCCAACACCATGACAAGCGTGTGTAGACTGGGTCAAATGCCTACAACACTGAACATGAAATTGAACATACAATGTGACCCCCTATCACATGTGTCACACATAAATGTGTGTGGCCTCCACAATGCAAGCAGACCATGACCACTGTGGCAATGGGGTCTAACACCCCATCATCACAGTGACCAAAAGGTAAGTGTGGGGCCCATAGCCGAAGCACATTTTGAACATTGTGACAATGGGGCCTAACCCCCCATCATCACAGTGACCAAAAGGTAAGTGTGGGGTCCTTAGCTGAAGCACATTTTGAACATTGTGACAATGGGGCCTAACCCCCCATCATCACAGTGACCAAAAGGTAAGTGTGGGGTCCATAGCTGAAGCACATTTTGAACATTGTGGCAATGGGGTCTAAACCCCCATCATCACAGTGACCAAAAGGTAAGTGTGGGGTCCATACCTGAAGCACATTTTGAACATTGTGGCAATGGGGTCTAAACCCCCATCATCACAGTGACCAAAAGGTAAGTGTGGGGTCCATAGCTGAAGCACATTTTGAACATTGTGGCAATGGGGTCCAACCCCCATCATCACAGTGACCAAAAGGTAAGTGTGGGGCCCATAGCTGAAGCACATTTTGAACATTGTGGCAATGGGGTCCAACCCCCCATCATCACAGTGACCAAAAGGTAAGTGTGGGGCCCATAGCTGAAGCACATTTTTAACATTGTGGCAATGGGGTCTAACCCCCCATCATCACAGTGACCAAAAGGTAAGTGTGGGGTCCATAGCTGAAGCACATTGTGAACATTGTGGCAATGGGGTCTAACCCCCCATCATCACAGTGACCAAAAGGTAAGTGTGGGGCCCATAGCTGAAGCACATTTTGAACATTGTGGCAATGGGGCCTAACCCCCCATCATCACAGTGACCAAATTGTAAGTGTTGTCATGGCAAAAGCTGGAAATGCCAAACAGCATGGATTATCCCTGGTCACAGAACAACAAACACATCAGTGACATAGTAGTGCTTGTGTCCCATAGCAACATAGATTGGGTGAGGCAAACAGTGCAGTGCAAATAAGACATACCTTTGGCCATGTGCAGACAAACATCACCCATGGGGGCTGACACTGTCAACATTCATCAATAACACAATGACAGAAGTGACCATCATAATGCAGACCCACATATCTGCACCAATGGGCACACAAATGTAGATATCCTGTGGAGACTGTAGATGTGAGGTGAACAAATACCATACCATGGCAGCAATGGGACACACAAACCATGATCACTGTGCTGACTGATGACCTAGGAGTCCCAGGGACAGCAGGGGAAACCCACCAAACAACATACAGCCAATGGCACACTAAAGATATGCCAATGCAGTGGTGCAGATGCACAAACACAAACAGGCAACCCTACACTGCATATCAAACACAACAGGTGAGGGGGGGTGCCAGTGTCCCCAGGCAACCACACAACACATGAGGAGGCCTGAATCCCAATTACACAGACGTGCATACAGTGCCACGCAAAAGAAACTCATGGATCTGAATCCCCTATGTGGGCAATCAGGCATTGTTAGATGAGAGGGAGCCCAAATTACACATGTCACACATGCTTGTAGGAACAGCAACTAACACAGCAAGACACAGACCCACCAGAGCACTACCCCCAGGGTCCCCACATTGTGGTGACACTGGCCTGCATGATAATCCCACTGTGATGACAAAGCTAGATGTCGTTCACACTGTGAACCACAGTCATGTGTCCTGAGCAACAAACTACCATCACACCTACACAAGCACAAATCAATCAGCAAGGCCTGTCAGCCAAGGACAATATGGAGGCAGGGGTCTAGCCGTGAAACAACTCTCATCTGCACACACTCAACACCACACACCTTGATCTCCACCAATGTGCAGCAGTGAAGCTCACATGCACTGGTGACATTGCACATGTACCCATGACAATCCCAGGGGTGGTGGTGGGAACTAAGGTGCAGAAACCCATCACACATGGCCAGTCAACAAGACTCGTGAATGTCTGACACACTGCACAGTACGCCGTACATGGGCATGATGTCAATACCACACCAACCAATGGGATCCTGGCCACAGTCACACACCAATGAAGAAGCCAAGGTCACCCACAAAGAACACACATAGACAACTTCCAACATTGCAGCTCTGACCCTGAGGAGTGGCAGCAGTCACACACACAACGTGTCACAATCACTGAAAGCTAACACAAACTGTAAATTACATGACAGGTGTAACCAACAAGTGCCAAGGGGAATCCTGACTGTGTCTCATCTGCGTTTGCCCACAAACTCAGCCCTGACAGCAAACACACCTATGGGTGACACCCTGATGACCAGTAATGTGCCATGCACCCACATCCCAGAGAAGGCAGGGAGAAGACTTTGGGGGAACATTGGTCAACTCAGCAAGCATCACAAACAGGAACATCACTAGGGATCCCAGCCTGCCTAGCAAAATGGAAGTGAACACACACAGACATGCTAACACAACACACACCTTGTGCTCAGGCAATGTCACAGAATTACACACTGCCATGAGGGGACTCCACTCCTGTGTAAGGAAAGCTGTGCCATACGTTGTCTCAGTAGGGCTCTATCATGTCAGCAGAACACTTGGTCACTCAGTCAACAATTAGCACAAAATGAAGGCTCCCATCACATCAGCCTGGTCATGGGAGTGTCACCGAAATCATCAGCACAGATCCAACACACATGTATAGCAAGTTGCACTGATAACACAGATGAGTCCTTCCCCATTGATGCCCAAACTTGCATGTCCAGTGGAGATGGTCACACGGTCAGGGAAATAGACAAATTGAACAATGGCAAGCACAACAGATGTGCAGGGGTGTAAGCCACATATGTGATATTGCAAATAAAAGTAGGAAATCCCATTGCCAAATCTTGAAAACATGACACCCTCATATTGCTGCAAAGGATGACATGGATACACACCAGGATAGGACACATTCCCCCTGGACCACATGGGGTCCCGCACAGTAACACTTAATTTTCCTGAGATCAAAAATCACCATCACTGCAGCAAGGGCATGGTTAGCATCATCAACATCATGTACATCAGAAGCAAAACCACTAGAGAACAGAAAGTAGCTTTATTCAGCATATGTGTGTGAAAATGTGAAAGTCCAGAAAAATAACAAAGGCCAATGGCCAGTCCATTATCAAAGTCCAAACAGGGTGACAGTGGCAGATGTCACCCTTTGCATGCCTGCACTGCTACACTCCAGGGACATTCCCCTCGGAGGGGCATATGGGGGGGGCAGGCCAGGCACCGCAGGGACAGGATCAGGGCTCACCAGAAGGAGACAGGGAAGGGGTGGTGGGTGCTGGAGAGTCACTGACAACTGCAGTGGAGGTGTCTGACATAGTGTGTGCCGGCACAACTGGGGGGCATGAGTCAGATGGTGTGGGTGCTGGCACGACTGCAGTGGGCTGGGCAGATGGAGTGGACAGGTTCCCCACTTCAGTGCCCAAGTCAGACAGGGTGGTAGTGGACTCCACTGCAGTGCCTATCTCCAGGGGAGTAGAATGGGGTTCAGGTAAGGTGGGCAGGACAGAGGGGGAGGACACGGTCTCCACACCAGTGGCACAAACATGCGCAGCGGGGGGTGTAGTGCTGGAAGAGCAAGTGGTAGGGGGAGAAGGCCGGATCATTTTGGGGATGGTGTATCTGTGGGTGGGGGAACCTGGGGCAGGGTGTGGTGGGGGAACCTGTGGAGTGGGGGCCTGAGGAATGGAGGAAGGAGACTTGGTGGTTGAGCTGCAGGGCAGCGGCGGGGTCTTGCTCTTCCGGGTCCAGGGGGACTTGCGGATGGGGGCCTCAGTCTGTCTGCGCCTGGGGGAGGGTGTCCGAGGGTGAGGGGCACTCCCCTATATGTGGGTGGACTTCCTCTTCCCCCTGTATGCTGGATCAGCTGGATCGGAGGGGAAGAGGCCGAGGTCACAGAGGAAGAGCTGCTTTGTAGGTGGGGTTGCAGGTGAGGCAAGGGAAGGGGCCTTGGAGGGAGAGGTATCGGAGGACTGCGGAGTGACTGTGGATGCCTGTGTGTGTGTCTGTTCCCCATCCCCTGTGGGTGTGGTATCAGTCCCCTGAGGATGCCTGCGTGCACGTTTTGTTTTTGCATTGGGTGTGTCTGTGCTGCTCATGTCTGTGTGTTTGGGTGATTGTGCAGGTGTGCATGTGCTTGGGACAGGTAGGGTGCCAGGAAGTGTGGATGGGGCAGAGGTAGGAGGTGTGAGGGACTGTTGGAGGAGGGACACTGCTGCCGTCAGGGAGGAGTCCATGGACCTATTGCTCCTCTGTAGGGCAGACATGCCTGATGAGATGCCCTCCATAAACGACACCAGCTGAGTCAACAGAGTGGTGTGGGCATGGAGGACACTCAGCATTGCTGTCTGCCCTACATGGAGCTGGTGAAGTAGGTACACAGACTCCTCACTCAGGGCAGCAGGGGAGACAGGGGCAGGGGGTGCGGTGCCTGGCATTAAGGAGACACGCTCACGAACACGGGAGCCTCCACAGACCTCTGGAATGGGAGCCGATGGGAGGGCGGTTGTGGTGGTGGTGGTGGGGACAGCAATACTAGCTGGGGTGTGGTGGCTGCTGGCACCCGCCTCCACAAGGGAGTCATCCTCCGAACTGCTGTGGTCCTCAGCTGAGGTGGATGGTGCTGAGGACTCCTCGGTGTGGCTCCCCTCGCCCTCCGTGCCACTGGGTCCCTCCGACCACTCATCGGCTGCTGACCCAGTCTGGCTCTGCGGCTCCTCCTGGTCCGTGGAGCTGTCCCCTCCTGTGGCCGTGGATGTATCTGCAAACAATTAGGGAAACAGACAAACATCAGTCACCTGCACTGACCACACACACCACAGTAAGTACAGCACATTACAGAGCAAGCCCTGGCATCCTTAGTTGAACATTGCCAAAAGTGCCCAAATAGAGTAGGAGAAGCCAATTGTCAGTCTGATGGTCAACCATGGCACTCACATCCCTCCTGGCCTTGCACCCATCTGTCTGGTGTCTTTCGGATGGCAATGCCCCAGTGTGGACACATGCACCACCTACACAGTAGTTGGACAGTGCAGAGAACACAGTGAAGTATGTGAACATGCACACATCACAACTCTTGCCACTGAGTCAGTACAGGTGTCTGGATTAAGGGATGGCCTGAGTCTATTTTGAAATGCATGTGATGCATACCAGCACCAGACACCATGATGCACCCATGTCCTGATAGTCAATGCCACAATGGGGTGCATGTAGCACATGTCACTCCCCTGCAGGATCACTCTTAGGAAGTTTAATGCCATGGCACAGGCATGCCTGCAGAGTCATACATCACTGTCTCCAGTCACATGGGCAGGGCAGCCAGCCAACAACAGTCTGCACTGTGTCACAATCCTAGGTCATGGGGAATGCAAGTCCTGTAGCTGACAAGTGCACATGTCCATCCCCCACAAACCACATCATCTGAACTCTTATTTGTCCACGTCATACCAATTGGACATATGGGAGACATGAAACACAACCCTCGGAACCTGAGCACCTCACAATCTGCTGTGAATGGGAAATAGCTGCCTGAACTTCACATTCGCATACCCCAGTCTGCACAGTCAAGTGATCAAACACCTATATGTCACACAAGTATCGTCTCCTATGGTCACATCTCCGGTGGCATGCTGAGCCCTAACCGATAAACACCCCAGTAGTCCTGACAACGAAGCCACAGCACAATGACACAGAGGCAGACACCTGAGGGAACATTTCACTGAGCACAACGTGTCAGCAAATACACGGGAGTGGGAGAACAGAGTGTATTGTATGGCCTAGAGTAGGCATGACTGTCCTCCTCCACGTGAAAGAGGGATGAGCCCTGGACAGTAGGCAGGTGGCTAAGTATGTGTGACACACTTGATATACATACTCCTGAGGCCCAAACATTGTTCCCACCCGCAGCATGGGTGTGTGCCAAATACCCCAGGCACATGTGGTGAATCAGATCAGCAATTGGACCACATATCAAAGTTACACGCAGATTACATGTCAGAACTCAGGCATTGTGTAAGCAATGGACCCACCCATGAAGCCCACAACAAAGTTACGGGAACAAATGCTGTCCCCCACCTTGAGCTAAGCAAAATGCAAGGACACAGTACCCAAGTGACACAATTTCCTGACTGTAAGGGCCACACCTGGGTATCAGATGAGGAGTGGGCATGTCACAATTGAGGGACATGGGTCCTGGACCACAAGACTGATGTACTGTGGAAGTTTAACCAGGCCAGAGGAGGGCACATAGCATGTCAGACAAAGTTCACAGTGCAGTCATGGACTCACCCCCTCCTTGCTGCTGTCTGGCCTTCAGCTGCCCATCCAGATCAGGGAAGACCACCGCCAGGATCCTGAGCATGTGGGGGGTCAGGGTCCGGTGTCCGCCCCTCCTGCGAGGAGGCGACAGCTTCAGCTGGACCCTTGCGATCCTCCGGGTCCAGCCCCAAAGGTCCTGCCACCTCTTCTGGCAGTTGCGGATCCGGCGCTTGTAGACTCCCACAGATCTTACTGCCCGGGCGATGTTCAGCCAGATTTCCTGCTTCTGGTGGGCATCAACCTGTGAGGATGACAAAGTGTAAAGGACATTACTACACATGCAACATATCCGTGCATCACACATTTGGATATACATGTCTCAATCACAGGGGCACATGATGTACACAGGCAGTGCAACGATGGATATGAACAGTTTGCCAGCAGTTACTACATGGTATCAGTGCCTGGGAAGTAAAACCTTGTTGGAATGCACTGTTACTGCACTATACCTGTTCAGTGCATGTAACTACACATTATGGGGGGTGACAACTACTCAGTGAGCCTGCTAGCCAGTGGCGTGCACACTGTAAGTCTTGCTAGTCAGACAACATGCACATTTAGTAAGGCAGTGGACAGCACACTCACCTGCTCCCCTGGTTTCCCATACAGCTTGCTGTACTGTGGAAGGAGGCTGTCCAGCAGGGCCTGGTTCTCCTCAGTGCTGAAGGCTGGGGCTCTCTCCACAGTACGTGCCATTGCAGGATCCAGAGGATGCAGAGACAGCAGCAGTGGTGGTGGCAGATGTCATCCAGGAGCATGTAGTGCAGGCAAGTGAGCTCTCAGGGGAACAGCCAGCATTATATGTGTGCTGCTGAGGCAGATACTGTCCCATGTGTCCAAAGTGATAGATCCAAGTCATTTGCATCTTCTGAATCTGGCCAATCCATGGAATTGCACCACTTACACACGCCCACAGCATCCTTCAAAAGTTCAACTTCATGAGACCCATGAATTTGCAACATTGTTGTGGGTGGCCAACTGAAGTAACAGCATCAGACTCGTTAAAGGTTCGAAAACGCGTCCGTTGCCATGCCAGGCCATAGCCAATGCGTGCGCACCGATCGGTCCATTGCTGTACAACGCGTACCCGCTCACATCATATGCAATGGCCAATGCGTGCGCACCGATCGGTCCATTGCTGTACAACGCGTATTTCGGGCCACATCATATGCAATGGCCAATGCGTGCACACCGATCGGTCCATTGCTGTACAACGCGTACCCACTCACATCATATGCAATGGCCAATGCGTACGCACCGATCGGTCCATTGCTGTACAACGCGTATTTCGGGCCACATCATATGCAATGGCCCATGCGTGCGCACAGATCGGTCCATTGCTGAACAACGCATACCCGCTCACATCATATGCAATGGCCAATGCGTGCACCACCGATCGGTCCATTGCTGTACAACGCGTATTTCGGGCCACATCATATGCAATGGCCAATGCGTGCACACCGATCGGTCCATTGCTGTACAACGCGTATTTCGGGCCACATCATATGCAATGGCCAATGCATGCGCACCGATCGGTCCATTGCTGTACAACGCGTACCCGCTCACATCATATGCAATGGCCAATGCGTGCACACCCATCGGTCCATTGCTGTACAACGCGGATTTCGGGCCACATCATATGCAATGGCCAATGCGTGCACACCGATCGGTCCATTGCTGTACAACGCGTATTTCGGACCACATCATATGCAATGGCCAATGCGTGCGCACCGATCGGTCCATTGCTGTACAACGCGTACCTGCTCACATCATATGCAATGCCCAATGCGTGCACACCGATCGGTCCATTGCTGTACAACGCGTACCCGCTCACATGTCACTCACATATGTCACCATGCCTGTCACAGGTGAACGTATGCCAGCCACATTTACTTTCCAGGGACTCAGGGGCACACCTACAACACCACAGCCTGTCCACACTGTATCCTAAGGCATGTAAGGCTGCATTACCTTTTCCGTGTATGGAGGTCAACATGTGGTTTTTTGGGTGGCACTTGGGGGCAGCCACTCCCAGGCTGTGCATGTGTTCATGGGGACAGAATCCTTGGTGTGTTGTGCACATGACCACTGTGATGTGCAACTGTTCATTTCAGAGTATGTGGCATGGTCACATTTCCAGGTTGTGTATGTGTATGTCATGTCACGTACCCCCTGAGTCCCATGTGGGACAGTATGTACGTCACAGGGTGACCCATTGCCACAATAGTGATGTCCCTCCACAGTCTGTGTGCATGTTGTGTTTACAATGTCTCTGATTCCATGTGCACAATGGGAGACAGTCTCCACATCCACGTTGTTTGTGCATTGACTTTGATGTTGTGCGTGTGTGTGTCACAGACGTCCATGTCTGTCCTGCAGAGGCAACAGGGACCACTACCTGTGGGGGTCATGGTTGTTTTGCTGTGGTGTATTCATGATACGCCATGTCGTGCCAGTGTCCATGTGGCAATACAGGGTCCCTGGGAATCTACCTGTCAATGAGCTGTGATGCCTGGGGCACATCTGTCCTCACATGTCGCTGTGGTGTGTGTTTGGAACGTGTCAGCAGTACATGGGTACTGTGACACAGCCTAATGATATCCCATAGCACAACCTGGGACTTGTTGAGGACACATGTTGAACTGTGATGTTAGATGTTGGCCATGTAGGTGCCATACATGTCCTTACAGAACGGCACACACATCATGTACTTGTGTCTCGTAATGATGTATCATGTGATATTGAGTATGGTCTATGCCACATATGTGGGGTGGCTGACAATCTTTCTTTCTTCACCTATGCACTGCAGGGCACCAGCTGTCCATAGACCATTCCCTGACCTTGCAACCATGGTTGAACGGGACTGCATCCGACGGTACCGCTTCACCAGGCCGCTGATTGAGGAATTGACGGTGCGGTTGGCCCCACATTTGCAACCTGGCCGGACATACCCTACAGCGCTGACCCCCAAGGTGAAGGTGATGGCAGCCCTACACTTCTTTGCCACCGGTACCTTTCAACACACTGTGGCGTCTGCTGGTGGGATGTCACAGACCATGTTCAGCCGTGTGCTACGCGATGTTTTGGAGGCTATGTTGAGATACCTGAACCAGTACATCTATTTCCCTAAGCGTCAACAACTCACTGACGTCAAGAGTGACTTCTATGCCCTGGGGAGGATGCCGCATGTCATTGGCTCCATTGATGGGACACATGTGGCTTTGGTACCACCACAGGCACATGAGCAGGCATACAGGAACAGAAAACATTACCATTCGGTCAATGCTCTGGTGGTATGTCTTGCAGATATGAGCATCTCACACGTGTGTGCCCGTTTCCCCAGTTCTGCACACAATGCCTACGTGATGAGGAGAAGTCGCATCCCGAGGATGATGTCACAGATGCGGAACCAGATTGCCTGGCTTGTCGGTGTGTACTGACTTTGTACCATTGTGTGTGTTCTGCAATGTAGTATTCCACCCTCTTTTCCAAATCAGCTAATGTGCAATTGTCTGTATGTAAGTGACTCCGGATACCCCAACATGCCGTGGTTGCTGACGCCCCTCAGGAACCCTGTGACACCAGCCCAGATGCGCTACAATGAGGCACATGGTCGGACCAGGAGAGTGATTGAGCGGACATTTGGTCTCCTGAAGAGCCGCTTTCGCTGCCTGGACAAGACAGGAGGGGCCCTCCCATATGCCCCAGCAAAGGTGTGCAAGATTGTCATCGTCTGCTGCATGCTACACAACCTGGCAGTGCGGAAGGAGTTGCCTCTCATCCTGGATGATGATGACCAACATCCGCCACCTGTGGAGGATCCTGGCCTGGGCCACGAGGCCAGTGATGATGATGATGAGGGTGATGTCCGCACACAGCTCATCACCAACTTCTTCAGCTGAATGTGAGTATCCAGAGATGTCATGTCAGTGATGTGAGTTTGCGTGATATGTGTTGGTGGTGCTCTGGTGCTGTTTGAGTGTGTCCATGTGCTACTTGACTGTATGCGTGCAGCGATGTGTCCTTACAGGTAGTCTGTACTCCCCAACAGTGTTGACATGCTAACTTGGTTTTGTGTAGGTATCTTGTGACATGTATTGGGCATGAGTATTGCAGTTCTGTCCTGTTCTTCAGTGCTTTTGACTGTGTGTCATTTCTGTCCTTCACAGGGTACTTTCAGAGTTGTGTGGTCAACTGTGATCCCCCGACACCGTGATTCAACTTCCAGGGTGGAAGCTGTCGTTTCCCTACAGGTGATGTGCCCCACACCCCTGGACTTCCTTTCTTCTACACTTGTTGACTGTGTGGCCACTGCCACGTGGGAATACCTTGCATCTGTAGTGGAAACAACATGTTGCAAATGTGTAATAAACCTGTGCTTCACTTTGGGATGTGCGTTGTCTGTGGTCACACATCTGACTGACATTTGCTTACTGCACCAGTGGGCTAGTTAACATAGACTGTGAATAGGTGTGGTGTCTGTGCATTGCACTGTATTTCCTGGCAACATCAGTGTAGGCGATGAGTCAGATGGCCCTGGTGTGTATGTGTTGTGTAGCCCTAGTGGTGTGTCTCCCTCATATGTGTCACGTCGCCATGACTCACATGACGGTGTTGTACTTGCTGTAGCAGTTAGCATGCACAGTGTCATTTAGCAGATCATCATCTCCATGACAGAAACCACGTTGGGATCACAACAGAGGCAAGTATGGTGTATTAGTTATGTTATGTTATGACGATTTCTAAAGCGCGCGATTATCCGGAGGTGTCCTGGCGCTAGTCACTATTCCAATTGCTGAGACCTGAAAGACAGAAGTTATTCATCAAAAAGCCAGGTCTTCAGCCCCCTCCTAAAAGCGAGTTTATTTACATACATGTGTGAGTATAGTGCACAGGATGGTGGGTGCTGTACATTGGGATTGTAATCCAAAGTTCCCAGATGAGTTGGAAGTCTTGGTAGCAGAAATGTCCTGAGTAAAGTCAACAGTCATCTGATACATTGGTCCAACTTTAACTCCCCATGTCATGTGGGAGAGTTGGGTTGCATTCGACAGGGTGAACAGTTTGCACACAAAGGTGAATTTCCAGAACAGGTGTTGGGTTCCTGGGGTATGTACATGGCCATCGGCCTCTCAGTTGTCCTTCCTTGGACGACCCCTCTTCTTTGGGGGGGGACCCTCATGTGCAGGCTGCTGCGGTGCAGGGGACTCTCCGCCAGAGTCATCCTCCCTCCCTGTGGCAGTTGCAGTTGTTGCAGCACCAGATGTTGTGGGCACACAGGGAGGTGTGGCCATGTTGGTGCTAATCTGGCGGAGGCATGTCAATATGTCCCTATGCACCGCTGTCAGTTCTTGCAATGTGTCCCACTTGGACTCCATGCCAGACATGTGTGTCTCCACACGGGACATGTGTGTCTCCACACGGGACATGTGTGAGTCCAAGCGGGCATGATGGGCAGCCTGCTGCTGTTGAATGTCCTTGAGGATCCCCACTACCTGGCTGACCTCTCCAGTGCTATTCTGGTACGCATCAGCAATGCGTACCAGTTGTGGGACATCATGCAGTCCAGACCCCTCTGCAACCAGCGACCTATGTCTACCACCCCTCCCACCACCCCTGGCGAAACGTGCAGGACCTGCGGTGGCACGCACAGGTGACCCTAGGCCCCCTTGGGGGTTGTTACTGGGGTTGTTGTCCGTTGCTCCACGTTGGGGCGGGGTCCGTGTGCTGTTGTCATTGGTGGTCCTTGGTCTGTCCGTGTCGGCAGAGGTGGTCTGTGTGTTGGCAGTTGTTGGAGGGGTGGGTGCAGGGGGTGCAGATGGTGGTCCTGCTGGTGCTGCATGATGACTCACACCGGAGGTGCCAGGTAGGTCTTCGCCATCCGAGTAGGGCAGAGACTGTTCCACACCAGTGAGCTCAGTGTCCCCCGGAGCCTGGGACAGGGACTCCTCATCGTCTGCTGCTGTGTCCCCATCATCACCTGTTTTTGGGAGACACACACAATGTATGTTACATTTCTGCAGGCATCAATGGTTCACACACCTGACATTTGTGACTGTACCTCTGGATGCGGGACTGGACATTGCATTGTCCTAAGTTGTCACAGTCAGATGTTGATATTGGTGTAGCACATTGTCCTGCAAACTTGAAGCATTTCAATGTGAATGTTGAGGTGTGTACATGGACAGCATTGGTTGTATTTGGTGGACATCCAGCCCTCCTTCTCCCTCCAGCCCAGTTATCCCACCATGAAGCATGCCACCCTTGCAGTGGGTTCAGGTTGACTCTCAGGATGTCAGTCAGTGGTGTCCTGTTGTTTGTTGGTGCCCAGTTCCCAGCATGGCCTTGTGCTCCCCACAACAGAGCACCATTGTCAGACATCTTTGAAGTGGCTTTTCACTCCCTGTGAGGCGTGCATGCTTCAGTGTGAGCTTGCTGGGCCATGTGGGTGGGGGATGTTGAGCTGTGACTACCACTCCCATCATGCTATTGCCTACGCCCCCCTTCCCAGCATGCCCATACTTCTTTCCTTTTGAGTGGACTTCACTGTGTGTGAGTGTGACAGCAATGGCAAGATGGCTGACAGTGTGGTCCTTTTGTTTGTTGGTGCCCAGTTCCCAGCAGGGCCTTGTGCTCCCCACAGCAGTACCCAGTGTCAGCCATCTTGTCAGTTCTTTTCCACTCCCTGTGAGGTGTGCATGCTGGGCCATGTGGGTGGGGGATGTTGAGCTGTGACTACCACTCCCATCATGCTATTGCCTACGCCCTCCTTCCCAGCATGCCCATACTTCCTTCCTTTTAAGTGTACTTCACTGTGTGTGAGTGTGACAGCAATGGCAAGATGGCTGACAGTGGTGTCCTGTTGTTTGTTGGTGCCCAGTTCCCAGCAGGGCCTTGTGATCCCCACAACAGAGCACCAGTGTCAGCCATCTTTGATGTGGCTTTTCACTACCTGTGAGGTGTGCATGCTTCAGTGTGAGCTTGCTGGGCCATGCGGGTGAGGGATGTTGAGCTGTGACTACCACTCCCATCATGCTATTGCCTACACCCCTCTTCCCAGCATGCCCATACTTCCTTCCTTTTGACTCTGCTTCCCTGTGGGGTAGTGTGCCTGTGCTGAAAGGATTGCTGACAGTGTTGTCCTGGCGTTTGTTTGGCTACAAGTCCCATGAGTTTCCCTGTGCTTCACACAGCATAACCCATGGTTGTGGTTCTTTGTGGGATATTTAATTAGAGTGTGAGGCATTGCATTCTCCCAGGTGAGTTTTGTGGAGTTTGTGTTAAGGGGGTGTGTGTGAAAAGCTGCTTGTAAATATGGTCAGAGCTGTCAGTCCTCCTTCCCACCCAGCCAGATATCCCACCATGGAACGTGCTTCTATTGCAGGGCGTGCAAGTTGGCTTTCAGGATGTCAGTCAGTGGTGTCCTGCTGTTGGTTGGTGCACAGTTCCCAGCAGGGCCTTGTGCTTCCCAATGCAGTACCCAGTGTCAGCCATCTTGTCAGTTCTTTTCCACTCCCTATGATGTGAGCATGGTTCAGAGTGGTGTTGATGGGCCAATTGTGAGGGTGAGCAATATCTGTGACTACCACTCCCATCATGCTATTGCCTACACCCCCCTTCCCAGCATGCCCTACTTCCTTCCTTTTGAGTGTACTTCACTGTGTGTGAGTGTGACAGCAATGGCAAGATGGCTGACAGTGGTGTCCTGTTGTTTGTTGGTGCCCAGTTCCCAGCAGGGCCTTGTGCTCCCCACAGCAGTACCCAGTGTCAGCCATCTTGTCAGTTGTTTTCCACTCCCTGTGATGTGAGCATGGTTCAGAGTGGTGTTGATGGGCGAATTGTGAGGGTGAGCAATATCTGTGACTACAACTCCCATCATGCTATTGGCTACACTGACTTCACCAGCATACACAGAATTCCTTCCTTTCAGTGAGCTTCCCTGTGAGGTGGTGTTCTAGTGGTGGCTACATATCTGACTGTGTTTGTTGGTTAGATTTGTGCCACTGCCTAGCTCTATTTGTTGTTGGGTTTGTACATGTCATGACACAGTTACATATCACTATGAAATGGCATGTATTGTGTTTATCTGACTGACATACACATCTTGGGATGATTATCTTTTGGTTGCTGTGGATTTGCTAAGGGTGCATGGTTTGACTATCCCCTTGACAGTGATGTGTGTGTATTGTCACACAATATTGTGTATATTTGTTGTGTACTCACCAGGCTCTGGGATTTTTGATAGTTCATATACGCTCACTGGTGGTAGGATGGCCCGCACCTTCTCCTCCCAGGGCCTGAGGTATACTGGTTTGGCAGGAGGGCCACTGCCGGTGTGTTGGCTCAAGGCGTAATCCTTCTTTAGTAGGTCCTTGACCCTCCTGCGCACATCATACCACCTGTTCTGGATGTCTTCCTTTGTGCGCAAACATGGTGATTGTGCATTCACCCTGTCGACGATCCTCTCCCACATCTTGGTTTTCTGCGACATGGCGGTCTGTTGGACCAATGTACCAAACAGCTGTGGCTCTACCCTGAGGATCTCATCTACCAGGACTTCCAATTCACTGTCTAGGAACTTTGGATTCTTCTTTGGGGGCATGGTGATGGGTGGTGGTGGTGATTGATGTGTGTGTGGGTGTGCAAGTGAGGGTGTGTGAGTGTAGGTTTTGCTGGGTGTATGTGAGGATGCTATTTGTTGAGGTGCTGATGGTGTGTGGCTTGTGTGATGGATGAGCTGTGAGTGTGTCTGTGGTTGCTGTCTGATGGTGTTCTGTGCTGGCAGGTCAGTTGAATTTGCAAAGGATCATGGTAGGGATTTGTGTCCTTTATATGGGTGGAGTTGTGGGTGTGTCTTTGTTCCGTGTTTCCCCCAGTATTTATTGGCTTTGTAATTGCTTGTTTGGCCCTTTTTTTTGTATTTTTTCCTTTGTAGTTTTTGTGCATGTAGGAGACGTTCTTCTGACCGAGTAGGACGCTGCAGTTGTCTCGTGCGAGCTTCTCCGAGTCGTTCACGCTGTGTTTCTGCTGTGTTTCATGTGCGGCGTACGCGTCGGTCGCGGAGTATTGGGTTGCCTCGGCTGGGTTTTGTATGCGTGTCGGTCGTACGGCTTGGTCTCCGTGCGACTCGGTCTGGTTTTCCACGCATTGCATCGTACTGCGCGGGTCGGAGTTCGCGGGTACGTTTCGTTCGGGTTCATTCCTGGTGTGTGTCGGTCGGTTCGATTCGCGTTGTTTTCCGGCCGGATAGCTGGTTTCCGTGCGGTTCGGTCGTTCGGCTTGTGTTCCGTACGAGTCGGTCGTGATTCGCATGCATTTCATCGTACTACGCAGGTCGGGCAGTGCCGGTACGTGTCGGTCGGAATAAATTCCCGAACCGAGTCGGTCGGTACGTTTTCCGGCCCGAATCGGAATCAGCCCCTAGGTGGTAGGAAATTTGTGGAGCCCTTTAGAGAAAATGATGGAAATGCATTTTTTTGCCAAGGTTTGCAAAGCATTCTGGGTAAAAAAAATTTGGGGATCAATACAAGTCACACCATCCTGAACTTCCTTCAGTGTCTAGATTTCAGAAAGGTCTGGGCTTTTTAGGTTGAATGGCAAACGCGCCAGGGTTCCAAAATCCCTAGTTACCCACATTGTGAAACTAGGATTATTTTTCTCTCAGATTAGTTCATTTGTCTCCATGTCATGTTCTGGAGAGCTTTGCATCACGAGCACTGGGCCTAGTCCTGCAAGTGTGCGGTACAGAGACAGAATATCGACGTCAAAATATCAAATTGCATTAATATCGAGTCAAGAATATCGATGGTGGAAAATATTGAGGTAAGTTTTTTCGTTGTTTAAAATATCGATTTTTGAGTAATGTAGAAATATCAAATTTGTAAATATCGATTGCAAATATATTGTTGTAAATAATATCGACTATTTGGATATTTTTTTTATGTTTTTTAAAATTAATTTGCTATTAGTTATTTTATATTTTTTAAAACAATTTTGTGTGAAAATGTTTGTTTTTATTGTATTTTTTTAAAAACAGATTTTATTAGGTATTTCCGATTGCATTTGGGCATGAGCCCTACATATATTTGTAAGAAACCATTAATTTGCAGAGACACAGGGGCCGATTCCGATTCAGGCCGGAAATCTCCCCGACCGAGCCGGACCCGGAGAGATTTCCGACCGAATCGGACCCTAGCAGTCCGACCGAATGAGTACGATGCGCACATATGCTATCGGACTCGATTCGGTCGGACTCCCATTGAAGTCAATGGGAGCCAGTCGTACGACGCGTACACGGACTCCCATTGACTCAATGGGCACGACGCGAACAAGGGCGCCCCCTACAGCGTGTTCGCGTCGATGCGGGTCGCACCGTACATGCACGTGTAGGGGGACCCATGGGTCCCCCTGTGTGCGACTCACGCACCTACGCTTCCAGGGGGTCCGACACGGACCCCCAAAGTGCGGCTCCGACAGCTCCTTGGAGCCGGACTGCGCGAGTCGGTCGGAGCGGTCGAGGTGCGCATCGTACTTACCCGGCCGGGGAACGTCTCCATTGCGCGGTGCGCGTCGTCCCCGTGCGAGTCGGTCGGAGCGGTCGGGTCCTGCGAACGAAGTCGGTCGGAGATTTCGGGAGCGCACGCATCGTACTCGCTCGCTCGGACGCACGTACGACTCGGTCGGGAAATAGGGCTCCGAATCGGATCCGGTTAAGCCGAATCCGATTCGGTGCCCTACCGGCCGAGATCGGAATCGACCCCACAATCTTTTCACGTTTCATATAATACCTGCAAACATGCAGGACAATCAACAACAACAATATGCAGACAGATCCGGAGTCAGCCAAACAAAACCCCAGGAGATACATCAGGGAGATAGCGAAGCCCAGCGCGGAATCAAGGGGAACCATGTACATGTACCTACTGAGGTATGCCATTCAAGGGTCCACGGTACGTTGCCCAGTGGGTCCAAATTTTACGGTGCTTCTGGGGGCAGCCACACGCCAAAAACACGGCTATTTCCGCACCCATGCATCTATCCAGCTCAGCCCTCCACTTGCCCAGAGTCGGGGGGTACGTCCCATTCCATAGCTGTGCTATATCGCGTTTAGCAATGGTGAGGGCCAGGAAGAGTAGGTGTTGCTTATATATATTGCCCCCAATCCCGTCCATGCTATGCAGAAGAAATAAACGTGGGTCATGTGGGAGCTCCCATGCCAACACAGTGCTGAGGCACGAGGAGACCCTGTAGGGCGGAACACTCCCAAACTGTATGGAGGGATGTCCCTTCTACTTGGTCGCACCGGTTTTTATTGTATTTTAATGTATTTTTAGGAGCGGGATGTTGGGTTTATAGGGGATAAGGGTGGGGAGTAATTTAAAATTATTTGTTTAAAATTTAAAATCACTTTTATTTTCTGTAAAATGTTAGGAGCAGGATGTTGGGTTCATAGGTGATATGGGTAGGGACTAATTTACAAATATTTATTTTAAATTTTTTATATTTTTTCAATTTTATGTAAACATTTCGGTGTGGGATGTTGGGTTTATAGGGGATAAGAGTGGGAGTAATTTAAGAATGTTGGTTAAAAATAAATTGTAATAAAAACTTATTGAAATATATAAATAATTGGATAACAAATTATAAATTTGAAATTTTTGAAAACTTTGAATATTTTTTGAGGGTTAATATTTTGGTATAATTTGTGTAAAATATTTTATGCATATTTTTTTAAATAAAAAATACATATATATATATATATCTATATATATATTATTGTTTATTATTTTTAAATAATTGTAATATTTCTTTATTTTTTTTGTTTTATATTATTTTAGCTCCATTAAAATTTGGATAATTTTAAATTTTAAATTTTTAATTGTTATTTAGAAAGTGACATTTATCATTTTTAAATTGTTCATCAATATATTAGTTTAAAATGTAATTTTTTTAATTGTAATTCAGAATTTAATATTTATATTTTTAATTTTTTTGAGAAGGGGTGTCTTTATTAATATATTATTTGATAATTGTATTTATTAATCTTTTTATTCTTTTTTCTATAAAATTTTTTGTAACCAATTTTTATTTTTTTTTGTTAAAATTGTAATTTTTATAAATAAATTTAAAATTTTAAAAATAATTTTTTAGTTTTGAAATATTTTATCTTGTTACATTTTTGTCATTTTTACAATATGTAGAGGCCGATTACGATCTCGTTAGGAAAGCCCTCCGTACGACTCTGATCTGGAGGGCTGTCCTAGCAAATCGCGCTGTGTACCCAGGCTCCCATAGCAAAAAAGGGGTGGGTTGGGGAAAAGCGTACACCCTGTGGCGGGCATCCCATGTTGCCCACCACACTGTGCATGCTTGGATTGGGGGGACCCATGTGCACCCCCTTGCGATGGATTTGGAGGGCTCCATGTGAGGGTGGGCCTGCTACAGCCCCCCGAAGTCCGATTCCGACAGCCGTTTCGTCTCGCTAACACCGAGGCGATACAGCTGTCCAAATCGTGCATCGTATTCGCTTGTTCAGAATTCGGCTCGATTGTGCGGTACGATTCAGCTCCAAACGAGTCGGACGGACAGGATCTGGTTCAGAAACTATTCGGTCGACGTGGACGAGATCTTTGAATCATACTTGGTCGTTCGGAATGGGGGACGACTCAGTCAGAAACATAGGCTTCGATTCAGATTTGCTCATTCCGGAACCCGTCTGGAGACCTTCCTAGTGAGATATTTTCCTTAACTTTTTTTGTTTTGGAGTTAGGAACAGTAATTTATTATGGTTTATTATCCAGCACTTTCTTTGAGTTTATTTGGTTTTGGAGTTGGAATAGTATTTTATTATGGTTTATTATCCAGCACTTTCCCTGAGTTTATTTGGTTTGGCGTTGGAATAGTAATTTATTATGGTTTAGTATCCAGCACTTTCCCTGAGTTTATTTGGTTTTGGAGTTGAAACAGTAATTTAGTATGGTTTATTATCCAGCAATTTCCCTGAGTTTATTTGGTTTTGGAGTTGGAACAGTAATTTATTATTGTTTATTACACAGCACTTTCCCTGAGTTTTATTGGTTTTGGAGTTGGAATAGTAATTTATTATGGTTTATTAACTAGCACTTTCCGTGAGTTTATTTATTTGGGAGTTGTAATAGTGATTTATTGTGGTTTACTGTCCAGCATTTTCTCTGAGTTTGGTGCTTTTTGGAGTTAGGAATATTACATTTTTATTGTTTGTTATGTAGTTTTTTAGAGAGTTTATATGTACATTCAAATACAAAAGGAGCAATTTTTATTGTTAATATTTTTGTTTGCAAACACGTATTTTTATTTTGTTCACATTTGCATTGTTTTTATTCTGTTTTGTTATACATTATTTGACAATATTAAAATATAATTTAGAAATGTTGATATTATTCAGGATTTATTATAAAGTACAATATATTTTTAACATATATTTTTCATGTGCATTAGTCAAATGAAAAATATATTTTAACATACATATCTTTTTAACAGTTTTGAAAAATGATATAGTCATGTAATAGTAAAGTAAATATATATTTTCAATTTTTTTATTCTAAACATTTCCATTTTTATATTTTTACATTTTTTATGAGAAAAAGTAAACATTTTAGTACATTTATTTTTTGTACTAAAATTATATAAGTATTTTACAAATTTATATTTTGTACATTTTTATTATTTAATATATTAAATATTATTATTAAGAAAATAATATTTAATATATTAAATTATTTACAATTATTTAAAAAATATATTTTTTTTTATCATATATTTTTTTGAAAAACTTTGGGGTCTATTAGGATGGCGGGCGGAAAACCACCCCGACCGCCATGGTAGCGGAAAACAACCGCCCGCTGGTACCGCGGCAAAACCGGCGGTCAGATTAGGATCAACCACCATTAAAACCCGACCGCGGCAGAAAGAGGCAATGAAAATCCACCCGCAGCGGGCGGAACCGGTGATAAACCGTCCGCGACGGTCGGATTCGCAGCGGAAACACCCAAAACCAACGCCAGGCATGCGGAGTAACCGCCCGTGAAATTAGGATTCCCCCGATTTGACAGTGGTACGTTCCGCAGTTCCCGGCCGCCGCGGTCGCAAACAGTGAGGAATGGGAGAACCGGCGGAAGGGCTGTAGCATAGCCACCTCTGCGGACGCTCCGTGATAAAAATGGCGGTCGACAGAAAAAACCCACAACAAAGCCAGCAAGTGCACACAGGAAGCTAGCCCTGCCCCCAAAAACACATAACACACCCCAATGACCCACCCCCATGGCAACTCCTAAACTACATTTCCCAGGACAACCCACACAACACACCTGACAGCAATACCCCATTCTGACACACCCACATAGCTGAGTATAAAACCAACCCCTTCCCTGACAACAATCCTTTGCAATACTCCAGAAGTGAACGGCCAAACACCACAGCTGAAAGGAGAGGCAAATCAACACACCATCACTACACACACACACACACACATCACCACCACCACTCCCACACCTGCACCTCCAACCCCTTTGCACATCACACACCATACACATCACCACCACCACCACCACTTACACACCTGCACCTCTAACCCCTTTGCACATCACACACCATGTCACCACAGAAAATGCCCAAATTCACAGACAGTGAGTTGACAGTCATGGTAGATGAGATAATCCGAGTAGAGCCACAATTGTTTGGTAACCTCGTCCAACAGACACCATTAGCCACCAGAACGCAAATGTGGGTAAGGATAGTTGACAAGATCAATGCAGTAGGGACCACCCCATGCAACAAACAGGAAATCATGAAGCGGTGGCATGACCTGAAGAGTGTCGTCAAAAAGAAGAGGAACAAGAACCATCAGCTGGCTCAGAGGACTGGCGGTGGCCCTCCCATTCCACCAAGAACATTCACTGCATGGGAGGAGAAGGTGCTTGCCATACTGCATCCAGAGAGTCTCACAGGAATAGCCGGGGCAGTGGAGGCTGGTAAGTACCAACAAATGTCTCTCATCACACTGTTATGTACTGTCTTGCACAACTACTAAGCAACACCTCCCAGGCCCAAATGCATTCATGTGCACCACAATACCCAACACAGTTCTCACAGATGTAACATGCACTCCATCTTAATCACCCCAAAGGCAGCCAACATTTACAGGATTGTATGTGACCAGGCAACCAGCACAACAACTCCCACAAGGTCTCCCTTACCCACCCCTGAGCAGGATGTAGCACTCCACACCCACCCAGAAGCATGTGGCAGCCATCGTATTACAACAACCAAATTTACAGGTAGGTAGCCATCTTCCCAGGGAGGGCTGTTGGGGGGTGGGAGGCCTGCACTACAACTTCCACCAGGCACCCCTTACCCACCCCTGAGCAGGATGTAGCACTTCACACCCACCCAGAAGCATGTGGCAGCCATCGTATTACAACAACAAAACTTACAGGTAGGTATCCATCTTCCCAGGGAGGGCTGTTTGGGGGTGGGAGGCCTGCACTGCAACTCCCACCAGGCCCCCCTGTGCCATCCCTGAGCAGGATGTAGCACTCCACACCCACCCAGAAGCATGTGGCAGCCATTGTAAGTTTCCCCCTCACACAACAAGTAGGTAGCCATCTTCCCAGGGAGGGCTGTTTGGGGGTGGGAGGCCTGCACTACAACTCCCACCAGGCACCCCTGTCCCACCCCGAGCAGGAAGTAGCACTTAAACACACAGCCAGAGAGATGTGTTACAAACTCCACCCCAATGTGACAACAGAACAGGTAAGTAGACAGTGCATGCACACCACCATTCCTTCCCAAAAGCATGGAGCCATATGACAACACCAGCCCTCACATCCCAACAAAATTGACACAGATACAATATCAAATTACAGTGTGCAGACAGCTAAGCGTATGTAACTGTCACAGAATCAAAAGTTTGACTCACCAAATACGATGTAGAAGTGAATCCGGGCCCAGACATGTACAGCACTGAATGCTACCTGTAAGATCCATGTGGGCTGAGCTTGAAGGACCATATGAAAACAAAGCAAGCATGGTCTGTAGAAAAAACAAATCAAAGCACAGGACATGACAAAGGTATGCATGAGATGACAATGGCAAGTTCATGCGCAGATGTAACGCATGCCAGGCAGAGTAATCAGCAAAGATGCTGCACATCAAGTCGTATAGCCGCCAGTTGACAGATGACAACATGTCCTTGTAATCACAAAATTTGCACGTGGGGCATGGTATCCATTGACATGTTGTTATATCCTGCATAGAGGCCCTAATGTAGACCAGTTCGTACATGCCCTAAAATGGACATATTCATATTTACCCTAATATGGTCATATTCGTACTTGCCCTATTATGGTCATGGCCGCATATGCCCAATTATGGTCACAACTGGATATGTCCTATTATAGCCATGACTCCTTATATAGGCATGATCTTTCACCTACATTGGTCCAAGCTAGTACACAATGAGCTCTGAGGGCTGAACGTTATCTATCCTGTGGTTTTGAATACAGCAGGGTTTTTCCAAACACAGGCCCACACTGTACTCATTAATTATGCATGGCTCTCTAAGAATACACCACTGGCATAATATGTATGTACAAAGTTCACCCCTGACGTCGTCCTCATGTCCAATACAAACCATACTGAGGACCGAGACTCTTTAGGGTATAAATACACCACATCTTGCCCCGGTAAGACAGAGGGAACCGAGACTTCCATGCTGACACACTG
This sequence comes from Calotriton arnoldi, assembly GCA_963921515.1. Taxonomy (NCBI): domain Eukaryota; kingdom Metazoa; phylum Chordata; class Amphibia; order Caudata; family Salamandridae; genus Calotriton; species Calotriton arnoldi. Next base: position 3,588,493 of record CAWUFW010000553.1, on the reverse strand, counting down.
ACCAGAGACGCTGAGGCTCCTGCATGCAGTCGCTCCAGCTGACAGTGGTCTGACACAGCCCGGACGGGGTGTCCAATTCGAGACCTGGATGGTGTCCCACACTCTCTCTATTCAGGTATGGGGGTTCGACTAAATCCTAGAAGGATTCTTGGCTCTTAGGCTTTTAGACCTACACACATATGCTAGGTACACTCAGGTACATCTAGTTAGGCATCGTAGGAGTACTCGCACTTGCATAATGCTTTTATATTCATGTATGTATTCATGATTATCGCAATATGGTAGAAGTGTTCTGTCCCTTTGCTTTTATCTTACTGCTGATAATATATCTCTGCTATTGTCTGCTGGTTACCACAGCACATATATTTTACACTAGAATAACAACTGTTCAATACATACTTATTGAAACGCCCGACTGTTTAATCTGTGTAACTCTCTGAGAGAAACCGAATAAGTGAGCACGAGTGACTGAGCGAAAGGTAGTACATTGTTTCCACGATTCTGAGGGATCAGGGTTGTCATGTTCTAAGGTTGCCAGAAACTAATCTCTCCCCGATAAGAGGAGACACTAGTGGCACTGCGAGCTAGCTAATGCAAAACTAGGCTAACATATACGTTGGGGGTGCACGGAGTCAGTCTGCCACCAAGCCCGCAGTATATGTAAACCAAACGCGCAGGTCCTGCAGGGGTACTATAGGAGCTACACGACATGGCGCCACCAACGTTGGTTGGGTACTTATTTAACAGTAGAATCTGAGTAGTTCAGTCATGCTATTCTCAGAGAACCTACTCACAAAACCCCAGAGACGTCTGGAGTGGGTGGGCACAAAATCCGCTGCAGCTGAGTAGTACGAGAATACTATTTATTGGCTGTTGGTCATTCAAGCTTGAAGGACATTTAGAGGGTCATTACGATGGCAGGCGGATAAAGTCCACCCGCCACCGCAAACGGTACCGCCCGCAAGAGGTGCAGCGGTCCCACCATGTGTATTAGGATGCCACCGCCACGGTGGCATCCTGTATTGTTTACATTGCGGCGGGCGGTGCTGTCAGCAGCACCCGCCGCAATGTGAAAAACGCATGTTGTGCATTTGAATGCACAACGTGACAGGCACCGCGCGGTGCCTGCCACCTTGTGCATTCAAATCCATGTGCACCCCCCACCCCCCCAAAACCCTGGGGGCCCGCAACGGGCCCCCAGAAGCAAAGACCGCATGCCTTTCCATGGCGGCAACACCGCCATGGAAAGGCTGCTTTCCGCCACCATCCTAATATGGATGGCGGTGTCTTGCAGACACCGCCACCATGTTAGAGCCCTTTTCCGCCCGGTCCCCTGTCAGACCGGCGGAAAACCGGCAGACGGTCTTTCCGTCCACCGGGGTCCCCCCCGCCATCGTGATATGGCGGGGGGTAATGGAGTGCGGGTGGTGAAAAATAGCGGGCGGATCGCCACCGCCATACGGGCGGTGGCAATCCGCCCGCTATCATAATGACCCCCATAATTCCTACAATTGTGCATTTACACCTTATCTTAAAAATACTTTAAACCTCCCTTCTTCCAATTAAAAATGGTGGAAGAAGCAAACGAAACAAGGAGAGTTACAACAGACCTCTTCGGTTTAGGAGAAGAAGACCCTGAAGATGCAATACAAATTGCACCAAATTTCAGAAGGGCAGTCACCATAAAACTTCTAGAACATGGCTTAAGAGCCAGGGGTGGTAATGTAATTTTTGTGATTGAGGCACACAAATCTAATAAAACAGAGGTGCTCTATTCATGGGTTACATTCCCAGCAGCGAATCCAGTTACAGATGTATTTCACTACTACCTAGAAGGTGAAACACCAGCGGACTATACTCCTTCTGAGGAATTAGAGGTTCCGCTCACTTACCAGGAGCATAATTACTGGTTTAAAGGCGCCCTACCCCATGTACATGGAAGAGCAAGATTAGGCCCGCTCGGAGGAGCAGGAGCCACATGGCCCATATTAGCGGCACACACACCGCATCCTGATATTGGCACAATGCCACAGCCAGACTTACTCGTACAACACAGAGATTTCATTAAAATCTACAGAAACCTCACAAAATTTGTGATGAGGACTTTAACAGTTCAACCTGCACCAGCTGCAGCACAAGATACTCCAGTCCAAGGTACAGTTAATAAAATAACTCCACAAACATTACACGCGATAATGGGCAAAATTCCAGCAAAACGTGAACATATTCCATTCTGGATAGCTCAAAAAATAACTCAACTTGAAGCAGTATTCCCGAATACTACCACCAGTGATAAACACAGAATTCTAACAATCTGCTTGCCCATGGGTCTGACACCACAAGTAGAGGACTGCACCTCTTGGGGTTCAGTCTTTGCTGCCATATATACCAGAACACATGGTATCCCGTCTATAGCAGTAGTACCTGAAGTATTAAAACAGATACAAAATGAGTACGGAGCAGAGCCTGCCATTAATTTAGGGATGAAGTTGCTAAACAACTTTGAACAGGTCTCAGCCATAATACTTGCTAACATTAAGGGGGAAACAGCTTCAGTGGCGATCCTCCAACGCCTAAGGGAGTTCAGTCCAGTAGATCAACAACACGAACTATCCAAAATAATTGAAACTGCACATGCAGGATTAGGCAGAGACAGTCTAGGTGGGAAAGCATTAAAACCACTACTGATGGGCAGTCCTGAAAATGACACTACAAAGCAGACGCCTACTTCTTCTAAAAAGAAGTGGGAAAATAAAAAACAACAAAAGTCTAAAGACACCAGATCTCAGTCCAGAGGTAGGTCTCCTCAACAGGAGCCCTCTGAAAGGAGGTATAACCTCAGGAATAGGGATAATATTAAAAAACCTGACAGGTATCAGGATACTGATACTCGTTCCTCTCGTTCCTTTCAGGGTTCATCAAGAAACTCCGAGAGGGAAGGACGGTCAGAACACAGACAAGAGGAGCGTACAAAGTGCAGAGACACGCAACGCGCTGCGGACTTCGCACCTAAAAAAGAGGATAAACAAAAATCAAAACCTCAGTTCAAAAAGAAGAAGGTAGTAGGTCTCAAGATCAGACATGCCCAGAATTCTGAGGACACAGCTTCTGAATGGGGAATGGGCTCTGACGATGCTAGACAGTGTGGCAGAAGTAACGATAGCTCGCCAGAACCTGAAGGAATTTCTGGTGGCAGCAGAGTTGAGTGAGTATATCACGGTGGAAACACCTGATAACCCACATAAGTTACATGAGATAACACTCCGGATGGAGGGGGACAAGTCCAGAAAAGTTAAAGGTCTCTTTTGGAAAAATCTGTCATTTGATTATGACATTCTATTAGCAGAACAAAACTGGCCGCCAGCATTCGTCATGGAGTGCCCTAGGGGAGAAACTGTAATTTTTCCAGCCTTTTCCGACCTCGTTCCCATTCACCTAAAACATGCATATGCGCAGGAGTGGGCGGTTGCCCTAGCTGCAGCATTGTATAAAAATCATGTTGGTTGGGATGAGGATTCAACCCACCACGTGATCCCGTTAAAAGTTTCCCCAAATGCTCAAAGGCAATACCCTATAAAGCAGGAAGCTAAAAAACAAGTCAGGGAGATTCTAGACCAACTAGAATACCAGAGGGTGATAGAAAATTGCACTTCACCTATGAACAATCCTTTGTTCCCCGTAGCCAAACATGACAACACATATCGTCTAGTTTTAGATTACAGACATTTAAACACTTGCACAAAGACATTTGCAGTTCAAAATGCACACAGTGCCGCATTAATGAATAACATTGTGCGCAAAAAATACAAAACAACGCTTGATATCTCAAATGGATTTTTCTGCCAAAATATAGCGCCTGAAAGCAGGTATCTGACCACCTTCAGTGCGTTAGGGTCCCAGTGACAATTTTGTCACCTAGCCCAAGGGTATAAAAACAGCCCAGGGGTATTTTCAGCACGAGTAACAGAGTTACTCCAAAATTTGGATGAAGAAGCATTGTCCTATTAGATGATATTATCTGACGGATGATGACTTACCGAGGCACTTGACCAGGGTGAGCACCATTATTATGGGATTCGCCTCAGACGGCTACAAATTTAATTTAAAAAAATCAAAGATTGCCCACATCAGTGTCCTGTTTTTAGGATACGAGCTGTCAAGTGAGGGAAAAAGCCTAGCAGCTAACTTTTTAGAAAAGTGTGCGCTGCTCCAACCTCCAAAACCATTAAAGAATTTACAATCAATTCTGGGATTTCTAAATTTTGGTTGAACATACATTTTGGATTATGCGGAAAGAGTAAAACCTTTATACGACTTAATAAAACCTGATTTTTCAGTCAGACAATGGACACAGGAACATACAAATATCCTGCATTCCCTACAAGAAGACATGATAGCTTCTAAACATTTACAGACACGCGTAAACGCACAGAACTTAGTGATCCGAGTCATAGCGGGTCAATGCGGGTACACTTATTTAACTTTTAATGAAGGCGAAACAGTACCAATCGCATACAAATCACACCTGTACACAAACGCAGAGATGCGTTTCACTTCAACAGAAAAAATCCTGACAGCAGTGCAGACCGCTGTAGCAAGAGAAAGAGCTATGGCTCAGGGAAAGCGCATAATTGTCGTGACCCCAGTACCAGCTTTAGAAGCTGTTACAAAAGCTAGCATTCCAAATGCTAAAGCCTTACATCCAAGATGGATACAATGGGCTAATTCTCTTACTGCAACGGATGTTGAATACAGATTCGATCCAAGTTTAAAAACACAGGCATTCCTGCAATATGAACAAGAATACCCTCTACCAAATGAAATTTTGCTTCTAGATCAGAATGAATACATTATTTACACTGACGGTTCTGCTCAACCAGCCACAGGAAGCAAGCAAGCTTACAGCGCGGCGTGTGCGATCGTTAAAGGTCGCATGCACAATGGAAAGTTCCATCCGAGTTGCACTAAAACGCAATCTCTGGGAGACTGCACGGCTCAGTTGGCAGAACTCAAAGCACTTATACTGGCACTTATAAATACGTATCACGAATTCCCCACACTTATTGTTTGTGATTGCTTTTACTGTTTACAGTCGTACAATGAATATCTACATCATTGGGCACAAAACGGGTTCAAAGATGCAAAAGGTGGCACAATTAAGCATAAAAGGCTATGGGACCAGGTAGTGGAGTTGAGAAACGAACTACCAAGGGCTCACATGATACATACACTGAGTCATCAGCGTGATGGCGTTTACGTTGAAGGGAATTCATTGGCTGATGAAGCCGCAAAGGGGGCTGTTCGCACAGCCACCGTAGCTGCAGTTACTCGTTCAAGAACGAGAATAGACGGCGAGATTATGGTAGCTGTCAATGCTTCACGCAAAGGCAGCACAGCAGTGCCAAAGAAATTTCCACTCAAGTACTACTTCAAGTTAGATGCACAAAACATTCCATATGCTCAGATTCCTGGAGTGGGGGATAGAGTAATACCAAATATGGATCGTAGGCTAGGCTTAATTTTAGCAGCACACAAGGGTTTGGGTTCTGCACATACAGGCGTTACAGCGACTATTTCTTTATTGAAACAGCGCTACTGGTGGCCAGGGTTAACAAAGCAGACCAAAGACTATGGGGTCAATTCCGATCTCGGCCGGTAGGGCACCGAATCGGATATTCGGCTGAACCGGATCCGATTCGGAGCCCTTTTTCCCGACCGATTCGTACGTGCGTCCGGGCGAACGAGTACGATGCGAGCACGTGCGAATTCACCGACTGACTCGTTCGCGGGTCCCAACCGCTCCGACCGACTCGCACGGATGCACCTCGCACTGCGCAATGGAGACGTTCCCCGGCCGGGCAAGTACGATGCGTGCCGCGAGCAGTCCGACCGACTCGCGCCGTCCGGCTCAAAGAAGCAGTCGGAGCCGCACTTTGGGGGTCCGTGTCGGACCCCCCTGTACGCGTAGCCACGCGAGTCGCACACAGGGGGGACCCATGGGTCCCCCCTACCTGTGCGTGTACGGCGCAAGTCGTTTCGCCGCGTACGCGCTGTAGGGGGCGCCCTTGTTTGCCTCGCACCCATTGAGTCAATGGGAGCCCGCGTACGAAGTTGTACGACAGGCTCCCATTGACTTCAATGGGAGTCCGACCGAATCGAGTCCGATAGCATACTTGCGCATCGTACTCGTTCGGTCGGAGCTGCTAGGTCCGATTCGGTCAGAAATCTCTCCGGGTCCGGCTCGGTCGGAGAGATTTCTGGCCCGAATCGGAATCGGCCCCTAAGTCTTAAAATGCGACATCTGTCAGCAGATAAAAGGCTCCACCGTAACACGCCCAGCACAGACACCATTGCTGAAATCAGACAAACTTTATCGGCACATTCGCAGTTGGCACGTTACATTCTGACCGTGGTCCGGCGTTTAGCTCTCGGGCTTACAAAGAGGCCATGGAAGGAATGGGCATAGCATTGCGGTACTCCTCTCCGTACCATCCCGAGGGAAATTCTGTTGTGGAGAGGAAAAACCGAGACTTAAAGCAATCTTTAACAGCTAGGGTATTAGGCAAGGGAGGTAGATGGGTCGATCACCTTTATGGGGTACAGCGCATGCTCAATAACCAGCCAAGAAGCTCTCTAGGGGGTGTCACTCCTTACGAGGTCCTATTTGGGACGAGAATGTGGGTACCTGATCTTGATTATGAAGGCACAGTGGCGGATGAAAAACCATTTGATATCCATGATCGTTTGGCTGTTTTACAGGATCTAAATGAATCCAGCACACAACAAAGTAACGTGCTCCAGAAACAGGCCGCCACTGAGGAAGTCAAGGCAGTAACAGCAAGATCTATCTGGATCCCAAAAATCGGGGATCTGGTCAGAGGGAAGATTGCTGACAAGAAAGAATTTGGACCATCTTACAGAAAGCCTGTACCGGTCCTTGCAATCCACGGCACAAGAACTGTACTTCTGCCACCTCTTGCCGGAAAAAAGAAGAAAAGATTTGTCTCAATCGACTTAATCAAACCACACTATGTGGCCTATACTAAACAGTAGGCCGCGTGGACTCCACAGTTGCAGACGCCCTCCTCTCACTACAATCCAAGAAGTTCAAACAGAAAGACTCATCACGTTTGAAGAGCAACCTGTACGGAATGAAGGACTAAGCAACAATGCTATGGAACTCGTTACACTTCAACAAGAAGAAAATCAACTTAACAACCAAGTTGCAATCAGACCTAATACAGACATCGACGTCAACATGCCTCGTCAAGAGCAAAATCCAATTTCAACAAATCCCGATGCAATTCCAACAATTGATCGAACTGCTTCTGGCTATTTCATGAACTTTGATACGTTTTCACTGGATCCAAGAAAACCGGAAACGACGCCAGCCACAAAATCACTCCAACAGAAACTCAATGACTTTTTGAACTTTTTTAGAAAGACTTACCTGGTGTCACCTTGGATAGAACTATGGTATATCACTGGGATTTTATTCTTCATTTTCTGGCTAGGTTTAATAATGCCTTTTAGTATGCTTATTAATGGACGATAACTCCAACAAAGCTCTACAGCCCAAAGAGTCAATTTGATTTTAAAACCACACCAGTCTTCACATCGTGAACCAAGAGACTTGTCTTCAGTGAACATCACAGCAGTTCCTATACCGGACGGTATAATATGGGACAAAATTGATTATGATGTATTCGGTCCAACTGAACTTTAAAAGCTTAAACATGTATTTAAAATTTCTTTAAGTGATATCATTACCTCCAGTACATTTTCTGATGATTGGGACACTGAAACTGTAAATGCTATGATGTCTGATTTAGAAAAAACTGCTGCATTGCCGAACAATGAAATGTTGGAAGGTACTTCAGACTATGATACATTGTACTGTTACCAGCAATATGGTCATCATTTCTTACACAAATCTATAACCCCTAGAAATGTATTTGAATACCACCAATGGGAACACTGCCCAACACCACCGAAAGGTAGTTCGCAAGCATTTGCACAGAAATTCACATACTTCTCAGGGTTTAACACATCCGACCCGAAGTCATTTTATTATAAAGTGGCGAAAATGTCAGCTCAGAAAATTATGTTAACAAACACCAAACATATGTACTCTGCATCCTTCCTGAACCAGTTGTCTAAACAGGGCTTCGATCTATGGAAAGACACAATAGATTCCAAATCGATCTGGGGTTCTAGGGACTGGCAAGTCCAGGGAATAGAAGCACTTTTTAGAGCATGCATCATTCCGCAGCAGATTTGTTTTCTGAATGAAACTGTGCAACAAACATCCTGTCTTGGATTAGCCAAAGGCAAGGAAATGAACACGCCGGGGTTTCCAACACCATCGCAGATGGGTGGGGGGCAGAATTCTACTACACATGGGGTGAAATTAGATGACATTCTCCAGTACAACAGATCAGATCCTGATTGGACAGAATGGCTGGTTTGGCCCATTGACACAAACAAATGTCAACAGAGATTTATGAATACAACCGAAGGGCTTAGTATTCATAGGCCAGATCCACGCTATGTACAGAGACATCACCCGGGGGTAGTGACATCCTATAGTGTTGGGAAGTTGTGCCTTGATTGGCTAGAGACCTCAACACTCACAGAAGTAAAGCACCACTTGACCTTACTCACACCTGACATGGATTTTAGAGATTTTCTACTAGGTCCCAGGAAACAACGTCAGAAACGTTTCATATATGCAGGCCTTTATGCCTACTATAATGAAAACTGGAAAATATCCCAACAAGAGGCCGCAGAAAGGATACGGGAAATAGACCGTATTAACTTAGAAAAGGCATTAGCTGTGGTGGATAATGGGTTAACAACTTTGACCTCCAGGATTTACTCCTTAGGCAACATTGTGTCTTCGGCAATCAACATATTAGAACAAGATCTGGCCTTGTTACAACACAGGCAATCTCAGCTACGTTCTATTATGATGTTAAGCTGGACGCTGCAATCTTTGCTTGCAGGCTATTTGCCATGGCATTTTATAAACACCACGTCTCTGTTTTCAGAATACAATCTAACTGATAAACAGACAGAAATGGCACAAAGGGGAGCCAAATATACAATGCTGCGTATTGAGAAACTGGAAAGGCTACCTTTCACTGTAGCCGAGTCACCGTCAACAGAATGGCTAATTCATGGCAAAATCACTTTGCCGGTCACTACGTTTCAGTTTCAATATTGCCTTGAGCAGAGGCAGGCAGGCAAATATGAGAAAATGGGTAAGGGATACATCAAGGAAACTTGGAAGTTACCATATAGATACCGATGCCTGGAATGGGGATCGAGAAGTGTATCTGAGTGGTACAAACTGCAAGAACGCTTTAAGCGGTTCTCTTATGTGTCAGGATATTTCTCTACACGGAGCCTGCAGTGGTTCAGTGGCGAACTTATCTTGTCACATGTCAGGGACCCCAGCGGCCATGATCATGCCGGTTTTCCAGCTGCTCTCGGAATGGGAGTTACTTAATGCTAAATGATCAAGGTTGTTGTGGGATGCTTCCGGGCATCGCATATCTAGTAACTGTTAACTCCAGGGTTACTTGCTGTATGCAAGTATTGTTTCCACCACTGAGCACAGTCAGGGAGGCCCCACTATGGCCTTCACTGAACGTTTCTTTCATAGAATTTGATACTCTGAGCATATTGAAAGCCATGCTTTCACAGCAACCCGTGCCCTTAACCTCCGCTCGAGAAACCTATGAACTTCAAGTTGCAAGGACCTCGACCGAGATACAGGCACTCATACGTCCAAACTGCCCGAATCATTTCTCAGAAATGGTGGGACGTATCTTAAATATGTCAGATACGAGCGGAATTGCACACCTATTTAAGACCATAGGGTCAGGACTGTTAAGCACCTTTCAGACAGTCCTCGGAGTAATCCCAAATTTTATTCACTCCGTATTGGGAAGCGTATTTGGAGGATTCCCGCTCATCTTGTTCCAAATTGCAGGAATCTCGATTGTAATATTTCTGCTACGCAATGGACGGCCCACTTCCCGAGGGAATGGCGAACACGCTCCTGGAGCGGAAATACCGTGAACGCATGGTACAACTTCTGCGCATTCCATGCCTGTGAGAACTCAATGCCTCCTGGTTTCTATCGTTTAGACCAGTCTGGGTAGACTGCATCTTACCTGTTCTTCGATGCCTGTTCTGTGGAGAAGAATGCACGTTGGATCTTTGTCTAACATTTCCATCAGATGCGCCTCCGGACACGGATGCAATGCTGGACCCCATAAAGGCCCACGCTCTGCGTTGTCCTCAGCGGCTTCCGATTCTGATGAATGCATTCCTGGAGAATCCACATGTGCCATTTGCTCCTGCTGGGTTAGGTGACTCTTCCACAGGCACCCAGGTTACAACTGCCGCACAAGCAGCCGCAGCACCAACTGTTGGCAGTACTACATTCCATCTATGTGCGATTGACGTTCTCTGTGAGGCATTGGATTTGTCATCTACAGCAGCTGACACAGATAATATTGTGCTTCCCAGCCAGGACGCGTAATCTTGAATTGGCTCATCGTGTCCTGGGAAAGAATTCGGCTTCTTCACTCGTTTCAAAATAAACGATCTAAATTTGGAACATTTTCTTACATTTACACTTTCGCTTGAGAAAAGCATGGCCTTCTCCTGCTTATGGTAAAGCAACTTCTATAGAGAGACTTTTGACTTTTTAAGAAAAGTGGCATTTAGAAATAGCTGAATTATAACACTTTTAGCACCTCATTTTTAATGATTTTTTAGAACCATATTTTTACTTGCTTTTAAAAATGTTTTTAAACTGTCCAGATTTTAAGTATGGTCATTTTTTATCCAGTTCGGAACAGGAGTGGGTGTTATATCCCGCATAGAGGCCCTAATGTAGACCAGTTCGTACATGCCCTAAAATGGACGTATTCATATTTACCCTAATATGGTCATATTCGTACTTGCCCTATTATGGTCATGGCCGCATATGCCCAATTATGGTCACAACTGTACATGTCCTATTATAGTCATGACTCCTTATATAGGCATGATCTTTCACCTACATTGATCCCAGCTAGTACACAACAAGCTCTGAGGGCTGAACTTTATCTATCCTGTGGTTTTGAATACAGCAGGGTTTTTCCAAACACAGGCCCACACTGTACTCATTAATTATGCATGGCTCTCTAAGAATACACCACTGGCATAATATGTATGTACAAAGTTCACCCCTGACGTCTTCCTCATGTCCAATACAAACCATACTGAGGACCGAGACTCTTTAGGGTATAAATACACCACATCTTGCCCCAGTAAGACAGAGGGAACCGAGACTTCCATGCTGACACACTGACCAGAGATGCTGAGGCTCCTGCATGCAGTAGCTCCAGCTGACAGCGGTCTGACACAGCCCAGACGGGGTGTCCAATTCGAGACCTGGACGGTGTCCCACACTCTCTCTATTCAGGTATGGGGGTTCGACTAAATCCTAGAAGGATTCTTGGCTCTTAGGCTTTTAGACCTACACACATATGCTAGGTACACTCAGGTACATCTAGTTAGGCATCGTAGGAGTACTCGCACTTGCATAATGCTTTTATATTCATGTATGTATTCATGATTATCGCAATATGGTAGAACTGTTCTATCCCTTTGCTTTTATCGTACTGCTGATAATATATCTCTGCTATTGTCTGCTGGTTACCGCAGCACATATATTTTACACTAGAATAACAACTGTTCAATAAATACTTATTGAAACGCCCGACTGTTTATTCTGTGTAACTCTCTGAGAGAAACCGAATAAGTGAGCACGAGTGACTGAGCGAAAGGTAGTACATTGTTTCCACGATTCTGAGGGATCAGGGTTGTCATGTTCTAAGGTTGCCAGAAACTAATCTCTCCCCGATAAGAGGAGACACTAGTGGCACTGCGAGCTAGCTAATGCAAAAACAGGGCTAACATATACGGTGGGGGTGCACGGAGTCAGTCTGCCACCAAGCCCGCAGTATATGTAATCCAAACATGCAGGTCCTGCAGGGGTACTATAGGAGCTACACGACAATGTCACACTGTTGAATATTGATGTATGTACCTCCACATCATGTCAAGATGCACCTTACTGTGCGGACATGCAATGTGCAAACTAGTGAACTGTGTGTTGCATTACCTGTAAATAAGTTGCATTGAACAACAAGCCTGAGGGGTGCCCGTCAGTTACCATTTCCCCTCTGTCCCACAGGTGACCAAGGACTGACTGCAGAGGATGACAACACCAACCTGCAGAGCCAGCCTCCACCCCCGGAACATAGACTCACTGATGATGACTCCCTGGATTTTGAGGATGCTGAGCTTGAAGCCGGCCCATCTGGCATGCCAGGGCGCAACAGGTCTCAGGTCCCCACTGTGTCCCCCCCCACCACATCAGCAACAACAACAACCACGCTGACCCCTGCTGGAACGAACTGTGCGGCCTCCACCACCACAACCACCAGTGCTGCCTGCAACACTCGCCCTGCCCCAGAGGATGACCACCCCACCCCAACAACAGAGGAGGGCAGGGATAGTATGCGTGTGCGTGCATTGGTGAGGCAACCGGTCCGTCACAGCAGGGCAGATGGGAGGGCAAGGAGGAGTTTGAGCCAAACGGACACTGGTACCGAAGCCCTGGACAACATCACCAGAGTCATTGGGGCCTATGAACGCGCCCAGGGACAAATGGGTCAGGCACAGGAAGATTCACGCAAGCTCCGCCTGCTGCTGAGGTCCATAGACACCCGCATGGGCCAAATCGTGGACCTCTTGGGCCAGCTAGTGGCGGTACTGAGGGCCAGGCCTGTGGCACAAACAACAATTCCACCTCCCTCTGGTGGCCTACAGGATGACAGTTCCACACCCTCCCCTGCCGCCACAGAGAGGGGGGACTCCTCAGACCCCACTGGCCCTGCAGCAGAGGCCAAACGATCAAGGGGCCACCCTAAGAAATCCCTGAGAGTATTCCATGGCAAAGCACCTGCCAAACGCCAGTCAAGGAGCCAGCCATGATGGCACCCCTCTTCACCCTGCCATAGACTTCATAGACTGTCCTTCCCCACACTGCCATGTGAATGTCATCTGTCTGTTGGACTGGGTCACCACATCTATGTGGTGACTACTTGATTGTCTCACCTTCCATCACTGACAACTCATTGCTTCACCATTCACCTTTTGGTAAATATGCACTCCACTGTCACATGTACCCATTGTAAATAAACACTCCTTACACACCAATGTTGTTGTGTCTGCTCCGCGTTTTAATCACAGGATGTGCAATGTTCACCATGAGTACAATGTACCAGGAGCACGAATTGTTTGTAGGCAAGGAGAGGCTGATGGGACCTGGAAAAACACAACATAACAATATTCACTAGTCACGCGGTGGCATCACAGCCATCACACAACACCTGTCATCAAGGCACTCCAACATGCACACATCACAATGAGCAACAGTACCGACAGATACATCCTGGAACTGTGGCAAACTACCCTGTCCAAGAAACGTTGGCAGCCAGCACTGAGTCAACAACAGCCTGCAGTCACAAAGTTCACATAGACCTTTTCACCAACAACAACATCAGCAGACAATGGGACTGTTGTACATTGTCACTCACCTTCAAGTGAAGTACCGGTTGATGAGCTGTTGACGCAGGTCGACACCTTCCTCCTCTCCACTATCCTCATCACTGGACATGGGTTGGTTTGCAGGCGGGGGCCTCGGCTGCTCATCAGCGTCCAGGAGCAGGGGGATCTCCTTGCGCAAGGCCAGGTTGTGGAGCATGCAGCATGCAACTGCAATCTGACACACCATTTTGGGCGAGTACATCAATGCACCTCCGGTGCTGTCCAGGCAGCGAAACCTTGACTTCAGGAGACCAAAAGTACGTTCCACCACACGACGTGTCCTCCCATGGGCATCATTGTAGCGGACTCCACTTGGGGTCCTGAGATTTCGCAGTGGGCTCAGCAACCAAGGACGGTTGGGATATGCGGAATCACCTAGGTGGGAGATACACAGACCAACTTTGTAATACAACTGTGCCAGAGGACAGCATGTCACACACACACACAGCACGCTACTTGACACTGCGTACTCACCCACAATCCATGCATGCTCCGGGCGCAGATTATCCATCAGCTGTGGCACAATGCTGTTACGCATGATGTAGGAGTCATGGGCCGAGCCAGGAAATTTGGCGCAGACGTGTGAGATGATCATATCGGCCTGGCACACCACCTGCACATTGATGGAATGGAAATGTTTCCTATTCCTGTAGATGTGCTCCCGTGCCTGTGGTGGAACCAGGCCAACATGTGTGCGGTCAATGGCACCAACAACATGGGGGATGTACATAAAAATCGCCCTTCACAGCCGCCAATTCATGCCTCCTGGGGAAATTGATATATCTGTCCTTGTAGATCATCATAGCGGACAGGACATCCCGTAGCACCATACTGAACATAGGTTGTGACATCCCACCTGCGATGGACACCGTGTGCTGGAAAGATCCAGAAGCAAAAAAATGCAGGGCCGCCATCACCTTCGACGTTGCTGTGAAAGCACCCGGATATGTCCTGCGAGGCTGCAGGTGGGGCTCCAACATAGCGCATAGGTCTTGGAGGGTGTCCCGATCCAGCCAGAATTTCCGTATGACCTCCTCATCCTCCATGTATGCCAGCACTGTGAAGGGACGATGCAGATTTGGTCTCCTCCTAGGTGAGATGAAAGAGGACACATGTCAAAGCAATACACCAGGAGATGTGTCTGACATCTTACGTTTTGACTGACACAATGGAAACAATGACTAGCACCACAGTACACCTTACAAAACAACTTACTTGTAGGGACACCTTCAAATACACCATCCGTACACCTGTCCACTTTTTACACAGCTAGCATCTCACAAACAATATCCGACTATGTGAATGCACAAAGGGAGATGGCCATATCTTGCATGGGCAGCCCAGAGAGTAGTACCAAAAGCATATGTGTGAAACTACAACACTACTGTCTCCTACATAGCTGCTGTAAGTGCCACACCTTCTTGTGTAAGTCACACAGGGCACACATCAACCACACAATGACCCAACACTGTGCGTTTATTGCCAAGTATGTGCATGAGCCAGGAAAAGTAGACAGTTAAATCTGCACATTCTGTAGTGAGACATTCATCACTGTAAGTTGCTCAGCCCTTTCACACATTGACATGTGTACCCATTGTAGAGTCCATCACAACACTGTTCTGTGTACATGCCCAGAAAACCACAAGTGACATGTGAGTGAGTCCATGCCAATGTTCCTAATCATATACTACAACAAGGCATGTGCAGTCAGCAGTGGGGTAAAGGTCAAATTGGCATTGAGTGCACAATCTTGTGCCATGAATCATGTGTCTACTGTGCAGTGTGGAGGACTAGCCTTTGGCCATTCACACTGCATGATGTGTCCGTAAGTTCTGTCAAGGTGATCTGATACCCAAATCACGGTCACTGCCTCAAATGCATGGCACCCATATCGCAATGGCTACCGCCTGTCCCCTGCGGTGTGTCACCGCCAATGCCCCCGCCACAATTGCGGTAGTGTCTGGCATATACACATGGCCAAATGGCGGTTGGCATGCTCCGCCACCCCAATCCCGGTCATTCTCAGCAAGGCATGGCACACATATCGCGGTGGCTATCGCCTGTCCCCTCCAGTGTGTCACCGCCATGGACCATGCCCTTACAGCCAATGGGAACCGCAATCGCGGTAGCCTAATGCTATTTTGAAAATCACGGTAGGCGTGCTCCTCCACCCCGGAGCCGGTCATTGGATGCAATTGAAAGATACACAACCGCGGTAGCGCCAGCCTGTCCCCTGTGGGGTGTCACCGCCATGGACCATGCCCTTACAGCCAATGGGAACCGCAATCGCGGTAGCCTAATGCTATTTTGAAAATCGCGGTAGGTGTGCTCCGCCACCGCGGAGGCGGTCATTGGATGCATTTGAAAAAGGCTTATCTGAAACACCAATTGCAGCAGCTTAGAACCACTGAAACTACCCCAGGGGGCTATATATGTGTGTACGAGAGCCTCACATTTCCACAGCTTTCAGAGCCTGCTGCCTGCCAGCCCTCACCACCAACTGCTGCTGCTCCTGTCTCCAGAGCCTGCTGCCTGCCACCCCTCACCACCAACTGCTGCTGCTCCTGTCTCCAGAGCCTGCTGCCTGCCACCCCTCACCACAAACTGCTACTGCTCCTGTCTCCGGAGCCTGCTGCCTGCCACCACTCACCACCAACTGCTGCTGCTCCTGTCTCCTGGACACAGTGATGTCGAGGACTGAGAAGATCCGTGCCAGTCCCTTCACCACTGAGGAGCTGGAGGTCCTGGTGGACGAGGTGCTCACACAGTATGGGAGGCTATATGGTGCTCCAAATGTCGTGGTAAGTGTTTCAGAGTAGAAATGAGAGTGCAGTGGGTGCACACATGACGTTGATGTGGTGCAGAATGCGTCTGAAAGTGGGGGTTTGTGTCATGCACTTCCTTGCATGCTCTCACCAGGTGAATGGGGTGTGTAGCCTACTTCACACGTTTCCCTACCTGAACATCAGAACTGGAGGGACATGCATTGTCTTGTCAGCCATACAGTGACGCAGCAAGTTGGTAATGCAGGAGTCAGGACAGTAGTTGCTTGTGTGACTGGCTGTGTGGGTCCCTGATGCCCTTCACTGGCTCATCTGTGGCCTTAGCAAGGCTTTTCGTCCAGAGGGTAGTGATGGAATTGTGTCGACTCACAATTGGCATCATCTATAGTTCAGCACTATGCTCAGGACGTCAAAACCCGAGGGTGACACTCTCCTGTCCCAAAAGCGTCTCGCAAAGACAAGCAGACAGTTTCCGTGCCCGCTGAGAAGGTGGTGCCTGCTAAAAGTACACATAAGAAGAGCTCCAAGGCAGATTCACCCACAACCTCAACTCCCATCCAAAGCCCTGTGAAGCAGGGAAAGGAGGGCACTGTAGGGGGAAAACCTGGTAAACAGGGGATGGAGGGGCAAAGGCAAGGCCAGGCCAAGCGAACAGCTGGATCCAGCATGTCCCCAGAGGGAGGGCCACCGTCTGCACCTGATGCAGCTTTGGTGGTGGGTGTGCCTGTTGTGTCCGCACCACTTGACAGTAATCCCAAGACAGGGAAGCCATTTCGAATCCCCAAGAAGTGGAAGGGCACCCCTCTACAATCTCCCACCCACACTGTGTCTCACGGCAGCATGCCTCCACCTCCACGTGCCACTACACCACCTGGTCCAAGCAGCCCTCCGGCTTCCCAAGCCACTGATGCCTCTACCTCAGCTGGGCCTCTCTCTCCCTGGTCAAGTCCTCCAACTGTCCCCGACACACAGCCAGCTCCCAGTCTGACTGACAGCCAAGTCTGAGTGGTAGTCACCCTCAAACACCTGTCTCTCCCACAGCGGTGCCTGTACTGCCCATTGTTAGTCCCCTGACTGTGTTGCTGACCATGGCAGGGTACAGTCGCACACATTCCCTGTGCAGCTTCTCATGGACTTACTCTGCACATTGGACTGGCTACTGGCCTTGTTGTTCACTGCTGTCTGCCCCTTGCCTGTGCAGCTTCTCATGTAACTACTCTGCCCTTTGTGCTGGCCACTGGCCTTGTTGTTCACTGCTGTTTGCCCCTTGCCTGTGCAGCTTCTCGTGGACTTACTCTGCACATTGCACTGGCCACTGGCCTTGTTGTTCACTGCTGTTTGCACCTTGCCTGTGCAGCTTCTCATGTAACTACTCTGCACTTTGTGCTGGCCACTGGCCTTGCTCTTGTCTCATATTGGTGCCTATCTGTGCAATATGTGAATAAAGACAGTTGCTCCTGTTGTCTGTTTTGTCAGTGTCCTTACTGATTAAAGTTTTTTTGATGTGTGTATGGTTTACTGTGCCACATACTCTGTATGCCACTTCAACCTTGCCAATGGCTTGTCTCACTTTTTCTAGTTTTTACAGGGGTGACAGGGACTTCACTTCTTCCTGACTCTGATACTTGTGGATGCAATGATGGTGGTTTTAGAAGAAATACTGTTGTCATTCTCATTCTTTGTTCATGTGAGCTATTTTGTACACATGTCAGGTTTGGAGGCACTGCCAGCACAGAGTGGGATTCTATCCACAGGATTGCAGGCAGGCTGGCCAGGGTCATCATGTATGTGTGATCTTACTTTATGTGTGCCCAGCAGTGTAGGTGTATAGTCATCTTGTGATGGTCAGTCATCCTAGTCACATGGGTTACTTTCAATGTGTGCACTTGGGTGGTCAAGAAGTGTGCAGTGTGAAGGTGGTGACTTTGTAATGAGTGTTGATGTGTGTGTGCACCTGCAATGTCAACTACACACATGTGTCACCCAGGAGTAGAGTGCCTGTTTGTGTAATTGTTCAGCCCTGTGATTGTGATTGTGTGCACATGTGTGTGTTGTATGTTGTGCACTGTGCAGTGTGTTGGTGTGTCCTTGCAGTTCTGGCTGACTCCTACTTGTTGTTTTTGGCAATTGTGAGTATGCAGAGTATGTGACTGGCAAGTCAGTGTTGTGTTTTGTTGATCATCCATGTGTCTTGATGCTGTTTGTACTCACTGTGCATCCCTGCTCAGCTACACTGACATTGTGGGTGTGTTTTCTCATGCATTGCTGTCACATGGGGCTTTATTGCCTCCAGTATGGCATGTGGTGTATGGTGTCATACCATCCCCTATCTGTGCTTCAGATGCCTACCCATTGTGAGTCTGTACTCCATCTATTTGTGTATGGTACACTCCTGCCATGTCCACTACTGACGTACACACCACTTCACTTTCATGTCAGCTGTCCCCTTGGCTTGCCTGTGTGTGTGCCTCCCCATCACTTCATTTGTAACACTGTGCTTTGTGGTGCAGATCTTTGCACAGGACCAATGTGCCACTCAGGACATTTTCCCAATTGGTTATATGTGATTTTCTTGTACTGTTTAGCAGTCATGGTTGCTCATATGCAGTTCAACTGTATGTGCTGCACAGTCCTCTGGTCAAGTTTTTGCCACTTTGGTGTCCCAGACTTGTGCATCTGTGGGTGTTGGGTTAGGTGTATGTGTGTTTGCTGAGGTACTGCTTCACTTCCTGAGTGTGATGTTGTCAGTGTGCTGTTTTGATTGTTGTTGTGGGTGTTCATGGTGTGTCACTCATAACTGTGTGGGACTGGTATGTTTGGTGTGCACACACTGCTTGGTGTGCATGTAGTGCTGTGGGTGTATGTTGCCTTGTCCTTGCCTGGTG
Source organism: Calotriton arnoldi (assembly GCA_963921515.1). Lineage (NCBI taxonomy): Eukaryota > Metazoa > Chordata > Amphibia > Caudata > Salamandridae > Calotriton > Calotriton arnoldi. The sequence goes on along the minus strand of CAWUFW010000553.1, from coordinate 3,569,151 downwards.
TGCATCCCCTGATGTCCTGCTGTGTTTGCAATGTGATTTATTGGCATGTGCATCTGTTGTGTGTTTGATGTGGCTGTGTGCAGTGTTTCGGCTGTGTTGTCTCTTGCAGATGACAGATGCTCTGTGTGTGGTGTTCTATTTGCATGTCAGTGTGTGTGTTTTGTTGGTGTGGTGTGTTTCATTCAGATGTGTGTTGCCAGTGTGGTGTGCCTTACTTATGTGTCTGTCATATGAACTTAGGTCTATTCTAGTTCCTGTGCTTGTGTTAGGTGCGTCCTTGTTGTTTTCTCCTCTCATATCTGAGCTGTCTCTTGTCATTCTTGTGCATGTGCAGGCATGTGGTGCACTGTGACATCATATTGACTTGATGGGTGGTGTGGTATGTCTGTCTGTGTGTCATTGTTGGCCCATTTCTCCCAGTTTGTGTCCATGATTGTTTGGTGATGGTGCACTTCTTGTCTGTGTTGTGGTATGTTGTCTGTGCATTGTTCTTGACTGATGAGGTTGTGCACTCCTGTTCTGTCTGTGCTCCCATTGCCTTTCCACAGTTTGGCTACACAGGTCATGTCTGGTCTTGTTGTGCTTCTGTGTGTGTTTTTGTTGAGTTATGTGTTTGGCTGTTGTTTTTGTGCAGACATTGGTTCTGGTATCCCTGTGTGTGTGTGATGTTTGTGGGTACCCCCAGGGAGTGTGATTATTTGTCTGTGTATTGACTGGACATTATTGACACCCTTCTGTGTGTCTGACACTGGTGTTGTGTGCTGCAGGTGTGATGGGGTGGTATATGTGAAGATTCCTACTTGTGTTTGACAGTCATGGAGTGTGTCATTGGGCCCTGTGTGTTGTGCTGCTGACATGCTCCTGTCAAGTAGTTGGATACATATGTGTGGCTGTTCACTGTTTGACTTCAGGGCCTTCCTTTCATCCCTGTGCCTATCCATTGGTTGCCTTGCTGTCTCCCTGAGTTGTTGCACTGAGGTGACTGCGGTTTGACTTCACTCACTGTGCCAGCCATGTGTGATTTGATGGGCTGAGGGTGTTCTTATATGTTCCTTGCCTTGCATGTGATATACACATGCTTGGTAGTTAGCTCCTTGGCCTTCCAATTGTGGGCACCTCACTTTAGCTTTCCTATATGTTGCACTCCATTGCTGCTGGCATGTGGTCTGTGTATGTGGCTGTGTGTCAGTGTGGGGTATGTCTGTGTGACTTGGGAGGCTGTGTGTTCAGTGGAGTGATTGTTCATTATCTGTGTGTGTGTTCATTTTCTGCTTGGACTCAGTTTTCTTGCCATGTGTGTGGTGTTGTTGTGGTGTGTGGGTTGCCCTGGCCCTGTGCTTCTGTGCTGTGTGTTCCTCTGCAGCCACTCCTGCTTTGGCTGTCTCCCTAGTTGTTTGGTGTGTGGTGCAGGGTGTGGGTTCACCTGGCTTGTTGTTGTGCATGGAGGAGCACAGGAGGGGCACATGGCATGTCCCTTCATGGGGGGGGCCTGAAGTGTGGAGGGTGGAGGTGTGGCCCTGTAGTCTTTGTGCACTGCCCATGCCTGGCGCTGGCCCTGCCTTCTGCATTGTGCGCATGTTTTCCCACGTCTTCACCGCTGCAGTGACGTGACCTGGACATTACTTCATGATCGCGGTAGATGGGTGACCTGGATGCGGAGGGGTGATTTGGTGACAGGTAGGACATGTGTGGGTACACTTGTGGATGTGTTCCTGTCCCCACCAGGGTGTCTGGTGTGGACAGAAACCCTATCTCAGCCCATGAGTTGTGAGTTGTGGTTGTGTGCGGAGTTGTCTTATTGCGTACCTGCGGCGTTGTCCGCGACGGGCCCTGAGTTGCTGGTGATGTATCAGGTACAGCGCCGGGAAGACGTGTAGAGCTGGATTCATTGCGGTCGGGACCGGGTGGAAGGGACCGGGACTCTGGTTTCGCGCTCCGCTGTGATGCTTCCACCGTCTCTGGTTGGGCGGTTTCTCCGCTGTGGTGCGACTGGCTGTTTGGGGCATCCTGATTTGTACGGCGGTCAGGACGTCATTCCGCACGGCGGTGAGTCTCCATTGGCTCCCGCCGCCGCGGTGGCGGGCACACTTTGATGGCGGTTCGCATCGCACCGCGGCAGCCGGGAAATGGGCTATGTTTGGCCATACTAATATGGCGGGCGTGAGGACCGCTGCTGGTGTGCGGAAAAAAGCATTTTCTGCCACCACCAGCACCGCGGTGGTGCCTCCGACCGCCATCGTAATAGGCCCCTTTGTTATTTTGATTGCACATTTACAATAGTCTTATTGTAATTTTATATTTCAAAGGTAAGTACATGAAACAAACATACATTTTATTATATATTAAATATTATATTTTAGTTTTTGGATCATATAATATTTAATGTACATTTTACATTTTTGTAAAAAAAATAATAATTGATTTTTTTTTAACAATAAGTAAAAATATATATTTACTTTTTTGGATTTTGTAATAATTCTCCATTATTGTCTATGGGTAGTTAGTCTTTTATTCATTTTCATTATGCAGCCATTTTTTTTCCTTTTTCTCACTTTTCTGTCTATTTGTTTTGTTTTTAGATCATTTTGCAAGATGGAACCTCGTGGTTGGGAGCTGTGTTTCGTCGGTTAAGGTAAGTTTAATTTATTTTACTTTTAAGGTAGTTTTAGGGTAGGGGTGAGGTAGTAGTAGTGTAGTTAGATTTGTTAGGTCGTTAATTGTTCGATTTTGGTGTAGTTAGGTGTTGTTTTCGCAGTTTAGTGTTTTATGTGCTTAATGTAGTGTTGGATAGAAGGAGAGTGTTATGTAGTGTTAGTTATGTGTTGTTTAAATATGTTATGTTGTATTTAGTGTTAATATTAATGTTTGTGGATTTTTATATGTTATTGTGGGAGGGTGTTTTTTTTTTTTATATACAGGTATTCCATTTCGTGGACGGATGTTGCTGAGGATGCCTTTATTTTTTTGAAAAAGGAAAATGTATTTTATTTCTTTGAAACAAGTTAATTTTTTACATTTCCTTTTATTTTTCGGGTTCTTGGAGCGTTTTTTTTTTTAAAGGTATTTCTCTGGTTTTTGAGGGTTTCGTTATGGAGGATGCGTCGTTGGATCCTTTTTTCTTCAGTTCTATTTTTGCGGGTTTTTTTTAAAGCTAATTTTCAGGATTTTCAGCGTTTCTTTATTGAGAGGATTACATTGTTGGAGCCTTTTTTCGACAGTTGTATTTTTTAATTTTTTGGGCTTCCTTCTTTAATGGATTTGTATTTCAATTTATCTACTATGAATTTATTCGTTTTCAAGGACCCTCTGCTGCAACATAACTGTAAGTTATTTTTTATTATTATGAGTGGGAAATGTTTTTGGCTATATTTGTTTTTTTTATTTCTTTTATTTTAATAATTATATTATGTCATATATTTATATGTATGTTTTTAATTTTTAAATGACATAATTAAAATTATTAATTTAAAAGAAAGTAGAATTGTGTTGTTTAAATGTTTTGTTATTAAAAAATGTTATGCTGTTTGGGGTTGTTTTTTGTTTATAGTATCGATTTAGCAATCATGTCTAGGTATTCTAGCCCTTTGGTTTGGAAATAATCAAGTTTTATGTTGTAGGTATTCATACATTGGGGCCTATTACGATGGCGGGTGGACTGTGTCCGCCCGCCACCGTAACGGAAAACGGGACCGACCGCCAGAGGTGCGGAGGTCCCGCTAGGCCACTTAGGATGTGCCCGCCACATTGGCGGGCGCATTCTGGACTCTAACATTGCGGCGGGCGGTGCTGTAAGCAGCACCCGCCGCAATGTTAAAGTGGCATGTTGTGCATTGCCATGCACAACGTGACAGGCACCGCGTGGTGCCTTCCACCTTGTGCATGGCAATGAAGGGGGGTACCCCCCAAGTGCAGCCACCCACCCCCCCACTCCTCCCAGGGCCCGCAACGGGCCCCCAATGTGATTTACCGTATGCCTTTCCATGGCGGAGTCTCTGCCATGGAAAGGCATACCCACCGCACACATCATAATATGGATGGCGGTGCCATGTTGTGGACCTTTTCCGCCCAGCCGGCAATCGTGACGATTGCCGACCGGCAGAAAAGCGGCGGACGGTCTTTCCGCCCGCCGCGGTACCCCCGCCATAGTAATATGGCGGGGGTGAATTGTGGTATGATGGCGGGTGGATCGCCACCACCAGCCGGGCGGTGGCAATCCGCCCACCATCATAATAGGCCCCATTGTTTTTGTCTGTTTACTTAGTTTATGGCCTATTTTAGGGGCTCATCAGGATGGCGGATGGACTGGAGTCCGTCCGCCATCCTGGTGTAAACCAGGACTGTCCGCCATACATGCGGCGGTCCCGCATACCGGATCAGGATGCGACCGCCACCGTGGCAGTCGGATCCTGCATCTTAATATTGCGGCGGTTGCTGCTGACAGCAGCACCCGCCGCGATGCAAAAATGCCATGTTGTGCATTTCACAGCACTACGTGGCAGGCACCACATGGTGCCTGCCACGTAGTGCTGTGAAATGTAGGGGGGCACTATGGGTACCCCCAAGTGCACCCTGGCCTCCCCCAACACAAGGGGGGCCCGCAACGGGCCCCCAAACCCAATACCCGCCAAACATTTCCATGGCGGTTCAACCGCCATGGAAAGGCTATCTCCAGCCTTCATCGTAATTTGGCGGACGGTGCCTGTTAGGCACCGCCGCCATTTTACCGGTAAAAACCGCTCTGCCAGGCAATCCGGAGGATTGCCTGAGGCGGTTCCGTGGTGGACGTCTTTGCGACCGCCACAGCCGCGGTGAGATACCCCCGCCATCTTAATTTGGCAGGGGGAAACTCGCGGTTGGTGTACGGAAGGACCGCCACTGCATGGCTGGCGGTGGCGGTCCTTCCGCCATCGTAATCGACCCCTTAGTTAGGGTTTGCTCTAGTCTTAGCTCTTGATAGCTTTGTTCTTTTTTTATGGATTCTATTAATTTGTGTAAGGTTAGTTGTCCTCTTCCTATTGTGGCTTGGAAGGCATTGTGCCATCCTTCAACTGCAATGTTAGTTTTAGCTTTTTGAGCTAGAGTGCTATCGTAGACGTTCCACCAGGGAATTTGAAACTTTGCTTGTCTACGGTGCCCTGACCTATGTAGCCTTCGGACATAAGTGTCTTCAAAGTAGTCTTGGAAGAGAGTTAGGGCCTGATTACGATAGCGGTGAAACTGCCACCGTCAGGCTGTCGGTGGTGGGTTCACTGCCATCGTGCGGCCATTTTCTGCCTGCCGGGCGGTGTGCTGGCGGGCGGAAAGCCCGACCTCCATGGGTCTGACAGAAGCAATCGTTCCGATTGCCTGTTGGACCGCCCTGCATCCCCAGAATGGTGGCGGTGCCTAGCAGCCAGCCTTTCCATGGCGGTTCAACCGGAGATTTACTTTGGGGGCCCGTTGTGGGCTCCCCTTGACCAGGGGCAGTTTGTGTATGCACTTGGGGGGCACCCCCTACATTTCCCTGCACAATGTGGCAGGCACCCCATGGTGCCTGCCACGTAATGTAGGGAAATGTTCAAGGTGCATTTTGAACATTGTGGCGGTTGCTGCAGCTAGCAGCACCCGCCGCAATGTTAAATATTGCAAATGCAACCACCGTGGTGGGGGTCGCATCTTAATTCCATGTGTGGGACCACCGTCTTATAGGCCGGCTGTCCCCATCCCCGGGACGATGGCGGATGGACTGAAGTCCGTCAGCCATCGTAGTGACCCCCTGAGGTTTGTTTTGTTTGCTTGGTAGAAAGGGCTTTCAAGTAGTATGTTATAATGGTTGGCAACTTCAGTTGTTGGTACATAGGCCAGGGCTACTAATTTTTTTATTTGATACGCAAAGTTGCTATTGCTGGCGTAATCTATACTTAGAGTAGATTTTTGGAGATGTCTCCAGATACTTTGGTTGAAGTCATGTTAGCAACCTTGTATTGCAGTGTGTGGGTATATTTTTTAAATTGGCTGAATCATTGCTTGTTCAAAGTCAATGATTACTTTTTGTGGAAAGTAGTTGTCTGTGTGTTGTTTTATTATTGTAAGGAGCTCTATGTAGGTGGTATTTTGCTTATTAGCGAGTAGTGCGTATATGAAGGGGATGTTATATAGTTGGTAAAAAGGTTTGGGGCAAACTTTGAATGTGCCATCCATCATCCACGTTTTGCAGTTTTTTAGTTTTTGTATGATGTTTTTGGTGGCAAAGATGATAATTTTTTTTTCATGACTGTTATTGTCATGAAGAATTAATTTCTCATCTTTGTGGGTGACCGTGTATTCCGGTAAAATTTCAATTGCAGCAAAAGTGTTGGTGGTGTGTGTGTGGGTGGTATTTGAGCAGTTGCTCTTTTAGTTCTAGCTATTAATCTTTTTAGAGTGGGGATAGATGGTAGCTGTCCTGTGACATGTTCAGGGACCCTAGTTAATACATTTTTGAGTATTCGGGTACTGGTCTGTTGGGAGCTGGTGCTTGCTTCTCTTATTGTTTGTAGAGCATCTCTGACCTCTATTTCTGTCACACTGGGGGGATGGTTGTGTTCCCTGACATTAACTACATTTGTTTCTACTGTTATGGCTCTCCCATACAAGAATTGGAGTAGCATTTACTACATTTTGAATGGGTTTTGTTTCCAGATATTTTTTCTTGCATACAAGTGTAGCCCATGTAGCACAGAAGTAGTTTTCCCTTTTGTGATGTGATGAATTTTGCTCCTTTTGCCTTTTTTTGTTTATCTGTGAATATATGTGTATATATATATATATATATATATATATATATATATATATATATATATATATATATAAATTATAAAGTATCTAATAGTAGAGACGTTTGAATAATTATTTTATTTGAAAATAAACATTTGTCTTTGTTGAATTTTCTTGTTGGATATTTTATTGATGGTCGTGGTTGATTCACTGTTTAAATTTTATTATTTTGTTTATTTATTTTATATATTTACTTGGTTGAGAGAAAAAATACTTACTATTTTTAGTTGATGAAGTTTATTTGATGTTGTTGTATGTTGAAGTTTGTAGAATCGGTGAAGAGAAAAATATTTGTTAGTTATATTTTGCTTTTTTATTTAATTTATTGTTTTTTATTATTTTGCTCTCTTTGTTGGTTAATTAATATACTTACTTAGGGGCCTATTACGATAACTGGCGGTAAAAACCGCCATCCACCATAGCCTGAAAATACCGCCCGCCTGCACCATGGGAATACCGACCGAGCAATTATGATGACGCGAAGCAAGCACCGCCCGCGGCGGAAAAAACACACAGAATACCGCCCGTCCATGTCAGAGTCGAAGATAATCCGTCCGCCACGGACGCAATACCGCCCGAAAACCCAAAATACGACTGCGCTGACGAACTAGACACCGGCCGTCAAATTATGATCCCCCCGACATGAGCGCGGTAAACCAACCAACACCTCAGCGAATACCCTTTCCTGTGCCATAATTATAGAGAGTCTGGGTCTAGGAAGAAGCCCGTTTGGGCACCATTTTTTTATTGGAATATTAACATAAGTGGATTAAATTGACCCATGTGGGTGTTACTCCTTAGTGTTCACGACTTGTTGTATCACATTTATAGAGAGTCTAGGTTTAGGATCTAAGCCCACTTGGGCAGTATCCCGTTTTCCTACTGACACCTATAACCCATTTCCTTTTGTCTCTAAATAAAGCGCAATTACATCTAGGCGCAGAAATTACTTAAATTTTCCAACTGAGACGTAACTCGACTCTCATAGATATAAACCCTTTGGGTATGGATCCATATAATAATGACACCAACATATTGAGTAGTACATATCATATGCTGTAACTCTTTTCTGTCTACATATGACTTAGCTTAATTAAAGCGTCATTTTGCCAGTTCTCCTTGCTTGCTGTTAGCAAATAGGTTAAATACTCACTTATTTGTAATTAAATATATAGCTATTTAGCTGTGTGTTATGTGTAACTGACACTGTTTATGCTTTTTCTAAAAAATAAGGAAAAGATTTTTAGTTTTTTTTATTGTTGCACCGTCATTGCATTTACAGAATATGTTTTCTGTTTCTATTACACAGAAGTGGTTACTATGCAACTGCCTTAAGTGTGCTATACCAATCAGTGTGTGTGTGTATATATATGTGCAATTATGTGTTACCTGGCGTAGTGAGCAAGGCGGTCCGCCGCCAAAACGCGTCTTGGTCTTCATTTGGAATTAAAACGTTCCGTGATATACTCCCACGGTGTCAGCGCCTGTGTGTTGTCGTCATACAGGATTGGAACTATATGCAAGATTTATCCGGGAATCTTCACGCTGACCCTCCTCGTTTTGGAGCTCTGCGCTGCCGGTACACTCAGTGGAAGCAGCTTTGAAAAAGAAAGCGCAGAGCCCCCCGCAGCTGATATCTTGGACAAGCGTACCCTGACACCCACACGGAGAAGAGTCTCCTGATTCTCGAGGTAGCCGGAGGCCGATCTGAGTCCCAGGTAAGACCTTCAAGTTTGGTCTGTCTTGTGGTATAGCCGGTCCTACTGGTGGCTGATGGGAGAGGTAGTCCCGTGTATTGAGTGACGGGCAGTGGGTATCACGGAAAGCTTGAATTTGATTCCAGACATGGCCGCGGAGTGGGAAAGAGAGCGGGAAGAGGCGGCATTAGATATTTTCTGCGATGCCGAAACGAGTACCAGCACAGGCTCGGCACACACAGGGGCACGCTCTGAACCGGCAGTTAATGATACACGGAGACTTACCCAAGAATTGGAGAGACTGCGGAAGACAGAAGTGTCAAAATGGTGGGAGTGTAAATCACTGAAAAGATACTTAGATGTGGGACGAGTCCCTAGAGGACTAAGGATACTAACTGCACCAACTTATGACAACCCTGACCCCGCAATGCTACAAGAATGGGCCGATAATAACGCACAATCATCTGCACGTATGTTACAAATATTAATTAAGTACGCCACCAGTGACAGAGAGAAAGTGCTTGCGCAAATTGAAGAAATAAACAATGAATTACACAAACTGAGCAATCAGGATGAAGTAAAAAAACTACTCCACGAAATCCAGACAAGATTAACAAAATATGAACAAACGATTAAAGAGAGAAAGGCAACTAAGTTTCAGAGAGACAGGAATGATTATCTAAATGGGAGAATCTATACTTTCTCAAGAAAGTTCGATAATATTCGCCGACAACAACTTTCCTCTGTTAAGGACAGAACAATGCAAAATGCCACACCAAGCGAATCAGATCTCAGTTCTGAAATAGAGTCAGACCTTGAGGGCACCTCAAGCAGCAACCCGACCCTCACGGTACCAACACCAGTGCAGGAATTTAGTTTTTTACGGCTAGAACGGGTAATGAGCCTTCGTCCCTGGCCAAATCGGCAAGAAAATATAAGCAAAGGAAAAAATCAAACAGGAGAAGGCTCAAAGACAGGCGATGGGGCAAAAGAGGCGCCAAGATCGACAAATACAGCTTACAGAAGAAACAGACGGAGGTAGAAATACCTATGGACACTGAAAACACAGTTATAAATCTTTCTTCAATGGTGCTGACTTCAGAAGAGCAATGTATTTTATCGCGTGGACTGACATTCTGTACTAAATCTAATTTTGACTATACTCAAACCCGTATAGATTTTTATCAATTCATGCGGAAATTTAAATTGCAAAAATATTATTTTTACACAAACAAATTTGGGTGCGTCCAGGCTGTGGAGCAGGATAATGTGGAGGACCTATGTGTGGCAGACATGAGTCTTCTGACAGACCTGGTGCAATTAGAATGTGATACAAACCAACTTCCTATATCTGAACAAGATGCTGCACTCAGATCAGATCTAGACATTTATCAAAGTGTCAGGACACCATTCAGACCTAAGTCAGTGTTTACACCTATGATGCCTAAAGACAATTTAGACATTTTTGCGGAGAACGTGATTAAGGACCTTAAAAGATTGGCGACTTTCAGCAGCTTTGATTATGTCAAAAACAATCTAAACCAAAGGGTGGCATATGATAAACTGATTCACAAACTACAACAACGTCAAGACATTGTAGTAAGATGGTCTGACAAGGGGGGCAATATAGTCCTGTGGCCCCTAGACAAATATAACCAGGAAGCACTCTTACAGCTTCAAGATAGAGACTGCTACACACGTATCAGTAACACCACTATCCTGGGAATAAAAGAACGATTCCATGCGGAACTGTACAAATGGCGAGGACTTGGACTTATCTCCAAATACGAACTGGGCTTCCTTAAAAATGATTATCCGATGATACCGCAACTATACCTCATCCCTAAGATTCACAAAAATCCTGTATGCCCGCCGGGCAGACCAATCATATCTGCAATTGGGGGTCTTTTTGAACACACGTCCAGCTACATAGATTATTTTTTACAGCCCTTTGTACAAGAACTCCCGGCTTATTTAAAAGATACTGGGGACTTTTTGAAGAAGATCTATAATTGTAATTGGAGTGACAATTTTGTACTAATGACACTGGATGTACAGACTCTTTATACCAGTATCAGACACAGGGATGGTCTCAATGCACTTAGACACTATTTAGGAAAACGACCGATCAGCCTACACCAACATACCATGATGCTGCTCCAAATGTCGGAATGGTGTCTTGAAAACAATATATTCTTGTTTGATAGACTACATTACAAACAGATACAGGGGACAGCCATGGGTACTTGCTTCGCCCCCAGCTATGCTAATTTGCATATGGGCTGGTGGGAGGAGCAAGTACTCATGAGGGAACACAAGGAAATTATGACTAACAATGTGAATCTGTATGTGAGGTATATTGATGATATCTTTATCTTGTGGCAAGGGTCCGAGGTAAATGCAGAAGAATTCGTTAAAGTAATTAATAACAACAACCTCAATCTAACCTTCACATGTACTATCAGTAAAGAATCTATCCACTTTCTTGATCTTGAGATCTAGATTGAGGGCAATAACGTCCAATCCCGCACATACAGAAAGCCTACATCTGGAAATGCCATCCTTCATGCTAGCAGTTTCCACCCCACTAACCTTAAGGAGAGCATACCATATGCAGAATGCCTTAGAATGATGCGTAACTGTAGCACTCAAGAGGGGCTGCGAGACTCTAAAAGGGCCTCTTTGATAGACTTAGACGTAGAGGTTATAATGAAAAAACATTATCTAATGCTGAGAAAAAGTGTGTGAGTACTAACAGGGAGGATCTATTATTCTCCATTAAAAAGGACCCCAAGTGTAAGAAACGTTTCCACAATGGTACCCCAAGATTAATAACAGGGTATAATGCATACCACACTAATCTCAGGAAAATACTACACAGACACTGGCGTATTGTTAGTTGTGACCCAGTCATTGGCTCAACCTGTAAGAAACTCCCACAGATTACATATAGAAGAGCCAAATCTATGCGCCAGGAACTTGTGAAAAGTGCTCCAGCTCTTGAAAAAAGTACTAACTGGCTTAAACCCCAGAAAGGGTTTTTCAAATGCTATAAATGCAAAGCGTGCAAGCACGGGATTAACACCAAGTCAGTTCCACTGCCTTTCAGGAAAACTCCTTTTGAAATCCGCGGCTGTTTCACATGCAAAACGGATTTCGCTGTGTATGTCTTACAGTGTTCATGTGCCAAGCAATATGTAGGGAGTACAATACACCCTGTGCATGTGAGAATACTGCAGTATCTTAGAGCAATTTCCAATGATGACCATGCCTACCCCGTGGCACGACATATTAACACCTGCCACGCAGGGAGATCTCAAGAACTTTCTTTTTTTGTGATAGATAGTGTCCCCAAAAACATCAGAGGGGGCAATAGGCAGCTATCACTCAGAAGATTGGAGTCCAAATATATAATTTTGTTGGACTCCAAAATCCCTCAAGGGTTGAATGCTGATGAAGCCTTAAATGTGCACCTGTAATCCTCATATGCCGCCTGTCCCACTCTCTTCTGCTTCCCCTCCTGTAACGTTAGGTTTCTGCACACTTTAATATTTTTTTTATTTTTTTATTTTAATTTTTTAGTTATTTAGCACACCCCTTCTGTCACTACAGCGAGCTCGGAGCGATGCCCCCCTTGCTTTAATTGTCATAAGTAGATTTTGCCCACTTGGGCGTTACACCTCAGCGAATACCCTTTCCTGTGCCATAATTATAGAGAGTCTGGGTCTAGGAAGAAGCCCGTTTGGGCACCATTTTTTTATTGGAATATTAACATAAGTGGATTAAATTGACCCATGTGGGTGTTACTCCTTAGTGTTCACGACTTGTTGTATCACATTTATAGAGAGTCTAGGTTTAGGATCTAAGCCCACTTGGGCAGTATCCCGTTTTCCTACTGACACCTATAACTCATTTCCTTTTGTCTCTAAATAAAGCGCAATTACATCTAGGCGCAGACATTACTTTTTCCAACTGAGACGTAACTCGACTCTCATAGATATAAACCCTTTGGGTGTGGATCCATATAATAATGACACCAACATATTGAGTAGTACATATCATATGCTGTAACTCTTTTCTGTCTACATATGTCTTAGCTTAATTAAAGCGTCATTTTGCCAGTTCTCCTTGCTTGCTGTTAGCAAATAGGTTAAATACTCACTTATTTGTAATTAAATATATAGCTATTTAGCTGTGTGTTATGTGTAATTGACACTGTTTATGCTTTTTCTAAAAAATAAGGAAAAGTTTTTTAGTTTTTTTTGTTGTTGCACCGTCATTGCATTTACAGAATATGTTTTCTGTTTCTATTACACAGAAGTGGTTACTATGGCAACTGCCTTAAGTGTGATATACCAATCAGTGTGTGTGTGTATATATATGTGCAATTATGTGTTACCTGGCGTAGTGAGCAAGGCGGTCCGCCGCCGAAACGCGTCTTGGTCTTCATTTGGAATTAAAACGTTCCGTGATATACTCCCACGGTGTCAGCGCCTGTGTGTTGTCGTCATACAGGATTGGAACTATATATATATATATATATCTATATATTAATTATAAAGTATCTAATAGTAAAGATGTTTGAATAATTATTTTATTTGAAAATAAACATTTGTCTTTGTTGAATTTTCTTGTTGGATATTTTATTGATGGTCGTGGTTGATTCACTGTTTAAATTTTATTATTTTGTTTATTTATTTTCTATATTTACTTGGTTGAGAGAAAAAATACTTACTATTTTTAGTTGATGAAGTTTATTTGATGTTTTTGTATGTTGAAGTTTGTAGAATCGGTGAAGAGAAAAATATTTGTTAGTTATATTTTGCTTTTTTATTTAATTTATTGTTTTTTATTATTTTGCTCTCTTTGTTGGTTAATTAATATACTTACTTAGGGGCCTATTACGATAACCGGCGGTAAAAAAACCGCCATCCACCATAGCCTGAAAAGACCGCCCGCCTGCACCATGGGAATACCGACCGAGCAATTATGATGACGCGAAGCAAGCAACGCCCGCGGCGGAAAAAACACACAGAATACCGCCCGTCCATGTCAGAGTCGAAGATAATCCGTCCGCCACGGACGCAATACCGCCCGAAAACCCAAAATACGACAGCGCTGACGAACTAGACACCGGCCGTCAAATTATGATCCCCCCGACATGAGCGCGGTAAACCAACATATTTCCCGCCCGCAACGGTGAACAACAGAAATGAATAACTGACAAGGCGGAAGGCCTGGCGGCCACGTCCGTGCACGGAAATCATTGGCGGCCCAAACAAATACACACAACACGGCCAACAAGTCCACACAGCAAACAACGCCAAAATACCCAGACACAGAACCCATCCCAAAGACACATCCCCCTGGCAAAACAAAAAAACCACAAATCCCAGGACACCACACCCAACACACCTGAAAACGACAGACCATCATGACACACCCACATAGGTGAGTACAAAAGCAGCCCCCTCACAGACCACAAACCCTTGCACCACTATAAAGCCAAGACCACAGCAGAGAACACAGAGAGCCACAGAGGAAAGCAGCATACCACACGCACGCACACATCACACTCATCACCAACACAACCACCACCTAAACACCGGCACCACTAACCCCCTGCACATCACACACCAAACACACCACACCAGCACCACAAAAACCAAACCACGCACCATGGCAACACAACGAATGCCTAAGTTCACTGCCACAGAGTTGACGGTCATGGTCGACGAGGTCATCAAGGTGCACCCACAAATCTATGGGAACCAGGTCCAACAGACACCAGTAGCCACCAGAAACAGGATGTGGAGCAGGATCGTAGACCAAGTGAATGCAGTTGGGAACGTGCCACGCAACCGGGGGGAAATCACCAAGAGGTGGCAGGACCTGAAAAGCGTGGTCAGGAAGAAGGAGGCCAAGAACCGTGAGCTGGCTGACAGGACTGGCGGCGGAAATCCCACGCCATTCAAGACCTTCAAGGCGTGGGAGGAGAAGGTGCGAGGCATTCTACATCCGGAGAGTCTCACCGGAATACCAGGGGGAGTGGAGGCTGGTAAGTACAAACAAATGTATACCAGCACACCGCTATGTACTGTCATGCACTACCACAATGCCATAGCTCCGAGGGCCGAACACCCCCATGTCCAGTACACAATCCACAAGACATCCCTCACACATGCAACAGACACTCACACACACTCAGCCCATAGGCACCTACAAACAAAACCATGGGGGCATGTGTACAGTCAGCCAGCACCACAACTCCCACCAGCTCCCCTTGTAGCCCAGATGCGCCGGAAGGAGCGCTCCCCACACCCACACCCATGTGGCAGCCATAGCTGCACAAACCAACAAGTAACAGGTAAGTAGCCTTACCACAAGGCCCGTGTATCGGAGGGGGGACTGCAGAAGTACACCCCCCACCAGGCCCCTAGTCCTACAGCGCAGCAAGATGGAGCACTCCCCACACCCATGTGTCAGCCATCGCAGTGCACACCGTCATCACACAGGTAGATATGTTACCTGACATGGAGGGGTGTCTGTGGATGGTAAACCATCACCACAACTCACAACACGGCCCCCACACCCACAGACCAGCAAGATGGAGCACCCCTCCCTCTCATAACCATGTGGTAGCCATTGCATTGCTCCCTCCAAACCAACAAGTAGGTAGACTACTGTACATGGCGGGGTGTCTGTAGGCATGAGGACTGTACCACGACTAACATGTGGGACATGTCACGTAGCAGAGGAACAGATAGCACTGCTCCCTGTCATAATCATGTGACCAATGTGCACACGGACATACATTACAGAGTCATAGCCCACATGAGCCATCTCAAATACAGTAACACGTAAGGAGTCACGTCTGCATGCACAAGTCTCACTGGAGTACTGACCCACATGGCGTGCACTGTGCCAGTCATCACACACATCAGCAACACCATCCAAGTCTTGTCCATGTAGTCGTGTCTGCTTGTTCCCTTGACATTGTACAACATCACCCATGTAAGTCTATCTTGTCTAATTGAAACAGAGTGGAACCCCAGTAATGTCACATACACCACTGGACCCATGAACCACACAGCTACACAATGCACATTCAAAATCTCATCCATCACATCTTTCAGCCCCAGTGTCATGAGAGGTATATCATCTAAACAGTTGTCCCATATACAGTAGTTCAGCAAAGAATCCTGCCGATGACCAATAATGTGTCTGCTGTGTCTGAAGCGCACGTCACACTGTGAGTTACAACATACCAAATATAGTCAACACCCCAAGAGCACCGCATTGCTGCACATGGCTGAGAGTAGCACGCACACCAAGGAATTGTCCCATCTGCAATACGTTGTGTGGCACACAACCATTACTCACTCACTACAATGCTTGCAGTGTAATGTCCTAAAATGACAACAGTGAGCAGATATGCTGGGTAAGTCAGACATACACACACCTTTGTCTCTGTAGTGTCGTGTGGCCAAAACACATGTCCCCTTCTGCACCCATATGTCACAGTATGTACCACAGTACCATATTTCATCTCTAAAGCGTCCATGGGGCTGTACCCCTTCTGCCATCTGCGTTTCCATGCGTTTCATGTGAACCCCAAAAACATATTTCAACACTAAAGCGTCCATGGGGCTGTACCCCTTCTGCCATCTGCGTTTCCATGCGTTTCATGTGAACCCCAAAAACATATTTCAACACTAAAGCGTCCATGGGGCTGTACCCCTTCTGCCATCTGCGTTTCCAAGCGTTGCATGTGAACCCCAAAAACATATTTCAACACTAAAGCGTCCATGGGGCTGTACCCCTTCTGCCATCTGCGTTTCCAAGCGTTGCATGTGAACCCCGAAAACATATTTCTAAAGCGTCCATGGGGCTGTACCCCTTCTGCCATCTGCGTTTCCAAGCGTTTCATGTGAACCCCGAAAACATATTTCAACACTAAAGCGTCCATGGGGCTGTACCCCTTTTGCCATCTGCGTTTCCAAGCGTTGCATGTGAACCCCAAAAACATATTTCAACACTAAAGCGTCCATGGGGCTGTACCCCTTCTGCCATCTACGTTTCCAAGCGTTGCATGTGAACCCCAAAAACATATTTCAACACTAAAGCGTCCATGGGGCTGTACCCCGTTCCCACCAAAGCCACAAAATGTAGGGGTACTGCAACACACACCAATTGGCATTTCAAATCCGTCCCATGCCATATGCACCCATCACACTATTCCATTGCCTTGATCATGCACACACATTGGAGAGCCATACACACGCATCCGGGAAATCAGTGCACAACTGTGCACAAACTGTGCATGTCAGACATCTAACACAAACCTTGCAAAGTGCAACACAATAACCTTTCGTCTCCGCCCCACAGGTGACGAACAGCATGATGCTGCGGATGGAGACAGCAGCCATCACAGCCAGTCCACAAGCTCCCCACCCGGACTCACGGATGTGGAAAACCTGGACACCTCTACGGACGAGGACTCCCGACCAGGCACATCTGGTGTGGCAGGGCGCAACAGCTCCCCAGGACCCCTCCTACCCACCAACCCGTCACCCAGGGCTGGTGACCAGTCCCAGGCCCCTGCTGCCATGGTCATTGCGGCCACCACCACCGCCGCAACCACCACCACCATCACTACCACCAGGGCCTCCCTGACCACCAACCCTGCACAAGGGGTGGCACGCACCTCGACATCCACCCTGGGAGCCAGAACGAGGCCCCGGGTGACCAATGTGGCGAGTGGGCAGGTCGGTGGCAGCAGTTCAGGTGGGAGGAGCAGGGTCAGGCCAATGCCAACAGAGCCTGGGAGCCAAGCCCTGCCGCAAATAGCCAGAGTCCTTGGGGCCTATGAAGAGGCCCAGGGACAATGGGCCTGGTCAGCTTCCGACACGCGGGAAGTCCTTGGGGTGTTGAGGTCCATGGACGCCCACATGGGCCAACTTGTGGAACTCATGGGCCAGCTAGTGGTGGCGGTGAGGGCCCACTCAAGGCCAACCACACCACCTCCGCCACCACCTGCTGGGGCGCAGGGACGTGCAACATCCAGTTCCCCTGCGTCCACAGCGAGTGGGCAATCCTCAGCCACCACCAGCAGCTCACACACACAACCCCCCCTCCCAAACGTGGAAGGGGCCGTCCAAAGAGGAAACAGATGTCCAGAGAGGACTTTGCACGCTCCAAACGCCAGTGAGTCAGCCAGCCACGGTGGCCATCTCCTGCATTCACTTGGACTACCATCCTACCCCACACTGCCAGGTGAATGGCATATGTCTGTTGGACTGCGGACCCAGGACAACATGGGTACACCTTGACCATCACGCGGACATGACCGTCAACTCATTGTACAGCATGCGCCACTTTCTTGATCACCTTGCCCACAATCACATGTCACCTTTAAAATAAATGCACCTGTATCACATTCTATGTTATCTGCTCTGTTTATTATCAAGGATGCACAACCGTCACCATGATCAGAAATGCATCTGTAGTGTGGTATGTCGATGGGCCAGGAGAGGCTGTAGGGACCTAGGGGTGAAAAACAGAACAAGAGTCCATTGAATGTGTGTGTCACACACTCATCACACAGTACTTGTCATCAAGTCTAAGCAATGTACACACATCTCACAGAGCAACAGGGCACAATGTCACAGCCACTGTCAGTGGCATACTACCCTGGACATGGACCATTGCCACACAGCACTCAGTGAACAATAGGCCGCCGTGACAATGCACACATACACCTACACAACTACAGCGACATCAGCCGTCGTACATGGTCACTCACCGTCAAGTGAAGTAGCGGGCGATGAGCTGCTGACGCTCATTCACTGCTTCCTCCTCTCCACTGTCCTCGTCACTGGACACGGCTTGGCCTGCAGGCGGGGGCCCTGGCTGATCACCGTCATCCACTATCAGGGGGATCTGCCTGCGAATCGCAAGATTGTGCAGCATGCAGCATGCCACAACTATCTGGCACACCTTCAGTGGGGAGTATGCCAGTGCACCCCCGGTGCGGTCCAGGCATCTGAATCTGGACTTCAGGAGTCCAAAAGTCTACCACACGTCTGGTCCTCCCATGTGCCTCATTGTATCTGACATCAGCTGGTGTCCGAGGATTGCGTAGTGGGCTCAGCAGCCAAGGCCCATTAAGATATGCAGAGTCACCTGGGTGTGAGAAACACGGAGAAACGTTGCATTTCTAACAGGATACAAGGCAGCATGTCACACCCAGCACGCTACACGAGTATGCATACTCACCAACAATCCATGCACGGTCCGGTTGCAGATTGGTCATCATACGTGGGAGGATGCTGTGGCGCATGATGTGCGAGTCATGGGTGGATCCGGGAAACTTCGCACATACGTGTGTGATGATCATGTCCGCCAGGCACACCACTTGCACATTCAGGGAGTGGAAATGTTTCCGGTTCCTGTAGATGTGCTCCATGGCCTGTGGTGCAACAAGGCCAACATGGGTGCAATCAATTGCACCAACAACCTGGGGGATGCGTCCAAGGGCATAGAAGGCACCCTTCACCGCCGCCAAATCACGAGCCCTGGGGAATCGGATGTACCGGTTCCTGTAGAGCATCATAGCTGACAGGACATCTCGTAGCACCATGCTGAACATGGGCTGGGACATCCCACCTCCACTGTCCACCGTGTGTTGAAAGGATCCGGTAGCGAAAAAATGCAGTACAGCCATCACCTTAGCCGTGGGGGTGAATGCTGTAGGATACACCCTGCGAGGACGGAGGTGGGGTTCCAACATTGCACATAGGTGACGCAGGGTGGGTCGGCCCAGACGGAACTTCCTTATGACCTCCACATCCTCCATGTCTGTCAGATATTGGTAGGGGCGATGTATGTTTGGCCTCCTCCTAGGACAGATGGAAGTGGACACATGTCAATGCAACACACCACATGGCATTTTCACATACACAAAACATAGATCACTGACAAAGCAATAGAATCACAGAACAGCTGACAAGTAGGGACAGCACAGCTACATTACTCTTACACAGGTCCCCTTACCAATAGCAAGGACCACTGACACAAACCATTGCTATGAGCATGCACATGGGGATTTAGGCCATAATAGCTTGAAAGGCATGATGATGGTTTCAGACTGCATATGTGGGAAGCGGCAACACCACGGCAATATACCTAGCTGCTGTGCCTGACACCGCTTCCGAGGCTGGGTGAGTATGGCACACACCAACAACACAACGTACACAGGCTGAGCGGTACACCAATCGCAGCAGCTTGGACACGCTGAAACAGCCCCAAGTCGCTATATCAGTGTGGGAGGGTGACAGGCATTGCCACAGCTTCCAGGGACTGCTGACTGGCATCCCTCAACAACACCTGCTGCTGCTGCCACCTGTCCACCTTCATGTCGACGACTCTGATGATATGTCCAGGTCCACTCACCAGTGAGGAGCTGGAGTTCCTGGATTCCGAGCTCCACCCACACTGCCCAAGGCTAATACCTGCAAAAGTCGTGTGTGTAAGACAACTACTGTGTGTGTGGGAGTGCATGTGGGGGACACACATGTCGTTGATCCGCAGCACTATGAGTCAGAGCCTGTGGGGTTCTAACATGCACCGCTTACCATGCTTACTACAGGTGGAAGGGGTATGTAGGCTCCCTGGCGCTTTCCCATGCATGTCCCTCCCGAGTGGTGGTACATGGCATTTTTATGTCAGACATCCAGTGACGCAGCCACTTGGCAATGCATGATTCTGGACAGCTATTGCTTGTGTGAATGGCTGGCTGGGTCCCTGCTGGCCTTCTCAGTCTCTGCAGACCTGGGCTGCACATTGACCGCCCAATCCTAGAAGGAAACTACACTGACTGTACAGTGGGTTACATGTGTCATTAGTTCACAACTGTCAGGAAATGCGCAAACTCAGCCCTGACGATTGAACACTACAGGCCATGTGATGGTGATCTGTGTGAGAGATAGTGGCACTGAATGTGACCTCCATTGCGGGGTGAGCCATTCACAGGGCGAGTACGTTGAGGGCTGTGCAGTGTTGGACACAGTGAGTCCACCCACAAAGATGTGTTGCCTTGTGATCTATGTGTTGGACTACCTGGCACTGGACAGTAGATGTGGGCAGACTACACATTGCTCAAATTGCTGGCATCCTGCATGTGAATGGGATGGACAGGTACTGTGTACACACTCCCACCAGCATGCATTCATGTGTGGTGTACACATGCTGTTATGCCATGTCCGATACCTTCTTGGCTCTGTTACACGTCTCTGAGTATTTAGGATGGGTCAGCATCATGCCACTGTGATTGGTGGATGTGGGTGATGATGAGAAGTGTATGAGTGATATTTCAAGCCTCTTGTGTACCATCCCTGCAGTTGAAAGTCCTCCAGCCCAAGGCCTTGTGATGAGCCATTGCATCCAAGTTGATGCCTCTGTGTATGTGTAACCGACAGTGCAGCCAATCACACAAAGGGGGTGACGTCATCTGCCGGATGTGCGACTATGTGGCGGGGACTAATCGGGGGATGCCCCCTCGTATTGTCAGGTTGGCACGGTGCTGTATTTCACCACTAATGGTCTGCTTCTTGACAGTCACACAGCCTGTGCCGGATGCACATTTGTTGGGGCATCAGCAGCAAGTAGGTGTACAGTATTGTGGGATGGTGTTATATGCTGCGAGAGGCAGCATGTGTCCACAGCCTACCCATAATCTGGGTAATGTGATGTTTGTTGTGTGATGCAGTGGGTTGTAAGTGTACTCTGTGCTGGGTGCATCTGACATGCATATGCGATTCCTGAGGGTTAAGATGTAATTTGAGCACTCTGCACTGTCAATGCGTTCAGAGTCGTAGGCCTCAGGAACAGCCTGTAGTCTGCTGGAGTGGCAATTCACATGTATGTTTGAGGCACTGTGCCTACTCTGATTTCGTTCTGACATATGTGTGCGATGCCTCACCTCATATTCCTGATACTCACACATCCGGCACACTGTGCAACAGTAGTTGTGCTCGTGCGATAGACATGTGTATGGCATGGGCTCATGACCATTGTGGACTGTCATGTTGCAGTCTGTGTGTGTGGTGACCCATTCTGCTCCATGCAGATATGTCACTGGCCTAATTACGTAGTGGTCATCCTTGCCACCATCAGGACAGTGGGTGTGCACACAGCGATTAGTGGCTATGGCCGCAGGGTGACACAGTCCGGGTGTTGTGCTATGTGCACAACACATGTGCCACTTATTAGCGGCTTCATTTCCTGTATGCCAGCCATTACGTGTTGATTGTGGTAGCTGTATACAATTGCACAGGTATCGTGCAACATGTGCATTTGGGAATGTTCTGTGCTGGCTCCCTTGCACATGTCTGTTTAATTGATGCCAAATGAGTGAGGCCACCTCGCTCTCCCTCATGTAGCATCTCCCGTGGGTGCTGAGGGACAGGGGACGGTCAACAGTGGTGAGACATCGGATGGAGCAGCTGCACAGGACCTGGGTGAGACAAATGTGACAGGCGCCTCGGAGGGGGCAGACGTGTGCTGGATGAATCACAGGCCGAGACGACAATTGCTGCGTCATCTGAGGACAGAGGTCATGCATCCATGTTTGCTAGCACAGGGGACGTGTACTCTGGCTCTTCTGCAGCCACGCGGAGGCCAATGCCCGCCCTCCCAACTACTTCCACTGGTGCAACACGTGTCGGCACAAGGATGAAGGATAGAATGTCCTTCACACCAGGCACAGCTGCCCCTGCACATGTGACCCCTGCTGCCCTCAGTGCCGGGTCTGTTGAGCATGTGCGGCATCTCTGCATGGGTCAGACAGCTCTCCTCAATAACTTCATTGCCCATGGCATCACCTTGCCGCAGGTGACATAGTTCATGGAGGGCCTACATGTACGCGTGGGTGGGCTACACCAGTCCGCCCAATGGCTGTCCCCCCCAGTCATAGTGTACCTTCAACTGGGCCACTCTCAGGCTGACATTCCTGACCTTCCTCCACCCCCCTGGAAAGTGGCACATCTGACAACAGCAGGGCACGAGTCCTGACAAAAGAGGTGGTGGGACGCTGACGTCAGGACAGGAAGTGACGTCACGAAAGGTGGCTTGCACCATCAGACTCATTGCCTCCCCTCGCTCACCCCTTAGATGCGATTGCATCAGAGAAGCACGCGCGTGAGCAGCAGCTCCAATCTCGCCCCAGAGAGGCCAAAGAGTGAATGTGTGGCTCCATTTGCTCCAGTTATCGGGCTCACGGTAATATCAGTGGGGGGACGCCGTTCAGCCGCGTGGTACCCCGACTCGAGCCCTGGACAACAGTGACAATGCATGGCAGTCTCCGGAGTCCGGATTCACCACATGCAACACACAGAAGCTGTAGCTGCCCTAGCGGGCCAGGCCGCAAACACCATCCCAGACGAAAGGTAGACACACCCCGGCGCGCATAGTCATTACATCCGCTGCCATTGACAAGGGACCCATAGAGTGAGATATGGGCCTCAGGGTGATGCGCCTCCGAGCCATCCCCCGCCAACGAGTGTCATGCAACTCACACATATCGCAAAGCCAATAGGACACTTTGCCTGCACACCAGGGCTCGAGTCGGGGTACCATGCGGGTGGACGGCGTGCCCCCACTTATTTTACCGTGAGCTCGATAACCGGAGCAAATGGAGCCACACATTCACTCTTTGGCCTCTCTGGGGCGAGATTGGAGCTGCTGCTCACGCGCGTGCTTCTCTGATGCAATCGCATCTAAGGGGTGAGCGAGGGGCGGCAATGAGTCTGATGGTGCAAGCCACCTTTTGTGACGTCACTTCCTGTCATGACGTCAGCGTCCCCCCACTTCTTATTTAGGACTTGTGCCCTGCTGCACACTGAGAATGTGTTGCCTGCGAGATGTGACCAGGAGAAGGGTGCCATGAGCTCCCACCCACCAAGCTCCACTGCCATCCCGTGCCCTGGTTAGCCTGTGCCGGTGGACAATGTAGGGGATACACCTGGGGGACAGGGGATGTTAGTGCCTTGGCAAGGGCCTGGCAGACGCACAGCAATATCCAGGATGGCCCCAGAGGGAGGGCTAATGTCTACACCTGATGCAGCATTGATCGTGTGCCCGCCTGTTGTGCCCACACGAGTCCACATTCATCCCCAGACAGGTAGGCTTTCCAAATACCCAACACAGTGGCAATCTACCCCTCCGGGATCCTCCCCACACAGTCTGTTTCAACACTGCATGTGTGAACCCTCCCGTGCCACCCACCCACCTGTGCCAAGCAGCCCTTCCGCTTCACATGCCACATGTGTGTCTTCCACAGTTGTGCTTCTCTCTCAGGGGCGGAGCTCCAACTGTCCCGTAGCATACAGACAGCACTGAGTCGGACTGGCATCCTGTTTGAATGGTAGGCACCCTCACACAACTACCTGTGACACAGTGGTGGCAATGCTGGCTATTGTGACTGCCATGGCAGTGTTGCTGTCCATGGTAGGGTACACTCACACACAATGCATACGTAGCTTTTCGTATCACTACTCTGCACATCGGACTGCCCACTGTCCCTGGTGTTGTACTATGTTGCCGCCTGTCTATGTAATCTGAGACTGGATGCTGTTGTTCCTGTAGTGGGTTGTGTCTGTGTAGTTGCTGATTGCAGTTGTTACTGTGTGTGTATAGTTAAGTGAGGCACATGCCATGTATGGTACCTCAACAATTGCAATGTCTGGTCTCACATTCCTATGTGTATTATACGTGGCTGGGACTTCACTTCTTTCAGACTCTGCTACTTGTGTGTGTGATGAAGACGTATGTCTGTGACACTCATTGTCTGCATGTATTTGGTGGTATTTCTGTGTAAATGTATACGTGTCATGTTTGCGTGCAAGCAAAGCACAGGGTGTGGGTCTAGCCACAGGATGACAGGTAGCATGTGCAGAGTGTGCGGGTATGTGTGAGCTTACTTTCTGGCTGGCCAGCAGTGTAGGTGTATGTGTATCTTGTGATGAACATAGAGCCTGGGCACATGGCTTACTTTCAATGTGTGCATTTGGGAGGTGTAGGTGTGTGTGGTGTGAAGGGTGTGACTTTGGGGTAGTGTTGGTGTGTGCGTGTGCGCTCTGGCAATGTCGACTACACACATGTGTTACCCAGGGGCATGGTGGGTGTTTGTATCCTTGTTCAGGTCTGTGAATGTGAGCACATGTGTGTATTGTCTGTTGCACAGTGTGCAGTGTGTGGGTGTGTCCTTGCAGTTCAGGATGACTCCTACTTGATATGTATTGCCCATTGTGGGTCTGCAGGGTGTGTGAATGTGAAGATTGTGCCTTGTTTAATTGAGCATGTATGTGAATTTCTGCAGTTCGTACTCACTGTGCAGCCCTGCCCACCCACACTGATATCGTGTGTGTTTTGTCACGCATTGATGTGGCATGCTTCTTGCGTGGCTCCTATATTTGCTTGATGAGTGTGATGTCAGACTGTGAAGGTAATTGTACACATATGTAGGACTGTGCTTTGTAGTGACCAGGCTGTCGGTGTTGATGTGATGATCTGTTGGGCCACGTCAGACTCTGACATGCCAAGGCCCACGACCTGTGGTATTTCACTGGGTCCACTGTGGCAGCAACTCATATGCATTGACATCCAATGAGACTTGACTACATGGTCATCTCACGACTCTCGTGTACTTCACACACTCTCATCCTCTCTCATTCGTACTTGTCTACGATCAATAATTCTCCAGAGTCACATATTTGCTTTAAGGCATGTATTTGAACTTACTTCCTCTGTGATGCAGGATGTGGACACTACTGGCAGCGAAATGCATGTGGAGGATATACTTAGCATGATTACACATACAAAAGGGGGTACAGGTAGATGTGATTAGTTGTTGATTGTGGAATAAAGGCTTCAGAGTTACGAATGCCCTGCCCTTGCTATGCTACAGTACATTTGCTCATTACTGAAGTGCTCTAGGCTTTGACACAGACAGTATTAATTTTGCCTACCAGACAGCTTGACATCATAGCCACAATACATCTCAGTCCCATGGTACAGGATTACTACAATAGTGACTCCGACACACCTGCGTCAGATGTGACATCAGAGCATGAGCCTACATGCATGCAGCATCGTCTCACATGTTGTTGCGATATGGTGGCTACTGAACATGACACAATGACTGGGGACATGTTGTAGGGTGTTGCATTTGTTGTCCATGCAAATGTCCTGGCACGGAAGTACAGACGAAGGTGAGGTGACAGTTCTCACGTAATACAGCAGACAGATAAGCGTGCACTGACAGGAGCATGTGTTCAGGTGCGCAGAATACATATTGTAGCATAGTTGTTCATGCAGTATTGGCCATGTGGTCACTGTACACAAGTCCCATACCTCTGCCTCCCCCTGTTCATGCTGGGACACGGGATATGGTGATGAACAGGGTGCATGTCCCGAAAATGTCAAGTGTGATGGCGGTGGAGTTGATGGTAAGGTGTTTGTTGGCGATTGCATGGTATAGTTGTTGCACAGCTAACTGCCCACTGCGTGCGGAAGCCAAGCATAGGTACGGTGTTGAACATGAATGTTCAATTGTGGTTATTGATTTGTGGACCCATGAATTGACAAGTTGTCAGGTATGCGATACCTTCCAGCAGGGCATCCCTCGCATTGGTGGTATTCATGGATGACATCCAATGAAGCGGATGGTGGGTTGCAACATGTTCATCGTAAGTTGTCCCTTGTAGAAGCCTGATGGGATATGTCGGATGACATTCGATGAAACTGTCATCCAGCATACGTTGTGCGGAGGCACACTGGTCCCGTTGCAGTGTGTGTCCGATTGCAGCCACAAACGCCATGCCCCCATACACTGAACAGTTCCTGTCGTGGGCGTCCAGGGGTGCAAACAGGTGTACCAAGTCTGCATTTGGACATGCCGGGTTGGAGAGACATTAATCCACAGGCCAGTGGTACGGGCACCTCCGACAGTAGAACACGGGGATGACGCAGCTGAACATTTCAATGCGGTAAGTTACTCAGTAACTTACATTCAGCATAGCCAGATTTGCACAGCCCACTATCTGTAGCAAGCTATCACTGTACAGCTGCATCTGTCTGGCGTAGGTGTGAAGCACTGGTGCAACAGCCATTTTGGTGCAGGGTGATGTGATGGCGTGCTCCGGCTGCCTGAGCTGTCTGCTGAGTGCAACCTCCGACGATGCTGGGTATTCTTGAATGGATGTTAGGCGGCAGGACTTTGGGTATGGCTTGGGAGGAGGACACAGGCCCTCATCCCACATGCTCCTATGAATGGTCAAGGCCAGTGGTGTCTGTCTCTTTCCTGATTACTTGCATTTGAGCCACAAGGAGCAGTGGTATAATTGTATTTTGTGGTATTATCTTTCTTTCATGTTAGGCGTTATCTGCCAGTGGAAGGTTTACTCTGCATGGCTATGTTTGACTTGTGGTTGGTACAATGGCTCCATTCTCCTGCAGAATTTGTTGCAATGTGATTTAAGTGTAGGAATGGAAGGACATTCAATGCTATCTGTTCTCCCGTGTGTGGGCGGGACACTTCGTTTCGCTGTACATTGAGACTTGTGTGTGGGCGTAGTGATTGTGAACACCTGTTCTCAGGCAGCAGGGTTTTTCTCTTTTGTACATTGCATGGCTTGTTATTGCGTGCAGGATGGTATAGGTATTTTTGGATGAGACTGGCGTGCCTTTTGCGGACAATGTCCATTGTTTGCGCTGTTATGTAGCATCCGCCATGTGCTTCTCCATGTTTTGCACACAGGTGTGTGTCCTGTTTCGACGTCACTTTACTCCCCTGTTCGGGACACTTGTGTGACTACAAGTTGACAACTGTGAGTTGTTGGTTGTGGACATGATTGATGCAAGAGGGCCATGTGACATGTGCCTTCAGGGTGGGGCTGGTGTGTGGTGTGTGTAGTTGTGGCCCTGTGGTGTTTGTGTGCAGGCCATGCGTGGCTCTGCGTTGTGCGCATGTGTACGTGCGTCATCGCCGCTGCGCTGCGGTGCCGTGACGGGGACGTCACCTCCTGGTCCCGGGTAGTGGGTGCCCAGGATGTTGCGAGTTGTTTTTATTTTACAGGTGGAACATGTGTGGGTACAGTGTTGGATGTGTCCTGTCCCCACAGGGGTGTCTGGGGGGGGCATGTACAGTTTTTCCGCCCTTGCATTGTGTGCGGTGTTTGCGTGCCCTTGTTGTGTGTCTGCCTACCTGCGTCGTCTTTGCACGTTCACTCCTAGGTGCTGCATCAGGTACAGCATTGGGATGGCCTGGAGAACAGGATTCATGTCGGAGTAGGCCGGGTTAGTGTTTCTGTAGTCAGCAATGTGGTTTCCGCCTCCTTTTCTCGTGCGGTGTCTCTTTGCAGGTGGGGCTGTTTGGTTGTGTCATCGTAATTTGTACGCCGGGCGGTACGTCATTTCGTCGGACGGTGTGTCTCCGTTAGCTCGCGCCGCTACGTAGACGGGCGCACTTTGATGGCGGGCGGCGTCGCGGGCTTACGGGCGGTATTTGGCTGACTTTTCACATCCTAATTTGGCAGGCGTGTGTGCAGTTGCTGGCGGACGGTAACTAGCGGTTTTTGCCTCCGACAGCACGGCGGTAGTGTTTCCGCCCGCCATCGTAATGGACCCCTTAGTTTTATAATTTTGTTTATTGTTGATTTTGTCCTTGTTTTCGAAGTTAATCCTTGTTTTGAGTTTTTTAGGTGGAGTTTTAGTGAAGAGTAGTCTGTGAAATATAAAAGAAAACACTATAGATTTAGTTAATTTTATTATATTTATTTTTAGACTCTATTTTTGCTTTATTATAAAAAAATATACTTACTTTTTTTAGATGAATTTTCTTTCGTTGATGTTGTGGTTTTGTTGACTTCTGTAGAAGTTGTGAAAAAAAGTATTTGTTAGATATGTTTTGCTTTTTAATTAAATGTATTAGTTTTAAATTCTTTACTTTATTTGTTGGTTAAGTCATATACTTACTTTGTTATATATTTTTCTAATGGTTATTTTATTGGTGTTGTGTTGTGTGAACTTTGTAGGTGGGTTTTCAGTGAAGTTTAATCTGTTACATATAAAGGAAAACATGTTTTAGATTTAGTTATATTTTTTAAGCTAATTTTATTTATTTAGTTACTTAGGGGGTCATTAGGATGGTGGGCGGACTTTAGTCCGCCCGCCATCCCAGTAGTAACGGGACCGGCCGCCTGCCATGTGGCGGTCCCGCACCCCTGATTAGGATGCGACCGCCACCCTGGCGGTCGCATTCCGCTGTTTAACATTGCAGCACCCGCCGCAATGTCAAATTGACATGTTGTGCATTTCCATGCACAACGTGGCAGGCACCGCGCGGTGCCTGCCACCATGTGCATGGAAATGGAGGGGGGTACCATGGGTACCCCCCCAAGTGCACACCCTAACCCCCCACCCCCGGGAGCCCGCAACGGGCCCCCAAAGCAATTCCCCGCCAGCCTGTCCATGGCGGCATCGCCGCCATGGAAAGGCCTTTAACCGCACGCATCCTAAAATGGATGGGGGTGCCTGCTAGGCACCGCCACCATATTAGGGGCTAAGCCCGCCCGGCCGGCAATCGGAATGATTGCCGACCGGCGGAAAAGCGGCGGACGCACTTTGCGTCCGCCGCGATACCCCCCGCCATTGTAATATGGCAGGGGGGTATTACTCGTTACGATGGTGTAACAGTTGCCACCGCCGGCTCGGCAGTGGCGAACATTACGACATCGTAATGACCCCCAAAGTTTTGTTCTTACCTTTAATTAGAGATTTTCAGAATAGTTGTTTGTGTAGTTCTTTTTCGTTCTGTTTTCTGTCTTGTAAAGGACCGTTCTTCCTTCGTGTTCGTCCACTATACGGTAAATTTTGTGTTAATTAATTAATTGTTTTTATAGTATTTATTTAATTAGTTACCGTTTTCTATTGGTTAGTGTTGGTGTAGTTTAAATGTATTGGTCGATATAGCTATTTTTAATTTTTTTAGCAATTACCATTTAATTTATTTAATATTTATTATGTTTATTACCTGTTTGGTTTTATTTTGTTTATTCATTTTATTTAAATATATTTGTGGCTAAATGTAATATATTTTTTACATATGATATATATTTATGTTAGTTTATTTTTGGTACTTCTGATATTTTTTATGTGCATTGTTTATTTATTTGTGTTTGTATTTTTGGTGTATTTGTTCTATTTAATGTATTAATTGTGTTATTTCTTTAGTGTATGTTTAAAATGTTTGGCATATTTTTTTATTATATTATTGAAAATAGTTTATTTTTAGGTTAAAATATTATTTTCTGCATAGTTTATATTATTTATATCGATGATTTTGTTGTGTTTCATTTTTTTTTATGTTATCGATAATTTTGTGATCTTTATTTTTGTTATCGAGATTTTTTTAAACAATATTTTTTATCAATGTTTGTGTTATTTCTGTTTTGTGTATTTGGTGTCGATATTTTTATATACAATATTGTTGACTCAATATTTTTGTACTTCGATGTTTTAGTAGCCGATGTTGTATCAGTGATCCCAAGTGTGCACTACTTGTATCTGGAGAAGTGTGGGAATGTTGGATTTAGGAATTTTGTGGATCCTCACAGCACAGGTAAGGACATAACCACTGTTCCTAAACTCAGTATTTTGTGCACATTTTAGATATACATTAGTATCTTTATACCCATTTTTCATTCATTATATTTTACCATATGAATTGCTGTATGGTTGATACAAAAAAAAAATCTTTATAAGCTGAAGCTCAGATGTTGGCTCTGGGTATCTGTGATTTTGGAGACCATACAAACACCATGCATCTGCACAACCAGATTGTTATATTGTTTTTAGAAATCAGCCGGTATGCCATAATGAAAACATTGTCACTAATTACTATTTTTAACTACTCATTTTCATATTTTTTTTTTTTATTTCATAGATTAGTTTCCGTGAGAACAACTGGAGGGGTGTACACAAATGACCCCTTGCTGAATTCAGAATTTTGTTTACTTTTCAGACATATATAGTTTTTGGGATTGCTTTCACAAATGTACTCATAACAGACTGCAAGTAGTCTGAAACCACGAAAAGTAGGAAAATGGGCTACCCCTTAGAAAAATGCAAAAACTGTGGTAAAACAATTGTTTGTTTCATACAACTCTACTTGCTTCTGAAAGCTAGGAGGATGGATCCTAGCACAGCAAACTATGTGTTGATGTCATTTGAAGACAAGAAAACATAGGCTTTCTTAAACCACACTTTTTTCCATTGTTTCCAAAATAATAAAAAAAAAAATCTATATTTTGGGTATTATTGGGTGTTCCCTCTAGGAAAATTCACAGGCCTCAGGTACCTTTAGAATTGCCAGAATGTTGGATAAAAAGGACTGACATTTGGCATGGATACCTTTTTGAAAAAAAGTTATGAAGCTTTAAGCATGAACTACCCCAAACATCCAAAAAAGGGCTCAGCACCAGGAGGAAAGCCAAAGCAGTTAAATAATGATTAAAGGAGGGCATAGCACTAGTCAAACCAATCAGGTTTTCATGTTTCACCTATTGCACCATACGGTTTAGACTGCTCCACCAGCAAGATGTGGTGAGCATCTTTTCTTGATGTGAAATTGCAGATTTTTGTTTTTGGCAAAGCTTGGAAAACCTTCAGGTTAGCCCTCTTTTTTGGAATGTTTTTGGGTAAATTGCTAGATATTTTCTCAGCAATAAAAGCCATGCAGTCTACGTAGTTTCTTCTCGTTTTCCTTTTATGCACCTTTGTCAAATGGCAATGACAAATGTTTGTGGGGATTTTCTCTCTAGATTTCCCTTGCTCTGTACTTTTCTATGCACCACAGTATACTGTGTAGCAGAGGAACACTCATTCCAAGATATTTTGTATTTTATCAGAAACAGGAACTTCCATCTACATCTGTTTTAGAGGTCATGTAGCAATTGTGTAGTACATTTGCATGAAGAAGTCATTTGGACGCACAGGGGATGTCCTCAAAATTTAGGAATTACCTATGGAAATCAATGTGGCAACAATTACTTCTCCAGTAACTCGGCATCTAGAAATGACAGATCCCTCTGTTGTCAGTAATGCAACATAACTGCATTAGAATTCCTGATGTTCTTAAAGTTTTTGTTGGTGGTAAATAAGAATATAAGCAGGGCCATTGGAATGATGTGATTCTGCAACTAGAGCATTTTCTTCATAGCTTTTAATTACCACACGTGCTGCATAAGCATCGATTAGCTGCATGATATGTACAAATTAACGAAATAGATTGTTTCTATTCCAGACCAATGAAGAGTTATTCAGAAAGCGCCACAAATTGTGCCATGCAGTGGCTGACCATTTGCAACGGTGAACTGGTCACCATTTAGTTCTTGACTTCTGTATTTAGGTGCTAAACTAGAGTTTCAGGTTTGCAGCAGTATGCCACATAATTTGCATGTTCTAGCCACATAATTAAAGCCAAGCTTGAAGCAAGCTAATAGTGGCCCTTGATATAACTTAAATAGTCACAAAATTCATGATTTTGGTGCAAATGTAGCAAAGTGACAAGCTGCGAACTACCTCCGTTTGTTTGCAAAAAAAGTTGCAACTTCGCACATCATCGTGTAACTTGTAAGGGAAAAAACATCAAGGTTTTTTCAGGCTACCAACTTCCAACATCCTTTAAAGGCAGGTAATACTTTCATATTAATCTATTACGCTTCCCTGAAACATAACTCTGTTTGACATTCCACTGCACCTGGTGATAGAAATCAGTGCTAATGGAAAATAATGAGGAGCCATAATATTGAAAGCAGCGATGAAATTGGATCAGCGCGCTCCGCTCTGCAGTGACACATCAGGCCCTTCATATCTTCCTGGGCTAGCATAATGTTTCTGCAGGCTGCGCTTTCATCTTATCCTGTGTGGTAGGCAATAAATTGTGAAGCTGGCGATGAAAGTACAATTGTTCCTGACAAAAATTGCTGTCCCTGGGTCCAGCAGCAAACTTGCTTTCATTTGTTTAGTTTTATAGTCTTGAGGCTGAGAGAAACATGGGGCTAGATTTATTGAGGTTTTGCAAACCTTTGCACCACACAATGGGGTGCAAGGGAGACGAAAAACCTACATTAGATTTATCAAGCCATGCCAGACCACCTAGCATGGCCCTACATGGCTTCATAAATCAAGAGTAACGCAAGACAACGCAGATTGATGCCCTGCTTTACTCTGCCCTAGGAAGGCGTTCCATGGGTGGAGCATGGGTGTTCCCACGCATCCACTCATGAATATTGGTGCATTCCCAGATTTACTATTAGTGGTATACCTGGAAATGCAAAAGAAACAATTGATGGACGGAATGCTGGACAATGCAAACATTCACCCCCAGTCACAAGGATCTGGGTTTAATCCATCATTCTTTTGCTCACCACACCACCCCAGTTTGGACCCAGCCATATGCAAATCAGTCTTGACCCTGTTCCTTGTGGGAACAGTCCAGCCCGAACTGGCAAGCCAGGTCCTCCCTGGACCGGAAACAAGCATCCTGGGACCGGTTTCAGGGCATCACCCTTCATCAGCCAGGCTAGCTTGAATGCAGTGGTGTAGTGAGCACAGGACCCACGTCTGGGCATACCCTTCCCACTTAGGGCGACATATGCAAAAGAAACAATTGATGGACGGAATGCTGGACAATGCAAACATTCACCCCCAGTCACAAGGATCTGGGTTTAATCCATCATTCTTTTGCTCACCACACCATCCCAGTTTGGACCCAGCCATATGCAAATCAGTCTTGACCCTGTTCTTAGTGGGAACAGTCCAGCCCGAACTGCCAAGCCAGGTCCTCGCTGGACCGGAAACAAGCATCCGGGGACCGGTTTCAGGGCATCACCCTTCATCAGCCAGGCTAGCTTGAATCCAGTTGTGTAGTGAGCACGGGACCCACGTCTGGGCATACCCTTCCCACTTAGGGTGAAATATGCAAAATAAACAAGCGAGGGACGGAATGCTGGACAATGCAAACATTCACCCCCAGTCACAGGGATCTGGGTTTAATCCATCATTCTTTTACTCACCACACCACCCCAGTTTGGACCCAGCTATATGCAAATCAGTCTTGACCCTGTTCCTTGTGGGAACAGTCCAGCCCGAACTGCCAAGCCAGGTCCTCCCTGGACCATGGGTGGAGCATGGGTGTTCCCACGCATCCACTCATGAATATTGGTGCATTCCCAGATTTACTATTAGTGGTATACCTGGAAATGCAAAAGAAACAATTGATGGACGGAATGCTGGACAATGCAAACATTCACCCCCAGTCACAAGGATCTGGGTTTAATCCATCATTCTTTTGCTCACCACACCACCCCAGTTTGGACCCAGCCATATGCAAATCAGTCTTGACCCTGTTCCTTGTGGGAACAGTCCAGCCCGAACTGGCAAGCCAGGTCCTCCTTGGACCGGAAACAAGCATCCTGGGGCCGGTTTCAGGGCATCACCCTTCATCAGCCAGGCTAGCTTGAATGCAGTGGTGTAGTGAGCACAGGACCCACGTCTGGGCATACCCTTCCCACTTAGGGCGACATATGCAAAAGAAACAATTGATGGACGGAATGCTGGACAATGCAAACATTCACCCCCAGTCACAAGGATCTGGGTTTAATCCATCATTCTTTTGCTCACCACACCATCCCAGTTTGGACCCAGCCATATGCAAATCAGTCTTGACCCTGTTCTTAGTGGGAACAGTCCAGCCCGAACTGCCAAGCCAGGTCCTCGCTGGACCGGAAACAAGCATCCGGGGACCGGTTTCAGGGCATTACCCTTCATCAGCCAGGCTAGCTTGAATCCAGTGGTGTAGTGAGCACGGGACCCTGGAAATGCATCATAAAGCTACGAAGAGAAATGCATTCTGCAGCACACTTAAAAAGAGGAAAATGCTTCTCAGGGTCGTTTTGGTGTAGGAAGGTGTCCCTTCCTCCAAAAAAACTGTCTTGCCTACAATGCAGCCACCCTTGTACCATGATATAAGGGTGCCTATATGGCATTAAATCAAAAAGAACAAATGATGGACAGAATGCTCAACAAATCATACATTCACACCCAGTCACAGATCTAGGTTTAATCCATCATCTTTTTGCTCACCACGCCTCCCCAGTTTGGACCCAGCCATATACAAATCAGTCTTGACCCTGCTCCCCAGCCCAAACTGCAAATCCAGGTCGTCCCTGGTCCGGAAACAAGCATCCTGGGACCGATTTTGGGGTATCACCCCTCATCACCAGGCTAGCTTGAATCCAGTGGCACAGTGAGCATGGGACCTACGTCTGGGTTTTTGCTTTTTCTATGGCGTAAGGCAGCCAAAACTGCATCAGCGCTAGTAAAGGACAGGAATGCGCTGTATAATGATAAATACAGGGCATTCCTGTCCTTTCACTTTTCCCTTTCACGCAGCGCAGCAAGGTGGCTTGCTGCTTTGCACTGCATGAAAAATTAATAAATATGGGCCATTGTATACTTCCCATGCTATATGGCTACAGGACACCTAAATGTCTCACTCCCAGTCAGTCCCTCTTTTCTCTTCTTCTTCGTTTCCTGTGTCAGGCTAGCTCTTTGAGACCTTCGGGTGAAATGTGCGCTTAACAAAAACTCATACATAACATAACATAACATAACATAACATAAATATTGATTCCAGCACTGAATTTGGGCCTAAAATCAGCGCTTTCGCTTCTCTTAGTTGTATTTTTAATTATGTGCATTATTATGGGTCGGATTTATAGTTGGGTGGAAATTAAAAATATTGCGATTAGTGGAGGAACTGCTTCATCCACAGGAGAATCCTCGAGTGGGAGTGTCTAGTATGGAAGACTCTCCGCTCCTAACTGCTCTCGCTATGAGAGTTTAGGTAGCAAATATCTTTCCTGTCTGATTTTTGTGGGGTACTTTAGTACTTGTAAGATTTTGATAAAACAAAAACTTGTTATTTTAAAGCAAAGCTTTTCCAAAGGAAGTGCTGATTCAGACTCTAGGCGCTGGGCATAGAGTCTGACACTCATACAGTCCAGGGTTGTCTCTGCTTGTTGGTGAGTGTTTCAAGTTTAATATATTTAGCTGAACAGTCTGGCAGCAGTTGATAAGAATGTGCTGAGATGCTAGACTGCATCATTTCAACCCTCACATGCAATATTTAGAGAATGCGTAACTTTACCCAAAATAAACACTTTCATTACATATTCTAGAACGGGAGCTAGAGTGGAATTAGGGTCATATTTAGAGTGTGAAGGATAAGATAGTCTTTCACAAACAATTTCTGAAAATGAATTGGCTGGTATGGTCGATAAAATAGAGAGTGTTGGTCCACAATTATTAGCAGCCATAGTAGACAAGTCAACGCAGTGGCTACCTGCTACGTCTCACAGAAGGACATTTGCAAGTGCTGAAATGACCCGTTGGGGAGGGTACATTGCCTTGCTACCAAAAGAAAAGCCCTGACACCTTGTGGTGGTCTTTCCAGCCCACTCACTCTCATGTCATATGAGGAAAAGGTGGTGTCCACAGTCTACAAGAAAGGCATTACAGGAAATTCCATGTGGAGTAGAGGCAGGTCCATTTTCATTATGCTTTATGTTGACTAAAATTGTAACTAAATGGAGATATTGTATGATCATGTACTCTATATGTAAATAGTTTGTGATGTTGTGTTTAATTTTTTTAATATATTACGGGAAAATGGAAACATTGCAGCATCTCATTAAGCTTGTGTAACCTTAGGGCTCAGACTTATGTGTAGATAAAAACCTTGTATCATAATAATTAATTATATGAAAATGTTATATTATTTTAAAGCATATTCACACTGTAATTTATGTCCTTATTACCTTACCTCTTTAATATACCACCAAAAGGAATTACCTCTATCTTTGTCACAGTAATTTGTACAAGTGCTCAATTACGCTTACCTCTATGCCCTGTAAGGTCTGGCACATAGCATTCAGCCATCATTTAGGATAATTCTATTTTGAGTTAAGCATTTCCAAATTAGTGAACAATTCTAATGTTATATTAATAACCTCACAAAAATTAACTGAAATATACAGGATAATTTATCATTTCTGCATCTCTGCTAAATGCCACATTACTTTAAAAGATTCACCTGCAATGTTAATAGATATATTTAGCTTTGTATATTTTTTCAACAACTAACATGAGCACATGATATCCACTGTTAGGGATATTGCAAAACACATGCAATCTAAATTTATAAAAAAATGTATGAAAATGCATGTTATATTCCAACAAATTCTTTAGACGTATCCATTTGTTCTCTTTAGATGCCGGTATAACCCATTAATCTGATTATAAAGTTGCTCATTATCTCAGTGGAGGACATCACTGACTCACAGGGTGTCAGACATGACCCAACAGCAAGCTCGAACCCTTGTGCAGTTGGCAATGGTGGTCTTTTCCTCTTATATAAATTACTCTCCTGTGATGTTTATTTCATGCACCTAATACATAAATTGCTGTTTATGACCCTTGCACCACACTTGTTTGTCCTGTGTACAAAAGTGTCAAATCATTCAGGACTCTTTCCAGATCACAGACAGCAAGTTAAGTCGTCTTCTTGTCTTACACATGTCTATAAAGTGTTCCGAGGAGTATAATGTGAGTGCCACATTTAAGCATGACACCAGCCGGTGGTAGGGTAAACTCCGGACCACTCCATAACCAAACCTTCCATAAGTAACCATAGACACTTTTCCTATACATTCTGTAGGCCCTACTGGAAACAGTCTCGCTATGCCCCTCTCACTGTAAACCCTACACAGCTAAATAATACTTCCCCTCGCCAGAGCTCTTATCTAATTGCTTCATAAAAGAAATTGGCATAATAAAATGTAATAATGTTACCCACTGTTTTCCTGTGAAGCAGGCAGCCTTGCTACAGTGTAAAAACCATTAGTGTTTTTTGAGATGTAAGGATATGTGTTACTTAATTCTTGAAACACTATGGGGCATATTTACAAGCCCCTTGCGCCACTTTTGCGCCGCCGTTGCGTCACGCATGTGACGCAGCGGCGACGCAAACCATGCGCCGCGTTGCGCTATATTTACAACGTGACGCATCTAGGGAGATGCGTCACGTAGTAAACCCCTGCGCCACATGAAACCTGCATCAGGTTTCATGTGGGCGTACCGGCGCAGGGGGCGTTCGGCGCAGGAACGCCTCGGAAAAGTGACGTAGTGAAATCTACAAGATTTCACGCAGGCACTTTTCCGGCGCTGGTGCGTCAAATCCTTACGCCTGCTTCAAGCAGGCTTAAGCATTGACGCACCATGTTAGGGATAGGGAAGGTTGGAACAGTGCTGGAGTTGCGTCGCGCTTGCGACACAGCTTCAGCACTGCGCCAACCTTCCGCCCGGCAGATGCGTCACGCATCTGCTTATCCTTGCGCCACGATGCGCCACATTGTAAATGCGGCGCATCGGACGTGGCGCAAGGGTAAACTTGCTTGATGCATTTTCCCTGGCGCATCCCTGCTGATATGCAGGGATGCGCCAGGGAACGTAAATATGCCCCTTTCTATTCTGTTCACCTTGTCTTATGTACAAAAAGGTCTGCTTAGTTTTAGATTTCATATTTTTAAGTGGGCTTATGACCTTTTAAAAAGGTTTTTTTTATTTATAGAAAGAAAGAGCTCTATAGAACTGCAAAAGCCATGTTACCAATGGCAGGCCTGCAGATGAGCGGGTGGCAGAATGGGTGTTGCAAAAGTGACAAATAACTTACAGATTATACCATATTCTTTGGATTTACAGGTAAATGAAAAAATTCCAATCCGCGTTATACAAATAAAAACATGTTTAAAGGGTGAGCACATGCATTATTTAGCAGCATGAAGGTGCAGAGAGGTTGAAAGCCAAGAAAAATAGTAGAAAATTAAATATGAGGAAACCACACCTATAGAATGGACATGCCCCACATAAGTGGATCTGTAATGATTTTCAAATTGCAATGAAAATGACAAAAAACGTCATAAAGATTTTTGTCTCTGTTTTAGGGAGCATTTCACTTTAACGCAGGAGAGCCGGCCTGAGGCCAGGTGGCAGTTGAAACTTGCAGATACACCTCCTGAGACTTTAGACAAGAAAAAGGTTACTTTTAAAGATACTTTTCCATAGTCATACAAAGTATATTTTAGTTTTAATTACTATGTTGCATAACTCATAAAAAGAGTGCTTGAATGATTTTTAGACTTGCTTTCACACAGAAAATTGCATTATTAATAGGCTTGGGTGAAAATTGGGGACATT
The DNA here is from genome assembly GCA_963921515.1 of Calotriton arnoldi. Lineage (NCBI taxonomy): Eukaryota > Metazoa > Chordata > Amphibia > Caudata > Salamandridae > Calotriton > Calotriton arnoldi. The sequence goes on along the minus strand of CAWUFW010000553.1, from coordinate 3,530,281 downwards.
CATTTACCAACTGACATTGGTGGTGCAAAATGTGCCATGTCAATGTCACTGGTGATGTTCTGAACTTAAAATAAATTAACAAAACACGTCATTTCTTTCACATGACTCTGCCTAAGTTGTCCTGGAAGTCATAATGAGAACTCATTTGAAGCTTCAATTCCAGTCAAGGTACCAGGACTCTGGATGCTTTCGCTCGAATGTTGCCATCTGACACCCGGTGTGTGCAGATTATGAATTAAGAATGGGTAGTGTTCTGGCAGGCCAACGGTGAGGATCCAGGTGACTGGTTTGCATACGTCATACCAGCATGTTGCAAAGTGCGTGGGACGGGGACCCACATCCCTGGGGAAGTCTTCCCTGCTTGCCCCCATTAAGGAGATGTGACCGGGCTCCAGGTCAGAGCTCCGGTTTGCCCAGGTGGGTGGAAGCCATCATCCTAGGCTCCGTTCTACTGCTCACCAGATCTCCAAGTGCCTGGGACCCACACATCTGAGAACGCCTCCTCTGCTTTTCAGGGGTAAGAAGTTCTGACCTGGCCCTGGATCAGAGTTCCAGCAGGCCCTGGGGTAGAAGCCCCTGACCTGGTCTCCGTTCCCTTGCCCATCATTGCCACTTGAAGCCTAGGACAGGAACCTATAGGACTGAGGAGGCCTCCCCTACTTGCACTGGCTAAGAATCTCTGACTGGGCACCAAGTCAGAGGCCGGCAGGCCCTGGGGAGGAAGCCCTTGGCCCACTATGTCTCGAAGTGCCCAAGGCATGGACCCAAAGGCTCGAGAAGGCCATTAAAGCTTGCCTGGAATAGGAAGCTGTGACCGGGACCAGGATCAATGCTCTGGCACCTTTGGAATTAGAGGCCTTGAAGCCTGAGCTCTGTTCGCTGGCCACTCTGTCACCTAAAGCCCGGGACAGGGGCCCATAGGCCCAGGTAATCTCCCCTGCTTGCCTAGGACAAGTAGCTCTGACTGGTCCCCAAGTCGGAGCTCCAGCTGGCCTGAGGGGGAAAGTTACTGGCCCTGGGCTCCCTACGTTTGCCCACTGTACTGCAAAAATCCAAGGACAGGGTCTTGCTGGCACCAGCAGGTCTCCTCTGCTTGTCTCGGTTCAGAAGCTTTGACTAGGCCCCAGGTCATGGCTCTGGCTGGCCCGAGGATGGAAGCCTCCAGCTTTAGGCTCCCTTATCCAGCCCACTCTGCTGCAAACTGCTTGGGACAGGGTCTCACAGTCACCAGGAGTCTCTCCTGCTTGTCCGGGTTCAGAAACTCTGATCAGGCTCTAGGTCAGAGGTATGGTCGGCCCTGGGGTGTAACCCCCCCCCCCCGGCCCTGGGTCCTTTTTCTGGCCCACTGTGTCGCAAAGTACCCTGGATGGGGTCCTGCAGGACCAGGAAGGCCTCCACTGCTTGTCTGGGATAAGAAACTCTGCCCAGGTCATGGGTCAGTGCTTAGGCTGGTACTTGAGTATGTAAGTCCCCAGCCCTGGGCTCCATTCCCTGATGCACTGTTCACATGCAGCCCAGGATAGGGACTCACAGGCCCAGAGAGGCCTTTCCTGCTTGCCCAGTATAAGAAGCTATGACTGGGCCTAGGGGTCAGATCTCCAGGTGTCCCTGAGGTGGAAGACCCAGGCCTTGTGCTCCCTTCTCAGGCCCGCTGTATTGCAAAGTACACCCAGGATGGAGTCTCGCAGGCACAAGGGTTCTGAAGCTCTGACCGGGCCATGATTCACAGCTCTGGCTCGGACTGGGGTGGAAGCCTCAGGCCCTGCACTCCCCTCTGTGGCATGCTTGTCACAAGGTGCCCAAAACAGGGTCCCCCCGGCCTGCGGAGATCTCCACTGCTTGTTTGGGTTCAGAAGGTCTGACCAGGCCCTGTGTTACACCTTTGGCTGGTCCAGTGGCGGAATCCTCCAGCCCTGGGCTCCCTTCTCAAGTCTGCTGTGTCACAAAGTGCCTGATACAGGGTCCCACAGGCCTGGGGCAGTCATCCCCGCTTGTCTGGTTTCAAAAGCTCAACCAATGCCCTAGGCCAGTGATCTGGCTGCCCTGGACTGGAAGCTCCTGGACCTGGGCTCCCTTCTCCAGCTTGATGTGTCGCAAAGTGTCTGGGACGGGGTCCCATAGACAGTGAAGGTCTGAATGGCTTGCCCAGGTTAAGAAGCTCTGACTGGGCCCCAGGTCAAAGACCCAGCGGGCCCATCCATGGAATCCCCCAGCCCAGGGCTCTGGTCCCTGGCCGGCCGTGTCTCAAAGTGCTGGGTACAGGGATACACAATCTCTGGAAGCCTCTCCTGCTTGGCTTGGATAAAAAGTTCTGACAGCACCCAGGGTCAGAGCTTTGGCTGTCCTGAGGGTGAGAGCCCTTAGCCCTGGGTTCCCTTCTCCAGCCCAGTGTTGCAAAGTGCCCTGGTCAGGACCTCACAGGAACCTTGTCTGTCCAGGTTCTGAAGCTCTGACCAGGCCCTGGTTAAGAGTTCCGGCTGGCCCCGGGGTGGCAACCCTTCTCTGACCCATCATGTCGCAAAGTGCCCTGGATGGGGTTCTGCAGGCCTCCTCTGCTTGTGGATAAGAAGCTTTGACCAGGCCCTGGGTCACCATTTCGGCTGGCCCATGGGTTTAATTCCACAGCCTTCGGCTCCGTTCTGTCGCCTACCATGCAGCAAAGTTCCATGGACGGGGTCTCGCAGGTACTGAGAGCGCTCCTCTTCTTGTTTAGGTTCAGAAGCTCTGACCACGCCACAGGTCAAAGCACCAGCTAGCCCTTGGTTGGAAGCCCCCTGCCCTGGGCTCCCTTCTCTGGCCCGTGATGGGGTCCCATTGTCCGTATGCCTAAGAGGGCTCTCCCTGCTCACTGGCATGAAAAGATGCATCTGGGGTCTTCCTTAGACTCCGTGAAACCCCCTACAGCCCCTTGCATGATACACAGCTCATGCTCTGAGAGTCAGGGCCTCAGAGTCTGTTTCTCTTCCAAGGGCGAGCAGAATCCTTTTTCATAAGAAATAGAGCAACCAGATGATCATCCTTTGAGCCCTGTCATCTGGTCGCTCTGAGCCTCAGACTTCTGGTCACAAGCTATGCATTCCTATGGTGCACCCAGATGGTCGGGCTGTCCTAGAAGTCCAGATGAGGGCTCATTTGACTCTTTGAGCCCAGCTAGTGCTCCAGGAAGTCAGGTGCATTTTAACTCAAATGGCCCATCTGTCATTCGGTGTGCAGAGATTGCAATATAGGGGGTAGGCTTGCTCCCGATTAGTATGGACCTGGTACTCTAGACCCTCTTGTCCTCTGGTCTTTCTTCCTGGGTGACAAGAGTGCCCAGCCCAGCCCGGGGCCCCAGGGACCTGATCCTGCAGCTGCCTTCCAGCCCTGTCCAATGGGCCTTTCCTCTAGAGGTGTGTAGGTCGGATCAGGACAGGCACGGTGCGCCACCACCCATCCAGGAGGTGCAACTACCTAGTTTGATCCTGTTTGTAGCATATGCTTTTCTCAGAGTAAGCAATGCATGTGTAAGTACACACGCTCAGTACAGTGAAACTGTGAATGACTCATTAAATCAGTTATGGTTTCTTTGATCACTCCAACTGTTACTTGGGCAACTCTGGTGATTCTAGAGCTAACACATGCTAAAGAGTGGTGTCTTCACAGGATGCATGCATTTATCAGACCAAGAGCAATCCAGGCTCCCCTAGACTCTGTAATGACACCAGATAATGTCAGGCAGGTCACAAGTCCCGTGACTGCAATGATACATATGGATGTCTGCCCTCAAAAATAAATCTTACGGGGTTTGTGTTGGAGATGTTTGGAAAATTGGGAAACCATTTGACCATCTTCAGAGTCTAAAAATCTCAATCTGTTTTCGAAGCAGTGCATTGTTTTCTATGCAGGTTGAGAGAAAAGCTGCACTTTTGAATGAGTTGTTTTCAGTAGATGATCTTTGTAAAGAAGCAATAAAATGTAGGCATTATGAGGAATTACAAATAATTATAGACAATCAGTTGCTTTTATAGTCTATGGACAGCCGAGATTATTTTTCGGTCAGTGAGTATGAAAATGGTGTTAGAACAACTCATTTCCAAGAGGACACAGTTTATTGTAGAGAAATTGAATTCCATCACGTGATGCAAGTAAAATGAGGTACTGGGTAAGTAAGTTGAGGGTTGCACTACATCCATTGTTTTAATTGAGTAGGGAAAGGATTATATCTAGGTTTACATATTAATAAAAGATCTCCTGAACTTGCTAAAAAGGTTTTTTAATGTGTTAAATTTTAGAGCCACCATTCGATCTCCATTCAACACAGACATTATTCCCCTAAAATGGTGCATACTTTTTAGCTAAATCGGCCTCTGCTGTGCTGCTGTTCAAGATGTGAACTGAATGCGATATCCCCATCATGTGGGGAACATCCCCAATCTGCACTCTGGTTTGTGATTCAAATATGTAATCGTGTAATTCCAAACAATTTCGTCTTTATTTTCTTTTCATTTCAGTTTGAAGTATCCAACTTCTGCTGTTTTCAAATGTAACACTGTATCTTAACACAAATATTCTCAATGCATTTCGGGCTGTGCCCTTCATCTGCGGCTAGGTACCACAAACATAGAAGAAACTTTCCTCAGTTTGGATCCATAATAATTATCTGTCTTTTACAAACATCCATGCAATTAACTATGAGGTACATTCAAATATCACTGCGTGATTGAGATGACATCTGTGATGTTCACATGCTAAGGTTCCCAGCGAGTGTACTCATGCAGATGTACTCTTGCAGATGTACTCTTGTGTCCAGTAAATCAAAATGCAAAGTGCCAGGCTATAACGATAAACTATGTTCACCCGTGAGGATACACGCAAATTCCTGTAGAATATGGTTAAGAAAGCATGGTAGTTCATATCATAATGGCGAAGATAGAATGGTGCACTGCGATAAATCAACATGCGGGGGCGCGTCTTAGTTAAAGTAAGATATATTGTTGTGCACCCAGTGAGCCGATCGTCATTACAAAGCGTATCGTACCCAATACCCGACAGCTCATATCAACATAAATTTATGGTGAAACGGTGCACTGCGGTAAGCTAACATGTGAAATCGCATCTTCGTTAGTGTATAATTTCTAGTTACAAGCCAAATGCTCTAAATACCGTTCTGTGAACATAAAATGTGTCATGCCCAATACCCGGTGATTCATGCAAACATAAATTTATGGCAAGCCCTCCGTCAACATACCTCATCGGTGTGAAAGTATGTCAAGTAAACCTCCGTCCCGTGTGGATATCCCGGTGTATTAAGAACAACTTCCGTAGTTAATTTCGGTGTGTTAATCAAAGTATGGCGATGCAGCGTGTCATCTTGTCGGTTTCCGGTAAAGTGAAAGTGAACCCTGACCCAGATTAACCCGTTTGCTGCTCCGAACATTCTGCGCCAGTGCGGAACGTTCTATTAAACGGGCGGGGCCGCGTCGGCCAACGGACGTGCGCAGCACTACCGAGGTAGTGCTCGCGACGGCCGTTGGCCGACGCACGCAGCAAACGGGTTAAATATCCATAGTTCTCCTGGAAGTGAAAACAGTAATCATATCAGGATATGTAGTCATGTACAAATGATGATTAAGAAGGAATCAAAAATAAGCTCTTTCGTATGTGTGAAAAATGTAAACGAGTCCTTAATACCAGCGGCGGTGCGTCCATTGTGGCGCTGGGGCGTTGCCCCACTAACCGTGCGAGTGTGGTGCGGTGCAACTGCTGCAAGGCAAGCAATGAATTGCAATTAATTGCTCAGCCTTAGTTGCAGCTCACCGCAAGCTTGACTTAGTCACTCAGCGCGGCCGGGAGCCGGGACACGCCCGAGGCAATCGGCGGGCCTATGAAGGGGTGGGGCCGGGGGCGAGCACTGTTTTGATTGACAACTTCAAGTTGTTGCTTGTGACATTTGCGCATGCTCGAGTTTGGCTTGGTCATTTTTATGACCAGCCCGAACTATGCGCACTGTCTCAGCCAGCCAGCCACTACTGTAGGAGAGGGAGGGAGGGGGACCCGAGAGGCCGAGGTTGCTTCATGCAGCAGCCCCCGGTCTCTCGTATGGGTGAGCCCTATCCGTGCTCTAGCCAATACAGGCGCTGCTAATGCAGCGTCTCTGGATTGGCTGAGAGACACCAGCGCAGCCAGGGCAGCCTGCAAACAAAGCACCATTGGGTGCCGCCGCTGCCCGCGCAACTATGGCCAATCACTGTGCTGTGTGGTGTGGTGGCTTTTGTCTCGTGACTCGTCGTAGTGACGTGAGGTGCCGCGTGACGTGAGGGCGCACTGTCTGTACTGTGTGGCGGTGTACTCTCTGGACTCTGGCTGCGCCTGCTCCGCTCGTCGTGGTGACTGACAGCGTACTGTACTACTGTACAGTACAAACTACAAACATCGTCAGCTGTCCAGTCCACTAGTGTCACTAGTGAGCTGTGATCCATCTCTGTTTTAAAAAAAGTAAGAATAAATTGGGGCCCCTGGGCCTGGGGTCGGTTTGACGTTTGAGCGAGGACAGTGCGGCAGCCGCGCGGCACTGGTGGCCCGTTGCGGCGGCCTTTATAATTTATTTGGGGTCACTCACTAAGTCAGTGTCCCCAAATAAATTATAAAGGCCGCCGTAGCGGGCAACCAGTGCCACGTGGTCTGCGTGTGGCCCTAGTTTTGAAATACGCTGCAGCGCTGATATCACATAGCGGGCCGGGAGTTTTGAGCAAGGTGCGCGCCTCCGTGCTGGGTGTTTTGCTGGTGGTGCCGGCGCCGCAAAGTTGAATGATGGTGCTGCTGGCGTTCACAACGCTGCTGTGCTGTTTGAGTCCGTTGTGAGCAGACGTCTGTTAGTCCCCTCTGGTACCGTGGAAGCCTGCCCAGCCGTTTTGGTTCAGCGCCTGGGCAGCCGGGCCTGGGTGAGACAATTAAACGCAGGACACATTTTTCTGTGATTTATTTCAGCTGCACTTTGATGGGCTTTCCTTGAAATGATTTCAAGGAAAGCCCATCAAAGTGCAGCTGTAATGCAAGTAGTGTTTTCGGTAACCCTGCCCGACTCCTGGAATTCGGCATTTAATTTATGATGATTGCCCAAGTTCCATTTTTCATTCCAGCAGTTTTGAGTTTCACAGGGAGTGGTGGCTTCGCCTGGCTGTGGTTTCCCTGCAATACGTTTCGACATTATTCCCATGCCTGCTTTCCGGGTTGAGCGCTCATACTCAGCAAGTAGTATGACTTGCACGAAATGCAAATAGATCATGCTACAGCCAGGTTTTTATCTCTAATGGTGGTTCAAAGTTTGTGTTTCTATGGCAGGCCTGGAATCTGGCTGAAGGCTGCAAACTGTTAAGGAGAGAGATACAGGCTGTCGCTGTCATAAACTGGCTGCCTTGTCATAATCTACAGATGATGCAAAGCTCAGTTTTATGCAAATTGTGGACAGCGATAGCAGGACTTACTGGCATTGCCAACTGCTTTTGCGTGGATTCAGTTCATTACTTATCATTCAGTGGACTTGGACTTTATCCTTACAAATGTAGATTCTGCCTGATTGTGGCTCTATTATGTCGGCCACATACCTCGTTGACGCCAAATATGGCACCCGCTTAAGAACACGTGTGGGCTGAACAGAGTGTAACAATGAGAATTTTTTTTTTTTAAGGAATTTGACCTTGAGTAATGTTATTAGTGCTCATGTAAATCGCACCAATACACTTATGCCGAGTTAGGTGCTATGTAAAACTGCTAAAAAAGTATGTTTAGTCAAACTTTACAGTGCATTGTATGTTGAAGGTCTAAGAGCACATAAAAAATAAAGAGAGAAAGACAATACGAAAAAGGAACACAGCACCAAAACAACTTTTTAGAAATAATTTGCCCTCTATGTACAAAAGCAAGAATACAAGCTGTACATGGGCTCGCGCGAAATCATTTGTTTTTCTCATTCCCAGACTGGGTCCTTTTTTAAACTGTAAAGAGCTAGAAATATTAAAATGATGGAAAATGTGAAAACCTCAGTGAGGCTAAAAATCCCCATTATCTGACTTCAGCTACTTCACAGCATAATAGGTTGTGTAGATTTCTGTATTAAGTTATTCCTTCTTTCTTTCTTGCAGTCTTTCCTTTCTTTCCTTTTTCCTTCTTTCTGGCTTTCATTCTTTCTTGCTTTTGTTCTTGCTTTCTTTCTTTCTTTCTTACTTTCTGTCTTGCTATCTTCCTTTTTCTTTCTTGGCTTCTTTCTTTCCTTTCTTTTTACTTTCTCCTTTTTGGTTCCTTTTTTGAGCTTTTGTTCTTTCTTTCCTTTTTGCTGTCTTTTTTCCTTTTTTCTTTTTTTCCTTCCTTTTTCTTGCCTTTGTTATTTCTTTGTTTCCATCTTTCTTTCTTTCCTATCTGCTTCCTTTGGTCTTTTCTTCTTTCCTTCCTTCTTGCCTCATTTCTTTCCTTCCATCCTCCCTTCTTCCTTTCTTTCCTTCTGTCCTGCCCAACCCACCCAACAAATAAACTGGCAAGGGCTGAAATCGGGGAGGGTGGGAGGCTTCCATCCTCGATCACAACCTTAGGGTCCCAATCAATGTTCAAATTTGCACCTCATACCTCAAGTGCCATCAGCAGGGACGGTCCCATGTAGCGTGACACCCTGTGAATTTACACCTAAGATGGCTGCCAGTGCCAAGTCCAAACTTAACTACAGTTTGGCATTCGGAGTGAGCTGGTAGGTGGTGTTTCTGCAAAGAGGTAAAAAGGTAAAAGACTATGCTGCAGCTGCAGTAGTGTGTTCCCTGCCTCTTCCTCAATGTTGACTGTGATTTGTTTTTTTTTTACTGCTGTTGACTTACCCCAAGGTAGCGCAGAAGGTTAATGTGCCTGATGCAAAGAACATGTACCTGATGCAGATCACAAAATGCACATGATGTAAATAGGTCAGTGAGTCACTGCTTTTGTCAGAGAGATCCTTTTGTTACTTGCAGTTTGTAAGTTAAAATCCTAACATACAACAGTGAGCTATTAACTGTCATCTAAGAGCTGCTTGCAAACTGCAAAGTAAAAATTGGAGCGTTATGTTTTTCCCCTCCAGTCTTTGTTTGATTACCCTAACGTTTTCAAAAATAAATTGTTATATTTTTATTTTCAGCAACGTGAACCATTACCTAATTTTTGGGCAATTTTGGAAGAAGAACAAGGGCCCCAACCTCCTTTGCTGCTCTTTCATCCCGGCTACGACCCAGCAAACACCAGTGTTAAAGGTAAGGAAACTGATGCTATTTTTTTTAGATTGGAGTTAGTAGGGCTATATGTATGTGGTCACTCTACATGGTGGTTGGGGTGGGTGCACATTCTGAACATTGTACCCTCAGACAGTGGATGGAATTTACTAATAGCCTTAGCCCTGTGCTTTGGGCAATAACGGTTGTTAAAGCCACTATCTATCCCTTGCCTTGTTCAAGGCCCTCAAGCAGTGTCTGTTTCAGTGCCTTCAGCAGCAACCACTATGGCACACAGAGGCAGCAGGCAGTAAGGCTGTATTTTTAGCAGTCATGTTGTGCAAAGAGGAGCTGTTGGAGATTTATTGCGATACTGCACAAGATATATGTATTTATACTGAAATTTGATATTATTGCACCACACCTTATACGTTGTACTTTGATTATTGACAGGTTTCTTTCATATTGGTAAGGCCAGAATCGGCATAATGAATACAGTAGAACAGCTAATTATAAGGTCATTCCAGGCACGGCCACTTGAAGAGAAACTACATATAAAGCAATTAGGACCTCATCGGCCTGACATAAAACTACAGAAAACTTCCCAGGACAGAGGAAAATTGTCCACACGTACATTCTCAAACGCCTGGTACACAAAAGCTGATTGGCTTACAGGGTGCCCTTTAAGAAATTCTCTGTTCTGCTTCCCCTGCTTGCTGTTTGGTGGTGAGTTTCCTTGGACACATGAAGGAGTAACAGACTTGAAGCATTTGTCTGAAAAAATAAAGAAGCATGCACACACAAGAAGGCATATGGAAAACCTGACGAGACTGGGAATGTTGGGGGAAGACACACCGATTGAGCAGCAGATAAACGATGCATACCGCAAAACAATACAGAAACACAATGAAGCAGTTGATAGGAACAGACAGATTCTATCCAAAATAATTGATTGCATTCGTTTCTGTGGTGCTTTCGAACTGGCATTGCGAGGCCATGATGAATCAGAAAGTTCCTCAAAACCTGGAATATTCAGAGGCCTTGTAGATTTAATAGCAAGCATAGACAAGGAAATGGAAGCACATTTAGCAAATGCTACAGTCTTTAAGGGCACCTCTAAAACAATACAAAATGAACTCCTTGAGTGTATGCTCGAAATTATGAGAAGCCATATTGTGCAAGAGTTGCAAAACACAGACTTTGTGGCTATTCAGGCTGATGACACCACTGATGTGGCCACTAAAACACAGTCCGTATTAGTGTTTCGGTACCTTGACAATGACAGACAAGTTGTGGAGAGGTTCTATGGTTTCACACATTTAAGAGACTCTAGTGCAGAAACCATTACTGCAGCTAAACTGCGTCCACTGAGCGTAATTTTTCCAGAGCTGCCTCAAAAAAAAAAAACTTATCGGACAAAGCTATGATGGTGCGTCCGTAATGAGTGGAAGCCTCCGTGGAGTACAGAAAATAATTCGAGATGTGTACCCTAATGCTCATTATGTGCACTGTTACGCCCACCAACTTAATCTTATTATGCAACAGGCAGTATCAAAGATCACCGAGACACAAATTTTCTTTCAGGATGTAGGAGGCATGGCAGCATTCTTCTCACGTTCCCCCAAAAGAACGGAAGCACTTCATGAGATTGTGGACAAAAGCGTTCCAAGGGGATCCTCAACTCGTTGGAACTTTAACATCCGTACAGTCAACCTAATCTATGAACATAGGGAGGACCTTGAGAAATGTTTTGCCGCCATAGAAGACAATGATGAGTTTGATTACAAAAGTCAGACTGAAGCCTGTGGCTTTGCTAGAACACTACAAGACAGAGAGTTTCAGTTCTTACTGTTTTTATTTCATGATATAATGGTAGCTGTCGACCTGTTATACAATCAGTTACAAGCACGAGATATAGATACTGTCAAAGTGCAAGAATATACCACTATGTTTGTACAAAGCATAAGCAAAGTGAGAGATGGGGTTGACAATTTAGACAGCAAACTGCCAGAGCATTCTACTTTTTCAAACCGCAGGAAAAACATCACCACTTTGGTCCGAATTGCAAAGGGGATATGTGACATTGTAATTGTGCAGGCACAAGAACGTGTTTCTTTCACAAAACATTTGGTGAGTGCCACATTATTGCAAAGTGAACAGTTTGCAAAATATGATGAATCTTTCCCTGAGCGTGCTCTGAATGAGGCTGTGGAAGCTTATCCTATGCTCAAAAAGAGGAGCTGAGAACTGAGTTGACTGTACTGTACGCAATGCCTGTGTACCGGAAGGCCAAAGGTGCCATTTCTTTGCTGGCTTTAATACATAAACTTAATATGGAAAAGTCACTTACAGAGACAGTGGCTTTACTAAAAATTGTAATAACTACACCTATGACAACAGCAGAGTCAGAACGATGTTTTTCAACCTTAAAGAGGATAAAGACTTTCCTGAGAAACACCATGCTTGAGGAAAGACTCAATGCTTTGGCAATGCTCTCTATAGAGAGCAAGCTAGTTCAAAAAATACCAGACTTTAACATTAAAATTATTGAAAAGTTTGCTGCACTTAAAGAGAGACGTGCTGATTTCATTTACAAAAAGTAAATAATATGTTCAATGAAGCTACTTTGCGACCAGTTTAGTTGTTGTTGTTGTTCAATAAAAAACATCTGTGAGGTACTCAGAAATGCATTGTATCTCGAAGTCTGTTATGAAGCTCTATGGTTATACTGAATAAGCAGCTACCTATGTTATATGACATCTCTTTATTAATGTAATAACTGCACTTTCACAATTGCTTTATTAACCTTCCTGCTTTCTCAAATTTGCTTGAAAATGCACAATTTCCCGCTTTTTTTCCAAAATTTTCTCGGGGGGAGAACCCCCCGAACCCCTCTTAGGTTGTTCGGGTTCGCTCGCTACGCTCGCTCGCTACGGTGTAGTATGCCAAACATTTTACGCCCCACCACTTTCAAATGTCACCAGCCGCCCCTGCTTAATACCACAAGTGGAACAACAGTATGAATGATAAGCCGAATGCGTTTCGTAGATGTTAGCAATATAGTTTTGTCCAGAAAAAACACAATGCTTCATTCGCTCGTATATACGAGATATTAAAAGGCATATCTACAGTCAGCGTATCTATTTTTTACACAATACGATGTTCGCCAAAAATTCCTGAACGTTTCAACCTATTGATTATAAGGTTGATTCAGAATTACGGTGATGACAAAAAACTGTGTGTAATCAATAAAGTTTCTGGTAAACAGAAAATCCTACCAGTGATGTATACTAAACTACTGGTGTTCACCTGCGCGCTAATATAAATATGTGTATTCTAGTGAAAAGGGTATATGCTTTCTAAAAAAACATAGCCCAAACCTGTGAGAAAATAATGGGTAAATAAAGGAATAAATTGTCACAATAAATGCTACCACCTCATGAGATGTACATTGGAACATGCTATGCCAACACTGCCTCTATGGTTGATCACAAGTGTTTATATGAGTAAATATCAATTTATAAAAAGCAACTAAAGTCCGTACGTTCATTCAACCCCATTGGGTTGACCGTGTCCAGTCTGTTAATCCAATACATTTCTTTCTGTAATAGAAATCTAGTGTTGCCTCTGCCGGCCTTAATTGGAATTTGTTCAAGGATTAAAAACCTGATTTGCCTAATGTTGTGTTGGTGGGAATTAAAATGAACATCTACAGTACATTTTGATTGTTCGTCCATATATTACTCTTGTGTTCTGTCAAACGTATCTTTATTTTCCTCTCTGTCTTTCCCAATAAAAGATCTCTTGAACTGGCTGAAAAGGTTTTTTAATGTGTTAAATTTTAGAGCCACCATTCCATCTCCATCCATCTCAGATATTATTCCCCTAAAATGATGCATACTTTTTAGCTAAATCGTCCTCTGCTGTGCTGCTGTTCAAGATGTGGCAACATGGCTGATTACTGCCATATATTTAGGGCTTGTCTCCAACTGAGAAGCTTCCTGAACAAGGTCATGGATTTTTCAAATCGAATTTTGTGCACTAATATAACAGTTATATTTTTTACATTCTGGCTTCTAGGAAGTGCCTGCATTGCAATACACTACAGACTGTTTCACATCTCATACACAGTTCTTTATTACATAGAAGCATTATATAGAAAGCATTTGTTTTTGTTTAGTGTTTTTCACTGGAGATAGCTTTATAAAATATATATGTTTTCTTCAAGATCAATATAGAGAATACAATTCATTAGGTCAAAGTACGTCGAAATAACAGATAATAGTAGAAATACTATGTGAACAAATCAATAACAGTAGTTAAATACTTTTTCATAGTCATTTGTTGACGAGCGCCCAAGGTTTTAGACAGTAGCGGCTCCTGGAGGGAGTGCTGTGGGGCGGTGGGGCGGGGGAGGGGCAGGGTGGGGGTAGTAAACTCTGGCTTATGGCCGAACTGAGTTAAGTACATAAATAAATAAATAAAACGAATTACATTGCGCGCGCTGCATCGCCGAGTGTGATGCAGTGCGCGCAATGTAATTCGTTTTATTTATTTATTTACGTACTTAACTCAGTTCAGCCGTAAGCCGGAGTTTACTACCCCCCGCCCCACAGCACTCCCTCCAGGAGCCGCTACTGGGCTTAGATATGATCGAATGTATTCATGGCACGTTCTTTCTGCATAGATGCTGTCACATAGCTGAACTCTGGCCATACCAGTACAATAAACACTTGACTAGACTGAACTTCAGACAAATTAATATAATCTGGAGAAAAGTCTAGTGGAGCACAGGCCAAATTAGTACTAAAATCTGTCCGGATTTTTGCGAGAATTCCAAGAGGTATGGGCAGGCCCAAAACATATGCACTCAATCTCCCTGTATCTGCAATGTTCATTTAGAGCATAGTGGATTTGAATTTACCCCATGTTTATGTAAATACACAGGTGTTAAATATACCACTGATTTGCTAAAAAAGTGCAAAAGTTAGCGCATCGAAGTATGGTAAAATTAAAAAAGTAAGTAATTTCCCATTGCCTTTCACTTAGAATAGTTTGTGTGTCGTTTCCAATATATTAGTGATGTTTTCGAAGGTTGTGGCACGTAAATGGATCATTAAAATTTCATACCAAAATCCTACATTCTTTTCCGTGCAGTGAAAAATGTATGAATAATTTCTGCCAAGTCATCCATTTTAGCCAATGCCGTTTTATGGAATGCACTGAAAGCTGTGAAAAAGCAATCCAAACTAAGGGGCCTATTACGATAGCGGTCGGAAAACCACCCTGACCGCCATGGTAGCGGAAAACAACCGCCTGCAGGTACCGCGGCAAAACCGGTGGCCAGATTAGGATGTCCCGCCAAAAAATACCCACTGTGGCGGTAAGAGCCACCGAAAAACCGCCCGTAGCTGGTGGAGAAGGCGAAAACCCGTCCGCGGCGGTCGGATCCTCGAAGGAAAAAAATCAAATGGCCGCCACGACAGCGGAGACACCGCACGGAACATTAGGATATCCCCGATGTGACCGTGGTACGTTCCGCTGAATCCAACCGCCGAAAACGCCAACAGTGATGAATGGGAGAGCTGCCGGAAGAACTGCAGCAGAGCCACCGCGCCGGACTCTCCGTGACAAATATGGCGGTCGACAGAAAAAACACACAACAAGCCCATAAAGTGCACACAGCAAACTAGCCATGCACCCAAAAATACATAACACACTCCAATGACACAACCACATGGCAACTACAAAAATACAAATCCCAGGACAACCCAAACAACACACCTGACAGCAATACCCCATTTGGACACACCCACATAGCTGAGTATAAAACCAGCCCCTTCCCTGACCACAATCCTTTGCAAAACTCCACAACTGAAGGGCCCAACACCAGAACACAAAGAAGAGTCAAATCTGCACACCATCACTACTCACACCACACACAGCACCACCACCACATCCACACCTGCACCTCTAATCCCTGTGCACATCACACACCATACACATCACCCCCCACACCCACCACTCACACACCTGCACCTCAAACCCCTTAGCACATCACACACCATTGCACCACAGAAAATGCCAAAATTCACAGACAGTGAGTTGACAGTCATGGTAGATGAGATAGTCAGAGTTGAACCACAACTGTTTGGTAACCTGGTCCAACAGGCACCATTAGTCAGAAGAAATCAAATGTGGGCAAGGATAGTCGATAAGGTCAATGTAGTAGGGGCCATCCCCCGCAACAGACAGGAAATCATGAGGCGGTGGCATGACCTGAAGAGTGTTGTCAAAAAGAAGAGGAGCAAGAACCATGAGCTGGCTCAGAGGACTGGCGGTGGCCCTCCCATTCCACCAAGAACATTCACTGCATGGGAGGAGAAGGTGCTTGCCATACTGCATCCAGAGAGTCTCACAGGAATACCCGGTGGAGAGGAGGCTGGTAAGTACAAACAAATGTAGAGCATTATACAGCAATGTACTGTCTAGCACAACTACAAAGCTACATCTCAGATGCACAAGTATATCCATATGCACCACAATATCCAACACATGTCCCACAGATGTAATATCCACTACATCTGAATCACCCCAAAAGGTAACCAACATTTACAGGGTTGTATGTGCCCAGGCAAATAGCACTACAACTCCCACCATGCCCCCTGTCCCACCCCTGAGCAGGATGGAGCACTCCACACCCAGAAGCATTGGGAAGCCATTTTCTCACTACAAACAAACTAACAGGTAGGTAGCCATCTTAAAAGGGAGGGCTGTTTGGGGGTGGGAGGGAGACCTGCAGTACTACTCCCACCAGGCCCCCTGTCCCACCCCTGAGTAGGATGGAGCACTCCCCCCACACCCAGAAGCATTGGGAAGCCATTGTCTCACTACAAACAAACTAACAGGTAGGTAGCCATCTTAAAAGGGAGGGCTGTTTGGGGGTGGGAGACCTGCAGCACTACTCCCACCAGGCCCCCTGTCCCACACCTGAGCAGGATGGAGCACTCCCCCCATACCCAGAAGCATTGTGAAGCCATTGTCTCACTACAAACAAACTAACAGGTAGGTAGCCATCTTAAAAGGGAGGGCTGTTTGGGGGGGGGAGAGCCGCAGTACTACTGCCACCATGCCCCCTGTCACACCCCTGAGCAGGATGGAGCACTCCACACCCAGAAGCATTGTGAAGCCATTGTCTCACTACAAACAAACTAACAGGTAGGTAGCCATCTTAAAAGGGAGGGCTGTTTGGGGGGGGAGACCTGCAGTACTACTCCCGCCAGGCCCCCTGTCCCACCCCTGAGCAGGATGGAGCACTCCACACCCAGAAGCATTGGGAAGCCATTGGCTCACTACAAACAAACTAACAGGTAGGTAGCCATCTTAAAAGGGAGGGCTGTTTGGGGGTGGGAGACCTGCAGTACTACTCCCACCAGGCTCCCTGTCCCACCCCTGAGCAGGATGGAGCACTCCCCCCACACCCAGAAGCATTGGGAAGCCATTGTCTCACTACAAACAAACTAACAGGTAGGTAGCCATCTTAAAAGGGAGGGCTGTTTGGGGGTGGGAGACCTGCAGCACTACTCCCACCAGGCCCCCTGTCCCACACCTGAGCAGGATGGAGCACTCCCCCCACACCCAGAAGCATTATGAAGCCATTGTCTCACTACAAACAAACTAACAGGTAGGTAGCCATCTTAAAAGGGAGGGCTGTTTGGGGGGGAGACCTTCAGTACTACTCCCACCATGCCCCCTGTCCCACCCCTGAGCAGGATGGAGCACTCCACACCCAGAAGCATTGGGAAGCCATTGTCTCACTACAAACAAACTAACAGGTAGGTAGCCATCTTTAAAAGGGAGGGCTGTTTGGGGGTGGGAGACCCGCAGTACTACTCCCACCAGGCACCCTGTCCCACCCCTGAGCAGGATGGAGCACTCCACACCCAGAAGCATTGTGAAGCCATTGTCTCACTACAAACAAACTAACAGGTAGGTAGCCATCTTAAAAGGGAGGGCTGTGGGGGGGAGGCCTGCAGTACTACTCCCACGATAACCCTCTGTCCCCCGGGACATCAAGCTGGAGCACTCCCTCCCACCCAGATGCATGTGTCAGTCATTTCACTGTCCACTTCAAACTAACATGTAGGTAGACATCTCATGCCCTCTTGTTCCATCCCTGAGTAGGATGGAAGCCTCCACCACACACACACAAAGACGTGACACAAATCCAACCCAAATGTGTAAACAGAACAGGTAAGTAGCCAGTACATGCACCCAGCCATTCCTCCCAAAAAGCATGGTGCCATATGACAACACCAGTCCCTCATCACACTAAAATACCCAAAGATCCAATTGCAACTCACAGTGTCCAGACAGCCATGCAAATGTAACGACCACAGCAACAAAAGTGTGACACGCCAATTCACATGTCGAAGAAAGTCTGAGCACAATCATGCACAGCACTGACTGCCATGTGTAAGTGCCATGTGGCCAGAGCAGCAAGGACCATATGTAAACAAAGAAAGCATGGTTGGTGGTACAAATTCTGATTTGCACATGACATGACAAAGGTATGCATGAGATGACAATGGCCAGTTCATGCTCAGATGTAACGTCTGCCAGGGCAGAGTAATCAATAAAGAGGTGTCACAGAAAATCTTTGTTGTGCTTGTCCCTAGATGGCAACATGTCCCTGTAATCACAAAACATGCACGTGGCGCATGGTATGTCTTGACACCTCACACCATGGACAAGTAATGCAGGTACCTCAACATCATCTCAGGAGGCACAGTAGTGCGCATACAAACAATGTGATGATTAGTCAACTGTGTGGTGTACAAACAGAGAATAATACACAGCTAACACAAAGCTTTCGGGGTGCACTACAATGACCATTTCCCATCTGTCCCACAGGTGACCAAGAACTGACTGCAGAGGACAACACCAGCAACCTGCAGAGCCAGTCACCACCCCCCCCCCCCCCGGAACATAGACTCTCGGATGTTGACTCCTGGGATTCAGAGGACGAGGAGCTCGTAGCCGGACCATCTGGTGTGCCAGGGCGCAACCGGTCCCAGGAACCCATTGTCCCCCCACCACATCTGCAGCAACACCAACAGCTATGCAGACCCCTGCTGTCATGGCCTGTGCGTCCACCACCACCACCAGTGCTGCCTACAACACTCTTCCTGTCCCAGAGGATGACCACCCCACACCAACAACTGAGGAGGGCAGGGAGAGGATGCGGGTACCTACAGTGGTGAGGCAACAGGTCCGTGGCAGCAGGGCAGGTGGGAGGGGCAGGGTCACTCACAGACAACCGGAGCCTGGGACCGAAGCCCTGGACAACATAAACAGAGTCCTTTCTGGACTGTCCTTCCCCACACTGCCTTGTGAATGGCATCTGTCTGTTGGACTGGGTCACCACATCAATGTGGTGACTACTCGATTCTCTCATTTACCATAACTGTCAAATCACTGCTTCACTGATCACCTCAATGTAAATGTTCACCCCCTCACATGTCACCATTGTAAATAAATACTCTTTACACACATGTCGTTGTCACTGCTCTGTCTTTATTCCAGGATGTGCAGTCTTCACCATGATTACAATGTACCAGGAGCATGGAATGTATGTAGGCAAGGAGAGGCTGAAGGGACCTAGGAAAACACAACAGAACAAGATTCACTAGTCTGGGTGTGGCATCATAGACATCACACAACACTTACCATCAAGCAAATACAACATGCACACATCACAATGAGCAACAAGTGCCAACATACACATCCTGTAGATGTTCCAAACCACCCTGTCCCATAAACATTGTCAGCCACCACTGAGTCAACAACCGGCTGCAGTCACAAAGCTCACATACACCTTCACAACAGCAACATCATCAGACAATGGGTCTGTTGTACATTGTCACTCACCTTCAAGTAAAGTAGCGGGTGATGAGCTGTTGACGCAGGTCAACACCTTCCTCCTCTCCACTGTCCTCATCACTGGACATGGGTTGGTTTGCAGGTGGGGGCCTTGGCTGCTCATCATCATCCAGGATCAGGGTGATCTCCTTGCGAATGGCTAGGTTGTGGAGCATGCAGCATGCCACAGCAATCTGACACACCTTCCTGGGCGAGTACATGAGTGCACCTCCCGTCTTGTCAAGGCAGCGAAATCGTGACTTGAGAAGACCAAAAGTCCGCTCCACCACACGACGTGTCCTCCCATGGGCATCATTGTAGCATACATCAGCTGGTGTCCTGGGATTACGCAGTGGGCTCAGCAACCACGGATGGTTGGGATATGCAGAGTCACCTAGGTGTGAGAGACACAGATAAACCTTGTAATTATTCTGTGGCAGAGGACAGCATGTCACACACACAGCATGCTACTGGACTCTTCATACTCACCCACAATCCATGCACGCTCAGGAAGCAGATTAGCCATGAGCTGGGGTACAATGCTGTTCCGCAAGATGTAGGAGTCATGGGCTGAGCCTGGATATCTGGCACACACGTGCGTGATGATCATGTCCACCTGGCACACCACTTGCACATTTACCGAGTGGAAATGTTTGCGATTCCTATAAATGTGTTCTCGTGCCTGTGGTGGAACAAGCCCAACATGGGTGCAATCAATGGCCCCAACAACATGGGGGATGTGTCCAAGGGCATAAAAGTCTCCCTTTACAGCCGCCAATTCTGGCATCCTGGGGAAATGGATGTACCTGTCCTTGTAAATCATCATGGCGGACAGGACATCACGCAGCACCATGCTGAACATGGGTTGCGACATCCCACCTGCGCTGGACACCGTGTGCTGGAATGACCCAGAGGCAAAAAAATGCAGAGCCGCCATCACCTTGGATGTTGGGGTGAAAGCTGTTGGATATGTCCTGCAAGGCTGCAGGTGGGGCTCCAACATAGCACAGAGGTTTTGTAGGGTGGCTCTGTCCAGACGGAACTTCCGGATGACCTCCTCATCCTCCATGTCTGCCAGCACGGTGTAGGGACGATGCAGATTTGGTCTCCTCCTAGTTGAGATGAAAGTGGACACATGTCAATGCAATACACCATGAGATTCGTACAACATCTTACGTTTTGACTGACACAACACCAACAATGACTGTCATCACAATTGAGTTACAGAGCAGCCTACATGTAGGGACACCTTCAGCTACACTACTCATACACTTGTCCCCTCTCACACAGCAAGTACCTCCGAAACAACATCTGACTATGCGAATGCACATAGGGATATGGCCACATCTAGCATGAGCAGGCCTGAGAGTATTTCATACAGCATATGTGTAAAACTGCAACACTACTGTCTCATACCTAGTTGCTGTACCTGACACACCTTCAAGCGTAAATTGAACATGGCACACATCGACAACACAATGACCACAGGCTGAGCGTAAACAACAAGTGTGTGCATGATCCAAAAAAACAAGACAGTCAAATCTGCACATTCTTCATTAAGACATACATCACTGGGATGTTCACAGCACTTTCACACATTGACATGTGTACACATTGGAGAGTCCATTACAACACTGTTCTGTGTACATGCCCATCAATATCACAAGTGACATGTGAGGGAGTACATGCCAATGTACTAAATCACATACACAAACATGGCATGTGTAGTCAGCAGTGTGTTAAATGTCACATTGGCATTGTGTGCACAATGAGGTGCCATTAATCATGTGGACACCGTGCACTGTTGATGACTGCCCATTGGCCATTGACTCTGCATCATGTGTCCATAGGTGCTGACAAACTGTCCCGCCACCCAAATCACGGTCACAGGCACCAATGTATGGCACCCAAATTGCGGAAGCTACCGCCTGCCACCAGCGGTGTGTCACCACCAATCCCTGAAACACAATCGCGGTAGTGAGAGATACATATGTACTGACAAATGGCGGTTGGCATGCTCCGCCACCCAAATCACGGTCACAGGCACCAATGTATGGCACCCAAATCGCGGAAGCTACCGCCTGCCACCAGCGGTGTGTCACCACCAATCCCTGGAACACAATCGCGGTAGTGAGAGATACATATGAACTGACAAATGGCGGTTGGCATGCTCCGCCACCCAAATCACGGTCACAGGCACCAATGTATGGCACCCAAATCGCGGAAGCTACCGCCTGCCACCAGCGGTGTTTCACCACCAATCCCTGGAACACAATCGCGGTAGTGAGAGATACATATGTACTGACAAATGGCAGTTGGCATGCTCCGCCACCCAAATCACGGTCACAGGCACCAATGTATGGCACCCAAATCGCGGAAGCTACCGCCTGCCACCAGCGGTGTGTCACCACCAATCCCTGGAACACAATCGCGGTAGTGAGAGATACATATGTACTGACAAATGGCGGTTGGCATGCTCCGCCACCCAGATCCAGGTCACTCATTGCAATGTTTGGCCCCGGAATTGCGGTAGCGCCCGCCTGTCCCCTGCGGTGTGTCACCGCCATGTACCATGCCCTTACAGCCAATGGGAAGCGCAATCGCGGTAGCCTAATGCAATTTTGAAAATCGCGGTAGGCGTGCTCCGCCAACGCGGAGCCGGTCATTGGATGTATTTGAATAAGGGAGACCTGGAACACCAATTGCAGCAGCTTAGAACCACTGAAACGAGCCCAGGGGGCTATATATGTGTGTGAGAGCCACAGATTTACACAGCTCACAGAGCCTGCTGCCTGCCACCCCTCACCAGCAACTGCTTCTGCTGCTGCTGTCTCCAGGGCCTGCTGCCTGCCACCCTTCACCAGCAACTGCTTCTGCTGCTGCTGTCTCCAGGGCCTGCTGCCTGCCACCCTTCGCCAGCAACTGCTTCTGCTGCTGCTGACTCCTGCACACAATGATGGTGAGGACAGAGAAGATCCGTGCCACTCCCTTTACCATCGAGGAGCTGGAGGTCCTGGTGGACGAGGTTATCACCCAGTATCCGAGGCTATATGGTGCGCCAGATGTCGTGGTAAGTCTCTCAGAGTGGGAGTGAGAGTGCAGGGGGGGCACACATGAAGTTGATCTGCTGCAGTACGTGCGTGAGAGTGTGGGGTTGTGTCATGCACTGCCTAGCATGCTGTCCCCAGGGGGAAGGGGTGTTTAGCCTATTCCATATGTTTCCCTGCCTGCACATCCTGATTTGCGTGACATGTTTTGTGTTGTCAGTCATACAGTGACGCAGATAGTTTGGAATGCAGGACTCAAGACAGTAATTGCTAGTGTGAATGTCTGTGTGGGTCCCTGCTGTCCTTCACAGGCCCACCTGTGGCAATATCTAGGGTTGTTGTCCAGAGGGTTGTGATGGAATTGTATATGACTCTATATGTGCCTCATCTCTAGTTATGCACTATGCTCAGGACCTCATTCTCCGAGGGTGACACTCTTGTTGCTCATTCACCTATAACACTGTAGATTTCCACATTGTTGTGCACAGACCCTTCCATCACCACCAACATGTGCACATACTCGCATGTGTTGGCACTGTTTGTGCTTCCAGATTGTCCCTTCATGTAACAGTTCCGATGCCCCACGTTGGACCTCTGTGTGACCCCACCTGGCCTGCACATTCACCGCACAAACTGACAGGGACACATCACTGAATGTACAGAGTGTCAAATTTCTGATTATAATCTTGACTCTCCATCAAGGATCCATATCAGCCATGTAGTTCAGACACAACAGGCCTTGTGATGAGCTGTTGCCTTTGTGAGACCATGTCCCTCAATGTGGCCTCCATGACACAGTGAGCCAGTTAAAGTGCAAGTGCATTGAGGGCTGCGCAGTGTTCGACACAGTGAGTCTACCCACATACATATGTTGATATGTGATGTATGTCTTGCTCGGCATGAAAATGGATAGTAGATGTGGACAGACTACACATGGCTTAATGTGCTGGCATCCTGCATGTGTATGAGATGGGTAGGTACTGTGTCCACCCTCACACCTGCATGCATTTACGTGTGGTTCTCCCATGCTGATGTCCCATGTGTGATGCATTCTTGTCTCTGTTAGACATATCCGTGGATTTTGCATGAGTGAGTATCATGCTCCTGTACTGAGAGATATTGGTACATAACACTGTGTCACTGATGTTTTCCCCCTCTTGTCTCACATGCCTGCAGCTCAAAGTACACCAGCATAAGGCTGTGTGGAGGGCCATTGCATGCAAGGTGCGGGCTCTGGGTGTCTTAAACCACCGGCGCACCCACTGTCACAAGAGGTGGAACGACATCTGTCGGCTCAGCAAGAACGTGGCCGAGATGACACTGGGGCTGATCCCTCGGGCAGGCAGGTTGGCGAGGCGCAGCATGACACCACTCATGGCACGCATCTTAGCTGTGACGCAGCCCGGACTGGATGCACGTCTGAAGGAGCATCCGCAGCAAGCTGGGGGTGAGTATTCTGGCAGTGTGACTTTGAGTGATGAGTGGCTGCATGTGTTCCAAGCCTGGGCCAGTGCAGGGTTCTGATGTTGCTAGTCTGATGCAATGGCTTGTAAGTGGCCTGGGTTTTGGGTGCAGCTGTCATGCATTCTCCCTACATGTACTTTCCAATGTCATTGGTGTGATGGCCCTTGGATTCGCATTTGTAGTTGTGGCCTTCTGGTACCATCTTCATTGGGGTAGTCAGGGACTTCCCATGGCAGGGAACAGCAGAGTTCTTCATCGGAGTGTGCCATCATCAATGTGTGCATTTCCTGACGTCAGATGTGTGAGGACTACACATCTGGCACCAATGTGCAACTGTAGTTGTGCCTAACCCTGGGCGTAGTTCGCGTAGTCGCACTACGCGTAGCTACGCGAAGTGTACTTTGCACTACGCGCGCTATGCGTAGCTACGTGAACTGCGTAGTGCGGTAGGGAAATGCTGTTCGCAATGATTGCACAGTGCCGGATGCTTGTCCGCACTGTGCAATCATTGCAAACGGCATCATGCACAGTGCAAGCGGTCGTTTTCTGCCGCTCGAGTAGATTTATACTCGAGCGGCAGCTTTCTCAACGCGGACTGGTAGATTCTCATCGCGAACCTGACCTCCCCGAGGTGAGATTCTCGCCGGGAGGTTTATTTTCTCAACGCGGACTGGTAGTTTCTCATCGCGAACCTGACCTCCCCACGTTGAGAATCTCGCTGGGAGGTTTATTTTCCACGCTCGCGATCGGCAACTTGATGTTGCCGATCGGGAACGAGGAAAAAGTCTCGCCGGGATGTTGATTTTGCTCGCTCGCGGTCGCCAACTTGACGTTGAGGACTGCGAGTGAGCAAAAAATGCCCTCTACGCTACGCGTTTTTGCACTGTGCTACGTGCGATTCGCATAGCGCGTAGTTGCGCAAACTACGCACACTCCGCGAGCGTAGCGTAGTTTTCCGCCCAGGCCTAGTTGTGCCCCAAGGTAAAACATGGTGTATGGCATGTGCTTATGGCCATTGTGGACTGATATTTTGGAGCCTGTCCCTGTGTTGGCCACTTCTGCTGGCTCAGGATGTGACAGTGGCAACATGTTGTGAGGAACATCTTTTCCACCCTCAGGGCCCTAGGTGTGCACAGGTGGGATCTGTGTGTCTGGTTACATGGAGCCAACAACAGGTTATTTGTCTGTGTGTTCATCACATGGGGGACTTATGCCAAGTATGCATGATGCCACGGAAGATTCAGCTTTTGGATTGAGGTTGCACGATGTTACTGCACATGGTGTTGTGCAACATGGAGAATTCTTTATCTTTTGTGCTGCTTTGATTGCATATATATTTAATGTTGATGCCACTGTACTGATCCTACATCTCTCTCTCTATCATGCAGCATCTCCCGTGGGCACGGAAGGACAGGGGACGGACACCAGGGATGAGGGATCCAGTACAACTGCTGCACACGAGCATAGTGACACGGATGTCACTAGCGCATCAGAGGGGGACAGGAATCTTCAAGAGGAGTCGCAGCCAGAGACGCAGACCTCAACGTCATCTGATGACGGTGGAGACACATCTATGTTTTCGGGCACAGGGAACGGGGACTCTGCCTCCTCTTCATCCACACAGCATCCAGTGCCCACCCTCCCAGCTACTCCCACTGTTGCTGCCCGTGTGCGCACCACCAAAAAGGGAAGGGTGTCCTTCACCCCAGGCACTGCTGCCCCTGCCCCTGTCCCCCCTGCTGCCATCGGTGCTGAGTCAGTGGAGCTTTTGCGCCAGCTGTGTGTGGGGCAGACAGCTCTCCTCAATGCCTTCATAGACCACGACAAAAAACTGGCACAGCTGGTTGCTTACGTGGAGGGCGTCCATTCAGACGTGGGTGGGCTACACCGTACTGTACAGTCTCTGTCCCCTGCGGTGACGGCAGCCATTCAACTGGCCCAATCTCATGCTCCACCTCCAGTCCCTAGGTAGACCACCCTGCCAGTTGTCACATCTGATGATAGTGACCAGACACCCCACACATCAAGGGAAAGATACAGCACATGACAACAGCATCCCAAGCATTCCAGGGCGCAGACACCATCCCCACAGAAAGCTAAAGCCACCCCAGAACGCAGAGGCAAAAGCCCTTCAGGCAACACCCAGGGCAAGGAAGCAAAGAAGCATGCCTCAGGATCACATGCCTCAGAGGCATCCCCAGCCAAGGACTCACCTGTCCCAAGAGTGTCTCGCAAAGACAAGCAGATAGTTTCCGTGCCCAGTGAGAAACAGGTGCCTGTTAAGAGTACACGTAAAAAGAGCTCCAAGGCAGGTTCACCCACAACATCAACTCCCATCCAGAGCCCTGTGAAGCAGGGAAAGGAGCCCACTGTAGGAGGTACACCTGGTGCACAGGGGATGCAGGGGAAGAGGCAACCCCGGGCCAAGTGCACCGCAGAGTCCAGCACATCCCCAGAGGGAGGGCCACCATCTGCACATGATCCTGCTTTTGTGGTGAGTGTGCCTGTTGTGTACACGCCACCTGGCATTAATCCCAAAACAGGGGAGCCATTTTGAATCCCAAAGAAGTGGAAGGGCACCCCTCCAGTATCTCCCACACACACTGTGTCTCAGGGCAGGATGAGTCCACCTTCACGTGCCACCACCCCACCTGGTCCTAGCAGCTCTCAGGCTTCCCAGACCACTGATGGCTCAACCCCAGCTGGGCCTCTCTCTCCCCGGTCCAGTCCCCCAACTGTCTCCGACACACAGCCACCTCCCAGTCAGACTGTGAGCCAAGTCTGAGTGTTAGTCCCCCTCACACACATGTCTCTCCCACAGTGGTGCCATGGACTTCCCATTGTTGACGCCCTGAGTGTGTTGCTGACCATGGCAGGGTACGGTACCACCCATTCCCAGTGCTGGATCTCATGTACTTACTCTGCACTTTGTACTGGCCACTGACCTTGTTGCAACTGGCTGTGTTCATCATTCCCTGTGCAGCTTCTCATGTACCTCACCTGCACTTTCTTCTGGCCACTGGCCTTGTTGTTCACTGGTCTTTGAGCCTTGCCTGTGCAGCTTCTCATGTACCTCACCTGCACTTTCTCCTGGCCACTGGCCTTGTTGTTCACTGATGTTTGAGCCTTGCCTGTGCAGCTTCTGATGTACCTCACCTGCACTTTCTCCTGGCCACTGGCCTTGTTGTTCACTGGTGTTTGAGCCTTGCCTGTGCAGCTTCTCATGTACCTCACCTGCACTTTCTCCTGGTCACTGGCCTTGTTGTTCACTGATGTTTGAGCCTTGCCTGTGCAGCTTCTCATGTACCTCACCTGCACTTTCTCCTGGCCACTGGCCTTGTTGTTCACTGTTGTTTGAGCCTTGCCTGTGCAGCTTCTCATGTACCTCACCTGCACTTTCTCCTGGCCACTGGCCTTGTTGTTCACTGGTGTTTGGGCCTTGCCTGTGCAGCTTCTCATGTACTTCACCTGCTCTTTCTCCTGGCCACTGGCCTTGCTGTTTACCCCCTCCCTGTGCAGGATCTCATGGACACAGTCTGCACCTTCGACTGGCCACTGGCCTTGCTGTTTAGCCCTTCCCTGTGCAGGTTCTCATGGACAGAGTCTGAACATTGTCATGGCCACTGGCCTTGCTGTTTACCCCTTCCCTGTGCAGGATCTCATGGACACAATCTGCACCTTGGACTGGCCACTGGCCTTGCTGTTTAGCCCTTCCCTGTGCAGGTTCTCATGGACACAGTCTGAACCTTGGACTGGCCACTGGCCTTGCTGTTTAGCCCTTCCCTGTGCAGGTTCTCATGGACACAGTCTGTACCTTGGACTGGCCACTGGCCTTGCTGTTTACCCCTTCCCTGTGCAGGATCTCATGGACACAGTTGGCACCTTGGACTGGCCACTGGCCTTGCTGTTTACCCCTTTCCTGTGCAGGTTCTCATGGACAGAGTCTGAACATTGTCGTGGCCACTGGCCTTGCTCTTGTCCACTTCTTGTGCCTATCACTGTGATATGTGAATAAAACCAGTTACTCCTGTTGTCTGCATTGTCAGTGTCCTTCATGACTGAAGCGTTATTCTATGCGTGTATGGTTTACTGTGACACATGCTCTATGTGCCACTTCAACATTGCCAATGGTTTGGGTCACTTCATTCTAGGTTTTACAGAGGTCACATGCACTCAAGTTCTTCTTGAC
Organism: Calotriton arnoldi; assembly: GCA_963921515.1. NCBI lineage: Eukaryota > Metazoa > Chordata > Amphibia > Caudata > Salamandridae > Calotriton > Calotriton arnoldi. The sequence continues at coordinate 3,502,454 of CAWUFW010000553.1, read as the reverse complement.
TCAGAGGTTTGGTGGTGCAATGATGTTGGTTTGTGATGGAGTACTGTTGTAATGGTCACTCTTTGGTCAGCTTAGCTATATTGGACACATGTCATGTCTGCATGCAGTGTCAGTACAAGGTGGGATTCTATACACAGTATTGCAGGCTGGCAGGCCAGGGTAATCATGTCTGTGTGTGCTTTCTTGATGTGTGCACAGCAGTGTTGGTGTATGCTCATCTAGTGATGTCCAGGTGTCCTAGTCACATGTGTTAATGTCAATGTGTGAACTTGGGTGTTCATGAAGTGTGCAGTGTGAAGGGGTGGCTTTGTCAGTGGTGTTGGTGTGTGTGCCCCTGCATTGTCAACTGCACACATGTGTCACCCTGGAGTTGGGTGCCTGTTGTTTGTATTGTTCAACCCTGTACTTGTGACTGTGTGCACATGTGTGAGTTGTCAGTTGTGCACTATGCAGTGTGTTGGTGTGTCCTTGCACTTGTGGGGGACAACTACTTGTTGTTGGTAGGAATTGTGAGTATGCAGAGTGTGTATCTGGCAAGTCAGTGTTGTGTTTTGTTGATCAGCCATGTATCTTGTAACTGTTTGTGCTCGTTGTGCAGCCCTGCTCAGCCACTCTGACATTGTGGGTGTGTTTTCTCATGCATTGCTGTCATTTAGGTCTGATTTGGAGCCTTTATGGCATGTGGGGTGTGGAGTGAGACCATTGCCTATCTGTGCTTCTGATGCCTAGTCGTTGTATGTGTGCCCTGCTTCTATATTTGTATGGGGCACTTCTCACCTGTCCACTACTGGCGTACACGCCACTTCACTCTCATGTCAGCTGTCCCCTTGGGTTGCCTGTGTGTGTGCCTCCCCATCAGTTCATTGGCTTCACTATGCTTTGTGGTGTGGATCTGTGCACAGGACCAATGTGCCACTGAGGACAGTTGACCAATTGGTTATATGTGTTTTTTTGTTTTGTTTTGCAGCCCTGTTTGCTCATTTGCAGTTCTGCTGTTTGTGCTGCACAGTCCTCTAGTCATGGTGTTGTCACCTGGGAGTCCCAGACTTCTGCATGTGTGGGTGTTGTATTGGCTGTGTGTGTGTTTGATGTGGTACTGCTTCACTTTCTGAGTGTGATGTTGTGTCAGTGCTGTGCTGATTGGTGGTGTGTGTGTTCATGTTGTGTCACTCATATCTGTGTGGTACTGGTATGTTTGTTGTGCACACACTGCTTGTCGTGCATGCAGTGCTGTGTGTGTATGTTGCCTTGTCCTTGCCTGGTGTGCTCCCCCTGATGACCTGCTGTGGTAGCAATGTGATGTATTGGCATGTGCATCTGTTGTGTGTTTGATGTGGATGTGTGCAGTGTTTGGGCTGTGTTGTCTGTTGCAGCTGACAGATGCTCTGTGTGTGATGTTCTTTTGACATGTCAGTGTGTGTGTTTTGTTGGTGTGTTGTGATTCATTCAGATGTGTGTTTCTAGTGTTGTGTGCATTACTTGTGTGTCTGTCACATGCACTTAGGGCTAGTCTTCTACCTGGGCTTGTTTTGGGTGCATCCTGGGGGTTTTCGCCTCTCATGTGGGAGCTATCATTTGTCTAGATTGTGCATGTGCATGCAGGTGGTACACTCTGACACCATGTGGACTTGATGGGTGGTGTGGTATGTCTGTCTGTGTTTCATTGTAGGCCCCTTGGTCCCAGTTTGTGTCCATGATTGTTTTGACATGATGCACTTCTTGTCTGTGTTGGGGTATGTTGTCTGTGCAGTGTTGCTGGGTGATGATGTTGAGTTCTCCTGTTCTGTCTGTGCTCCCATTGCCTTTCTACAGTTTTGCTGCACAGGTCAGGTCTGGTCTTGTTGTACTCCTGTGTGTGTTGTTATTGTTGTTGGTGTATGGCTGTTGTTTTGGTGTCAGCATTGGTTCAGGCATCCCTGAGTGTGTGTGATGTTTGTGTCTGCCCCCCAGGAAGTGTGATTGTTTGACAATGTATTGACTGAACATTATTGCCCCCCTTATGTGTGTTTGACACTGGTGTTGTGTGATGTGGGTGTGGTTTGGGTGGGGATATGTGTGGGGGATCCTACTTGTGTTTGTCAGTTGTGGAGTTTGTGAATGGGCCCTGTGTGTGGTGCTGCTGACAGACACCTATCAAGTAGTTTGATGCAGATGTGTGGCTGTTGACTGTTTGACTTCTGAGACTTCCTTTAATTCCTGGCCCTATACATGTTTTGCCTTGCTGTCTCCCTGATTTGTTGCAAGTGGGGTGGCTGTTGTTTAATTTCACTCACTGTGGCAGCCATGTGTGGTTTGATGGGGTAAGGGTGTCGTCAAATGTTTCTTATCTTGCATGTGATGTACAAATGCTTGGTGGTTGTCTCCTTGGCCTTCCATTGGTGTGCACCTCACTTTTGCTTTCCTATTTGTGTTCCTCCATTGCTGCTGACATGTGGTCTGTGTATGTGGCTGTGTGTCAGTGTGGGGTATGTCTGTGTGACTTGACAGGCTGTGTGTCCAGTTCAGTGTTTGTTCCTATTCTGTATGAGTGTTCATTTTGTGCTTGGACTCAGTTTTGCTGCCATGAGTGTGGTGTAGGTGTGGTGTGAGGGTTGCCCTGGCCATGTGTTTCTGTGCTGTGTGTTCCTCTGCAGCCATACCTGATGGGACTGTCTCCCTAGTTGTTTGGAGTGTGTGGTGCAGGCTGTGGGGTCACCTGGGTGGTTGTTGTACATGGGGTGGCACGGGTGAGGCACATGGCATGTCCCTTGAGGGGGGGGCCTAGTGTGTGTAGGGTGGAGGTGTGGCCCTGTGATCTTTGTGCACAGCCCATGCCTGGCGCAGGCCCTGCCTTCCTGCATTGTGCGCATGTTTTCCCGCGTCGTACAACCGGCAGAGAGATTCATAATCTCCTTTCCTTTGCCATAAGCCCTGAAGAAGTCTTGGGATACTTCCCCAGATGAAACATTTGTTGGCTGGGCAACCGTTCAGGATTAAAAGAAGAACACAATACTCCTGACTGTTCATCGTCATTTTTAATACATTTCTGTAAATTGAATGTCCCTGTTGAAGAATTGCATGACACAGAGTATTCACTCTGCAGTTGATTGTTGACGTGTGCACAGGCTTGTAGTACTAATATTACGACATAGGTAAAATACTGTGCATGATATAATAAAATGTATGATAAAGTGCTTGTGCTGTATAAAATGTCCCATGCTCTCCATGCCACTGGAGTCAAGCTATCCTGGCTGATGAGGGCTGGAAGAACGAAACCGGTCCTAGGATGCTTGTTTCCAGTCCAGGGAGGACCTGGCCTGGCAGTTCGGGCTGGAGTGTTCCCATGGGCACAGGGTCAAGACTGATTTGCATATGGCTGGGTCCAAACTGGAATGGCATGGTGAGCAAAAAAACTATGGATTTAGGCCCAGATCTCTGTACTGGGGTGAATGTATGACATTGTTCTGCATTCTGTCCATCAATTGTTCTTTTTGCATTTGTCACCCCGAGTGGGACGGGTATGCCCAGACGTGGGTCCCGTGCTCTCCATGCCACTGGAGTCAAGCTATCCTGGCTGATGAGGGCTGAAATCCCGAAACCGGTCCTAGGATGCTTATTTCCAGTCCAGGGAGGATCTGGCCTGGCAGTTCGGGCTGGACTGTTCCCATGGGCACAGGGTCAAGACTGATTTGCATATGGCTGGGTCCAAACTGGAATGGCGAGCAAAAAAACGATGGATTTAGGCCCAGATCTCTGTACTGGGGTGAATCTATGACATTGTTCTGCATTCTGTCCATCAATTGTTCTTTTTGCATTTGTCACCCCGAGTTGGTATGCCCAGACGTGAGTCCCGTGCTCTCCATGCCACTGGAGTCAAGCTATCCTGGCTGATGAGGGCTGGAAGCCTGAAACTGGTCCTAGGATGCTTGTTTCCAGTCCAGAGAGGACCTGGCCTGGCAGTTCGGGCTGGACTGTGCCCATGGGCACAGGGTCAAGACTGGTTTGCATATGGCTGGGTCCAAACTGGAATGGATGGTGAGGAAAAAAACAATGGATTTAGGCCCAGAACTCTGTACTGGGGTGAATGTATGACATTGTTCTGCATTCTGTCCATCAATTGTTCTTTTTGCATTTGTCACCCCGAGTGGGACGGGTATGCCCAGACGTGGGTCCCATGCTCTCCATGCCACTGGAGTCAAGCTATCCTGGCTGATGAGGGCTGAAAGCCCGAAACCGGTCCTAGGATGCTTATTTCCAGTCCAGGGAGGATCTGGCCTGGCAGTTCGGGCTGGACTGTTCCCATGGGCACAAGGTCAAGACTGATTTGGATATGGCTGGGTCCAAACTGGAATGGCATGGTGAGCAAAAAAACGATGGATTTAGGCCCAGATCTCTGTACTGGGGTGAATGTATGACATTGTTCTTCATTCTGTCCATCAATTGTTCTTTTTGCATTTGTCACCCTGAGTGGGACGGGTATGCCCAGACGTGGGTCCCGTGCTCTCCATGTCACTGGAGTCAAGCTATCCTGGCTGATGATGGCTGAAAGCCCGAAACTGGTCCTAGGATGCTTGTTTCCAGTCCAGGGAGGACCTGGCCTGGCAGTTCGGGCTGGACTGTTCCCATGGGCACAGGGTCGAGACTGATTTGCATATGGCTGGGTCCAAACTGGAATGGCATGGTGAGCAAAAAAACAATGGATTTAGGCCCAGATCTCTGTACTGGGGTGAATGTATGAGATTGTTCTGCATTCTGTCCATCAATTGTTCTTTTTACATTTATCACCCGAGTGGGACGGGTATGTCCAGACGTGGGTCCCGTCCTCTCCATGCCACTGGAGTCAAGCTATCCTGGCTGATGAGGGCTGAAAGCCCGAAACCGGTCCTAGGATGCTTGTTTCCAGTCCAGGGAGGACCTGGCCTGGCAGTTCGGGCTGGACTGTTTCCATGGGCACAGGGTCAAGACTGACTTGCATATGGCTGGGTCCAAACTGGAATGGCACGGTGAGCAAAAAACGATGGATTTAGGCCCAGATCTTTGTACTGGGGTGAATGTATGACATTGTTCTCCATCTTGTCCATCAATTGATCTTTTTGCATTTGTCACCCCGAGTGGGACGGGTATGCCCAGACGTGGGTCCCGTGCTTTCCATGCCACTGGAGTCAAGCGATCCTGGCTGATGAGGGCTGAAAGCCCGAAACCGGTCCTAGGATGCTTGTTTCCAGTCCAGGGAGGACCTGGCCTGGCAGTTCGGGCTGGACTGTTCCCATGGGCACAGGGTCAAGATTGATTTGCATATGGCTGGGACCAAACTAGAATGGCATGGTGAGCAAAAAAACGATGGATTTAGGCCCCGATCTCTGTACTGGGGTGAATGTATGACATTGTTCTGCATTCTGTCCATCAATTGTTCTTTTTGCATGTATAAAATGTGAAGCATTGTAATATGCTTGGAGCTCACTACCTTGGTTATATGAGCCCGAGAACCTCTCAGTCCCGGGATAAAGTACAATCTAAAAGCCTGTGCAGCCAGTGGGTTCCAGTCATAAGGAGGAGAACCTGCTACGCAAGTAGGCCCTAATGAACCAATGTGTAGTGGTAACTGGCGATTATTTTCCCACCAGCTTTGACACTCTGACAGACGATGAAATATACTTATAAACAGTAAAGCATACCATGTCTGTTTGTAATAACTGTAAGTATAGCAGGGCCGGTCTGCATTACTTTATCTTCAGAGACCTCAGCACGGGGACAAGCAGAGCCTTCCTAATCCTTTTTATATAGCCCACAAAAAAGAGAAAGTGCAGTTGCGATTGCGCAGATACCGGGTCACAAGGACAGGCTATGAGATCCTGTTTAAATCTAGCTGTAGATGGATAGGTTACTAATAGATGTGCCAAGCCAAGATGGAATCTGACCATGTAGTAACAGTGAGAGCTTGGTATGGTAAGCAGGTATGGTACCATAGCTCTGGATGTTACTTACATGTTATATGCTCCAACTGACCATATGCTGATGTCCTCCTCCTCTCTTTTCTTTCTCATATGGTTCAACCACTCTCTCTTGACCAGAGTTTTCATCTGCCTAGAGATACACAAGGAGTTTGTGCCTCCCTATAATAGTTAGTTGAGTCGGGACATATTCCAGCCAGTCAATGCTGCTTGCCTTATCTAATTTCATGCAGTCAATGATTACGTTCTTGGTTAAGACAACTTCCGGGTGATTCCAAACTGAAATCCACAACATTAATGGTGCTAGCAAAACTAGATCTCTTACATGAACAATGCCCAACTCTTCATAAAAGATAGATGCAGATACGGACCTAGGTAGGCGTAAGAGTTTGCATACAAATTTATTTTCAATAACCTGTAATGAGGAGGGCTTGTATGTTCCCCATATCCCAGCTCAGTGGGTGGCTGCTGAAATGCATCTGGCCTTATATACATTAAGCATCACACCCACTGGGGAGGATCCCAGTTTCTTGGCCAACCTATATATAGCACCCACATTTTGTTCCATGTGTAGGTATCTGAGCCGCACCAAGTTTCTCCAATTGCAGCTCTCGTCAAAAGGTACCTCCAAGTATGTGAATATACTCACCGTCTCCAGCCTTGTGCCCTGGATGTGGAATGATCTCGTCTTCATTTTAGGGCGACCATTGACCATAGTAAATGACTTAGTTTTGTTGGTTTGCAGCCCTAGAGATCCCATAAATGCAACAAATCCCACTGCTGTTCTTGACATGAGGACACACTCGTTCACATACATTAACCCCTAGGGGGAGTGGCCACAATGTCCCCCAGATATTTCTCCAGATCATTAATCTATACACTGAAGAGAAATGGGGCAAGGACACATCCTTGGCATACTCCCTTGCTGACTTTAAAATAGGGGGTTCATTCCCCATTAATTCCATATCGAACACATCCTTCAACAGCCTTGCGAAATGTACTAAGGATATGCACCAACCCCGCCTCCACTCCCAAGTCCAGCAATTTGTCCCAGAGTTTACCTCTGTCAACATTGTCAAATGCTGAACTTAAGTCCATGAATGCGAGGTATAGCAATCCTTTCTTGGCCCGAACATATTTGCCATGGATGAGGGCGAGGTTAAGGCATTGATCGATTGTTCCTAGTCCCCTACTAAACCCAAATTGAGCTGATGTTAAGATCTCATAATCAGTTGCCCAATTCTCCAGACGCTCCAATAATATTCTTCCCAGCACTTTTGCTGTGCTGTCTTTGAGAGAAATTGTCTGTCACCTTTTTTAAAGATTGGCACTATGATAGCACTGGACCAGGATTTTGGGGGCCCGTACCAGAAGGCGCTGTTTAAGATGTTAACTAATTAGGCTGCCCATAGCTCAGTATTGCTTTTGAACAAGTCAATAGGCACTCCATCGGCCCAGGCGCTTTGCTACTTGGCCATCTGGTGATGGCTAGGGTAACTACGTCTAATTCAATAAGTGGATGATAGTTCCCCAGCCCCTTACCCCTATTGTAATTGGGCAATGGTTGTCCCTGTTCTGGGTGATGGGAATCATTAAAAACATGGCTAGAATACGATACCCAAGTGTGAGCTAATATAGCCATGTTTGTGATGCTGTTGTGGTTTTGGGCAAAAAAACAGGGAATTCTTTATTTATTTATTTAATGTTTTATAGAGCGCAAACGTGACCCGTTAGGGTATCAGAGCGCTTTACAGGGATAACACGTTGTATACAAGTATGAAATAGTCAAAGAAAAAAAAAAACATAAGTAGGAGTAGAATGAGGTGAAACATTTGGGGAATAACAGGGTGTATACAATGTTCAGTTCATAATGCAGAGAAATCCAGCAAATATATTTGTGGGAGTACAAGGTCAGTACAAGATGGATAGCAGCCAGTCAGTCCAAACTCTAGCGGCAACAAAAATAAGCAAAGCCACTGAGCGGTGTGTGCAATGCATGATTTATGGGAGAAACTTGCCCATTAGGAAGGTTTTGGCTTCCTTTTTAAATATTGACAGAGAGGGAATTTTTCTGATGAAAGACGGTAGCGAGTTCCAGATTCTTGGTGCGGCCCCAGAGAAAGCACGATTGTAAGTTTTTCCTTTCGGAAGCGGGGTGGCTGGAGCACAAAGTCTCTGGCGGACCTGGGGGCATATTAGCAACGGCCTGATCGCCGCTTTAGCGGCACTTTTTGCCGCTAAAGCGGCAATATTCCTATCGCCCTATTAGCAAGCTGTCGCTAACAGCTGTTAGCGACAGCTTAATGGCGAAAGCGACCGTTTTGGTGCCGCTTTGCATGTCAGCGATATATATCGCTAATGACATGCAAAGTAGGCGTTCCCAACTAAAAGCGACTGAAAACAGTCACAAACACAACTTCCCCCTATTAGCAATGCCCGCGAAGCGATAGAAAAATTCGCGCTAAGCGCGATTATCGCTGGAATCTAACACCTGCTAAAAACCTGGCTTAACCATTCTAGTCAATGGGAGGTGGATTGTAAGGTTAAGTCCTCACCTGCCTATTAGCAAGCTTTTCATTAGCGCGTTGAATTTATCGCTGGATTTCTCACGCTATTGCTGGGTTTCGCCGCTATCGCTGGATTTTTTATCGCCTTGGAGATAAGCGTTGATAATAACGCGTTATCTCCGCGATGAAATCCAGCGATAGCCGGCGATGAAAAAAACAGCGCTAAGCGCGCTTTGCGATAATTATCGCAATTCCTTGGTAATATCCCCCCTGGAGTTTCTGGCTCCTCCAGAAACCATGATTTTCTGGGCGAGATATGCTGGATATTTCGTGTGTGATACAGGCCAGTTTGAATTGGATTCTGGCTTCAAGAGGAAGCCAGTTCAGCGCCTTCAGATGCGGTGAGATGTGGTCGAATTTTTTGGAGCCCGTAAAGAGTCTGGCGGCGGCGTTGAGGCAAGCTTTTATGGGGGCCGAGGAGATCTTGGGCAGGCCTGAAAGGGTTGAGCATCCGTATTTGATTCTGGAGATAACTAATGCCTGGACTGCCATTTTTATGTCCGAGGCATCAAGGAAAGGTTTTAGTTTCCTCAGGTAGCTCAGGTGAAACCTGGCAGTTTTAGCCATCGAGTTGATGTGGTCTCGCATATTCATGTTGCTGTCCAGGGTTATGCCGAGAGATTTGGCAGATTCCACTATGGTCGGTGTGCAGTTTAGTGCTGTGATTGACTTGGTCCATTCCTGGATGTCAGTGTTACTTTTAGGAGGGGGAGATTAGAAGGAACTCCGTTTTTTTTTTGAAAGTATGTTTATTGAACAGAAAAAGAAACAGTTCCAGTCAAATACACATCGTATATCATGTCACCATATAAAATACGGGTTACAGCATACGGAGGGCACTGGCGATTGCAGCCCAGTAAGGTTTATACATCCCATGCGAGTCAACACCCCCGCCCCCCCGGAGTCATTTTGTACAACCTTCCCATCCTTCCTCGGTCCCTTTTTAGTCTTAAACTCGATATTTCTCCCAGGGGCTCCATATTTTGTCCCACTTCTTAGGGCAACCTCTGCTCTCATACACCACCCGTTCCGCAAGGCGGCACCAATCCATATCCGCCATCCAGTCCGATAATTTGGGAGGCGTACAAGCACCCCAGAGCCGCGCAATGTTTCGTTTAGCCACTCCAGCAGCTAGCATTAGCCAGGTTTTTGTGTGAGCTGGCCATCTATCCTCCTCCGTGATGCCTAACAAGAGCCACAGAGCCTCCAGTTGAATGTGTATGCCCAGCACCCCCGTCATCACACCGGCCACCCTAGACCAGTATCACTGTATCACGGGACACCCCCATAAAATGTGGACAAACGTGCCGAATGACCTGCATCCCCTCACACATTGATCTGAGTCTGCACGCCCGATCCTACACAAAAGTGTGCAGGAACAGTATGTTCGGTGTAGAATTCGTAACTGAATTAATCGAGGAACTCTGTTTTTTGTGCATTTAGTTTGAGCTGGTTGCAGGCGAACCATTGAACAGTCAGCTTTAGGGCCTCGTTCAAAGAGTAGATTTTGATGTAGATCTGAGTATCATCGGCCTACATGTGGAAGGAGATGTTGGCGGAACGTAGTAATTCAGCTAACGGTTCAAGGTAGAGATTGAAGAGGGTTGGGGAAAGAGTTGATCCTTGGGGGACTCCGATCGTTATCGGGGAAGGAACAGATAGATTACTGTTGACTAAGAATCTCTGGGTGCAGTTCCGGAGGAAGGATCTAAACTATTCGAGAACGGTTCCCCTTACTCCCATCCTGAATTCGAGGCGTTCAAGTAGTTTCTCGTGGTTTACTGTGTCGAATGCCGAGGATAAATCCAGTAGACTTAGGAGACATGTTTTGCCTTGGTCAAGGGCTTGGAGAGCATCATCCACAATATGGAGAATAGTAGTTTCCGTGCTGTGCCCAGGCCTGAACACGGATTGGAATTCATCTAGCAGATTAAAGTTGGTGATATGTTGGCTCAGTTGAAGTTGCACACATTTCTCCAGAGCTTTCACTAGAAGTGGGATATTGGATATTGGTCAGAAATTGTCTGGAGTAGCAGGATTCAAGGTAGGTTTTTTTCAGATGGGGACTACTTGACCGGCTTTTAGAGTCAGGTATGGACCCGTGAAGTAGGGAAGCATTGATTATTGTAGACCAAATGGGAATGATAAATTGGGAGTTTGCGGCCACGCAGCTGGAGGGGAGTGGGTCATTAAAGTGGTTATTCGGATTTAAGGAGGATAGAATTTCCGAGATGGAATGTTCATCATATAACTTGAAGTTGGACCAGTGCGCTTGGTTCTTGGGTGTTGTCTGGGGGGGAAGAGATGAGAGATGGGACCCGGCAGGAAGAGGTCGGATGTTGGTGGTGGAATTAAGCTCTTTTCCTGAATTGACAACTTTCCGAAAGGTTGTTGATTCTTACTCTACACAGGCCCTTGCCAACTGTTCCCAGGCCTCTGCCTTAATGCTCACTTTTCTGGCGATCAGTGTTGCCTTGTATGCGCATCTACAGGGGCGGATGTTCTCAATGTCTCTGGATAGGGGTTTCAATGCTTCTTTGAGATGTCGGTGTACCCTTGTGCAGACACCACTTTGTGGCCTTGTTCGGGCGTTTGGGTGCTGTGAATGTTAGCAACTCAGATGTTTGCCTGCAGGTTTCAAGGTATGCCTCTACCACTCTTTATGAGGGGACGTCGCTGCCTAGACAGGTATCAATTTCGCTCATGAATTTACCCACCAACTGTCTTAGTAGTGCCCCTGAGTCTACCTCCGCCCACCTACGCCTAAGACCCTGATTTTTAGAGTACTCTGCTTCTGGTGCAAATTGTGTAGTTGCGCAGGACGTTGATCCCAATTTTAAATAAAGTACTTGGGGATTATGGCTACTCAGCTTGGTGGGTAGAATAACATAATCAATGATGTTACCTCTTATCTCTATTGAGACCACAATAAAGTCTATAAGGCTTCCAGAACCTTTTCCTGTGTAGGTGACCAGGCTATCTTGTGAACTACTTGATAAGTCAAGGGTAAGAGATAAGTTGTGTTTTATCACGAGTATGTTTAAGGCAGTACCACATAGACTATGGTTAAAATATGTAGAATCCGGAGAGTCGGCCTCCCATAGGAGTCTATAACTGTACAGCCATAAGCATCAACATTATTATGATAAAAATGAATCAAAACCACCATAGGCAAAGACCCCAGCTTAATACAGATAATTTGAAAAGACGACGAATCAATGACTGTGTCCATTATTTTACCAGGAAGGGTCGTGCTTATCATAGTTAATAAACCTCTGCTATTGTGACCATGTGGGGTTGGAGCAGCAAGAGCTGAAATCGCATAAAAGCCATTCAAAAATGTGTGTTTGCAGGCCCAAGTCTCTTGTAAACAGATAATCTGGTAGTCACTGATTGTTAGACCTGGCTTGTACCGCGTGTTTATCCCTAGGCGTTTTGCTTTTTGGCCTGATTGTGCCACCCACACAAGCAGCTTTTCAAAGGTAACTCAGACCGGCCACTGCAGTGTCTGTGCGCAGTTGTGACTGCCATGACGGCTTGGCAAGTGCAACCACTTGCAAGTCCCTAATCTTCCCTTTTCTTACATATAAGTCAGCACTAAGGTAGGCCCAAGGTACCCCTGTGGTCAGGGTGCTGTGTATGTTAAAGGTAGGACATGCACTGTTGTGTGTGACATATCCTGGTAGTGAATTACAGTGTAATTTGTTTTTCACTATGGAAAGGCTATCTGTCCCATATGATAGAATGGGAGTTTATTTATAACATCTTATAAATGTAACTTCCCACTGGGACAAGATACAAAGGAAAAGTTTAGTATGCCTGAACTCAGAATATAAAATTAGATCTTTTAGTTAAGATGATTATTATATTGTGTGTTTGAAAATACCACTTTTAGAAAGTCGGTATTTTTTTTGCTTAGCCATCCTGTGTGCCTCTGCTAGTTTGTGGATTGAATGTCTGGCTTTGGGGCGACAGGGGCTGGGGAAGTGCATTCTCTCAGACAGGTGTTCCTGCCTTTCCTGAATGAGTCAGAGCTGGGCTGAATAGACCTGGGCTGCATTTAGAGTAGGGGGAGGAGATTTCCTTTCACCTGAATGGGCCTGTCTGCCTTACACAATGCTGTCTCCACCTCCTACCGGAAGCTGCACCAGAGAGGAAAAAACAGTTTTTTGACTGAGCACAGAGCCTCTCTGACATCGGAGAACAATGAGAAATGGACTAAAAATGGTGAGGCCCAGACCCCTGAACTTTAGATTACTTCTGGGATTCAAGAGGAACTTTTGCCAAGGAGAAGAGCTGGAGAAACTGAGAAGTACTGCCCCTTTGCTGTGTGCTGTCTGCGGTTGGCCTGCAGTGGCTGTTTCTGCCAAGGAAAGGACAAGGACTTTGCTGTGCGCTGTGTCCCCTGCTTGAGGTAGATCTCCAAGGGGTTGAAGTAGAGCTTGCCTCTTGTTCTGAAGTCTCAGGGACACAAAGACTTCACCTCCAGTTCACCCTGAACTTCTTTGCTGGGAGTTCTGACCTGCCAAGAGGTGCCTGCCAGTGTTCTGGGCCTCTGGAGGCTGTTTCTTGGGCTGGGACCTGCAAAAGACTAAAGCACTGTGAAAATCGTTGCATCGCCTGGTTCTGACGCATCGCCGCAGCCGAAGAATCGATGCAGCGCCTGCCCACGGCGGAAGTGTCTGCCGTACGACGAGTCCTGTGCACCGATCACCGACGTCCGAGATCATCGCACCGACTCTGACGCAGGCCCTGATCTGTAAGAACCGATGCATTGAGGGGATGCGGCTGAAATCGTTGCAGCACATCCCGGATCGTCACGCATCGCATCGTACCAGATCGTCATGCATCGCATCGAGCCTCCAGGTCTGTTGCATCCCTGGGGGACGCAGTAGGAAACCGACGCATCACCTCCCCATGCAGTAAGAAACTGACGCGTCGTCTCCTCTCCAGTAAGGAACCAATGCATCACCTCCCCTGTGCAGCAGTAAGAACCGACACATCACCTCCCCCGGAGCAAGGAACCGACGCCTCACATTCCCTGTGTGTAAGGAACCGACGCATTACCTTCCCTGCGACCCTTTTTGCTTGTGTTTTTGATGCATCCAAGGTCCTTTGTGTTGAAAGTGTTGCATCCACCATTTTCGATGAACAGAACTATTTCTACCTTTTAAAAGTCATATTGTGATTACTGTATTGTGGATTTTTGTCATTTTGGTCTTGTTTGGTTTAGATAAAGATTACTTATTTTTCTAAAATGGTGTGGTATCCATTTGTAGTGTTTTCACTGTATAAGTGTATGTGTACACAAATGCTTTACACACTACCTCTGAGATAAGCCTGTCTGCTCGTGCCAAGCTACCAAGGGGGTGAGCAGGGGTTATTTTATCCCCCTTACCCTGACTAGGAAGAAGGGTCCCTACTTGTATAAAGGTGCAATCCATTGCCAACTAGAGACCCCATTTCTAACACTGATCATTTCTAGCCATTCTTGATCTCGAAGTTTATGTGCCATCCCAGCTATGTTCCTAAAAAGAACTTTTGAATCCCACCCAATGCTTGAATTTTCGAGTTTTGAGTTGGCAGTGAGTGCAGGCCCATTGGCACTGGGGATTTGCCTGTCAGCTATAGTCAGTAAAGATTCTTGGGTGGTAAAGTTGTAGTTGAGCGAAGGATCATCGGTGGGCAAGGCTACAGTATTAGCCCTGCTAACATGGTTTTTATCTGGGACAGCATTTTCTAGTCAATTGACTCGGTCCAGTGCTGAGATGTGGTTCTAAGTTGAAAATGGGAAATTGGTCAATTGATGACTAGAAGACGAAGGGACTCCAAATCCGGATGTTTCGTTGTGCTGGGTCTATAAAGAAGCTGAGTGGTACCGCTTTGACACATTGAATGACAGTATTGCACATAAGTCTTTGAAGGATAAAACCAGCTGTCCTAGCGCTTGTAAAATAAATTATGATCCAGTCGCCCTGCTCTCCTTTTGTCATTGTGCCTATCCATTGGACTCTACAGACGGTGATAATGTAATTTGAAGCAAAGTTACTGCTCATGTCACCCAGGGATGTACATAGCCAGTGAATGACCTTGTTTTTGAGTTGGACTTCCATCTCCAGCTGGCCATGTGTTAGGATGGGCACGTTTTTCAATACAATGACCAGCAAGGAGGCCTCCGGTGGTAAATGAATAATAGGTAGCACAGGGCTATAAGGGGTGTGAAGGGCAGGCGTACTGCTATCTGGACGACCTGCACGTGGTACTGTCCTTGGGTTTAAATCTAAAGGTGAGTGAAGCATTTGTTTAGAGAGTACGTCCGGCGGATAACGCTTCGGAACGGACTAAGTTGTTGCTTCCTTGGCGTTGACTGGTTGAAGACTACAATGAACCCCTGACGTCCACCAGATGTTACTTGCTCACAAGCAGGGCTGTTCATGCTAATGAGAAATATCGGCCCCTGTTTTAGTTTGCCATCGGCTCTAGCATTCAGGTCAGTCAGTTGCAAATTTATGTCCTTAAGTGTTAGCTCGATCCCCTTTAGGGCAGTGAGTACTGGGTTTCAAAATTTAGCACAGATGACTGTAACAGACGTTAGACCTTCCAGATCGGCAGTCAATGATGGTGTATCTGCCTTATTTTTGACTGTCCAACCTTCCTGCCTGTGTTTTGGCGTCAACTGGGGTATTGTCTCGGGTTACAGCTGTGTGGATTTTCTTAAAGCCCAATTTTGATTGTTTTTTCGATATCCTCTTCCTTTTAACAGGTTGCAGATTATTGCATATTGAGTCTGAGTGAGACACACTTGTGGTGTCCTGCATGATGTCCAATGGGCCATTAAATACACACGGGTTGTTTACCCCACTACTGCCCCCAAGTACCCCAGGAAGAGTTGCATTCAGTTCTTTACTTGTAGGTGCGAATATGTCAGTACTACCATAACTGCTGTCTTTAGGAGTGCCTGAAAAAAGAGGGCTGCCTAGGGTGGCTTTAGAAAAAGGTTTTTTGGTAGCCCCCAACCTCTCTTCTACAATCCCGATTTTGTTGTTAATCACCCCCATGGCATCGGTCAAAAAGCATGCAAGAAATTTAGCTGCGAGTCTTTTCTTACTTGCTGTGCCTTGCTTCGTGGATGCATCGGACTTCCTCTTCCCCATTGCAGCAGCACAGGTATCCACTCCTCCGTCAGACCTCCTGGCCTTCCACTCAGGCACAAAGAAAAAAACAGCGCCAAGGGAGGAGGCCCAGCCCAGCCTCTATCAGCTGCTGGCGAGGGATAGAGGGGCCGGCCCTTGTCCCAGGCGCGCCCGTGCGCGTCCTGCGCTGCGGGAGTGCTGAGGAGCATTAGAGGCGTCAGGAGGGCTGTCTCCGCCTCCCGCGCCTCAGATGGATTGCTGGAGGACCTAGTCCCACCACAGCTTATGCGGCAAAAGTCAGGTAAGCGTGGGGACATCCCACTGCCCTTCTAACTTTTCCCATGCTGCGGGAGTGCTGAGGAGCATTAGAGGCGTCAGGAGGGCTGGCTCCGCCTCCTGTGCCTCAGATGGACTGCTGGGGGACCGAGTCCCACCCCAGCTGATTTGGCAAAAGTCAGGTAAGAGTGGGGGCCTCCCGCGGCCTTTCAAACGTGTCAAAAACAAATGCCATATAATAAAGTCTTGGATCTTGTAAGGCGAGCCCCTGGTGTCTTTTCAATCAATCAATCACTATTTGTTAAGCGCGGCTGCTCACCCGCTAGGGTCTCAAGATGCTGGATTTGTAAATTGTATATAGGATTCCACTATATGAAAATATGGTATGGATTTCTCTCTGCAAAACCCCTCTCACTCTGCCTAACTTGCACGCTTGGGGAAGTTCAAGCCTGTGCCGGAAAACAGTAGAGGATTATTTGCAGAAACTATTGAGTATTTCCCTAATGTGCTAGGAAACAAAGGGGCCGATTACGATGAGTGTCGGAAAGCCTCCGACCTCAGGTTGGAGGCTATTCGACACTCATCATCAGTTTCAATTCCAACTGAATGATTATGTTACAGCCGGTCGAAATTGAAACTGGCCGGTCATTCCGGCTGGCTTCTGATGGGCTCCAGGAGCCTGTCTGCCAGTTGGATACCGGCCCGTAATCCAAATGGAAGGAGTTTCCGCCTTCTGGATTACGATGCATGGTTTCCAGTAGGGTTTCCATGCCGGCCTTTACGACATGGAAACCCTGTCGGAAAGCGTGTTTGGGGTCCCCTAGCAGGGCCCCCTTCTGTTTTCAGCCTCCAGTTGGGGGTTGAGGGGGCCCTATAGGTGTCCCCTTGTTGATACCTGCACCTTGTGTCAGGCACCTTGGGGTGCCTGCCACGGGGTGCAGGGTTGAACACAGACTCCCATTCCTCTATGGGAGCTTGTGTTATGGCTGGTTTACGGCCGTAACATGAGCTCCCATAGAGGAATGGGAGTATGCGGTAGCATCGTTATTAGGCGGTGGGGGCCACTAACCGTAGGTCGGTTGGTCCCGTTTCCACGACGGTGTCCTTCTGCCCGACATCGAAATAAGTCCCAAAGTGATGAACAGCCACTCTCCTCCATCAGTAAGGGTTTCTAGGTATCTGTAAATATTACATGACCTTGTTACTCACTAAGAATAAACGCTGCTCCTGTTATGATGCTTTCACACAAAGTTCTGTAAATGGAAATGGCTCACACATACATGTAACATAGTCCCTGCAGTGGTGAGAGAGACCTGTGTTCTGTTCTGGTAGATGCAGCCTGCTCATAGCTAATAATGGGTGTTTTCTGCACACCCAAATGTAGTCATGGAGGAATTATGCATCAAAATGTTTTAGCATCCAGGAATTATGGGCAAGCTTTTAAATAGAAAGATGATTAAAGGAATAATGAACATCTTAGCCAATGCAACCCACCCCATGCTAGTTAATGGAAAAAAACATCTTTCTAATCGTAAGCTAACTTTTTTTTCAACTGTTGATAAATGAGAGAATGGGGTTCTTGGTAATTCTCTGTCTCATAAATACTCTATATATCTTTTAGAATGAGGAGGATACCAAACCTTGAGTGTATTAGTTAGTAGATCCCTGGAGCAGTTAAACACCAAGATCTTTGAATTTTGATGATTGATTCTGTCTTCCCTTATTGCAATAAATTCCTGAATTTGATCCATTGTGCTACTTATGTTATTTATTTTTGCATAGAGACACAGAGTAATATCATCTGTATATAGTTTAGTTTTAGCAAATGGGGAAAGAATGATTGGGACTAATTCAATAAATAAAGTGAATAAAATTGGAAAATTGGAGACATTGGGCAACTTTGTCCATTTCTTCTAGTAAGTTGGTGATTAACTTAATAAGCTGAGGAGGAAATCCAGGTGAGTGTAGAATAATAAAAAAGGCATCCCAGAAAACAAGATCACATCCCTTTTCAGCATCTAACATTATTACTGCTGCTTGAATATCCTTATCTTCAGCTTCAATCAAACAGTTAGTATTGGCATAAATGTTGTTGCCTATCACAAAACCCTTTTGATCTCTATGAATCAGCTTTAGAAATCCTGACTGCTAAAACCAGAATTGTATATTATGTTGGGAACTAAGTAAAGTGATGGGTCTGTATTAGTTGACGTCAACTGGATTTTTATCTATCATAATGAAACATGTAATTTTAGTTTTAAGCAATGAGGGGGGGGGATTTTCTCTGGAAAGAAGCATTTCCAATAGTTGTTGGAATGTGGTTTATTAGCAGGGGTAAGTAGGTACCTACCACTAGTAATAAGACCACAATCACAATATAAGGCCCAGTCAGGGTCTCAAAAAATGATTCCCTTTCACGACCCTTAGTAGCTACGTGCCAGCAGGCAGACTTAACTTAGGAGACAGGTGTGTAAAGCATGTAAAAACACCAATACATTAAATAAGTAAGACACAACACACAATAGAAATCTAACACCAATTTATAAACATCGAAAAAAAGAATTACAATTAAAATGACACCAAAATGACAAACATCCAATGTAGGGAACTGGAGATATGAATTTTAAAAGAATAAACACTTTCTAGTGCCTCAAAGCCAAAAGAGGCATTTTGGGACGTCTGGTCCATTTTACTGGGACAAAGTCAAACTTTGAGGCCAACCATGATGGAGCCTGGATACAGATATTGGTAGGGCCTCATCAGGCTGGCTTTGAGTTCGATGACGCGGCTTGGCTCAGCGCGATGCCTCGGTCAACTACTGGAGCTCTCAGCGATGACAAAAATCTGAGCAAACCTGAATCTCAGGTTCAATGTCATTGGCTTGACTCTCGATGATGGGTCGGTCAACTTCTGGAGCTTTTTGACAAAATTCTTCAAATCTTCTCAAACTTCTGGATTTTCTTCCAGAAGGTCCTTTTGGGATTCCAAAGTGTCCAAACCCCAATCCACGGTTACAGAAGTTCCAATTTGCTCTTTGGGATGTTGGGACTACGTCTCCCACAATGCACCTTGACAAATCCTTTAAAGTCCAGCTGGAGGTGGTCAGCTGGTTTCTCCTTGCTAGAGATGATGCAGGTGGAGCTCTTTTAACCTGCTCCTTTCAGAAAGTCCACTCATTAGGGCTGTAGTCCCAAAGTGTGCAGCAGGTGCAGTCATTCGTAGTGCAGTCGTCTTAGGTCAGGCCAAGGCTCCAGCCGGGCAGTCTTTCTTCTTCTTGTAGTTTCAGGCAGGGATGTGAGCTTCTGTGCAGCTCTCCCATATTTATCCAATGTTCTTGAGTGGCAAGCACCCAAAAGTATGACAGCTTCCTTAAAAGTGTGGCATACTTCTTGTCCCAGAAAGCAAAATGGGGAAACTTTCTCCTGGAGGTTAAGATCTAGATAAGGCAACCCACTGGCATAGCTAAGTTTCCCTAACACTCTCCTTTCAGCCCCTCTGCTAATTCAATTACTGGTGCTCCTGTCTGGCTGAAGTGCAGGATGTGGGGTGAGCCTGTGTCCTGTCCTTACTGTCATTCCCTCTTTGAAGACCAGTTTGGCTACTCCACCCCCGTCCTGGCTTTTGCTCTGCAGCTGCAGATCTCCTCCCACCAGATGTCCTTTGTCTTTATGCAGGCCACTTCACACCTCATTCAAAGCAGTTTGGCTCAGCCTGTCAAAGGCTGGCCAATCAGGAGAGGTTGCTGGAAGGCTGGATTTTGGTTTGTCAGAAAAGCGAGTTTTAGAACTTCTTTTCTGTGATAGTTATAATAAATCCAACCTTGGCAAGTTGTTGGATTTATTCTAAATACCATTTTAATACTTTGAATTATATTTTAGCTCACTACTGTTGAATAGTTATACTTTATTAAAGTATTCCCATATTAGCAAATGGAGCCGATTTGCTTCAAAGGGGAAAAACAAAATTGGCAGTTTTCCCCTCACCAGGGCATATAAAGCATCTTTAAAATGCCCCTGCTTATGGTTACAAGGAACCCTACGCCTGGGGCACCTAGGGGAGACATTAGGGGTGACATATAGGTAGAAATAAGGTAGTTTAGGACTTTGGAAGCATCTTTAATTCGAAAGTCGAATTTGCATATAATTTAATATTAAAATAACAGCAGGCAACACAGCAGTACCCACTTAAGTGCATTAAATCTGCTGGTCCTCTAAACCTACATGCCCTAACATGTACTACGGGCTTACAGGTAGGTTGTCAGTACCAATTGCAATTACACCTAATTACCATATACCTTTTGCACAGAACACTGGGGGGCATATGTACAAGCCCCTATCGCTACCACAACGTCACTTATAACGACATTGTGTTGGCGATAGGGGCTTAGCCTTATTTACAAGGCAGCATTAAGCCACTTAACATGGCTTAACACTGCCTTGTAAATAAGGCCCCCTTTCATGCTGCTTTGCGTGAAAGGGGTGGGCAGTGGGTGTTGCAGTGGGCGTTCCACCACAACATCCATTGATTTTGACGCTGCCCCCTATGTACAAGGGCAGCGTACATTGGAGGCAGAGCCAAAGTTGGCGAAACAAGGAGAAATGCATTATTTCTCCTCGTTTTTGCTTTTTCCATGTGTGCTGCCTTGCTGCAGTTTTAAACTTCAGTGATATCTGTAATATTTTTTCTCGCAAAGGGTCAATAGGATCCATTTTATTCTTGTTAGCATTATGGGCTGAAGCAGTTGTTACACTTATGAAAACATGGGCTTTGAAGTAAATTAAAAACCCTGCTAAAATGTTTCAGCTTCTAGAAATGTTATAGAAATATACAGATAGGTTAATGACTGTGGGTCATCTCCAATTGGCCATGGTCGCTTACAGCACATACGTAGTTTATGTGTTGTCTTTCAGGAAATGGATGACCTCATAGATTTTAGAGAAAATCGTGACTTCTATATTTATTGTTAGTCATACTTAAACTGTATAGTCATTGCTGCTTGAAATTCCATTTTTTTAATTTTGACATTAGCTGCTTAAAATTCCATCGCATGCAGCCGGCCTCAGCTCACATATCTGAGAAACCCTGTAATTTGAACTCATTATGTTTATTGAAAGACTTCATTTGAAAAGCCTGATAAAGATTTTTTTGCTTAACTTTGTAGTCTGCTAAATTCACCAGATTGGTACGTGGGTGAGAGGTGAATCTGGGCATGGTACACGATGAACACTCGAAATCGTTAAACCCACTGGAACTTTGGTAAGAATAGGAGTCTTAACCAGTCCCGAAACCATTTCTGCTTTGAAAGATCCTGATCCATGGTTCTCGCGGATCCCAATAAAACTAAGATCGTATCAATCTTTGATCCTTTTGGTGTATTTAGTGAGCTTGATGATTTTAGTAGCTGCAAACTGCTATAGATCTTCAGAATCAGAAATTCTTTGTTCTATATTCTCATTCCTATTATACATTTTTGTTATCTTGCAGTCAGTTTGTTCATTCTTGGTAATCAGTAAGGTTGTTGTTGAGGCTTGGGATAACTTAATATCTTTAAAGTTTTTAATATCATGCTCAGTATTTAAATGACCTAATCATGGCCTCTGAGTGCTCATTTAATTTTAGATCGAGAGTTGGTGCTACCTCGTGAAAGGGAGAGGTCTCATTATTTACAGATTGTACTACAGAGTGATAGTTGTTATAAACTGACACAGTACAATCTTATACGGTGTCCCCTTTATGAAAGATGCATTGTTTACCGGTGTAAAACCTGTGGAGGGAAATAACAATATCCCTCTTTCCATCAAGGTTTGATTTTCTACCTTCTTATTACTCACTTGCTGCAAATTATTTCATTCTTTACTAGGTAAATCAAGTGTTTTTACTGAAGCTGAGGTATTGGTGACCTGTTTCAGAACTGAAGACTTTAGTGAGCCCAATCCTTTATATGTTTTACTCTTGCGGGGTGAGGTACTGATGAGCTGCTTACTGTTCTTTATTGAGACTTTGGGCTGGGCACCTAACTAACCGTGGGCGTAGTTCGCGTAGTCGCGCTACGCGTAGCTACTCGAAGTGTACTTTGCACTATGCGTAGCTACGCGAACTGCGTAGTGCGGTAGGGAAATGCTGTTCGCAATGATTGCACAGTGCCGGATGCTTGTCCGCACTGTGCAATCATTAACGCGGCATCATGCACAGTGCAAGCAGTCGTTTTCTGCCACTCGAGTAGATTTGTACTCGGCGGCAGCTTTCTCAACGCGGACTGGTAGTTTCTCATCGCGAGCGGTCGCGAGCATACGCGACTCACTCGCATGACGAAACCTGACCTCCCAGCGTTGAGAATCTCGCCGGGAGGTTTATTTTCCACGCTCGCGATCGGCAACTTGATGTTGCCGATCGCGAGCGAGAAAAAGTCTCGCCCGGGATGTTGATTTTGCTCGCTCGCGGTACGCCAACTTGACGTTGAGGACCGCTGAATGAGCAAAAAATGCCCGCTACGCTACGTGTTTTTGCACGGTGCTACGTGCGATTCGCGTAGCGCGTAGTTGCGCAAACTACGCATACTCCGCGAGCATAGCGTAGTTTTCCGGCCAGGCCTACACCTAACTCCAGAGGGACACGGCACCTTCTGCTGGCAGATAGTCAGATGTAGTTGTATTCTTGAAATCTGTGCTCTTTCTGTTTCTAGATGCACTCTGTTCTGAAGACTTAGAAACTGGTCGAGAAACTGGACCCCTAGATGCAGAGTAACAGAGGTAGGTTTGAGAGGAAGCTTCTGATTCCTCAGGTCTTGACTGGTTTACATCTATGCTGGAGCAAGAATGCTCTGTTGTTGAGTTTGGAAGAATCACTGACAAACCTGTCAAAATCTTTCCCTGATTCTGTTCAGGAACAGGATGTTGTGGTATGCTCTCTAGGTGTCTTTTTCATTGAAGCAGTATTAGTGATTGAATAATGTTTAAAAACATTGTTCTCAAGTTCAAAATCAGAAGTGACTGCCACACAGAGAAAACTACTGGTTTCTACTTGAGGACTTTGTCTGGACACAGTTCCCTGTGGTTCAAACACCATGCTGGTAAGCGACCACTGTGTGTGCCCCTCAACACAATCACTTGAATTCCCAAGTGAGGCATCTTTAGCTAACCCATACTTCGTGAGTTGCTTAATTGTGCTTCAGTAATTTTGGGCCCGATTCACAGAACTAACTTAAGACAAAATCCTAAGCTTACTACCATTTTGGTATTCACAGAAGGCACTTACTCATTTTGGTATTCACAGAAGGCACTTACTCATTTTGGTATTCACAGAAGGCACTTACTCATCAATGAGCAAGTGCCTTCTGTAATCTAAAATGAGTAAGTGCCTTCTGTGAATACCAAAATGGTAGTAAGTTTAGGGTTTTGTCTTAAGTTAGTTCTGTGAATCGGGCCCACTGTTGATACTTGTTTAACTCTGTAAGCCCCTCTTGGCACCAAAATATTATGGTGTCTTGAATGTGAGCTCTGCGAAGTGTTGGTCGTTATGGCAGGATGTGATGAACAGAGATGGATATTACTTTGTACTTCATAGTGAATTAGTCTTTTAGGCCAACACAAATGTGCATCTGTACTGCTGTACTGTCAATTGCTACAATATTTTACCTTCTTCCTCTCTGTCCCCCCTCTCTGATTCTGGCAAAAAAGCCTTTCCTCTATTAGCCCTGATGTGCAACCACAGCAGCACTTCTAAATTACGTCATAGGAGATGAGAAAGCTATCCTGCTACTTCTCTGTATTTTCTTTTTCTTGCCACTAGTGATGTTTGGTATATAATGGTGTGGCAT
Organism: Calotriton arnoldi; assembly: GCA_963921515.1. Lineage (NCBI taxonomy): Eukaryota > Metazoa > Chordata > Amphibia > Caudata > Salamandridae > Calotriton > Calotriton arnoldi. Next base: position 3,478,732 of record CAWUFW010000553.1, on the reverse strand, counting down.
GTGCCACTATGCGGCTGCTGCTTCCCAACAGAGTATGCTCACCCTCTCTCCAGACTAAGTCCATAATGTTCTTTTGGGTCAACACAGGTACTCAAGTGGGTAGCTGTACCAAGATTCGTCTTTATTGCTATTTCTAATTTCAAACCTCTAGTGCCATGTTTCATGTGGGCACGGCACTGTGCAGCTGCAGCCCATCATGGATGGTGGAGTTGAGAGTCAGCAAGCTCCCCTAGGCTCTATTCAGCAGGTCACACTAATATACCATTAAGTGAAGAGCTGGCGGTATGGGTGCTAATGCCACAGAAATAAACTTATGGCATCAATATTAAATATTGCTTTATATTTGTTTAAATTTGACTAGATTAATGGTGGTACGTGATAGGAAGTGCACCAGTGAACTGGACTTTTGTGAGTGGCAGGGGATCTTGTGTTTTTTTAGATTAAGACTGAATAAAGATTATCTGAGATTGTGCAGGATGTATGACAGCGCTTGAACATTCTATGGCCTTTTTGGTACAAGAAAAGTGAATTGCTCATCTTGGAGTTATAAGGTTTGGAGTTTTGTGTATTATAAAAGGTATAATGGAAGGGTGCCAATGAGATCAATGAGTAGGTGACTGGATTGTCTTCCTTGGTTTTTGTCCAAGGATTATTGCAGAAGCTAGGCCACAACACTTTCTGCCTTTATGATAATACAGAAAATGTACTAGCAGTGGATCAATGTAGTGTGGTCAAGGCAGAGCTGAAATACTTTAAACACTTATGCAATGCAGTGGTCCATGATAAAATGCCCTCAATTTAATTCTCATTTAATGTTATGTAAATAAACAGGTTCTATTGGATCACATAATATTAGTTTACCTTCTTGGAATAGATATTTGTCTAATTTTCCATACATTTGTAGGTATTGAGTCTGTATCTTCCTTGGGCCCTATCACATCTATTACATAGAATGCGCTGCCCACAGGGCAGCCGCAAACTCGTGCTGCCCTGGGGCTGCACATTCAAGGGAAATACGGAGTGGCTTTGAAGCAACCGCTTCGTGTTTCACTGTGCAGGCGGCAACCTGTCTGCACTTTTAAAGGGCATTAGAGATCCCCTTGCAGGTGGGTGCAGTAAGTGACTGCACCCACCTGCAAGGGGATGTCTGGGGGGCCATATGCCCCCTTTACCCCTCTCCAGAGGGCTGCTATCAGGGGGCAAACTTACAGTGCAAAACCATTTAGGTGGCACACCGTCAGTGCGCCTCCTGAGAGCTTCTTTGCCTCTGCAGATGAGTCTGTAATAGGGTGCGGGACCAGACGTTCCACCCATGGAACGCCTCTCTGGAGCAGAGTAATTTGCTATAGTGTCCTTGATGCATTCTCTCAGCAATGGGTCTGTCAATTCTATCTCATTTATGACCTAGGGTTTCGGTTAGGGCTTCTGTGAAAGTGTGATACAGTAATTGTATATTTTATAGTTGAATCCATTACTCTTGCCAGTAAATTCAGAGAGATCAAGAAATAGTCGAGCCGGGAGTATGCCTTATGGATATAAAATGTGTAGCCTTTTTCACCTGGATGCAAATCATACCAAGAATCTTCCATCTCTATATCTCACATCCCTTGCATTAGTGAGGCTAGTGATCGGGGGTCACCCTGCCTGGGGTGGAAACGGTCTAGCTCAGGACTCAGTGTGGTATTGAAATTTCCCCTCATTATGATATCACCCTTCACAAAGTGTGAGAGTCTGGGTATTAAGTTCTGTTAAATATTTAATTATCCTCATTAGGGCCATATATGGAGATGATTGCCATAGGATCTTTCATGTGGCACCCTGAATCCCTATTTGGTAGCCCTCCCATTCGAATTAAAGTTCTTAATACATTTAGAGAGGTTGTTGTGTATGAGGATAGCTACCCCCCGCACTTTGCACTTGTATGAAGAGTGAAATTGTACTGGGTACAAATATGATCGTAGGTGTTTAGTATCTACTCTGGTGAGATGGGTTTTCTGTAAAGGTGCCACATCTACCTCTTCCCATCGAAGCCAGAGTGTTAAGGCATGATGCTTGACTGGGTGGTTCAAGCCCTGTACATTAAGCAACACTACCTTCAAGCACAACATGGTATGCTGTTTGTGTGACTTCCATGGTATATTGGATGAGTACAGTATGACATGTGACAGCAACATAATCACCTGTTATGCACTCTTTGTGAATTGTTGGGGACTGGGGATAGTTGGGGTGTCCTAGGGGGCAAACACACAAATTCATCCGGGTAGTTATGATGAGGGTTGAAGTCCAATATTGAAGCAGGAACTGTTGAGGCATCATGCATTTATAAAACTATAGGGATTTAAAAGAACAAGTAATACCAAGGGAAGGCTCCTAGGTCGAATATAGGAGCCCGCTACTTTCACATATCAGCAGGGGTGGGTGGAGTTCACGCAGTCCCACAACGCGGAATTCCGCAGAGTAAAAAAAAAAACTCTGCTGCGCTACGCGGAGTTCCATGTTCAGACGGAGTTTGCCGTTGGGAACACAGAGTGCATCTGCGTGCTCCAAAATCGTGCGGGAATGGCACTACACGGTCCTGAAGGGTGCTTGCATTCTAAATCACTTGTGAACAGCACAACGCGGTCCGCATGGCCATGGCCATCTTGTTTTTCTGCTCTCTGTTATTGTGCTGGGACTAATTTGTGATCTGTTGTAAATCTTTGTCATCCTCCTCCCTTATTACTTTTCTACCCCTAATTTTTACTTTTTACAATAGTGTGCGTCTTTGTGTTTGTGTATTTTACGTTTTTGTTTACATTTTTGCATGTTTTTTGTGACTTTTTGACTTTGTTTATTTCCCCTTCTTTCTTTCCTTCTTCCTTTCTTCTTTACTTTCCCTTTCTTTCCCTTCTTAGTTTATTTACCCACCCAGAGCCATCGCAGAGGGGCGTCTTCCATGAGGGTGGCACAGTCGCCCAGGTGTGCAGCCCTGGGCAATCTCTGGAGTGGAGGAGGTGGCAGCACTAGCTTTTTTTGTGTAGCGCCACCTCCTCTCTATGCTTGCAGCAGGCGGCAGGCCCTGTAGTGGCTACCCCCTGCTGGAGCATCAGTGGCACTGGGGGACGGTGTGCCAGTGCGTGCAGCACTCCAGCCATGTTCGGCGCACTGCCCAGCACCTGACACACTGAAGGGCGGATATTCTTGACCGGAAACTGGACCTGCTCGACCTGCTAGGCGTCGAGATTCCGGGGCTTGGTCAGTATTAATTATTTGCTGAGTTTTTGTTCTACAATGCTAAAAAAAAAATCTGAATAGCATGCTGCTCACACTCAGAGGTTAGCTATGTTTAGTAAAGTTTACGCTGGTATATTATTGTGTGATCCAGTTTCTAGTTTCTGCTAGGCAGGTGCCGCTACCTAGTAGCATTCATCAGGTACTCGCTTTGGCTGATTAATTAGGAATCCATTGCAGACTGTTTCTTCTGTCACTATAGTGAATCACTGAGTAGCGCGTTCTCTCTTGACTTGTTTATGTACAGTTCCAGGTTATTTAATTGAAATCACAGTGATGATGTGAAGTATGCATCTATGCATTGCAAAAAAGGGAGACTGAGTTGGCTCATCAAGGGATACGGGAATAGAACAAAATCGAAGATCGTTAACTGCAACACATTAATTCCAAATGTAGTTTTTGTTAAGTAGATTTGGAATATGGATTTAATGACAGTCGATAGACTTGAGTCGAAAGAAACTAGTAGTACTATAGGAGATCTGTTTTAGCAACTGCGTTTGCTTTTCATAAAACATTTTGTGGAGATAATAAACAGAATCACTAATCTATGTTTATTTATCTTCTTAATGTCTTTCATCAGCACCCAAGGGGAAGAAGAGGGACGATTCCGAGAGTCAGCTGGTCAGCTGACACCAACCACCAGCACCGCTGCCGAGGGCTCTGCAGATCCCAGAAAGTCCTTATATGATTGTTGTGGACTTCTTAGGGTAGAACTGTAGAATCTTAAGGTATTTTGTCTCTTGGAACTATCTATCGTGATTTGTGAAGATTCAGATAGCAGGCCCAATTAAGCTAGTATTTTAAATTAAAACAAATCACCATGTATGTTTGTTCAGCAGGCTTTCCTTTTCCTGCTTATGCCTAGCTGACACAGTTCAGTTCATGATACAGTGGCCATGGTCATCATGGACCACCGCCCCCCAGTGTAGTGTGCTGCAGACCCGTTCATTTATAGTTACAGTACACCACAGGTTTCCAATGACAGTGCAGCAAGGCTAGAAAAAAAATATGAGGACCCACACACATTGCATTTGCCAACCAACACCATAGGTTTTTTATTGAGCGTTATTCCACGCCTGGCTTGTCTAACTTTGTAAACCAACCAATCAAATGCCCAGAGTGATATTTGGAAGATACATGCTAACTGAGCTGTAATGCTACATTGCTGTTGTATTTGGGGTTGCGTATCTGGGATCTAAATTATTTGTAATGTTTATATTCTTACCATATAAAACAGCAGTGATGCCAGCTCCAGTGATGCTGCAGAAGTAGACGGCGATGGCTCAGTTGCAGGGGGAGAAGCGGCAGCAGGGACGTGCACTGGTAAGTCACATATTTCTTGCAAATGCTATGCTCACTAGCTATTGCCATGGCGTCGCTCAGCGTCATCATCAAAAATGACTGTGGTGAACCTTCCCCCCCACAGCTTTACCAGCCACAGCGGTTGTTAAGTTATTATGGACTCTTCTATCTACAATGCAGCAAAATCTCACATAATGAGCTTTGATGGCTTGAGGGAGACATGAAAGAACGGCAGGTAACTTAAAAGGTAACTTAAAATAAAGGAAATGGTATATGAGTGAAAGGGAGGGTGGGCCATTTTTGGCATGTGCCACATTTATTCATGCGATACCCATGGAAAGTGATTCCAGAACATATATCATGGTTTCTCATAACAGATTAATTTACACTTGTTCAGATTGTTCCCTTGTGAATTGAACCTTGACTGAATAAGCCACAGACGATAAATCGATGATCAGTGTAGTGGCCCCTCTATTATATATGAATTATATATAGTTCAAAATAGTTTGGCATATGAGATACACAGTGACGAATGTGCCAATTAAAATCTATATAATCTGTTCCTTTACCTGTAGTGCAGTCCGTTAGATTCGTTTTCCTCAACGTGTACTTACGGCAGACAGGATAATATATTATATCCGCATTTCATACATGAGGTGTGTGATTGCCATAGTATCTTATTTATTATTCATCAGCCTCTTTGGACACAGGGTAGAAAGAGAAATGCATTTGGCGAAGAGCAGGGCCATTGGAATTAGATAATTGCCAACTACAGCTGCAGTCAGTAGCAAACTAGTAGAGGCGCTGGCTAACAATGAGCATGGCTTCATTATTTTAGCACCACACAAAACTTGTTCTCCATAATAGTGCACAATGACATATTCATCAATGAGAAGTAATTTATTTTTCAACTCAAAGTGTCTGACTCTGTTTATAGTTGCTTGAAAAGCCTTTAGAAGAAACAAATAATCCAATCCCTGTTTTTTTTAATCCTGTGATGTTATTCTCTGCCAGTCTGCATGTTACTTTTCTGCCACACAGTCACTGTTTTTTTTTATGTTTGGCAACATGTGTGGGTAAATGAAAACATAAAATTGGCCTTGTTATTCTTCTAATCATAATTATCATATCAAATAAATGTCAATGACCCTAGGGGACCAGCAATGTACTGCTACTGTGCCACGCTGTTTTTTAAAAACAATTGTTTCCACAGAGCATTATTTACAATTTGTCATTTTTGTTTTTCTCAATATAGCTGCTCCTGCTGGTCCAGTTGGACCACCCGACAGGCAGGAGAGAGCGGCCCGTTTGTGGTGACAGGGCTGGAGTGCATCCAGCGGCTGGTGGTCCTGGAAGAGGAGGACAAGAGAATAAATGCACAGCTCCCGGGCCACAGTGCAGCTGGTCCCCCTCAGCCTCCATGCCATCCCATCGCCGGAGCAGCCGGCAGCCAACTACTGCCACCCCCCACCAGAATGACAACAGGCCATTGCTGCGTCGCATCCTGCAGTGGGTGGACACTATCGAGGGGCAGCTCACCTCGATGGAGCAGAGCATGGACCAGCTCCGTACTGACGTCCATAATGCCCTCTTCTAACCCTTTTTAAATATTTAGTTTTGGTGGAAGGGATTTGTTGTTTTTTAGGGCTAGGTGGAGAGGGTGGGTAGGGAGTTGGGAGTGGGACTTAAGAGACTTTCTTGACAATTTTGAGTTTTAGGGCTTGGGTCAGTTTTGTTTGGGAGAGGGATGGGCATGTTGTTTGGGTGGAGAGGGTTTTTTCTGCTTTGTTAATAAAGGGGGAAACTATTTTTTATAATCTAAATTTATGCCTGAAGTAGTTTATTTTACTTTTACTTTGCACTGCTGCCTTCAAGTAGTTTTACACAGTCTGTTTATGTGCTTGTAACTTCAGACTAGAGATAATGTAGCTCTTAGTTATAGAATCTAGGTTTATACTTCTCTAACTATCTTGACCATTATGGGTAATGCTGACATGATGAGATTACCTAGGCTATATTGTGTCGAGGGTCTAAACTATCCAGATAAAAAACAGTAGCAGTTAATTTATTTCTTACTGAGTTAAATTACATCCATACTAGTTATCTTAACTGAATAAACATGCAGCAATAACAGGGGAGGCATGACAACTTCACAAGCGAGGTCCCACTTCCAGTTCCACCCAGGTGAGCTCAAACTGCAGGATTGTTCTGAATGATTGATTGATGATTTTCCATTGCAGGCAAATAAGTGGGTTATATATATTATCAAAGATTTACAAACAATTGACACCACCTGAGTACTACGTGATGATAATAACACCATGAGAATGCCTGATTGTGTTAAAAGAAAAACTAGCAATACTAGTAAGTTTTGGCTAATGTGGAGCTAGCAGTATTATTTGTGAAATCCACAAGTAATCAAAAATGGACTCAAAGTCTGATTTCAACAAGTTTAGATTAGGCTTTTATGGTTAGGCAACACAAGGCCTTAATGATGAACGCTGACGACTGATGTTCTTCATTCTATATCTAAAAAACGATGGATCATTTTTAATGCGCGGGTTGGTAATGGTCTAGTGTGGGCTACTGCTTCAAAGATTGTACAGTAAGTTGGTGTTGCTTTCACCACATCCACCCCAACAAGTGTGTGATCCATTGATGGTGTAATTTAAGCCACAGCTCAATAAATCATACAGTTCAGGTAAGAGGGTTTGATGAATGGATGGTTAATGGGATTTGGGGAAAGGTTTGACAAAGACAAACACTACAACACAAGGCCAACATTCATCTGGGTAATAAGCAGCAGCACAACATTCGCAATCATTCTGTTGCTAGAAGGAAACAAAGGAATAAGTATGACAGAGTACAGATACATGCATTGCAAACAGTCCTTCTGCCCTCGAGACCCAATTTACGATATATCTAAATGTTCTGTTTTCTAGGTTAGGGAGTAAACCCACCCACCCACTTCTCTTAGTTAATATGATTGTTAAAAGAAAAATGATACCGTATTACAAAATTGGGTGGGGCATGTGCATTCTAATCAGGAATGTCCACTCTTTGTGGCCTCTCTGCACTGGTCTGGTAGGTAAGCAGGGGTGTTGTTAAGCTCAGCTAGCCTTCACCTTTCGTTCGTGAAGGAGACTAGAAGAAGACCTGCAGATTGTAAAAGAGAAACTGTATTTTAGAGACAAGGAGAAGGAAAGAAGGAAGGTAAGCTTCATGAGGAGTGTATCAAGATAAGACGACTCAGAGGCAGAGTGGGGGGCTCAGAGATTCACTTTTGCCACAAGTCGAACACACACACACATATACCGAGCAGCATTTCACAAAACACACCTCTCTCTATTTCAAATAGCTGAGTAGTACTAGGCCTCAGACTCTTGGTTTGAACTGAAGTTGATACTCGATAACATCTTGCTTCTTGCTGTTGATGAAATAGTCATGCAGCTCCCAGTCCCACCCTGAGTTCTTCCATGATACTCCTCCAGTCCTGAGTGACTCTGAGTACCCCGTACTAGTCCAGTCATCATCACCATGAATCACGAGGACCCGAGCAAGATAGACATGGAGTGCAGTGCACTGCTATTGAAGACCAAGTAGAGAATGTAACAGAATTGCAGTATTTTGCATAGGTTTTTGTTTGATAACTAACGTGACTGTTCTGGTGTCTAAAGAACCAGAAAAACAGGAAAACACCCCTGCAATTAATTAAATCTGGCTAAGTGTGAAAGGGCAGATCATCACCTACAGGAAAAAATAATTAGGCGCCCACCACTCAAGCCCCAAACAATGCAAAACAATAATCATCTCAAGAAATTTCCCATATTAAAGTTTAACATACACCCTCCCTGAGTGTCTGTCACCACATGAATCATCAAACAACATAAATCATCACTCACGCAATCAGTCACTCACTGTTGCAATAGTTAAAGCTACCTCATCCACTCTAAGGCAAGTACGGGTAGTTCAGGTATTGGGTATTCAATCATCTTAGATGCAGGCAATACATTGAAATTTGGTATTGGCAGGCAGTTCTGTACATAATAAATTATTTTATCGGGCAGCTGTTCTAGTACTAAGTGATGCAAAAAGGGATAGGCATTAGGCAATAGGCATGCGATGGGAGGCAGGCATTGTCCCCAATGTCATGAAGGAATTGTGGAGGCTTATTCAATGCACACTGGTCCAACTGCAATCCGGCAATATATATGTCACTAATAAAAATAAATGTGGGGCAGCATAAAGCTGACACAAAAATAATAATGTTCCTCTAGCTAATTTTTTTTAAATGTTTTTTTGCGAAGAAAGAAATAAGTTCAATAAGAACATTTTAAATTTTCTAAGGGGGTACTGGCATACTTAGTCCGGGAAGTAGATTTCGTCCTCAAACTCAGGTGGTTCACCCAGAAGTTGGTCAGCTAAAACATTTTATTCAAATTTGGACCAATCACGCACTTTCTCCTCCTGTCCTGCTGTTTCAGGAATGGTGTAATTGTGTGGTATAAAATGTTGGTTCATTTTGATCATAGTTAATCTCTCCACATTTTGAGGTGATAGACTGGTTCGTCTCAATGTGACGACTGCACCAGCTGCACTGAACACACGTTCAGCAGACACACTGGCGACAGGAAAAGCCAGTTACTTTATTGCCAGCCTGCTGAGCTCTGGCCATTGGCACATCTTCCCATACCAATACATCAATGGATTTTGATCAACATAAACCTCTTTTGGAACATCCTGTGGATGGTCATTGGTACTGCCACTTGCTCTAACTATTTTGCCATCCCCTCATCACTGGACTTGAGCCCTGCCAATTGAAACCAATACAATGCAGAGGTTGGGTCTGGTCCTTCTTTTGCTGTTGTTGCCGGTGTTCTGGTTGATGGTGTTGTAGGCTGCTGTGAAACAAGAATGCCCTCTCTGGAAGTTGAAGGCAGCACCCTAGAACTGCGGGGTAGGACTGAAGTTTCAGCCATTCTACTTCTAAGTCTCCGGCTTGTTCTACAATCCACCTCTTGTATTTTAAAACATCCCCTTCAGAAAAAGGGATGAAAGTGGGCAGAATTGATTTGTACCATGGATCGAGTAGTGTGGCACATATGTACTCTTTGGACTCAATGATGTCATGTTGTAGGGTTATATTCGAAGGCAAGCGCAGGACTAAGCTCTCAACCAAGGCATGTGCTTCTGTGTTTACATTCACACCTGCAAGGGCGAACCTTTCAGATGCCTTCTTTACCTGGTCTTGCAGGAGATGCAGCAACAAGATAGCTTGGCCCATCGTACTGTCCTACTTGCTAACTTCCCATGTGAAAACCTCAAAAGGGAGTAGCATCTGTGTCAGGCATTTGACTAAGCCCCATTTGTCCGCATCCGTGGTCATAGCTTTCCCAACAGCATCCCCTCCTCTTTGAATGACATAGTCATTGATCTGTATCTGCTCAAAGAGATGTTGCAGCATGTAAAAGGTGGAATTCCAACATGTTGGCACCTCCTGTATCAGGGCTTTAACTGGTGCTCTAGTATTGCACTGAACAATCCACAGCTGCTTCTGGGATTTAAGCGAATGGATGAAATTGGTGCAGATTCTTCTGCAGGTGGTCAGTATGTTGCTGACTATGTCTTCCTTTTTGAGGAAGTCTTGCACTACCAGGTTGATTCAATGGGCCAAACACAGGACCCTGAAATAGCCTCCGTCAGACATGGCCTTGACTATGTTACTGCCATTATCCGTGGCAACAAATCCAATTCTAAGGCCTCTGGGTCGCAGCCATTCATACTCCTTGCTGTTAAATTCCTCCTAGATGGTTACAGCTGTATGTGATTTCTCCATGGTGAACATGGCAACTGTTGCATGCCGCCAAACACTCTTAAAACTTTCTTCAGGGCCAAAACCTAAAGATATCTTTTACTTTACCCCTGCAAAAGAGATCCAGTGTGCAGTGATACACATGTAATCAGTCACCTGACAAATGGTCCACATGTCTGTCAGCAGGTGGATGGTGTGAACAACACTTTTCTGCAAAGCGTGTAAAACTAACTGCAGCACATTGTGATGCAGCACTGGAACAGCCACTCTGGCAAAATAAGTCCTACTTGGTACCTTCCATTTTGGGCAGATGGCTGCCACGAATTCTAAAAATCCCACTCCTACCACAAATGAAAAGGGAGGAGGTCCAACGCTAACATTTTTGACAGCTTCCTTTGTACAAACGTGCAGTTGGGTAGTTTCGCTCGTGGGGCCCCTCATGCTCGTAATAGTAGCCTGGATTTTCTTCTTTTCTTGAGGCACTGACACAGGTGTCTTTTGAGAATTGATGCTCGTGGTAGACTCAATGTGGTGGTGGGGCAGTCACTGTATGCCACAATGTCTCCATCATCTCACTCTGAGTCTTCTTGTGCCATTGTGAAGTCACTGAGGTGGGTGATTCTGCTGGTGCACTGCTGGGAACAGGGCTGCTTTGTGTGAAGATGTCACCCTCTTCTTCCTTATCATCACCTTCCGCCGTGATTGGACTTGGAGCTAATGGTCCCCGGCTCTCTCCACCACCACAACTACGTTCAGCAATTTCTTTAAGGTGCTCCTCCCCCTTGATTGTGTGGTGTTTTTTCATATGGGCTGTCTGGCCTCCAGTACTATAATGTGTACCAGGCATACCTCGAAGAACATTTGTGTGGCAAATGGTGCATACTGTAATGTGCTCCTGCTCTTTGCTAACTGTAAAAAAGTCCCAAACTGGGGAGCAGTACTTTTTTACCGGGCCACTGCCAATGCCTGAAGACGAGCTGGGGGTAGGTGGGCATATCGTCGAATGCCTCTCTGCTTCTCCTGAGGCAGGAGATGGTGCAGGTCTCAGCTTGGGCTTTGCAAATATGGGAGCTGGTGGCGGTGCTACCTGTGCACATCCCTCGGAGCTGGTTGAATAGCAATGTCAGATTCCTCGGTGTCACCTTCTACCATGACTACCTCATCATCGCCATCCTCCTCTTCATCCCCTTCCATAAGTCTAAGTCTTTCTTTTCTTTTCCCTTGCCTCTCCTGTTGTCTCCTGGTCTCTGTCGGGATCTACTCCATGTCCCTATCATCATCATCAGAAGTGGTGCTTGGAGAAGATGGTGGAAAAGTACCCTTCTTTTTCCTTGCGGGAGATCTGGGAGCCAATGATTCTAAAAGAGGAGGTTCTTGCTCGGAAGTAAGCTCAACCTCCTGTTCTGCTCCAACATCAGACAAATCCATTGCTGGCTGCGGCTGCTGTCCACTTTGCTGTGTACTACTTTGCAAAAGGGATAAATCCTGTTCAACATCGCTACTTGTCGGCATCAATATGATTGCACTGACTGCTTCACTAACAGACATGGTCCTGGGTTTAGGTTGGGGAGGTGGTACTGTTGATGCAGGAGTGCTGCTCTCAGTTTGCTATCATGGAGGCCGGTGTGGCAGGCACAACTTTCCAGAAAAAGGTTGCGGTCAGCATGCCAGTGGTGGAAATTTGCTTTTTCTGCTCCCCACTAGCCTCTTTCTTGGCAGCACATTTATTTGGGGCCATCTTGAAGCTGTCAGTTGGCAGTGGCACTTAGCTTCACAACAAGCTGAAGAGATGACCGTGTTGCATAGTCAATCACGCGTCACGTCCTGCAGGGGCCTTCTGTCTGGGAGTACTGCGGGTGAAGTCTCTTATCTTGTGAACCTAAGCAAATAAGCAAGAAAAACATCAGTGAAACGTGGCATTGTTGCAGTTCAAGTAGTAGAACAAACAAACAATATCACTTAGTGTGGTTACTTAAGTTATTATAATTAACAATAGTATACAGTGTTCATTCGTAAAACAGGAAACTACACCAACATAAACTTTCATGGTGACTGTACTAGGCCTGGGCAGAAAACTATGCTACGCTCGCGTAGTTTGCGTAGTTTGCGCAACTACGCGCTACGCGAATTGCACGTAGCACAGTGCAAAAACGTGTAGCGTAGCGGGTATTTTTTGCTTGGTCGTGGTCCTCAACGTCAAGTTGGCGACCGTGAGCGAGCAAAATGACATCCCGGCGAGACTTTTTCCTCGTTCGCGATCAGCAACATCAAGTTGCCGATCGTGAGCGTGGAAAATAAACCTCCCGGCGAGATTCTCAACGCGGGGAGGTCAGGTTTCTCATTGCGAGTGGTCGCGTATGCTCGCGACCGCTCGCGATGAGAAACTACCAGTCCGCGTTGAGAAAACTGCCGCTCGAGTACAAATCTACTCGAGCGGCAGAAAACGACCGCTTGCACTGTGCAAGATGCCGTTTGCAATGATTGCACAGTGCGGACAAGCATCCGGCACTGTGCAATCATTGCGAACAGCTTTTCCTACCGCACTACGCAGTTCGCGTAGTGCTATGCGTAGCTCGCGCAGTGCGAAGTGCGCTTCGCGTAGCTACGCGTAGCACTACTACGCGAACTACACCCAGGGTTAGACTGTACACTCAGAAAAGATTAGAATGAGCAATATCAACAAAACAATATAGCTGTAACTGTTTGCTTTATATTCAATGGGAACGTGGGAAGTGGCACGCAGGGAGGTGCAGATTACAAACATATTGACAATCCAATAATCCTTACACAATGATTGATATTGTGCACCTATAGCAGACATGGGGTTGATTCATTATTGCCATGTTATGAAAATGGTAAAAAAAGATCTAAAAAAAAAATTAAATAAAAAAATTAACAAATAATAAAAAAAAAATTTAAAAAAAAAAAATTGAAAAAAAAAAAATTAAAACAATAAGTGACATTATCCTCAAGCATATAATTCGTTTTTAATTTATTAAGCTGCTATATAAATTGCTCAACCATCCATGCAAGCATATGGCAAAGGGCCACACTGGGTGGACACGCAAAATAGCTACCTGCCATTGCCACATGGTCATCAACAACAACAACACAGAGCAAATAGGCATTGGGAATGGGAACAAAGAGAAGAAGACATGCAGGTCTACGGGGTAAGCACACTGGCCGGCTACACAAAATGACCACCAGCCACATGGTCACAACAACAAAAAACAGCAAGGGGGCATGGCCGCAAACAAAGAAGAAATGGAGGCCTATGGGGAAAGCACACTGGCCTCACTAGGTCGCTTTAACTGGCCTGGTATCCAAGTAAGCACTTATTGCTTCTAAGTGCAATTGCGTGATACGTGGCATTATTGCAGTTCAAGTAGTAGAATAAACAAACAATATCATTTAGTGTGGTTACTTAAGTTATTATAATGAACAATAGTATACAGTGTTTATTCGTAAAACTGAAAACTACACCAACATAAACTTTCATTATGACTGTACGCTCAAGAAGGATTAGAAAGAGCAACATCAACTAATTCAGGAATTCCACTTTCGTCCGTGGAGCGCTCGAATTCCGTAAATTCTGCAAGATGAGCAGAGTTTACCGCCCAGGGTTACATATCAGATCTCACTGTGACATTCAGTCCTATGCAGCAAAACCAGTTAGCGTTTGTGACTTTTGGGGTAACTTGTTATGGTTGTCCTACTAGTGGATGCCGCCTATGTTCAATTGTCATCTCCCAATGTAGATGGGCGATGTTCATGATCCTCTCGGCGGAGTTGTCGGTGGGCAGTCATCTAGGCTCTTAACCTTGTCGTCATCCAATAGGATCTCACTGGAATGCAGTTTTTTAGAAATTGGGTTTCTGATTGGAAGAGGTATGCATTCTGTCCAAGCAGGAACCACAGTCCTACTCAGGGTAAGTCACAAACACACCCTAAATTAATATGGGTTCACCCTCTGATTGCTTGCACAGATCAGTCAGGCTTAACTTACGAGGCAATGTGTAAAAGTATTTGTGGACCACTTCAAACAGTAACACAGTGAAAACATCACAAAAAGACTCCACACCAGGTTACAAAAATAAAACAAAACCAAAATGACAAAAATCCAATAAGTAGAACTTGAGATATGAATTTTTAAATAATAAACTGTAAAATTGCTCTTAGAAGCAATAAGTGCTTACTTGGGATACCAGGTTGCGCCAGAGAGGGACAAAGTAAAAAGTTCAGCCCGACCATGATAGAGTGCAGGCCAGTTACAAGGACCCACTGAGGCCTGCTGAACAAAAGTACCTTAATCCTGGTTGTGTCAACCAAGATGTGTAGTGCAGTCAAGCAATGCATTGGTGTCGATTCCACAGCAGAGGTGATGCGTTGATTTTTCCCACGCAGTAAGGGTGATGCATCGATTCTCTCAAGGCATCACTGGTGATGCGTTGCTTCCAAAGGCGATGACCTGGCTTTGAGATGCGGCGGTTCGAAAGACAATGTGCTGGGTTTCTCCACGCAGTAGAGGTGATGCATCAATTTTCTCCACGCAGTAGTGGTGATGCATTGGTTCCAAAGCAGCGGCCTTGAGGGCAATGTAGCTCTGAGGGCAATGTACTGGTTCCAAGGGCGATGCACCTGTTCCTGCGACAGTGGTGATACATTACTTCCGCTCGCGCAGCAGAGGATTCAATGGTTCTGAGGGAGCAAACACCTCAGGTCTACTTCCAAGGGTCCAGGATTGGGATGGCAGCCATTTGGCAGGGCAGACACACAGATTGTAGAGCCCAGGTGAAGGAGCAGGATGGTTGGGAGTGTTATATTTCTCTGAGACTTCAGATCAGGCTGCAAACCAGCAATCCTTTGGAGTCTCTCTGGGTTTAAATGATGCAGGTCCAGTCCTTCTCACCCTGGCAGGGAGAGCAGCTGGTCAGCACAGTAAGGCAAGAGTCCAGCAAACAGCAGTCCAGAAGAGTGGCAGTCCGTCCAAGCACAGGAGTTCTTCTTCCTGGCAGAGTGGTCACAGGTCCAGAAGTGTACTGAAGTAGTAGGGTCTGAGGCTCAGTTCTTTTACCCAGTGGTCCCTTTGTAGAGGGGGAGTATTCAAAGGGGAGCTTTGAAATGTACAGAAGTCCCCCATTCCTGCCCTGGCTCCAGACTCACTACAGGGGGATATGCATCCCTTTGTGTGTGGACAGGACACAAGAACACCCTCCGACTGACAATACACACTCTGAGGACCCTACAATGACCATGGAACACCTCCACTTCCAGCTCCAGACCAACCCCTACACCACCCTCCACAGCACCCTCATCTACAGGCCCCCCGGCCCCCACCTGCTCTCACCGATGCCAATGTAGACCTCATGGCACCCCAGGCTCTCGCATCCACCGATTACATCCTACTCAGAGACCTCAACTTCCACGTGGACATCCCCAGCGACCAGAACACTGCCTCCCTACTGAAGAACCTCACCAACATTGGACTCAACAGCTAGTCTCTGCATCAACCCACACAGCCTGACACACGCTCGAACCCATCTTCTCTGCCAGTGGGAACATCAGCTACATCCACACCACCAAACTCCACTGGACCAACCACCACTGTGTACATCTCGCCTTCGCCACACCCACTGTTTCACCACTGTCTTCACCCCCCCACCGCAGCTGGATCAAGGCCACCAAAATACTTCTCGTCGACTCCCTCAGTACAACCACTCCACCAACACCACAGAACGCAAACTCCACCGATGGATCTTCAGCTGCACTGACATTTTGGCACCCCTCAACAAAAGACCAGGAAACCAACATGCCAAGAAAGCCAGCTAATCTACTCTTGCCCTCCACAAATCCAGTCGCACCTGCAGATGACTCAAGAAGAGATGGAGAAACAATAAAACCCCGGAAACCCATGCTACCGTCAAATCTGCCGTCAACGCACACCATCTCCTCCTCAAAACCACAACAAAAACAGCCCTCCAAGACAGAATCAATGGCATTGCACCTAACAGCAAAGAACTCTCCGCCATTGTCAAGGATTTGGCTAGGCCCAACAGTGAGACCACAGATGTCCCTCCCTCCCAAGACCTCTGCAACAAACTCTGCACCTTCTTCCACCAAGAGATCAGGCAGATATACAACAGCTTTGACACCCTAGACCCTGCCACTTTGCCCGCCACCACCGCACGCAAATACGCCGCACCACAACAGACCGTGCTCTGCTGGACCCTGCTCACAACACACTCAAGACCACGAAGAGCATCCACTAATGAGCCCCGTCGGATCCCTGGCCGTACCACTTCTTCCACAGAGCAGCCACTGCCATCGCCTCCTGCCTGCCACACCATCAACTACTCCATTGAAACCGCCACCTTTCCCGACGACTGGAAACATGCTGAGATCAACCCTGAAAAAGCTGTCCTCAGAACCGACCAACCTCAAGAACTTCAGACCCATCTTCCTCCTCCACTACCCAGCCAAGTCATCAAAAAGGCCATTAATGCCCAACTCTCTGTGTTCTGGACCATGGTGGTCCCGCAAAGCATATTGTGGCATCTGGACCACCGCTCCACCTCCAGGGACCGCGGTTCCCATGGCATTGCGATCACCCAAGTCATAATGGAACGGTCGTACCGTTGGTGTGGTAGAGGCTGGACAGCCACCTCTGCGCCACCACGAGTCTGGAGGTCCTTAGACCACCAGACTCGTAATTAGGCCCTTAGTGTCAGGAACAGGAGGTGGAGTATCTACACAGCTGGTCTCTCTCAGTCACAACTGGCAACATTCCAAAGCTTCAGAGGTGGGGCACACCACTAACATAGAACTCATGACAGTGGATGATAATGGTTTGCCCAATCTCCCAGTCACAACTGGCAACATTCCAAAGCTTCGGAGGTGGGGCAAATCATTAATATAGAACTCATGATAGTGGATGATAATGGTTTCCCCCATCCCTCAGTCACAACTAGCAACATTCCAAAGCTTCAGAGCAGGTGGGGCAAACCATTAGCATAGAACACGAACGCCTGGGGGAGTAAGGAGTGAGGAAGAAAGAAGGGTCAGACAGGGCTAGGTGGGAAAGACAAGGAAGAAGTGGCATAACAAGAATTCAGCTCATCCATTGAAAACAGTTGCCAGCGTTCCATGAGTCATTGCAGAATTTTGCAATGCAATGAGGAGACAGATGATTATTCAGAGCAGAATATAAACCTTTGTGTGAATGGTGTACAATTTACATAAGATTAGAGTGCACTTGTTCATTCTACCTTGCCATTTACTTGAATAAACCCCTAATATGATTATTTTAATGCAAGCAAATGTGTTTTATTTTAGTTTGAGAAACAATTGCTGGATATATGTGAAATGTTTTAACTATATCTAAATCTCTTAATAGAGAGGTCTGCAGATATCAGTTTTCTCATATTTTGTACTTCAGATTTACAAGAGCTGCCCGATTGTGACAGAAGACGTACACATTTTTGTTTGACTCACCACTGATCCTCCTCTCAGCAGAAGTGTCAAAGCTATAATAACCTCCACCTATATAAAGGTCATGTTACAAATCTACTTAAGGACCTGTCTTGAATGTTTACAATCCCAGAAACACTATGGGGCCGATTCCGATTCGGGCCGGAAAACATACCGACCGACTCGGTCCGGGAATAAAGTCCGACCGACACGTACCGGCGCTGCCCGACCTGGGTAGTACGATGAAATGCATGTGAAACACGACCGACTCGTACGGAACACAAGCCGAACGACCGAACAGGACGGAAACAAGCTATCCGGCCGGAAAACCACGCGAATCGAACCGACCGACACGCACCAGGAAGGAACCCGAACGAAACGTACACGTGAACTCTGAGCCGCGTAGTACGATGCAATGCGTGGAAAACCAGACCGAGTCGCACGGAGACCAAGCCGCACGACCGACACGCATACAAAACCCAGCCGAAGCAACCCAATACACCGCGACCGACGCGTACGCCGCACAATAAACATAGCAGAAACACAGCGTGAACGACTCGGAGAAGCTGGCACGAGACAACTGCAGCGTCCTACTCGGTCAGAAGAACGTCTCCTACATGCACAAAAAAACCAAATGGAAAAATACAAAAAAAAGGGCCAAACAAGCAATGACAAAGTCAATAAATACAGGGGGAAAAAACAGGGAACAAGGACACACCCCCAACTCCACCTATATAAAGGCCACAAATCCCTACCATGATCCTTTGCAAATTCCACTGACCTGCCAGCACAGAACACCATCACACAGCAACCACAGACACACTCACAGCTCATCCATCACACAAGCCACACACCATTAGCACCTCAACAAATAGCACCCTCACATACACCCAGCAAAACCTACACACACACACCCTCACTTGCACACACACACACATCAATCACCACCACCACCCATCACCATGCCCCCAAAGAAGAACCATAAGTTCCTAGACAGTGAATTGGAAGTCCTGGTAGATGAGATCCTCAGGGTAGAGCCACACTTGTTTGGCACATTGGTCCAACAGACCCCCATGTCGCAGAAAACCAAGATGTGGGAGAGGATCGTCGACAGGGTCAACGCACAATCACCATGTTTGCGCACAAAGGAAGACATCCAGAACAGGTGGTATGATGTGCGCAGGAGGGTCAGGGACCTACTAAAGAAGGATTACATCGTGAGCCAGCGCACCGGCAGTGGCCCTCCTGCCAAACCACTATACCTCAGGCCCTGGGAGGAGAAGGTGCGGGCCATCCTACCACCAGTGAGCGTATATGGACTAACAAACATCCCAGAGCCTGGTGAGTACACAACTAATATACACAATATTGTGTGGCAACACACACACATCACTGTCAAGGGGATAGTCAAACCATGCACCCTTAGCAAATCCACAGCAACCAGAAGATAATCATACCAAGATGACTATGTTAGTCAGAGAAACACAATACCTGCCATCTCATAGTGATATGTAACAGTGTCATGACAGGTACAAACATAACAATAAATAGAGCAAGCCAGTGGCACAAATATAACAAACAAACAGTCACATATGTTGCCACCACCAGAACACCACCTCACAGGGAAGCTCACTGAAAGGAAGGAATCCTGGGTATGCTGGCGAAGTCAGTGTAGGCAATAGCATGATGGGAGTTGTAGTCACAGATATTGGTCAGCCTCATAATTGGCCCATCAACACCACTCTCAACCATGCACACATCACAGGGAGTAGAAAAGGACTGACAAGATGGCTGACACTGGATACTGCTGTGGGGAGCACAAGGCCCTGCTGGGAACTGGCCACCAACAAACAACAGGAACACACTGTCAGCCATCTTGCCATTGCTGTCACACTCACACACAGTGAAGTCCACTCAAAAGGAAGGAAGTATGGGCATGCTGGGAAGGGGGTGTAGGCAATAGCATGATGGGAGTTGTAGTCACAGATATTGCTCAGCCTCACAATTGGCCCATCAACACCACTCTGAACCATGCTCACATCACAGGGAGTGGGAAAGGACTGACAAGATGGCGGACACTGGGGACTGCTGTGGGGAGCACAAGGCCCTGCAGGGAACTGTGCACCAACCAACAGCAGGACACCACTGACTGACATCCTGAAAGCCAAATTGCACCCCCTGCAATGGAAGCACGTTCCATGGTGGGATATCTGGCTGGGTGGGAAGGATGACTGACAGCTCTGACCATAGTTACAAGCAGCTCATCCCACATACCCCCTTAACACAAACTCCACACAACTCACCTGGGAGAATGCAATGCCTCACACTGTAATTTAACATCCCACAAAGAACCACCACACTGGGTTATGCTGTGTGAAGCACAGGGACACTTATGTGACTTGTAGCCAAACAAACGCCAGGACAACACTGTCAGCCATCCTGCCAGCACAGGCACACTACCCCACAGGGAAGCAGAGTCAAAAGGAAGGAAGTATGGGCATGCTGGGAAGGGGGTGTAGGCAATAGCATGATGGGAGTGGTAGTCACAGCTCAACATCCCCCACCCACATGGCCCAGCAAGCCAGCACTGAAGCATGCACACTTCACAGGGAGTGAAAAGCCACTTCAAAGATGTCTGACACTGGCCTCAGCTGTGGGGAGCCCAAGGCCATGCTGGAAACTGTGCACCAACAAACAACAGGACCACACTGTCAGCCATCTTGCCATTGCTGTCACACACACACACACAGTGAAGTCCACTCAAAAGGAAGGAAGAATGGGCATGCTGGGAAGGGGGTGTAGGCAATAGTATGATGGGAGTCTTAGTCACAGACATTGGTCACCCTCACAATTGGCCCATCAACACCACTCTGAACCATGCTCACATCACAGGGAGTGGAAAACTACTGACAAGATGGCTGAAACTGTGTACTGTTGTAGGGAGCACAAGGCCCTGCTGGGAACTGGGCACCAACAAACAACAGGACCACACTGGCAGCCATCTTGCCATTGCTGTCACACTCACACACAGTGAACTCCACTCAAAAGGAAGGAAGTATGGGCATGCTGGGAAGGGGGTGTAGGCAATAGTATGATGGGAGTTGTAGTCACAGATATTGCTCACCCTCACAATTGGCCCATCAACACCACTCAGAACCATGCTCACATCACAGGGAGTGGAAAACAACTGACAAGATGGCGGACACTGGTGACTGCTGTGGGGAGGACAAAGCCCTGCTGGGAACTGTGCACCAACCAACAGCAGGACACCACTGACTGACATCCTGAAAGCCAAATTGCACTCCCTGCAATGGAAGCACGTTCCATGGTGGGATATCTGGCTGGGTGGGAAGGATGACTGACAGCTCTGACCATAGTTACAAGCAGCTTCTCCCACACACCCCCTTAACACAAACTCCACACAACTCACCTGGGAGAATGCAATGCCTCAGACTTCAATTTAATATCCCACAAAGAACCACCACACTGGGTTATGCTGTGTGAAGCACAGGGACACTTTTCGGACTTGTAGCCAAACAAATGCCAGGACAACACCATCAGCCATCCTGGCAGTATAGGCACACTACCCCACAGGGAAGAAGAGTCAAAAGGAAGGAACTATGGGCATGCTGGGAAGGGGGTGTAGGCAATAGCATGATGGGAGTTGTAGTCACAGATATTGCTCACCCTCACAATTGGCCCATCAACACCACTCTGAACAATGCTCACATCACAGGGAGTGGAAACCAACTGACAAGATGGCTGACAATGGTGCTCTGTTGTGGGGAGTACCAGGCCCTGCTGGGACCTGGGCACCAACCAACAGCAGGACACCACTGACTGACATCCTGAGAGTCAACCTGAACCCACTGCAAGGGTGGCATGCTTCATGGTGGGATAACTTGGCTGGGTGGAGAAGGAGGGCCGGAAGTCCACCAAATACAACCAATGCTGGCCATGCACACACCTCAACATTCACATTTAAATGCCTCAGGTTTGCAGGACAATGTGCTACACCAATATCAACCTCTTACTGTGACAACTTAGGTCAATGCAATGTACAGGGCCGCATCCAGAGGTACAGTCACAACTGTCAGGTGTGTGAACCATTGATGCCTGTAGAAACATAACATACATTGTGTGTCTCTTCCAAAAACAGGTGATGATGGGGACACAGCAGCAGACGATGAGGAGTCCCAGTCCCAGGCTCCGGGGGACACTGAGCTCACTGGTGTGGAACAGCCTCTGCCCTCCTCGGATGGCGAAGACCTACCTGGCACCTCCGGTGTGAGTCATCATGCAGCACCAGCAGGACCAACATCTGCACCCCCTGCACCCACTCCTCCAACAACTGCCAACACACAGACCACCCCCGCCGACACGGACAGACCAAGGACCACCAATGACAGCAGCACAGGGACCCTGGCCCAATGTCGAGCTACGGACAACGACCCCAGTAACAACCCACAAGGGGGCCCAGGGACACCTGTGCGTGCCACCGCAGGTCCCGCACGTGTCGCCAGGGGTGGTGGGAGGGGTGGTAGACATAGGTCGCTGTTTGCAGAGGGGTCTGGACTGCATGATGACCCACAACTGGTACGCATTGCTGATGCGTACCAGAATAGCACCGGAGAGGTCACCCAGGTAGTGGGGATCCTCAAGGACATTCAACAGCAGCAGGCTGCCCATCATGCCCGCTTGGACTCACACATGTCCCGTGTGGAGACACACATGGCTGGCATGGAGTCCAAGTGGGACACATTGCAAGAACTGACAGCGGTGCATAGGGACATATTGACATGCCTCCGCCAGATTAGCACCAACATGGCCACACCTCCCTGTGTGCCCACAACATTTGGTGCTGCAACACCTGCCACTGCCACAGGGAGGGAGGAGGACTCTGGCGGAGAGTCCCCTGCACTGCAGCAGCTTGCACGTGAGGGTCCCCCCGCAAAGAAGAGGGGTCGTCCGAGGAAGGAAAACTGAGAGGTCGATGGACATGTACATCCCCCAGGAAGCCAACACCTGTTCTGGAAATTCTCCTTTGTGTGCAAACAGTTCACCCTGTCGAATGCAACACAACTCACCCACATGAGATGGGGAGTTCAAGTTGGACCAATGTATCAGATCACTGTTGACTTTACCCTGGACATTTCTGCTACCAAGACTTCCAACTCACCTGGGAACTTTGGATCACAATACCAATGTACAGAACCCACCATCCTGTGCACTAACCTCACACATGTATGTAATAAACTCACCAATACACCATACCTGCCTCTGTTGTGATTCCAACGTTGTTATCGTCACGGAGATGATGATCTGCTAAATGACACCGTGCATGCTAACTGCCACAGCAAGTTCAACACCGTCATGTGACTCATGGTGACGTGACACATATGAGGGAGACACACCACTAGGGCTACACAACACATAGACACCAGGGCCATCGGACTCATCGCCTACACTGATGTTGCCAGGAAATATTGTGGAATGCACAGACACCACACCTATTCAGAGTCTGTGTTAACTAGCCCACAGGTGCAGTAAGCAAATGTCAGTCAGAAGTGTGACCACAGACAACGCACATCCCAAAGTGAAGCACAGGTTTATTACACATTTGCAACATGTTGTTTCCACCACAGATGCAAGGTAATCCCACGTGGCAGTGGCCACACAGCCAACAAGTGTAGAAGAAAGAAAGTCCAGGGGTGTGGGGCACATCACCTGTAGGGAAACGACTGCTTCCACCCTGGAAGTTGAATCATGGTGTCGGGGATCCGAGTTGACCAAACAACTCTGAGAGCGCCCTGTGAAGGACAGACATGACACACAGTCAAAAGCACTAAAGAACAGGACAGAACTTCAATACCCATGCACAATACATGTCACAAGATACCTACACAAAAACAAGTTAGCATGTCAACACTGTTGGGGAGTACAGACTACCTGTAAGGACACATCGCTGCACGCATCCAGTCAAGTAGCACATGGCCACACTCAAACAGCAACAGAGCACCACCAACACATATCATGCAAACTCAAATCATTGACATGACATCTCTGGATACTCACATTCAGCTGAAGAAGCTGGTGATGAGCTGTGTGCGGACATCACCATCATCATCATCATCACTGGCATCGTGGCCCAGGCCAGGATCCTCCACAGGTGGCGGATGTTGGTCATCGTCATCCAGGATGAGAGGCAATTCCTTCCGCACTGCCAGGTTGTGTAGCATGCAGCAGATGATGACAATCTTGCACACCTTTGCTGGGGCATATTGGAGGGCCCCTCCTGTCTTGTCCAGGCAGCGGAAGCGGCTCTTCAGGAGACCAAATGTCCGCTCGATCACTCTCCTGGTCCGACCATGTGCCTCATTGTAGCGCATCTGGGCTGGTGTCACAGGGTTCCTGAGGGGTGTCAGCAACCACGGCATGTTGGGGTATCCGGAGTCACCTACAGACAGACAATTGCACATTAGCTGAGTTGGAAAAGAGTGCGGAACACAACATAGCAGAACACACACAATGGTACAAAGTCAGTACACACCGACAAGCCAGGCACGCTGGTTCCGCATCTGTGACATCATCCTCGGGATGCGACTACTCCTCATCACGAAGGCATCGTGTGCCAAACCAGGGAAACAGGCACACACATGTGAGATGGTCATATCTGCAAGACATACCACCAGAGCATTGATCGAGTGATAATGTTTAAGGTTCCTGTATGCCTGCTCATGTGCCTGTGGTGATACCAAAGCCACATGTGTCCCATCAATGGAGCCAATGACATGTGGCATCCTCCCCAGGGCATAGACGTCACTCTTGACGTCAGTGAGTTGGTGACGTTTACGGAAATAGATGTACTGGTTCAGACATCTCAAAATTGCCTCCAAAATATCGCGTAGCACACGGCTGAACATAGTCTGTGACATCCCACCAGCAGTTGCCACAGTGTGTTGAAAGGTACCGGTGGCAAAGAAGTGTAGGGCTGCCATCACCTTCACCTTGGGGGTCAGCGCTGTAGGGTACGGCCGGCCAGGTTGCAAATGTGGTGCCAGGCGCACTGCCAAATCCTCAATCAGCTGCCTGGTGAAGTGGTACCGTCGGATGCAGTCACGTTCCACCATCGTAGCAAGGTCAGTGAATGGTCTATGGACACCTGGTGCCCTGCAGTGCATAGGTGAGGAAAGGAAGATTGTCAGTCACCCCACATATGTGGCATAGACCAGACTCAATATCACATGATACAACATTACGAGACACAAGTACATGATGTGTGTGCCATTCCGTAGGGACATGTATGGCACCGAAATGGACAACATCTAACATCACAGTTCAACATGTGTCCTCAACAAGTCCCAGGTTGTGCTATGGGATATCATTAGGCTGTGTCACAGTACCCATGTACTGCTGTCACGTTCCAAACACACACCACAGTGACATGTGAGGACAGATGTGCCCCAGGCATCACAGCTCATTGACAGGTAGATTCCCAGGGTACCCTGTATTGCCACATGGACACTGGCATGACATGGTGCATCATGAATACACCACAGCAAAACAACCATGACCCCCACAGGTAGTGCTCCCTGTTGCCTCGGCAGGACAGACATGGACGTCTGTGACACACACACGCACAACATCAAAGGCCATGCACAAACAAAGTGGATGTGGAGACTGTCTCCCATTGTGCACATGGAATCAGAGTCATTGTATACACAACATGCACACAGACTGTGGAGGGTCATCACCATTGTGGCAATGGGTCACCCTGTGACGTACATACCGTCCCACATGGGACTCAGGGGGTATGTGACATGACATACACAACCGTGAAATGTGACCATGCCACATGCTCTGAAATGAACAGTTGCACACCACAGTGGTCATGTGCACAACACACAAAGGAACCTGTCCCCATGAACACGTCACCAGCCTGGGAGTGGCTGCCCCCAAGTGCCACCCCAAAAACCACATGTTGACCCCCATACACAGAAAAGGTAATGCCGCCTTACATGCCTTAAGATACAGTGTGGACAGGATGTGGTGTTGTAGGTGTGCCCCTGAGTCCCTGGCAAGTATATGTTACTGGCATACGTTCACCAGTGACAAGCATGGTGACATATGCGAGAGACCTGTACAGGGAAGTGTTGTACAGCAATGGACCGATCGGTGCGCAGGCACTGGCCATTGTATTTGTCATGTGCGGGTACGCGTTGTACAGCAATGGACCGATCGGTGCGCAGGCACTGGCCATTGTATTTGTCATGTGCGGGTACGCGTTGTACAGCAATGGACCGATCGGTGCGCACGCACTGGCCATTGAATCTGTCATGTGCGGGTACGCGTTGTACCCGGAATACGCGTTGTACAGCAATGGACCGATCGGTGTTCACGCACTGGCCATTGTATTTGTCATGTGCGGGTACGCGTTGTACAGCAATGGACCGATCGGTGTGCACGCACTGGCCATTGAATCTGTCATGTGCGGATACGCGTTGTACAGCAATGGACCGATCGGTGTGCACGCACTGGCCATTGTATTTGTCATGTGCGGGTACGCGTTGTACAGCAATGGACCGATCGGTGTGCACGCACTGGCCATTGAATCTGTCATGTGCAGGTACGAGCTCTACAGCAATGGACCGATCGGTGCGCACACACTGGCCATTGAATCTGTCATCTGCGGGTACGCGTTGTACCCGGAATACGCGTTGTACAGCAATGGACCGATCGGTGTGCACGCACTGGCCATTATATTTGTCATGTGCGGGTACGCGTTGTACAGCAATGGACCGATCAGTGTGCACGCACTGGCCATTGAATCTGTCATGTACGGGTACGCGTTGTACAGCAATGGACCGATCGGTGTGCACCCACTGGCCATTGAATCTGTCATGTGCGGGTACGCGTTGTACAGCAATGGACCGATCGGTGTGCACGCACTGGCCATTGTATTTGTCATGTGCGGGTACGCTTTGTACAGCAATGGACCGATCGGTGTGCACGCACTGGCCATTGAATCTGTCATGTGCAGGTACGCGTTGTACCCGGAATACGCGTTGTACAGCAATGGACCGATCGGTGTGTACGCACTGGCCATTGCATTTGTCATGTGCGGGTACGCGTTGTACAGCAATGGACCGATCGGTGTGCACGCACTGGCCATTGAATCTGTCATGTGCAGGTATGCGTTGTACCCGTAATACGCGTTGTACAGCAATGGACCGATCGGTGTGCACGCACTGGCCATTGTATTTGTCATGTGCGGGTACGCGTTGTACAGCAATGGACCGATCGGTGTGCACGCACTGGCCATTGTATCTGTCATGTGCGGGTACGCGTTGTACAGCAATGGACCGATCGGTGTGCACGCACTGGCCATTGAATCTGTCATGTGCGGGTACGCGTTGTACAGCAATGGACCGATCGGTGCGCACGCATTGGCTATGGCCTGGCATGGCAACGGACGCGTTTTCAAATGTTTAACAAGTCTGATGCTGTGAATTCAGTTGGCCACCCACAACAATGTTGCAAATTCATGGGTTGCATGAAGTTGAACTTTCGAAGGATGCTGTGGGCGTGTGTAAGTGGTGCAATTCCATGGATTGGCCAGATTCAGAAGATGCAAACGACTTGGACCTATCACTTTGGACACATGGGACAGTATCTGCCTCTGCAGCACACATATAATGCTGGCTGTTCCCCTGAGGGCTCACTTGCCTGCACTACATGCTCCAGGACGACATCTGCCACCAACACTGCTGCTGTCTCTGCATCTTCTGGATC
This sequence comes from Calotriton arnoldi, assembly GCA_963921515.1. Taxonomy (NCBI): domain Eukaryota; kingdom Metazoa; phylum Chordata; class Amphibia; order Caudata; family Salamandridae; genus Calotriton; species Calotriton arnoldi. The sequence goes on along the minus strand of CAWUFW010000553.1, from coordinate 3,451,089 downwards.
CTGCAATGGCACGTACTGTGGAGAGAGCCCCAGCCTTCAGCCTTGAGGAGAACCAGGCCCTGCTGGACAGCCTCCTTCCACAGCACAGCAAGCTGTATGGGAAACCAGGGGAGCAGGTGAGTGTGCTGTCCACTGCCTTACTAATTGTGCATGTTGTCTGACTAGCAAGACTTACAGTGTGCACACCACTGGCTAGCATGCTCACTGAGTAGTTCTCCCCCCAAAGTGTGTAGTCACATGCACTGAACAGGTACAGTGCAGTAACAGTGCATTCCAACAAGGTTTACTTCCCATGCAATGATACCATGTAGTAACTGCTGGCAAACTGTTCTTAGGCATCGTTGCACTGCCTGTGAACATCATATGCCCCTGTGATTGAGACATGTATATCCAACTGTGTGATGCACGGATATGTTGCATGTGTAGTAATGGCCTTTTCACTTTGTCATCCTCACAGGTTGATGCCCACCAGAAGCAGGAAATCTGGCTGACCATCGCCCGGGCAGTAAGATCCGTGGGGGTCTACAAGCGCCGGATCCGCAACTGCCAGAAGAGGTGGCAGGACTTTCGGGGCTGGACCCGGAGGATCGCAAGGGTCCAGCTGAAGCTGTCGCCTCCTCGCAGGAGGGGCGGACACCGGACCCTGATCCCCCACAGGCTCCGGATCCTGGCGGTGGTCTTCCCTGACCTGGATGGGCAGCTGAAGGACAGACAGCAGCAAGGAGGGGATGAGTCCATGACTGCACTGTGAACTTTGTCTGACATGCTATGTGCCCTCCTCTGGCCTTGTTAAACTTCCACAGTACATCAGTCTTGTGGTCTAGGACACATGTCCCTCAATTGTGTCATGCCCACTACTCATCTGATACGCAGGTGTGGTCCTTACAATCAGGAAATTGTGTCACTTGGGTACCTTGTCCTTGCATTTTGCTTCGCTCAAGGTGGGGGACTGCATTTCTTCCCGTGACTTTGTGGTGTGCTTCATGGGTGGGTCAATTGCTCACACAATGCCTTAGTCCTGACATGTAATCTGGGTGTAACTTTGATATGTGGTCCACTTGCTGATCTGAATCACCACATGTCCCTGGGGTATTTGGCACACCCCCATGCTGCGGGTGGGAACAATGTTTGGGCCTCAGGAGTATGTATATCAAGTGTGTCACACATGCTTAGCCACCTGCCTACTGTCCAGGGCTCATCCCTCCTTCAAGTGGAGCAGGACAGTCATGCCTACTCCACAATACACTCTGTACTCCCACTCCCGTGTATCAGCTGACATGTTGTGATCAGTGAAATGTTCCCTCAGGTGTCTGCCTCTGTGTCATTGTGCTGTGGCTTCATTGTCAGGACTACTGGGATGTTAATCGGTTAGGGCTCAGCATGCCATCTGAGATGTGACCACGAGAGACGATACTTCTGTGACCTATAGGTGTTTGATCACTTGACTGTGCACACAGGTGTATGCGACTGTGAATTTCAGGCAGCTGTTTTTCATTCACAGCAGACTGTGAGGTGCTCAGGTTCTGAGAGTTGTGTTTCATGTCTCCCATATGTCCAATTGGTATGACGTGGACAGATAAGAGTTCAGATGATGTGGTGTGTGGGGTATGGACATGTGCACTTGTCAGATACATAACTTGCATTCACCATGTCCTAGGATTGTGACACAGTGCAGACTGTTGTTGGCTGGCTGCCATGCCCATGTGACTGGAGACAGTGATGTATGACTTTGCAGGCATGCCTGTGCCATGGCATTCAACTTCCTAAGAGTGATCCTGCAGGGGAGTGACATGTGCAACATGCACCCCATTGTGGCATTCACTATCCGGACATGGGTGCATCATGGTGTCTGGTGCTGGTATGCATCACATGCATTTCTAATTAGACTCTGGCCATCCCTTTATCCGGACACCTGTACTGACTCAGTGGCAAGAGATGTGATGTGTGCATGTTCACATACTTCACCGTGTTCTCTGCAATGTTCAACAACTGTGTAGGTGGTGCATGTGTCCACACTGGGGTATTACCATCAGACAGGCACCAGACCGATGGGTGCAAGGGCAGGAGGGGTGTGAGTTCCATGGTTGACCATCAGACTGACAATTGGCTTCTCCTAATCTGTGTGAGGACTATTGGCAATGCTCAACTAAGGATGCCAGGGCTTGCTCTGTAATGTGCTGTACTTACTGTGGTGTGTGCGGTCAGTGCAGGTGACTGATGTTTGTCTGTTTCCCTAATTGTTTGCAGATACTTCCACGGCCACAGGAGGGGACAGCTCCACGGACCAGGAGGAGCTGCAGAGCCAGACTGGGTCAACAGCCGACAAGTGGTCGGAGGGACCCAGTGGCACGGAGGGCGAGGGGAGCCACACTGAGGAGTCCTCAGCACCATCCACCTCAGCTGAGGACCGCAGCAGCTCGGAGGATGACTCCCTTGTGGAGGCGGGTGTCAGCAGCCACCACACCCCAGCTAGTCTGTCTGGCCCCGCCACCACCACCGCCCTCCCATTGGCTCCCATTCCAGAGGTGTTCGGGAGCGTGTCTCCTTCGTGCCAGGCACCGCACCCCCTGCCCCTGTGTCCCCTGCTGCCCTGAGTGAGGAGTCTGTGTACCTACTTCGGCAGCTCCATGTAGGGCAGACAGCAATGCTGAGTGTCCTCCATGCACACACCACTCTGTTGACACAGCTGGTGTCGTTCATGGAGGGCATCTCAACGGGTATGACTGCCCTACAGAGGAGCAATAAGTCCATGGACTCCTCCCTGACGGCAGCAGTGTCCCTCCTCCAACAGTCCCTCACCCCTCCTACCTCTGCCCCATCCACACTTCCTGGCACCCTACCTGTCCCAAGCACATGCACACCTGCACGGTCACCCAAACACACAGACACGAGCAGCACAGAAACACCCACAACAAAGGCAAGACGTGCACACGAGCATCCTCAGGGGACTGATACCACACCCACAGGGGATGGGGAAGAGACACACACACAGGCATCCACAGTCCCTCCGCAGTCCTCCAAATCCTCTCCCTCCAAGACCTCTTTCCTTGTCTCACCTGCAACCCCACCTACACAGAAAATCTTCCTCTGTGACCTCGGCCTCTTCCCCTCCGATCCCGCTGATCCAGCATACAGGGGGAAGAGGAAGTCCACCCACACAAAGGGGAGTGCCCCTCGCCCCCGGACACCCTCCCCCAGGCGCAGACAGACGGGGGCCCCCACCCGCAAGTCCCCCCGGTCCCGGAAGAGCAAGACCCCGCCCTGCAATTCAAGCACACAGTCTCCTTCCTCCATCCCTCAGGCCCCCACAACACAGGTTCCCCCACCACACCCTGCCCCAGGTTCCCCCACCCACAGATACACCATCCCCAAAATGATCCGTCCTTCTCCACCTCCCACTTGCTCTTCCAGCACCACACCCCCGCTGCACATGTTAGTGCCACTGGTGTGGAGACCGTGTCCTCCCCTCTGTCCTGCCCACCTTACCTGAACCCCATTCTACTCCCTGGAGATGGGCACTGCAGTGGAGTCCAGTAACACCCCGTCTGACTTGGGCACTGCAGTGGGGAACCTATCCTCTCCATCTGGCCAGCCCACTGGAGTTGTGCCGGCACCCACACCATCCGGCTCATGCCCCCCAGTTGTGCCGGCACACACCATGTCAGACACCTCCACTGCAGTTGTCAGTGACTCTCCAGTACCAGCCACCCCTTCCCTGCCTCCTTCTGGTGAGCCCTGATCCTGTCCCTGCGGTGCCTGGCCTGCCCCCCCGTATACACCTCCGAGGGGAATGTCCCTGCTACATGTCAGTGCAGGCAAGCAGAGGGTGACATCTGCCACTGTCACCCTGTTTGGACTTGATTCATGGACTGGACATTGGCCTTTGTGTTTTTTCTTGACTTTAATTTTGTATTTTACATATGCTGATTAAAGCTACTTTCAGTTCTCTAGTGGTTTTGCATCAGATGTACATGATGTAGATGTTGCTAACCATGCCCTTGCTGCAGTGATGTTGATTTTTGATGTCAGGTAAATGAAGTGTTACTGTGTAGGACCCCATGTGGTCCAGGGGGAATGTGTCCTATCCTGGTGTGTAGCCATGTCATCCTTTGTATCAATATGAGGGTGTCATGTTTTCCATATTTGCAAATGGGATTGCCTACCTGTTTTTTCAATATCACATCTGTGGCTTACACCCCTGCACATCAACTGTGCTTGCCATTGTTCAATTGGTCTATTTCCCTGACCGTGTGACCATCTCCACTGGACATGCATGTTTGGGCATCCATGGGGAAGGACTCATCTGTGGTATCAGTGCAACTTGCTATACATGTGTATTTGATCGGTGCTGATGATTTGGCTGACTATGCCATGACCAGGCTGATGTGACGGGATCCTTCATTTTGTGCTAATTGTTGACTGAGTGACCAAGTGTTCTGCTGACATGATAGCGCCCTGCAGAGACAACGTATGGCACAGCTTTTCTTACACAGGAGTGGAGTCCCCTCATGGCAGTGTGTAATTCCGTGACATTGCCTGAGCCCAAGGTGTGTGTTGTGTGAGCATGTCTGTGTGTGTTCACTTCCATTTTGCTACGCAGGCTGGGGGCCCTAGTGATGTTCCTGTTTGTGATGCTTGCTGAGTTGAGCAATGTTCCCCCCACATCTTCTCCCTGGGTGCTCTGTGATGTGGGTGCATGGCACATTACTGGTGATCAGGGTGTCATCCATAGGTGTGTTTGCTGTCAGGGCTGAGTTTGTGGGCAAACGCAGATGAGACACTGTCAGGATTCCCCTTGGCACTTGTTGGTTACACAAGTCATGTAATTTACAATTTGCGTTAGCTTCCAGTGATTGTGACACGTTGTGTGTGTGACTGCTGCCACTCCTCAGGGTAAGAGCTGCAATGTTGGAAGTTGTCTATGTGTGTTGTTTGTGGGTGAGCTTGCCATCTTCATTGGTGTGTGACTGTGTCCGGGATCCCATTGGTTGGTGTGGATTTGACGTCATGCCCATGTACAGCGTAATGTGCAGTGTGTGAGACATTCACAAGTCTTGTTGACTGGCCATGTGTGATGGGTATCTCCGCCTTAGTTCCCCCCACGACCCCTGGGATTGTCATGGGTGCATGTGCAATGTCACCAGTCCATGTGAGCTTCACTGCTGCACATTGTTGGAGATCAAGGTGTGTGGTGTTGAGTGTGTGCAAATGAGAGTTGTTGCACGGCTGGATCCCTACCTCCATGTTGGCCTTGGCTGACAGGCCGTGCTGTTTTATTTGTGCTTGTGTAGGTGTGATGGTAGTTAGTTGCTCAGGACACATGACTGTGGTTCACAGTGTGTACGACATCTACCTTTGTCATCACAGTGGGATTATCATGCAGGCCAGTGTCACCACAATGTGGGCTCCCTGGGGGTAGTGCTGTGGTGGGTCTGTATCTTGCTGTGTTAGTTGCTGTTCCTACAAGCTTGTGTGACATTTGTGATTTGGGCTCCCTCTCATCTAACGATGCCTGATTGCCCACATAGGGGAATCCGATCCATGATTTACTTTTGTGTGGCACTGTGTTTACATCTGTGTAATGGGGATTCAGGCCTCCTCGTGTGTTGTGTGTTTGCCTGGGGACACTGGCACACCACCCCCCTCACCTGTGGTGTTTGATATGCAGTGTGAGTCTGCCTGTTTGTGTTTGTGCATTTGCACCACTGCATTGGCATATCTTTAGTGTGCCATTGGCTGTATGTTGTTTGGTGGCTTACCCCTGCTGTCCCTGGGACTCCTAGGTCATCAGTCAGCACAATGATCATGGTTTGTATGTCCCATTGCTGCCATGGTATGGTATTTGTTCACCTGACATCTACAGTCTCCACAGGATATCTACATTTGTGTGTCCATTGGTGCAGATATGTGGATCTGCATTGTGATGGTCACTTCTGTCATTGTGTTATTTGTGAATGTTGACAATGTGAGCCCCCATGGGTGATGTTTGTCTGCACATGGCCAAAGCGATGTTTCATTTGCACTGCACTGTTTGCCTCACCCAATCTCTGTTGCTATGGGACACAAGCACTGCTATGCCACTGATGTGTTTGTTGTTGTGTGACCAGGAATGATCCATGCAATTTGGCATTTGCAGCTTTTACCATGACTACACTTACATTTTGGTCACTGTGGTGATGGGGGTTTAGACCCCATTGCCACAATGTTCAAAATGGCCTTCAGCTATGGACCCCACACTTCCCTTTTGGTCACTGTGATGATGGGGGTTTAGGCCCCATTGCCACAATGTTCAAAATGTGCTTCAGCTATGGACCCCACACTTCCCTTTTGGTCACTGTGATGATGGGGGTTTAGGCCCCATTGCCACAATGTTCAAAATGGCCTTCAGCTATGGACCACACACTTCCCTTTTGGTCACTGTGATGATGGGGTGTTCGACCCCATTGCCACAATGTTCAAAATGTGCTTCAGCTATGGAACCCACACTTACCTTTTGGTCACTGTGATGATGGGGGTTTAGGCCCCATTGCCACAATGTTCAAAATGGCCTTCAGCTATGGACCCCACACTTCCCTTTTGGTCACTGTGATGATGGGGTGTTCGCATATTTGTCCTCAGCTGTTCTAATAGCAAGAGTTATCTCCTTAATGGAGTCTTGCCGTTCTTTATTTTGCTGCCAAATATATTGCTGTGTAGAGCCACGAATTATTGCCTTCCAAGTGTCCCACACCACCGCGGGAGAGGCAGATCCAATATTTTCAGAAAAAAAGAGCCCAAGCTGTTCCCTTATCATGGCAACATATGTCTCGTCTGTTAAAAGATACCGGGGAAAAGAAAAGGTTCTAAGTTTCTTCTGCACAATGGAGAATTTAAATGTAAGAAGAATTGGATTGTGATCCGACGTGATGAGAAAAAAAAAAAAAGAAACAAAAGATGATGGGGTGTTCGACCCCATTGCCACAATGTTAAAAATGTGCTTCAGCTATGGAACCCACACTTACCTTTTGGTCAGTGTGATGATGGGGTGTTCGACCCCATTGCCACAGTGGTCATGGTCGGCTTGCATTGTGGAGGCCACACACATTTATGTGTGACACATGTGATAGGGGGTCACATTGTATGTTCAATGTCATGTTCAGTGTTGTAGGCATTTGACACAGACTACACACTCTTGTCATGGTGTTGGGGGGGTGTAATTTTCAGGCATTCCTTATGTTGGAGTATGCTGGTTGTGTCATGCATTACCCGTCCTATGAGTGGGGGTTGTGTGGGTGGTAGGCATCCATCCCCCTATGAGTGGGGATGGTAGTAGTGACAGGCATCCAGGCACCCCTGAGTAGGGGTGGTGGTAGTGGTAGGCATCCATCCCCCTATGAGTGGGGATGGTAGTAGTGACAGGCATCCAGGCACCCCTGAGTAGGGGTGGTGGTAGTGGTAGGCATCCAGGCCCCCCTGAGTAGGGGTGGTGGTAGTGGTAGGCATCTAGCCCCCCATGAGTAGGGGTGGTGGTAGTGGCAGGCATCTAGCCCCCCATGAGTAGGGGTGGTATTAGTGGTAGGCATCCATCCCCCTATGAGTGGGGATGGTAGTAGTGACAGGCCCCCCTGAGTAGGGGTGGTGGTAGTGGTAGGCATCTAGCCCCCCATGAATAGGGGTGGTATTAGTGGTAGGCATCCATCCCCCTATGAGTGGGGATGGTAGTAGTGACAGGCATCCAGGCCCCCCTGAGTAGGTGTGGTGGTAGTGGTAGGCATCTAGCCCCCCCTGAGTAGGGGTGGTGGTAGTGACAGGCATCCAGGCCCCCCTGAGTAGGGGTGGTGATAGTGGTAGGCATCCAGGACCCCCTGAGTAGGGGTGGTGTTAGTGGTAGGCATCCAGACCCCCTGAGTAGGGGTGGTGGTAGTGGTAGGCATCCAGCCCCCCCTGAGTAGGGGTGGTGGTGGTGGTAGGCATCCAGGCCCCCCCTGAGTCGGGGTGGTGGTGGTGGTAGGCATCCATCCCCCTATGGGTGTGTATGGCATTGGTGGTAGCCATCCCGCCCCTATGGTTCTGCTGTTGCTGGTGTACGTCATTTCTGCATCCCTATGTGTGTGTGACATATGTTGGGTACGTGTGGTTTGTTTGTGTAGTGGGTGTTTGACTAACCGTCTTCGCCGTACGCGTCCGTACCGGTCCCGGTAATAGATTTAGAGTATTGGTAGGACCTGCGCGATGGGATTCATGGTTTGTTCGTCTCGTTCGAATTTCTCGTGGCTTCAACTCGTACTCGTCGCTGGCTTGTTCGTCTCGTAGCCGTGGATCGTCTTATGGCGCGAATCGGAGCTTATGTGCAGCTCTCCCGGATGCTCTGACGTGCCGGACGTAGCGACGGGTTCGACGCGTATGGAAGGCGCATCGTACTAGTCCGGCCGGAAGGTGCTGTGTATTTGCTTCCGTGCGACTCGATTGGACGTTTACGGATCCGGCTCGGGCGGGGAACAGGAGCTGTAATGGGTGAGTACGGCTCGCTCGCAATCTGGGCTGTTATGCGCATCGTACTTGTTCGTTCGGACGGCTGTTCGAATCGGTCGGGAAACACGCGTTCGGCTTGGTTTTTTTCCGGACGAATACTGTTAGGTGCGCTTCCGGCCGAGATCGGAATCGGCCCCTATGTGTTAACCAAACATAGCTGCTGCAACAAGCTCTAATGCAGACCTAAGCAGAGTAATTGCTTGGCAAAATTTTACGACATATTAAAAAATATTTCTAAATCATCAGGCTTGCAGGTTTTGTATGTACCTTTTGTGTGAATATGTTGCTATTATAAATACTAGAATTTGGGTGCTGACCGCATCCAAATTGCAAACACCTCTTTCCAGGAAGCATGGTACAAGGAGAATTATTTGAAATGACTATGTCCTAGATATAGTATCTTTCTTGCAAAGGAGCACCAAGCAAACAATGCAATTATAAAAATGTACAAAAGTTTGCAAAGCATTAATGAAAATGGCTGCACTAACACAAAAAAAAACAATTGCATGGCATCATTTGGTTGACAGTGAGTACAAACTGCATTCTGCGGTCTTTGGCTGTGCCCTTGGCTGTGTTCGTGCTATTTCTGTATACAAGAAAGGAAGGAATGGAAAACATGGCGGCCGCTTAGGACGCGGTCGAGGAGGCTCCCGACATACGGAGATCGCAAACGCGAAGTAAATGCCCGCAATAGAAGATAAAATCATGAAATAATGCAGATCAACATGTGAAATGTAGGAAACTACGCTGTAAGGAGAACAGGAAACACTCAATTTACCTGTACTTGCGAATCTGTACCGAGGTGTCTGTGGCGTTTTTCGGCACCCTCAGTGTTTTCAGGGCTACCAGGTGGATGCGGGCGTGACTGGCCGTGGAGGTGGGAGCCCTGGATGGCTTGCAGACGCCGGTAGAGTTCGCGGGGTCGCCAATCCAGGACCCCTGCTGGGCCTGAGTTGCTCGGGAGCTCGGCAGGGGCCGGAGGGCGGTGGCTCAGCGCTCCAGCCACGGAGGCTTGGGCAGAGTCTGCACAAGCACGAGAGGCACCCTGGATGAAGGGAAACCCGGAGCAGGTACACAGCGAGAGCTAGTATTCTGTGCAGGCAACACGTTCCGGGACAATTTGGAGGCTGAGGAGAAGCCCTGGAGGACATTGCGGTGTACAGGTACTGGTCCTGGTACTGGTCAGAGTAATACTGAAAGAGAAGAGGAAGTGAGGGGGGATGCTGACAGAAAGTTAGCAAGGAAAGACCACATTGGGGTTAAAAGCGGAGGACATTCAAACGTCCTGAAGAAGAAACAGAGTACACTTTCAGAAAAAAAAGGAGTGGAGCGGTTAAACATAGGGGGAGCTAAATTTCTAGAAAGGGTGGAAGACGCAGTAGAGAAGAAAGCCCAGCAAAGCAGATACCAACTGAGAAGCGGAAGGGGGAAGAGTTGTATGAAGGGTGCACAAAGCAAGCCTCAAGTAATTAGTGCAACTAAAGAATCTGCCCCTTTGAAGCAAGTGGACACGGATACAGGAGAGTGGGTAACCCCAAAAAAGAGAAGGTCCAAGGGGAAGAGAGGAGAGATACAAGTAACAAGTCTTAAGATTACCCCCTCACTGAGAACTTTTTTCAAGGTAGTACCTAAAACGCTGTTGCTAAAAAACCCTGCTTTAGCAAATCCGGGGAGCAGGTCATTAGGAGGACAGGATATAATAAGTACTAACAAATTTCAGGCTTTGGCAAATATTTCTGAGCCCCAGGAAGGAGATCCTTTAGAGAGAGAAAGGGAGGACCAAGCAGGGATTGAGGTGCCTTCTATCTTTGGAGAGAAGGAGTTACATTCTGCGCAACCTCAGGCTCAGCCTCAGATACGATCGCAGCCAATACGTTTTAAAGACCCACCCATAGCTTCTGAAGAGGGGGGAGGAATGAGTCCAATAGAAACAAAGCAACCCCAACACCAACCTCAGCCTCCATCTCAAGTACAGCCGCAGTCAGTCACTGATCTAATTCAATTACTAACTACTGAAGTGAGAAGTAGAGTCGAATCAAAAAGAGATCAGATTTGCCTGTGATAGTCTAGAAAAAAAAGCTGGACGACATAGCTGTTAGAACTTCACAGTTGGAAGTCGTAATGAAAGACCTAACACTTCATTCAGAGGCTAACACGAAAGAGATCAGAGTCCTTATGGGAAATGAGAAGGTATTGAAAGAAAAAATAGAGTCATTGGAAAATAATCAAAGAAGAAATAACCTTTGTATCCTAAAAGTCCCAGAGGGAGCAGAGCAGGAGGATATAAAGGCATTTGTGGTACGTCTGATTAAGGAAGGACTGCATGTAGAGTGGACAGAAGGGGAACTAATTAAAGACATACAGAGGGTCCACAGAGATCCATATAGACTGAGCATAAACAAAACAAAACCGAGGAAAATCTGGTAAATTTCCATACCTATAAATTAAAGGAAGAAATTCTTTCCAAAGCATTGAAACAGAAATCACTCGCAGTGGATGGCATTAACTTTGAAATTAGGTCAGATATTTCCCAATTCAGGGCAAACAAGCAATGGGAATTCGGTAATCTGATTGAGCCCTTTAAGAAACTGGGTGCGACAGCACAGTTAAAATTCCCGGCCAGCTTACGTGTAATGCACAATAATAGGATGCAGACCTTTCGCAGAATAGAGGAAGCGGAGGAATTTCTTAAATCAATATCAGAGGCAGGCACAGGATAGGAGGGGCTGAATCTATTCCTTTCTTATCTATTGTACCCTGCCTCGTTTAATTTTTTCTGCGGCTTTTTGCTTTCATTCTCCCTTTCTTTTTTCTTTTTTTCTTTGATTATTGTAGATGGCGAATATGGGGCATATAGGTTGTTTTAGTTTTAGACTTAAGAACTAAATAAGAGAATGATCTTAGCTGTAAAAAAATAAATAATAATTTTTGAAGGGGCGGGACGCAAATTTGGGAACAGATCTCCAAGTTTTGGGGACCTCCCTAGGCTTAGGCCATCAAAAAAGAAGAGGAGGGTTTTCCGAGGGAAGGGGGGAGGGGATCACGGGTAGTATTTTGTGCACGGGTGAGGGAGCATGGGGAAAAAATCCCCCAAAAATGTGTCCTCAATATATCAAGTCGGAACTCAGGTTGTAATAGAGCTATGAGACTAAGAAATTAAAAAAAAAAATTACAACTAGTCAGAAGCCATAGATAGAATTTCTATCGTGGAATGTTAATTGCCTTAGGGTGAGTCATAGGAGAGAAAGGATCTTGCAGTATTTAAAAGACACCCCAGCTCAAATTATAATCCTCCAAGAGACTCATCTAACCAGTAAGGAAATGAGTGAGGTGATTAAAAATAAAAAAATGGCTACAGAAAGTGGTATGTACAGAGCAGCAACTTACTATAAGAGGGGTGGCGATTCTGGTAAAAATTAATCCTCAGATTGTAATAGAGGAAAATAGGGTGGATAAGGCTGGTAGGTGGGTGATTGTGAAGGTGAGATGCTATGAACAATTGTACACTGTAGTTGGATACTATGGGCCCAATCTTGATGATTCTACCCCATTTGGCAATTTACTTTCAGAACTGTTGGATTTTAATGTGATCTTGGATGGAAGTTTAGATCGTTCTACTAAAAGCAGAGGTAATATACACAACAAATCTAGCTCTTTGATAATAAATTCGATAAAGAATTTAGGATGGTGTGACATATGGAGGGAAAGGAAGGGATCTCTAAAGAGCTTCACTTTTAATAACAAAAATATGGACATCAATCCAGAATAGATCTGTTTTTAGTTAATCAAAATATAAAAGACCAGGTTAGAGATGCCAATCATGTGGGATCACATATGTCAGATCATTCTGCCATAACAATGCTTTTGGTCCCTCCGAGTTCTGCAATAGAAAGGAGGTGGACTATGGATCGTACCATATTGTCCGATGAGGACATGATAGATAAATTAGGGTTTGAATCTCAGGAATTTTTTGAAAATAATTTGGACAGTGCTCCGATTGGGATAGTGTGGGATACTTATAAGGCCTTCTTAAGGGGTAAAATTACATCAATTCAGTCATATAAAAACAAACAGCGAAAGGTTGAGATAGCGAATATTGAAAATAAAATTCGAAGGTCAGAGCAAAAAATACAAAGTAATGAGATAGAATATGAGGTGGGTCAACTATCCATTCAGACCCTTAAAACGAACCTTCTGGCGGTAGTGGAAAGACGACTACAAGAAAGATGGCAAGCAAGTAAAATGGCCCATTTTAATTATGGGGAAGGGTGTGGCAAGTTACTTGCATGGAAGGTAAAAAACGATCAGGCAAAAAGTTTTATTAAAGAACTAAATTATGGAGGGGCAGGTTGTCCTACCAGAGTGGGGGATAGTACAGAGGATACTCTATTAAAATATTTGGGGGAAGTTTATTCAAAAGATCTAAGTACGACAAGAATGGAGGTGGAAGATTGGCTAGGCCAAGAATTTTCCCATAGAGTCTCTGAGCTTCAAAAATAAGCTATTAACTGTTCAATAACCGAACAGGAAATTGGGAATGCCATAAAAGCAGGGAAAATGAGTAAGGCGGCAGATCCAGATGGTCTTCCGATGGAGATATATAAAAAGTTAGGGAAATATCGTGTGCCGGTTTTTGTCAGGTTGTGCTCAGAAGTTTTTGAAAATGGAAAAGAGATCCCTCCTCATGGAATGAAGCCACTGTCACTTTGATACCCAAACCTGATAAACCGCCAGACTGCTGTGAGTCCTATAGGCCTATCTCGCTGCTAAATTTGGATTACAAGATCTTTACGAAAATATTAGCAGATATATTGAACGGGGTAGTGGGAGTGCTCCTTCATGAAGATCAGAAAGTCTTTGTGCGGGGTAGAGGTATTAAAAATCTAACCTATAGTCTAATTGGAGCCATAGATATAGCATCCGCATATAAACAGCCATTAGCGATCATCACAGTGGACGCGACCAAGGCGTTTGATCGTGCAAACTGGACTTACTTGCAGGAAATTTTAAGATTGTCTAACCTGGGGGAACATTTTTGTAGGGCAATAAACCGGTTATATAAAGACCCCACAGTTAAAATATTAGTAAATGGGAATTTATCTAAGACCTTTAATATCTACAGGGGGACAAGACAGGGGTGTCCGCTATCCCCCTTACTTTTCAACCTTTATATTGAACCCTTAGCGGAGAAAATAAGAAAACATGAGAGTATAATACCCTTCCAAACTCGAGGCTGGGGAAAAAAAGTGGGATTATATGCGGACGATCTGGTGGTATATACATCAGATCTCAGTCTTGCATTACCAGTAGTATATGACCTGGCAGCTTGTTTTGGGCGGATCTCAGGTTATGAGATAAATCAAAGCAAAACAGTCATAATGGCATGGAATATCGTAACACAATTGAGCTGTGTTAAAGAGGAAATGAGGTATCTAGGTATCAGAATTGTTCAAAAAGTAGAACAAATACCTGAAACCAACTTCCAGAAGATCAATAAGGAAGTGGGGGAACTTTTACTTGGCTGGTCTCATCTGCCTCTGTCTATTTACGGAAGAATTAATCTTGTTAAGATGTCAATCCTTCCAAAGATTACCGTTCTATTTCAGAGTATCCCCATGGCCTTTAAGGAAGATTGGTTTAAAAAGATCCAGTCAAAAATCACCAGTTTTATTTGGGCTTCTCAAGGCGTGAGAATATCATGGAAAAAGTTAAGAGGACAATACGATAAAGGGGGCTTGAGGTTGCCTGACTTATCCTACTATGCCTGGGTCTTCCTATTAAAAAGAGGGAAAGGTCTGTTTAATGTACCAGATTGCTCGGAAGTCGGGAAGATGTTTACAGCAATGCTTAGTGACGTAAAAGGGGAGAGTATGGTTTTATGTATAAATACGGAGACCCGTGTTATTTCAAAAAGATACGTCTGAAAATACTACAAGGCTATGCAATAACATGGTATAAAGTTAAGAGAGAACTAAAAATTAACTACTATAGTGGAATGGCCCCTATTTTTGACTCTCCAGGATATCCAGAGTGGTCTAAGGACTGTTTGCCCCGCCCACTAAAAGAAGCAGGAATAACAATCTGGAGCCAATTGATGAAGAACAGAGTTTTAATATCTTGGGAAGAGGGTCAAGAATTAGCTAACGGTCGATTGTCAAGATTTAAGTATCTTCAAATAAGGAGCTGGAGCCTCACGGACGGTCTTGGTGCAGGACTGTCTAATGAATTGGAAGATCGCTTGACAAGTGGTGTAATACGGAAAAAAGAGGTGGCAAATTGGTATTGGCTGTTAATAGAGATGGCAGACGGAGATTTTAATTTGCCAACAGTGCTGTGGGAGAAGAACTTGCCAGGAGAACAGATCGAAGACTTATGGCAAGTATCTTGCGACATGTTATACTCCACACGACGGGCCACAAATTTAAGGCGGAACCACCTTTTTTGTCTTCACAGGGTTTACTGGATGCCACACAAACTATCAAAATTGGGGAAAGGAGCTATGCCAAGATGTCCCAAATGTAGCAAAGAGAAAGGTGACAATATACATATGTTCTTAGAATGCCCGGCGATTCAAGGGATCTGGCTGGATGTGAGTAATACGCTACTTTTAATACTTGGAGAAACGCTCCAGGTAAGCAAAACTTTGGGGTTTTTGGGATCCCGGAAAATTATGAGTCTTTGTTAAAAAATACCAAAAAATTGATATTTTATTTAATATTGCTAGCTCGTAGGGAAATATGTAAAAATTGGGTTAAAGCAACTCCTCCAACAAAAATAGAATGGTGGGCCTCAATAAAATATACTAATAGGTTAGATAGAGCATGCAAATCTAAGCGAAATGAGTTCTGGCTTCCCTATGAGAACTGGGAACAATCATTTATATAACAGTCCAATGATTAGGCCTCTATACCATATTGCTTAAATACTCTGGTGGTGGCTTTACAGACAGTTGGGAGAAATTAGCCACCTATGGTTGAGTATAGAAGGCAAGGTGTAGAGTGAACCATCCCGGGTCTAATAAACAAAAGATCACCGGTTGGCGCCATTTTGGGGGAGACCACGTTGTTCGGAACATAACTTTTGTAAACCTGGGCAATGAGGACAAAAAAAAAAAATGCATTCTGCAAACAGCTTGAACTACCATATTACAGTGCAGTGCTGAGGAAGTCAGGTTGGGCACTGCTGCAAGCAGGCAACATGGTTGCTAATGGGATAGCAGATGGTGGAAGCCCCTGCAGTGGGGGCCGGTAGTTGTAGGAGGGAGAAGGGTGGATGGGACACACACTGGCACATACACACTCAAACTCACAACCATGCATTCACACACACACACACACATTCATTCATTCACAACACTAATTACTAATTATTCAAACATACTTGCACGCACGCACCAAACATTAATCTAAAAAAAAATCACACTTACCTGCAGCTCTGCCTCGGAGGTCCCAGGAGGCTTAGGACTGCTGCCATCCGTCAGCAGCAGTCCGTACATCATCACAGAGTGGGATGGGGTCAGTGAGACTACTGACCCCACCCCACTCTGTGGCGAAGTGTAACTGATTGACACTCAACCTTGGGTGCTTCAGGGTTTAAACTGAAGCGCCGAGGAGCGAGGCAATGAGTGATGCTATCCCTCATCACTGAGGGGGGATGGCCTCAAGGACCTTCACTGAGCTGAGGAGTTCATGCCCACCAAAACTGTGACATTCTCAGCCCAGCAAAATTCAGCTCAGGCAGCCAGGAGCCTGCGCATTTAGCGCATGTCTGGCTCTTGGCTGCCTGACCGGAAAATGGACAGTAAAGACCTCCAATCAGCTTGACAGACACTGTTTGTGAGGGGCGAAATATGAGGGGGCATGGCCCCTCAGCCCCAATGGACCGGCCGCAGCTGCCTGCAACTCAGAAGTCAATGCAAAGGGTATTTAGACACAATATCGAGCTGGAAATGTCGACCTACACAAATATCGAGTTGTAAATATCGTGACACAGAAATATTGACAGCAAGAATATTGTGGCCAAGAATATAGTATTGTTTATGTTTTTTAATATATGTGTTAAATTTTTAGTTAGCAATTTTATTTTAATTACATTTTGCGTTTTTTTAGTTCCGTAGCGGGTTGTGGGCTTATAGGAGAATTGGGTGGGAAGTAATTTAATGATAATAAATTAATGATTATTTTTTATTTATTAATAATATTTAATTGAGATTTTATAGTGTTAATTGTGTTTTTATTTATTTTGTTTGTAAATTTTATGTTTGAGTTGTGGTGTTTATAGGGGTATACGGTGGGAAGTAATTTATTTTTAATTAATTGGTTGTTAATTAATATTAATTAATTATTTGGTAATTTATGATGGTAATTGTGTAATTTGTTTTAGGTGCGGGTTGTGGGGTTTTATAGGGTTTCAAGTTTCAAGTTTATTTTTATTAGCGTAGTTACTTAATACCATTGCTACAAAATATATCGATAAAAAGTTTCATTGCCAATTACGTTATAAGAAAAAATTTAAAAAGAGTTTGGTTAAAACAAATAATCATTTGTTTCCAATGCAGTTTATAGTAGACGGTTCGTTTGCTCAATGACTATTAGCTGCCATGCATTTGGCTGAGGATGTTGCTCTGCTGAGTGTAATGTTGGTGCTGGCACATTCCTCTCACAATTATGGCATTTTCTTCCCCACCTACCTCAAGAACTTCACCAAGCGACAATTCAGCTGCAGGTCCTCAGGTGCAAAACAGGCCAACACTGCTTGTCTCCGCATGCCAATGCCTCTTTGGTTTTAAAAGTTGTTTTCGTTCAAGTGTCAGTTCTCTACAAGTACAGAGTAGGTGCAGCATGTCCTCCTGTGTTGTACCACATAAACGACAGGTAGAGTCAGTTTGGGCCTTCAGCCAGTGCTTTGTGCATGGTAGTAGGCCTAGTCGATACTTTAAGAATTAGATTTTGGTAGATTTTGGTAGATCTAGCATACCCCAGGGCTAGATATTTTTGAGCGGCGGGGGTGGAGTTGGTACTCAGAGTCATCCAGTCGTGGGTCCTTTTTGATAAGGCTGCTTTATCCTCGATCCATGATAAACGTTTTACTGTTTCCCATACTAATTTTTTTAAAAGGCATAGGTGTGTGTTTGAATACACTTGGGGGCTAGAGGAGATTTAAGGACCTACGTGAACCAACTCCCCACCAAATTAATGTTACACAAAAAGAGGCCACGGGTCCGAAACAAGGGGAGGATATTAAACTGTCTGGGCGTGCTCTACTATACACAAACTAGGGGTTTCCCTTTTCAGGACGGTTCCCCTCACACACCAGAGGTGTCATGCTTCATCATAGGGGCGCCTCCTCACATGATAGACCTAGTCTTCACGTGGGCTACAACCCCCTCTCTACGAGGGAGGAGCTCAGGGATGTTTTTATTGAGTAAGGCTGGGTGTACTAAACCCCTATGTGGTGTTGGTGTGGAAAAAAATAATAATAAATGGAGTGCAGTGCTGTGATGTGAAAGTTAAAACTAGCTAGCGGGTTAGCTATAAGTAACTTTATTCGGCTACCCGATGCCAGGATTAAAAGCAGTGAGAAACTTAAAACACAAATGCCAAAATTAGAGACAGATGTGTCATTCAACCAACATGTTTCAGCCAGAGAGACCTAGATAGTGTTGCGGCCTTCTTCAGGGTCAGGTTATACGCTACTGCAATTCTATAAGTGATACTCCGTGAAAAAACATGTGAAAAAACACGTGAGTAAATCAATAGTAAAATACTGAACCAGCGATATTGATTGTTCAGTATACTCTGGATACAACCACTGTTCACTCCGTCTGTCCCGGCATATTAGCCATACGGTACGTGCACCATAACCACAAAGGTTGTGGCTGGAGACCAAAAAAGGGTGCGGCACACGTCCAGGGGTCCTGACCCTGAAGAAGGCCTATATATATATATCGAAACGATATTTTGTACAACTAAATTTATGACATCGATATTTTTTTTCTATATTTTTGTACTTACCATTATAAATATAGGATATTGATATGTTTGACATCGATAATTATAACTCGATATTGTGGTATGGGGATAATTTAGATGTCGATATTCTGTCAGTGAACCCATACTGCAGAATGACCATTTTGTGATGTTGAAGTTCCCAATGAATGTCTTGTGGACGGGCATCCTTTCCAAGGTTAATATTATTATCGTAACATACAGAACTGTTGAAGGGATCAAATCAAAGCATCATTGTTAGTGGGTTACCATGTTGCCATCAAACACCCGCTAAGGTGGCACCTACACCAACTAGCCCTACATAGAAGGTGGTTACGATGCTTTGAGAACAAAACTTTGACTAACAGGAAAACACCTCTAAAGTGGTTGCATGAAAACCTACAAGGGTTCACCTAAATTCTGCACCTCTCATTTTCACTTGGGCAGATATAACTCCAAAGGATGATGACGCCCTGATTGTCACCTGGGAAGCAGGACATAGGAGTCCCCTGGGAGGCAGCACCGCAGCAGTGATTCCGGACTGACATTTAAAAAAACAATGGCTGCAAACATTGGCTCCATCTGTGAAGCTTAGAGGCACTGCCAGTCGATGTGTCTAAGTCACTTGTGCCAGAGTCAGTGAAATGGAAATCCTGATTCTTCAGAATAAAGCACAGGCACAACATATGGCAACATTACAGGCCGACTTCCTCCTTCTCTGGTTTGCCTACCACATGCCCAGCACAATCTCTGGCTACCACATCTGCTGCCACTGTTGTGGTCTATTGAAGGATCACCATGCCACAATATTCAGTGCACATGAGACTCCACACCATTTATTCCCTCTACCACTTTCCTTTGGTTCACCTCAAAAGTTCATACCACCTTTTAATAACTTTGTCCACTTCTTCCACATTCCTGCATGTCCGAGTGACAAAATTCACCTTGTTAAGTATGCCTTACCACACAATCGCCCTCTTAGCAGAGGGCAGCTTTGATGACACAAAGAAGTGATCCCACAAAGTTGTCACATCAGAGAGTAATTCACCCATCTCCTCATCACTGAACACCATCTTTCATTTCCGAAACAGAGATGTTAAACGAGACCTAAAATATGAGTTCTATTTTTAGGATTTATTTTGTACATTCAACACACACACACACACACACCACACACACACACATTTAGTCATCATTCAAAACATACATATATAATCACATTTCTGCTTTGTTATTGCCTTCCTAATATTGAATATTTCTGTCAGGCTAAGCTAGGTTGTATAACTAGGAAGATGCGTCAGTCATGTCACACACAGTCTTGGGGACATAATGCTGTCTAACAACACATAGGTCTGTAAGACGTTTTCATGAAATGATCATGTCTAAACTACATTGAATTGTATTGCAGGTCCTCTTATGTGCTGAGTTGTGAGCTACCTCCTCTTTTCTCTGGGAATACCCAACGTTGGTCGAAAATATTTGCAGAAGACATTAACATGGTAAGGGAACGAACACGTATCACTCAACTGAACTCATACAGAATATGTACCCATGTGTCTTGATGCTCCTGCGTATTATTAAATATATATGACTTGCCCATGTCCATACACAGTGGATCCACTGTATTGAATGACAATAAGTGCCTGAATAAACAAGACCCATGGATCCTGTCGAGGTATAAAGCCACGAAATCATCATACTGTCCAAAGACTACCCCTAGGGGACATTTTATGCTCTGCTAATTTAAATTTCATAACTTGCAAACTTTTGTATTACTCAAATTCACACCTGGGTGAAATTTCACAAATTTTTTCAATAGAACTCACTCAAGCAGAAATGAGCGTGAATCTGTCCTCCTGTTGGTACCTCGAGTGGTTTTAGGAGGCAAGAAGGTATACCCTCGTGTTCAGTTTTACCTCGAGATACCACAAAGCGCATTTTGCAAACTAAACACTAAATTTTGCATAATTTTCCTGACATTTTGCATAACTTTGGGAAAAGAATTATGCAATTTAACACATTTACTAAAATCTCTTCCCAGTTTATTTGTTCGTGCTGGTCATGCACCATGGTGAGGTTCCGATAGTGGGAGATATTAGTCCATATAAAAAGTTAAGTTATTTGGATCAAGGTGCTAGGAGCAGTGTAAGGGTATCCCCTCTTAGCTAACAATTTATTGAAGAAGTAATAAATCAAAAGGCGCGATTTGATTTTCCTCTTAGCAGTCTTGTATTTCAGTTTGCTGCAAGATACAGATGTTCCTACATGTCAAATACTCAGGTGACGTCCTCACTGCTAAATTGCTGAGAGACGAAGGGACCTCTTGATGGGCTCAGACTCTGAGACCCACTTAGCACCTGTTGTTGAGTGAGGTTGATAGGTGCATATTTACTATGTATACTTAATGAGCACTACAGAGTGGAGGTTACACGTTACCTAGGACAGAGCTAGTATTGATGCAAGCATGAGATCCACTCTTGTCACGTATTTCAGAGGGTTGACAGTGTTAGATCTCACAAGGTTTAGAAAGGACTATGCACAGATCATTCCTAGATAACTCTAGCCTTCTAATCAGGCTACTAGGCACGCTAGAGAGTGGTGTTTTCCTACGTGATCTCATTGACCTTACTTCTCATCAAGCCTGGCTGCAAAGAGCTGTGTGCCTTGTATCTCAAGTGCACAGACAAAGACTATCCTTGTGGGCTTCAAGCTCAATATGGCTGATATGAGCATCAAAAAGCACTATGACTCCCTGGAGGAATTCTTTTCTGCCACTCCTTACTGAAGTATATTTCCAAATCTCTTAATATTTTCTCCTCCATATACCAGGTCAAGGCTGCTAGCAGATGTTCTTCTTCCAGAAGACTGCTTTTGACCTGGCCAGTGACTCTTCTTCACTTAAATCTACACCAGTCAAAGCTAACATTTCTTCACAAGTATATCTGCTGTTAGAAGAGGAGGATTTCACAGTAAAGGCCATGGATTTGCCCCAGGCTAGATGTACAACACATTGAACAAATGAGTCCTTAATTGCAATTGTTAAAAAACACAGAGGCTCAGATTTAGAAAAGTTTTACATTGGGTTTGTGTTACTTTTTTAATGCATAACTGATGCAAAATCCTTTTTGGGGTTTACAAACCAACACAAATTGGTATTTGCGTAGATGTGTAAGAAAAAGTAATTCGTATCAGTGTAAAGCACTGCTTTTCATTACTTTGCATCAAGGGGGTGTCCCATGGGTAGTACATGAGCATTTCCGTGCAACCACCATAGTTTTTTATGTAAAACCCTATCTACTAACATTAATATACATGGTTTCGACCCAAAAATTAACACCATTTTAAAGCAGGAGTTAGAAAGGAAAAATGCTTTTATTTCTCCTAACATTTGCTACTTTGCCATGTGTGCTGCCCTGTTCCAGCACAAAGCCTATGCTTGCCTCACGCAGATACCTTTGAACTATAATGCAAAGGTGTGTGCTTGGCGCTTGGCAGCCTGATTTTGCTATGATGGGGCCAGCACAGGCCATGTCATAGCCTTTTTGATCTTGTGGAGGGTGTGGCTGGATAACAAGGCCCTCAAGGAGGGTAGTAAGGAATGGGAAACATTGACAATGAGAGGGAGGGTGGGTGGGGCAACGGCAATGAACAAAAAGAGTGCTATGATGCTGCCAGTGTTTTTCTTATGGTGGGTGGGGGGGTGGTATTGACAATGAGAGGATGGTAGGTGGGAGGGGGAGAAGAAGCACAGAAAAGGGGAGTGGCGGGGGAAAAAGGTAACATTGACAGTGGAGGGGAGAAGCAAAATGGGTAACGAAGGGAGGAGGAAGGAATAACACGCATTCGGAGTGGTGAGGGAAGAACCAACACAATACAGACAACTAGGGGGTGGAAGAGAAAGTAGCAACACAGACAAGGGGGTATGAGGTAAAAAGCAACACAGAAAAGGATGATAGGAGATGAGAAAGAATTGAAATAGTACCTAAATCACAGCACAATCAGCGGAAGGACAGCAATCAAGCTGCAGCAATTAGTGCTTGGTCCATGCTCCAGCTGAAAGAAGAAGAGATAGTGAAACAGCAATACGCTAGTCAATTAGAAGGCAGCAAATAAGAGGGACAATGAAGTCAAGGAATGGGTGGGCTGCAAGCCCCTTGTTATATACAATATGTCTTACAAGCAACAGTATATGCAGCACTTGTACTGTCGCAGGTGAGACATAAAATGAAAATGGCACTTATTGAGTCCAGATGTCCGGGCCCCCACCAGTCCCATCCCAACAGATCTGCACATAACTTGGCATTTTGTACCCAAATTGGACCACATTTTTCTTGAAAGTTTCCAGCAGATTAGTCCTATAGTATCCAAGTCATTAAGAAGAACAAAAAATCACACACACACACATACACATACAAGCATATGAACAAGCTCTACACAATAGCTTGTCATAGGAGTCCCCACCAGATATATATTTGAGCCCTTGGGTGCGCCCAAACAACCCTAATTAGAGATGCTGCTGGTCACAGGACACAACTGCTGTATTTGTGTCCATTTACTTCCTGGTATCATTCAAACCCAGGGGTAAAGATGGTTGCTGCTGTAAAAATGTTACAAAGTCATGAAGCCAAATGAGTTAATGATTCCATGGTTAATGCTCAAAATAAATATTCTCTTATGAAAAAGCCAAGCTGGGTCTTGTATCTGGAAGTAAAGAAACAGCATCAAGAATTCTGAGGTATGTCTGGAGTTCTAAATATTATACATTTCGAACAGTAATATATAAGTAAAATGTTAAAGAATATCAAGGATTGAGTCCTGGGCAGTGAGTCCCTGAGACTCAGTTTAAAAAAAGCTCTGTAATACGAGTGTAATATGAGTGCGTCAATTAAATCTGTACCACATTACTGCTGTGCACTTTCTAACGCAGCCCAGTGCTGGTGCACTGAAGTACCAGCCTTCGGGCCCAGATACTGGTTATGCAGCATTATAGTGCAAACTCCTTCCACAAGCAGTGCAAGGAACGGTTCACTTCAGCGGGGGTTTAGGACACATGTGCGGGCTATAGTGTTGCAGTGAAGTGCACAGGGTCTATAAGGAGCCCAGCCAGGTATGGTTACTATGATTGTATTGGATAAGTCTGGGACAGCCCCACTCTTTGTCCAAGGTGCAGTTGGCCAGGAGCGAGCCAACAGTTTCCCAATTGCTCTGCTTATCATTTAACTTTGATATATGAATGTAATGTTCATGGTGCAATAATCAGAACAGAACACACTAATTTCTCATTAAATATGGAAATTTTTCCTAAATTTGTAAAAATAAATTACACCGGGTGGTGGGGGCGGAAAGGTTGGGGGGGATTTCTACATTGTATGTAAAACCTTTCATCTACATCAGTTACGTTTTTAATATAAAATATTATTTCTTCATAAAATCTTTACTTATTTTAAGTGCATTATAACCCAACACTTGCATCTCTTAAAACCTCAAAGGAGGAGTATCTGAAGACATTATTTGATCGCGTCCTGTCCCTAGATTGGTGTGGTCCCCATAAAAAGTGCTGTGTCAATGTTTATCTATTTTCTTTTACTTTTCTTGGACCAAAACTATTGATTGAGTCTATGTTCATGTGAGTTAGGATATCATTGCTGATTTTTGCTACTCTGTGGTGGATTAGGTAATAATTTCTAGTACATATTGGACTTCACTTCTCCTGGACAATAAGGTGCTTATCACATAGTAGTCATGGATTCTTCATGCCAATCCCTACCTTCTCCAGTTCCTCTTGCACAGTGAATCTGGGAGGTTGGCCAAAAGACCTCAATGAAAGCCAAGGCTCCTTTAACAAGCTTTTGACAGACCTGCTTGAGTGAACAGCTGTGTTATGGGTGTGGTTAAAAGCGTGGGCCAAGCGCAACAACACCTTTCTTTTCAGCTCTGTCTGGCTAGTGACTTCCTCACAATACATATGTACCACATGCCCAATGCCAACTCACAGCCAACTGCCTAAACGTCTTCATTTAAGCCACCAAAATCAAAAGGCCCCTAAATTTCGAAGTGCCAGTCTCTTACCTTACAGATAGATGCCCTGAAGGGTGCTTTGGATTAATACTACAACATACACCACAAAGGGGTATATTTGCAAGGGGATAATACCACCAGAATGTCACTTTTAGCGACGTTCTGATGTCGCTATGCCCTTTCCCTTAGTTACAAAGTGCTGTTAAGCCACTTTTTGTGGCTTAACGCTGCCCTATAAATACGGCCCCTTTACACACATCACTTAGCGTGAAAGGGGCAAACAATGGATGTTGCTGTAGGCATTACACTGCAACATCCATCATTGCTTTTTGATGCTGCCCCAGATTTACAAGGATCTGCAAATCTGAGACAGCACCAAAAACTAACGCCATGCAAAAGCAGGCGATAGAATGGCGCAACAAGGAGAAATACTTTTATAGTACCCACCACAGCACTACACCCAGGGACCCCACATTGTGGTGACACTAGCCTGCATGATAATCCCACTGTGATGACAAAGCTAGATGTTGTTCACACTGTGAACCACAGCCATGTGTCCTGAGCAACAAACTACCATCACACCTACACAAGCACAAATCCATCAGCACGGCCTGTCAGCCAAGGCCAAAATGGAGGTAGGGGTCTAGCCGTACAACAACTCACATTTGCACACACTCAACACCACACACCTTAATCTCCACAAATGTGCAGCAGTGAAGCTCACATGGACAGGTGACATTGCACATGCACCCATGACAATCCCAGGGGTGGTTGTGGGAACTAAGGTGCAGAAACCCATCACACCTGGCCAGTCAACAAGACTCGTGAATGTCTGACACACTGCACAGTACGCCGTACATGGGCATGACGTGAAATCCACCCCAATCAATGGGATCCCAGCCACAGTCACACACCAATGAAGAAGCCAAGGTCACCCACAAAGAACACACGTAGACAACTTCCAACATTGCAGCTCTGACCCTGAGGAGTGGCAGCAGTCACACACACAACGTGTCACAACCACTGAAAGCTACCACAAACTGTAAATTACATGACTTGTGTAACCAACAAGTGCCAAGGGGAATCCTGACTGTGTCTCATCTGCGTTTGCCCACATCCCCAGCCCTGACAACAAAGACAACTAGGGATGACAACTTAATGAACATTAGTTTGCCATGCACCCACATCACGGAGAAACCAGGTACAAGATGCTGGATGAACACAGGACAACTCAGCAAACATCACAAACAGGAACATCCGTAGGGACACAGCCGGTGTTGGAAAAGGGAAGGGAACACACACAGACATGCTTACACAACACATAACACGGGCCCAGGCAATGTCACGGGATTACACACTGCCATGAGGGCACTCCACTCCTGTGGAAGGTCCGCTGTGCCAAACCTTGTCTGTGCACCACTCAAACATGTCAGCAAAACACTCGGTCAGTGAGTCAACAATCACATCACACTGAAGGCACTGCTCACATCAGCCTGGGTACGGGAGTGTCACGTCAGTCATCTGCATATACCCAAAACACGTGTTAAGCAAGTTGCACTGTATACACATATGAGTCCTTCAACATTGATGTGCCAAACTGCATGTCCAGTGGAGATGGGCACACAGTCAGGGAAATAGAAACATTGAACAGTGGGAAGCCCACCAGATGGGCATCAGTGTAAGCCACAGATGTCAATTTACAAATGCAAAACGTACATCCCTGTGTCAAATGCTGAACATTACACCCTCAGACTGCAGCAAAGGATGCTATGGATCCAGACTAGATTAGGACACATATCCCATGGACCACATGGAGTCCATCACAGCAACACTTCATTTTCCTGATCTGAACACTATTACAACAGCAAATGCATGATGATACTCATCTACATCATGTACATCAAAAGAAAAACCACTAGTAAACAAAAAGAGGCTTTATTCAGCAAATGTTGAAAAAAAATTGAACTCCAAAAGAAACTAAGGCCAGTGGCCAGTCCATATACACAGTCCGAACAGGGTGATATGTGACAACTTGTCACCCATTGCTTGCCTGCACTGGTACGGACAGGGGACATCCCCTCGGAGGGGCATACAAGGGGCAGGCCAGGCACCGCAGGGACAGGATCAGGGGATGCCAGAAGGAGGCAGTGAAGGGGTGGTGGGTGCAGGAGTGTCACCGGCAACTGCAGTGGAGGTGTCTGACTCAGTGGGGGCCGGCACCACTGTAGGGCACAAGTCAGATGGTGTGGGTGCTGGCACCACTGCAATGGGCCGGTCAGATGGAGTGAACTGGGTCCCCACTGCAGTGCCCAAGTCAGACGGGGTGGTTGTGGACTCCACTGCAGTGCATAACTCCAAGGGAGTGGAAGGGGGCAGATGAGGTGGGCAGGACAGAGGGGGGACCCGGTCTCCACACCAGTGGCACAAACAGGCCGAGCGTCTGGCTTGGGGGTGGAAGAGCAAGTGGCAGGGGGAGGGCCTAAGCATTTTGGGGATGCGGTATGGGTGTGTGGGGGAACCTGGGGCAGGGTGTGGCGGGGGAACCTGTGGAGTGGTGGCCTGGGGGATGGAGGAGAGAGACTGTGTGGTGGAGCTGCGTGGTGGTGGTGGTGGGGTCTTGCCCTTCCTGGTCCGGGGGACTTCCGAATGGGGTCCTCAGTCTGCCTGTGCCTGGGGGAGGGTGTCCAGGTGTGAGGGGCACTCCCCTCTGTGTGTGGTGGTCGCCTCTTCCGCCTGTGCGTTGTGTCAGATGGATCTGTGGGGAAGAGGCCAAGCTCACAGAGGAAGAGCTTCTGGGAGGGGGGGGTTGCAGGTGAGGCAAGGGAAGGGGTTTTGGAGGGAGAGGTATCTGAGGACTGCGCAGTGCTCGTGGATGCGTGTGTGTGTTCCTGGGCCCCATCCCCTGTGAGTGAGGTATCAGTCCCCTGACTGTGCGTGCGTGTGCATCTGGATTTTGGCGTGTGTGTCTGTGTGCTGCTTGTGTCTGTGCTGGTGGGTGCCTGTGCTGGTGTGTGTGTGCTTGGGACAGGCAGGGTGCTGGGGATTGTGGATGGGGCAGAGGTAGGAGGGGTGAGGGACTGTTGCAGGAGGGACACTGCTGCCGTCAGTGAGGAGGCCATGGACTGATTGGTCCGATGTAGGGCAGACATGCCAGATGACATGCCCTCCTTGAATGACACCAGTTGTGTCAACAGACCCGTGTGTGCATGGAGGACACTCAGCACTGATGTCTGCCCTACATGGATCTGTTTAAGCAAGTCCACAGACTCCACACTCAGGGCAGCAGGGGAGACAGAGGCAGGGGGTGCGGTGCCTGGCATGAAGGAGACACGCTCCCCTACACAGGAGCCTCCACAGACATGTGGGATAGGAGCAGATGGGAGGGTGGAGATGGTGGTGGTGGCGGGGGCAGACTTGCTTGATTTTGTCTCTGGTCTGCTGACACCCGCCTCCACAAGGGAGTCCTCACTGGAAGTGCTGTGGTCCTCAGCCGAGGTGGTCGTAGCTGAGGTCTCCTCAGTGTGGCTCCCCTCACCCTCCGTGCCACTGGGTCCCTCGGTCTCCCCTGCAGTGGACCCAGTCAGGCTCTACCGCTCCTCCTGGTCCATGGAGCTGTCTCCTCCTGTGGCCGTGGATGTATCTGCAAAGAATCAGGATAAACAGAGCAACATTAGTCACCTGTACTGACCACACACGCCACAGTAAGTACATCACATCACAGAGCAAGCCCTGCCATCATTTGCTAGACATTGCAATAAGTGCTGACACTGATTTGAAGAAGCCCATTGTCTTTCTGACAGTCATTCATGCCACACATATCCTACCTGTCCATGCACCCATCTGTCTGGTGCCTGTTGTATGCGACTAATCATATGTGCACACATGCACCACATACACAGTTGTTGGACATCCAAGAGAACATGTGGAAATGTGTCACTACAAACACATGCCATCTCCTGCCACTGACTCAGTACATGTGTCAGGAAAAGTGACGGGCAGAGTCCCTGTCGATATGCAGATTTTGCTTCCATCACCAGACACAATGATGTCCTCATGTCCTGATAGACAATGCGACAATGGTGTGCTTGCAGGACATATCACACTACTGCTGGATCACCCTTTGCGAGTTGAATGTCATGGCACAGGCCTGTCTGGCAAGGCAGACATAACTGTCTCCTGTCACAGGGGCAGTGCATACACACAACACCAGTCTACATTGTGTCACAACCATGGAAGTTTTGGGTATGCACGGCCTGTAGCTGACAGGTGCACATGTGCACCCCTGGCCACCCACATCATGAGGACTAGAATGATCCCACGTCAATCAAATGAGACATTTTAGTGACTGCAAACACAGATCCATACACATGGGCACTTCACCGTCTGATGAGAATGAACCAAAGCTGCCTGCACCTCAATGTTTCATACACCTTTGTGCACAGTAAAGGGATCAGAGACCTATGCATTAACCAATGTGCAGATCCTATAGTCACAACTCAGATGGCTGGCCACCCCAAATTGTTAAACACTCCAGGAGTCCAAAAGCAAGGCCACACCACGGTGACACAGAGGCAGACACCTGAGTGCACTCTTCACAATGCCCAATATGTATGCTGACACACGGGAGTGGGAGAACAGAGTGCCTTCGATGTACGGAGTAGGCATTACAGTCCTGGTCCATGTGCAACATGGTATTACCCTGAACACTAGCCAGGTGGCTATGCATGTGTCACACACATGATGTACATACTTCTGAGGCTCCCCCTTGGTCTCTGCTGCAGCATGGGTGTGTGGCACATACCCCAGACATGTGGTGAGTCAGAGCAGCAATTGGAACACATTGTAAAGCCATACCCAGAGTACATGTCAGATCACAGGCATTGTGTGAGCAATTGTACCACCCATGCAGCCCACAACAAAGTCCCTGTAACTGATTGTAGGAGAGTAGGATCTGCTTCACATGGGTACCCCCACTTTTTGCTGATGCTTCACTGTTTTTCGACATTAGTCTGGCTGGGGCCCTGCTAATCAGAACCCCAGCCTAGCTGCTTCCTCTCTAAAAAGGTTTCCATGTGCCTTAGGCACATCACTGATTGGGATCTGGAGTGCCCTTATAAGTCCCTAGTATATGGTATACTATGTACCAAGGGCATAGGTACCTCAGAGGCCTGCCAGGGGCTGCAGCATGTATTATGCCATCCCTGGAAGGCCATCCAAACTGACACCACAGGTCTGCTACTGCAGCCTGGGTAAGGTGGTGTATGCACCCCTTCCTGTGATATAGGCTACCTATATCACTAAATACATACACACATATAAACCTATAAGTCACTCCTAAGGCAGGCCTTATCAATCCTAAAGGCAGAGTGCATGGTTCCTATGTGAGAGGGTGCCCCTGCATGAGCAGGGCCCCTCTGCAGCGTTCGGAGACCATCTCTGATGCTGTTTGTAGTGCAGCCTGACCATATACTCTTAAGCGCATTATATCCTCGCGGTAAAATGCTAACTTTGGAATGGCTGCACCTAAACATGTCGTGTTTGGTGTCAAACATTTTGGAATACTACCCCCCGCCAATCCTGGCGGCGGGGGTAGCATTCCACCCTTCTAGAGGGAAAGACATGTTAACTCTGACTAGTCCGGTAACTTCTTTCCAGAGCCCTGGCATCACAAAATGGATGCTGCTGCCACAGACACGAGTCTGGCCTCCTGCTGCTGGACGAAACTCCGGCAGGGGAGGCCTGGACAATAGGTTTCCTGTCCCAGGGAGGTGTGACCACCTCCCCAGACAGGATAATGTGTATTGGGGCTGGGCGGGAGCACTTTCGGGTGCTTTGAAGTCCTGCATTGGGGGCACATTTGGTGTCCCTGTGCATACCCCAGTTCAAACCGGATCAGGGGCTTGCAGCCCCTGCTTTGGCGCGAACTGGACAAAGGGAAAGGGGTCCCATAGGTGGGGCCACAGAGTAGTCCAACCCCTATCTTTAGTATAAAGATAGGAACCCAGTCCTTAGGACTTTAGATTATCCCTGGACAAAACTCTGTAACTGAATCCTGGACCTTCGACGCTCTACTCACGATTAGAGGACAGAAGAATCTCCCTTGGGGTCAAGGAGTGACTCCCCTGCTTGGCAGGCACCAAAGAAGCATCTGTCCAGTTCGCATTTCTGAAGCTCCCGTCGGACGCCGAAGTCATCGCATCACCAGAGGTGGATTCTCAGACTTCCCCGAGGCTACCCTGAGTCCCCAGCAAAGCTGAGGCCCGTGGCTATCGTGGGTGACTTGAGACCGTGACCCCTGGACACCGAGCACATTTGCAAGTGCATCCTCTTCTGGGTCTCCCAAGAAGTCGTGCTTTGGGCTCCGAGTAGCCCTAGCCTCCAGCACCACCTGCACCGAAGATCACTGGCCCCCACTCCACGAGTGTCTTGTAAGCCAGATCCACGTGCGGTGTCACGAGGCTCCTTCGCGGTCGCTAGCCCGTTGGCTAGTAGCCCTTAACGAAAGCCAATCCTTTTCTAACTTGGCATCCTGGTTGCTCCAGGCCTGCCCTCACTTACCCTTGCTGGGTGAGTTCCACAGACCTTGCTGGTCTGCACCATCGACGATCTACATCTTCACCGAGACTTACCGTTGCCAAGGCTTGTTGGGTCCAATCCGGTCGCCGACACCTCAGCACTCGACAGACATCGTGTACCAGCCTGAATCCTGCTCCTGGTCGCCGACAACGCCTCCTGGACCTCGTGGCTGAAGAGTCAAGACGACCGTCAACGCACCTGAAGCACTCGACATCGGTGGGCATCTGTCCATCGCCTTCCTGGTCACTGGCTAGTGACCCAGACTCTGTACCCTCTGCTTTCAGGTTCTTCAGAACTCCGATCCACTCTTGGATCCACCCGGACACTTTTCTCTTGGCCGCCAGCAGCACTTTGCAGCAGATCGCCATTCGAATCGACGACGAAACCCGACCCCGAAAGGCACCTATGCACCCGGCTTCCCTGGGTGAGGTAACACGAGTACTCTGGTGCTCCCGTGGGTAGAGACTCTTCAAAGTCCTAGATCTCAAAGGGTTTTGTCCTAGTCCTCTTTTAAGTGTCCCTTTTCTCTAATTTCCCGATCCCGACTTTCTCCATAGAAGTCAACGGCGTATCGCGGTTGTGTATTTACACTGCACGCGTCTCCCGTGGGTCCCCTGTGTCACTACCTTGGGTGGTTCCTTGTGGTCTAAGCACTTCTAGAGGCTCTAGGCCTAGTGTCTAGTTCAGTCGTGGTTCGCATACCACTTTATTGGTATATGGTTTGGTACGCCCCTAGGGCCCAAACGTGTATTTGTGCTATTACTGTGATTTAATAACTTCTAACTTATGTACTTCGAACTCTAGCCTCATAAAGAGACTAGAGGGGTGTGTTTAGCAATAAATACATATATTTTGAATATATACCTGGTGTGGTGCTCTTTCATTTGATCACTCAAGAGATTATAGACTGGTAAAACAAGCTGCTTTACATTCCTTCAAGCATTAGCCTGAAGGCTGCTCTCCATAGCTACCACTAGGATAGCTTTCAATAAGGTTGTCTTTAACCTATCTCCAATAAGGGGTTGTTTGGACTGGTGCAAGGTGCCCACTATAATTAGTGGACAGCATATGCCAGGCCAACTTCTCACATTGGTGGCAGCGGTGGGATTCTAGCTTGCTATTGTTTTACCAGATAATCTCAATTGAATTGATCAACTGAAAACCACTAAAGGTACCTAAGGTACATATAATTTAAGCTTAGAATACAGTAAGTTCTACTGAACTTAGAGTTGTGTGTTAAGGGATAGCACAACCCTTTCTACAACTCAAGAGAGTTTAGTAGGCCACACTAGAGTAGGTAGTGCATACACCACACCACACTAGTAATGTCTTTAAGGGTAGGATCTAAAGAATCCTTGCAGGAAGCCATTGAGCTTCCACCCTCCAAGTATGATACACTCCCATTCTTGGAATTGAGAGCTTTATGCAACTTGAGAAAAATAAGGACAGGCCAAAGCCCCACCACCCAACACCTCAAGGAGTTGTTGGTGGCTTATGACCTTAGTAAGCCCTTGGGGACTGAAGGGGTAGGAGCTGAGGGTGGGGCAAAGGAAGAGGACGAGGCCAGGGGTACCAATACCCCCAGCCCCCCTCTGAAACTGGCCAGGAGGGTGACAATGACCCTGACCTGGATAACCCAATCCCTCCTGTGGAAGATGATGAGGATGATCAGAATGATGCCCTCTTTGTCCCCCAGGAAGGATTAAGAGTGTGCCCAGGAAGTCTAGATCTCCTTCTCAGGAGTCTAACCACTCTGGCACCTCCATAGGGAGCTCTATCTCCTCTCACAGGAGGGAATCCTCTCATGAGAGAAGAGACAGACTGGTCCAGTATGAGGAAACTCAGCTGGAAATCAGAAAAAAGCAATTGGCTTTAGATAGGGAATCCCTAGATCTCCTTAGAGAGAGAAGAAAGTTGGGACTAGAGTCCCATGGTGGCAGCCATGTCCCTAGAGACAGGGAAAGGTCCTATGACCATAGGAACCTGAGCAAGATTGTCCCTCCCTACCAGAGTGGGGATGACATCCACAAATGGATAACTGCATTAGAGAGGGCCTGTAAGGTACAGAAGGTCCCTCAGGAGCAGTGGGCAGCAATCTTGTGGCTCTCCTTTGCTGACAAAGGTAGAGATAAGCTCCTCACTGTTAGAGAGGAGGATGCTGATAATTACAAGGTCTTGAAGAGTGCTCTTATTGATGGGTTTGGCCTAACCACTGAACAGTACAGGTTGAAGTTCAGAGATACCCAAAAAGCACAGACTCAAGACTGGGTAGTGTTGGAAACGGGGTTACCGAGACCGTTATGGTAGCATGGCGCAAAGCGGGGAAAGGCACGCGAAGGCAATGTGTAAGGCAGTTGTGCAGCACACTCTCACATTAACTCAGAAATGCGACGCAATAACCGGACACCACACCAGGCTTGTATAAGTAACAATCAGGTTCCTTTATATTGATCAAGATGGCATTCAATTATTCAAATTATACATTCGGGTAACTAGTGCGCGTTCATTTAAAAAGACCCTTCACAATTCTGGCCACTAAAAGGCCGCATTAAAATCACAGCACCACTGCTCATTCGGGTGCTCTTTACCAACTAGGGCCTAGAACAGGCGCAACACGGTTTATACATCAACATATATACAGTAGGCCTAGGTACTCTATACAGCCTATGATACACTAGGCGGGAGGGAATCCTACCGGGAACCCCTCAACATGTCCAGCAGCTGGGGGCTTCCAAGGGGGAACTTCTTTATCTCCCCGGGAGATAAAGAAGTTCCCCCTTTGGAAGCCCCCAGCTGCTGGACATGTTGAGGGTTCCCGGTAGGATTCCCTCCCGCCTAGTGTATCATAGGCTGTATAGAGTACCTAGGCCTACTGTATATATGTTGATGTATAAACCGTGTTGCGCCTGTTCTAGGCCCTAGTTGGTAAAGAGCACCCGAATGAGCAGTGGTGCTGTGATTTTAATGCGGCCTTTTAGTGGCCAGAATTGTGAAGGGTCTTTTAAATGAACGCGCACTAGTTACCCGAATGTATAATTTGAATAATTGAATGCCATCTTGATCAATATAAAGGAACCTGATTGTTACTTATACAAGCCTGGTGTGGTGTCCGGTTATTGCGTCGCATTTCTGAGTTAATGTAGAGTGTGCTGCACAACTGCCTTACACATTGCCTTCGCGGGCCTTTCCCCGCTTTGCGCCATGCTACCATAACGGTCTCGGTAACCCCGTTTCCAACATTGGTGTTCAGCGGTGGGATAAGGACTGGTATTTGTGCAGCACCCTACAGTGACTCAGTGTGCGCCGCAATTGGACACCTAGGAAAATAATAAGTAGGAGGAATTCTATTGTAAATTGCCAGTTGTATTAGTCCTGTGTTAGACCTGCTGCCTTCCATTTAGGACCCCTTCCTTAAGTTGTCTGGGACCCCACCTAGGAGGATGGAGTTTGAGCTAGCCGACCTAGAGAGGTACACGGTGAACCAGCTCAAGGAGTTCTGCCTAGAGAGGGGGTGGCCGTCAAGCGAGGTGCCAGGAAGGAGGTACTTCAGAAGGCTTTGAGGGCATGGGTCATGGCCCACCCGGAGGGAAGAGGGGAGGAGGAGGAGCAGAGGGAGACAGACGACCCAGGAGAACTGAGCCTACTGAACATTGACGTCAGCGAGAATGTGTTGCCAGGAAGACGTTCCAGGGCAGGCAGTAGTGCGTCAGGGGGAGTGTGTCACCAGAGGAATTCGAGGACAGAAGGCAGCAAAGGCAATTGACATTAGAATTGGCTAAGATGGAAAGGGAGCGAGAACAGGGAAGGCTAGCCATGGAGGAAAGAAGGCTTGTACATGAGCTTAGCCTGAAAGAACTGGAGCTCCGAGCCTTGCAAATGGAAATGGAAGGCAAAGGAAATGGTGGCAGCGTACCTACTGGGGTTCCACAGGAGCCCAAATTTTACCTACCCAGGGAGGTGATGGCCAGCTTTAGTGTGGGTGATGACATAGACAAGTGGTTGACGGCGTACGAGGTAGCTTTGGTGGCCCATAGAGTTCCTGAGAGCTACTGGGGAGGAGGACTTTATAGATACATACCTCCACTAGTCAGGGACACACTGCTAACCTTAGAAAAGGGGGATCGAACCAACTACCCTATCATGAGGGAGGCCCTGCTCAGGAAGTTTGGCCTCACCCCTGAGAAGTACCGCCAAAAGTTTCGCAACAGCCACAAGCTCACCACACAAAACTGGGTAGATTTTTATGATTATGCCCGGAAGGCATTAGAGGGTTGGGTGCGTGGCAGCGAGGTTGACAATTACACTGGGCTGTACGACCTATTTTTGAGAGAGCACCTCCTCGAGAAATGTTTTCCGGAGCTGCGCCAGTACTTGGTGGACCGCAAGCTGACCAACCCAAGGGAGCTTGCAGAGGAGGCAGACACGTGGGTCAGCACTAGGGTGTCCCACAAGGGAGCCGGGGCGGATCCCCCGAAGGGTGGACAGGTGTTCCCCCAGAAGAAAGAGGGGGAGATAAAAAGAGGGAGTTCTTTAAAGGTCCCCAAAATAGACCGCCTGGGAGAGGGGTAGGTTTCCCATCCCAATCTGGATACCAGAAACCCACTTACCCTGACAGGAGTCATCAGCCCAGAACTGTCCGGTGCTACGAGTGCGGGAGGTTGGACACTACAAGGGGGATGCCCAGTGTCGCAAGAGAGCCCCAGCCCCCACAGGAGGTAAGACCCCCGGGGTGGCCAGTGTAGCGCTTGGGGAGGAGTTGTCCCTAGGTAGGGGAGGTGAGTGGACAGGCTTGACCTTAGTTTCCCTGGGGGATAGGGAGATCATCCCAAGGGTGCAGGTACCCGAGAACACTGCCAAGTATCGGCAGAGGGTCCTGGTGAACGGGGAGGAGGTGGAGGCTCTGAGGGACACAGGTGCCAGCATGACGATGGTGAGACGTCAGCTGGTGTCTCCAGAGCAGGTGATTCCTGAGGAGTTCCACCCAGTAGTGATGGCTGATAATAGCCTGGGTCATTACCCCGTGGCCCAAGTTCCCTTTGAGTGGGGAGGAGTGTCAGGTCTGATGAAGGTTGCGGTGAGCCCTGCCATGCCAGTTGACTGTCTGCTGGGCAACGATTTAGAACATACTGCCTGGAGAGAGGTAGAGTTCAATGCCCATGCTGAGATGTTGGGGTTACCAGGATGGACTTGCGTTATCACGCGGTCCATGGCTGCCCGACAAGGAACTCAGCCCGGGTTGGAGCCTGAAAGAAGGGCCCAGCCCACTGCTGGACGAGGAGATGTCCGGGAGGAAACACCCGGTGAGATGGATGGGGAGCCCGCGGAGGTGACCCCGGAGTCCGCTGAGGTGGTTGGTTTTCCCGTGGGGGACCTGCCGACCCCTGCAGAGTGGCAGGTGGAAGGAGGGCCTACCCGGGAAGAATTTTGCCGGGCACAGAGGGAGTGCCCTACGCTTGTTGGCATACGGCAACAGGCCGACGCCCAAGCAGCTGGAACAGAGACTGGTAATTACCATGTCTACTGGGAGGATGGTCTCCTCTACAGTGAGCCTAAGGCTCCGGTGCATGGGTCCTCAAGGGCCGTGGTGGTCCCCCAATGCCACCGAGCCTTTCTGCTAGAGTTGGCGCATGAGATACCACTAGCAGGACACCTGGGCCAGGACAAGACGTTTGCGCGCTTGGTCCCACATTTTTACTGGCCCAGGATGCGCGTCACTTCTGACACTTATTGCAAGACCTGCACCACTTGCCAAGCAAGCGGCAAGACAGGGACTAAGGTGAAGGTCCCGCTAGAGCCTCTCCCAGTGGTCGATACCCCTTTTGAGCGAGTGGGGATTGACATTGTCGGGCCGTTGGATCCGCCGACTTCAGCTGGGCATAGGTTCATTTTGGTGCTAGTAGACCACGCCACCCGGTACCCAGAGGCAATCCCTCTGAGGACCATCACAGCACCGGTGGTGGCGCGGGCCCTCATGGGGATTTTTACCCGAGTGGGATTCCCCAAGGTCGTGGTGTCAGATAGGGGCACGAATTTCATGTCGGCCTACATGCAGGCCATGTGGAAGGAGTGTGGAGTGACCTACCGGTTCTCCACTCCTTACCACCCCCAGACGAACGGGCTCGTGGAGCGCTTCAACAAAACCTTGAAGGGGATGATCAGGAGCCTACCCGAGGACTTGAGAAGAAAGTGGGACGTCCTCTTACCCTGTCTGCTCTTCTCCTACCGAGAGGTGCCGCAGAAGGGGGTCGGTTTCAGCCCCTTTGAGCTGCTCTATGGCCACCCCGTTCGGGGGCCCCTCAGTCTTGTCAAAGAGGGGTGGGAGAAGTCTTCCTCGAAGCTTCCCGTGATGTGGTCAGCTATATGCTGGCGTTCCGCAGCCAAGTGGCCAAGCTGTGGAAGGAGGCCTCGGACAACTTAGAGGCAAGTCAGGCCGTCATGAAGCAATGGTATGACCGGAACGCGCGGACGGTAGAGTTAGACGCTGGACAGAAGGTGTGGGTCATGGAGCCAGGAGAGCTTAGCGCCCTCCAGGACCGATGGACTGGGCCGTTTGAGATCTTAGAACGAAAAGGCCAGACCACGTATGTCGTCGACATGAAGACCCCCGTCAACCCCACAGGGTGCTCCACGTCAACCGCCTGAAGCCACACCAGGAGCGTTCCGAGCTCACTCTCTTGATGATAACGGATGGGAGTGAGGAGGAAGAGAGTGAGCCTCTGCCAGACCTTCTGGCGGTCCACGAGAAGGATGGTTCGGTAGAGGGAGTAGTCCTCGCCCCATCCTTGACCCCAGAGCAACAGAGGGACTGCCGCCAGGTTTTGGGGCAGTACGCCTCGTTGTTTTCCCTCACGCCTGGAATCACGCACCTGTGTACCCATGATGTGGACACAGGGGACAGTCCGCCAGTGAAGAACAAGTCTTACCGGCTGTCCGATAAGGTCAAGGCTAGTATCCAGAGTGAGGTGGTAAAGATGCTAGAACTGGGGGTGATTGAGCCTTCCAGTAGCCCTTGGGCTAGTCCGGTAGTGTTGGTGCCGAAAGCGGCCCCCCGGGCACCACACCAGAACTTCGGTTCTGTGTGGATTATCGTGGACTCAATTCGGTCACCAAGACCGACGCTCACCCGATCCCTCGGGCGGATGAGCTCATTGACCGGCTGGGAGCAGCCCGGTATTTGAGTACCATTGATTTAACATCAGGATATTGGCAGATCGCCATGGCGGAAGGAGCAAGGGAGAAGACTGCGTTCTCCACCCCCGAGGGCCACTTTCAATTCCAGGTGATGCCCTTCGGGTTGAAAAATGCTCCCGCCACTTTCCAGCGGTTGGTGAACCAGGTGCTGTCTGGCCTAGAGGCCTTCTCTGCTGCCTACCTGGATGACATAGCTGTCTTCAGTAGCAGCTGGGAAGACCATCTGCAGCATCTCCAGGAGGTGCTGCAGGCTTTGCAAAGGGCTGGTCTAACCATCAAGGCCAGCAAGTGCCAGATTGGACAGGGATCTGTCGTGTACCTGGGACATCTGGTGGGCGGAGGTAAGGTGCAACCCCTCCAAGCCAAGATTGAGACCATCATGGCCTGGGAGCCCCCAAGACCCAAACAGAGGTCCGAGCTTTTCTCGGCATCACGGGATACTACCGCCGGTTCGTCAAGGGATATGGAACCATCGTGGGCCCATTGACGGAATTGACTTCCAAGAAACAGCCACGCAGAGTAATCTGGACGGCTGCCTGCCAAGATGCCTTTGAGACTCTTAAACGTGCCATGTGCACCGCACCGGTGCTCCGGACCCCCGACTTCGGCCGGGAATTTATCGTGCAGACAGACGCTTCTGAGCATGGCATAGGAGCTGTGCTCTCGCAGCTGAATGACGATGGCCAAGACCAGCCAGTGGCCTTTATCTCCCGACGACTACTCCCCCGGGAACAGCGGTGGAGTACCATCGAGCGGGAAGCCTTTGCTGTGGTTTGGGCGGTGAAGAAGTTGAGGCCATACCTTTTTGGTTGTCACTTCTTGGTCCAGACCGACCACAGACCCCTTCGCTGGCTCATGCAGATGAGAGGCGAAAATCCCAAATTGTTGAGATGGTCCATTTCCCTCCAGGGGATGGACTTTCGGGTGGAACATCGACCCGGTGTAGACCACGCCAACGCTGACGGTCTCTCCCGGTTTTTCCGCCTTAGTGAAGAGAACTCCCTAGAGGTTGGGAAGCTCTCCCCTCTTTCGGCTGGGGGGACGCGTGTTAGACCTGTCAGCCCTAGGGTGGTCTTACCCTGTTTTTTCCCTTTCTGCGCCTCATTTTTGCCACCATATTTTTACTGGACCTAGGTCTCCGGGCGCCTTGCCACTGCTGGTCAGTGCTGAGGTGCAGGTGCTCTCTCACCAAAGATGGCTGCCACAGGCCCCTGCTACTGCAGAGGGCCTTCCACACATACACACTAGTCGCCAGAGTCAGGCTGGGACAAGGGATACAGTAGCCATCCCGTCCCCGCCTCTGGGCCCCATAGCTAGGTAGGTGGAAGGTTCCAGAACCTTCCGGGCTGTGGGAGGAGTTACACTTTGCCGCCTTTGGGAGGGTCACCTGACCTAGGGGTATAAGAGGCTTGGAGGGAAAACCTGGAGTTAGTTAGGTTGAGGCACCGCTGAACCTGGGAGAACCTGCGCTGGAGTACAGACTTTAGGGCCTAGGGGAGACCTACACTACTGCCGCTGACAGGGTCAAGGCCCTGCTGCCGTAAGATAGATGAGGAACGCCCACCACCCACTGATCTTGCCCAGTGTGAGGGGACCCAGGGAACCATCTCCAGCGTGCCAGGAGGCACATCAACTCCTCCAAGAATCACCAACTCACAACCCCCCTGTTCATAAAGAGACTTTACTGCATCCAAGAATTTCAGGACTACAAGTGAAAACCATTGAGAGGGGATCAGGAGGCGAAGCGCTGCGTCCTAAGCGCTAGGCCTCCACCCCTATCTACCTATACAGACAGCTGGACTGTCCCCCTAGAACCATCCCTTCACAGCCTGAGCATAAGGCTGTCAGCGCGCCTGCGCTGCAACCCCCAAGTGCGGAGAGAACTTGACCCCCCTCTCGGTCACTGACCTGGTGACCGGATCACCGCCGCGGCCGCCGCCGCTGGAAGAAGGGAACTGAGGCCGGGAGATCTCTCCCCTATTCATAGTAGTGGTGAGGGGTGCCGTCCGCGCCCTCACCGAAATCACCACAAGTCACCGCCGGGCCCGAGACCCCTGCCGCTGCCAGCGCGCCAAGAATACCGCCGCCGCAGCCCCGTGGGCCGCGTGAAGTGAATTGAGGCCTGCTGCGGCCTCCCGGCCCGTGGACGCTGTCGCCGAGGGGCCGGGGACGCTGACCGCGTCACAGGTCGCGCCCCGAAAAGGCCGCGACGGGATTGGCCCGCCAAAGCCAATCGCCGGAGAAGAGGGCGTCGCCTGGCAACCACCAGAAGCCGCGACGTGATTGGCCCAGCAGAGCCGAACATCAACGTCAGAGGGGCTCCACTGCCATCGGGAGCCCCCGGAGGAAGAGAAGGCCGCGACGCGATTGGCTCAGCCGGAGCCAATCGGGAGGACGTCCCGGGGCTCCACTGCCAACGGGAGCCCCGCGAAGAATCGCCGCCGCGCCCGGATTGGGCGCCGTGAAGAGCCCGCCTCCGCCCAGCACGCCGGGAGGTAAGGAAGGACCTCCTCACCTCTCGGGACGCCGGAGCCGACTGGCAGGACCGCCGGCTCCCGCACCAAGTCCCCACTCACTCCCTGGACTCCACGGGGGCCGGAGGAGGAGCATACCGGCCCCCAACGAAGGGAACAACATCGCGAGAGGCTCCATAGCCTCGAGCAAGCAATCAGCACCGGCCGGAGGGCCGCAAGACTCGCGCCGGGCCCCGCCCCCACCACAGAGGGCCGGGCCAGAGAGGAGTCCGCCATAAGGCCCCGCAGCCAGCCACAACACCGCAGGTGAGCCCAGGAGGCCCCTAGGGCTCTAGGTTAAGCCCCTGGGGGCCGGGGGCCACCCTTGAGGAGGGATCACGGAGGGAGGGGGCCTTTAATGACTTTGGGATTACAGGCCAGGCACATCCTATGACCCTAGCCTCCCCGGGGAGATAAAGAAGTTCCCCCCTTTTGGAAGCCCCCAGCTGCTGGACATGTTGAGGGGTTCCCGGTAGGATTCCCTCCCGCCTAGTGTATCATAGGCTGTATAGAGTACCTAGGCCTACTGTATATATGTTGATGTATAAACCGTGTTGCGCCTGTTCTAGGCCCTAGTTGGTAAAGAGCACCCGAATGAGCAGTGGTGCTGTGATTTTAATGCGGCCTTTTAGTGGCCAGAATTGTGAAGGGTCTTTTTAAATGAACGCGCACTAGTTACCCGAATGTATAATTTGAATAATTGAATGCCATCTTGATCAATATAAAGGAACCTGATTGTTACTTATACAAGCCTGGTGTGGTGTCCGGTTATTGCGTCGCATTTCTGAGTTAATGTGAGAGTGTGCTGCACAACTGCCTTACACATTGCCTTCGCGTGCCTTTCCCCGCTTTGCGCCATGCTACCATAACGGTCTCGGTAACCCCGTTTCCAACAGGTAGACTATGTGGATTGTTCTGCCAAGGCTCTGGAAGGCTGGTTGATGGGCAGTAAGGTGTGTGACTTCTCAGGATTGTACAATCTGATAATGAGGGAGCAGATTCTTAATAACGGTCAAAATCAGCTGTTGCATCAATACCTGGTAGACTCTGATCTGACCTCTCCCCAAGAATTGGGAAAGAAGGCAGACAAATGGGTCAGAACCAGGGTGAAGCAGAAGGTACAGAACCAAGGTGGGGAAACCAAGAAGCAAGATGCTAAGAACTCTGACAAGGGTGGGGAGAAGGGTAAAGATCAAAAGTCTTCATCAGGCCCCCAAAAATCTTCTTCTGGTGGGGATTCACAGTCTACCAAAGGGAAAGGCCAAAGAAAACCATGGTGCAAGGTCTGTAAGCAAAAGACCCACTGGACCAGTGATTGCACCAAGTCCAAAGACTCCAGTCCAGCACCCACCAATGCCCCTAAGGCACCTGTTCCCCCTAGTACAGTTGGTGGGAGTGCTCCAGCCAAGGGTTTAGTAGGGTTCACCCTGGGAACTGAGTTGGGCTCTGACCTAGTCAGAGAACTGACTCAGGCTGTGTTAGTCTGTGATGGAGGCATGGATGTGACCTCCACTGTGAGTCCCAGTAATCTGGGCAAGTACAGACAACAGCCTTTAATCAATGGACGTGAGGCTTTGGCATTTAGGGACACAGGGGCAAGTGTCACAATGGTGACACAAGACCTTGTGAATCCTGGGCAAGTTATACTTGGTGAGATGTACCAAGTGACCAATGCTAGCAATGTCAGAACAGACCATACTCTGGCAGTTGTTAACTTCTCCTGGGGAGGGGTAACTGGCCTTAAGAAGGTTGTGGTAAGTGCAAACCTACCAGTCGAATGCTTGCTTGGCAATGACTTAGAGACTTCTGCTTGGGCAGAAGTGGAGCTCAGGACCCATGCAGAAATGCTGGGGATCCCTGCAGATGTGTTTGCTGTGACCAGGTCACAAGCCAAAATGTCTAGCACTGAACAGGCCTTGGATTCTGGAAGAATGGACCAAGTGCCTTCCAAGAGGAGGAGTAGTAGGGTTAAGGCAGTGCTTTCCCCTTGGCTCAGGAGGAAGATCAGTCCCTTGAGGGGGATGATCTCAGCCCTGAAGAAGGAACTGTCCCAGAGGAACTTGAACCTGACCAGGTTGAGTTCTTGGGGACAGGGGGACCTTCTAGGGCAGATCTGAGCCAGGAGCAGCAGAGCTGCCCCTCCCTTGAACCCCTCAGACAGCAAGCTGCTGCTGAGGCTGCTGGGAAAGCTAGTGGTCCCCATACAGTGTATTGGGATGATGGACTCCTGTACTCAGAGAGTAGAGACCCCAAGCCTGGTGCTACCAGGAGGTTGGTTATACCTCTGAAGTTCAGGGGCTTCCTATTGACCCTAGCCCATGATATTCCCTTAGCAGGTCACCTGGGCCAGAACAAGACTTGGGACAGAATTGTCCCTCACTTTCACTGGCCCCACATGTCTGAAGACAGCAAGGAGTTTTGTCGCTCCTGTGTAACCTGCCAAGCCAGTGGCAAGGCAGGTGGCACTACAAAGGCCCCCTGATACCGCTACCTGTGGTGGGGGTGCCCTTTGAAAGGGTAGGGATTGACATTGTTGGTCCCATGGATCCCCAAACAGCCTCTGGGCACAGGTTTATCCTGGTGGTAGTGGATCATGCCACCAGGTACCCAGAAGCTATTCCCCTCAGGACCACTACAGCACCTGTGGTGGCAAGGGCCCTCCTGGGAATCTTCTCAAGAGTGGGCTTTCCTAAGGAGGTAGTATCAGACAGGGGTGCTAACTTCATGTCTGGGTACTTAAAAGCAATGTGGAAGGAGTGTGGAGTGACTTATAAGTTCACCACACCCTATCACCCACAATGCAATGGTTTAGTTGAGAGATTCAACAAAACCTTGAAGGGCATGATTAAAGGGCTCCCAGAAAAGCTTAGGCGTAGATGGGACATACTCTTGCCCTGCCTTTTATTCGCATATAGGGAGGTGCCTCAGAAGGGGTTGGTTACAGCCCTTTTGAACTTCTGTTTGGCCACCCTGTGAGGGGTCCACTGTGCTTGGTGAAGGAAGGATGGGAGTTACCTCTCAAGCCCCCAAAGCAAGATATAGTGGACTATGTACTTGGTCTCCGCTCCAGGATGGCTGAGTACATGAAAAAGGCAACCAAAAACCTTGAGGCTAGCCAGGAACTTCAAAAGGCCTGGCATGACCAAAGGCTGTTCTGACTGTTTACCGGCCAGGACAGAAGGTGTGGGTGTTGGAGCCAGTGGCCCCAGCAGCTCTCCAAGATAAATGGAGTGGACCCCACACTATTGTTGAGCAGAAGGGTGAGGTCACTTATTTAGTAGACCTAGGAACACCCAGGAGTCCCCACAGGGTTCTCCATGTCAACAGGTTAACACCATATGTGGACAGGGCAGACATGGGCTTGCTCATGGCTACTGATGAAGGGCAGGAGGAAGAGAGTGACCCACTCCCTGACCTGCTCTCACAGAACCCTGACGATGGGTCAGTGGATGGTGTAGCCTTGGCAGGCAGCCTCA
Source organism: Calotriton arnoldi (assembly GCA_963921515.1). Classification (NCBI taxonomy): domain Eukaryota; kingdom Metazoa; phylum Chordata; class Amphibia; order Caudata; family Salamandridae; genus Calotriton; species Calotriton arnoldi. Next base: position 3,406,818 of record CAWUFW010000553.1, on the reverse strand, counting down.
CTACCCAGCAACAAACTGATTGCAGGCAAGTCCTCAATCAGTTTAGACATATGTTTTCACTGACACCCAGTCAGACCACCTGGTGCACTCATGAAGTGGACACTGGGGAAAGTCTGCCTATTAAAAACAAGATTTATAGGCAACCTGACCATGTCAGGGACTGTATCAGGACTGAAGTCCAGAAAATGTTGGAATTGGGAGTTATTGAACCCTCAGATAGCCCTTGGGCTAGTCCAGTGGTCCTTGTACCGAAACCTCACACCAGTGGTGGAAAAAGAGAGATGAGGTTTTGTGTGGACTACAGGGGTCTCAATGCAGTCACTAGGACTGATGCCCATCCAATACCCAGGGCAGATGAGCTCATAGATACTTTGGCCTCTGCCAAATATCTCAGCACATTTGACCTAACAGCTGGCTACTGGCAGATCAGACTAGCTGATACTGCAAAGCCCAAAACAGCATTCTCAACCCCTAGTGGACATTATCAATTTGTGGTAATGCCCTTTGGTCTGAAGAATGCACCTGCCACTTTCCAGAGGTTGGTGAATACAGTTCTCACAGGACTGGAAGCCTATAGTGCAGCATATCTAGATGATATTGCTGTCTTTAGCTCCACCTGGGAGGATCACCTGGTCCACCTCAGGAATGTTTTACAGGCCCTGCAAAAGGCAGGTCTGACTATCAAGGCCACTAAGTGCCAGATAGGGCAGAGTCAGGTTGTGTACCTGGGCCACCTTGTGGGTGGAGGCCAGGTTCAACCTTTGCAGAGCAAGATCCAGACCATCATGGACTGGACTGCTCCCACTACCCAGACTCAGGTGAGAGCCTTCTTAGGCCTGACTCGGTACTATAGGAGATTTGTCAAGGGGTATGGATCAATAGTGACACCCCTGAATGACTTAACTTCTAAGAAAATGCCCAAAAGGTTCAGTGGACAGTTAGCTGTCAAAAGGCATTTGATGACCTCAAGCAGGCCATGTGCACTGCTCCAATTCTGCAGAGTCCTGATTACTCCAAGAAGTTCATTGTTCAAACTGATGCATCTGAATTGGGGGTAGGGGCTGTACTGTCACAATTGAATGAAGAAGGTCAGGATCAGCCAGTAGCTTTCATTAGCAGAAGGCTGACCCCTAGAGAGAAACGTTGGTCAGCCATAGAGAGGAGGCCTTTGCTGTGGTCTGGGCTCTGAAGAAGTTGAGGCCATACTTGTTTGGTACACACTTCCTGGTTCAGACAGACCATAAGCCCCTCTTATGGCTAAAACAAATGAAGGGTGAAAACCCCAAACTGCTTAGGTGGTCCATTTCCCTACAGGGGATGGACTTTACAGTGGAACATAGGCCTGGGAGTAACCATGCGAATGCAGATGGACTCTCTAGGTATTTCCACTTAGAACATGAAGACTTAACTGGGCAAGGTTAGCTTAATGTCCCTACGTTTGGGGGGGTTGTGTAGGAGAGTAGGATCTGCTTCACATGGGTACCCCCGCTTTTGCTGATGCTTCACTGTTTTTCGACATTAGTCTGGCTGGGGCCCTGCTAATCAGAACCCCAGCCTAGCTGCTTCCTCTCTAAAAGGTTTCCATGTGCCTTAGGCACATCACTGATTGGGATCTGGAGTGCCCTTATAAGTCCCTAGTATATGGTATACTATGTACAAAGGGCATAGGTACCTCAGAGAGCCTGCCAGGGGCTGCAGCATGTATTATGCCACCCCTGGAAGGCCATCCAAACTGACACCACAGGTCTGCTACTGCAGCCTGGGTAAGGTGGTGTATGCACCCCTTCCTGTGATATAGGCTACCTATATCACTAAATACATACACACATATAAACCTATAAGTCACTCCTAAGGCAGGCCTTATCAATCCTAAAGGCAGAGTGCATGGTTCCTATGTGAGAGGGTGCCCCTGCATGAGCAGGGCCCCTCTGCAGCGTTCGGAGACCATCTCTGATGCTGTTTGTAGTGCAGCCTGACCATATACTCTTAAGCGCATTATATCCTCGCGGTAAAATGCTAACTTTGGAATGGCTGCACCTAAACATGTCGTGTTTGGTGTCAAACATCTTGGAATACTACCCCCCCGCCAATCCTGGTGGCGGGGGTAGCATTCCACCCTTCTAGAGGGAAAGACATGTTAACTCTGACTAGTCCGGTAACTTCTTTCCAGAGCCCTGGCATCACAAAATGGATGCTGCTGCCACAGACACGAGTCTGGCCTCCTGCTGCTGGACGAAACTCCGGCAGGGGAGGCCTGGACAATAGGTTTCCTGTCCCAGGGAGGTGTGACCACCTCCCCAGACAGGATAATGTGTATTGGGGCTGGGCGGGAGCACTTTCGGGTGCTTTGAAGTCCTGCACTGGGGGCACATTTGGTGTCCCTGTGCATACCCCAGTTCAAACCGGATCAGGGGCTTGCAGCCCCTGCTTTGGCGCGAACTGGACAAAGGGAAAGGGGTGTAGCCACCCCTCTGCCCTGACCCACCCATAGGTGGGGCCACAGAGTAGTCCAACCCCTATCTTTAGTATAAAGATAGGAACCCAGTCCTTAGGACTTTAGATTATCCCTGGACGAAACTCTGTAACTGAATCCTGGACCTTCGACGCTCTACTCACGATTAGAGGAAAGAAGAATCTCCCTTGGGGTCAAGGAGTGACTCCCCTGCTTGGCAGGCACCAAAGAAGCATCTGTCCGGTTCGCATTTCTGAAGCTCCCGTCGGACGCCGAAGTCATCGCATCACCAGAGGTGGATTCTCAGACTTCCCGAGGCTACCCTGAGTCCCCAGCAAAGCTGAGGCCCGTGGCTATCGTGGGTGACTTGAGACCGTGACCCCTGGACACCGAGCACATTTGCAAGTGCATCCTCTTCTGGGTCTCCCAAGAAGTCGTGCTTTGGGCTCCGAGTAGCCCTAGCCTCCAGCACCACCTGCACCGAAGATCACTGGCCCCCACTCCACGAGTGTCCTGTAAGCCAGATCCACGTGCGGCGTCACGAGGCTCCTTCGCGGTCACTAGCCCGTTGGCTAGTAGCCCTTAACGAAGGCCACTCCTTTTCTAACTTGGCATCCTGGTTGCTCCAGGCCTGCCCTCACTTACCCTTGCTGGGTGAGTTCCACAGACCTTGCTGGTCTGCACCATCGACGATCTACATCTTCACCGAGACTTGCCGTTGCCAAGGCTTGTTGGGTCCAATCCGGTCGCCGATACCTCAGCACTCGACAGACATCGTGTACCAGCCCGAATCCTGCTCCTGGTCGCCGACAACGCCTCCTGGACCTCGTGGCTGAAGAGTCAAGACAACCGTCAATGCACCTGAAGCACTCGACATCGGTGGGCATCTGTCCATCGCCTTCCTGGTCACTGGCTAGTGATCCAGACTCTGTCCCCTCTGCTTTCAGGTTCTTCAGAACTCCGATCCACTCTTGGATCCACCCGGACACTTTTCTCTTGGCCGCCAGCAGCACTTTGCAGCAGATCGCCATTCGAATCGACGACGAAACCCGACCCCGAAAGGCACGTATGCACCCGGCTTCCCTGGGTGAGGTAACACGAGTACTCTGGTGCTCCCGTGGGTAGAGACTCTTCAAAGTCCTAGATCTCAAAGGGTTTTGTCCTAGTCCTCTTTTAAGTGTCCCTTTTCTCTAATTTCCCGATCCCGTCTTTCTCCATAGAAGTCAACAGCGTATCGCGGTTGTGTATTTACACTGCACGCGTCTCCCGTGGGTTCCCTGTGTCACTACCTTGGGTGGTTCCTTGTGGTCCAAGCACTTCTAGAGGCTCTAGGCCTAGTGTCTAGTTCAGTCGTGGTTCGCATACCACTTTATTGGTATATGGTTTGGTACGCCCCTAGGGCCCAAACGTGTATTTGTGCTATTACTGTGATTTAATAACTTCTAACTTATGTACTTCGAACTCTAGCCTCATAAAGAGACTAGAGGGGTGTGTTTAGCAATAAATACATATATTTTGAATATATACCTGGTGTGGTGCTCTTTCATTTGATCACTCAAGAGATTATAGACTGGTAAAACAAGCTGCTTTAGATTCCTTCAAGACTTAGCCTGAAGGCTGCTCTCCATAGCTACCACTAGGATAGCTTTCAATAAGGTTGTCTTTAACCTATCTCCAATAAGGGGTTGTTTGGACTGGTGCAAGGTGCCCACTATAATTAGTGGACAGCATATGCCAGGCCAACTTCTCACACTGATGTTGTCCCCAACTTGAACCACAGGTAACTGCAAGTACACAGTACCCAAGTGACCTAAGTCACAGACTGTAAGGGCCACACCTGTGTATCAGATGAGGAGGGGGCATGACGCAAGTGAGGGACATGAGTCCAGGACGACAAGACAGTTGTACTGTGGAAGTGGAACCAGGCTAAAGGAGTGCATAGAGCATGTTAGTCATAGTACACAGAAAAGGCTAGCACTTACCCCCTCCTTGCTGCTGTCTGGCCTTCAGCTGCCCATCCAGGTCAGGGAAGACCACCGCCAGAATCTGGAGCATGTGGGAGGGTCAGGGTCCGGTGTCCGCCCCTCCTGCGAGGAGGCGACAGCTTCAGCTGGACCCTTGCGATCCTCCGGGTCCAGCCACGAAGGTCCTGCCACCTCTTCTGGCAGTTGCGGATCCTGCGCCTGTAGACCCCCACAGATCTTACTGCCCGGACGATGGTCAGCCAGATGTCCTGCTTCTGGTGGGCATCAACCTGTGAGGATGACAAAGTGAAAAGGCCATTACTACACATGCAACATATCCATGCATCACACAGTTGGATATACATGTCTCAATCACAGGGGCATATGATGTACACAGGTAGTGCAACTATGGCTATGAACAGTTGTCCAGCAGTTTCTAAATGGTATCATTGCCTGGGAAGTGAAGCCTTGTTGGAATGCACTGTTACTGCACTATACCTGTTCAGGGCATGTAACTACACACTTTGGGGGGTGCCAACTACTAAGTGAGCATGCTAGCCACTGGTGTGCACACTGTAAGTCTTGCTAGTCAGACAACATGCACAATTAGTAAGGCAGTGGACAGCGCACTCACCTGCTCCCCTGGTTTCCCATACAGCTTGCTGTACTGTGGAAGGAGGCTGTCCAGCAGGGCCTGGTTCTCCTCAGTGCTGAAGGCTGGGGCTCTCTCCACAGTACGTGCCATTGCAGTAGCCAGAGGATGCAGAGACAGCAGAAGTGGTGGTGGCAGATGTCGTCCTGGAGCATGTAGTGCAGGCAAGTGAGCTCTCAGGGGAACAGCCAGCATTATATGTGTGCTGCTGAGGCAGATACTGTCCCATGTGTCCAAAGTGATAGGTCCAAGTCGTTTGTACCTTCTGAATCTGGCCAATCCATGGAATTGCACCACTTTACACGCCCACAGCATCCTTCAAAAGTTCAACTTCATGACACCCATGAATTTGCAACATTGTTGTGGGTGGCCAACTGAATTCACTGCATCCGGCTTGTAAAAGCTTCGAAAACGCGTCTGTTACCATGTCAGTCCATAGCCAATGCGTGCGCACCGATCGGTCCATTGCTGTACAACGCGTATTTCGGAAAACGACACGCATCCGTCCACATCATATGCAATGGCCAATGCGTGCGCATCGATCAGTCCATTGCTGTACAACGCGTATTTCGGAAAATGACACGCATCCGTCCACATCATATGCAATGGCCAATGCGTGCGCACCGATCGGTCCATTGCTGTACAACGCGTATTTCGGAAAACGACACACATCCATCCACATCATATGCAATGGCCAATGCGTGCGCACCGATCGGTCCATTGCTGTACAACGCGTATTTCAGAAAACGACACGCATCCGTCCACATCATATGCAATGGCCAATGCGTGCGCACCGATCGGTCCATTGCTGTACAATGCGTATTTCGGAAAACGACACGCATCCGTCCACATCATATGCAATGGCCAATGCGTGCGCACCGATCGGTCCATTGCTGTACAACGCGTCCCTGTACAAGTCACTCGCATATGTCACCATGTTTGTCACTGGTGAACGTATGCCAGCCACAATTACTTGCCAGGGACTCAGGGCCACACCTACAACACCACAGCCTGTCCACACTGTCTCCTAAGACATGTAAGGCTGCATTACCTGTGTGTGTATGGGGGTCAACATGTGGTTTGTTGGGTGGCACTTGGGGGCAGCCACTCCCAGGCTGTGCACGTGTTCATGGGGACAGAATCCTTTGTGTGTTGTGCAGATGACCACTGTGATGTGCAACTATTCAGTTCAGAGCATGTGGCATGGTCACATCTCCAGGTTGTGTATGTGTATGTTACGTCACATACACCCTGAGTCCCATGTGGGATGGTATGTACGTCACAGGGTGACCCATTGCCACAACTGTGATGGCCCTCCACAGTCTGTGTGCATGTTGTGTTTCAGATGTCTCGGATTCCATGTGCACAATGGGAGACAGTCTCCACATCCACGTTGTTTGTACATCGACTTTGATGTTGTGCGTGTGTGTGTCACAGACATCCATGTCTGTCCTGCAGAGGCAACAGGGGCCACTACCTGTGGGAGTCATGGTTGTTTTGCTGGCGTGTACATGATACGCCATGTCATGCCAGTGTCCATGTGGCAATACAGGGTCCCTGGGAATCTAAAGAGCTGTGATGCCTGGGGCACATCTGTCCTCACTTGTCACTGTGGTGTGTGTTTGGAACGTGACAGCAGTACATGGGTACTGTGACACAGCCTAATGATTTCCTATGGCACAACCTGGAACTTGTTGTCAACACATGTTGAACTGAGATGTTAGATGTTGGCCATGTAGGTGCCATATATGCCAATACAGAACGGCACACACATCAAGTACTTGTGTCTCGTAATGATGTATCATGTGATATTGAGTATGGTCAATGCCACATATGTGGGGTGACTGACAATCTTTCTTTGTTCACCTTTGCACTGCAGGGCACCAGCTGTCCATAGACCAATTCCCTGACATTGCAACCATGGTTGAACGTGACTGCATCCGACGGTACCGCTTCAACAGGCCGCTTATTGAGGATTTGGCGGTGCAGTTGGCCCCACATTTGCAACGTGGCCGGCCATACCCTGCAGCGCTGACCCCCAAGGTGAAGGTGATGGCAGCCCTACACTTCTTTGCCACCAGTACCTTTCAACACACTGTGGCGTCTGCTGGTGGGATGTCACAGACCATGTTCAGCCGTGTGCTACACGATGTTTTGGAGGCGATGTTGAGATACTTGAACCGGTACATCTATTTCCCTAAACGTCAACAACTCACTGACGTCAAGAGTGACTTCTATGCCCTGGGGAGGATGCCACATGTCATCGGCTCCATTGATGGGACACATGTGGCTTTGGTACCACCACTGGCACATGAGCAGGCATACAGGAACAGGAAACATTACCATTCTATCAATGCCCTGTTGGTATGTCTTGCAGATATGAGCATCTCACATGTGTGTGCACATTTCCCCGGTTCAGCACACGATGCCTACGTGATGAGGAGTAGTCGCATCCCGAGGATGATGTCACAGATGCAGAACCAGCGTGCCTGGCTTGTCGGTGTGTACTGACTTTGTACCATTGTGTGTGTTCTGCAATGTTGTATTCCACCCTCTTTACCCAACTCAGCTAATGTGCAATTGTCTGTATGTAGGTGACTCCGGATACCCCAACATGCCGTGGTTGCTGACACCCCTCAGAAACCCTGTGACACCAGCCCAGATGCGCTACAATGAGGCACATGGTCGGACCAGGCGAGTGATCGAGCGGACATTTGGTCTCCTGAAGAGCCACTTTCGCTGCCTGGACAAGACAGGAGGGGCCCTCCCATATGCCACTGCAAAGGTGTGCAAGATTTTCATCGTCTGCTGCATGCTACACAACCTGGCAGTGCGGAAGGAGTTGCCTCTCATCCTGGATGACGATGACCAACATCCGCCATCTGTGGAGGATCCTGGCCTGGGCCACGATGCCAGTGATGATGATGATGATGATGAGGGTGATGTCCGCACACAGCTCATCACCAACTTCTTCAGCTGAATGTGAGTATACAGAGATGTTATATCAATGATTTGAGTTTGCATGATATGTGTTGGTGGTGCTCTGTTGCTGTTTGAGTGTGGCCATGTGCTACTTGACTGTATGCGTGCAGCGATGTGTCCTTACAGGTAGTCTGTACTCCCCAACAGTGTTGACATGCTAACTTGGTTTTGTGTAGGTATCTTGTGACATGTATTGGGCATGAGTATTGCAGTTCTGTCCTGTTCTTCAGTGCTTTTGACTGTGTGTCATTTCTGTCCTTCAAAGGGTACTTTCAGAGTTGTTTGGTCAACTGTGATCCCCCGACACCGTGATTCAACTTCCAGGGTGGAAGCTGTCGTTTCCCTACAGGTGATGTGCCACACACCCCTGGACTTTATTTCCTCTACACTTGGTGACTGTGTGGCCACTGCCACGTGGGATTGCCTTGCATCTGTAGTGGACACAACATGTTGCAAATGTGTAATAAACCTGTGCTTCACTTTGGGAAGTGCGTTGTCTGTGGTCACACATCTAACTGACATTTGCTTACTTCACCTGTGGGCTAGTTAACACATACTCTGAATAGGTGTGGTGTTTGTGCATTCCACTGTATTTCCTGGCAACATCAGTGTAGGCGATGAGTCAGATGGCCCTGGTGTGTATGTGTTGTGTAGCCCTAGTGGTGTGTCTCCCTCATATGTGTCACGTCGCCATGACTCACATGACGGTGTTGAACTTGCTGTAGCAGTTAGCATGCACAGTGTCATTTAGCAGATCATCATCTCCATGACAAAAACAACGTTGGAATCACAGCAGAGGCAAGTATGGTGTATTAGTGAGTTTATTTACATACATGTGTGAGGATAGTGCACAGGATGGTGGGTGCTGTACATTGGGATTGGAATCCAAAGTTCCCAGATGAGTTGGAAGTGTTTGTAGCAGAAATGTCCTGAGTAAAGTCCACAGTCATCTGATACATTGGTCCAACTTGAACTCCCCATGTCATGTGGGAGAGTTGGGTTGCATTCGACAGGGTGAACAGTTTGCACACAAAGGGAATTTCCAGAACAGGTGTTTGGTTCCTGGGGGATGTACATGGCCATCGGCCTCTCAGTTTTCCTTCCTCGGACGACCCCTCTTCTTTCTGGGGGGGACCCTCACATGCAGCCCACTGTGGTGCAGAGGGCTCTCCACCAGAGTCATCCTCCCTCCCTGTGGCAGTTGCAGTTGTTGCGGCACCAGATGTTGTGGGCACACAGGGAGGTGTGGCCATGTTGGTGCTAATCTGGTGGAGGCATGTCAATATGTCCCTCTGCACCGCTGTCAGTTCTTCCAATGTGTCCCACTTGGACTCCATGCGAGACATGTGTGTCTCCACACGGGACATGTGGGAGTCCAAGCAGGCATGATGGGCAGCCTGCTGCTGTTGAATGTCCTTGAGGATCCCCACTACCTGGCTGACCTCTCCGGTGCTATTCTGGTATGCATCAGCAATGCGTACCAGTTGTGGGTCATCATGCAGTCCAGACCCCTCTGCAAACAGCGACCTCTGCCTACCACCCCTCCCACCACCCCTGGCCACACGTGCGGGACCTGCGGTGGCACGCACAGGTGAGCCTAGGCCCCCTTGGGGGTTGGTACTGGGGTTGTTGTCCGTTGCTTCACGGTGGGCCGGGGTCCCTGTGCTGTTGTCATTGAGTGTCCTTGGTCTGTCCGTGTCGGCGGGGGTGGTCTGTGTGTTGGCAGATGTTAGAGGAGTGGGTGAAGGGGGTGCAGATGGTGGTCCTGCTGGTGCTGCATGATGACTCACACCGGAGGGGCCAGGTAGGTCGTCGCCATCCGAGGAGGACAGAGGCTGTTCCACACCATAGAGCTCAGGGTCCCCTGGAGCCTGGGACAGGGACTCCTCATCATCTACTGCTGTGTCCCCATCATCACCTGTTTTTGGAAGAAACACACAATGTATGTTATGTTTCTACCGGCATCAATGGTTCAAACACCTGACAGTTGTGACTGTACCTCTGGATGCGGGCCTGTACATTGCATTGTCCTAAGTTGTCAGAGGTTGATATTGGTGTAGCACATTGTCCTGCCAACCTGAAGCATTTCAATGTGAATGTTGAGGTGTGTGCATGACCAGCATTGGTGGTATTTGGATGACATCCGGACCTCCTTCTCCCCCCAGCCCAGTTATCCCACCATGAAGCATGCCACCCTTGCAGTGGGTGCAGCTTAACTCTCAGGATGTCAGTCAGTGGTGTCCTGCTGTTGGTTGGTGCCCAGTTCCCAGCAGGGCCTGGTACTCCCCACAACAGAGCACCATTGTCAGACATCTTTGAAGTGGCTTTTCACTCCCTGTGAGGTGTGCATGCTTCAGTGTGAGCTTGCTGGGCCATGTGGGTGGGGGATGTTGAGCTGTGACTACCACTCCCATCATGCTATTGCCTACACCCCCCTTCCCAGCATGCCCATGCTTCCTTCCTTTTGACTCTGCTTCCCTGTGGGGTAGTGTGCCTGTGCTGACAGGATGGCTGACAGTGTTGTCCTGGCGTTTGTTTGGCTACAAGTCCCAAAGGTGTCCCTGTGCTTCACACAGCATAACCCAGGGTGGTGGTTCTTTATGGGATATTTAATTAGAGTGTGAGGAAATGCATTCTCCAAGGTGAGTTGTGTGGAATTTGTGTTAAGGGTGTGTGTGAGAAAAGCTGCTGGTAACTATGGTCAGTGCTGTCAGTCCTCCTTCCCACCCAGCCAGATATCCCACCATGGAAGGTGCTTCCATTGCAGGGAGTGCAAGTTGGCTTTCAGGATGTCAGTCAGTGGTGTCCTGCTGTTGGTTGGTGCACAGTTCCCAGCAGGGCCTTGTGCTCCCCACAGCAGTACCCAGTGTCAGCCATCTTGTCAGTTCTTTTCCACTCCCTGTGATGTGAGCATGGTTCAGAGTGGTGTTGATGGGCCAATTGTGAGGGTGACCAATATCTGTGACTACAACTCCCATCATGCTATTGGCTACACTGACTTCACCAGCATACACAGAATTCCTTCCTTTCAGTGAGCTTCACTGTGAGGTGGTGTTCTAGTGGTGGCAAAATGTCTGACAGTGTTTGTTGGTTAGATTTGTGCCACTGCCTTGCTCTATTTGTTGTTAGTTTTGTACATGTCATGACACAGTTACATATCACTATGAGATGGCAGGTGTTGTGTTTGTCTGACTAGCATACACATCTTGGGATGATTTTGTTTTGGTTACTGTGGCTTTGCTAACGGTGCATGGTTTCACTAGCCCCTTGACAGTGATGTGTGTGTATTGTCACACAATATTGGTTATATTGGTTGTGTACTAACCAGGCGCTGGGATGTTTGATAGTCCATGTACGCTCTCTGGTGGTAGGATGGCCCGCACCTTCTCCTCCCAGGGCCTGAGGTATACTGGTTTGGCAGGAGGGCCACTGCCGGTGCGATGACTCAAGGTGTAATCCTTCTTCAGTAGGGCCTTGACCCTCCTGCCCACATCATACCACCTGTTCTGGATGTCTTCCTTTGTGCGCAAACATGGTGATTGTGCGTTCACCCTGTCGACGATCCTCTCCCACATCTTGGTTTTCTGCGACATGGGGGTCTGTTGGACCAATGTACCAAACAGGTGTGGCTCTAAACTTAGGATTTCATCTACCAGGACTTCCAATTCACTGTCTAGGAACTTTGGATTCTTCTTTGGGGGCATGGTGATGGGTGGTGGTGGGGATTGATGTGTGTGTGAGTGTGCAAGTGAGGGTGGGTGAGTGTAGGTTTTGCTGGGTGTATGTGAGGGTGCTATTTGGGAGGTGCTGATGGTGTGTGGCTTGTGTGATGGAGGAGTTGTGGGTGTGTCTGTGGTTGCTGTCTGATGGTGTTCTGTGCTGGCAGGTCAGTTGAATTTGCAAAGGATCATGGTAGGGATTTGTGGCGTTTATATGGGTGGAGTTGTGGGTGTGTCTTTGTTCCATGTTTTTTCCCCCTGTATTTATTGACTTTGTCATTGCTTGTTTGGCCCTTTTTTTGTATTTTTTCCTTTGTAGTTTTTAGGCATGTAGGAGACGTTCTTCTGACCGAGTAGGACGCTGCAGTTTTGCTCGTGCGAGCTTCTCCGAGTCTTTCAAGCTGGGTGTCTGCTGGGTTTCTTGTGCGGCGTACGCGTCGGTCGCAGGGTATTGGGTTACTTCGACTCTGTTTTGTATGCGTGTCGGTCGTACGGCTTGTGCTCCGTGTGACTCGGTCTGGTTTTACACGCATTGCATCGTACTGCGCGGGTCGGAGTTCGCAGGTACGTTTCTGTCGGGTTCATTCATGGTGCGTGTCGGTCGGTTCGATTCGCGTGGTTTTTCCAGCCGGAGAGCTGGTTTCCATGCGGTTCGGTCGTTCGGCTTGTGTTCCGTACAAGTCGGTCGTGATTCACATGCATTGCATCGTACTACGCGGATCGGGCAGCGCCGGTACGTGTCGGTCAGACTAAATTCCCATACCGAGTCGGTCGGTACGTTTTCCGGCCTGAATCGGAATCGGCCCCTTAGTTGGGATCCTCTCAACACTCTAATCCAAGAAATCTAATTTAATTCCATCAATTTTCTTTTAGGCTGAGTGACTTGATGAGACTTATAAATTCAATTCCAGTTTTAGCAAAGGAATGCTTCTTTTCTCTTTTTTTTGTTTCAAACTAAATGTGTCCTTCTATATGTGGTTTACTTGTATCAGTATATGGAATAATAAATATGAGATGTGTTCACTGATTTGCTGTCAAATCCCAGCTTTAATCAAGCCCACTACGTGAATGGATTTTTGTTACTCTTGCTTCTTTCTTTTTGCTTGATCATTTTTTTGACAAAGAAAATAAAAAATATTTTAAAAGAGCAACACGCCATTAATGATTGTTCATGTGTAGGAAGGTGTCCCTCCCTGCGGATAAACAATGATTAAATAATGACAGTTTGCTACTTCTATGTGTGCTGTATTCTGCAGTACATATAGAAGTAACACATGGCCATTATGGATTGTGCTGGCGCTAGGCGGCTAATTTTAAACCCAGCGCTACAGAAAACATAGGGGTGTGCCGTATTGTTGTAAATACGGCACATCCCTGCTTTTTGGAAATGTTGGAGCGGGGTGACATTTCGTTTTAAATATGCCCCAAAGTATCCTCAAGCACAATCCAGGGCAGTACACCCATCTTTTCATAAGTACTGTCATCAGTACAGATACACCGCTGAGGAGTTAATGTTGACCTGTTAGATTTTCAGGGGGAAGTTTATCTTCATTAGATATCAATTATCTCAAAGTTATCTTTTAACATGTAATTTTTTACTTGTTACTTACAGGTCTGTCTTAGTTTAAGTTATCTTTTTTTAAATTGAAACACTGTGCAATAGCTCTAAGAGTCTTAGGTCACCTCTGGCGAATGCATTCTGTGTGTTTGGAATATCGCTGCCATCTCATTCTAGAAAAACAAACATAACTTACAATCAAATACTGATATTACACCAAGAAAGACCCACTGAGTAGAGGGAATGGAAAGCCAAACACTGGGGGGGGGGCAGAAAGGTCTTCAGATGAACTATACTTTTCTCAGCAGCTGACATTTAGAAAAACAACTCTATTTTCCCTTAAATATTTACAGCAAGACAAAGGATTCCACTGTATGTGCTTGTTCAGAGAAAGCGAAAAAAAGTGACTATTTCAGGGATGTCATGGAGAATGTATTCTCCTACCAGCCCTGCCATGTTTTGATTGTAGTTAGAATGGAGAATAATTTCTAGTATAGTTATTGCTATTTGAAATGATTAGTCTGATAATGTATAAGAGATCACAGTGGATGTACTGGAAGTTCAATATATGCAGTGCTACTACTTGGACTGTGAGCTGGAGATTCTGAGGCGTAAGGTCTTGCTCAACTTCTTGCTAGCTCAATTTGAACATTCAGTAATCTCTTGTATACCAAACAATCCTACCTTATTTAGCACATCTGTAAGTTATTTTGCTATTATTTTGGTTTCTGATGTATCTGAAAATAGTTTAGCTGGTTTTGCTGGCACAGTTGGTGGACCAGATGTATAGAAGACTAGTAATGTATAATACCCATGAAAACCTAAAGCAATAGAATGTACTCCATAGATGTAATTTCTGCCAGTTCATACTGGAGGAATTGCCAAGTGATGATACTCTCATCCGACCCTCCTTTCCCATTGATTAAGCAGAAAAATAGAAGACTGGAAGGCACTGTTTAGAATGACTTGACCTTCTTCCAGAAAACCAAGAAATGTGGAAGTTTTACATTATGCCACATGTGACTCTTGCTGAGAATGCCTAGTTGGACCGGACTTCTTTTGTATTTGTATTTGCCTTGACACATCTTTACTAGTGATACATATTCTATGCTTGGCTTCCAGCTAAAACATACACATTGGAGCCCAAAACCTAACAGCCTATAATAACTTTTGTTGGGATCCAGGTTACTGGTATGTGAATTTATAACTGTGTATGAGACAATGGTTACATTTCATTTATATGTATCAGCCACTTAAAACCCAGAGCCTCCTATTTTGGTAACGTGCTCTACTTGTCCTGACCATTTTGTGCTGACGAATGATGCCGAGCAGGGTATCCTGGTACTTGAATGGCAAGGAGATGTCTGCACCCAAAAGGACTTCAGCGAGCTGCTACTAATACAGACTAATACAGTGTGGAGGCAGGGAGGACTTGGGGTGCCATGAAGTAGGCTGGCATTCACAGCAGGTGGGCAGGGTTTAGTCGGAAGAGATGCTAGGGCTACCGAGAAATCTCTTTAGGTGGACTCAGCCTTTTTGGGTAAGATTTGTGTGGGCCAAGAATATGTGTCAGCAGGGAGAGGGTTACTCAGCATTGCTCTGAGCTATGAATAGTTCTGCTCATTGGGTAACTACTCATAGGGCCTCATTTATGAGTTTTTTCCAAAGGGCAGCGCCGCAGACTTTCCTTCAGTGCTACCCTACGGCAAAAGAAAAGGGCAGGAATGTGCTGTATCTATCAGATATGGCGCATTCCTGTCCTTTTCCTCTGTGCTGGCGCACAATAGGCTGTCATGCATCAACGCAGGCACTTTTGCACCATGTTGCAAGAGGCCCTGCATTGTGGGAATGATTATTTTTGTGCAGGAAGGAAAAACATCCTGCAAAAAAACAATCATAAGAGGCTTTTCCTCTTTCTATGTGTGCTGCAGAATGCAACACACATAGAAAAACAAAAAATGAGGTGAAATAAAGATATTTCTCCTTGTTGGGCCTCCCAGGGAGTTTTTGGTGCTGGCTCGGAGTTATAATTTCTCATAAATCTGGGGCAGTGTCAAAAAGCCATGGATGATGCTGGGGACACCCCCAGCAACACCAACTGCACACCCCTTTAACCACAGGAAACTGCGTAAAGGGGACGATATTTACAAGGCAGCATTAAGTCAAGAAAAATGGCTTAGTGCTGCCTGGTAAATATGGAGCAGGCTCCTGCGCCACCGGAGCGTGACACACCGGGGCCACTAGGAGATATATATATATATATATCACCTACTGAAGGTCGCTAGGACCTAGTTTCTATAAGAAAAGCATAGTTTGGCTTGCCTGTAACTTTGGCGTCATTTGACCAATCTTCATGAAATATTCCCAAACAAGTGTCAAGGTAGGTTCTGGTTGCCTTGGAAAGTTTGGGGATGATCCGTGCAGTGTGGACTGAGAATCTTTGGCACAAAATAAGGGTGCTCTGTAATGTTAATTCCCATAGGAACCTTTAGCCAAAGCTTCACCCCGAACCGCTGAACAGACTTGCACCAAATTTGGCAGGGAGGTAGATGTTGGTTCATGGAAGTGCCTTTTGCTTATTTGGTTTAAATCCGTTCAGTAGTTGCTGAGAAATGTAAGTTTAAAATTAAAGTGATATATTACGGATATTTCACAGTGGTTTTGCGATTAATCGCGAATGCACACTCCAACGGGAATGCTGGACGGAACCTGAACAAAAAGTTGCGGCTGCCAATTTATTGCTTGGGAATGGTTCCAGGTTGCTGAAAATTTATGAAAAAGCTAACATAAGGGGTTAGAGTAGAGGTACTCTTACCCCATGCTTGAGGAATGGGGGTGTTAGTGACACAAGTTATGTGTCCAAAATAGATTTTTGTAATCGCACGCGATATGCATTACAACGCCGCGACCACCAGCACGGCCCCCGTGTATCAATGCGGGGACATCGCAACAATCAATGTCATCGCGAATATTGGTGGAAATATACAAAAATATATTAATAAATCATTAATAAGCATTATCATATAGATATTGAGATTCTGATGTTTTTATAGAGTTATTTATATAGTGAGTTATCTACTGTGATGGTTAGAATTAATTGTATAGTTAGCATTTTTGAATGTGGTCGTGGCTACTGAATTCCTGCTTTTGCTTTCCTCTTTCGTGACGTAATTGCGGGGTTCGCGACGACCAACGTCATTGCGATCTCCGGCCTCACCACGAAAAAGGAAAATAGGTTTTAGAGATGGTTGTTCTAGAAATACACTAGAAAAACATGAGTTTGAGGTGTACAGTAATAAACCCCTGCTGTGTAAAATACTGTAATATGTGTGCGTATATATGTTTTCACTTTATGGAAAAGGCACAACCGTCGCGGTTAACTGCGACGTCGCGACATCCCGAATAACCGCTAAAACTGAAAATATGTCTGAAAGATGGTTTTTAAAGGAACTTAGTACAAAAATATGAGTTTCAACATGCTTTGAAAGAAGTATGTATATAACAATATGTGTAGGGCAATGTTCAGAATGGATTTTTTTACATATTATTTTTGGATGTGTTGGTGGTCTTTGAATGTCTGCTTTTGTTTTCCGCTTTCACGATTTGTCCACGGGGATCGTAATTACTGACGCCATTGCAGTCTCCGGAGACACTAAGAAAATATAAAATAGGAATGGTTTTTATAGAAACTCTCTACTAAAACATGACTTTAGAAAATAATGTAAGAAACCCCTAGTGTGTAAAATACTGTAGTATGTGTGGATATATGTGTTTTACACTTTATGGAAAAGGCCCAATCGCCACGGTTAACTACGCCATCGTGACATTCCAAATAACCGCAAAAACGAAAAATAGGTCTAAAAGATGGATTTTAAAGAAATTTAGTACAAAAACATGAGTTTAATCATGTTTTTGAAGTATGTATATAGTAATATGTGTAGGGTAATGTTCAGAATGGATTTATTTTCATATTGTTTTTGAATTTGGTGGTCATTGAATGTCTGCTTTTGTTTTCCATTTTCGAGGCGTGTCCGCGGGGATCGAGACATCGTTGCGAATATAAAAAATGCAAAGAAAAAAAAACAATGCTTGAGAATCCACTGAAGAAAATACAAGCTTATAAAAATACCTCCTATAGAGCCATTTTAGATAGAAAATACAATTTAAAAACCTTAAAAACTCAATTTAAAAATCATAGGTTACATTGATGTTATAGTTGGGAAATAGAATTTAAAAACCTTAGTTATTCAGTGAAAAAACTAAGGTTACATGGACGTTATAGTTAGGCTGAAATTTCACTCATACAAAAACTTAGAAATTCAGCAGTTATAGTTAGTTGAGCTAACTATAAATCGCGCCCCTGCAAAACACTGCTTATGACCTCAACATATTACATCACTCATTACATAGTTAGTGACATCACTGATGACATCATTCATGACATCTCAAGTGACATCACTGATGACATCATCCACAGAATCTCTCGCACACCCACTCACACCCCAATATAAAGTTTCATTCACCCATTCCAACTTCCACACTACCATTCTCAAAACCAATGACACAACCATACCAGTACGTACACACCCACTCACTGATTCACAGGTCTACACACACATCCAATCAGTCACCCTTACAGCCACTCATACACCAACTCACTCACTAATACAGCCCCTGATATATCCACTCATACAGCCACTCACACACTCTCAGTCACCCATAGAGCTACTCATACACACTACTCACTCACCCATAGAGTCAATCACACAGCCACTTACTCACCTATACACACACCAACTCACTTTTTCATACAGATACTAACACATACTCACTCACCTATACAGTCATGGATACAAGCACACACTGACCCATACAGCCACTCTCCTAATCACTCACTCACACATACAATGACTTATATAGTCCAACACTCACCAATACTGCCTTTCTTATATGCAGGTACTCATCCATATACCACTGACACATCCATTCACTTACCAACACCGCCATAAGCACACTTACTCACCCATACTGCCCCTCACAAATGCACCTACAAACCCATACAGCCACTGACTCACCCACTCACTCATCCATGCAGGCAGTCACACACCCCCTCACCCACCCACACAAACACTCATACACCCACATAGGTACTCAAACAACCAATCAATAACATATGCAGCCACTCATGTACCTATTCACCAACCCATACAGCAGCTTACACACCAACTGACAGACTGACACAGACATTCACACAAATTAGTCACTCACCCATACATTCACTGAGACACGTATAATCACTCACTTATACAGTCACTCACCCAGTAAATCATCCATACAGGCACTCATACACCCACTGATTCATCAATATACGTTGGTGTATATATATTTAACACTCATAAACATTTTACAAACACTCAGTCACGGGATGATGTCATCAGTGATGTCATCAGTGATGTCATGAGTGATGTCACTGACCAAGTCACGAGTGATGTAATATGTGAGGTCATAAGCAGTGCATTGCGGGGGCACGAGTAATAGTTAGCTCAGCTAACTATAATTGCTGAATCTCTCTGGTTTTGTACGATTGAAATGTCAGCCTAACTATAACGTCCCTGTAATCTTTGTTTTTTTCACTGAATTTCTAAGGTTTTTTAAATTCTAATCCTAACTATAATGCCCCTGTAACCTTTGTTTTTTTAGTGTTTTAGTGAATATATATATATATATACATATATATATATATATAGCATTGCCTTTTATCTTCTGTGTTGATTCTTAATTTTAATGAGCCTTAATGGTTTGCATCCTAAAATCTTGTGTGTGGATTATCCAGTGTTGATTTTCTCGTGAAGATTTTCCAAAGTGTGTTCCTCTGGGTTTACCGTAATTTGTGTTAAGGGCTCTCATCTTTCAAGACTCACACATAGCCCTGATCCATCAATTGCCCTGTTTGATGTAAAAGTAAAAAGTGATGATATTCATATACATTCACATTCTTTGCGATGTCAATATTGGGGTACCTGCATTGAAGGCCATAGTAGGTCTGCTGATTCTGAACGTTATTGTTTAAATTTACTAGCCAGTGTGCCAGTATTAGAAATTAGGAGTATTTAAGATTCATTATAAAGAAAATATTTACTATGTATACACACACACATATATATATATATATATATAGAACAGTAACCATTTTACAAAAAGAGAAAATGTTAAATATTTACAGGACAAATATTTAGCTTTCAAAAGGAATCTATACTGTCCAGCAGACATGCATTTTTAACATTAAAGTTTAGAATTTATTATTAAATTCCCTTGCTTCTACAGCAAAACAAAGGATGCCAAATGGTTTACAGATATCCTGCAGAGTAAACATCCTCCAACAATATGCAACACCTCAATAATGATGCAGAATACAAAAATACACATGAAGAATTGTGCATACTTTTATTAGGACAAATTGATAATCTCCTAAATAAACTACACAATATGTCTTCCTTTCACTAAGTGTACTGGAATCTCTTGGTCGTGAAATCCTGCAGACTGTAACACTGACCACTCTCCTCTGAACATCTCTATTGATTCTATTGTCATGACATAGTAAATCATAAAAATGTGTGTTCTGGCTTCGCTAATCAATGCCCTCAACATGCCTTCTGGGACACTCTTTAATCTCAGGCAAATTTAAATACAGAAGCACAGTAAGGTGCCCACAGTGTTCAAGCTCATCTGCAAAAGTGAACTAGTAAAACATGCTAAATGAGAACAATCTTGGTGCAACATGTGTTATAAATTGGTAAAATAGAGCTAATAAAACTTTGCTTTCTCTTTTACTGGAAGAGTGTTAGACTTAGCCCTCTCTGCAGGGCAACCCCCAAACATTTTGCCTTCATCCCACCTGTTTTCTGAAACTACATTTGTTCGCTTTTAGGACTGCTAGCCAGTGCTAAAGTGCTTGTACTCTCCCACTAAAACATTGCACAATGGGCTTAGACTTGCTTGATACATTTAATTTCTTTGTAAGTCCCTCCTATATTTTACCACAGGTAACCAGGGCTTGTATTTTGAATGCTATTAAGGGGCAGCAGCACTCATTGTAAAACATGTCTCAGGCCAGCCACTGAAGCCTGCAGTGCAGGTTTAAACTGACATTTCAATGTGGAAAAATAAATGTTTTGCCAGCACAACCTTTTTTCTTAATACAATTAAGTCACTCCTAAAGTTGACCTTAAAGGCTCATATGGCAGAATGCATATAATTAACAAGTAGTACATGTGTTTTTAATTTTTACATGCCCTGGTAGTGAGAAACTCTTAAATTCGTTTTTCACTGCTGCAAGGACTACTTCTCCCATAGGATAACATTGGGTTACCTTGAATTGGTTTACGTTGAATAAGTGCTAACTTTTGATTTAGAACAGATACGAAAGTAATGTTTGGTCTCAAATAAATTGTAGTTTAAAGTCTTCTTTAACGGTAAAGTTGAATTTGAAGTCACAATTCTAAAAATGCCACTTTTAAGAAGTTGGCATTTTGTTATCGTAACCATTTGGGCCTGCAGCCTGAGTCCTGGGTCACATGACTGTGATTAGAGTGAGTTGGGCTTGACCCTCTCTGCAGGGTCACCCGCAAACATTTTGCCTTCAACCCTCCTATTTTTGCTGAATTTGTTTTTGTTGGCCTTCGGACTGTACACTTTACCATTGCTAACAAGTACTAAAGTGCTTGTGCTCTCTCCTTTAAACATGGTGGAACTGACTTACACCTGTTATTTAATTTATTTATAGGTCCGTTGTATTGTGGTATACCATATACCTAGGGCCTGTAAATTAAATTATACAAGTTGACCTGCATCACTGATTGTGCCACCCACTTAAATTGCCCCATAAAACATGTCCCAGGTCTGCATGCAGTTTTAAACGGCCAATTCAACTTAGCAATTAAACCCCCTTGCCCAGCCTTAAACTCCTTTTTTATTGCATATACATCACACCTAAGGTAGGCTATAGGTTTTCCACAGGGCAGGGAGCATTGTAATTAAAAAGATGGGCATGTACTTTTAGATTTTATATGTCCTGTGAAAAACTCTACTGTGAGGGCTACCTGTCCATAGGATAACATTGGGTTGCCTTATTACATTTAATAAGAGAGGTGTGGTGCAGCGGCCAGGGCAGCTGACTTCAGCGCACAGGGTTCACGGTTCGATCCCCGGCTCCGGCGGCAGCTCAGCACCATGTGACTCTGGGCAATAGCTCACTTAATTTCCACGACGGCCCCCAGCGCTTTGAGACCCGTAAGGGTGAGTAGCTGCGCTATATAAAAACGGACTTACTTTTTTTTTTTTTTTAAGTGCTAACATCTGACGGAAAACAGGTAAGCATTTCATGTTTGGTATCTATGAAAATATAATAAAAAAATCGTTTTTAATGGTAAAGTTGAATTTTAAATTACAATTTTGAAGATGCCACTATTAGAAAGTTGGCATTTTCCACTCCTTGCTGTTGTGTGTCTTCAGCTTGTGCAAGATCATATGACTGGGTGTCCTTGGCAGTGGGACGTTGTTAATTCCTCCCAGAAAGTCACTTAATAAATGGATAAGTTGTGACTGAATGGGCCATCAACTGGCAGGATGGGGGGCGGAGCGTGCATAGCCCCACTTACATCTAAATTAGCCGTGTTCTACCTTCACACAAAGGACTTGTCACCACTGCATTGTCTCTTCAGCAAGCTTGGAGCCCTGCAGGGGAGCCAGGAAACTGCAAGCAGTTCAAAAGCACTTTTCTAGAAACTTCTCCTACTCCAGGTATAAAAAAGGGGCCATCAGACCCACTCTCCAGTACACTTCTGGACCTGTGGAAGACTGCTGGGCAAAAAGGACTACTACTGTGTTGACTTTCTGCCTTGCTGCCTGAGTGAAGGACTAGACCTGCATCTTGAACCCAGGACCACCAGACTTAGTCCATGGGCTAGTTGGCTGGCTTCCTAATCAGAGCCTCAGGTACAGAACAGGCTCCTGTAAACTTTAACCCAGCACCTGGACTCTGCCAGCTGTGAGTCATGTCCCCCATATGGTGCAACCCCAAGCCTGGACCATTTGGAAGGCCTAAAGGTGCTCTGCCAGCCCATCAGTGGTCCCAGTAGAACCGAGGCATGCACATCGAGTATGCGGAGTCTTTAAGGCAATGGCCTTAAAGACTCTGCATCCTCGATGCAACACTTTGCATCACAGCCCTCAGCCCCTCGGAACATCGGCTGAGCAAGGCATCTCCACACACAGACCTAGAATTTCCACCATAGCTCCCTTGGGTCCACCGCTGCAGGACGCATCTCCATGCAAGGACCTCTCATCGCCTATGCTACGCGACGCATCCTCGAAGCAACCAGATTCTCAGATAATTTTTGCTCAGCGAGCCTAACTTGGGGGTCTATTACGATAGCGGTCGGATGTCTACCGTCGGGCCGGCGGTGGCGCCCGCCGGACCGGCGGTGGTCATCCGCCCGCGATCGCAACCAAGAAAACCGCCGGTCAAATTAGGATGGCGGTGGTGACCGCGGCGGTGGGAAATTCTGACCGCCGCTTTTCCCCCTGTTACCATCCGCACTCCTGCCTGGCGGACAGAGCAGGACCGGGATAATGGTGGCTGTGCAGAGCAGGCTCCGCCAGCAGGATTATGATGCTGGCGGTAGCCAGCCTTTCCTCAGCGGTCAAACCACCATGGAAAGGCATGCAGAGATTGTCTTCCGGGGGCCCGTTGCGGGCCCCCGATTTTTTGGAGGGGTGTGGGTGCACTGGGGGGTACCCATGGTCCCCCCTACATTTCCCTGTACCAGATGGCAGGCACTGTGCAGTGCCTGCCACGCAATGCCGGGAAATGCAGGACATGCTCCTTTGGACATCGCGGCGGTGCTGCGGGCAGCAGCAACCGCCGCAATGTTAAGGCCCGCGATCCGACCGCCGTGGTCGGATTTCGACCGCAGGTCATCGTAATTCGACCGGCGGTGATGTTGCAGTCCATGCGGGCGGTCTTTTCCCGCTACCATGGCGGTCGGGGAGGTTTTCCGACCGCCATCGTAATAGGCCCCTTGGTCCTTGTAGCAGGTCCGCCCTTCATCATGGTCTGCATGAACTTGTAACTTTGTCTCAGTCTGGCACAACCAGATAACCTCAGTTGACGCTTTGTGCTTCTAGGCACTGTTTTTACTAACTACATTGAAATTGCATATCTCCAGTTTTACAGATTGGACGCTTTGTGTTTTTGGTGTCAAATAATTTATTAAAATTTACTCTATTTTTCTAAATTGGTGTGGGATTGTCTTTGTGTAGTGTTTTCACTTTATTACTGTTTGTGTGGTGTATAAATATTTAACACAGTGCCTCCAAGGTAAGCCTGACTGTTTGTGTGCCAAGCACAGGTTAATTTAGTGACTTTTGTGGTACAAACTTATATGTATTGTGGCTGTTGCTTGAGAAGGGTTTTCACACCTTCTTAATCAAAAACCCAATTTCCTACATTGGTGCTCAGTGGTGGAATCCAGTACTTGTGTTTGTGCAATACCATTCAGTGATTTTGTGTAACACTAAAATCCCATATAAATAACTTGACATCAGATTCATCCTCTATTTATATTCTCCTGGATTGGCCACTTTTGCTTTTTCCAAATTCACTTCCAAATTCCACTTGAATTTGTCCCCCTCTGCCTATAACAAGGCCTGGGCAGAATTTTTCCTTCTGCTCGTGGAAGTGGAGGAATTAAGCAACTCCGCGTTACTCTGTTAGCATGGAGTTCCGGTCAAATTCAGCCAATCGGGGCGTGGTGGAATTTTTTTCCCATTCAAGCAACAAGATGACAAGTGGAACATAGCGAGGCTCCAGCAAGTGAGCTGGTAAACGTGAGCAAGATTTGGCAACCCCTAGCAAGAATTCCTGTCACTGGGAAGCCTTCAAGCAACATTATTTTAACACGAGCGGTCGCAAGCAATCAGCAGGGCTGCTTTTCAAGTAGATTTTCTACTCCACAAGCAGTGAAATCAACAAAAAAATAGGTTTTTGAGTAGATATTCTACCCGAACGGATGGTTCAGGTAGTTTTTTTAATCGCAAAACACATTTTTTACATTTTATTTTACTTTTTTGTCACCAGGAAGGAATTGTCACAGAGACTTCAACTTCCTCTTCCTATCCAGAAGGCTCATCCCAGTGCTCTGTCCATTTTGTGGTCAGTTTTCATTTGGAATTTGAGGGTAAAGGATCACTCGCAGACCTAGCTGCATATATACCTTTGTAGTTTAATTATTTGTTTAGGGAGAAATCAAGTAAGTTAAAGAACTTGTTTTATCTTTTTCTTTTTTTCTTTGGTCATAAATTTAACTATGAGTGGCCTGGAGTTGCCATAGGGGCCTATTTTGCATTCATTTTTTTCAAAGGGGAAAAGTTTTCAAATTTTTGGGTGGACTGAGGGACTGGTTTTAAAGTACTTTTTCTCTATTTTCTTGTGTGTTGTTTGTGAATTTTATACTATTTTGCTCATTTTACAGTCTGGGTGCTAGTCTGCCCACAATCCACACCCAGCCAGCAATGGGCATTAGGTTTATATATTAAAGAAAGTTTCTGTGCTATATGTTTTTTAAAACATCTATTGATTAATGGATGGCCTTGGATTAAATGCTAAATGCCTTTTTTTCAATTTTACGTTTTTCTGTAAAGTATTAAAGTGTATTATGGTGGAGTAATTGTTGATGCCTTGGCATGTTTGTGGTTGTGGAATTTTTAACGTTGACTTAAACTTTGTTTTTTGGTATCGCTGAATTAATGGTGGTGTTTTCTTCTTTCTTTACTCCTTTCTTTCCTGGCCAAGTGACCATTTTGTGTGGCCAGTGTGTGTGTGTGGGCTTGACATAATCCACCATTTTGTCTTTGTTCTACGCCTACTTTGTTCTTCATGCCTTTGACCTTGATTGCCACGTGACAGGGCAGCCGCTTTGTGGAGCCAGTGTGCTTTGCTTTTGCCGTAGGCCTGCCTGTGTTCTCTGTTGTCAATACTTTAACCCTTGATGGCCATGTGGCCGGTGAACATTTTGTGTAGTCAGTGTGCTTTTGACATAGGCCTGCATGTGTTCTTTGTTGTCCATGCCTTTACCTTTTGTGGCCATGTGGCGGACATTGTTTGTGGTCGGTGTGTAAATCCTTTTCTTCCACTCTGACTTTTCAAAGCCATTTTCTAGGGACATTGATAGAAGAGGCCTATGTCTTGTTGTTTTTTGTTCATTTTTTCTTTTTTCCCTGATATGATTTTAATGTGCTTGAGGATGATTGTAGTACAATGTTTTTACTTTTTTATAGCATTTTTTGCCATTTTACCCTGTGCCCCTTGCCTCCTTTAGGAACCCTTGGGAGACACAAGGAATTATTATTTTTTAATTATTCGATTTTTCTCTGCCCCCTCTGCTTGCCATAGGTGTCTGATAGACGCACACCAGCAAAGCAATCATTTATAAAAGAGTATTCCATTTGCCCCTGCACTCCCTGTCTGCCATGAGTGTCTCATGGGCCTTAGGTGCACACCAGCAATATTTTTTTAAAGAATGATTCCATTAACCCCTGCGACCCCTGCCTGCCACAGGTGTATTTGTCCTTAGAGGCACATAAAGTAAACTTTTCAATAGGTATCTTATTGAAATTTGAAATATTAGGCTTTGGATTGGAATGGATACACTATTGTTAATTATTTGTCATGTCACCTCACTAAATTATATGCCTGCAAGTGCCACATTGCAATGAATTATTTTCTTCTTTGTTTGCTTTTAGGTGGACGAGAGACATCATCACACATAGTACAGCCAGACAAAAGTTTGGCTGTGACAGCCACACACCACCTGAGTCTTCCTCTGCTTCCACTTGTGCAGCTAAATGGCAACTTCGAGAGCTAAGAAAGAACTTGAGAAAGGCTCCAAAGCAGGGTGTTCCTGCCAAGAAAGTGGCCAGTGAAGGGGAAAAGAATGATATTGCCACCACTGGCATGCTGGCCTCCACCTTTTTCAGGAAATGTGATGTTCCTGCTGCATCCTTCTCTGGGTAGCAAAAGGCTGGGAGCTCCATCCTACATCAACAGCATCACCCTAACATAAGGCTAAGCCCAAGCCCATGTCTCTCAGCCATGCAGCCACTCTAATCATGGTGATGAGCTGTGGGTCTGAACTGGATTGATCTCAGCCACAAAGTTCCCAATTGTAGCAGGAAAGTGGACAATAGGAGCCGCAGCCAGCAACAGTTCTTCCAAAAGTAGGAGCAGAACAGGAGGAGGAGCTTCCTGCTGAGCAAGATGCTGCTCTTCCACCATTGATTTTACGATCTCCAGTAAGAAAAAAAAAGGGTATTCCACCATCTTTTCCAAGCTGTTCACACTATCCACTTGACAACAGACATGTGGACCAGTTGTCAAGCAACGGGTTACATGTGTATCACTGCAAACTAGACCTCTTTTGAGGGGGTTAGGCAACAGCTATCTGAAAATGGTTTTAAGGGCATTGAGTGGCATGCAACAATAGTGAACTTCACCATGGAGAAATCTCATACAGCTGTAAACATCTTGGAAGAGTATTTCAGTGGCTTCGACCCAGAGGTCTCAGAATTTGATTTGTTGTCACGGACAATGGCAGTAACATAGCCAAGGCCATGGCAGATGGTGGACATTTCAGGGCCCTGTGTTTGGTGCATTGTATCAACCTGATTGTTCAGGACTTTCTCAAAAAAGAAGACATAGTCAAAAACATACAGGCCACCTGCCGAAGAATCTGCACTCATTTCAGTCATTCAGTCATTCTTTCAAAGCCTGTAGGTAGTTGAGGCTAACAGAGTACCATTTGAAGGCCTCATACAAAAGGTGTCAATACGTTGGAACCCGACCTACTACATGCTGCAACATCTATTTGAGCAGTACAGGCCAATTGCAGACTATGTCCTTCAAAGAGGAGGGGATGCAACTGGAAAAAGCATGACTATGGATGTGGATGTGGACAAACGGGAGCTAGTCAAGTGCCTGACACAAATGCTACTTCCTTTTGAGCTTTTCACACTGGCAGTCAACGAGGAGGACAGTACGATGAGCTAAGCAATCCTGTTGTTGCATCTGCTACAGGACCAGTTGAAAAAGTTGGCGTAAATGTTTCCCGGTGTGAATGAAGAAGCATATAAGTTTGGTCAGAACTTAATTTTTCACTAGGCTGTTATTGCAAGGCTGCAAAGAGAGATCTTATCCTCCAAAGAATACATATGTGACACAATACTTGATCCATGGTACGAAAAAAATACTTGCCACTTTCATTGCTTTTTCAGAAGGGAATGTTTTACTTTATAAAACGTGGATTGTTGATCAGGCAATAGTAAGTAAGTAGCGAATTTCTAAAGCGCGCACATGCCGAGACTTCTTGGCGCTAACAGCCTGTAACTGAGCAGAAAGAAGAACCTACTTCAGGCCAAAGATGAAAAGCATGGTTTTTAGCAATTTCCTGTAGAGTACCCGGTTTGATAGAGTCCGCAAATAAAAAGGCAAAGTGTTACAAAGCCTGCATGCTGAGTAAGAGGAACTTCTGCCCCTCCATTTGGCTTTCCTTATTTTTGGAATAGACACTATTTTGGCAGCACCTGATCTAAGATTTCGATTGGGAGCATGCCAAGAAAAAATCTTCTGAAAAGAAATGGGTCCCATTTTATATAATGCCTTATGGACCTGGAAGAAGAACGGCTGGAAGTTAGAGGCATGGGCAAAAGTTCTGGCATGCAGCATTCAACCCCCAGAGAGGGCAGAGCTGGTGTATCACAGCCATGATGATGGCACAGATGTTGTGTCACCATCATCAACAGGAATGCCAGCAACAGAAGAGTTTGTCCCAATCTCTGCAATGGCTTGGTTTCAAGTGTCAGGGCTTAAGTCAAGTGAAGAGGCAAAGACAACAGAGGGGTCAAGCATGTGGCGGCCTCAATGACCATTCAGAGGATAGTCCAAGACTATCTGGATGATCCAAAGGTGTTCTACCAGCATCAAAACCCATTGGTCTATTGGAATGGAAAGATGCAACAATGGTCAGAGCTCAGCAGACCTGCAATAAAGTATCTTGCTTGTCCGGTAGCCAGTGTGTCTGTTCAAGTGTTCAGGTCAACTGGAATAGTTGTCACAGTAAGAAAGACAAGTCTCTCACCGCAAAACGTGGAGAGATTGCCCATAATTAAAATGAACCGGTACTTCATACCACAAGATTACACTATGCCTGAAACAGCACAGGAGGAAGATAAGGGCAATTGGTCAAACTCAACAATGTTAGCTGATGAAATTCTTGGTGAACCCCCTGAGTATGAGGACAAACTCTTCCTTCCTGACTAAGTAGGCCACAACAGAACTTGCATATATTTTGTCGAACTGCTTTGAAAAAAAAATATAGGGAAGAACATTTATATATTGGGTGTCTGGCTTATGCTGCCCCATTTAGTCACATCACATGTGTGGAGTGGACTAGTGTACACACAAGTAGTCTCCATTTGCTTAAAGGACATGAAGAAAACAATGCCTCCAATCCCTTTCCTTCTTTTCTTCTTTCCATAGCTGGGCTGCCACTGAAGATCATCATCAATTATACAATGTGCATTGTGTATCACTTTCATGGGAAAAGAAATATAATAGACAAATTTGCACCACGCTTGGAGCAGGGAACTATTGCACCAATGAGTGATATATTGAGTGATTGATGATTCATGTGGTGCTCTGGAGGGTGTTGTAACTAATTTTTAAACTGGATTTATACTGTTTGGGGCCTGGGGGATGATTCTGCCTGAATGATTCCCTTGCTTTCATATTTCACTATAATTAGTTAAATGTTCCGCTCCTTCCTGTACTTCTTTTTTTTAGGTCCATCAGAAACCAGTCAGTTTACTTAACAAAGCAGGTTATTTTGCCCACAACTGAGGAGTGCCTGCTCATATAGGATGCGGTGCAGGAGGCGGTTGGAAGATGTCAAGAGGGGGAAGGCTGGTGGTGTTCTGGGTGGCAGAGGACCCCAGCTGCAGGCATTGCCGACAGTTGTGTGGCAGTGTTTAATGCAGGCCTAACTGGTGGCCCAAAGAACTGGAGGCTCTTGCCACCTCCGCTTCCTCATTCAAGGCCACAAGCCCACGGTATTCTGCAGCACCTTTTGGTGCAGCAGCTGGGCGTCTATCTGCCTCCATGATGGTTACTTCTGGCCGACTCCAGCAGCAGGAGAAGCTACATCAAGAAAGAAAAAAATGCACTAATTGGATACAGCAATTGTTTACATTGGTTATTATACCTATCTTTTCAATTTGTACATCATTAGTTCCCTTAGTATGGCTGTCGGGTTTTCTGGGCCAGAGTTCTAAATCAGTGCAACTGTCGGGCTCTGAGAGGGCAGAGTGCATAACACTCCCCTGTGGGCATTCCATCCTCCCCACACGTGGACTCATTTCTTAGGGCATCCCCTGCTCACATAAACTGCTTTCTTGGCTACCATGGCCCAATCCATGTCATTACACCATTCAGGGAGGGTTAGGGCGAGCTGAGCTCCAAAGTGCTTTGCAGTGTTACGCTTTGCAATCATCATACCCCGTGTTGCCCAGCCCTGATTTTTACGATTGAGGTCTGTCGCCTCCCGAATGTTAAGGAGGCATCGTTTGGGCTCTGGTTGTACTGAGACCCTGTATACCTGTGTGATTGTGTGTATGATTGTTTCCCAGTAGTTCCTAATCTTACGGCATTCCCCATATAATATTGTACAACGTACCTGCCCCCCACGCATAAAAAGTGGGGAGTCAGTTTTTCCCATTTTAGCCAGGGTCTCTCTGGTTAGGTTGGTCCTGTGGAGCAATTTAAGCTGTATTAATCTCAATTTGGAGGATATTGCCACTTCCCGCAGGGACTCTAGCGCTTACTTGCAATCAGTTTCGTCAAGTTCCCTGATGTCTCCCTGCCATCTCTCATATAAGCGTTGCATTTGGTCTGTCAAGTTGTTGATTAGTTTTTGGTAGATCAATGAGGTTGCTCTGCGATCCATTCTCTCTGTGAGCAACCTATCTTCCAGTGGGGTGACCTCTGGAAGGGCAGTTCCCGCCGGAATAACTGCCATGACGACGTGTCTGATCTGTAGGTATCGGAAAGTTTCCGTCACTGCCATGTTATATTGCTGTTGCAGATCTGCAAATGGGGTGACTCTTCCCTTGTCCCAGAGATTTCCCACCCTCGCGATGCCTATGAGGTCCCACTGGCAGAATCCTGGGCAGTTGATCAGTTGACCTAATTTCTCCGTTTCCCAGAGTGGAGTGGTTTGTGTTATCGTGTCGTGCCAGCCCAGCTTCTTGTGCAACGTGTGCCATAAATGTACCGTCTGTACGTGGGTCCTGTGTAGCTCCTGTTTCCTGATTTTGATATAGTGCTTGTGAGACTCCATCCTCCCCCAGAATATATATATCCATTTGAAATGCGGGGTCGTTGTGCGGGCTGTATAGCCACTGGTTTACGACCATTAGCTACGATGCCCAGTAATATACCTGTGTGTGTGGTAGTGCAATGCCTCCATCATACTATCCCTTTACTAGTTTTTTTGTTGCAATGCGAGGTGGGTTCCCATCCCAAAGTAAAGTACGGACTTCAGCGTCAATGGCCTGGAAGTAGGTCTGTAGTATCTGATAAGGTGTGTTTTGGAGGACATATAGGAATCGGGGCAGTGCCATCATCTTGAAGAGTGCGGCACGCCCCAATAGTGTCAGAGAGAGGGAGCCCCAATGTCATACGTCACACCGTAGTCGTTTTAATGGCTCTTGGAGGTTCATGTCAGTGAATTTCTCTGGGTCCATTGTGACAAAGATGCCCAGGTAACAAAAGCTAGCCTTCACCACTGTGACTCCGCATTCCTTCGGCACTGTCGGGGAAGGCCCTTTAAGAACATATAAGACTGATTTGGACCAACTTATCGTGTATCCAGAATATTTTCCGAAGTTTGTGAATATGTTCATTATTGTAGCTAGGAAGCATATTGGCAAGGCAGCGTACAATAGTATGTCGTCCAGATATGATATGTGGTCCTCTAATTACTCTGTCCATCAGAGTCCCCGTATCAGGGGGTCTCCCCTAACCCATGCCGCAAGCGGTTCCAGCACCAGTGTGAATAGTAGTGGCGACAGGGGGCATCCCTGTCGAGTCCCTCGCCCGAAGGGAAAGGCCGCTGAGTGTCTCGCATTAACCACCACCTGCACCAGGGGATTCGTATACAGGAGGCGGATCCAAGTCCTGAATTTTGGGCCGAAACCCATATGTTCAACAACTGCGAATAGGTAGGCCCATTTAATGGTATCGAAGGCCATGCGCGCATCCAAGGAGAGGACAATGGCCTCTTCTCGGATGGTGTTCTTCCTCCCCAGTACTCCATGCAAGTGCCGTAGATTGAGTGCAGTGTTTCTCCCCGGCATGAAGCCAGATTGATCAGGGTGTACCAACTTGCAAATGTATTGTGTCAGTCTGTTTGCAAGTACTCTTGCTAGTATTTTAGTTTCTGCTTTAAGCAGAGAGATGGGGTGATCGGAGGCGCAGCCTTTCGCTGGCTTGCCTGGTTTGCGGATGGTGACTACGGTTGCCAGTCGTTGGTCCCTTGGGAGCTCCCCTGCCTCCACACTAGCCTGGTACATATTAAGGAGGTATGGTGCCAGTAGTGATGCTGTCATTTTGTACAGTTCAATTGGGATGCCATTGGGGCCCATAGCCTTCCCGGACTGTATATTGCCAATGGCCGAGATTATTTCTTCCTCTGTGAGGTCGCTCTCGAGTTGTAGTGCTTCCTCTGAGGTGAGTTGTGAGGTGGATATCTTTGAGTAATTCTGTAGAGTCTGCAGCTGTGGTGGTGGCCACTGGGATGTAGATCTATGCGTAATATTTTGCACCTGCTTCTGCAATGAGTTGTGGGTCTCTAAGCGGGTCCCGTTTCTCATTGGAGCTAGTCTATCCATCTATCTATTCGCTCACGTCTGTCTTGCCAGGCAAGCAATTTACCAGCCTTGTCTCCTACTTCATAAATTTTGTGACGTGTTGCTGATTGTTTTACTCTAGCTGCTTCCGATACTTGCTCCCTGTATTCCTGCTTTTTAATATTGAGCCGGTGTGCATAGGAGTCAGGGAGATTGTTTGATTGTATGGTTTCTGGGTCTAATATTTCTTTCTCTAGTGCCTCGATCGCTTTTCTGACCTGTTATGAGGGAGAGGCCTTGTCCCCTAACTACTGTTTTGAAGGCTTCCCAAAGGGTCAGTGGAGATGCTACCGAGTTCTCATTCTCCCTGAAGTAGTCTTGTGTGGTTTTGGTGAGACCCATACTTATTTGGGGGATTTTGAGATAACCTGGGTGTATAGATATAACTCGTTGTTGACTCTGTGTCTCTGCTGTGTAGCTCGCCCATATGGGGGAGTGGTTGGAGATGCCCCTTGCTAAATGGTGTATGTCATTGAATCTAGAGATTCTGCCTGCAAGGGTGAGAATAAAATAAATACGTGATAGACTATTATGCGCCCCGAGTAAAACGTGTATTTTCGTATCTGTGGATTATGTGCCTGCCACAACTCGACGAGTCCCTGGGCTCCCAAGAAGTCAGAGAACTGTGACACCTTTCGAGTTATCCGTCTAGGGGGAAGGCGGTCTATCTGGTCACATGGTGTTATGTTGAAGTAACCCCCAATTATTAATTCCCCTTCTGGCATTTTAAGTAGAAATGTACTCAATGCAGGTATGGCTATATTATGCAGTGCAGGCGGGATGTATATGGATAAGATGTTGATAGGGCTCCCCTCCCAGCAGTCAAACACTGCTGCAAATCTACCTTGCTCGTCTTTCCATATCTGCTCAACAATGAGGGGAAATTGCTTTCTTTATAGGATACCGACTCCTCTAGATCCGGAGGTAAATCCGGAATGTGCTACTAACTTGTATCCCCATCTGTCCAGGGCTTTACATGAGTTACCCACTACATGTCTCTCCTGAAGTAGGACTACATCAGGTAGCTGTTAATAATAATAATGCATTTTATAGAGCGTGCGGCTACCTCCAACGGAAGTGTCCCGGCGGTAGATACAGATTGCGTGCAAGGGCTGAGGAATTGAGCAGTGTTCTAAGTTAGGCTGAAGAGCCAGGTTTTTAAGGCCTTTCTAAACAGGGGCTCTGATTTCGCTTTCGAAGGTGCACTGGCATAGAGTTCCACAGAGAGGCGGTTTTCACAGCGAAAGCGCGACCCCCCGTCCTGGCTTTTTTGAAGCGCGGAGTTACCATTAGGTCCTGATGGTTTGACCTCAGAGATCTTGATTGGTGATATCTCCGGAGTCTGTGCTTCAGATATTGGGGGCCAGCATCTCTGGTGGATCTGAAGGCCAGTGTCAGTGCCTTAAACTCGATCCGTCTCTTGACCGGGAGCCAGTGAAGGCTCCGCAGGTGGGGAGAGATATGGTGGCGAAGAGGCACGTTTCTGATCAGCCTGGCTGCAGCATTTTGTATGATCTGTAGTTTTCTCAGCAGGTAATCTGGGAGCCGCAGGTAGTGACTGTTTGCGTAGTCTAGTTGGGAAGTTTTCCTGCAGTCCATTGGCAGGAAATGCATGAATTTTTGTAAACTTTTTAATTTCCAGAAGCAGGCGGAAGAGACTTTGCAAATTTGGGCACGACCAGATAAGCTGGAGTCAAACCTGAAGCCTAGGTTCCTAGCTGAGTTCACCGGGCTAGGAGGGGGGTTAAGCTCAGCCGGCCACCAGAGTTCAGACAGAGGAGGAGAGGATTGGTTAAAAAACAGAACCTCTGTTTTATCAGTGTTCAGCTTCATGCAACTGTCTGTCATCCACGCCGAGATTATTCGCAGACATTGTTCGAAGTTCATGAAGGCTGCCTCCGTGTGTTCTTTAAAAGAGAACACTAGCTAAGTGTCGTCAGCGTACGAGACTACCTTCATGCCACACTGTTCAATCAGTGAGGAGAGAGGGGCCAGGTACACATTAAAAAGGGTGGGGCTCAACGCCGAGCCCTGCGGGACCCCACAGCTGATAGGTCTGGAGGCAGAAGTAAATGGACGCAGGAACACGTTTTGAGACCGGCCTTCTAAGAAGGTGCGGAACCAGTTTAGAGCAGTACCCTTCACACCTAGAGACTCAAGTCTCTCTAATAAGATCTGGTGTGACACAGTGTCAAAGGCTGCTGCTGTTGCTTAATATTTTGTAGTACCGACCCTCTTTTCAACTTATCTCTCACACCATTCACGTTCCATGAGAGGAGTTGCAGTTTCGGGGCTATGAGGTAGGCCTTGCATTGTGAGTTTTAAGCACAAGTCCCTTCTTCCCGGGCTCTGGTCTAGTTTGCCATCTTAAGGGTTTTTTTTGATCGAATGCGGGATGTTCGTCTGTGGGATGCTGTGTTTCATGTCCTGCTGCAGCTAGAGTCTTAATACAATAACAATTAACATAACTACTGTGGTTGCCAACCCCCAATCCCTCCCCCTCCCTGCACGACAGACTTAAAACTACCCACCTCCTCAACAATGCAGAGCGCCTGTTGTTCCCTCCCCGTACCTTCTTTGGAGGTAGCATCCCGGCTGCCCTCTTCGTTTTTTCCCTTTATAGGTCATTATATTGCGGTTCGTACCATACTGTACTGTTAGTCCCTTTCACCAGCGGTGGTTGTTCAGCCCCTGTACAGTGCATTATTTTTCCTCCCTGACACATGGTTGAGTTCAGTTCTGGTGCTTGCATGGGGGAACTCATATTTCCCTTGGCGCCTTTCTGCAGCGTCTCTTAGGAAATGTCATCCAATCTGCAGTTTTCGAGCTCCATCAGGAATCGGAAGGCATTATTGTTGTATTGTCCTCTTGATTGTCTTCGTTACTTTCTGGATAAGTCTCTGCCGAGTCTGGATGGTTCTGTGTGGTTGGATGTCTGTTGCGGCCTCTCCTTCCTTTGCCATGATTCGCGACTTGTCACCATCCCTCGAGCCGTTCCCAGGCCTCTTCTGGTGTTGTGAAGAACCATCCTTTCCCTTCCGCTTCTACTCGTTTTGCAGGGAACAGCAATGAATATTTCAGTTCTCTATCCGGCAGCTCCTTTTTCACTTTGAGGAAGCTGTGTCTCTGCTTCTGCACTGCCGCTGTGTAGTCTGAGAAGAAGGTAATAGTACTTTGGACATACCACAGAGGCAGAGCAGCGCGGGCCGTTTGGAGTATAATGTCACGGTCCGGAAAGTTGAAGATTTGCGTCATGATAGGTCTCGGGTGTTCTCCTGGTCTGGGTCTGCCTCCCGGGATCCGGTGGGCATGCTCCACTGAGAAATAATTCGATAGCCCACTGGGTTGTAGGTGTTTCACAAACAGATCTGCTTCTGAGCCTTCAGCCTTTTCGGGAACGCCAATAATTCACACATTATTGCGCCTCAAGCGACCCTCACAGTCATCTAGCTTGGCAGCGAGCATCTAACTAGTATCTTGAAGCAGTTGGATTTGACGCTAGAGGTTGTCCGTGTCGTCATGGAGGGCTGTGGTTATTTTCTCCACTTTCGTGACTCTTGTGTTCATGTTTTTAAGGTCCGCTCTGACGAGTGCTATTTCAGTGGAGACTAAGGGGCCGATTCCGATCTCGGCCGGTAGGGCTCCGAATCGGACTCGGCATTACCGGATCCGATTCGGAGCCCTGTTTCCCGACCGAGACGGACGTGCGCCGGGCGAGCGAGTACGATGCAAGCGTACGCGAAATCGCCGACTGACTCGTTCGCGGGACCGACCCGCTCCGACCGACTCGCACGGACATGACTCGCACCGCGCAATGGAGACGTTCCCCGGCCGGGTAAGTACGATGCGCGCCGCGAGCAGTCCGACCGACTCGCGCCGTCCGGCTCGAAAGAGCAGTCGGAGCCGCACTTTGGGGGTCCGTGTCGGACCCCCCTGTACGCTTAGCCGCGCGAGTCGCACACAGGGGGAACCCATGGGTCCCCCCTACCTGTGCATGTACGGCGCGACCCGCTTCGACGCGTACCCTCTGTAGGGGGCGCCCCTGTTCGCCTCGCACCCATTGAGTCAATGGGAGCCCGCGTACGCGTTGTACGACCAGC
Source organism: Calotriton arnoldi (assembly GCA_963921515.1). Lineage (NCBI taxonomy): Eukaryota > Metazoa > Chordata > Amphibia > Caudata > Salamandridae > Calotriton > Calotriton arnoldi. Next base: position 3,370,374 of record CAWUFW010000553.1, on the reverse strand, counting down.
TCCCATTGACTTCAATGGGAGTCCGACCGAATCGAGTCCGATAGCATGCGAACGCATCGTACTCGTTCGGTCGGACTGCAAGGGTCCGATTCGGTCCGAAATCTCTCCGGGTCCGGCTCGGTCGGAGAGATTTCCGGCCTGAATCGGAATCGGCCCCTGAGTCTATACGGGTTCCAAGTGAGGAATACACTTTTTAAGGGCCGACATAATGTCCTGGAGCATTATTTCCATGTCTCCTACTGGGGTTTGTGCATCTGCCTGGGCTGCTGCTTGATCTGTGAGATCAGTTTGACCTTTAGCCCATGTAAATTTGTGAAGTTTTGTTTGATGTACATTACGTGTCCCTTTTCCTCCTGTCATTGCTGGGTCAATATGACTGTTCCTCTTTGTGCGCTGGCTTCTGGATGAGAGTACTCGCCGCTGCCTGCCTGTGGGTGTGTAGTGCTCCACGTGGCTTTTCAGTTTTCCTTCCCTTCCTTTGTCCCGTATGCGTAGACTCCTTTAGGTGAGAGTGGTTGTCGACTCGTGGTCCCTTCCAAAGTGTGTTAATAAGGTGACCCAACCAGTCCACTTCAGCCCCGGCGGTGTTCTTGGGGTGTTATTATTATTTTTGATTGCTGTTATTTTTCTTTGTCTGGGCCGTTCCTAAATTTGTCAGAGTTAAGTAGCGCGGGGGGAGCTATTACGGCTCCTTTGTAATATATTACTGCCCCTTGGCACTTCTATTTATATACTGGTTCCTTGCCGCTGTACTGCTGTTTGAACAGCGCTTTAGTTAGCCCTGCGACACCTCACCGGTTAGTATGGGTCTCACGCTGCCTCCAGCGATGGCCGCCTGGTGTGTGCTCACCTTCGTGTGGTTTGGTCTCCCAGCATCTGCTCCTTCGATTTTCTTTAGGCTCTGCAACCCAGTCGGCGCCGACGGATCCGGCCGTACACTGCACTGAGTGAGTCGCGGCTCCTCTTCTTTTTATGTTCTCCTGCACTTCCGCTCCAGGCGGGTCCTGGCACTGCTCTCCGTGGCCCGAAGTTTCCTTACTTCGCTGGTCGGGGTCCTGACACCGCTAGGTTGCTACTCCTCCACACAGCCCGCTCCTTGTCCGTGCATGCCACTCCGATCAGGAGCAGCAGGGCAGCCACGCTGTTTCGGTTGCATAGTGGTTGCCGGTATTCACCGTACTCAAGGTCCTGGCTTCTCCTCGCAGGTGGGCCTCAATCTCGCCAGCAGCGTCTGGGGACTGCTTTTTAGGCTTTTCAGGCTTATTAGTCACACCGCTTGACTCCCGATGACATCCAATCACCTTATCGTCGTGTCCTATGTTTCGATGATAGGATTAATGGATCGATTTTGGGGGAAATTGCTCGGGGTGTACTGGAGCTGCGCTAATCAGCGGCCATTATGCTCGGCAGCTGGCCACGCCCCCCAGAACTTGCTTTTTTGATGAGCCAAAAAAATCAGCTTTCCAGCAGGACTTCTCTGATTTGTCAGCCTCTGCCAGGCTGAGCCAAGCTGTCTTAATGAGGTGTGACCTGACTATAGACAAAGGACATCCTGTGGGAGGAGAACTGCAGCTGCAGAGCGAAGGGCAGGATAGGGATGGAGTAGCCAAACTGGTCTTCAAAGAGGGAATGACAGTTTAGGGCAGCATAGGCTCCCCCCCACATCCTGCACCCCCCAGCCAGACAGGAACCCCTGTAAATAGATTAAGAACCGGGGTGAAAGGGGAGTGTTTGGGAAAATTAGCCAAGCCATTGGTTTCAGCTTAGCCATATCTTAACCTCCAGGAGAGAGTTTCTCCATTTTGGATTTTTGAAAGAATAGTGCTTTCTGGATCAAGAATATGCCACACTTTGGAGAGAGTGGTCATACCTGAGGGTGGCACCCTGCACCCCATTGTTAACCTGCTTCTTAACAAGGAACTGTGAATAAATATGGGAGTGTTGCCCAGCAACTCAGATCCCTGCCTGAAACAACAAGGAGAAGAAGGACTGCCCTCATGGAACCCTGATCTGCACCCAAAGGATTGCACTCTGAAAGACTGCACCACAATCTGGAACTACAACCCTATGGACTTTACCTGGCTTCACAAGGATGGAGTGGACTACCTGAAAGCAACAGGTTAGCAGAGCTGCAGCTGCAGCTGCATCATCTCCACCATGAAGGGCCTATCTGGAGTGCGTCCAGTGGTCTTTTAAGGATTTGGCTAGGTGCTTTGTGGGAAACATAGTTCCAATATCCCAAAAGCCATCTCACAGCTTCTAGACCATTGGACTAGTGTTTTGGACACTTTGAACCCAATTGAGCAACTTCAGGAAGAGGTTCCAAAAGTTTAGAAAAGTTTTGCAACTTTTGTAAAAAAGCTCCATAAAATGACCGACCCATCGTCGATATTCAAGCCACCAACGTCTAACTATGACCCAGCCTGAATTTTAGGTTCATCCTGCTGAAAGCTCCAGCCGTCAATGAGACTTCCAGGAGCTGACCGGGGCCTTGTGCTGAACCAAGTCGATGACGTCGATACGGATCCGTCCTGGCAAATTGCCTTGCTCAACTAAGAGAGATGAAACCTCCAAAAAAGATTTTAAGTGCGAAGGTACATTTTTGACTGAGGCCTACCACTTAGGGGTCGATTCCGATCCCGGTCGGAGGCGCACCTAATACCATTCGGTCGGGAAAAAATCCAGGCGAATGCCTGTTTCCCGACCGATCCGCACATACGTCCGAACGAGCAAGTACGATGTGCACAACTGCCCAAATCCCGACCCAGTCGTACTCACCCAATACAGGACCTGAACTCAGACCGAGGCGGATCTGGAATCGTAGAATCGAGCCGCACGGAAGAAAAAATGCAGCCCCGTCCGGCCGGAAAAGTACGATGCGCTTCCCGTACGCGCCGAACCTGTCGCTACGCACAGCACGTCAAAGCATCCGGTCGAGGCGCACATAAGCTCCGATTCGCGCCACAACACGATCCACGGCTACGAGACGAACACGCCAGCGACGAGGACGAGGCGAAGCAAAGAGAAAGACGAACGAGACGAACCAACCATGAATCCCTTCGTGCCGATCCTACCAATATTCTACCTCTATTACCGGAACAGGCACGGACGCGTACGGCGCAGAAGGTAAGTCAGACACCAACAACAAAAACAAACTACACGTACCCGACACATCACACACAGAGGGATGCAGAAATACCTACACCAGCAACAGCAGCACCATAGGGGCGGGCTGGCCCTCACCAATGCCACACATACACATAGGGACTTGTATGCCTACCACTACTACCACCCCTACCCATGGGGGGCTGGATGCCTGTCACTACTACCACCTCTACCCATGGGGGGCTGGATGCCTGTCACTACTACCACCCTTACCCAGGGGGTGCCAGATGCCTACCACTACTACCACCCTTACCCAGGGGGTGCCAGATGCCTACCACTACTGCCACCCTTACCCAGGGGGTGCCAGATGCCTACCACTACTACCACCTCTACCCATGGGGGCTGGATGCCTACCACCACTACCACCCTTACCCAGGGGGTGCCAGATGCCAACCACTACTACCACCCTTACCCAGGGGTGCCAGATGCCTACCACTACTACCACCTCTACCCATGGGGGCTGGATGCCTACCCCCACTACCACCCTTACCCAGGGGGTGCCAGATGCCTACCACTACTACCACCCTTACCCAGGGGGTGCCAGAAGCCTACCACTACTACCACCTCTACCCATGGGGGGCTGGATGCCTGTCACTACTACCACCTCTACCCATGGGGGGATGGATGCCTGTCACTACTACCACCTCTACCCATGGGGGGCTGGATGCCTGTCAACTCTACCACCCTTACCCAGGGGGTGCCAGATGCCTACCACTACTACCACCCTTACCCAGGGGGTGCCAGATGCCTACCACTACTACCACCCTTACCCAGGGGGTGCCAGATGCCTACCACTACTACCACCTCTACCCATGGGGGGCTGGATGCCTACCACCACTACCACCCTTACCCAGGGGGTGCCAGATGCCTACCACTACTACCACCCTTACCCAGGGGGTGCCAGATGCCTACCACTACTACCACCTCTACCCATGGGGGGCTGGATGCCTACCACCACTACCACCCTTACCCAGGGGGTGCCAGATGCCTACCACTACTACCACCCTTACCCAGGGGGTGCCAGAAGCCTACCACTACTACCACCTCTACCCATGGGGGGCTGGATGCCTGTCACTACTACCACCCCTACCCATGGGGGGCTGGATGCCTGTCACTACTACCACCTCTACCCATGGGGGGCTGGATGCCTGTCACTACTACCACCCTTACCCAGGGGGTGCCAGATGCCTACCACTACTACCACCCTTACCCAAGGGGTGCCAGATGCCTACCACTACTACCACCCTTACCCAGGGGTGCCAGATGCCTACCACTACTACCACCCTTACCCAGTGGGTGCCAGATGCCTACCACTACTACCACCTCTACCCATGGGGGGCTGGATGCCTGTCACTACTACCACCCTTACCCAGGCGGTGCTAGATGCCTACCACTACTACCACCTATACCCATGGGGGGCTGGATGCTTACCACCACTACCACCCTTACCCAGGGGGTGCCAGATGCCTACCACTACTACCACCCTTACCCATGGGGTGCCAGAAGCCTACCACTACTACCACCTCTACCCATGGGGGGCTGGATGCCTGTCACTACTACCACCCCTACCCATGGGGGGCTGGATGCCTGTCACTACTACCACCTCTACCCATGGGGGGCTGGATGCCTGTCACTACTACCACCCCTACCCATGGGGGGCTGGATGCCTGTCACTACTACCACCTCTACCCATGGGGGGCTGGATGCCTGTCACTACTACCACCCTTACCCAGGGGGTGCCAGATGCCTACCACTACTACCACCCTTACCCAGGGGTGCCAGATGCCTACCACTACTACCACCTCTACCCATGGGGGGCTGGATGCCTGTCACTACTACCACCCCTACCCATGGGGGCTGGATGCCTGTCACTACTACCACCTCTACCCATGGGGGGCTGGATGCCTGTCACTACTACCACCCTTACCCAGGGGTGCCAGATGCCTACCACTACTACCACCTCTACCCATGGGGAGCTGGATGCCTGTCACTACTACCACCTCTACCCATGGGGGGCTGGATGCCTACCACCAACACCACCCCCACTCATAGGATGGACAATGCATGACACAACCAGCACACCACAACCTAGGGAATGCAAGAAAAAGACATCCCCCCAACACCATGACAAGCGTGTGTAGACTGTGTCAAATACCTACAACACTGAACATGACTTTGAACATACAATGTGACCCCCTATCACATGTGCCACACATATATGTGTGTGGCCCCCACAATGCAAGCAGGCCATGACCATTGTGGCAATGGGGATCAAAACCCCATCATCACAGTGAGCAAAATGTAAGTGTGGGGGCCCATAGCTGAAGCACATTCAGAACATTGTGGCAATGGGGTCTAAACCCCCATCATCACAGTGACCAAAAGGTAAGTGTGGGGTCCATAGCTGAAGCACATTTTGAACATTGTGGCAATGGGGTCCAAACCCCCATCATCACAGTGACCAAAATGCAAGTGTTGACAAAGAAAAAGCTGCAACTGCCAAACTGCATGGATGATTCCTGGTCACAGAACATAAAACACATCAGTGGCAAAGTAGTGCATGTGTCCCATTGCAACATAGATTGGGGGAGGCAAATACTGCAGTGCAAATAAGACATACCTTTGGCCATGTGCAGACAAACAACACCCATGGGGGCTGACACTGTCAACATTCATCAATGACACAATGACAGAAGTGACCATCAGAATGCAGACCCACATATTTGCACCAATGGGCACACAAATGCAGATACCCTGTGGAGACTGTAGATGTGAGGTGAACAGATACCATACCATGGCAACAATGGGACACACAAACCATGATCATTGTGCTGACCGATGACCTAGGAGTCCCAGGGACAGCAGGGGAAACCCACCAATCAACATACAGCCAATGGCACACCAAAGATATGCCAATGCAGTGGTGCAGATGCACAAACACAAACAGGCAGACCCACACTGCACATCAAACACAACAGGTGAGGGGGTGCCAGTGTCCCCAGGCAACCACACAACACATGAGGAGGCCTGAATACCAATTACACAGATGTGCATACAGTGCCACACAAAGGTAACTCATGGATCCAAATCCCCTATGTGGGCAATCAGGCATTGTCAGATGAGAGGGAGCACAAATCACACATGTCACACAAGCATGTAGGAACAGCAACTGACACAGCAAGACACAGACACACCACAGCACTACCCCCAGGGCCCCCACAATGTGGTGACCCTGGGCTGCATTACAATCCCACTGTGATGACAAAGCTAAATGTCGTTCACACTGTGAACCACAGTCATGTGTCCTGAGCAACAAACTACCATCACACCTACACAAGCACAAATCAATCAGCACGGCCAGTAAGCCAAGGCCAACATGGAGGCAGGGGTCTAGCCGGGCAACAACTCTCATCTGCACACACTCAACACCACACACCTCGACCTCCAACAATGTGCAGCAGTGAAGCACACATGCACTGGTGACATTACACATGCACCCATGACAATCCCAGGGTGGTGGGTGGGAACCAAGGTGCAGAAACACATCACACATGGCCACTCAACAAGACTCCTGAATGTCTGACACACTACGCTGTACATGGACATGACGGCAATACCACACCAACCAATGGGATCCCAGCCACAGTCACACACCAATGAAGAAGCCAAGGTCACCCACAAAGAACACACATAGACAACTACCAACATTGCAGCCCGGACCCTGAGGAGTGCCAGCAGTCACACACACAACGTGTCACAATCACTGAAAGATAACACAAACTGGAAATCACATGACAGGTGTAAACAACAAGTGCCAAGGGGAATCCTGACTGTGACCCATCTGCGTCTGCACACAAACTCAGCCCTGACAGCAAACACACCTATGGGTGACACCCTGATGACCAGTAATGTGCCATGCACCCACATCACAGAGAATCCAGGGAGAAGACTTGGGGGAACATAGGTCAACTCAGCAAGCATCACAAACAGGTACAACACTAGGGATCCCAGCATGCACAGCAAAATGGAAGTGAACACACAGACATGCTCATACAACACACACCTTGGGCGCAGGCAATGTCACAGGAGTACACACTGCCATGAGGGGACTCCACTCCTTTGTGAGGAAAGCTGTGCCATATGTTGCCTCAGTAGGGCTCCATCATGTCAGCTGAGCACTTGGTCACACAGCCAACAATTAGCACCAAATGAAGGCTCCCGTCACATCAGCCTGGTCATGGGAGTGCCAACGAAATCATCAGCACAGATCCAACACACTTGTATAGCAATGTTGCACTGACAACACAGATGAGTCCTTCCCCATTGATGCCCAAACCTGCATGTCCAGTGGAGATGGCCACACGGTCAGGGAAGTAGACTAATTGAACAATGGCAGGCACAACAGATGTGCAGGGGTGGAAGCCACAGATGTGAAATTGCTAATGTAAGTAGGAAATCCCATTGCCAAATATTGAACACATGACACCCTCAGATGCTGCTAAGGATGACATGGATACACCACAGGATAGGACACATTCCCCCTGGACCACATGTGTTCCTGCACAGTAACACTTCATTATAATGAGACCAAATATCACCATCACTGCAGCAAGGGCATGGTTAGCATCATCAACAACATGTACATCAGAAGCAAAAGCACTAGAGAACAGAAAGGTGCTTTATACAGCATATGTGGGTCTAACAGTTGATGTCCAGCAAAAAATTAACAAAGGCCAATGGCCAGTCCAACATGAAAGTCAAAACAGGGTGACAGTGGCAGATGTCACCCTATGCATGCCTGCACTGATGAAAACCAGGGACAATCCCCTCGGAGGGGCATACGGGGGGCAGGCCAGGCACCGCAGGGACAGGATCATAGCTCACCAGAAGGAGGCAGGGAAGGGGTGGTGGGTGCTGGAGAGCCACTGACAACTGCAGTGGAGGTGTTTGACATGGTGTGTGCCGGCACAACTGGGGGGCATGACTCAGATGTTGTGGGTGCCGGCAAGACTGCAGGGGACCGTGCAGATGGAGTGGACAGGTTCCCCACTGCAGTGCCCAAGTCAGACAGGGTGGTAGTGGACTCCACTGCAGTGCCTACCTCCAGGGGAGGAGAATGGGGATCAGGTAAGGTGGGCAGGGCAGAGGGGGAGGACACCGTCTCCACGCCAGTGGCACAGACAAGCGCAGCGGGGGGTGTGGGGCCAGAAGAGCAAGTAGCAGGGGGAGAAGGCCTGATCTTTTTGGGGATGGTGTATCTGTGGGTGGGGAAACCTGGGGCAGGGTGTGGTGGGGGCCTGAGAGATGGAGGAAGGAGACTTGGTGCCTGAGCTGCAGGGCGGCGGCAGGGTCTTGCTCTTCCGGGTCCGGGGGACTTGCGGATGGGGGCGTCAGTCGGTCTGCGCCTGGGGGAGGGTGTCCGGTGGCGAGGGGCACTCCGCTCCGTGTGGGTGGGCTTCCTCTTCCCCTGAATGCTGTATCAGCTGGATCGGAGGGGAAGAGGCTGAGGTCACTGAGGAAGAGCCGCTGGGTCTTTGGGGTTGCAGGTGAGGCAACGGAGGGGGCTTTGGAGGGAGAGGCAACTGTGGACTGCGCAGTGCTCGTGGATGCGTGTGTGTGTGACTGGGCCCCATCCCCTGTGAGTGTGGTTTCAGTCCCCTGACTGTGCGTGCGTGTGCGTCTTGTCTGTGGCGTGTGTGTGTGTGTGCTGCTCGTGTCTTTGCTGGTGTGTGCCTGTGCCGGTGTGTGTGTGCTTGGGACAGGTAAGGTGCTGGGGAGTGTGGATGGGGCAGAGACAGGAGGGGTGAGGGACTGTTGGAGGAGGGACACTGCTGCCGTCAGGGAGGAGTACATGGACCTATTGCCCCTCTGTAGGGCAGACATGCCCGATGAGATGCCCTCCATGAACGACACCAGCTGAGTCAACAGAGTGGTGTGTGCATGGAGGACACTCAGCATCGCTGTCTGCCCTACATGGAGCTGGCGAAGGAGGTACACAGACTCCTCACTCAGGGCACTAGGGGACACAGGGGCAGGGGGTGCGGTGCCTGGCCCGAAGGAGACACGCTCCTGAACATGGGAGCCTCCACGGACCTCGGGAATGGGAGCCGATGGGAGGGCGGTGGTGGTGGTGGTGGCGGGGACAACAACACTAGCTGGGGTGTGTTGGCTGCTGACACCCGCCTCCATAAGGGAGTCATCCTCCGAGCTGCTGTGGTCCTCAGCTGAGGTGGATGGTGCTGAGCAGTCGCGGTCCGTGTAGGAGTGCCGGCCGGGCGGTGACGTGGGGCGGGGGAGGGGCAGGGTGGGGGGTAGCAAAGTACGGATTACGGACCAATACAGGTAAGTAAACATTTAAATCAATAAAACGAATTTTGTTGTGAGAGCTGCATCGCCAAATGCGATGCATTGCGCGCAACGAAATTCGTTCTATTGATTTAAATGTTTACTTACCTGTATTGGTCCGTAATCCGTACTTTGCTACCCCCCAACCTGCCCCTCCCCCGCCCCACGTCACCGCCCGGCCGGCACTCCTACACTGACCGCGACTGGTGCTGAGGACTCCTCGGTGTGGCTCCCCTCGCCCTCCGTGCCACTGGGTCCCTCCGACCACTCCTCGACTGCTGACCCAGTCTGGCTCTGCGGCTCCTCCTGGTCCATGGAGCTGTCCCCTCCTGTGGCCGTGGATGTATCTGCAAACAATAGGGAAACAGACAGACATCAGTCACCTGCACCGAACGCACACACCACAGTAAGTACAGCACAATACAGAGCAAGGCCTGGCATCCTTAGTTGAACATTGCTAAAATTGCCCAAACAGAATAGGAGAAGCCAATTGTCAGTCTGATCATCAACCATGGCACTCACATCCCACCTGGCCTTGCACCCATCTGTCTGGCGTCCGTTGGCTGGCAATACCCCAGTGTGGACACATGCACCACCTACACAGTAGTTGGACAGTGCAGAGAACACGGTGAAGCATGTGAACATGCACACATCACAACTCTTGCCACTGAGTCAGTACAGGTGCCCGGATGAAAGTGATGCCCAGAGTCAGATATATGAAATGCATGTGATGCATACCAGCGACAGACACCATGATGCACCCATGTGCTGATAGCCATTGCCACTATGGTGTGCATGTAGCACATGTCACTCCCCTGCAGGATCACTCATAGGAAGTCACATGCCATGGCACAGGCATGCCTGCTAAGTCATACATCACTGTCTCCAGTCACATGGGCAGGGCAGCCACACAACAACAGTCTGCACTGTGTCACAATAGTAGGTCATGGGTAATGCAAGTCCTGGAGCTGAACAAGTGCACATGTACATCCCCCACACACCACATCATCTGAACCCTTATCTGTCCAGGTCATACTGATTGGACATATGGGTGACCTGTAACACAAGCCTCTGAACCTGAGCACCTCACAATCTGCTGTGAATGGGAAACAGATGCATGGACTTCACATTTGCATACCCCAGTCTGCACGGTCAGGTGTTCAAACACCTATGTGTCACACAAGTATCGTCTCCTATGGTCACATCTCCGGTGGCATGCTGAGCCCCAACCGATAAACACCCCAGTAGTCCTGACATCGAAGCCACAGCACACTGACACAGAGGCTGACACCTGAGGGGACATATCACTGAGCACAACGTGTCAGCTGATACACGGGAGTGGGAGTACAGAGTGCATTGCATGGCCTGGAGTAGGCATGACTGTCCTGCCCCACATGAATGAGGGATGAACCCTGGACAGTAGGCAGCTGGCTAAGTATGTGTGACACACGTAATATACACACTCCTGGGGCCCAAACATTGTTCCCACCCGCAGCTTGGGTGTGTGCCAGTTACCCCAGGTACATGTGGTGGATCAGCTCAGCAATTGGACCACATATCAAAGTAACACGCATATTACATGTCAGAACACAGGCATTGTGTAAGCAATGGACCCACCCATGATGCCCACCACAGTTAGGGGAACAGATGCTGTCCCCCACCTTGAGTCAAGCAAACTGCAAGGACACAGTACCCAAGTGACACAATTCCCTGACTGCAAGGGCCACACCTGGGTATCAGATGAGGAGTGGGCAGTGCACAATCGAGGGTCATGGGTCCTGGACCACATGACTGATGTGCTGTGGAAGTTTAACCAGGCCAGAGGAGGGCACATAGCATGGCAGACAAAGTACACAATGCAGTCATGGACTCACCCCCTCCGTGCTGCTCCCTGGCCTTCAGCTGCCCATCCAGATCAGGGAAGACCACCGCCAGGATCCTGAGCATGTGGGGGGTCAGGGTCCGGTGTCCGCCCCTCCTGCGAGGAGGCGACAGCTTCAGCTGGACCCGTGCGATCCTCCGGGTCCAGCCCCGAAGGTCCTGCCACCTCTTCTGGCAATTGCGGATCCGGCGCTTGTAGTCCCCCACGGATCTCACTGCCCGAACAATGGTCAGCCATATCTTCTGCTTCTGGTGGGCATCAACCTGTGAGGATGACAAAGTGAGAATGCTATTACTACACATGCAACATATCCGTGCATTACACAGTTGTGTATACATGTCTCAATCACAGGGGCACATGATGTACACAGGCAGTGCAACGATGGCCATGGACAGTATGCCAGCAGTTACTACATGGTATCATTACCTGAGAAGTAAAACCTTGTTTAAATGCACTGTCACTGCACTATACCTGTCCAGTGCATGTAACTACACACTATGGGGGGTGACAACTACTCAGTGAGCCTGCTAGCCAGTGGCGTGCAGACTGTTAGCCTTGCTAGTCAGACAAGATGCACATTTAGGAAGGCAGTGGACAGAACACTCACCTGCTCCCCTGCTTTCCCATACAGCTTGCTGTACTGTGGAAGGAGGCTGTCCAGCAGGGCCTGGTTCTCCTCAGTGCTGAAGGCTGGGGCTCGCTCCACAGTACGTGCCATTGCAGGGTCCAGAGGGTGCAGATACAGCAGCAGTGGTGGTGGCAGATGTCGTCCTGGAGCATGTAGTGCAGGCAAGTGAGCTCTCAGGGGAACAGCCAGCATTTTATGTGTGCTGCAGAGGCAGTTACTGTCCCATGTGTCCAAAGTGATAGGTCCAAGTCGTTAGCATCTTCTGAATCTGGCCAATCCATGGAATTGCACCACTTACACACGCCCACAGCATCCTTCAAAAGTTCAACTTCATGACACCCATGAATTTGCAACATTGTTGTGGGTGACCAACTGAATTTCCAGCATCAGACTCGTTCAAGATTTGAAAACGCGTCCGTTGCCAGGCCAGGCCATAGCCAATGGGTGCGCACCGATCGGTCCATTGCTGTTCAACGCGTACCTAGGATACAACGCGTACCCGCACACATTGAATGCAATGGGCCGGCCGGGCACACCGATCGGTCCATTGCTGTTCAATGCGTACCTAGGATACAACGCGTACCCGCACACATTGAATGCAATGGGCCGGCCGGGCACACCGATCGGTCCATTGCTGTTCAACGCGTACCTAGGATACAATGCGTACCCGCACACATTGAATGCAATGGGCCGGCCGTGCACACCGATCGGTCCATTGCTGTTCAACGCGTACCTAGGATACAACGCCTACCGGCACACATTGAATGCAATGGGCCGGCCGGGCACACCGATCGGTCCATTGCTGTTCAACGCGTACCTAGGATACAACGCGTACCCGCACACATTGAATGCAATGGGCCGGCCGGGCACACCGATCGGTCCATTGCTGTTCAACGCATACCTAGGATACAACGCGTACCCGCACACATTGAATGCAATGGGCCGGCCGGGCACACCGATCGGTCCATTGCTGTTCAACGCGTATTGCGAATACAACGCGTACCAGCACACATTGAATGCAATGGCCAATGTGTGCGCACCGATCGGCCCATTGCTGTTCAACGCGTACCTAGGATACAACGCGTGCCCGCACACATTGAATGCAATGGGCCGGCCGGGCACACCGATCGGTCCATTGCTGTTCAACGCGTACCTAGGATACAACGCGTACCCGCACACATTGAATGCAATGGGCCGGCCGGGCACATCGATCGGTCCATTGCTGTTCAACGCGTATTGCGAATACAACGCGTACCAGCACACATTGAATGCAATGGCCAATGTGTGCGCACCGATCGGTCCATTGCTGTCCAACGCGTATTGCGAATACAACGCGTACCAGCACACATTGAATGCAATGGCCAATGTGTGCGCACCGATCGGTCCATTGCTGTCCAACGCGTCCCTGTACATGTCACTGGCATTTGTCACCATGCCTGTCACAGGTGAACATATGCCAGCCACATATACTTTCCAGGGAGTGAGGGGCACACCTACAACACCACAGCCTGTCCAAACTGTATCCTAAGGCATGTAAGGCTGCATTACCTATTCCGTGTATAGGGGTGAACATGTTGTTCTGTGGGTGTCACTTGGGGCAGCCACCCCCAGGCTGTGCACGTGTTCATGGGGACAGTATCCTTGGTGTTTCGTGTACATGACCACTGTGATGTGCAACTGTTCATATCTGAGCATGTGGCATGGTCACATTTCACGGTGGTGTATGTGTATGTCATGTCACATGCCCCCTGAGTCCCATGTGGGACGGTATGTTTAACCAAGGGTGACCCATTGGCACAATAGTGATGGTCCTCCACAGTCTGTGTGCATGTTGTGTTTACAATGTCTCGGATTTCATGTGCACAATGGGAGACAGTCTCCACATCCACGTTGTTTGTGCATGGACTTTGATGTTGTGCGTGTGTGTGTCACAGACGTCCATGTCTGTCCTGCAGAGGCAACAGGGACCACTACCTGTGGGGGTCATGGTTGTTTTGCTGTGGTGTATACATGATACGCCATGTCATGCCAGTGTCCATGTGGCAATACAGGGTCCCTGGGAATCTACCTGTCGTTGAGCTGTGATGCCTGGGGCACATCTGTCCTCACATGTCACTGTGGGGTTTGTTTGGAACGTGGCAGCAGGAGATGGGAAATGTGACACGTCCTCATGATACCCAATGGCACAACCTGGGACTTATTGATGCCACTTGTTGAACTGTGATGTTGGATGTTGGCCATGTATGTGCCATACATGTCCTTACGGAACTGCACACATCATGTACTTGTGCCTCATAATGATGTATTGTGTGATATTGAGTGTGTACAATGCCACATATGTGGGGTGAGTGACAATCTTTCTTTCTTCACCTATGCACTGCAGGGCACCAGATGTCCATAGACCATTCCCTGACCTGGCAACGATGGTGGAACGTGACAGCATCCGACGGTACCGCTTCACCAGGCAGCTGATTGATGATTTGGCAGTGCGCTTGGCACCACACCTGCAACCTGGCCGGCCGTACCCTACAGCGCTGACCCCCAAGGTGAAGGTGATGGCTGCCCTACACTTCTTTGCCACCGGAACCTTTCAACACACTCTGGCGACTGCTGGTGGGATGTCACAGACCATGTTCAGCCGTGTGCTCCGCGATGTATTGGAGGCTATGTTGATATACCTGAACCAGTACATCTATTTCCCTAGACTCCAGCAACTCACTGACGTGAAGAGTGACTTCTATGCCCTGGGGAGGATGCCGCATGTCATTGGCTCCATTGATGGGACACATGTGGCTTTGGTACCACCACAGGCCCAGGAGCAGGCATACAGGAACCGCAAGCACTACCACTCGGTGAATGCACTGGTGGTCTGACTTGCAGATATGACCATCTCACACGTGTGTGCCCGTTTCCCCAGTTCTGCACACAATGCCTACGTGATGAGGAGTAGTCACATCCCGAGGATGATGTCACAGATGCGGAACCAGCGTGTCTGGCTTGTTGGTGTGTACTGACTTTGTACCATTGTGTGTGTTCTGCAATGTAGTGTTCCACCCTCTTTTCCAACTCAGCTAATGTGCAATTGTCTGTATGTAGGTGACTCCGGATATCCCAACATTCCGTGGTTGCTGACGCCCCTCAGGAACCCTGTGACACCAGCCCAGATGCGCTACAATGAGGCACATGGTCGGACGAGGAGAGTGATTGAGCGGACATTTGTTCTCCTGAAGAGCCGCTTCCGCTGCGTGGACAAGACAGGAGGGTCCCTCCCATATGCCCCGGCAAAGGTGTGCAAGATTGTCATCGTCTGCTGCATGCTACACAACCTGGCAGTGCGGAAGGAGTTGCCTCTCATCCTGGATGACGATGACCAACGTCCGCCACCTGTGGAGGATCCTGGCCTGGACCACGATGCCAGTGATGATGATGATGATGATGATGGTGATGTCCGCACACAGCTCATCACCAACTTCTTCAGCTGAATGTAAGTATCCAGAGATGTCATGTACCTGATGTGAGTTTGCATGATATGTGTTGGTGGTGCTCTGGTGCTGTTTGAGTGTGTCCATGTGCTACATGACTGTATGCGTGTAGCGATGTGTCCTTACAGGTAGTCTGTACTCCCCAACAGTGTTGACATGCTAACTTGGTTCTGGGTGGGTATCTTGTGACATGTATTGGGCATGAGTATTGCAGTTCTGTCCTGTTCTTCAGTGCTTTTGACTGTGTGTAATTTCTGTCCTTCACAGGGTACTTTCAGAGTCGTTTGGTCAACTGTGATCCCCGACACCGTGATTCGACTTCCAGGGTGGTAGCTGTCGTGTCCCTACAGGTGATGTGCACCACACCCATGGACTTCCTTCCTTCTACACTTGTTGACTGTGTGCCCGCTGCCAGGTGGGATTACCTTGCATCTGTGGTGGTTACAACATGTTGCAAATGTGTAATAAACCTGTGCTTCACTTTGTGATGTGCGTTGTCTGTGGTCACACATCTGACTGACATTTGCTTACTGCACCAGTGGGCTAGTTAACACAGACTGTGAATAGGTGTTGGGTCTGTGCAATGCAACGTATTTCCTGGCAACATCAGTGTAGGCGATGAGTCAGATGGCCATGGTGTGTATGTGTTGTGTAGCCCTGGTGGTGTGCCTCCCTCATCTGTGTGACGTCGCCATGACTCACATGCCGGTGTTGTACTTGCTGTAGCAGTTAGCATGCACAGTGTCATTTCCCAGATCATCATCGCCACTTCAGAGACAACGTAGGAATCACAAAAGAGGCAAGTATGGTGTATTAGTGAGTTTATTGACATACATGTGTGAGTATAGTACACAGGATGGTGGGTGCTGTACATTGTGATTGTAATCCAAAGTTCCTAGATGATTTGGAAGTCCTGGTAGCAGAAATGTCCAGAGTAAAGTCCACAGTCATCTGAGACATTGGTCCAACTTGAGCTCCCCATGTCATGTGGGAGAGTTGTGTTGCAGTCAACAGGGTGAACAGTTTGCGCACAAAGGTGATTATCCAGAACAGGTTTTGGCTTCCTGGGGGTTGCACATGGCCATCGGCCTCTCACTTGCCCCTCCTCGGACGGCCCCTCTTCTTTGGGGGGACCCTCAAGTGCAGACTGCTGCGGTGCAGGGGACTCTCCGCCAGAGTCATCCTCCCTCCCTGTGGCAGTTGCAGTTGTTTCAGCACCAGATGTTGTGGGCACACAGGGAGGTGTTGACTGGTTGCTGCTCATCTGGCGGATTCATTGTAATATGTCCCTATGCACCGCCGTCATCTCTTGCAGTGTGTCCCACTTGGACTCCACGCGGGACATGTGTGAGTCCAAGCGGGCATGATGGGCAGCCTGCTGCTGTTTAATGTCCCTGAGGAGCCCCACTACCTGGCTGAGCTCTCCGGTGCTGGACTGGTACGCATGGGCTATGCGTGCCAGTTGTGGGTCATCATGCAGTACAGACCCCTCTGCAAGCAGCGACCTATGTCTCTCACCCCTCCCACCACCCCTGGCGACACGTGCAGTACCTGAGGTGGCACGCACAGGTGACCCTGGGCCCCCTTGGGGGTTGTTGGTGGTGTTGGTGTCCATGGCCCCACGTTGGTCCAGGGTCCCTGTGCTGGTGGTGATAGTGCTCCTTGGTCATTCCATGTCGGCAGGGGTGGTATGTGTGTTGACAGTCGTTGGAGGGGTGGGTGCAGGGGGTGCAGCTGGTGGTCCTGCTGGTGCTGCATGATGACTTGCTCCGGAGGTGCCAGGTTGGTCTTCTTCATCCGAGGAGGGCAGAGGCTGTTCCACACCAGTGAGCTCCGTATCCTCTTGAGCCTGGGACGGGGACTCCTCAGCGTCTGCTGCTGTGTCCCCATCATCACCTGTTTTTGGGAGACACACACAATGTATGTTATGTTTCTGCAGGCATCAATGGTTGACACACCTGACAGTTGTGACTGTGCCTCTGGATGCGGGCCTGTACATTGAATTGTCCTAAGTTGTCACAGTCAGGGGTTGATATTGGTGTAGCACATTGTCCTGCATTATTTGGGCATTTCTATGTGAATGTTGGGGTGTGTACATGGTCTGCATTGGTTGTATTTGGTTGACATCCGGCCCTCCTTCCCACCCAGCCAGATATCCCACCATGGAACGTGCTTCCATTGCAGGGAGTGCAATTTGTCTTTCAGGATGTCAGTCAGTGGTGTCCTGCTGTTGGTTGGTGCACAGTTGCCAGCAGGGACTTGTGCTCCCCACAGCAGTAGCCAGTGTCAGCCATCTTGTCAGTTGTTTTCCACTCCCTGTGATGTGGGCATGGTTCATGGTGGTGTTGATGTGCGCATTGTGAGGGTGAGCAATATCTGTGACTACCACTTCTATCATGCTATTGCCCCCACCCCCCTTACCAGCATGCCCATACTTCCTTCCTTTTGAGTGTACTTCACTGTGTGTGGGTGTGACAGCAATGGCAAGATGGCTGACAGTGGTGTCCTGCTGTTGGTTGTTGGCCAGTTCCCAGCATGGCCTTGTGCTCCCCACAACAGAGCACCAGTGTCAGACATCTTTGATGGGGCTTTACACTCTCTGTAAGGTGTGCATGCTTCAGTGTGAGCTTGCTGGGCCATGTGGGGGGATGTTGAGCTGTGACTACCACTCCCATCATGCTATTGCCTCCACCCCCTTCCCAGCATGCCCATACTTCCTTCCTTTTGAGTGTACTTCACTGTGTGTGGGTGTGACAGCAATGGCAAGATGTCAGTCAGTGGTGTCCTGCTGTTGGTTGGTGCACAGTTGCCAGCAGGGACTTGTGCTCCCCACAGCAGTAGCCAGTGTCAGCCATCTTGTCAGTTGTTTTCCACTCCCTGTGATGTGTGCATGGTTCAGGGTGGTGTTGATGGGCCAATTGTGAGGCTGACCAATATCTGTGACTACCACTCCCATCATGCTATTACCTCCACCCCCTTCCCAGCATGCCCATACTTCCTTCCTTTTGAGTGTACTTCACTGTGTGTGGGTGTGACAGCAATGGCAAGATGGCTGACAGTGGTGTCATGCTGTTGGTTGTTGGCCAGTTCCCAGCATGGCCTTGTGTTCCCCACAACAGAGCACCAGTGTCAGACATCTTTGATGGGGCTTTACACTCTCTGTGAGGTGTGCATGCTTCAGTGTGAGCTTGCTGGGCCATGTGGGGGGGGGATGTTGAGCTGTGACTACCACTCCCATCATGCTATTGCCTCCACCCCCCTTCCCAGCATGCCCATACTTCCTTCCTTTTGAGTGTACTTCACTGTGTGTGGGTGTGACAGCAATGGCAAGATGGCTGACAGTGGTGTCCTGCAGTTGGTTGGTGCCCAGTTCCTAGCGTGGCCTTGTGCTCCCCACAACAGAGCACTAGTGTCAGACATCTTTGAAGTGGCTTTTGACTCCCTGTGAGGTGTGCATGCTTGGGTGTGTTCTTGCTGGGCCATGTGGGTGGGGGATGTTGGGCTGTGACTACCACTCCCATCATGCTTTTGCCTCCACCCCCTTCCCAGCATGCCCATGCTTCCTTCCTTTTGACTCAGCTTCCCTGTGGGGTTGTGTGCCTGTGCTGACAAGATGGCTGACAGTGTTATCCTGGGGTTTGTTTTGCTACAAGTCCCATGTGTGTCCCTGTGCTTCACACTGCATGACCCAGGGTTGTGGTTCTTTGTGGGATATTTGATTGGTGTGTGAGGCAATGCTTTCTCCCAGGTGAGTTGTGTGTAGTTTGTGTTAGGGAGGTGTGTGGGTGGAGCTGCTGGTGACTATAGTCAGTGCTGTGAGTCCTCCTTCCCACCCAGCCAGATATCCCACCATGGAACGTGCTTCCATTGCAGGGAGTGCAAGTTGTCTTTCAGGATGTCAGTGGTGTCCTGCTGTTGGTTGGTGCACAGTTGCCAGCAGGGCCTTGAGCTCCCCACAGCAGTAGCCAGTGTCAGCCATCTTGTCAGTTGTTTTGCACTCCCTGTGATGTGGGCATGGTTCATGGTGGTGTTGATGTGCGCATTGTGAGGGTGGGCAATTTCTGTGACTACGACTCCCATGATGCTATTGGCTACACTGACTTGCCCAGCATACACAGTATTCCTTCCTTTCAGTGAGCTTCCCTGTGAGGTGGTTTTGTGGTGGTGGCTACATGTCTGACTGTGTTTGTTGGTTATATTTGTGCCACTGCCTAGCTCTATTTGTTGTTAGGTTTGTACATGTCATGACACAGTTACATTTCACTATGAGCTGGCATGTATTGTGTTTATCTGGCTGACATACACATTTTGGGATGATCAGTTTTGGTTGGTGTGTATTTGCTAAGGGTGCATGGTTTGACTCTCCCCTTGACAGTGATGTG
Source organism: Calotriton arnoldi (assembly GCA_963921515.1). NCBI lineage: Eukaryota > Metazoa > Chordata > Amphibia > Caudata > Salamandridae > Calotriton > Calotriton arnoldi. Next base: position 3,350,490 of record CAWUFW010000553.1, on the reverse strand, counting down.
TGTGTATTGTGGCACAATATTGTGTACATTTGTTGTGTACTCACCAAGCTCTGGGATGTTTTCTAGTCCATAGACGCTCATTGATGGTGGTAGGACGGCCCGCACCTTCTCCTCCCAGGGCCTGAGGTATACTGGTTTGGCAGGAGGGCCACTGCTGGTGTGTTGGCTCACGATGTAGTCCTTCTTCAACAGCTCCTTGACCCTCCTGCGCACGTCATACCACCTGTTCTGGATGTCTACCTTTGTGCGCAAACATGGTGATTGTGCGTTCACCCTGTCGACGATCCTCTCCCACATCTTGGTTTTCTGCGCCATGGGTGTCTGTTGGACCAATGTACCAAACAGCTGTGGCTCTACCCTGAGGATCTCATCTACCAGGACTTCCAATTCACTATCTAGGAACTTGTGATTCTTCTTTGGGGGCATGGTGTTGGGTGGTGCTGGTGTGTGATGTGTGTGTTGGTGTGCAAGTGAGGGTGTGTGAGTGTGTGTTTTGCTGGGTGTATGTGAGGGTGCTATTTGTTGTGGTGCTGCTGGTGTGTTGCTTGTGTGATGGATGAGCTGTGAGTTTGTGTGTGGTTGCTGTCTGTTGGTGTTGAGTGCTGGCAGGTAATTTGAATTTGCAAAGGATCATGGTAGGGATTTGTGTCCTTTATATGGGTGGAGTTGTGGGTGTTTCTTTGTTCCCTGTTTCCCCCCCCAGTATTTATTTGCTTTGTGATTGCTTGTTTGGCCTTTTTTTGTGTTTTTTTTTCCTTGGTTCTTTTTGTGCATGTAGGAGACGTTCTTGTGACCGAGTTGGACCCTCCAGTTGTCTCGTGCGAGCCTCTCAGATTTGTTCACGCTGTGTTTGTGCTGTTTTCTGTGCTGCGTACGTGTCGGTCGCGGGGTTTTGGGTTGCTTCGGCTCGCAGTTTTGAATGCGTGTCGGTCATGCGGCTTGGGCTCCGTGCGACTCGGTTGTGTTTTCCACGTGTTGCATCGTACTTGGCGGGTAGGAGTTCGCGGGTACGTTTCGTTCGGGATTCTTCCTGGTGCGTGTCGGTCGGTTCGATTCGCGTGCTTTTCCGGCCGGATGGCTGTTTTCCGCGCGGCTCGGTCGTTCGGCTTGTGTTCCGTACGAGTCGGTCGGATTTAGCACGCTTCTCATCGTACTTTGCGGGTCGGGCTGCACCGGTACGTGTCGGTCGGTATTTATTCCGGCTCTGAGTCGGTCGGTACGTTTTCCGGCCCGAATCGGAATCGGCCCCTTAGTGTATCCAACCTGTGCTGCATTGCGGTCAGCCTCAAACTTTGATTTTGTCCCAGTCAAGCGCGAGCAGATGTCCCAAGTTGGAGCTTTTGGTTTTTAGGCACTAGAAAGTGTTTATTCTTTAAAAATTCATATCTCTGGTTCCTTACATTTGAGTTTTGTCATTCTGGTGTCGATTTGTTCATAAAAATATAGCCTATTTTTATAAATTGGTATTGGATTTTTATTGTGTGTTGTGTCTTATTTATTTAATGTATTGGTGTTTTAAATGCTTTATACATCTCTTTCCTAAGTTAAGCCTGCATGCTCGTTGCCAGCTACCAAGGGTTGAGTAAGGGAATAATTTATTGAGACCTTGACTGACCCTTTTATTGAATTTGTGTCTTTCATTACTCGTGGTAGCTCCCTACTAATCACTACTAGTAAACCACTTTACAACTGTATACCATCCGCCAAACTATAAATCATGCACTTAGTCCCACATTAAACCATGGACTCCACAAATTATTTTCAACAAATACCTTCACTTGGCAGTGGGGAAAGTTAATCTACAGGAGGGTAAGTTTTGGGGATTGGGCTAGGTAGATGTTTAGCTATGGAATGGTTGGGTGTGACGGATCATCTACTATGCTTTTGCTTAGTCACATTGGATGGCGGAAGGTAAAAATTGAAACCAGAAACCTGTAATAGAAATATAAGTCACTTGGGCAGAAAAATATGCCACATGTCGAAATTAAATTTACACCTTTGGGTAGACTGGGACAAAAAGAAAGAATGATTAAGTGAAGTACTAGTAGGTGACTGAGTGTGCACTAGGAAACACACCTTGTCTTTGGTTTGTATGCATTACCGACTTTGCGCTGCTAACTGAAGCAGACACACATTTCACCACCTACGCTGTAGCGTTGAATTAAACCGTGCCCAATGTTGGTGGGCATGGAGGTGACAAGCGCAATATGTGCCTTGCATAACAAAGAACTGAGGTGGCGAAGTGAGCTAAAGAACGATGATGGATTCAACCCAGATCTGTGACTGGAGGTGAGTGTCTGAAAAGTTTCAGCGTTCCATCCATCATCTCCTTGTGTTTGCTTTGTTCGCCCTAAGTTGGCAGGGTATGCCCAGACGTGGGTCCCTTGCTCACTTTGCCACTGGATTCAAGCTAGCCTGGCTGATGAGGGGTGTTACCCCGAAACCGGTCCCACTGGCTTGGCAGTTCAGGCTGGACTGTTCCCATGAGGCACAGGGTGAAGACTGATTTGCATCTAACTGGGTCTGAGGTGGCGAAGTGAGCTAAAGAACGATGATGGATTCAACCCAGATCTGTGACTGGGGGTCAGCGCTCCGTCCATCATCTCCTTGTGTTAGCTTTACAAATACAGCATCGTCTATAAGAAAATAAGGTGAATTACCACCTGATATACCACCACTGGGACTGCTCCCCCTCCCTCAACGGTTCACTGACACAACATCAATGTAAAAAATATTGATGTAAAAAATATTGAGTAAAAAATATAGATACCAAACAAAAATATCGACTCCCATACTTAAACAGGTAAGTACAAAAATATTGACTATAAAATATTGATGTAAAAAATATTGATGTAAAATATATAGATGTATAAAATATCGACTTTTATAAAGATATAAAATAATGTATATTAAATATATTAAATATATTTTTAACAAAATAAAATACATTTAATATACATTTTAATAAAAATAACAATTAAACTTAATAAAAAATAAACACACATAATAATTTATACATATATATTTACTTTAAAACAATCAATAAACTATTATTTTTAATTTTTGTTAAAAGTTTGAAACAATATAAAAAAGAATATATATTAATAATTTAAAATATAAAATAACAAAAATCTATAATAAATTTAAACATTAAACTATTCAAAAAATATTTAAACTTAAATTTCCCAATACAATTAGTGTAACAGTAGGGAAAGTGTTGGATAGCAAAGGGGTAAAAATAACTATTCCAACTGCAGTGAGAGCAACAATAGGGAAAGTGTCGGATAGCAAAGGGGTAAAGTTTACTATTCCCACTCCAGTGAGAGCAACAGTAGGGAAAGTGTTGGATAGCGGAGGGGAAAAAATTACTATTCCCACTCCAAAGAGTGCAACAGTAGGGAAAGTGTTGGATAGCAGAGAGGTAAGAATTACTATTCCCACTCCAAAGAGTGCAACAGTAGGGAAAGTGTTGGATAGCAGAGAGGTAAGAATTACTATTCCAACTCCAAAGAGTGCAACAGTAGGGAAAATGTTGGATAGCGGAGGGGTAAAAATTACTATACCCACTCCAGTGAGTGCAACTGTAGGATAAGTGTTGGATAGCGCAGGGGTAAAAATTACTATTCCCACTCCAGTGAGTGCAACAGTAGGGGCAGTAGGGAAAGTGCTGGATAGCGGAGACGTAAAAATTACAATTTCCACTCCAGTGAGTGCAATATTAGGGAAAGTGTTGGATAGCAGAGAGACAAAAAATACTATTCACACTCAAACAGTTAAAACAAAAATTAAAATTAAAAACACCATAAAAATAAATAAACAATATTTAAAATATGAAAAATTAAATATAATAAATATATAAAACGAAAACATATTATAATATTAATTACATATAACAAAAACCTACAAATAATATATAAAATAAAATTATAAATACATGCATAAAAAATTATTCTTTTAAACTCAAAAAGATTTACAAACAAAAAAATGTATTAATACATAAATGTATTTATTTTATTTCCTACCCTGTAACACCACACCAATAACAAAACACTTCAACATTTTTAATTACATTTACTTCTATGATTAACATAATTAATAGTCAAATAAAAAAATATTATTAATAAAAAAGTAATACACATTAATTTACTACACACACTTTAACACTATCCACAACACACACCTAAATTAAACTATAAAATAATAAAATACAATTAAAACGTATTTTTAAATTAAAAACTATTACTATTAACAACTAATGATAAAGTAATTAGGATGTATTTAATACCCACACTTTACCCTTTAAAAGTAAAACAACACACAACAAAATTAACAATTACCCAAAATAAATATCAAATAATAAACATTAATTACCAACTATATATTAATTAAATAGAAATTACTACCCTCCCTTTACTCCTATAAACACCACAACACACACCTAAAATTAATTACACAATTACCATAATTAATGACAAATTAGTTAAAATTAATTAACCAATTATTAATTAATAATAAATTACTTTACACATTTAACACTATAACATCTCAATTAAACAAATATTAATTAATAAAAAATGATCAATACATTTAATATAATTAAATTTCTTCCCACCCTATTACCCTATAAACCCACAACTCGCTACGGAACTAAAAACGCAAATTTAATATATATTTTTTTTTTATAACTACTAAAAAATAAAACATATATTAAAAATACAAACAATTCTTATACAAAAAAACATACATCACATACATATAAAATATATACTAAAATAAATGACATTAATAAAAAACAATGGGGCACATTACGATACCCGGCGTAAATAAATCCGCCAGGCATGGAAGCGGCAAAAATCCGCCCGCACACACCGCCTGAACACCGACCACGCCATTATGAGTACACAAACTGAAAACCGCCATCGGCGGAAAAATCATACAAAATACCGCCCGCCATCGTCCGAGTCGGAGTCAAACCGCCCGCCACGGACGGAAACACGCACGACAACACAAAACCGCCCGCCCACACGGCCGACACACCGCACGTGAAATCACGATCGCACCGCCATGAGCGCGGAAAAACAACAAATATACCGCCCGCCAGCGCAAACAACGCCGATGAGAATCGACACGGCAGAAGCCATGGCGCCCACGTACCTGCACAGAAACCATCCGCACACAAAACCAATAGCACACAACATGGCCAACAAGTCCACACAGCAAGGCACGCACAAATACACAAGCACAGGACACATCCCGAAAACACCCCCGGACAAACAAAAAATACAAAGGCCAGAACCCCAGACACAACACACCTGAAAACAACAGACCATGAGGACACACCCACATAGGTGAGTACAAAAGCAGCACTCCCACAGACCACAACCCCTTGCTACATTGCAAACCAGAGAGGAGAGGAGAGGACACAGTGACACAGCAAGGACAGCAGCACACCACAGAAACGCACACATCACAACCACCACCACCACCACCACCACCACCAAACACCGGCACCACAAACCCCCTGCACATTACACAACACACACCGCACCAGCACCACAAACACCATGGCACCACAAAGGATGCCCAAGTTCACGCCCATGGAGCTGACGGTCATGGTCGACGAGATCATCAAGGTGTACCCACAAATCTATGGGAACATGGTCCAGCACACACCACTAGCCACCAGAAACAGAATGTGGACCCGGATCGTAGACCAGGTCAATGCAGTCGGGACCCTGCCCAGGAACAGAACCGAGATAAACAAACGTTGGAATGACGTAAAGAGCCTGGTCAAGAAGAAGGAGGGCAAAAACAGAGAGCTGGCTGCCGTCACTGGCGGAGGGAATCCCGCGCTCTTTAAGACCTTCAAAGCGTGGGAGGAGAAGGTGCGAGTCGTAATACATCCGGAGATCCTCGCCGGATTAGCAGAGGGAGTGGAGGCTGGTAAGTACAAACTAATGTATACCAGCACACCGCTATGTACACACATGCGCAACCACCATGCCACAGCTCCCAGGGACAAACACCCCCATGTCCAGCACACAATACACAACACATCACACGCACATGCAACAGACACTACCACACACAGGCCAAACCGAACAACTGTAAGATGCGTGGGGACATGTGTACACTAAGCCAGCCACGTAACCACCAACAGGTCCCCAAATATGCCAGAAGCGCCACAACGAGCACCCACCACACCCATGTGTCCGCCACAGCTGCACCAACTGACAAGTAACAGGTAAGTGGCAGGAACACAAAGTGCAGTGGGTCGGAGGGGGGACAGCTGAAGTACAACACCCACCAGGCCCCCACTCCCACATACCAGCAAGGTGGAGCACTCCCCACACCCATGTGCCAGGCACAGCTGCACCAACCGACAAGTAACAGGTAAGTGGCAGGAACACAAAGTGCAGTGGGTCGGAGGGGGGACAGCTGAAGTACAACACCCACCAGGCCCCCACTCCCACAGACCAGCAAGGTGGAGCACTCCCCACACCCATGTGTCAGGCACAGCTGCACCAACCGACAAGTAACAGGTAAGTGGCAGGAACACAAAGTGCAGTGGGTGGGACGGTGGACAGCCCAAGTACAACACACACCAGGCCCCAGTCCCACAGCACAGCAAGGAGGAGCACTCCCCACACCCCACACCCACGTGTCAGCCACCGCAGTGCACAACGACAGCCGAAAGGCAGACATCACGGTCCACAGCAATCGGTGTCAGTGGGTGTACAGCCACCCCCACGACCCACTACACCCCACCACCCCCACAGACCTGCAACATGGAGCACCCCCCGCCAAGAGCCATGTGGCATCCAGTACAGTGCACGCACGAACAACTTGCAGGTGGGAAACTGGACAGGGCTGGATTACTGGAGGCATGAGGACCATAACACCACCAACACATGGGACATGTCACGTAGCACACGAACACGCAGCACCGCCCACCGTCACGAACAAGTGAACAATGTGCACACGGATATGAACAGCAGACTCACACCCCACATGACCCATCACAGACATAGCAACACCCAAGGAGCCACGTCTGCATGCACAAGCCACACTGAATATAGTCCCACACGGCAGCCACTGTGCAACTCATCACACACAACCGAAACACCATTGAAGTCCTGTCCATGTAGCCCCTACTGCCTGTCAACCACACACCCCACAACTACGCCTATGTAAGACAAACAACACTAGACGCAACAGAGCGGAACAACAGAAATGCACACGAACACCACTGAACCCATCAAACACACAGACACACCATGCACATACAACATACCATCCATCCCATCCGTCAGCCCCAGTCTCATGAAAGGCATGTCATCCGCACAGCTGCCACACATACAGCAGTCACGCTAAGACACATGCCCATGACCAACCATGTGCCAGAAGTCAATTAAGCGCACGACACACTGTGAGCAACAACACACAACATGGGCCACACCCCCCGAGCACTGCAGTGATGCACATGGCACAGGGCAGCACGCACACCAAGGAGATGGGACAACTGCAATACGTTGGCTGGCACACAACTATCACTCACTCATAACGATGCGTCCAATGCCATGTCCAGTAACCACAACAGACAGCAAATATGCAGGGCATGTCAGGCATGCACACACCTCAGACCATGCACTGTCATGCTGCCACAACACATGTCACGTTCGGCACCCATGGCTCACAGCATGTACCCCAAAAGCATATTCCATCCCAAATGCGAATCTGGGGCATGGCCCCCATGTTGCCATATGCGTTCCTAAGCGTTCCATTTGAACCCCAAAAGCATATTCCATCCCAAATGCGAATCTGGGGCATGGCCCCCATGTTGCCATATGCGTTCCTAAGCGTTCCATTTGAACCCCAAAAGCATATTCCATCCCAAATGCGAATCTGGGGCATGGCCCCCATGTTGCCATATGCGTTCCTAAGCGTTCCATTTGAACCCCAAAAGCATATTCCATCCCAAATGCGAATCTGGGGCATGGCCCCCATGTTGCCATATGCGTTCCTAAGCGTTCCATTTGAACCCCAAAAGCATATTCCATCCCAAATGCGAATCTGGGGCATGGCCCCCATGTTGCCATATGCGTTCCTAAGCGTTCCATTTGAACTCCAAAAGCAAAGTACAAACCAGACCCAGGATGGGCCAGGAGCCCGCATACACCAGAGTCACAATGAGTAGGGGCAAAGCAACACACCCATCGGCATGGCCAATCCGTCCCATGCCACATGTGCACAGCACACAGTCCCATTGCCTAGCACACACAACTACAGATGCCACAGCCACACACTCGCCTCCGGGAAACCCATGTATGAGATTGCACGAACTGCCAATGTCAGACGACTAATACATACTTCGCCAGGTGCAACACAATAACAAATCTCATTCTCTCCACAGGTGACGAACTGCTGGACGCTGGGGATGGAGACAGCAGCCAGCACAGCCAGCCTACAAGCCCCCAACGAGGACACACGGATCTGGAGGATCTGTCCACCTCTTCGGACACGGACCACCAAGCTGGCCCATCTGGCGTGGCAGGGCCCAGCCGCTCCCCAGGACCCCTCCTACCCACCAACCCATCATCCAGGGATGCTGAACAGTCCCAGTCCCCTGCTGCCACTGTCGTTGCGGCCACACCCACGGTCATTGCGGCCACTACCACTGCCGCAACCGCCACCATCGCCGCACCGACCACCACCGCCTCCACCACCACCACGTCTTCGCTGGCACCAGCCCCAGCGCAGGTGGTGGCCCGGCCGACTGGATCCACCCTGGGAGCCACAGCGAGGACCGTGGTGAGCAATGTGGCTAGTGGGCAGGCCGGTGGCAGCAGGACTGGTAGGAGGAGCAGGGTCAGGGAAACGCCAGCCTCCCCTGGGAGCCATGCCCTGCCTCAAATGGCCAGAGTCCTTGGGGCCTATGAAGAGGCCCAAGGACAATGGGCCAGGTCTGCTACTGACACGCGGGAGGTGCTGGGGGTGCTGAGGTCCATGGACGCCCATATGGGCCAATTCGTGTCCCGTATGGACCAACTCGTGGACCTCATGGGCCAGCTGGTGGTGGCGGTGGGGTCACAGGCAAGGCCAGCAACACCACCTCCGCCACCACCTGCTAGGGCGCAGGGTCGGCCAGCAGTGTCCACTTCCCCTGCGTCCACAGCCAGTGAGCACACCTCACCCACCACCAGCAGGTCGCCACCACACACCCCCTCCCAAACGTGGAAGGGGCCGTCCGAAGAGGAAACAGATCTCCCGGGAGGACTTCGCACGCTCCAGTCGCAAGTGAGGCAGCCAGCCAGCCTTCCGCCAGCCTTCCTTGACCAGCCACTGCATTGACTTGCTCTACGATCCCACTCCACACAGCCATCTGGATGGCATGTGTGTGTTGGACTATGGACATAGAACCAGTGGGTACACCCTGATCATCACGCAGCCATGACCGACAGCTCATTGTCACTGCACGCACCACTTTTGTCATCACCTTACACACAATCACATGTCACAGTTTGTAATAAATGCACCTTTTTCACTAACTGCTGTTTGTGCCCTGTGTCTTATTTGTACGGAATACAACGGCCACCTTGGGCGGAAAGGCACCTGATGCGTGGCATGGTATTTGAATCCGGAGGGCCTGTAGGGACCTAGGGGTGGGAGACAGAACAGGAGCACATTCAATGAGTGTGTCACACACCCATCACACAGTACATGTCAACAACTACAAGCAATGTACACACATCGCACAGAGCAATAGGGCACAATACCACAGCCACCAACAGTGGCATACTACCCCTGGCCATGGAGCGTTGACACACTGCACGCAGTGAACATACGGCCACCCTGACACAGCACACACACACCTGCATAGATACAGACACATCATCCGTCGTACATGGACACTCACCGTCAAGTGAAGTAGCGGGCGATGAGCTGCTGGCGCACATTCCCAGCTTCCTCCTCTCCGCTGTCCACCTCACTCGAGCTGTCCTGGTCTGCGGGCTGGGGCCCTGGTTGATCTCCGTCATCCACAATGAGGGGGATCTGCTTCCGAATGGCCAGATTGTGCAGCATGCAGCACGCCACCACTATCTGGCACACCTTCTGTGGGGAGTACGCCAGTGCACCCCCGGTGCGGTCCAGGCACCTGAACCTGGACTTGAGGAGGCCAAAGGTACGCTCGACCACACGTCTGGTCCTCCCATGTGCCTCATTGTATCGATCGTCTGCTGGGGTGCGAGGATTCCTCAATGGACTGAGCAGCCATGCCCCATTCGGATACGCAGAGTCACCTGGGTGTGAGGGACACAGAGAACCGTTGCTATTCCAACTGGACAGGGGACAGCATCGCACAACCAGCACGCTACACCACTCCACATACTCACCGACAATACAGCCACGATCCTGTTGCAGATTGGCCATCAGTCGTGGCAAGATGCTGTTGCGCATTATGTGTGCGTCATGGGCCGAGCCTGGAAACTTTGCACACACGTGGGTGATCACCATGTCCGCAAGGCACACCACTTGCACATTCAGGGAGTGCGTGTGCTTCCTGTTGTGGTACAGGTGCTCAGTGGCCTGTGGTGGAACAAGGCCAACATGAGTGCAGTCAATGGCTCCCACAACGTGTGGGATTCTGCCAAGGGCATAGAATGCACCCTTCACTGCCGCCAATTCACGAGCCCTGGGGAATCTGATGTACCTGTTCCGGTACAGCATCATGGCTGCCAGTACATCCCTCAGCACCTTGCTGAACATGGGCTGGGACATCCCTCCTCCACTGCCCACTGTGTGCTGGAATGACCCAGTGGCGAAGAAATGCATGGCGGCCATCACCTTAGCCGTGGGGGTGACAGCAGTCGGATACACCCTGCGGGGACGGAGATGGGGCTCTAACATGGCACACAGTCGATGCAGAGTTGGCCTGTCCAGCCGAAACTTCCTAATAACCTCTGTATCGTCCATGTCCGCCAGCAATTGGTATGGGCGGTCAATGTTCGGTCTCCGCCTGGGTTAAATGACAGAGGACACATGTCAAAGCAACACGGCACATAGCAATTTCGCATACACATCACTGACATGACTGAGCAAGCACATGAGCCACAGCCCAGCTGTCAAGCTGGGACGGCACGGCCACAATACACTTACACAGGTCTCCCAACAATGGCAATGGCAAGTGAGACATACCACTGCCATGTGCATGCACATGGGGATCTAGGCCCCAATGACTTGCGGGGCGTGCTGATGGGGACTGACTGCATATTCGTCAAGCGGCAACGCCACGGCAACATGAGTGTCTGCTGAGCATGGTACTGCTTCCGAGGCTGGATGAGTATGGCACACGACGACGACGATGTGGGCACGGGCTGAGCGGCCAATACAAGTGGGACCTGTGGCACGAGGGGATATGAGACAGTAGTAGGTGTCAGCACTGCACCCTATGTACAGCACTGTACGGATCACAGCTCCCGAAACATTGACTGGTGTCCACATTGACAGCCCCATGCCAAGACGGCTGTGTGCTTGCAGTCACACGTCACAGGTGAGAGGTTACATTGCACGTGCCAGGTGGCAGTCGTACATAGTGGGAGCTGGCATGTGTGTGCATGTGTCTCCTGTTCAGGATCCACCAGATGGGCGCTGACTCTGTACTGACCATTGGACACAGCATGTTCCGTGGAAGGCTTGTGTGTGTGGGATGGTGGCACTGGATGTGCCTCCGTTGGGTGGGGGGCCATGCACAGGGCGGGTACGTCGATGATTGCGCATTGTTGGTCACGGTGGGTGCACCAGCTAAGATGTGTTGCCCTGTGTTCAATTCCTATGTCCGCATGATGATGGACTGTGGATGTGGGCAGACTACACATTGGTCGATGTGCTGTCTATATGCATGTGCCTTCACACCAGGCACAGCTGCCCCTGCACATGTGACCCCTGCTGGACTCGCTGCTGGGTCTGTGGAGCTGATGCACCTTCTGCGCGTGGGGCGGACAGCTCTCCTCACTTCCCTCATTGCGCATGTCATGTCTTTGCCGCAGGTGACATGGATCATGGAGGGCCGACATGTACGCGTGGGTAGGCTACACATGATTGTTCACTGGTCGCCACCCCCAGTCAGTGTTTCGAATGGGAAGGTTGTCGTGCTGGTGGTATGTTCGATGTGGCGGATGGGCGGGCCTAGGTGCGGGCTTACATTCCGGACATGGGGGGTAGTTGGATTGGCGACTAGTTGCAGTACACACGGGACACGTCTCTTCCTTTCCACATCTGGGTCATCCCTTGTACTAACTGACAGTGATACAGTCATCTTCGCCCCAGCCCTCATGTCCTCCCCTCGCCCCCCAATATGCATGCTCACCTGCGAGGCTAGCGCTTGCACAGGCAGCCCCAAGCTCGCACCAGAGAGGGCAAGGAGTGTATGTGTGGGTCCAGTTGCACGAGTGGGCTGTCTCAGGGTATGATGTGTGGCGGGACACCGTCCACCTGCGTGGTGCCCCAAATGGAGACCCGGCCTGCATGGACTATGCATCACAGTCTTCGCCTTCCGGATCCGCCACCTGCGACACCCAGTGGCTGTGGCTGCCCTTGCGGCCATGCCGCGTCCGTCTGTGGCTGATGGCCCACACATTCACTCTTTGGCCTCTCTGGGGAGGGCTCAGGGGTGGTGGCGCACGCGCTTGCACTTAGTCGCAATGGCATGTGGCGTGGTTGGTATGATGGGCAATGGATGGGATGGTGCGAGCCACCTCCCGTGACGTCAGTGCTGCTCGTGCTGTGGTGCGTCCCCCTACACTTCCATTTGACTTTTTGCCATGCTGGACGTTGAGGTTCTATTGCCTGCGTGATATGAGCAGGAGGAGCGCGAGGAGACCTCTCACACACCATGCTCCACTGCCATCCCGTGCCCTGTATCGCCTGTGCGGATTGACTATGTTGGGGTTACACCTGGTCGACTGGGGCTGTGTGTGCCTTGTCAAGGGGCATGGTGGGCGCACAACAGGATCCAGCTCGTCCACAGAGGGTGGGCTGAGGTGCGCCTGGTACCGCTTTGTACGTGTGCCCGGCTGCTGTGCACACACGTGTTCACTCCCCCGACAGGTGTCCTCTCACAATGCCCAGGGAAGCGGTGGTGTACTGTTCATGAGCCCTCCCAACACGGCGTGCTCCAACTTGGCATGTGCGCATCTACCCGTCGCACCCACCCACCTGAGCACTGCGTCCATACGACTTCACACGACACATGTGTGTCTTCCACAGTAGTGCTACTCATTTGCGTTGACATCCAATACCAGTGGACTACATGGTCATGTCACGACTGCCGTGTACTTCACATACTCTCATCCTCTCTCATTCGTACTTGTGAAATGAGTCAGCGGAGACAGTTCTGGTTTCAAACATTATATTGAGTCTTCTGTCCTCTGTGATGCAGTATAGTGGACACTACTGGCAGCGGAATACATATTGAGGATATACTGAGCATGATTACAAATGGGATAGGGTGTGGGGTTACATCTGCTTGGCCAAGGCTGTGCTAATGTACATTTACGTATAGCTGCGGAGCTGCGGACTTTGACACAGACGGTATACATGTAGCCTACCAGACCGCTCGGCATCATGGGCACAGTCCATCTCAGTTCCATGTGACAGGTTTGCTGCGGTTGTTCCTCATGCACGCGTGCATGTGAGATGACATCAGGGCATGTGCTTGCGTGCATGCAGCGGCGTGCCACTTGTTGTTGCACTGTGGTGGTTACTGGACATGTCACAGTCACTGGGGTCGTGTTGTTGTTGTATGCACTTGTCGTCCATGCAAAGGTCCTGGTATGGGATTCCCGGGGCGGGGGTGGGAGGGGTGCAGCACCCACAGACTCCAGGCGACCTATTCATGTCCACTGAGCGGTGTGTGTGTCCATGTGCGCTGGATCCATGTCGTGTCCTGGTTGTTCGTGCAGTTCCGTCCATGTGGGTGCGATGCACAGAGCCCATGCCATTGCCTCCCACGATGCATGCGGTGTTCCTGGATGTGATGGGGAACAGTGTGCATGTCCCGGTCATATCCGATGTCATGGCGATGTCGTTGATGGTGTGGTTACAGTTGCCGGTCGTTTGGTATGGCTGTTGTGGTGGTGACTGGCCAGTCCGTGCGGAAGCTGAGCATGGGTGCGGGGTTGGACTTCATAGGTCACTCGGGGAACCTGCGTTGTGGTCCGACGTATTTACAGGTTGTCAGGTATGCGATGCCGTCCAGCAGGGCTTCCATGTCATTGGTGGTGTACATGTTTGCCAGCCAATGAAGCGGATGGTGGCTGTCAAGGTGTTGTTCGTAGGTTGTCCCTTGGAGGACCATGATGGGGCATGCTGGGTGACATTCGATGTAGCTGTTCTCGATGATCCGTCGTGTGGAGGCACAGTGGTTCCATTTCAGTGCGCGTGCGATGTTGGCCACATACGCCATGCCCCCATAGGCAGAGCAGGCCCTGTCGTGTGCGTCCAGAGGGAGGAGTAGTGGTAGCAGGTCCGCCTTCAGACATGCCGGGTTGGAGAGGCATATCTCGACGGGATGCTGGTAGGGACACCTCCGACAGTAGAAGACGGGCATGACGCAGCTGAACAATGTGATGCGGTAAGTCAGTCGGTAACTTACGTTCAGCAGGGACAGGAGATCGCATCCCAATGTATGTATCGTGCTGGTTTGGTACAGCTGGAGCTCTTCGGCGTAGTTGGGTAGGTGTGTTGCGGTTGCCATTTCGCAGGGGTGCGTTGTGGTGGCGGGCTCCGGCTGTGTGTGCAGTCTGCAATGTGCACGCTCCGAGGTTGCTGTGAGCTCTGTGTAGTCGTAGGGAGACAGGACTTGTGTTCTGTTGGCTTGTTTGGAGGACACGGGCCCTCTTCCCACATGCTTCTCAGACAGTTCAAGGTCAGTGCTGTGTGACTCCTTCCAATTAACTTGCATGTGGCCGACATGGGGGAGTGTTTTCTTCTTTCTTCCCCGTCCGTTGTGTGCTTCTGTGATATGCGCTATCTGCCGTGTGGTCGGTCTCCTCGGCATGCCTGTGTTGGTCTATTCTTGGACAATGGCTGTATTCACCGGCTTCTGTCGTAGGGCTGTGGTTTCGGAGTTGGAATGGAAGGTCATTCAGTGCTGTCTGCTCTCCCTTGTGTGGGCGGCAGGCTGCCTTTCCGCTCTGCGTTGGGCCTTGTGTGTGGATGTAATTCTTGGGCCACCTGTTGTCGGTCCCCGGGCTCTTTGGTGTTCCGTTTCATGTGTCTTGTTCATATGTGCAGGGTGGTATGGGTTTTTCAGTGTGGTACTGGCGTTCCTCTTCCCGAAGGGGCCCTGCTTCTCCTAGTTGGTGTTGCCGCCGCTGTGTGCTTCGCCATGTTTGTTACACTGGGGTGTGTCCTGCTGTTGCGTGACTTAACTGACATGTGTGCGTGGGTTGTGTGGCGTTGGGTGTTGTCCGTGAATTGGGCGTTGGGGACATGTCTGTGGCCGGCCTGTCACGTGTCATGTGCGTTCGGGGTGGGGCTGGTGTGTGTGCTGCTTGGTTGTGTCCCTGTGTCTGTGTGCGACGCATGCATGGCGCTGCGGTTGGCCTCTGCGTTGTGCGCATGTGTGGCGGCGTCATCGGCGCTTTGGGGCCGTGACGGGGTGGTTGGTTCCTAGTCCCAGGTGGTGTGTACACATGTGTTCCGCGATGTTAGGATTTGGCCTGTGTGTCATATGTGGATGCGATGGTGGATGTGTAGTGTGCACGCGCTGGTGGGGGGTTGTCCGCTTTTTCCGCCCTTGCACTGTGTGCGCTGTTTGCGTGCACTTGTTGTGTGTGTGCCTACCTGCGTCTCCGCGGTACGTTGCGTCCTTGGTGGTGCATCAGCAGAAGCATGGGAAGGGCCTGCAGTGCTGGATTCATGCCCGGGGTGCCGCTTCTTCGTTGTCCGTGCTCTGCGTCCGTGTTTCCGCCTCTCTTTCACGTGCGGTGTCTCTTTGCCGTGGGAGCCGTTTGTTTGCGGCATCGTAATTTATGCGCCGGGCGGGACGTGTTTCGTCGGACGGTGTGTGTCAGTTGTGCTGCGCCGCTACGTGTGCGGGCGCACTTTGATGGCGGACGGTGTTGCTGGCTTGCCGGCGGTGTTTGGCCTGCTTTTCGCATCGTAATTGGGTGGGCGTGTGGACTGCTGCGTGCCGGCGGTAACTGGTGGTTTTTGCATCCGCCAGCACGGCGGTAGTGCTTCCGCCCGCCATCGTAATGGGCCCCAATATTTTTAACAACTATATTTTTGAAAACGATATTAAACACTTCGCTATTTTTAAAATCGATATTACTTACCTTAAGTCGATATTCTTGACCACGATATTCTTGCTGTCGATATTTCTGAACCACGATGTTAATGACTCAATATTTGTGCTACTCGATATTTTTTACTCGATATTCTGTCTCTGCACCTCCTTAACTGGGTGGCTGGCAGCAGCACTGGTGGTCTGTGCTCCTGACAAAATCATAATGAATATTTTAGAAACCAGATTGTCCAATTAAGCAATCTTGCACAAGGTACAACTACAGCAATACCTCACTAAAGTTAGGTTAGCTAACAGTATCTTCTATCAAAGGTAATTACTTTGGGAGGTTTGGTTGACAAAATTACAAAAAAACAGATAGTCAACCAAAAATGTTTTCTCCTAATGGAGTGATAAATATGAATGAATAAAAATTAAACTCAATGAAGGGGTGGAAGAGAATGCAGAGGACATATGGTATTGGTTGGTAATGGGCGGTATCTCATTCCTACCATGCTGCACTGTCAGGGAAACTGCTAGTATAAGACAACATTGGGGGTCCATGACCATGACCACACTATCTTTTTCCCTGTACTATTTGACTATTTGATCAAGAAAGCCTTCTCAATCAACATGTTTTATGAATATTTGGGCCTGCGATTCTTTTTACATTAACAAAAATCTGTTCTCTTAACAGTAGTATGCCAGGCATGTAAAAGAGGGGCAAGGGAAAGCGTACTAAAATGGGAGCAGATGAAAGATACAGAGAGGAGAATCCATAAATATAGAAAACAGAGGGAAATGCAGAGATAACACATATTAGGTAGGGGAGTTGAAATAAAACCAGGCCATAATTACTGGTGTGAATAGTTAAAAGTTAGAAAAAATAATAAACATGACTTACTTGGTCCAGCAGAACCATCTGCCGAATTGCTGGTGGTGGTAGTCATGATGCAGGTGATGGTAGTAGATGTCTTCTTCCCCTTGGATGCTTATGAGAGGAATAAAGATTAAAAAAAAAAAAGTGATTAGTGATACTCTCTATAAAAAAAATAATTGACAGGCAGCATTGGTCTTTTTAAACCAGATAGCCTATTCCTAGTTTCTAAATCATTAAATTTTGAACTACTCATTCATTCCAATGAGTTATCTTTGCTTCTCTGCCTACTTTAAGAATTGATGGGCCAGGTCGTTATCCCTTTGTGAACTGCCCATCAGGGAGATTGGGAGTGTATGAGCTACATAAACCCACAGAGAATTATAACATTCCTCTTTATACTACTATCATAGTAGTGTTATCCCTTAAATCAGCCCAAGTGGGCACGTGGCTCACACTGGAACAGAATCCTGGCAGTATTATTCACCTGACAAAGTGAGCACTTGCCTCACACTGTAACAGAATCCTAGCAGTATCATTCACTTGACGTCCACTCGAGTCGATTCCTACACCATGCAAGGTGGTGCAAGGGCAATGTAAACCCTTAAGTGATATTTACAGAGCCATACAAAGCTATCTTGTGTGGCTATGCATGGCTGACTAAATCTGGAATAACGTAACAAGGCAGTAAAAGTTGCTGCCTTGTTATGTTACTCCGCATCCGGAAGGCATTCAGCGTTGGATGGAGACTGGATGGAGACAGAGGCCCAGATTCTCCTAGCAGTCAGGCAACGCAACTCGGCACCAAAAGAGGCTGCACTGCATTTCGTGACAGGGAGAGAGCAGGAGAGCATCATATTCACAGAGATATGGCACTCTCCTCCCCTCTCCATAGCGCCGGCACTGATTTTCTACTGCCATGCGCCAGGCACACAGTTTAGTGCCTTAGCGCTAGGAGGCATGCCTGAGTTTACCATAGGTTTAATACTCAAAGGGTAACCTTCCAGTACAAAATACTATGCATAGACACACTTCAAAGCTTTTCCTACTTTGTATGTATGCTGCACAGTGCAGCACACATGCAAAGTCAGAAAAGCTAGGAGAAATAACAACATTTCTCCTTTTAATGCATGCTTTCCAGCAGCATTAATTTTTGGCACTAAACCCTGTCTGCCAATGTTAGTAGATAGGGTTTAGCGTCAAAAGCATAGGTGGTTGCAAGGGAACGCCCCTATACCATCCATGTAACGTCCCCGTGAGGCAACTTTTCCATACTAACCAACACAAATATCAAATAGCGTTGTTTGTAATCCCTAAAACAGGTTTACCGTTGGACTTGTGTTAAAAAGGTAATGCTAACCAAACGCAAACCTTTGAGAATCTGAGCCTGAGTGGGTGCTCACCCACATCCACCCATGTATACTCTTTTGGCGCATTCCCTGATTTTCCATCACTGGTAAACCTGGAAATGCATCAAAATGCTACACCTTCCCAGTAGAGGTGAGTGCAACGAGGAGAAATATGCTCATATGTCTCATTTCTGTCTAAGTGTGCTGTTTTCTAATGCAGAACACTTAGAAAGAGGAAAAGCCTGTAAAGAATGTTTTTGTGCAGGAAGATGTCCCTTACTGCACAAAACAAAATTAATCAAGGGTGTAACATGGCATCCTTGCATCATGGCACAAGGGTACCTGAGTTGATGCCAGGCAGCACTCTATATAACTATCGCTATGCATATATTTATATATATAGATACATACATACATACATACATATGAACATAAACAGAATTACTTAAATACACGCATGATATTTGCATTTTATAATAAATTAATACATTATGTATAAATAGTACCATTATATTGTATATAAAATATATATACTCACATTGTGATGAATAATGAATATGCACACTCCTTAAACGTAAAATATATTTATTTTTATAAATTCACAAAATCAATATACATGATATATACAATACATACATGTGTATACATATATATATATTTTTCATGGGCATTTCGTGACTTATTTGCAGCCGTGCTGGAGCACTTTTCTTTGACGGAATTGGAAGTTCACTGCCCCCTGTCACACACAGCAGTAGATCTAACCTTCATCGGATGTGGCGGAGAAACGAAGTGAGTCGGAGGACACACGGAGCTTCTATCCAGCCTGCCGGTAAGTGGTAACGATCATGCTGTAGTGGGCAGGTATAAGGAGGTTGCATTTCTTTGAATCTGACAGCTCACGGCATCTTGGCTGTCGATCTCATCTTTTTCCATTTGCCGATATATCTCCTTCATCGTTATGTCCACAGACGCGCTACGTGAGCGCGAGGCAGCTGCTGATGCGCTGTTTGACAATCTACCTGACTTCCGTAACCCAGCCGCTAAACCCGGTCCGAATCCTGAAACCGGCAACAATGATTACAAGACATTACTCAGGCAGTTAGAAAAACTGATGAAAACAGAACTCACCAAGTGGTGGGAAGGTAAATCCCTGCAGAAATACAGAGATATTGGACGAGTACCTCGTGGGCTTAGAATCATACTAGCCCCGAGTTTTGAGAACCCTAACCCACTCATGTTGAAAGAGTGGGCTGAGAGCAACCTGGACGCTTCTATGAGGCTCATTATTATATTGATCAAATACGCTGAAATTGACAGGCAAGCCGCAATGAAGGAAATAGAAAAAATAAACATTGAACTAGAGAAATCTAATCAGCAAGATTCCATCAAGAAGGGACATGATGAGATCATCGCAAGATTGAAAAAACAAGAAGAAATCATTAAGACAAGGAAAGCATTTAAATTTGCCCGGGACAAGTCTGACTACGAGACCGGGCAGATTTTCACATTCGCACGTAAGTTTGATACTGTTAAACGCCAACGGATTAATAAACCTACTACAGTGACACAGGGGGCACAGGTTGGTATTGTGCTTTCAGAGGCTGCATCACTGTCAGATTTGAGTTCAGCAATGGGTAGTGGCACGGACTCTGAAGATGGCCATGATGCGCCAATTCATGGGCAACCACCCATAAATAACTTTTCGCTAGCTGAAGAGCTGGATTTTTACGATTAGATCGGCGCCAAACGCTGCGCCCTCGTCCACTAAGGAAACAAGACATCGGCGCAACAAAAGAAGGCGCGAAAGGAGGAAACACAAACGACACAAGGACAAACAGCAACAGGAGACAGAACAACTGGCGTCGTTAATGAAGGATAATACCAACACAGTAATTAACCTTTCAGACACTGTTCTCACGAAAGCAGAGAATCAGCTCCTTTCATTGGGTCTTACATACTGTGTGCAAAGTAGCTTCAACTACAGTAAGACACGTGTAGACATATACAAATTTATACGTAAACTGAAGCTTATCAAATTCTTCAAAACTAAACATTCCAACATTCCCCCTATCACTACTTTACCCAGTCCAGCTGACACTACCAGTAATCTCACTGTTGCTGACATTTCAACCATCAGAACTTTAAGTGAATTAGAAACTGATCGTACCTCTGTTGCAACAACCCAGCTCTTGCACAATGAAGGACTAATCACGGATGTGAGAATCATCAGTCCATTCAAACCGTCTTCCACCTTTACACCTATGATGCCCAAGGATGCGATTGACACCTTTAATGACGTGGTCATTGAAGACCTGAAAGAATTATACCACAAAAGCAAACACAAGATTTCCCGTAACCACGACAGACACCTCCTAGCCCTTATTAAAAAACTACGCAGCAACAACGAAATTGTGGTGAATAAGTCCGATAAAGGGGGCAATATTGTGTTATGGCCCAAGCGCCTATACTTGGAAGAAGCTCATAGACATTTGTGTGACACCACCTGCTATAAGCAAACGACTTTAGTAGAGTACAATAAAAGCAGAGTCTCCCTAAAAGAAACTCCACAACTACAAGATGGAGGGGCTGATCAGTAAGGATGAGTTCTCTTTACTCCACCATGAGACACCAACCATACCTGTACTGTACTTTCTCCCTAAAGTGCACAAGGGCACCTTACCCATACCAGGACGCCCTATCATTTCTGCCTGTAACAGTGTCTGTGAAAATTTGTCGAGATATGTTGACTTTTATTTACAGGATTTTGTTGTGTCTCTGCCTTCATACTTACGTGATACCAGTGACTTTTTGAACAAAATTATGGGCATACAATGGTCAGAAAGCTACATTCTTATATCTATGGACATCACGTCCCTATATACCAGTATCAATCACTGTGATGGCCTAAGGGCATGTGAACATTTTTTACAGGGTCGTCCAATCACACATTATCGCCACAATTCCCTATTACTGTTTATGATCGAATGGTGTCTTATGAATAACTTTTTTCTATTTGACAGAAATGTGTACCAACAAATGCGCGGAGTTGCCATGGGTGCCTGTTTCTCTCCTAGCTATGCGTGCTTGCACGTTGGCTGGTGGGAGGAACAGGTACTCATGATTGATCATAAGGAAGCCTGGGATACTAACATTGTCAGTTGGTTACGCTATATTGACGATGTTTTTGTGGTGTGGGATGGATCGATTGAAAGTGCTCAGAACTTTGTTAAATCCATTAACTGTAACACCGCTAACCTTGAGTTCAATGCCAACATCAATGAAAGGGAGATCGATTTCCTAGATGTCACTGTTTACATTGAGGATGGTGTAGTTTTATCTAAACTCCACCGCAAAACTACCGCAGGCAACTCTACACTGCATGCCACCAGCTATCACCCTAAACATCTTATAGCCAGTATACCATATGGTGAAATGCTGCGACTGAGGAGCATATGTAGCTCAGAATCTGACCTCAACATCTGTCAGGAGACACATATGCGCTTCCTTGACCGTGGATATAGCTCAGCATCACTCCACAAAGCTAGATCTAGGGCCAACTCTTTACCTAGAAACACACTTCTGGCACCCAAGCATCCTATTGAATTTAGCTGCAGTGACAACACCGAAAAGGGCACGGGTACTGCTGATACCAGACTGATCATCACTTACAGCAGAGAAGAGCGAGCCATCAAGGCCATTATCAACCGTCACTGGTGCATTGTTTAGACTGACCCAGTTTTAGGCCCCATTATTGCCGACAGACCTACTGTCACCTACCGCAGAGCTTTCTCAATGAGAGATGCTCTAGTCAGGAGCAGCCCTGAGGTCAGTATTAAATCTAACTGGCTTTCGGATGTTAAGGGGTTTTATAAATGCAACTCATGCAGAGCCTGCAGATTTGGTGTCAACATCACTCAGGTTACTGCAAAATTTTGTAATAAACCTATCATCCTACAACACAAATACACCTGTAGAACTGACTTCGCAGTGTACATCCTCTGATGCAGCTGCAATCTGATGTATGTTGGCAGCACCAAACTCCAAGTCCATGTTAGGATTTTACAACATCTCAGGGCAATTGTCAATAACGACCCCAGCTACCCAGTGGCTAGGCATTTCAAAGTACAGCATGACAACAACCTTGATCACCTTCAGTACTTTGTGATCGATAGTGTACCTACATTAAGACGTGGTGGCAACCGCGAAAATAAACTGAGACAACTTGAAAGCCGTTACATCCTAGAGCTGGACACTAAGGCCCCTTATGGACTCAATAGTAGTGAAGATCTTTACAACTTTCTCTGAGATTCCTCTTGCAGTTTGGGTTACCTTCTGTCAATATTAGATCTCTTCATTTCACCTCACTCTGTTTTGCCTTCTGTTGCTCCTAGCGGCTCTCCTGTATTCTTGTTCTCACTTGAACACTTTCCCTCTCTATGTCACATTTTTCTGTATTTTATCGAGACCTTCTGTTTCACTAATTGCATTTCAGTTCCAGCTCTATTGACTGCCACCCTCTTGCTCTGACTCACCTCCAGTAGTATTTCGCAACTGTGTCTGTACTGTTCTTTCCACTATTGATGTAATGTTATGCGCATTATGCGGCCATTGTGTTTTCAGTGAGGGGTCTTGTCATTACCTACATATCATTGTTGACTTAGAATTCCGGCTGGTTTTCTGAGTAGAGTTCTATTTTTTAACCTTGATTTTTGATTTAAAAAAAAAAAAAAAAGATTTTTTTTTTTTAACAAGTTATAGATGAAAATAAGAAAAAAGACTTTCTTTTTTACTGCGCATCTTACACTACTGTCACAAATTACTGTGTTGCACTATTTTCCACCTTTGCACTTATCACTTTCCTTGCGGTAACTCTTGAGGCATTATTGGCTACACACACAATATACTCCTTGATTTTTTTGGTTTATCTATGTGTGTATTCTAGGTGACGTAACTATGCTCTTGCCATAGAGTAGTCCTTATTTTATTTTTATAATTGTACTGTTGATGCCCTACCAAGAATTGATTACCTGCAACACTATTTTTGTCATAGGAGTAGACACTGATCTTATACATTATAGTTTTGTATACAGAACCCTTTGCCCGCCCAGTATATTCTTGTCATGACTTCGCTCCATGCGGTCATTTGGGCACTTACTTTTGGGAATACACTTTGATACGCTGTATTTTGCAGTGAGCATCGGTTTTTTATTTTAATTCCCTTTATAGTAATGTTCCTTTTATGGCTAATTTTCGGGTCCCACTTTGATTCCATTTCTGCTTCAGTTAGACAACTATACATTTTTTTCCCATAGCAGTCTGTTTGTATCATTTTTGTGCTCCCTTTATTTCATATCCTTTCATTGCCATACCTCTATTATGTCTATTGGGCATCACAGTAAACCAGTTTGCGCCATTACTTGCCTCTCAGCTTTTATAAACAGCAGTAAAGCATTTTTTTGCACTGTCATTATGTATGTATATTATGTATTACTGTAAGGCACTCTCACTTTTACGTTTCACTACACTTTTGCAACCCACGTCACTTACCTGCCTATTTAAGTTGCTACTTGCACGTAGCGCCGTTATGTGATCAAGGCCGCAGGTCGGCGGCCGAAACGCGTAATGTGGACCATCTTTGGCATGAAATAAACTTTTGATGACATCTGCTGCTGTGGTCTGTGCCCGTGTGTTCCTTGTTGGGTGCCGACACTACGGGACTTTGGTGCTGACATATATATATATATATATATAAATATAAATAAAACGCTATGAGAATGCTTAAAAAAAGTTAAATTAATATTGCATTTTTACAAAACAAAAAGATTACTCACCGAGCATCTCAATGTCAACACCTAGCAGGTGAAGCAGGTCCTGTTCCCTGTCCAGGATGTCTGCTCAGTGGTGTGTCAGCTGCTACTGGGTGAGCAGGATGTTGCAGCACATCATCGCTGCACTCACCCCCAGAGCACATGACACTTCTACAGGGTGTAAACTGTCCCGAGCCTGCCGTGTGCTGACAACATGCAGGGGAGGTGGCACTGCACCTAAAAGATAAGTGCGACCACCACAACCTCACCAAAACTATGGCGGGGTTGCACCCCCACACTTCGGTGTCACCAATAGGGGTTGCTGGTTGTGGGTGGCACTGCCTGCTTCTGCCATTTGGGACTGAGAGGGATTGGGTGTCCAGTCCACTCACCTGAAATTCCAGGTCTTCCTTTCAGGAGATGATAGGACACGATACCTCCTGGAACCCCTCCCAGCTACAATGTTAATATATGTGTACACTGAGCTGTGAGTGGTGTCAAGGGGAAGGGGGTTGGGATGAGAAAAGAAAAAACAAGACAAAACACTGGAGCTCTGAGAACCACTTCTTAACTGTTCAACGTGTCTTGCGATGTTCTATACCTCTGCACAAATACTTAACACTGGGTCTATGGTGTGAAGTAGTACTCAAAACTCGTCTGTGATGTGGAGTATTCTAATGGAAAAAACAGGAATGATCACCTTACATTACCATGCATTACAGATCTGTTGTAATCAACCATATTGTAAACCAATACGCGCCTAAAGGGTAATGGTTTTCTCTATAACTTCAATTTGCAAGCAGAAAAGGTGCCAAATAATCTACTCTTCGTTCTATGGATGTTGTCCAAATTGCCAGGACTTTTGTATGATTGCTTCTGCAATAAAACAATAATAAACAGCATCTATAAACGATGCAAGGAGTGATTTGTAAATAATCTCTTCGTTTTCTAAAACTCACACAGCGCTTCTCTTATGAGGTTAAATGTCACCTTGTAAATGTCACCTTGTAAATGTCATCTTGATTAATGTCATCTCATTTGGCCGGACAGGAAATGTTAGGAGAAGTCTGCTTTTCCAGTGCTGAGAATCACCTAGTTAACTTCCAAAAATCAAATGTCACCAAAGAGGATTGCTTTCCACATATTTAAATATCCAGGTTTCCTTTGATGCACAACAGTTCGAAAATAATAAATCATAGATAATGTCAGAGTTTGCAAAGTTCTCTTCTTTACACTTTGAATAATTAAAAAAAAAGACCTTTTCTTTTCTTGTTTCTTCGTGCTTGAAGATAAATCACTCACTGTGTTTTTTCTGTATTTGTTGATCTACAGGAACCGGAAGCTTTGCAGGACGTCCCAAAATGAACTGCCCCGGAAGGCAGGCAGCCAGCTGGAAGCAGAAGAAGACGGAGCCGAAGTACAGGAAAATCAACGCTGGAATGCAGGTAAGTGGAAGAGTTTCGAGGCCAAGTGCTGCTCCTTTAGGTAACTACATATTTATAGCCTGCTGCACACGTGTTTCACGACGTGCCCAACAGGTGGGCTTTGGCAGTTGGCTGGTGCAAGCACTGACACGTTCCAACAGCCATTGAAACGTGTTTTACCCACATGTAATATGCATCACGTACATCCAGGCAAATTAAAAGAATCTTAGAAAAAACAAATATATTACACACAATAAATGGTGTTTTTCATGAAAAACTGGTCTTTTCTTTGACAAATAACCAGCATACTTCTCACTTTTATTTAAACCATGAATGCCACAGTGAATGGTACTCTCCTGTTTTATCAAGGTGAAAGAATTAATGATCTGGGTTGTGATTAATCTTGGTTGCGATTGCTGTAATCGTAACAGTCGGCCTGGGATGGGAAGGGGAACAGGAGGACAGGTCAGGAAAAGAAAAGAGAAACAAAGTACAAAAAAGTCACAGAAAACACACACAAAACACATTGATTGAGACCTTGACTGACCCTTTTATTGTGTTTGTGGCCTTATTACGAATGGTAGCTCCCTAACATAAATACACACCCTAACATAAATACACGCAGGGGAAATCAGAAAGTAACAAATAAAGCAAAGAAAAGGTGGGAATGATTAAGAAAAGTGATCAGATGTGACAGAGCATGACAGCGTGAGGAGAAAATAGCAGGAGCAGGCTAGTAAAACAAAATGGTTGCATGCTTTTTACCTACCAGCACTAAATTGCAGTGTGAGCAGCGTGATATGCATTTTATGCCCATTTGAATTCCGAGGAGTGAAATTCTGCGAGTTCCACCAACCCTACCTACAAGCATACAGTTTGACCTCAACAACACAGAGATCTACACCGTGCCTGAACTCAAGGGATGTTGCAGGAAGAGCGGGCTCCAAAAAATAAGAGCCCCAAGAAGCAGGAGCTCCAGAGGCCTTTAGGTCCTGAGAGGATGCCGGCCAGTTACAAGCCACAGCTTAGGAGAAGGATGACGATATGGAAGAGTAGGACGAGCAGGACGAGGGGAGTGAGAAGAAGGCAGAGAGAGAAAACCTCCAGACTATGACCCCAGAGGAGAGAGGAGGACCCACAGGATTGAGGTCCCTTGCAAGATCAGAGGAGGCAGATGCATTTCATCTTGCAACCTGTCCCATGAGGAACAGGAGGACAAGAAGACTGAAAGGTAGTTCAGGAAGAAGCTAGACAAGCTGAAGATGGAAGCAACCAAGGAGGAGACTGCTGCAAAGTGGACTGCAGGTGAGGCTGCTGCCCGGGGAGCTCTGGGCGTGTGGACAGTGGAGCCAGATTGCCCTAGTCAAGGAGAAAGCTGAGGCTGAGAGGTACTTGGCTGAAAGAAAACTGGTCTTGGCTCATCAAGGGAGTCTTCATGAGCTGGACCTTAAAGCAGGACAAGCCTCAGAGTTCGGCAGCAATGGTGGCAGCATGCATTCAGTGTCCAGAGGACAGGTAAGAGTCTGCATAACCCTTGACCTGGTACTAGCTATGTGGGGGGAGCGATATTGATAATCTATTTTCTGCCTCTGAGGTAGCCCTGATGATGCACAGAGTCCCAGGGGAGGATTGGGGGGGCAAGCCTTTTGAAACACATGCCTACAGTATATGCTTCCATGAAAACCATTCTACTCTCCAAGTTTGGGCTCACCCCAGAGAAATACTGCATGAGGTTTGGGGATAGCCAGAAGTTGATACCCGTTATTTGTATAATGAAATGCTTAAAACCGGGAGTGGATAAAAATGTACCAAATTGAAACGGACTTTCGATAAAGTTGTACAAATTGAATGGGAGGCGGAGAACAGTTCAGAGAACAAAACACAAATAAGGGTACTCAACCGAAATTATTTGGTTCCTCTGTTCTTCTCGTAAACAATTGATTGACCCGATATAAATGTGCAAATACGGAATTATTAACTCTCTTGAATATTGACATTGCACTTTTGTATTATTTATGTTTAAGTTTTTCATGCAAAGTGAATAATGGTTTGCAACTATGAAGCAATAGTCTGTTGTTTATGACAATGGCAAACGTCATGGTGACACCTGAATGTTTAAAAAACAAGGAAATTCAGCATACGAGTTACGTGAGCAAGACCGTTGGAGGTCGAAACGCATTGTCTTTTAGCCCTAATAAATTGAACGCAAAAGAAACAATTGATGGACGGAATGCTGGACAATGCAAACATTCACCCACAGTCGCAAGGATCTGGGTTAAATCCATCATTCTTTTGCTCACCACACCACCCCAGTTTGGACCCAGCCATATGCAAATCAGTCTTGACCCTGTTCCTTGTGCGAACAGTCCAGCCCGAACTGCCAAGCCAGGTCCTCCCTGGACCGGAAACAAGCATCCTGGGACCGGTTTCAGGGCATCACCCTTCATCAGCCAAGCTAGCTTGAATACAGCAGATGTTTGGGCCTGGCAATAGATTGGGCCTGGCAATAGATTTATTTTCCCAGGTCGAAATGAAAGTTCACAACTGCACTACAGAATGCTGTGGCAGGCATGAGATATATTTTAAAAGGCTACCTGGGTAGGTGGCACAAATAGTGCTGCATGCGTAAGAGAAG
The DNA here is from genome assembly GCA_963921515.1 of Calotriton arnoldi. Classification (NCBI taxonomy): domain Eukaryota; kingdom Metazoa; phylum Chordata; class Amphibia; order Caudata; family Salamandridae; genus Calotriton; species Calotriton arnoldi. Next base: position 3,322,110 of record CAWUFW010000553.1, on the reverse strand, counting down.
CTTTTAATTTATAGGCCATGGGTATACACTGTACCACTTTACTAGGGACTTATAAGTACATTAGATGTACCAATTGGGTGTAAGCCAATTTTACCATGTTTTAAGGCGTTAGCACAAGCACTTTAGCACTGGATAGCAGTGGTAAAGTGCAAATAGTCCTAAGGACAACAAAAACGAATTTCAGCATAGAGGAGGGAAGGCGGCAAAACGTTTGGGGGAAGTACACTCCAAAGGCTGTCAGGTCTAAAAGAGGGTAATATAATTGTCTGTCTTCTCCCTTACCGGACAGTGTGGCATTCACCCCATGTGTGGAAGTTTCTCCGAATTCAGAGTTTGGCCTGGCAGAATGAGGAATGACATGTCTCAGTCTTTCCTTCTTTCTAGCTATCTCCTCCAATGTATTTTGCTATATTGTTCTTGCCAAGACGTGGCTGAGGAAAATTACAGCGTACAATATATACCATGTGTGGATATCGTATTTCCTGATCGGTGCTGCAACTCATGTTAGCGCATTGCTCATGATTTAATCCACTACCACTAAATGAGGAGGCCACTGTTTACTGCAAAGTATATCTGATGCTGAGCTGTATTTTTGAATTATACAAGTACATCTGTGAAAATGCTGTAATAGTCACAATTATCACAGACTTCCACAATGTTGATAAAAGTAAATTTGTGAAACCTTGTACAGCTCCATCCAGCAATGAAAAAAAATACATGCACTTGCAATACAAACGCGTTTCTACTCACACAGTGTATTATAATGTGGCAAGCCCCATGTGAAAAGACCTGCTTCACCCCTCACGCCTGCTTCAAGCAGGCGTAAGAATTTGACGCAGTGAGGCCGTATAAGTGTCAGAGTGAAATCTCATAGATTTCACTGAAACACTTCTACGAGTCTTTTCTGCGCCGGAGCGCCCACCCTTCATACATTATACCTGTTGCCGGCATAATGTACGCAGGGGTTTACAAAGTGACGCATCTGCCTAGATGAGTCACTTTGTAAATATGGCGCAGTGTAGCGCATTTTTTACGCCGCCGCATCATCACAAAACGTTACGCAACTGCGGCGTAAGGGCCTCATAAATAAAGCCCAGTGTGAGTATGAATGTGTTTATATTGCGCATAAATGTATTTCTTGTTTATTGCTCAATGGAATTGTACAAAGTTTCATAGATTTTGTTTTCAATGTAGCAAAGGCTACATTGTTAGTTGAGTTTCTGCACAAGGACTGAAGAGACAGAACTTCATGGTTTAATCCAGAAGAAGGACTATTTTTTAAGATGCGTTTTGTGTCCCTGCTAGAGCAGATGCACTGTCAAGTTGACAGTACCAAAAGAAAGTGACAAATATCTTCCCGCTTATTTAATGCATTCTAAATGCATCGCTAATTTTCCTATTAACTGCTGCTTTTAGGCAATTTTCCATATAACGTGTTAATCACATTAAAAGGTATTTGGATGGGCTATTTCCTGTAATTGGGTGGAAATATTGGATGTTTCCTGCCTTCGGAGCTCTCCTCAGACAGTGATTAACTTCATTACTTTGAGACAGAGTGGCCCGTAAAAGCTCATAATTGTTGATTTACACAATAATTGGAAAATGCCTCGATTTTCCGTTCGTCATCACTCCGCATGTCATAATTGAATTAATCAATATACGTTTTGTCTAGCACATATCTGCCTAATTACCTCCCTCCGTCAGGGGGTCCTGCAACTGCATTTTCCTAATGGGCATCGTTTCGCGGTAATGTGGCAGAGTACAGATGTTCTCACTGCATTCATGGGCACATTACACTCCTGTCCCCCAGATTTTGATATACCAACTATGATGTGACCGAGAAAAAAGTAATGGTCCTGTATGAGTGCCCGAAATCAATGCCAGAAGTTGAAAATGATCCGCAGCTATGGATGACTGGACCCCCACTCATCCAAATAACAGCTGAAGAGACATAATGCACTGTTTGGAAGCAGGGGACCCCGCAATTTTGACACCCCAAAATTTTACCTACACAGAACGCCTAAAATGTAATGATTCTGAGACAGTGTAAAATTTTCTTTTTATGAGGCAATATGTGCCCGAGGTAAGGCACCTCCCAACACATCAAAAAAGAAAACAGTCAAAAAAAAGGACACACTCAATAACTGAATTCTAGATTAGCGGATTAGCTCAGGGGATTTATTAGAAAAATTGAAAGGTGTTGTGGTACAATGTCAATGCCATCAAGGCTCTTAGCAAATAGAGCATTACAGAGAAGTGCAAAACTGAAAATATTCTAAGTCAGAATGGGCTGCAAAATTAGGAGACATGGACAACATCCCCAGTACTACAGAAAAAGTCTCTCCAAAATTCTGGTTCACCCCCAAATTCAAGAATTTTTATATATTACTTTTGTATATGAAATGGCGATTCTCCAAGCATAGTGTAAAAGAATCAAAATTTCATAAAATCAACAAATGATTCTCCCCATCACTCCTATGCTCCAACACTCTGCTCTCATACTCTAACTTACAACCCACTACACACACTTTCCTCTCTTCTGCAAAAAGTGGATAAAAACTGAGTCTGACATTGTTTTTGTTCTCTTCCTAATCTCAAAATATATTCCATCTGGTCCTATTAATTTGCTACTTACATCTGGCGCCTTCACATCCGACATTCTCTTACACAACACTAAACACAAACAAGCCAACTTCTCAGTAAATCTCTTCAAGTCTACAAACCTATTAGCTGGCCATTTAAAAAAAAAAAAGCAACAGTACAGCATTGACATCCCACAACACACTGTTACGTGCTCTAGGTGGTCTCTTAATCCTCGTACTCTTCATAACTCTGCATACCATTATATTCCTTCCTACCGATTTGTCATCCACTTGAGAATGACCTGCTGAAATTGCCGACCTGTAACAATTAATTGTCCTTCCTCAAACATTTCCACCCAAAAATTAACCACCTCCACTACAGGAGCCTCCACGGGATCCAGACTCCTTTCCTAGCACCAACTAGACCATACTCTCGAAATTCCTTTATACCCAATTCTAGTTCCTGGAGCCCAAGATTGTTCCAGTAACTCTGCAGCTTTAACTGAAAGTCCCTTGAAACCGACAGATCTCCTTACACTTTCCAAACAAGAAGGTTCAAAACCCCGCTTTGAACTAAAGGATGTTCCTCTTTCTCCTCAGAAGAGCTACTTTGGCAGGAATTAAAAAAGGCTCTGCACATTCTAACTCCATCACCGATGGAGACCAAACCTGTGACACCCAAAAAGGTGTTACAAGCACTATCTGACACTTCTCCTGCCTTAACTTCATGAACACTCTCTTTATCATTGTGAATGAGGGAAAAGCATAAGCATAAGCCCCACACCTCTAGAATGCGTCCACTGCTGACGCCAAGGGATCTGCTATCCAACTGAAAAACTCTTCCAACTGGCATGTCAACTGACTTGCAAAAAGGTCCACCTCGTGAGGGCCCCACATCTTGTCTATCTTGCAAAAACAACTGCGATCCAACAACCAATCGCTGAAATCTCTCAAATTCCTTGATTTCCAATCTGCGCTTATATTTATTTCTCCCGGTAAGTACTCTGCCTTCACCACCATCCTGTCTTCCAAACAAAAATTCCCAAAATCCTTCGCCAAATCTGGCAAACCTCAGGACCTCGTCCCCCCTAATTTGTTCACATAAGTTACTGCAGACACATTGTCCATTCTCATCAACACAGTTTCTGCCTGAAACTCTTCAGAGCACACAAACCAGCTGTCAATTCCAAACAAATCATGTGTCCTAACTTCGCCTTCTTTGTCCAAACTCCATCTTTTTCCTCTTCCCCTAAGCGTGCTCCCCAACCACTCAAACTTGCATCTGTCACTCCAGGATATCCTGTCTCCATACCACAAACCTTTCCTTAGCAAAACCCCCTTCAGCCTTTGCAATACATGATAATGAAGGGGTCCTGGAAAAATAGCCTGTAATGAAGAAGACAAAAGACCTATTATCCTTGTCAGCTCTCCCAACATCACAAACTCTTTTTTCAAATTCTGATGAATCTCCTTCCTTATCATTTTTATCTTCTTCTCTGGAAGATATAAAAGACATTCCATTGTATCTACTTGAAATCCTAAAAACTCTAAATTTTGGGAGGGTTGCAAAACCGACTTCTTTTTGTTCGGAATAACTCCTAAACTCTCTAATTTGCACACTACTTCCTGCAGCTCTCTTTTCAGCTTCTCCCGGTCCTGTGACAACAACAGGATATCGTCTAAGTAGATAATCATTCTTATCCCTCTTGACAAAAAAAAGATACAACCACCCTCATTACCTTTGTGAAAACCAAGGTGCTGACGATAGCCTGAAAGGCAAACATAGAGATTGATATAGTTTCCTTTCCATCTGAACTGTAAATATCCCTGGCTCTTTCTCAACATGGGCACAAGAAAGTAAGTATCCTTCAGATCCAATTTTACTAAACAATCCTCCGCTATCAACAAATCCCTCAGACAATGAATCCCTTCCATCTGGAAATGTTGGTAAACTAAAAACCTGTTTAATTCTCTGAGATGTATGACCAGACGCCAGCCCTTGTCCTTCTTTTCCATCAAAAACAGATTGCTCACAAAACATTTCTCTGACTCTCTCACCTCCTCTATCGCACCTTTTTGAATAAGGGATTCTTTCTCCAAGTCCACAATTCCCTCCTGTTCCTTTGACATCCTTATCTCTCTTTGTTGTTCTTTTTGAAATGGACAACTCACAAACTCTATTTTGTACCGTTGAATTGTATCTAACACCCAAGGGTCCTGAGTCAACTTTTCCCATTCTCTCTTGAAATATTTAATACGTTCTCCTACTGCTTTGTGGAAAAAAACAGAAATAATCCCTGCACTCACCTTGTCCTCTATTAATGAGCTGTCCCCGTCCTCTCGACAATCTCCTGCTTTGTCTCTCTGCTCTTCCTCTGCTGGGATAAAACCCTGAGCTAGATTGGTAACCTCTTCCTCTAAACTGATTACAGTACTGCAAATTGTACTGGCTACTGTATTGCGACCTCTGTAATCAACGGACAGTAAAGGGTCCCCTCCTACTAGCCCTTCCAAAACCTCCAAAAACATTCCTAATATTCCCTTGCACTTCCCGATACCTTTCACAAAGCCTTCTCCAAACAATAGTATTTTTGCACCCTCCATCCTCTCTAGTCTCTTTCTGTGCCATATCCCCCAATTTTGGATTAATCTTCATTAGAATAGCTCTCCTTATCTTTTGCAATAAACCTGCATTCGCATTTCCCAAAAGGACCACAGGCCTTTGGCTCCATCCTTTCAATAAATCCAAATCCACCTGCTCTTCATTAGCATAAGTCCCCTCCGCCATATCCAAAATTCTGGCCAAGGGGCCAAACACATCCGAGTGCTTATCTTGGCATATATTTAAGGACCTCTCCAAACCTTTCCTCGGGTCCACACCCAAGCGAAACAAATAGCTAATCAGATCTGGGTCCAGATTCGAGGTGGCACACACCTTCTCAATAATTCTGTAATACTCCGCTCTCAATCTTCGTACTTCCCTATTCAAGGGTTCTGAATCCAGGTTTTAATAGACTTCCCTACATGTTCCATTGGCCACCATTTTCCACTTCTAGGATGCTTAATATTTAGGGGTGTAAACATATCACCCCCAAACGGATCTCTAACTGTTTCATATCCTCAAAGTCTTCATAATAATCTTCTTGTAAATCTAAAACATATTGATCCAAATCTTTTGAATTATTGCCAGACATGTTAAAATGCAAATTACTGTCAAAGTCTTCCTCCTGTTGTGTGCAGCCAAGGGCATCCTTTCCATGCGTGGCGCTAAGGACACTGGTTCAACTTGTGCCACTAAGGACACCTTTCTTAGCAATTGTCTGAAAGCCAACCTTCCATTGTCAAGACATATCAATGTCCTCTATATGTCTGGTCTTTCTTGTTCTCTTCCTTCCAACTTCATTACTCACTCCCTCTCCTTCTGAAAGGGAATACAGCTCTTCACCTGACTCTACATCCTTTCTTTTCCTATTCTTTAAAAAATCCTCCATTGACTCCTTCACTTACCTTTTCATCTCAAATTGAATAAGCTTTTTAACAATTTCCTCATTGACCATACTTCCAGACACATTAAAATCAGTACTCTGCTCGTTATCCATCTTTAAATGTTTTCTCTTAATAAGCTTTCAAATAAATTAAACAATCCAAACTAACAACCAACCTCCTTATCACCAACCTTTACCTCAATCCTCTATCTCTCTAAACATACGAATGACAAGCGCAACCGATTGACAGTTCCATAGCTGCCAAGGTTTGAGATTGCTATGTGTGACATTTTCATAATGTCACTGTAATTATGAGTGACATTTCAACAACTATGAGTGACACTTTCTAGCGAGCAAAATCAAGCAATTTAGACAAGTAAAACATATAACTATAAGAAATTACACCCAACTGAGCAAAGAGAAACTCTAAGAAGATTTTAAAACTGCTGCGAACTACAAGAAATTGGAGGGCACTAACCGGAGACAGATTGTGTGAGTGCAAAATAGGCAGCCAAGTTTTTTGCTTATGTGTGGCATGTCTATGGTATTAGTGGACTTATGAATGACATTTAACTACCAAATGTGTGACACTTAGAGTAACACTTTCTCACGAGTAAAACCACGTAATGAGGTGCATGGAAAGAGAAATATCAAAAATTTTACACGAGTTCTAATAATATCTTGCAACTGGAGCAAACCCCATGAAATGAAAGGTTACACTTGCTTTATAATGCACTCTAAATGTCTGCAGGTTTTGTGGCAGGCTATCTTATACTATATGCAATACAATTTTAAAACAATTTGCATATTCATGTGCTTACAGTAGCAGACTGGCTCCTCGTAGCACTATAATATCAAAGTAACTAGCACTACTGAGCCAAGAAGGACAAACTTCTGTTCCTCTGTGGTTACAGCTGCACTGAGCTGGAAATTGCCAGACATCATTTATCGCACTTACAACATGAATACAATTCGTCCTGTGCGTGAACAAATAAACTCCCGGGCAGGCTCATTCTGAAATGAATGGTGTGCACTAACTTGCATTGCTGCCTTGTATTGATAAGGAAGTTCTGCAGAGATCAACTGAACGGGGCACACAGAGCCTGCCGGCTGCCGGTAAACAAGTGCTTCTGCATTTACCAGTCTGAGCGCTTCACCACTTCGACTTGGTTTCGTCTTGTGGCTGAGCTCTTCGGTTGGCTGGGCAGGGGCCAAGGGGGCATGGGTTGCAACAGCAGGCCTCAGTTGAAGAGTGTGCCTGAGCAGAGACGTCACCGGAGCTAAGCAGCATGTCTTCACTGAGAGAAGTGCTGTATTCTGGCTGGTAATGGCACTTAATGACTTCTATTATTGCGTGCTGTTAGCCCGGCTGCCATCCGTGCCAGCCTGAGCCAGAGAGTCCACAGCACCTACCTCCCCCCTCCCCCCAACTAAAACAATACAACAGTTCGTTAGTTTCTGCAGGCAGGTAGAGGCCCAGCTGATTTAAAGGGCTCTCTCTGGCGCCGTGGCGTTCTGTGTCCTTTTCAGCAGCGGCAATTAATAATTCCTGCGGCGGACCACCTGTCGGGTGGTCCGGTCGCGGGATTACAAGGCAGGGGAGAAGCTTTACAAATATCTCTTCCGGCCCCGACAGTCAGTAGGTCAGGGTAAGGTAGTAGAGATCCCAGGTCAAGTTAACCATCGGGTGACCTGATTGGCGAATAAGAGCTTTTATGGGTATATTTACATTAGTCACCGCTCATCCCTCAAGTACGTGCTGCAGAACATTCTGGCAGGATTCGCGCCCATCCCCGCTCTTTCACACTCTGTGGACTCTGCCGTCAATCAAAGGCAGACTCTAAAAATAAGCTGATTTCTGCCAGAAGGCGGTGTGGGGTTAATGAGGCCTTTTTCACAAAGACGTGCCGGCAGCTATTACGAGCCCGTTGTATATTTAGCAGGCGGGTGGGGAGGTAAACACTCAGTCCCCCTGTAGTCGTGCCTCAGAGGTTTGCTCACGAGTGTGAAACAACATAAACACCCCTGATATAATACACGTGTCTCTTGGAAATGCACCGGCGAAAGTTGTATCAAGCTAATTTAGCAGCAAGAGATTACTTTAGAGGCACTCACTTACTTTGAGGATGCGAGCGGCAATTCGAAAGGTCTGTCTCGTGGCCGCAACTACTCCCGCAGCAAATGCCGTCCTGGAACCATGAGGCTCAGCGCGAAATGCAAAACACACAAGATGATGGACGGAATGCTGCACATTGGCAAACATTCACCCCCAGTCACAGATCTGGGTTTAATCCATCGTTATTTTGCTTCACCACGCCACCCCAGTTCAGACATAACCATATGCAAATCAGTCTTGACCCTGTGCCTCATGGGAACAGTCCAGACCGAACTGCCAAGCCATGTCTTCCCTGGACCGGAATCAAGCATCCTAGGACCGGTTTCAGGCTATCAGCCTTCATCAGCCAGGATAGCTTGACTCCAGTGGCGTAGTGAGCACGGGACCCACGTCTGGGCATACCCTTCCCACTTAGGGCGAAATGCAAAACACACAAGATGATGGACGGAATGCTGCACATTGGCAAACATTCACCCCCAGTCACAGATCTGGGTTTAATCCATCGTTATTTTGCTTCACCACGCCACCCCAGTTCAGACATAACCATATGCAAATCAGTCTTGACCCTGTGCCTCATGGGAACAGTCCAGACCGAACTGCCAAGCCATGTCTTCCCTGGACCGGAATCAAGCATCCTAGGACCGGTTTCAGGCTACCAGCCTTCATCAGCCAGGATAGCTTGACTCCAGTGGCGTAGTGAGCACGGGACCCACGTCTGGGCATACCCTTCCCACTTAGGGCGAAATGCAAAACACACAAGATGATGGACGGAATGCTGCACATTGGCAAACATTCACCCCCAGTCACAGATCTGGGTTTAATCCATCGTTATTTTGCTTCACCACGCCACCCCAGTTCAGACATAACCATATGCAAATCAGTCTTGACCCTGTGCCTCATTGGAACAGTCCAGACCGAACTGCCAAGCCATGTCTTCCCTGGACCGGAATCAAGCATCCTAGGACCGGTTTCAGGCTATCAGCCTTCATCAGCCAGGATAGCTTGACTCCAGTGGCGTAGTGAGCACGGGACCCAGGTCTGGGCATACCCTTCCCACTTAGGCGAAATGCAAAACACACAAGATGATGGACGGAATGCTGCACATTGGCAAACATTCACCCCCAGTCACAGATCTGGGTTTAATCCATCGTTATTTTGCTTCACCACGCCACCCCAGTTCAGACATAACCATATGCAAATCAGTCTTGACCCTGTGCCTCATGGGAACAGTCCAGACCGAACTGCCAAGCCATGTCTTCCCTGGACCGGAATCAAGCATCCTAGGACCGGTTTCAGGCTATCAGCCTTCATCAGGCAGGATAGCTTGACTCCAGTGGCGTAGTGAGCACGGGACCCATGTCTGGGCATACCCTTCCCACTTAGGGCGAAATGCAAAACACACAAGATGATGGACGGAATGTTGCACATTGGCAAACATTCACCCCCAGTCACAGATCTGGGTTTAATCCATCGTTATTTTGCTTCACCACGCCACCCCAGTTCAGACATAACCATATGCAAATCAGTCTTGACCCTGTGCCTCATGGGAACAGTCCAGACCGAACTGCCAAGCCATGTCTTCCCTGGACCGGAATCAAGCATCCTAGGACCGGTTTCAGGCTATCAGCCTTCATCAGCCAGGATAGCTTGACTCCAGTGGCGTAGTGAGCACGGGACCCATGTCTGGGCATACCCTTCCCACTTAGGGCGAAATGCAAAACGCACAAGATGATGGACGGAATGCTGCACATTGGCAAACATTCACCCCCAGTCACAGATCTGGGTTTAATCCATCGTTATTTTGCTTCACCACGCCACCCCAGTTCAGACATAACCATATGCAAATCAGGCTTGACCCTGTGCCTCATGGGAACAGTCCAGACCGAACTGCCAAGCCATGTCTTCCCTGGACCGGAATCAAGCATCCTAGGACCGGTTTCAGGCTATCAGCCTTCATCAGCCAGGATAGCTTGACTCCAGTGGCGTAGTGAACACGGGACCCACGTCTGGGCATACCCTTCCCACTTAGGGCGAAATGCAAAACACACAAGATGATGGACGGAATGCTGCACATTGGCAAACATTCACCCCCAGTCACAGATCTGGGTTTAATCCATCGTTATTTTGCTTCACCACGCCACCCCAGTTCAGACATAACCATATGCAAATCAGTCTTGACCCTGTGCCTCATGGGAACAGTCCAGACCGAACTGCCAAGCCATGTCTTCCCTGGACCGGAATCAAGCATCCTAGGACCGGTTTCAGGCTATCAGCCTTCATCAGCCAGGATAGCTTGACTCCAGTGGCGTAGTGAGCACGGGACCCACGTCTGGGCATACCCTTCCCACTTAGGGCGAAATGCAAAACACACAAGATGATGGACGGAATGCTGCACATTGGCAAACATTCACCCCCAGTCACAGATCTGGGTTTAATCCATCGTTATTTTGCTTCACCACGCCACCCCAGTTCAGACATAACCATATGCAAATCAGTCTTGACCCTGTGCCTCATGGGAACAGTCCAGACCGAACTGCCAAGCCATGTCTTCCCTGGACCGGAATCAAGCATCCTAGGACCGGTTTCAGGCTATCAGCCTTCATCAGCCAGGATAGCTTGACTCCAGTGGCGTAGTGAGCACGGGACCCACGTCTGGGCATACCCTTCCCACTTAGGGCGAAATGCAAAACACACAAGATGATGGACGGAATGCTGCACATTGGCAAACATTCACCCCCAGTCACAGATCTGGGTTTAATCCATCGTTAATTTGCTTCACCACGCCACCCCAGTTCAGACATAACCATATGCAAATCAGTCTTGCCCCTGTGCCTCATGGGAACAGTCCAGACCGAACTGCCAAGCCATGTCTTCCCTGGACCGGAATCAAGCATCCTAGGACCGGTTTCAGGCTATCAGCCTTCATCAGCCAGGATAGCTGGACTCCAGTGGCGTAGTGAGCACGGGACCCACGTCTGGACATACCCTTCCCACTTAGGGCGAAATGCAAAACACACAAGATGATGGACGGAATGCTGCACATTGGCAAACATTCACCCCCAGTCACAGATCTGGGTTTAATCCATCGTTAGGCTCAGCAGCAGCAGGTGCACAGAGAGTGTCTGTGTCAGTCGAGTCCGACCCCAGCTCCGGCCCCGCCGCTTCTGACTGACGTGAGGTCACATCCCCCCACCACGGCGCCACAGAGCCTGTAACGCAACGACTCTGCTGAGGGCAGGCCCCGCCCGGGTCTCCAGGCAGCAGAGGACATATTGTAACATTGTAGCACGGCACGGAGAGATTTTTAACTGTTACTGAGCCAGTGCTGGCAAGTGAAGTCTGCCGGTCCGTGCCGGGCGCACGCACAGGTGTCAGATGTGCCAGCGCGCGCTAGTACCTGGCGTAGGAAGCCAGTTTCAGCGCTGTGAGCAGACAGAGTGCGGTCAGTGGCAAAAATGCGTGACAATGCATTTCAGTGCGGTGATGCGGGAACACCACACTGAAATGCGTTAGCGTCACGCCTGATGCGTGATACTTGGCAGGCCTGCAGTTCAACCATCATCCATCATCGCGCTGTCATATTTCCATTATCCAGTTTGCTTCCTCACCTATCCAAAATGGCCGCTCTCATTTCGCGTGAGCAGCCAACTGATGTGTTGCTCGCAAGATCTCTTGCGCATCCCTTCACGTCTCCCATAAACAACCGGCCTCTCGTGAAGCAGTTTCGTGGCCAGAACTCTGCTCGCACCGCTCCTCATGCACATACAACACAATAAAGCTCACGCCAAGTACCGCAGGTAAGTGGTTAGAAAATTCGGCAACTTTTGAAAAGGTAAAGCATGCTTACACAAGCATGTTCCCAGCAAAAGATCTCTGCATTTCGCCGCTCATTCAGTTTCACATCCCAAATACAAAAAATCATTTCAATACTTTTTTTATAAACTCTCCTAACGAGAAACAACCACAAAAACACTCATACTCAAATCATCTGCTTCCATAAATTAGAAGTCAAGCTTATCTAAACAAACTCCAAACAAACTATCGTACACTACATTACTTCCATTCACTTCTTTATCGAAGGAAACGAGTAACAAAAGGGGTACTTATCTCAGCAATTGAAAGAGGAGGAATGTTCAGTTTGAAGGATTATTTATGGACCTGGGGCCAGATGTATGAAGGTTTTTGCATGTGCAAACGGGTTTGCGAACCTGTTTGCGCATGCAAAAACCAATAGGGGTATGTACCATTCCAAAATAGCGAGTCGCAATTTATTTGCGACTCGCTATTTTGGATTTGCGAGTCGCTATTAGGAAGGGGCGTTACCTTCCTAATAGCGAGCGCAACCCCATGTACAAATGTTTTGCGACCACAATTGCGGTCGCCAAACACTCGCAAATTACCACCCTCTTCAAGAGGGTGGTAATGGGGTCGCAAAGGGAAGGGGTCCCCAGGGGACCCCTTCCCTTTGCAAATGCAGGGGAAAATATTTTTAAGGGCAAGCAGTGGTCCCAGGGACCACTACCTGCCCTTAAAAATGAAACAAAACGTTTCATTTTGTTCTTTTTAAATGCATCCCGCTTTCCTTCAAGGAAAACGGGCTGCATTAAAAAGAAAACTGCTTTATTTAAAAGCAGTCCCAGACATGGTGGTCTGCTGAGCCCAGCAGGCCACCATACCTGGGAGGGCCTGCCATTCCCAATGGGGTCGCAATTGCGAGAGGCTCATTAATATTCATGAGCCTCTCAATTTGCGACCCCATTGGGAATCGCAAACAGTGTGATACACACTGTTGTACATCCAAAATAGCGCCTCACAAATTGCGAGTCGCAAAAAACTCGCAATTTGCAAGGAGCTATTTTGCGCGTCGTACATCTGGCCCTTAATGTTCTTGTTTTAATGTTTAAGTGTTCTAAGTTCTTTAAAGGTGCTGAAGGAGTGGCATTAAAGGTTAATTATGCATTATGCTAGCCTCCGGTCTTTAAATGAAATTACTAAAACTGCTGATTAATCATGGTTTGATTAAATAGGTTACATTTTTAGAAAATTATAGCACAGTCAATTTAAGCATCATCTTGCCTTGGCATCATTGGTTTGGCCATCACTATGCTAATGCAATTTGGAGATGTTGGAACAAACTAGATACACGGAAAACAGTAAGCTATTATGAATGAATAGTCCACAGTGAGCTAGGGGAAAGACCATGAAGTCAATGTTATAGTTTGTGACTTAGCTGAGGAAGATTCCCCGAGACCAGCATGAACAATGACAATGAAAAAAAACAAATGTAATACTGCTTGACTACATGCTGCAGAAATAACAGAAATAACAAACAGTGAAATGTGCAGGGGAGAGACATTCATTTTGAACAGTGTGGCTGCTAGGTCCAAATGAAGGCCTAGTTACAAGGGTCAGAAAAACATACTTCTACACATCATAGAAAATTTGACAAGAGTCCTATATCAGTGTGTACATGTATAATAGAGTGTAAAACCACATTCTGCATGTTGTTAATAGTGAACAAAAACAAAAATGTACAAAAATATTTTACAACTTCATAGGGTTGATCCTTTGACCCGCTGTTCGCCCATACAAAGGGGTAGACTTTCAAATGTTTCAAATTTACTTTCCAGCACAAAGCTTGTTTGGTGCTGGAAAGTACCCTACAAGTAATGCAAAACAGCCCAAAGCATTGCTTTGCATTACTTAGTGCTAAGAGTGGTTCCATGGTTGGTACACAGGCATTCCCATGCAACCACCCATGCCTTTGACGCAAAACCCTATCTACAAACAATAGTAGACAGGATTTAGCACCAAAAGTTAATGCCATCTGAAAGGAGACATTAAGAGGAGAAATGTTTTCATTTCTCCGTTCTTTTCCTACTTTGCATGTGTGCTGCACTGTGCAGCACACATACAAAGTAGGAAAATATTTTTTTACTTGTCTAGCCTAGTATTTTGTACAGGAAGAGTACCCTTCCTATACAAAACCTATAGTAGACTCAGGCACACACCATTGCACTATGGCGCTAAGGTGTGTGCCTGGCGCACGGCAGCTGAAATCAGCGCTGGCGCTAGGGAGAGGGGAGGAGAGACCCATATCTCTGTAGTTATGACACTCTCCTGCTCCTTCCCTGTCACACAACACAGCGCAGCATTTTGGACTGCTGCGCTGCGTTATGTGACTTCTTTGAAAATATTCCCCTTAATCTTTTATTTGTTGCTTGGGACTCAGGGCACTGCTTATTTTTTATCCCTGTTGCTGTTGTTATAACTACTAAGACTTGGGGTAGAAAGAACTATACACAATAGATAGAAAGGGTACACTGTTCCAAAGTAAGGACTCCTGGATGCAAATTTGGGGAGGAGAAGAAAAGGTCACCCAAAGCGATTGCTTATTGGGAGCAAGTAACTTAACCCCCACCCTTAGGTTTTTAACAAACTGGAAGGGAGTCACTGGTTAGTTCTCATATGCTGGGCACCTTTAATCTCCTCAGTTTACAATCATTTGGGTCCTTTTCTCTTTAATATCAGTTATTTTCAGTACATTGGTGTAAGTATGACCAGATTCACTTCTGTCTTTTCATGTTATTCTCAGAGCTGACATCAATTTGAATGCTTTAATAATATGTTGGGAGTTGTAACAGAGAGCTGTTATAATTCAATAAGAAATACAGTAGAACACTAATTTGTATTGTTATTCCAACAAAGTTTTCACATTACTTACACAATATAGAATCCAAGCTGTTACCAGTCATTTTACTACAGCAATATAAATTTATTCTGTAGGTCAAACAAATGGAAAGCAGACAGACATTGAAATGTTGAAAGATTCAGTACAAGGAGGAAGGAGGCTAGTTTGTCCTCACCTGCTTATTTAGTGTTCAAAGAGTGCTTCACCTTATTGTTTGTGACACAAATAATGGAAGGGGTGCAGATATTTATGTTTAATAACATAGCTTCAGTTCCTTACGTTATTGCTAAACAGTGGCTAAAAGCCAAGCATCCAAGTCGCAGAGAATGGTAAAGCATTATCATTGAGTGTTTTGCATTTGAGTCTAGCATTCTTCATAACACAAAAGGATTTGGGAGCCTTAATGTCAAATGGGGATTACTGTATGTAAGTATATAGAGTAAGTACCCACCTCAAACAATAAGTACAATCCTTGTCCAGGTGAACAACTCAAGTCTCTAAATTAATCTGAGCTCAACCCCCTGGTAGTTATAGCACACAGCAGTCAGGCTTACCTTGGAGGGAATTTGTAAAGTATTCATGGAGTATTTAAACAATAATAAAGCCAAAACACAAATCAAGCAAAGTCCCAAACCAATTTAGAAAAACAGAGTCAACTGTATTAGTTATGAATTTTTAAAGTTTAAGGTTCAAAATGGTATCAAAAAGCATTATACGCCTACCGTGGTCTCTAGTTGCACTTGACTTGAGGAAAGATATGGGTTAAGGTAGGGGTGGGCAGAACTCATGCAGTTTCAATCTGCAGAATTCCGCTGAGCTACATGAAAACTCTTCAGCACTGGGAACTCGTTCCGCACTGAAACATCAGTGCGAGAGGAACTATGTGGCGTGCCAGAGGGCGCTGCTCAACGACTTGATTTTGCTGCCGCTCAAGAGGATTTTCTACTTGAGCAGCAGCTTTCTGACCGCAAATGGTCGCAACTGCCTGCAATGGCTCATGTTGAGCAAATCTTGCCAGGTGCCTTGCTAGTAACTGAAAATCATGCTAGGGAGTGCCAAATCTCACTCACGCTCTCTAACTTACTGTTGGCGAGCCGCACATAAGAAAAAAACTCTGCCACTCGGTGGTTGGTGGAATTTGGCCAGAACTGAGTTGCCGAATCTCCGCCAACTCCACTGGTGGAGTGGAATTTATCACCCACCCCAGTTTTGAAGCTGGCCGCGATGGTGGGCAGGTACGTTTGTCCCGGTGAAAAGTTTTAATTTTGGTCTGGAATGGAAGACAAAAATCCTTAGCGGGGTAAGGTAGCAGGCTGGGGATGAAGAGCACTCCTCATCATCATACAGCTGCTGGAAGTTGTCTCGGTTAAGCCATTGACTTTTGGCGGGAATTCTCTGAGCGGGAGGAATTTGAAATTTATGCCCAGTGAAGGTTCCTCATGGCCAAATACTTTTCACGCCTTCACCTGGTGAAGATTTCTACCTTTGAACTTAGTTACTTTTTTGGGGCTCGGATTCTTCCAGTGGAGCAAGGCTGCAGGCTGCAGCTGAATAGACTCCACAAGGCGGGATACCTTCTCCACAAGGTCCCTCTGAATCGGATTGACTGCTGTGGAGAAGTCCGGGGGAGCAACCTGAATGTTTGGCCCAGTGGCAACGCACCCTTCTCCTACCTGGCGGCCAAGACCTGGAACTCCCTCCCCACTCACCTTCGGCGAACCCAGGACCATCTCGCCTTCAGGAAGCAGCTCAAGACCTGGCTGTTCGAGCAGTAACTTACCCCCTCCCCCAGCGCCTTGAGACCCTCCCGGGTGAGTAGCGCGCTCTATAAATGCCGTGATTGATTGATTGACCTTTGCCGGATCAGATTGGCAGGTTGGTCCCAGTCCACTGCTGATTCTCAGAACAAAAAGTTGGCAACAAGTTTTGAAGTCTTGGGTTTCAGGAAACTTTGAGACCAGCCTATGGTCCAGGACCTTGGGGACATTACTCAGGGATCAAGACTCACTCTAGCAGACTTCAGCAGCAGAGTCCAGGGAAATGGGCAACTGGAATGCAGAAAGGCCTCTTAAAGTTTATTGTCACTCTGGAGCCCAAACCGGAGGTCAGGTTTATGACCCTTGGAGTCCACTTCTTTGTCCTGGGTACAAGAGAGGGCGCAGGTCCAGTCTTCAGTGCTCTGCTCAGGTCACAGACAGCAGGTCAAGCCCTTTTCTGTTCTTCCACAGGTTCAGTAGTGATCTGAGCATGGTACTGGGGAAGCTACTTGTATGCTCAGTGCCAGCCTGTGGGTAGTGAAATCTCATGGCCACTCTCTAATTAATAGGATAAAAGTTCCCATTGGCCACCCTACCCACTTTTGCAGCACTGCATATGTAATTTACTGAAAATCAATCCTACAGTGCCCCACTCTGTCAAAACCAACATGGCAGAACCTTTCTTCTCCTGTGCGGAGCTCATATGCCCACACTAGAGATGTATCCAGGGAAATCCACCTCTGAGGTCACTCAAAACCAGTTTTAGGGACAGCACCTCTCCCACTGGGCCTGGTGACTGACTGATTAGGGGGAGAAATGCAGGGGGCAGGCCCAGGTGTTAGCTACATCTGCCTCTGACAGGGTAGGCCCCTTTAAAGTTAAATAAGTTCTTGGGTACAGCCCAGAGGGTCATCCTCCCAGAGAAACAGAGCACTTCCCCACACCCAAGACCTTTTGTTTCAGCTCTGGGAGCAAGTTCACAACTCATCAAAGGGGTTATTTTGCTCCAGGGTTACATTTGGAAGCTCATGCAAATAGGCTTCTAGAGGCTTTAGGCAGGTAATAGGCAACATTTTAAAATGACCTGTACTAAAATACGTATTACAAGTCCAACTTTACCAATGAATTGGGTTTGTAATAAATATTTTAAAAAGTCCAATGCTTTTTTATGGAACAGCTAACTCTCCTAAGGTGAAAATAGCTTTTCGGTCTTTTCACTGTAAGGTCGCGTTTAATATTAAAACTTTACACTTCCTACTCTTAAATACCATGCACCCTGCCTTAATGGGCAGTAATGCCTACTTAGGAGTTGACTTATTAATATTTAAAAGGAGGGTTTATGCCTGTCACCACGTGGCAGGTGGCGGAGTTTTTGCCAAAGCGGAGTGGGCAAAACTAAGCGAACTCCGCCAGAGGAACGTAGTTTACTGCCCACCACTACTTTTCACTCACTGTCAGAGGTAGAAAAATGCTGATTAGCATTTGAACAAAATGAGGGACCTGGCAAAAAATATAGATATTCCTGCAGTGAACATTGGATCAAGAGTCACTCAAAGGTACAGCACTAGAGCATGAACACGAAACTGCTCATTGTAACCCCAAAAAGGCCAGCTATAAATTAAATGACATTTTAGAAATGCTCTCCCAAATGCTTTAAAATATTTCTTTAAACTGTCAAGATTTTTACAAACTCCAAATGAATAAAATATTTAAACTTCAAATATTCCTCCCCATGACAAATTAATTACACTTTAAAAGGTTATTGCTGTCATCTCTCACAGTAGCAAATAGCATCTTTTAGCATTCGCAATGATCCAGGTCTCCAAAGGGCATTATCAATCAGTCTTTATATGTGAGTCACTTCTCTCCTTTTCATTTTATTTTTAGTTGTGTATTTTAAGGCACTATTAAAAGTTTCTACAGAAGTAAGGAAGTTGGTATTTTAGCAATGATTTTCATCACCACTATGTATAACCCCAGCTGAGTTAAAATGTACTTGCCAAATTAATATATTTATGAGGTACTGCAAAATAGATGACAGGATTGCAAAATGTTTGGTTAATCAGATAACTTTTGCCTAGTTTCTCATATATTCAGGAGCATACTGTTCTTTAAAGGCATTTAAATAATTTGGTGAAAACATCTTGAAAATGTGCCTTTATGAAATACAAAAAGACAGCATACCGGCCACTTGGTACTATATGTTAGGTCAGTCCTAGAAAATGATTTAAAAACTGCATCTTTGCTAGTTTGATGACAATTGCCCCTTCATTCTAACATCAAATTTTAAAATATATAGGTATCAATATGCACTTTCGATAAAAATGACATCAAAGTCAATATGAATAATTCTGTAGCTTTCAAACTAACGCATTTTATCCACAGTATAAGAAACAGGAAGTGCCTCTTGATAGAGTAGTGGCAAAGTGCTGTCTTCTTTCTATTTTCATAGTTATTCCTCTGTACTTTGAGGGGTCTCAGCTCCAGTAAAGTTACCCCATGCACTACAGTCTAGAGCAGCCATGCACATTCTACTGATCTTCCTGCCTAAAGCAGCTTAACTTCTTACAAAATACTTAGGCAGTTGGAATTATGAAGTACTTTGGAATTAAGCTTGACTAGTGCCTAGTTTATAAAACAATTTGTTTTCTGCCTCACTATAATAGCCATGGTCTTCAAGGCCTTGCACACAGAAAGTCAAGCTTTCTTCAAATCTCGGATCCTTAAATATTCCCCACTAGAGATCTGAGATCCACTCATGTACATTTAGTCATCCCTCAATAAAAGAGGAATAGGACAGGTGGTATAAGGTTCTCAATCACTGCTCACCGTACCTGGAACCTGCTGCCTCTGCAACTTAGGATCACCTCCACAATTGTTGAAGACCTGGATTTTCAAGCAAGCTTATCAATAAGTATCAATCAGTATTCTGAGCCGTGCTGATTCAGTTACTTAGCACCAAGAGACCGTCTGGTGAAATTGCGCTCTATAATCTGCAGTAACATAACATAACAGAAGATCATAGTATAATGGATAATGTCTAATTGATAAATTTGGATCCCAAAATAAAAACCACAGAAGCAAACCAAGGCCAATAACTTCCGAACCCCTTGGCTTCGTAATGTGTAAAAAAGACTCTAAATCAGGAACTTAGAAAGTTACGAGGAAAAGATCAGATCACGGGTGAAGACACAAAGAGACAAATTTACAAATTAAGGCAAATTTATAAAAAAGAGGTTTGGAAAGCAAAGAATAATCAACAAACTGAAATGTGGTTAATATTACTGGAAACAAGTAAATCAAACAACAATAGGAAATTTTGGGCAGAAATTAACAAAATAGCAAACGGATCCTTCCGTGATCACAATGCAAACATATTAGAGATAGATTGGATACATTATTTAGCTCAAACCCAAGGGAACAACAGTAATTACCTAGCAATGAAAAAAGATCACACTATCCAATCCCAACAAATAAGTGAAGAACCCGACCAAAATTTTGAAGAAAATTGGATTAAAATTCATCAGGTACAAATGGTCTTACAAAAACTAAGGTCCACGGGTGCCCCTGGCCCAAACGGTTTGCCAAATGGGCTCTATAAATATGACCAATTATTTTGGGCAGCATATCTCACCCCACTGTTCAATCACACTTTTCAAACGGAAAGTATCCCACCTTCATGGAGAGGGAGCATTTTGCATCCAATTTTTAAAGCAGGCGCTAGATCGGACCCAGCGAATTATAGGCTGATTGCCCTTATTGACGTAGAGGCTAAAATATACGCGTCTAATCTTCTGACAGCATTGGAAGAATGGGTTTCCATGAGCAAGATCCTCCCTATCACACAGACCGGGTTCAGGCCGGGAACAAACACGTTGTGTAATTTGTTAGCCTTAAACCTTCTTGTCGAAAAAGCTAAGGACAAATCAACGAAATTATATACCTGTTTTGTCGACTTAAAAGCAGCATTCGACACAGTATCTAGGGATCTCCTATGGCAAAAGTTGGCAAATTGGGGCATTCCATCAAAGTTACTACAGGCCATCATCAACCTGTACACATCTACCTGGGTCAAGATAAAATTAGGGAATGGTGAAAGAACAACAGCAAAGATCCCAACGCATATTGGCCTAAAGCAGGGATGTGTACTGGCCCCCACTCTTTTCAACATTTTTACTGCAGACTTGGATAAGAAGCTAACAGAAGTCCAAAGCGATCCTCCAAAGATATCACACCGCAGAATAAGAAGCATGCAGTACGCAGATGACATTGTCCTATGTAGTCAGACCCCAATGGGCCTACAGCGTTCAATTACAATGCTGCTCGAATATACTAGGGAGCACGGTTTGCTCATTAATTACAAAAAAACGAAGGTCATCTGTTTTTCATCACAAATAGGACAAAACAAAAAGTTTAAATGGCACGCAGCAGGAAACACCATAGAACAGATTGTGGCATACAAGTACCTAGGAGTAGTGGTAGACTCAAGGTTCATATTAAAAGATCACCAACTAACCAGAAAAGCCCAGGCAAAGAAATTACGCCTTGCTTTAAATTTACTAAAAACAAAACTGAAGTGCCCATCCAACTTATATTTATTAAAAGTCATTGCTGCTAAGTGTCTTCCAACGCTTACGTACGGCTCTGAATTATTCAAAGGACAAGATGCAAACTTCCTGAATCTCCAACAATCAGGGCTATTTAAATACATCTTTCAGATACCACAGTTTGTATCTCAAGCCCAAGTACGTCTGGAATTCGGGCTATTAAATCAGCACCCAGTAAGACAAGCAGCAATAATAAAAATGTGTTGGAAACTAAAAGCAGCACAAGAGGATTCCTTGATGGGTCACTGCTGGACCGAAATAAAGAATCAGACAAAGGGAAAAAAGCCTAGAACACAGTATTGGAAGAAGCATTGGTAGCCCTCAAAATGCAAGAAGCCTGGAACACTAACTATAGCTTTGCAGCTTTTAAAAAATAGCCAATAATGCGGCAAAACAAAAAGCCTGGATCACAGACAAAGCCGCCCTAGCAAAGAAAAACACGGCTGGATGGTATTACCCTCATATGAGAGATGTTCCCCCAATCATACCTAGTTAATCATATAACAACAGCAATTCAACAATTGCTACTTCGAATTCGGTTGGGGGCTTTCATCTCAAAAGATCAGGTTCCAGCATGGAAACAAACATGGCCAACAACACTATGCAGACTCTGCGGCAAAGTGGAAGAAACTCTGATTCATTTATTGTGCATTTGTCCAACTGTGAACAATCTGAGACGTTATTATTTATTACAAGCATTTCGTATACATCAAATTAGATCATGTCGGCCAGCAGTAATGCTAGTACTGAATAGTCAACTGTTACAGGTAGCATGTAGGGCCACCAGATTCCTGCAGAAAGTCAATTCCTTACTACAGAAATCTGAAAAATAGCATCTTGGAATCTTGAGGCATATGAAAAGAATGATGTCAAATTTACAGTTTTCTTTTCCCTCGGTCTTGTTTTTTAGATATTTTTATTATGCAAACATTGTACTGTTATTTAAGGATCTGCACACTGTGGCACATCTTAGAGTATGAAATCAAATGGCTATAATTTAAGGATTGAGGAGTAAATCACTGCACAGTATCTAATTCAACGTTAATATTGTAAACACGATAGCATACACTATCTGTGCATTCCTTTTTATTTTTTTAACATTATATGGATGATTTTAGTACAAAAATTGTAAAGGTTTTAATTAACTATATACAATAAAATTTACTTACTTACTTACGGATAATGAAGTAACAGTTGCACCTGCTTGTGGTGGATAAGAGTTTGAATGTCTATACTTCAGAGAAAGGCTTCATTTTTAGGTTTCAATTTTATTTAATACAAAACATACATGTCTTTAGGGATTGGGCCCAAAACATCCAAATAAGGAATATTTGGATAATATTCATACTTGATAAGTACAAGTAAGGATTTTGACATCTTTGCACTTTTACAAATAGCGAGTTGAACGTTTTTGGACTGATTCACAAAGGTATGCAAGAGTACGTAAAAGAGTACTACGTTAGTACTCCTTCCCATGCTGTTATCTTATGTTATGTTACATATTATATTATGATTATTTGTAAGCGCACTTCACCCTTGAGGATATCTTGGAGCTGGGCAGGTAAGAGTCTAGCCTCTCCAAGAGTGAGTGGGACAGGCTATTTGAAGAGCCAGTTCTTCAGCTTCTTGAGGAGCACAAGAAGTGAGGAGGAGGCTCTGATGTGTAGCAGTAGGTTGTTCCAAGCTTTAGGAGCAATGTAGGAGAAGGTCTGCCCTTCAGATCTGGTTCTGTGTATCCGATGGGATGTGTGCAAGTAGGAGTCCAGGTGAACAGAGGTGTCTTGATGGTCTGTGAAAGGATATATGACTATTGAGGTAGGCTGGCCCAATGTTGTGCAGTGCTGTGGAAGTATGAGTGAGATGTCTGAATTGTGCATGCTTGTGTACCGGAAGCCAGTGGAGCTTATTGAGGTGCAGCCTGATGTGTGTACTACTTGGGAGGTTGAGGGTGATTGTGGCATATAGGTAGTTCCTATCTGCTAGTGACAAGGGCATATGTGACTGTATTCTGGATGCTGCTCGAGGATCTATTTGAAGAATTTCCTCAGCATGCACAGGGTGTGGAAGCAGAAGAGTTTTGATGGCATTGACTTTAGTGGCCATGTCCATTTTGGTATCAATGACAATCCCAAGGTTCTTGCCGTGGGTGCTGGGTGCGCGTTCTAGTGTGGCTGACCACCAGGTGGAGCACTATGGCGAGGTGTTTTTACCAAAGATTGCAACTTCTGATCTTGTCATTGTTGAGTTTGATAGAGTTGGTCTTCATCATGTTTGCAACTTCAGTCATGCAGGCAGTGAAATTGTTCTGGGTGCTTAGAGTCTTGTCCAAATGGGAGAGTATGAGTTGAGTGTTGTCATCATAGGAGAGGATGTGGATGTCATGGGAGCGAATAATGCTAGCCAGATGGACCATATAGGCATTAAAAATAGTTGGGCTGAGAGACGATCCTTGCGGTACTCCATAGATGAGGTTGTGGGTCTCCAACAAGTAGGGAGCCAGGATGACTGCTTATGTCCTGCAAGTCAGAAAGGAGCAAATCCAGCTGAGATTCGTTCATTGGATTCCAATCTCATGAAGGCGTCAGATGAGGATAGGATAGGAGACCATGTTCAATGCCGCAAAGAGTTCCAGAAGGATGAGGACGACTGTGTTTCCTCTGTTCAGAATCATGCAGATGTCACCTCTGGTGGTGATGAGGGCTGTTTTTGTGTTGTGATTGGATCTGAAGCTGTGTGGCAACGAGGAGTTGGTGGTGGTTGATGTGGTTGTTGAGGCATCTGTTGATGAGTTTCTCTAGGACTTTGGCCAAGTATGGTAGATTGGTCTGTAGTTCATAAGCCTTAATAGGTCAGCAGAGGGATTCTTGAGAAGTGAGAGGAATGCAGCATGTTTCATGTGTGTGGGAAGGTAGCGTATGTAATGGAGGTGTTCAGAGTGGGTGTGAATGCTTTGCTCTGGTAAAGGCATGGCGGAGGCACAGGTGTGATGGTGCCCTGAAATGGATGGAGTTCATGGTGGTGGTGGTTCTTCCAGGGTGGTGGCCAGCCAAGTGGACAAGATTGTTTCCCTAGAAGAGATGGGAGGTCCTTTTTCAGTGACTGTTGGGTTCAGTTGAGAGTTGATGATGCTATATATGGAGGTCATTTTACTGCAAAAAAACTCAGAGTTTGTTATAGAGGTTCTGTTAGGGGGTGATGATCTTGGAGGTGGCCGTAGTTGAAGTGAAATCTTTAACGATGTTGAAGATCTCTTTGGTGCTGTTGCTCCTGGTGTCAATGTGGACTGCAAGTATGGTGCGCTTGGTGTTCATTCTGGATCTGTTGGTGGTAATGTCTTAGTGCTGATTTGAAGGTGTTATTGTCCATGATGTCGTGGCTCATTCTCCATCTGTGCTCCATCTGTTTGCAGTGGTGCTTTGTCCTCCTGTGATCCTACTTGTATGAACTGGCTTGAGCTCTGGATATTGTGGCTTTGTTGCGCTTGAGGGGAGCAGGGTGTCAAGTTGTTGAACTTACTGATGGATTCAGGGAAGTTGCTGTTGTGTTTGGGTCATTGCGCTAAGAGAGCGTAGTCCACCCCTCCTCTTTGATGTTGAACCAGTTTTAGCAGGCTAGTCTGTCTGTGGTAGATCTGTGATGACGCGTGACAGGAATGCTGAATTTGATCAGGGTGAGGTCTGTACATGTGACCGGTGTTAACTTGTTGACTGAGATGTGTTTGAAGGGGATGAAGATCGGGTCCAGGCTGAGGGTGTGAATCCTTTTACTTATTGAATTAGGCTGAGGTTTGAGGTCCTATGGTAAAGCTGTAGAGTTCCAGATGGAAGTTCAGCTCTCAGTTTGGAGTCAAGGATGAAGGGAGTGAGGAAGTCCACGAACATATTGGCAAAGTCCGTGTGTGGTCCAGGTGTTCTGTAGTAGAGGGCTCCGGTCAGGGTGAAGTTGGCTCTGATGTGAAGTTTGAACATAAGGTGTTCTACGTCATTGGTGGGTGTG
The DNA here is from genome assembly GCA_963921515.1 of Calotriton arnoldi. NCBI lineage: Eukaryota > Metazoa > Chordata > Amphibia > Caudata > Salamandridae > Calotriton > Calotriton arnoldi. Next base: position 3,296,876 of record CAWUFW010000553.1, on the reverse strand, counting down.
TTCATGCAGGTGGTACAGGGGATGCCATCCCTGAAGATTGTGGTGAGTCTGCCTCCGAACTTGTGCTGACATTCCTGTCTGAAGTTCTTGTAACCCAGGGGGGTGAAGTGGCGATGTTGGGGCTGACACAGGCTGTCAGGATTCCTGCCATAGCTTACCTCTCTTGACTATCACAATATACCGGCATGACTCATATCATTCCTCCCAACACTTATGAATGAACAAACGCCTTGGACCTTGACTTTTGACCATATTAAATACTGTTAGTAATAGCTAGCTGAAGCTGGTGTTCCCCAGTTTGTTTGAAAAGGCTTAATAGCTTTTACACATGTTTTACTATGCATATGGAAGGTCAGGTTTCAGGCGCCATGGAAACATCAAGAAAATCAACCAGAAAAAGCATCAAGCAACCGGCATAGATGACCTCAACCCTCATCAAGTTATCCCCTGCACCTGGTCCTTGCTATAAGCAATTACAACACAACCTTTGTGAACATTTTAAAACACCTTCTAGAAGACAGTCTCATCAAATTAATCATCTGCAACTGTTCCTTGCTATAATCAATTAGAATGCGATCTTTGTGAACATTCTAAAGTACCTTCTAGAAGGCAGCCTCATCAAGTTAGTTATCTGTACCTGTTCCTTGTTGCAAACATTTAGAATTTGACCATTATGAACGTTCTAAAACACTCTCATTTAAAGACCGTCCACACTCCTCCCCTTCGCTTAGCCTCTTCACCTGCCACTTACCTGTTTCCCTGCTTCCAGGACTCTGTCTTGCCAGCTTCCTTGATCCTCCCACTTCGACCTCACCACAAACATCGTCCTGCATTAATCTCGCACCTGTATGGAAAAAAGAACAAGAAGAAAAGGAGAGCTGCATTAAAAAACCTGATTTCACTACGCACTGAGCTCAGTCGCAACATCGTGCTGCTAACAAAGGTAACCAGTGTTTTTGTTCAACTTGTACATACTGTTGGCAGGGCTCTGCCAGAGAGGACTTGGGTGAAGCTAACCACGTCCAAATTTGCTTGTGGGTTTGATTCTGAAATCATACTCACTACAGATTTGAGAACTTTGATGAAGGTGCCTCTACGGACAATCTACATGAAAACAAAACAACAACAAAACTAAAGGTTGGTCGAGATTTGAAAAGCTTTCGTGGGGTGATAGCTTAAGAGATAGCGTTAATACTAGATTAAAGCCTTATTATTTGTTTGTTTATAGGTACCATATCTGCCGGTACCATTCATCAGACTGGTGTGAATTAATCAGGGAATTGTAAGCGCACTACTCACCCGTGAGGGTCTCAAGGCGCTGAGGGGGGGGGGTCCGCAGATCTGTTTAGCCGAAGAGCCAGGTCTTGAGGGTCTTCCTGAAGGTGTTCAGGGAGGAGGCGCGTCTGATGTCTTCCGGTAGCTCATTCCAGGTCTTGGCTGCAATGTGAGAGAAGGATCTTCTGCCTGCTCTGGCTCTGTGGATGCGCGGGGGTTCGGCCAGTGCGAGGTTGGAAGATCGGAGGTTTCTTTTGGGTACGTGGAAGTTGATTCTGTCGTTGAGGTATTTGGGTCCGTTGTTGTGTAGGCATTTGTAGGCGTGAGTGAGGATTTTGAAAGTGACTCTTTTCTCCACGGGGAGTCAGTGGAGACTTTGTAGGTGTTGGCTGATGTGTTCGTGTCGGGGGATGCAGAGGACGAGTCTGACGGCGGTGTTCTGTATTGTTTGGAGTTTGCGGAGTAGGGACTTGTTGATGCCGGCGTAGAGTGCGTTTCCATAGTCCAGTCTGCTAGTGATGAGTGCGTGGGTGACTGTCTTCCTTGACTCAGGGGGGATCCACTTGAAGGTCTTGCGGAGGATGCGGAGGGTGTTGAAGCACTGGAGGTGACGGCATTGACCTGTCGGTTCATGGTGAGTGATGAGTCGAGTACGATGCCGAGGTTCTTGGCGTGGTCTGAGGGAGTAGGTGGGCTTCCAAGGGCGGTCGGCCACCAGGTGCTGTCCCATGCAGAAGGGGTGGTACCGAGGACGAGGACTTCTGTCTTCTCGGCATTGAGCTTCAGGCAGCTGTTGGTCATCCAGACTGCGACGTCTTGCATTCCTTTATGGAAGTTGAGTTTGGCAGTGGTGGGGTCTTTGGTGAGGGAGAGGATGAGCTGGGTGTCGTCGGCATAGGATACGATGTTGAGGCCGTGTTGTCGGACGATGGCTGCGAGGGGGGCCATGTAGATGTTGAAGAGGGTGGGGCTCAGTGATGAACCCTGTGGGACTCCGCAGGTGATTTTCGTGGGGTCGGAGAGAAAGGGTGGGAGTCTGATCCTTTGGCTTCTTCCAGTGAGGAATGATCGGATCCAGTCCAGGGCTGTTCCTTGTATGCCTGCGTCGTGTAGTCTGGCGAATAGTGTGCATTGGGAGACGGTGTCGAAGGCCGCTGATAGGTCGAGTAGGATGAGGGCTGCGCAGTGGCCTTGGTCCAGGAGGGTGCGAATGTCGTCTGTGGCGGCGAGTAGGGCGGTCTCTGTGCTGTGGTTGCTTCGGAATCCAGATTGGGACGGGTCGAGGACGGCGTTCTCTTCAATGAATCGTGTCAGTTTCCTGTTGACTGTTTTCTCTGCAACTTTGGCTGCGAAGGGGAGGAGCGAGATGGGCCGATAGGTCTTGAGGTCGGTGGGGTCAGCTGTGGGCTTCTTGAGCAGGGGTCTGACTTCTGCGTGCTTCCAGTCGTCTGGGAAGGTGCCTGTTTCGAAGGTGGTGTTGATGGTGCGTTGTAGTTTCGGTGCGATGGCGGCCGCGGCTCTGTGGTAGATGTGAGGGGGGCAGGGGTCGGTGGGGGCCCCTGAGTGGATGCTTTTCATGGTCGAGGCGGTGTCTTCGGCCGTGATCGGAGTCCAGTTGGAGATGGTGGGCTGGCTGGTGTTTCTGGGGGGCGAGGGGCCGTCTGTGGCGCCTGGTGGATGGTCGGTGAAGTTGTCGTAGAGGTTTTTGATCTTGAGGTGGAAATAGGTTCCAAGCTTGTCGCAGAGGTCTTGGGATGGTGTGATGTCTGTGGCTTTGCTGCGTGGGTTGGTGAATTCCTGAATGACACTGAAAAGTTCCTTGGAGTTGGTGGAGTTGGCCAGGATTTTGTTGTGGATGAAGTTCCTCTTGGTGGCTCTGATCTGGTTATGGTAGTCCGTCATGGCGTCCTTGTAGGTGGTGTGGTTTTCGGTTGTCTTGGTGTTTCTCCAGTTCTTCTCTAGGCGTCTGCAGGTGCGTCTGGCTTCTTGGAGAGCGGTGGGGAACCAGGCGGCTTTCCTGGCGCGTTGTCTGTCGGGGTTGCGTAGCGGGGCGAGCTCTACTGCGCAGTTGAAGATCCAGGTGTGGAGTTCTCTGGCTGCGTTGTTTGCGTCGTTTGCGTCGGGTGCCCAGGTGTGGTTGTCTCGGGTGAGGGTGGAGTTAAGTTGCTCGTCGGTAACCTTGCTCCAGTTCCTTCGAGGTGGGCATGGGGCTGGTTTGGGTGCCTTGGGTTTGTTGATGGCGAAGTGTACGCAGTGGTGGTCGGTCCATGGTGGCTGCGTTGTGTGGCTGAATTGGACGCTGTTTCCTGCCGCGAAGATGGGGTCGAGGGTGTGTCCTGCTCTGTGGGTCGGTGTGTTGACGAGTTGTTTAAGTCCGATGCTGGCGAGGTTGTCACGAAGGATAGTGGAGTTGGGGTCGCTGGGGTTGTCGAGGTGGAAGTTCAGGTCTCCAATGAGTATGTAGTTTGCTGAGGCAATGGCGTGGGGTGCGATGAAGTTGGTGATGGTGGTGGCGAAGGGTGTTCGGGGGCCGGGGGGTCTGTAGATGAGGGTTCCTCGGAGTGTGGCTTTGCGGGTGGTCTGGATCTGGAAGTGCATGTGTTCCGCGGAGGGGAAGGTTTCGCTGGAGGTGGTGAGGCGGAGGGTGCTCTTGTGGGCGATGGCGAAGCCCCCTCCTGGGTGGTTGGGGCGGTCTTTCCTCTGGATCTTGTATCCATCTGGGATGGTGGTGCTGATGTCGGGGGCGGAGGATGCGTTGGTCCAGGTCTCTGTGAAGAAGGCGATGTTGGGCGAGAGAGAGTCGAGCAGGTTCCAGATTTCCATGGCGTGTTTGTGTACGGAGCGTACATTGAGGAGGATGCATTTTAGGGTGTCCCCGGTGCTGGCGTCGGCGGTGTTGGAGGCCGGGGTGGCGGTGAGGGTCTGGCGGCAGTGGAGGCAGGAGAACTGGCCGTGGGTCGTGTTCGGCGAGGCCTGTTGGCATTCTCTAAGTCTTCCAGGGTTGAGTGCGAGGAGGGTGGTGGTGTCGTAGCGATGGATAGTGGGAGGTCTAGGGTTCCTGGCGCTGGCCGTGGTCGTCTCGCGGACGGGCGCAGACGGGCTTGCCTTTGGTGCGCCTTTGGCGCGCCGGCGGCGCGGCCGCCATTAAGTAGGGGAGGTGGGAGGGAGGAGAGGCTGGGAGGCGGGAGTGGGGGAATTCTGGAGGGGAATTCCGGGGGGGGAAATTAGGGGAGGAATTCCGGGGAGGAGGGGCTCCAGGGGCAGCAGCGGCGAAAGGAACAGGCAGGCACGAGAAAAGAAAAACAGTGGTGGAATTAGAGCAAGACACAGATGGTCACAATAACAGTGGCACAACAGGGAAAAATTAAGAAAAAAACGGCTGAGAAAGGTTACGCTGGTTGCAGGCAGTCTGGTCCCAGTTGGAGCGGGCAGCACACGCAGGAGCGGGCAGCAGCCTCGAACCTCCCAAGGAGGAGGTCGGGGTCTGGAGGCAAGAGACGGCACAGCTGAGCTGCGGGGAGAGAGTGGACCTAGACCGAGGGTCAGAGGTCTTACTGAATGACTGCTGCAGTGTTGCTGCTAAGTAGACGAGCCACAGCATCTTTGACTCTACACTCTCTCTCAATCCCAAGCCCCTCCCGCCCGGGATTTGCCACAGGAGCAGTGTCTACTCTTGTAAACCAAGGACAAGTCTCGGGATGATTCAGGATCTAGCGTCACACCTCATTGGAATCATCTGGGATCAAGGTTGGTGGCTTATGACACGGCGTTAGCCAATTTTCTCTGAGAAACATCAGGTCTGGGGCATGTTTGGGCAGCAGGTCCTAGATCACCATGACATATTCGGTTAATAAGTGTGTTTTGAGGAGCATGTGTGAGAGTCTGGAGATTTGTATGGGTGTTGGCTGATCCATGTGGTTGTGAGAGACTGGGGTATGGATGCTGTCGGTATAGGAGAGGTAATTGTTCAGTGTAGGGCAGTGCACAAGAACTTGCATGAAGCACAGGCAAATACATCCTTAGTGTTATGTGGTGTGTTGTGGCAGCAGCATGGGGAGTGGCGGCCGGGGTTGAGAGTGCAGAGGGTTACAGCAGAGTAGCAGTGGGTAGAGAAGCAGGGTTCCTGGTGCTAGGCATGGATTGTTTGCAGACAGATACAAGATGGGCTTGCCTCAGGGGCACCCGCTGTGCCATTAAGTAGGTCCTGGGCGGTGAGCAGGCTAAGAGAGGCACAGGAGGTGGGAGAGCGGGAAGAGCATGGGCAGAGGTAAATGATGTGCATGGAGGTAGGGGAAAAGAAAGAGTAGGAAAAAACTCAGAAGAGGAAAGAGCAAAGAACGGGCAAAGAAGGAGGGAAAAAGAGCAAAAGGTCAAAAAAGGGCACAGAGTGAAAAAAGCACAAAAGGAACGGAGCAGAGCAAAGCAACTAGAGCGTGAGCGCAAAGATAGTCAGAGAAAGGGAAATTTAAAAGCTGCAAAAAGGCAATGCAATACATAAAAGTGAGAGCAATAGACAACAGGCGGTCAGCAAACAGTAAAAAATAGGCTAAGAAATAACAGGCATAGAAATGCAAAACAAGACTGAAATGCCAGAAAGTAATGGACAGAACAAACCTTGAAGAGTGAGTAAATTAGTGAGTGAGAGAGAGAGAAACAAGGAGGAAGACCGAGGTATAAATATTGAACCTCAGACAGTAACTCTTCAGTACACTCCTGGACCTGTGGATACTACAAAAAAAGGACTGCTATGCTGCTTTACTGCCAGAAGGACTGCCACTCTGCTGCCCTGCTACTCTGCTGTTCTGCTGCCGACTATCCTGCTTCCTGAGAAGGAAAATTGGACCTACACCCTTCATCCTAGGGACTTCAGTGGTCAGCCAGCTAGACTCCTTTTCTGAGCTATAGGGACATAACAAGCTCAAGAGGCTCCCTGCCTATGCCCAGCTAACCTGCTGCCTGGACCTGCCTGAGCATTGCTGGCCTCTGCTGGAGTGAGTTTCTGACCCCCAAGTGGTACCGCTCACGTCCTGGTCCCTGGTGTGGCTCAGTTCAGCTCCCCTGAAGTTTTTGAGCTCTTCGCAAACGCGAACGGGCCTATTGTCATGAAGGCTGCACCACCTGCACTAACCATCAACACAAAGTTCCCGCAAACCAACTCTACAGCATTGGCCACCGCGATGACCGCAAACGAGAAGCTCCAGTCTCAACTGTCTGTGCCGCCAAAAGGATCTTGGTGCTTCCTCAATGACAGCTCGCAACGCCCGGCTGGCCTACTTCAATGGACATCTATAATGCTCTCCCTGCTTCTTGTGGCCCCTTCCATCGTGAACGGAACTCTTAGTGCTCTTCTGAGAAGGTAACTGTCAGTGGAACTAACCTGGTCCCTGTATCCGACCTACGCTTCATCTCTGTCGGCCTACACTTGTGACTTTCTCCCTGTCACCCCTAGACCAAATAGCCGCGAGTGGCACTCTGTGCTTCTAGATGCTGTTTTCACATACATTTTTAAATTGCATATCTCCAATTCTATTAATAGGAATTTTGTTATTTTGGTCCTGTTTTATTTATTAAATTTTTCTCTATTTTTCTAAATTGGTGTGGGATTTCTCATGTTTTGTTCTTGCTTTAATACTGTTTAAGATGCTGCATAAATACTTTACACATGGCCTCTCAGTTAAGCCTAACTGTTCTGTGGCAAGCTACCAGAAAGTTGAGCACAGGTTAATTTGGGGTTTGCTTGTGACTTCACCCTAACAAGGATTGTGGTAGCTGTTTGAGAAAGGTTTCACCCCCTTAAACAGTAAGCCAATTTTTCACATTTCCCATATATGGTTTTGGGAATCATCCCCAAAATCTCAGTGATAAGCTATTACTCTTAAATCCTGTTAAACATAAATTAATGTAGCTATTAGATGTAACTGTCATATTTAACTTCAAGGTGTGAATAATTGTAAATCAATTCAAATTGGACATGCATTCACCAAAATGCCAGGAGTAGAAAAAGTGGCATCAAACACTCTTTGACCTTAATGTAATTGATTTTGTGGTGGAGAATAATAGGAAGTCAAATAGCTTGCAATGAATATCAGATAATTTATGAGACAAGACATGGAATTTACAATCAATCAATTCATACCAGAATTTATCAGAGATGGTAAGTATTATTGTAATATTATTCCAAATATCCTTTTGAAAATCTAAAATATTAACACCAATAGAAAGCAATATGAGGCTTTGCCTGCCAGGAAAAAGGAGCAACAAGTGGAGGCCTGGTCAAAACCCAAAGAAGCTGCGGCCACTAACAATTGTGTTCTATTTTGGCAGACAATTAATTCCCCTTTTCTGAGAAGATAATACAGCTCCATATGTAGATTCGCATGGACCGATGCAAGCATGGATTGATAATTTCTCTAGAATTTTTAGTCAATCATATAATTTAGTCCACTCAGGCAAGGTCTCAATTCAAACATGTACAACTCACAGTGGGAGTCAGTTACCACTGCTCTCTCTGGATGACATTGTAAGAGCTATTGAGAAAAGTGCCAATGGGAAAGCAGCAGGACCAGATGGAGTCCTGGTTGATATGTATAAATATCTACCAGCTTTCTGGGCTCCTATTCTGACTCAAGATTTGATTGCAGCCATTAATGGATATATTGCAACATACTGGGCAGAATCACTGGTAATGCCAAATTTTAAAAGGGCTCTCAGAGTGATACCAAATGCTATCTCCCCATTAGCCTCCTAAACGTTTCAGATTTTCAGAAAAGGTCTTGGGTAGAGTAACCCTAGAAAGATTAGAACAAAAGGATGAGGAAAACAGTGTCCTAACAGAGTCACAATATGGGTTCAGGAGGTCAGGGGATGGTAGAATAGTGTGTTAATTTAGATCTGCACATAGGGAAATACACAAGGGCTAAGAATGGACGTTTACACTTATGTCTTGCTGACCTGTCCTTTGCTTTTGATTTGGTAAACCATTTAATCCTGTGGCAAACCTTGTCCTTGATGGGTGCACCATCAGAAATAGTGTAATTGTAATCACAGTTATACAGGAATTTGTCAATCAGGGTGCGCTATGGGCCCAACGGGGAGTGCTCTTCACCGTTTAACATTTGAAGAGGAGTCGGGCACGGGTGCGTATTGGCATCCTTCTTGTTTTCTTTATTTAGAAATGGACTGGATAGCTTACTCCAGGATGTGACCGCTGACTCTCCATGAGTGGAAGGAAGGACAGCCCATGTTCCCCTCCAATCTGATGATGCTGTCTTTTTGTCACGTACTGCAAATGGCCTGCAAAGACTGATGGTCCAATTTGCACCTTCATGGAGAACTGGGATCTTAAAAATTACTTTTAGAAAGCCTACATGATGATCTGTGGAAAGGGAGCTTGTAAACCACGTGTTCATTACATCAATAGCACACCAATTGAAATAGTCACTTCATTTTCCTACCTCAGTGTTCTCTTTAGTTTGAATGGCTCCTGGAAAAAGCATATAGAAAATAACAGGCTAAAGGTAGCATGTACTGCTACTGTGTTGATGTGCCAAAGATAGTACTAAACCCTCAGTTGTTAGATATCTCTCTGAGGCACAAAAAGCGGGCCTCCAGAGGTAACTCACACTTACATCTAATACCAAATATCGTTTTGTCTTGATACGGCTACGATTGGCTGCAGCTTATGCTCTGGTAGCCTTTTCATAAATGAAACATTGGTCTGAGGCAGCTGTTAAATGCCTATGTAATGGAAGTGCCACTCAATCAACAATGTATTTTATCCTACTTTGTAGCCTCCATACTGAAATGAGGAAATTCTATTAAAAAATATTATTTTTAACTAATAATATTAGAAATTACCATGATCTTATTTATACCTTTGCTCCTTGTGTCATCTGTCCCAGTTAGTCCTAGAGGTATACAAAGCCTTCGGACATAAATATATGATGGACCCTTTGTAGGCCCATGTATATAGCTGTCCCCTGTGTATTCCATTGCGCCTGGCCCCGGCCGCATTCGACAAGCCTCCCTGGGAGGTTTCTACGCCTGATGAACTGTATCCATGCTCTGGTTCGGCGGACCCCCGACTTAAAGTTCTCACTCCCTTAGTGGCTTCTGTGGGGGTTGGAAGGGAAAATATTTGCTCTATAGACCTGCTCCAAGCAGTCGTGGCCGGCATGACTCGCGGGCGGGAGATGGGGGGATCGCGTGGGGAGGGGGTCGTGCAGGGTGGGGGGCGGTTAATTCAATAATAAAAAGAAAATTAAACTTACCATCTCCTCCGGTCCCGCGTCGTGTCTCCTCTCTCCTCTCCATACAGGAAGGAGGCAGCCTCCTCCCCTTCCTAAGCCAATCACAATGCTGCAATGACAGCGTTGTGATTGGCTAGGATGCCGACCCCACAGGAGTCTATGGGGAGGCCATTTTCTCTATATAGGCATGCATAGAGAAAATGCAGAGTGCGTATGACTGGTTTGGTTGGCCCTGGGGCCCGACCAAACAGTCAGCGCACTCAGAGTGGGCAAGGCACTCCTCCCCTGGACTGCTGCAGAACCACCCACCCGCTCGCCCCCAACCAGGCATACCCTTCTGCTTTCTCGCAGTGCGAGAAGCAGAAACATAAAATAGTATTTAAAATACCATTTTATGTTTCTGCGTCTTGCACTGCGAGAAAGCAGTGGGGCGACGCTCCTCCGCCCACGTGGAGGAGCCACCCTTAACTTCAAGGTGTGCCTCTAGTATCATCATCTGCGGATGCTGGGAACGGAAATTGTTTGTCTACCACTCAGAACACAAACATTCGGCAGTTCCTTTTGGTGGGAACTTTATTGGACCTGTTTTTAACATCCTAAAATGATTTCAATTTTTTTTTTTTACAATTTTATATTTTTAAGCCTGCTTTAGGCTTCTAAATAGCATGATTGCCTTTTCAAACAGTGTTTATCTTGATTTTTTAAGTATACATTTTAGGATTCCTATATGCATAAGGAATCCTTTCCTCTTTTCAGTTTCTATTTTTGGTAAATTATGGTGGGGTTTTTGCTGAGTTTTCAATATTTAAAAAAACAGTAGTTATCAGTGGTTAAACATTTGTGCGCCATTAAAAACAACAGAAACAGTGTTTTTCCGGTGTTTATGGAACATTTTGCTTTTATTATTGCTTGCTCTCTGCACTGATAGTGCATGTGTATAGACAGTGTGTATATAGAGTATATGAGGTTCAAATACATTTAAAAAAATCAAACTTATTGTAGTGCACCATACAATACTTCTTTAGTGAGTCTTTGGTCAAGCATGCTTGCTCGTTCCTTCCCATGTAAACAATTATCTGTGAAAAGGCCCTCTCAACATTAGCACTTGAGACGGGCAATGCCAAAAATGCCAGTACACAATTTGCTCACTCTGGCCACTGACAAAGCTGTCCATGCCAATACTGGTGCACCTGAAGACTGCGATTCTCTGGGACAGGTTCTGCAACATATGCGTTGAAATGGGTGCATATGCCCTCAGTTATTGAAGCAGTCAAAAATTAAGCAGTACATTACAAAATCCGGAGAAAATTCCCATTTACGGAAAGGATCTAGAACTTGTACAGAGTACCTCAGTGAGGCTTCATTGACTTCAAATGCCATGGTTGGTGAAGGGACATTTCTATGCATCATTGCCAGTCATTTTTCATGCACTGTAAAATGAAATTTTCTGAATTTCTCCTCAACATTTCTTTGCTTACCAAGTGGCAAGAATTCTAACATGGAACAAGTTGCAGTGCCAAAGTCACTAAACGTGTCGCCCAGCTAACTCACAAGAAGATGTTTCACATCTACACCAATCACCCTGAACACTTGGTAGATAAGGGTGTTTTCAGACTCTAGTTTTTTATTATGTTCACTACTGCAATCATGTTTTCCTGTAAAAATCTAAGAATGCAGTACAGTGTACTTTTTTCACATCACTATAAATATGCGACCAAAGATCCTCACATTTCTTGCCTTTGGCATCATCACTAAGCACAAATTTTGTAAACAGTCGCCACATGGATAATATAGCATTCACGGCCTCTAGAACTGAGAATCACCGGCTAAATGATAGAGTTGGGATGATTCTTTCATTGATGCCACACAAAGCACAACATGAGAAATATTTGCGAATTAGTTCCCACGCATAATGAAACAGTGCACCAGAATGGACTACTAAGTCAATGGCATTTTTCATTAACTCTGAAGATTGTAAAGATGCTTTCAGCATACCATCTTGCAAATGGCAAGGATCTCTTACAGGGACGCACTTCAGCTCAGGTGTTGATTTTGACAGATCATCACACAATTTGTCCATATATGTGGCTGAATTACTGCAAATACAAATAATGTCACTCTAATCTTTGTTAAATTTGGTAAGAACTTTTTGCAGCAGCATCCCAAGTGACACTGCATTCCATGTTTTCCAAACGTCTGGTGTCATGTTTTCCCCACTATCCCAGATGTTTGGTGACAGCACTCTTTTCACATATACCTGTCACTACACCTTGCATGAATGTTTAAAGCCTGTGGTGTTTGGCAATTCACCTACTATCAATAATAACTCGCTAGAAAAGGGGGCTGATGTATCAAAGGGTTTCACCCATTCTTTGACTGTGGGTAAATGTGATGATACATATTGGGAAAGATTCTTATGAACTAGCCATTTGACCTATCAGTGAAAGAATCAAACATATTTCCTGATTCTCTACAGTTTATAAAATAATTGAATAAGACCTGAAATATGCTTCTAAATCCTGCATCTTTAGACCAAAGACCACAAAACTGAAAAAAACAGAAGGAACAAGAAACAATATTTTAGTGACATCCCTAAACAACAAAACTCAAGCAGAATAATGTTAGCCCACTCTTTCTTGCTGCTGCCTTGTGTAACAAAGTTACATTGTACTGACCCCTTCAGGAAGAAATAAAAATGACTCTTTCACTCACCTTTTCCTTTCTTTGAATGGCATTTAGTTTGTGGTTACAAAGGTGTTTTTTCAGTGTTTATATGTTTACACTGGTGAGGGCTATTTTCCTTTCGGTGGGGTTTTATCAGTTAATATAGGTTTAAACCTAAAACTAGATAGCTTATGCATATGCTACTGCATTTTTATCAACAGGACTGGTTTCTTAGATATCTTTTTTTAGTCGACTTATGTCCTAGGAGTGGGTGTCATGTGTCCCAGTAAGGCCTAGAGGAAAACACTGTAATTTTTACATATACAAGGGTTTCTTCCTAAAGTTGCCCTCACTCTCACACAATAGGCCCGATTCACAAATGTAAACTGTGACAAAGTCTAACTTTACAACTTTCGGTATTCACAAAGGGCATTTCCGAGTAGTAAAGTTAGACTTTTGTCTCAGTTAAACTTAAGACCAAAACTTACGTTTAGTAGAGACAAAAGTCTAACTTTACTACTTGTAAATGCTGCTTGCATATACCGAAAGTCGCAAAGTTAGACTTTTGTCTAAGTTTACCTTTGTGAATCAGGCCCAATGACTTTTACCACACATATGCAATAGTGATAGTGTGGATTAGTTTCTAGGAAAATATACTTGCTTACAAACCAACTTTGCAAGAATGGTGGAACTTTTCATGTTGTTCACTGTGTCTTGATACTTCTAATAACTTTTATTTGCTTCCGTCTATTGATCACTGCAGCACACATTTTATATAAGAATCCCATTGGCTCAATAAATATAGAAAACTTTTTATTGTGTATTCCTTGTATATTTCTCTGAGAGAAAGAGAGAGAGCACGAGTAGCTGAGCAAAAGGGTGCTAGATCTGTTACCACCATTCCAGGGTGAACAAGGTAGTCATGTTCAGTGATTGCCAGAACTATTTGCCACTCGCATAGGTTAGGGGAGTTTATGGTGGGACTGTGAGTTAGTTGGCCTGCAGGATGACATATCCTGAGGGGGTGCATGGAATCAGCCTGGCACCATTCCAACGGTTATGCTGTCCACAAACACACAGGCCCACATGCATTAACAAATGTGTTTGTGATTCCATAATAGCGAAAAATAAGAAATCGCTATTATGGAATCGCAAAATCGAATGCATCAATGAAATCGGTAAATATTTGTGAATCGGTAAAAATCGCAAATGTCATCACTGATTCCGTGTATTCCGAATCTGTAATTGCGAATTCGCAATTACAGATTCGGAAATTGCGATTTACCCATATTGCAGCATTGTGATGACATCACAAACCAGGAAGTCATTCACTGATTCACCACACCTGCACACAGGGAGAGGAGGAGGAGGGGGAAGACTGGTGGAGCACACCCTGGAGCAATTGTTGCTGAACAGGAGCTGTGAGAAAAATACACCATTGCCACTGAAAAGGCACAAAAAAAGGAGAAGGCAGGAAGAGAAAAATCAAGTTCAGTGATAAGGAACTTGAAATCCTCATTGAGGAAGTTGTCCAGAGACATGACCAGCTTTTTGGGAGACAATCCCTGCATGTTGCAGAGTCAGTGAAGAGGAAGATTTGGTTTGGCATACAAGCCAAGGTAAATGCTGTGGGGGTGACACACCATGACATACAGAACCTGCAGAAGAGATGGTATGACCTTCGCAGCCGTGCCAAAGAGAGGGTGGCAGAAAGGCTAGCCGCAGCTAACAAAACAGGAGGGGGAACATCTAGCCTGCGCCTGAACACCACACTGGAGGACCTGGTGGAATCCACGTTGCAGCCAGAGTCAGTAGTTGGTGTGACACAGATTGACACCTCAGGACATGCGGGCACCTCCCAAGGTAAGTGCACAGCTGAACATGTACATATGTCAAATGTAATCACAACGTGCCCCAAATGCATGCCCTGCGTAGTGTAGCACACCTGAGTCCAGTCCACCTTTTACAAGCAACACCCTAATGCATTCTGGGAGTTGTATGCAGACAAATGTAAGGGGAAGTCATGGAGGGCACACCATAGGTGTAGTGCAGCACAGTACAGCAAGGAGTGACAACAGTAGATGTTCAACATGACAGAAGTAGATTTAATATAACTGCGCAGGCGTAATATTACAAACAAGTGCAAACAAAAAAATAACAAAATTTGCACTGTTCCACTCACAGATGCAGCGCAGGACAGTGATGGGGCGGACGACCACGAGTCCGAGGGAGACATGGAACAGCATGATGAGGGACAAGAAATGCCGCCATCCCCACCCATACCTGCTCCCACACACCGCAGGAGGAGAGTACTACCACTCCCTGACTTGGAGAGTGATGAGGACAGCAACACTGGATCCCACTCCCCCCCTCACCATCACCAGAGCCAACAATGCGGCGCAGTCCCATGCAGTACCGCAGGCGAAGGCCAAGGAGATTTCCCACGCCTGCTGAGTACAATGGCGAAGCCACCGCTAGTGTCCTTGAGTCCAAGATGCTGAGGGCCCAGCGCCTGCAAGGGAAGAACATCCGTCACATGCAGGTCCAACTGGGAACACTTGCCAAACACATGGGTGGTATTCATGACTGCCTGAGGGAGCTCACAACTGCAGTAGTGGAAGGGCACAGGGCAAACAATGCAAGACTAGACCGTGTTGCGACTGGCATTGAGGATATGTGCAGGGCAATTCAGGCAGAGCACGTCACAAATGGCAGGAGGCATCAGACTGCTATGGCACGCATACACAGTTACACCCGGGCCACCAATAGGCTGAGTCACACCACAGCTCAGCTTTCAAGGCGTGCTGTCGGCATGCAGGTGGAGATGGCCCACTGCTGTGGGGATGTCGCCAGGGGCCTCATCCAGGTCACCGCTGCTGTGGAAGGACTACAGACTGCAGCAGCTAGCGGAAGCCCCATGCGTGCAGGGGGGACAGTGAGGAGGGCTCCAGCCTGAGCAGCCTACTGGCACCTGTGTCACATGACAGGAGGCGCAGTACCAGGAGTTAATCCGGCACAGAGGGGTCCATGAGGGGGGTATCAGAGCCCACAAACAGGGCCACAGGAGTGTGTGGCAGGAGAAAGTAGTGAATCGCACCTGTGCCACTCTGGTGAGGTAACCAGAATTATGACTCCATCTCCCAAAGATGTTGCAGTGCCAAGACAATGACTTTCAAATTGTCTGCACCCACACTGCACTTTTCTGAGAATGGCATGTGTGCATCAACACAACTACCCCCCACCTAACAGAATAAACTGTTACGTACAAAATGTGTTGTGTCTTGATTTCTCACCTTAGAAGTAACGTTGCGTGATTTCGGCACGTCTCCTTCTCCCGTCTGATGCATCCGGACCGCGTGCTGCTTGGTGTGGTTGTCTTGGCTGGATGTCCAGTTCTGGCTCGCTATCAGAGTCTTCCAGGTGGATGCCCCTATTGGTGGCAAGGTTGTTCAACATAGCACATGTAGCGACAATTTTACAGCATGTCTCCGGCCTATACTGTAAGGCCCCACCGGTTTTGTGGAGGATGCGAAACCTGGATTTGAGTACACCAAATGTCCTCTTAATCACATTTCGTGTCGCAATGTGGGCATGATTGTATCGCTGCTCCTTTCGTGTTGTGGGATTCAGATAGGGAGTGAGGATGAACGACCTCACAGCATATGCGCTGTCACCTACAGGATGTTAAAAATAGACAAACATTAGGTACTGCTATGTGTCACCATGGCAGACAGCTGTGCAAGACAGTATGACATGTGTTTACCCAGCAAATATCCTTCTCCAAATTCACCAGCCAGCAGACGTCTGTGTATGCCACTATGCCTGAAGATATAGGAGTCATGGGCACTGCCAGGGTAGCTTGCCACTATGTCTGTGATTATAGTTTTCGCATTGCATATTACTTGGATGTTGAGTGAATGGTACGATTTGCGGTTCCGGTAAATATGTTCATTCACTGAGGGGGGACATATGGGTACATGCATCCCATCAATGCAGCCAATGACTTGTGGAAATTGTGAAACCTGATCAAAATCCAATTTGGTTTGCATCAATTCCTGTGGTGTTGTGGGGAACCTGATGTGGTGGTGTATCCTCTGCAACATGGCATTTAGGAAGTCGTTGAAAAAGCGCGATAAGGCACTTTGGGAGACACCGCCAGCTGTTGCAATTACTCCCTGGAAGGCCCCTGACGCTAGGAGATGTAGTGAGCATAGGACCTGCACATGGGTGGGGATGGCATGTGTCCTGCGAGTCTGACGCTGCAGTATTGCATATGGCCATGTCTGAACTGGGGTGGTGGAGTGAGCTAAAGAATGATGATGGATTAAACCCAGATCAGTTGACTGGGGGTGAGTGTTTGATTGGCTCAAACGTTCCGTCCATCATCCCCTTTTGTATCGCAGTATTGGGTCTAACTCAGCAATGAGCTCTAAGATTGTGGCAGCATTCAGTCTATACTTATCATAAATCTCTTCCTCCGTCTGCCCTAGCAAAGTAACGCGCACTCTGAAGATTCTCTCCTGTATCCTTCTTCTTCTCTGTGCTGCTGCTCTTAGCCTCATCCTCCGCGCTATGTAGTAGAGCGCTGCCATTGTGGAACACTCTGATGCATTCTGGGGCTGTTTAAGTTGTTTGCTAATGATTTACACCTGATTTGTTGAATGTGTAATTCTTACCACTTGATATGGTTTCTTCCTATTTAGGAGATGCAATTTGCGATTCTTTACTGATTCTGTATTTGCGAAGTCTTGTTGCATGTGAGTTAGGGATTTCTTATTTGCGAATCCGTAATACAGAATCGCTATTACCGATTCGGAGACTTAGAAATCGCTAAAATACTGATTTCTACACTTTTCTGTGAATTTGCTTCATGCATTGGAAGAAGCTCTTTTGCGATCGCAAACGGCATTTTTTACCGATTCGCAACGTTTGCGATCGCAATTTAGCTTGATGCATGTGGGCCACAGTTCCTACCTTAGAGTGGAAACAACACAACACTTGGAGGATCCATGCATGTGTTTTAGTGTTGCCTCGTTTATATGGCAAGTCATTTGTATTAGGAAAAACATCTTAATTATATGCACTAAGCTCTCTTTTGGCATTTTACGTGACTCACTGATGACCCAAACTTACATCTACCTAAACAATGCAATTGGCACCACACTGTGGGGTAGCAGCCTGCCAGTTTAGCCATAACGTTCTATTCTCATGACGGTAATAGCATGACTTCTTGCTACGTCAACGGACATCTGCAATGTTCTCCATGCTTCTCATGACCCCTCCCACCATGAGCAGAACTCTTGGCGCTTTACTGAAAAGGTAACTTTTTCAGCTGTACTAACCTGGTCCCTGCATTTGACCCACACTTCATCGCGGTGGGACTGCACTTGTGACTGTCTCCCAGTCTTGCATGACCGGATAAACGTAAGTTGCATTTTGTGTTAGATGCTATTTTGACCTAAATTTTTTAAATTGCAAATCCCTGGTGCTACGGTTGGGTTTTTGCTATTTTTGTCTTGTTTTATTTATTACATTTTACGCTATTTTTCTGAATTGGTGTGGGATTTCTCTTCTGTTGTGTTATTGCTTTACTACTGTTTAAAGTGCTGCATAAATACTTTACTAACACCTCCGACCCTCGGTCTAGGTCCACTCGCTCCCCGCAGCTCCGCTGTGCCGTCTCTTGCCTCCAGACCCCGACCTCCTCCTTGGGAGGTTCGAGGCTGCTGCCCGCTCCTGCTGCCCGCTTCTACTGGGACCAGACTGCCTGCAACCACCGTAACCTTTCTCAGCTGTTTTTTTTCTTAATTTTTCCCTGTTGTGCCACTGTCATTGTGCCCATCTGTGTCTTGCTCTAATTCCAACACTGTTTTTATTTTCCCGTGCCTGCCTGTTCCTTTCACCGCTGCTGCCCCTGTGGCCCCTCCCCCCCGGAATTCCCCCACTCCCGCCCTCTCCTCCCTCCCACCTCCCCTACTTAATGGCGGTGGCTGCGCGGTCGCGCCGCCGGTGCGCCAAAGGCAAGCCTATCTACGCCCGTCCGCAACCCGACCACGGCCAGCGCCAGGAACCCTGGACCTCCCACTACCCATCGCTTCGACACCACCACCCTCCTTGCACTCAACCCTGGAAGCCTTAGAGAATGCCAACCGGCCTCGCCGAACACGACCCACGGCCATTTCTCCTGCCTCCACTGCTGCCAGACCCTCACCGCCACCCCGGCCTCCAACACCGCCGACGCCAGCACCGGCGACACCCTAAAATGCATCCTCAACGTACGCTCCGTACACAAACACGCCATGGAAATCTGGAACCTGCTTGACTCTCTCTCGCCCGACATCACCTTCTTCACAGAGACCTGGACCAACGCATCCTCCGCCCCCGACATCAGCACCGCCATCCCAGACGGATACAAGATCCAGAGGAAAGACCGCCCCAACCACCCAGGAGGGGGCCTCGCCATCGCCCACAAGAGCACCCTCTGCCTCACCACCTCCAGTGTTGTATTCCTCTTAGGGTGTCCATAAACGGGCTTTCCAGTATCATGTCCTTATATAGGCACAATTCGCCCTGCCCTTATATAGGCATAAAATCCCAGCCCTTATTTAGGCATTAAACCTTGCACTCCAAATAAAGGCATGGTCTCTGACATCCGTCCACCCTAACGTCACAACGAGTTCTTGAAGAACAGACCCTTAGGCTGTGGGAGTTTCCCTAGTCCAGGACTATTGATTTCTTCAAGGACTCATATATTATGTATGAACCGTTATTCCTTAGGGGTTCATCCATGACGTCTTTCGCTGTCCGACTCACGTCAATACTAAACATTCCTAGGTACTTAGAGGTATAAATATACCTTCCCTAGCCCTTGTAAACTAGAGGAGACCTCGACTTCAGAGGAGCCCGTATCCCGGCCTGACGCACTGAGAAGACGCTGTCATCCCTGCACACAGAGAATCCAGCTTCCAGTGATCTGACTTCCCTTGCGGGGTGTTGGAGTTCGAGTCTGGCAAAGAGATTCCAACCTCTCTCATTCTTCAGGTATGGAGCAGACTAGAACCTAGAGGGACTCTTGGCATACTAGGCATACTAGGCTTAACATACTCTTAGTATACCATAGTAAGGAATACTTCACCTACTTCATACCTCTCCCTATACCTAAGTTAGGTTAGGCACATTGGGGTAGAACTAGCTTAGCAACTGATGAAGGACTAAGCAACAACGCTATGGAACTCATCCCTCTTGACAACCAAGTAACAGTTCGTCCAAATACACCTGTCTACGCCAACGTAGCACGTGATCAACTGGTTCCAGTGATTTCTACAAATCCTGATGCAATTCCAACAATTGATAGGACTGCTTCTGGCTATTTCATTGACTTTGATACGTTCTCAGAAGATCCGAGTGAACCTGAAACGACGCCAGCATCATTCAAATTCAAGCAGCAAGTACAAGACTTTCTTCATTTTGTGAAAAAGACTTATTTGGTTTCTCCATGGATTGAACTCTGGATTATATCTGGACTTTTTGTTTTCCTACTCTGGCTAGCTTTGGTAACAACTGTGAGCGTGCTTATAAGTGGCAGATACATCCATGTGAACACTGAAGGAAAGGACGTAAACGTACTCTTTGAAACCTCATAAATCTTCCCATCGTGAAGCAAGAGATTTGTCATCAGTGAACATCACAGCTGTTCCTATACATGATGGTATAGTGTGGGACAAAACAGATTTTGATATATTTTCTAAAAATGAATATTTAGAGGGTTCATCAGATTATGAACAACTGTATTGTTATAACCACTATGGTCATCATTATTTGCATAAAACTGCATATCCAAGAAATGTGTTTATGTTTAACCAATGGGAACATTGTCCTACACCACCTAAAGGTAGTTCAAAAACATTTACTAGTAAATTTCCATATTTTTCAGGTTACAATACATCTGATCCAGAAATGTTTTACTATAAAAATGTAAACAAGACAGGACTGAAAATTATGTTAACAAATACAAAACAGATTTACTCTGAATTATTTAATGCCCAACTGTCTAGACAGGGTTTTGACTTTTGGAAAGACACAATAGACACAAAAACTGTGTGGGGTACTAAAGAATGGCAAGTGCAGGGGATAGAAGCTTTATTTAGAGCCTGCATCATCCCTGAGCAAATAATGTTTTTGAATGAAACCATCCAACAAACATCTTGTCTTGGATTAGCCAAGATCAAAGATATGAACACACCTTCTGTACCAGCACCTGCAAAAAATAATGATACACAGGCGGTGGTGACAGTTGACAATATACTACAACTCAACAGATCTAATCCTGAATGGAAAAATGGTTTATCTGGCCCACAGACACGAATAACTGTCAGGAAAGATTCCTGAATAAAACTCAGGGCTTTACTATTCATAGGCCAGACCCAAGATACGTCCAAAGACAACATCCGGGGGTAGTAACAACATACAGTGTAGGAAAATTATGCCTCGATTGGCAGCATAAGTCTACACTACAGGATGTGAAACAACACTTAACCTTACTTGCAAAAGACGCAGACCTTAGGGATTTCTTGCTTGGACCAAGAAAACCGGGTCAAAAACGTTTCATATATGCCGGCATTTATGCTGCCTACAATGAAGCATGGAAGGTATCACAGATGGAGGCTGCAGAACGAATACGTGAACTTGATCGTATTAATTTAGAGAAAACACTCTCTGTGGTCGACAATGGGTTAACAACTTTGTCCTCCAGAATTTATTCACTGGACGGCATTGTAGCCTCTGCTATCGACATACTAGAACAAGATTTGGCGATGTTACAACAGGGCCAATCTCAATTACGTTCTATTATGTTATTAAGCTGGACGCTGCAATCTTTGCGAGCTGGCTATGTGCCTTGGCGTTTATCAACACAACGGCTCTGTTTGCAGAATACAATCTCACTGATAAACAGATCGAATTGGCACAAAGAGGAGCAAGGTATACAGTGCTGAGCATTGAAAAACTGGATAAATTACCATTCACAGTGGCAGAAAAACCAGCTACAGAATGGCTTATTCATGGCAAAATAACATTACCTGTGAATACTTTTCAGTTTCAATATTGCCTCAGACAAATGCAAGCAGGCAAATATGAAAGGTTGGGTAAGGAATACATTAAGACATCTTGGGATTTACCGTATACATTTAGATGTTGGAGTGGGGATCGTGAAGTGTTTTTGAGCAGTACAAACTGTAAACTTGCACTAAGCGGTTCACTAATATGTCAGGACATTTCCTTACACAGGGCTTGTAATGGTTCTGTGGCAAACTTGTCTTGCCATCAGCAGGGTACACCAGCTGCTGTGATTAATCCAACGTTTGGACAACTTTCTAATGGGAGTTACCTCAGGTTGAATGATCAGAGTTGGTGTGGCATGCTGCCAGGCATCCCATATCTAGTAACGGTCAACTCCAGGGTCACTTGATGTATGCAAGTATTGTTTGCCCCAATAGACACAGTCAGGGCGTCGCCTCTATGGCCTTCGCTGAACGTCTCTTTTATAAGATTTGATACTTTAAGCAGAATGAAAGCCATGCTTTTACAGCAAACAGTGCCTTTGACCTCGGCCAAAGAAACCTATGATCTACAAATAGCAAGGACTTCGGCTGAGATACAGACTTTAATACGTACAAACTGCCCTATACATTTCGTAGAAATGCTATCACGTATCTTCAACATGTCTGATACAACTGGAATTGTACATGTATTTAAGAACATCTGCTCCGGTCTATTAGCACCTTTCCAAGCAATACTTGGAATCATCCCGAACTTTGCACATTCGGTGTTTGGTGGCATACCATTAATTCTAGTCCCTATTCCGCAAACTCCAAACAATACAGAACACCGCCGCCAGACTCGTCCTCGGCATCCCCCGACACGAACACATCAGTCAACACCTACGAAGTCTCCACTGGCTCCCCGTGGAGAAAAGCATCACTTTCAAAATCCTCACTCACGCCTACAAATGCCTACACAACAACGGACCCAAATACCTCAACGACAGAATCAACTTCCACGTACCCAAAAGAAACCTCCGATCTTCCAACTTCGCACTGGCCGAAACCCCGCGCATCCACAGAGCCAGAGCAGGCGGAAGATCCTTCTCTCACATTGCAGCCAAGACCTGGAACGAGTTACCGGCAGACATCAGACGCGCCCCCTACCTGAACACCTTCAGGAAGACCCTCAAGACTTGGCTCTTCGGCTAAAGAGATCTGCGGACTCCCCCCCCTCTCAGCACCTTGAGACCCTCACGGGTGAGTAGCGTGCTTACAATTCCCTGATTGATTGATTGAATACTTTACACAATGACTTGTGAAAAGGGAGCTTGTAAATCACATGTTCATTACATCAATAGCACATCAATTGAAACAGTCACTTCATTTTCCTACCTCTGTATTCTCTTTAGTTCTAATGGTTCCTGGACAAAACATATAGAAAATAACAGGCTAAAGATGATACATGCCTGCGAGGGCATTTGTAGATTTGCCACCAAGTTAGGTTGTAAACCCATTCGGGAGATGGTCTCAAAATATGGAGCCAATATGCATCTGCTGCGACTTATGGTAGCAGGTTATGGGGTTCCACAGAATCCTCTTCTTTACAAATGCAAGAGAATATACTTTTTTGGCAACTTCTTACCACACCACAATCCACCACAGCCTATATAATACACAAGGAATTGTGCACAAATGTAATATTTGGAGGATTTACTAGCAATGAAGCCCATCCAGTTGTGGCATTCTATTTGGAGCAAAGAAGAGACTAAGGGGCATATTCACAATAAAGTGTCGGAACACGAAGCTGCACAAAATTTGGCAGCGCTGTGCTCTGACATTTTCAAAATGCAGGGTTGCGCCTTATTCACAAAAATATGGTGGCCCCTGTGTTTTCCCTAGTGCTGGAGCAATAAAGCTGCCTAGTACCAGCGCAGGCACCATGTCGCCGTGTTGCAAGGGTGCCCGTGCTGCAGGGCCGATTGTTTATGTTCAGGAAGCGACACTTTCCTGCACATAAACAATTAATAATGGCGATTTAAACCTTCTATGTGTGCTGCAAAATGTAGCACACATGAAATGAGCAATAAAGGAGGAGAAATTTATAATTTCTTCTTGTGGCGCCATTCTAACACCTGGTATTCCATGGTTTTAGTTTTTGGTGCTGCCTCTGCTTTGTAAATTGGGGGCAGCGCCAAAAAGCAATGGGTGTTGCGGTAGAACGCCCACTGCAACACCCACTGAACGCCCCCTTGTGCAGAGGACTGTGGCAGAAAGGGACATATTTACAAGGTGGCGTTAAGCCACGTAAAGTGACTTAGTGCCACCTTGTAAATATGAAAAATGGTGCTGCGCCACTGGAGTGTCAAAAAAAGTGACGCTCCGGTGACGCTGATAGCTTGTAAATATGCCCCCAGACTCTCAAAAGCAATTCTAAGGGATTTTCAAAGTTTAGATAATGCGTTGAGAATCCTGTGGCTCATGTATATTTCCAGGTAGATCGCCGATTTTAATTACCCCCCATTATTGAATGAACCTGATAGCATAATGCACTATAGTAAAAGGGACTAAACTTTCACTACATAAAATGAAGGGTGATGCCAGATGTACCAAAAATAGTACTAAACCCTCAGTTGTTAGATACCTCTCTGTGGCACAAAAGGAGTACCTCCAGAGGTACCTCACACTTACATCTAATACTCAACATTGTTTTGTCTTGACATGTCTACGATCGGGTACATCTCATGCTCTGGTAGACTTTCCAAAAATGAAGCAATGGCCTGATGCAGCTGTCAAATGCCCATGTGAAGGAAGATCCACTCGCTCAACAATGCATTTTATCGTATTTTGTAGCTTTCATACTGGAATCAGGAAATTCTATTTATGGCCATTATTTTTAGCTAATAATAATAGGAATTACAATGATGCTTATTTATATCTATGTTCCTTGGGGATCCATACGTGTGTTTAAGTGTTGCCTCTTTCATATGGAAAGTCATTTGTATTTGAAAACATTTTAATTATATGCACAAAGCTTTCTTTTGACGTTTTATGTGACTTGCTGATTGCCCAAACTTTCATCCACCCACACTGCAATCAGCGCCCTATTGTGCGGTAGCGGCCGGGGAGTTTAGCCATAATGTTCTATTCTTATGAAGGCAATAGCATGCCTAAGTTGTACTGAAAATCACAGTGCCACAGTTAACTGTTTCTGAAAGTCTTGTTTTAGCAGGTTTACCACTCTATTTTATTTTAACATAGCGGACCCTAATTAGAGGTTTTTGTTTTATATAGTGGCTAACCAGGGGTTATCTTAGCAAAGCAACCACATTAGGTGACGATAGGTTCTAACCAGACTTATTTTATTGCACCAAGATGCACAGGCAATTTCTGATTCTAGAGGTTCAGTATGAACTCACTAAATTGCATTAGCACTTTACAATGAGTTGGCTTTCCCTATATGTTGCCAACTTAAGATCATGCTGTTTTTCTGCTACAGCTGAAGAGTCTTGGAATATATTATGAACTGGTTTATATTCTGATTTTACTGCTAGTAATTTGCTATTTTAATTCATATTTTGAATTTTACATATTGTATTTTATAATTCGCCATCTATTGACCCTGAGTTTTAAAGCATTCTAACGCATTGTGACAAATTTTGCTCTCAATGTTAGCGTACTATGGGGCATATTTACAAGGACTTAACACCGCCGTAGCATAAATTTTTTGACGTTACGGCACCTTTTTTTAATCGCCTTATTTGCAAGTTGCCGTTAGCGGCACTTTTCCAGCATAAACATGAATTTTCAAGATTGCCACTTCTGTTAGCGGGACTTAATGAAAATGAGATGCAAGGTGGGCATTCCCGTGTAAAAAGTGCCTCTAACCCCACTTTGCGATATTTACAATGAAATTTCCGTCCGGCGATAACCCCTCAAAACTACCGCTTAGTCCAGTTAGACGCAATTTTTTAAGACCAGAAAATAGCTGGTCTTAAAATTGGTGCAAACACTTGGGCCCTCATTTCAGAGGTTTGGTGCTGGACAGTGCTGCAAGAAATGTTGCTGCGCTGCCCTGCGACTAAACAATAGGGCAGGAATGCGCACTATCAATAAGATAGGGCACCTTCCTGGGCTTCATTCATGAAAAGTGTTGCATCGGTGCCACAGTGGCTGCCATGCACCAATGCAGGCACACTTGCTCCATGGTGTTGCGGAGATGATTGATGTTGTGCAGGATGGGACACCTACCTGCACAAAAACCTATAAATCCAGGATATTTCCTTTTCCTCTGTGTGGTGTGCGTTGATGGCAGATTTGAAGGTTGTGTGAATTTCAGAGGTATTGTTGTGGCTCCATCTCTTCTCGAGGCGTCTACAGGTTCTTCTGGACTAGTGGAGGATGGAAGTGAACCAGTTGGCCTTCTTGGAGTGCTGTTTGCCTGTTTTTTTCTTGAGTGGTGCCAGGGTGTCGGTGCAGTTGGAGATCCATCGGTGGAGGTTGCGCGCTGCGTTGCTGGCATCTGTAAGCGGTGGCAGAGTGGTGGTGCTGAGGGAGTTGACGAGAAGTTCTTTGATGGCCTTGATCCAGCTGCAGCTGGGGGGGCGATGATGGCGGTGGTGTACGGTGGGCATGTTGAAGGCGTGATGTATACAATGATGGTCGGTCCAGGAGAGTTTGGTGGTGTGGCTGTAGTTGAAAGTCCTGCTGACGGAGAAGGCGGGGTCGAGTGTGTCTCCTGCTATGTGGGTTGGTGCGGTGACTAGCTGCTTGAGTCCGATGTTGGTGAGGTTCGACAGGAGGGTGGTGGTGTCCTGGTCACTGGGGTTGTCCAGGTGGAACTTGAGTTTTCCGAGTATGTAGTCAGTGGATGGGAGAGCCTGGGGTTCGATGAGGTCTACAATGGCATCGGTGAATAGGGATTCATGTGCCACGCGGCCTGTAGACAAGAGTGCCATGTAGGGTGGGGTTGGTCTGGATCTGGAAGTAGAGGTGTTCCATGGTAGCCGTCGGGTCATTAGAGTGCTCGGTCTGTTGGAGTGTGCTTTCTTTAGACAATTATTAGCAAGTAAGTGTGCCTACAAGGGATTTATTAAAACGCATATTGATAAACATTAATTCTGCATTCAATGTTAGCAAGCTCTATCCAGTAGCTCACACTTAAATCCTTTCAAATTCAAATTTACTTATTTCAGTATGAACAAATCTGAAGAAAAATCTAACACGGGTGTACATATTAAAAAAGATAGATTTATATTAACAAAGTATTTCAAAGGGTACAAAAAGGTAAAACGATTTCCAAAAAATAGCACAATGCAACCAGAAGTTTCCAATATTTTGTTGTTACAAACACCTCATTGTTGCAGTTGCGAACACCTTTTCCAATCAATCACAGGACAATGTGACCGATTAAACAGACAGCATATCCTTATATCAAATATAGGAAAAATAGGTGTGGTTGTCGACATTTCGGTCTATGTATTGTAAGCATCCGTTAGACCATCTTCAGGACATTTAAGAATCAAGTGATGAATGACCCTTAGGGATTTATATAAGCAATATTTAAACTTGGTTAGGTCGTCCGCGATCAGAGAAAGTGGTCGCTCAATGGCCACCCACTTGTACCAGCAATAAATGCGGGTCAATGCACAATAACGACCCTTACTATGGTAATTTTACAGCCCTCTTGTGCCAGACACGCATCAGTCTGAATCCTGACGGGGCACAGTTCACATGACTTACCGCTGGCTCTGCAGTCACAGACGCCGACTGCAGAGCCAGCGGTACGTCATGTGAACTGTGCCCCGTCAGGCCAAGTTTAAATATTGCTTATATAAATCCCTAAGGGTCATTCATCACTTGATTCTTAAATGTCTTGATTTTTTAAGTATACATTTTAGGATTCCTTAATCATATGCTGCTGCATTTTTTGCAACAGGACTTGCTTCTTAGATATTTTTTTTAGTCAACATGTCCTAGCAGTGGGTGTCATGTGTCCCAGGAACGCTTAGAGAAAAACACTGACATTTCTACATAAACAAGGGTTTCTTCCTAAAGTTGCCCTCACTCTCACACATTAGGCCTGATTCACAAAGCTAAACTGTGACAAAAGGTTAACTTTACAACTTTCGATATTCACAAAGGGCATTTCCAAGAAGTGAATTTAGACTTTTGTCTCAGTTAAACTTAAGACCAAAACTTACGTTTAGTAGAGACAAAAGTCTAACTTTACCACTCGTAAATGCTCATTACGAATATCGGAATTCGCAAAGTTAGACTTTCGTCTCAGTTTACCTTTGTGATTCAGGCCCAATGACTTTTACACACATATGCAATAGTTATAGTGTGGATTAGTTTCTAGGAAAATATACTTGCTTACAAACTGTTAGACCTAGCATTTCTTGGCGTGGTTACCCCTGACTTTTTGCCGCCCCCAGAGGATGGGTCCACCTCCTGCTGAGCATCTGGGCCCCAGACCCTGACAATCAAAGGAAGAGGGTGTGCACTGGCAGGAAGACACCCAGGTCTGGTTTGGACCGGGGTCAGAGCCCCCTGAACACAAAGACTTCAAAGGCATTTAGGGGTATAAATGTAAGAGCTGAAACCCCTGAACTCAAGACTGAAATCCATACTGAAAAAGGATTGAAACTACTTCGTAATGAAGAGGAACCTCTGCCAAAGAAGAACAGCTGAAGAGACTGAAGAGAAGGACTGCCCTTGCTGTGTGTTCTGGGGCTGGCCTGCAGTTTGCTGATTTGACTGAGGAGAGGACAAGGGACTTTGCTGTGTGCTGTGTCCCCCTGCTTGAGAGGACTTTGCTGTGTGCTGTGTCCTGAAGTACCGTGTCTCCAAGGGCCTGAGGAGAGCTGGTCCCCTGTTGTGGAAACTCAGGAACATAAAAGTTTCCAAGTGTGTCTCAGCGATGCTGTGTGCGTGTGCTTTTGCACGCCTGAGACTGCCATGTGGTCCGTGGTGCTCTTTACGAGGTGCCCCGTGACCGCATTGCCCCCGCAGTGTGAAACATCGTCCACGCTGCTGCATTGCTGTTTGTGGCCCGAGCCGTCATCGTAACTGAGGCTGTGAGTAAAGATCGCCGCCGCCGGCCCGAGCCGCAACGTGCTAAAGGATTTCTTGAAGCTAAGGAAGCTACAAGGTGAAAGGGATCGTGATCATTGTTCATCGAAAGGAATCTGCCCAAGATCGTCAATGAAGGAGAAGGCAGCGCCGTAACCCGTCCGGCTACAGCGTCGCCTCTCAACAGAGGTGCAACGTGATCGGGATCGCCCAGCAGGACGTCCGACGAGCGGAGAGAGAGAGCGATGCAGCGCACCCCCCCCAGGTAAGGCTTGGAGTCCAGTTGGGAGCTGCAAGCGTGTGTGGCCTAGGGAGGCGTGCAGGAGGAGTACAGGAGTGCTCAGAGCTCTCTCCCGCTGCACCGCGTTAGACGCACTGAGTCCCCGAGCGGCCCGTACCTCCCCAGCAGTACCGGGGCCGCCCCTTTAAGCTGACGACCGTTGTCTGTTGTTGGGGCCTAGTGGTGCCCGAGTTGACCGCGCAGATTGGCTAACCGCATTATTCTTGCATTACGAACTGCCTGATTCTTGCATTACGAACCGCATTATTCTTGCATTACAAACTGCCTGATTCTTGCATTAAGGACTGTCCTATTACTACATTACGAACTGCATTACGAACTGCATAGCATTGCATTTGGACTGCATTAGAGATTGTGAATTGCTCATTAATACTGCACGAACCTACAAGTGATTGCTGGCCTAATAACCGGCAAAGCGAAATCTTACGAATACGCATATGTTGGATTTCTAACGTTTGGTCTCATCGTATTCCTTTTATAAAGATACCGCTATTTTTATGAAACCAGTGTGGTGTCCATTTGTGGTGTTATCACTGTGTTACTGGGAGTGTAGTTGCAAATACTTTACACATTGCCTTGGAGATAAGCCTGGCTGCTCGTGCCAAGCTACCAGGGGGTGAGCAGGGTTTATCTAAGCGTGTGTCCCTCCTTACCCTGACTAGAAGCAAGGGTCCCTATTTGGACTAAGCTACATACCTCAGTCAACTAGAGACCCCCAGTTCTAACATTGGTGGTCAGCGGTTGGGGTTTTGAACTTGTATTTGCAATTGACTCACAGTGATTGGTGTACATCACTAGTTTTAGCGCAGACCACGACGCAACCACATATTGTGTTTTTGATTTTTTGGTTCTATTTTTGAGCGACCTTTAAGCCACACATCATGTCTCAAAGGAGTCAAGTAGCCAGTGAGGCTGCAGAATTGGATGTCCCATGAAAAGTAGCGCCAAGAAGGAGGAGCTGCAAACGGCCTTGAGGGCCAGGTGGGAAGCCAAAGAGGCTCAGGAGACAGGTGATGCTGAGGTGGATGAGGATGACCCAGGGAATGGATTTGGTCCACAGGATTTGCCGGTGGGAAGACCAGCCTCAGGGGCTGGTAGTAACCATTCAGGGAGGAGCTTTTCCCCAGAGGAGCTGGAGGAAAACCAAAGGGTTAGAGAGCATGAGTTGGAGGTTTTAAAACTTAAGGCTCAAGCAGAGGAGAAAAAGCTGCTCATTGAAAGTGAAAAGCGAGCAGAGGAGAGCAAGAACGCTCTCACCTTGGAAGAGAAGAAGATTCTCTTAGCTCATGAGTTAAGCATGAGGGAACTGGACATTAAGGCTAAACAGGTGGAGTCCAGTTCGAATGGTGGCAGCGCACAGCCAGTGCCATCGGGTAAGGTGTACATTCCCAAAGACTTAGTGCGAGATTACCAAAGGGGTGATGATATTTATGCATGGTTCACAGCATATGAGATCGCACTGAGGATGAATGAGGTGCCTGAGAAGCATTGGGGGGCGGGCCTATGGAAACACTTTGAGGCTTCCGGGAGGGATGTTTTACCACCCTTAGAGAGGGCGGGAACCCTGACCTACGCCAATATGAAGGAGGCTTTATGCCTCAGGTATGGGCTCACTCCTGAACAGTACAGGCAGAAATTCAGGAACTTCAAGAAACTGGAATCCAGTACTTGGGTGGAATGTGTGAATGCGTTCACGCGTGCACTGGATGGTTGGATGACGGGCAGCAAGGTAACTGATTTTAAGGGCTTATGCAATTTAATTAGTTGGAAGCACTTGAGTAGTCTATGTGTTCCAGAGCTGAGCCAGCATCTGTTAGACAGTAGGCTGACTGATCCCGGTAAGCTTGCCGAGGAGGCGGACCGCTGGACCAGCACCCGGGTCCACAAGGGATTGGGGGTACCACTATCAAAGGTGTACAGGGTCCCCAGCAGAAGGTGGGGGAGGACAAGGGTAACCACAAGGAGTTCTCTAAAGGACCCCAAAGTAGTTCCCAGATAAAAGGGTCCCAGTCCCCCAAGGCTAAGAGGTCCTGGCCCCCTAAGGGCAAGCGGGACCGCAGAGGTCCTCCTACTTGTTATTTCTGTAAAGAGGTAGGTCACATTGCCCCTAAATGCCCCAAGAAACCACCTGCACCCACTGGTGCTCCAACACCTTGTTTAGTGAGTGTAGCGTTAGGGGAGGAATTGAGTCCTTGGAATGGGGAGGAGCAAGCAGTTATGACCCTGGTCTCATTAGGAGATCGAGAGATGGTCCAAGAAGCCTCTCTGCCTGAGAATACTAAGAAGTACAGGCAGTGAGTGACCATCAATGGAAGGAGGGTGGAGGCTCTGAGAGACACAGGAGCCAGTTTGACATCTGTCAGGTGTCAGTGGGTGTCTGAGGAGCAGGTGGTTCCCAATGTGCTTCACCCTGTAGTTGCAGCAGACAACTCCGTGCGCCTCTGCAAGGTGGCGCTAGTTCCCTTTGAGTGGGGGGGGTCTCAGGTTCCTTGAAGGTCGTTGTAAGTCCGTCCATGCCTGTAGACTGTCTGCTAGGGCATGACCTGGAGAGTTCCCCCTGGAAGGAGGTGGAGCGCCAGGCACATTTGGAGATGTTGGGTCTGCCTGAGTGGGCTTGTGTGACCACTCGGTCTATGGCAGCCAGTAAAGGTGTTCAAGAGGACCTGGAGCCTGAAACAGTGGACCAGGTACCGGCCTTAAAGAGAGGAGGCAGGGGGCGTGGGAAACCGGCCCCCACAGTTCCCACGGTCCAGGAGGAGGCACCCCTTGGGGGGATGCCCTGGAGTCTACGGGGGAGCAAGTAGCTGAACTGGGGGACCTACCTGAGCTGACCCAATGGCAGCAGGAGGGATGGCCCTCCAGGGAAGAATTCTGTGAGGAGCAGAAAAAGTGCCCTTCTCTTGTAGGTTTGAGGCAACAGGCAGCAAACCAGGCAGCAGGTGATCAGTCCGGGTCACATTTGATTTACTGGGAGAATGATCTCCTATATAGCGAGCCTAAGGTTGCTGAGCCTGGGTCAGCCCGTGTGCTGGTGGTACCCCAGCGCTTCAGGGCCTTCCTACTGGGGTTGGCTCATGATGTACCTTTAGCAGGACATTTGGGGCAGCACAAGACCTTTGAGAGGCTTGTCACCCACTTCTACTGGCCTCAAATGCGCAAGAGTTCTGATACTCATTGCAGGACCTGTCAGACTTGCCAGGCAAGTGGTAAGAGGGGGAGGAAGCACAAGGCTCCTCTACAACCTTTCCCTGTAGTCAGCACCCCCTTTGAGAGGGTGGGCATTGACATCGTGGGGCCTCTGGAGCCCAAGACAGCCACGGGCAACAGGTTCATCCTGGTCTTGGTGGACCATGCCACCCGGTACCCGGAAGCCATCCCTCTCCGGACGGTGAGAGCCCCCATGGTGGTTCGTGCACTGATGGGGATTTTCTCCCGCGTGGGGTTCCCCAGAGAGGTGGTGTCCGACCGGGGTACTAATTTCATGTCTAGGTATATGAAATCTCTGTGGAAGGAGTGCGGTGTAACCTATAAGTTCACCACGCCTTACCACCCCCAAGGGAACGGGCTGGTTGAGAGATTTAACCGGACCCTAAAGGGCATGATTATGGATCTTGAGGAACCCATGAGGCGTAAGTGGGATGTCCTCTTACCATGCCTATTGTTTGCTTACAGAGAGGTGCCACAGAAGTCCCTAGGGTACAGTCCCTTTGAGCTCCTGTATGGACACCCTGTAAGAGGACCATTGAGTTTGGTGAAGGAGGGCTCGGAGAAGGCCCCTAGTAAACCCCCCCAGGATGTATATAGCTACATGCTGGCCTTCAGGAACCAAACTTGGCATTTTAGGCAACTCGCTCAGGTGAATCTGGAAGCCAGCCAGGAAGAAATGAAACGGTGGTACGACCAGAATGCCACTCTGGTCGAGTTTCAACCTGGGCAAAAAGTGTGGGTGATGACACCAGTGGAGCCCTGCGCGCTCCAGGATAAGTGGACTGGGCCTTATGAGGTGGTGGAGCACAGGAGCAAAGTGACCTACCTGGTTGACTTACAGTCTCCTAGGAACCCTCTGAGGGCCCTCCATGTGAACCGCCTCAAACCCCACTTTGAGAGGTCTGATGTGACCATACTCTTGGCTACCGATTACGGGGCGGAAGAGGAGAGTGAACCTCTTCCTGACCTCCTGTCAGCCAGAGAAAAGGATGGGTCAGTGGATGGGATGAACCTCTTGCCTACCCTGACCCCAGATCAGCAGAGGGACTGTCGCCAGGTGTTGGGTCAGTTCGCCTCCCTGTTCTCTCTGACCCCAGGAGTCACCCATTGGTGCGTCCATGATGTGGACAGTGGAGACAGCCTGCCTGTAAAACAAAAATTTTACAGAGTAGCTGATAAGGTCAGGGCCAGCATCAAGGAGGAGGTTTCCAAGATGCTGGCGCTAGGGGTAATTGAGCCATCCAGCAGCCCCTGGGCTAGCCCAGTGGTCTTTGTGCCAGAAGCTGCTGCGCCTGGTGCCACCCCAGAACTCCGGTTCTGTATGGAATACCGTGGGCTCAATGCGGTCACCAAGACTGACGCTCACCCCATCCCCAGAGCTGATGAGCTCGTGGATCGGCTTGGAGCTGCCCGGTACCTCAGTACATTTGACTTAACGTCTGGGTACTGGCAGATTGCCTTGACTGAGGGGGGCAAAGAGAGGTCAGCGTTCTCAACGCCAGAGGGGCACTACCAATTCAGGGTTATGCCCTTTGGGTTGAAGAACGCCCCTGCCACCTTCCAGAGACTGGTTAACCAGGTGCTGTGTGGGCTGGAGGAATTCAGCGCCGCCTACCTGGATGACATTGCTGTGTTCAGCTCCAGTTGGGAGGAACATTTGCAACCCCTCTGCGAAGTGTTGAAGGCCCTGCAGAGGGCAGGCCTCACTATGAAGGCAAGTAAGTGCCAGATAGGGCAGGGTTCTGTGGTATACTTAGGACACCAGGTAGGGAGCGGCCAGGTGGCGCCCCTACAGGCAAAAATTGATACCATTCTGGCATGAGAACCCCCCCAAGACCCAGACAGAGGTGAGAGCCATTTTAGGACTCACGGGGTATTACAGACGGTTTGTGAAGGGGAATGGCACCCTTGTTGCCCCCTTGACAGAACTGACTTCAAAGAAACAGCCCCAGAAGGTGATCTGGACTGATGCCTGCCAGACCGCTTTTGATGCCCTGAAAACTGCCATGTGCACGGCGCCCGTGCTCAAGGCGCCTGATTTCTCTGAAGAGTTTGTGGTGCAGACAGATGCTTCAGAGCATGGTGTGGGAGCAGTACTCTCACAATTGAATGACGAGGGCTTAGACCAACCCGTAGCTTTCATTAGCAGGAGGCTACTTCCCAGGGAACAGAGGTGGAGTGCAATTGAAAGGGAAGCTTTTGCTGTGGTCTGGGCGCTGAAGAAGCTGAGGCCCTACTTGTTTGGGACTCACTTCCTGGTTCAGACAGACCACAGGCCCCTCAGATGGTTGATGCAGATGAGGGGTGAGAACCCAAAACTATTGAGGTGGTCCATCTCCCTACAGGGAATGGACTTTACGGTGGAACACCGCCCTGGAACAGAACACGCCAATGCTGACGGTCTGTCCAGATTTTTCCACCTTAGTGATGAGGGTGGGTAGTTCTCCCCACTTTTCAGCTGGAGGGGACACGTGTTAGACCTGGCATTTCTTGGCGTGGTTACCCCTGACTTTTTGCCTCTACCTCCTCTATTTTTGATGCTGTGATGGATTTCGTTTTGCTGGCTTAGATGCTTTGGGCACTTTGCCACTGCTGATCAGTGTCAAAGTGCAAGTGCTCCCTGTATAAAGTGTTATGGTAATTGGTTGTCCATGATTGGTATGTTTGCCTTACTAGTAAAGTCCCTAGTAAAGTGCACTATGTGTGCCAGGGCTGGTAATGCAAATGCTACTAGTGGGCCTGCAGCACTAATTGTGCCACCCACACAAGTAGCCCTAAGAAGAGATCTCAGGCCTGCCACTGCAGTGCCTGCACACAG
The DNA here is from genome assembly GCA_963921515.1 of Calotriton arnoldi. Lineage (NCBI taxonomy): Eukaryota > Metazoa > Chordata > Amphibia > Caudata > Salamandridae > Calotriton > Calotriton arnoldi. The sequence continues at coordinate 3,262,250 of CAWUFW010000553.1, read as the reverse complement.
TTTGTTAACTACTTTGTTGTCCTGGCAAGTGCACCCACTTGCCAGGCCTTACCTTCCCTTTTTATGCACATCAGCCACCCCTATAGTAGGCTCAAGGTACCCCCCTGGGCAGGGTGCAGTGTATGTGAAAGGTAGGACATGTACTGAGGTGTGTACCATGTCCTGACAGTGAAATACTGCCAAATTCGTTTTTCACTGTTGCAAGGCCATCTTGCCCATAGGACAGAATGGGGAATGCTGAGTCCCATGTTTCCAGCAGATCTTACTATAGGCATAACATGGAGAGATGGAGTTTAGTGTGCCTGAACTCAGAATTTTTTAACACATCTTTTTGTGAAGATGGTTTTTGAATTGTGTGTTTAGAAACCACGCTTTTAGAAGTGGCTGGTTTCTTGTCTTAAACCATCCTGTGTGCCTCTGCCTGGTTGTGTATTGCCTGTCTGGGTTTGGATGTGACAGGGTCTGGGAAGTGTCCTGACCCCAGGGAGGAGTAGGTGAGACAGCAACAGGCTGGCCTGCATTTGATGTGGGGGGGGGGAGGAGTAGCCCGCTGCATGTGAAGAGGGCTGTGTTGCTGCCCCCAGAGGATGGCTCCACCTCCTGCTGAGCGTCTGGGCCCCAGACCCTGACTATCAAAGGAAGAGGGTATGCACTGGCAGGAAGATACCCAGGTCTGGTTTGGACCGGGGTCAGTGCCCCCTGAACACAAAGACTTCAAAGGCATTTAGGGGTATAAATGTAAGAGCTGAAACCCCTGAACTCAAGACTGAAATCCATACTGAAAAAGGATTGAAACTACTTTGTGATCAAGAGGAACCTCTGACAAAGAAGAACAGCTGAAGAGACTGAAGAGAAGGACTGCCCTTGCTGTGTGTTCTGGGGCTAGCCTGCAGTTTGCTGATTTGACTGAGGAAATGGACAAGGGACTTTGCAGTGTGCTGTGTCCCCCTGCTTGAGAGGACTTTGCTGTGTGCTGTGTCCTGAAGTAACGTGTCTCCAAGGGCCCGAGGAGAGCTGGTCCCCTGTTGTGGAAACTCAGGAACATTAAATTAAAGCTTCCAAGTGTGTCTCAGCGACGCTGTGTGCGTGTGCTTTTTGCACGCCTGAGACTGCCGTGTGGTCCGTGGTGCTGTTTACGAGGTGCCCCGTGACCGCATTGCCCCCGCAGCGTGAAACATCGTCCACGCTGCTGCATTGCTGTTTGTGGCCCGAGCCATCATCGTAACTGAGGCTGTGAGTAAAGATCGCCACCGCCGGCCCGAGCCGCAACGTGCTAAAGGATTTCTTGAAGCTAAGGAAGCTACAAGGTGAAAGGGATTGTGATCATTGTTCGTCGAAAGGAATCTGCCCAAGATCGTCAACGAAGGAGAAGGCAGCGCCGTAACCCGTCCGGCTACAGCGTCGCCTCTCACAGAGGTGCAACGTGATCGGGATCGCCCAGCAGGACGTCCGATGAGCGGAGGGAGAGAGTGAGGCAGCGCACCCCCCCAGATAAGGCTTGGACTCCGGTCGGGAGATGCAAGCGTGTGTGGCCTGGGGAGGCGTGCAGGAGGAGTACAGGAGTGCTCTGAGCTCTCTTCCGCTGCACCACGTTAGACGCGCTGAGTCCCCGAGCGGCCCGTACCTGCCCAGCAGCACTGGGGCCGCCCCTTTAAGCTTACGACCGTTGTCTCTGTTGTTGGGGCCTAGTGGTGCCCGAGTTGACCGCGCAGATTGGCTAACCGCATTATTCTTGCATTACGAACTGCCTGATTCTTGCATTACGAACCGCATTATTCTTGCATTATGAACTGCCTGATTCTTGCATTACGAACCGCATTATTCTTGCATTACGAACTGCCTGATTCTTGCATTAAGGACTGTCCTATTACTACATTACGAACTGCATTACAAACTGCATAGCATTGCATTAGGACTGCATTAGAGATCGTGAATTGCTCATTAATACCGCACGAACCTACAAGTGATTGCTGGCCTAATAACCGGCAAAGCGAAATCTTACGAATGCGCATATGTTGGATTTCTAACGTTTGGTCTCATCGTATTCCTTTTATAAAGATACCGCTATTTTTATGAAACCAGTGTGGTGTCCATTTGTGGTGTTATCACTGTGTTACTGGGACTGTGGTTGCAAATACTTTACACATTGCCTTGGAGATAAGCCTGGCTGCTCGTGCCAAGCTACGAGGGGGTGAGCAGGGGTTATCTAAGCGTGTGTCCCTTCTTACCCTGACTAGAAGCAAGGGTCCCTATTTGGACTAAGGTACATACCTCAGCCAACTAGAGACCCCAGTTCTAACACAAACCAGCTTTGCAAGAACACTATCATGATACTTTGACACATCATGTACAAGGTTAATACATATATTATGCAAATGTGATTGTTTCGTACAAATGGCGACCGGAGCTACCTATAACACATAAACAATGGCATCCCGACCAAGATCTCGGGCCCAGGCAAAAATGCCTTTTGTTATAAATAAACATCCATTTCAGGGTGTTGGCAGCGGAGTGCTTCGCTGTCATTGCCGAGGTCCTTACATGCTGATGCTTCAGCCCAGTAGTCTGCCGATATCTCAATGAGGGGTGTCCAACTCGTAACCACGATGGGATCCTACATCCTTTCCATTCAGGTAACGGGGGTTGGATCATCCAGTACAGTGATTCTTGGCAGAGCACACACACTCACTTTAGATAATTAGGTTAGGGGATGCATAGTAGGAGTATGCCAGATTTCTATATTGTTTTATATGCTGGCATATATACATCATTTTAGCCTGATGATTGGACTTTTCATGTTGTTCACTGTGTCTTGATACTTCAAATAACTTTTATTTGCTTCCGTCTATTGATCACTGCAGCACATATAATTTATAGAAGAATCCCATTGGCTCAGTAAATATTAAAAACTCCCCATTGTGTATTCCTTGTATATTTCTCTGAGAGAAAGAGAGAGCACGAGTGACTGAGCAAAAGGGTGCTAGATCTGTTACCACCATTTCTGGGTGATCAAGGTAGTCATGTTCAGTGATTGCCAGAACTATTTGCCACTCGCATAGGTTAGGGGAGTTTATGGTGGGAATGTGAGCTAGCTGGCCTACAGGATGACATATCCTGAGGGGGTGCATGAAATCAGCCTGGCACCATTCCAACGATTATGCTGTCCGCAAACACACAGTTCCTACCTTAGAGTGGAAACAACACAACACTTGGAGGATCCATACATGTGGTTTAGTGTTGCCATGTTTATATGGCAAGTCATTTGTACTAGGAAAAACATCTTAATTATATGCACTAAGCTCTCTTTTGGCGTTTTACGTGACTCACTGATGACCCAAACTTACATCTACCTCAACAATGCAATTGGCACCCCATTGCGGGGTAGCAGCCTGCCAGTTTAGCCATAATTTTCTATTCTCATGACGGTAATAGCATGACTTCTTGCTACGTCAACGGACATCTGCGATGTTCTCCATGCTTCTCATGACCTCTCCCACCATGAGCAGAACTCTTGGTGCTTTACTGAGAAGGTAACTTTTTCACCTGTACTAACCTGGTCCCTGCATTTGACCCACACTTCATCGCAGTCGGACTGCACTTGTGACTATCTCCCGGTCTTGCACGACCAGATAAACGGAAGTTGCATTTTGTGCTAGATGCTATTTTGACCTACATTTTTTAAATTGCAAATCCCAGGTGCTACGGATTGGATTTTTGTTATTTTTGTCTTGTTTTATTTATTACATTTTACTCTATTTTACTGAATTGGTGTGGGATTTCTCTTCTGTTGTGTTATTGCTTTACTACTGTTTAAAGTGCTGCATAAATACTTTACACATTGCCTCTCAGACTGTTCTGCACCAAGCTGCCAGAGGGTTGAGCACAGGAGAAGTTGGGGTTTGCTTGTGACTTCACCCTGACAAGGATTGTGGTTGCTGCTTGAGAAGGGTTTCACCCCTCTCAAACAGTAAACCAATTTCTTACATTTCTCATATATGCTTTTGTGAATCAGCCTGATAATCTCAGTGATAAGCTATTTGGAACACTCTTGAATCCTGTTAACCATAAAGTAATGTGGCTATGAGATGTAACTGTCATATTTAACTTCAAAGTGTGAATAGCTGTAACTCAATTCAAGCATGAACATGCATTCATCAAAATGCCAGGGTTAGAGAAAGGGACACCAAACACTCTTTGACCTTAATGTAATTGATTTTGTAACGGAGAATATTAGGAAGTTATATAGCTTGCAACAAATATTGGATAATTTATCAGACAAGACACAGAGCTTACAATCCATTCATGGGAGAACTCACCAGAGATGTGAAGTATTATTGTAATATTATTCCAACCATCCTTCCAAAAATCTGAAATATTAATACTCATAGGAAACAATATAAGGAGGCTTTGTCTGCCAGGAAAAAAGAGCTACAAGTAGACGCCTGGTCAAATACTGAAGAAGTTGCGGCCACAAACAATTGTGTTTTATTCTCGCAGCCAATCAATTCCCCCTTTCCGAAACGATAATACAGCTCCAGATCTAGATTTACATGTACTAATGCAAGCATGGGTTGATGTTTTCTCTAGCATTTTAGACAATCATATAATTTAGTTCACTCATGCAAGGTCTAAATTCAAACTGTACAACTCACAGTGGGAGTCAGTAACTAGTGATCTCTGTAGATGAAGCTGTAAAGGCAATTGAGAAAAGTGCCATTGGAAAGCAGCAGGACCAGATGGAGTACTGGTTGATATGTATAAATATCTACCGGATATATGTTCTCCTATTATTATGTTTTGAATGCAGACGTTAAGGGATATATTCCTACAACCTGGGAAGAATCACTGGTAATTCCGATTTTTAAAAGGGCTGTAAGAGTGATCCCAAATGCTACCGCCCCCTTTCACTCCTACACTCTTTGCTAAGATCTTGCGTAGAGTGATCCTAGAAAGATTAGACCAATGGGCTGAGGAAAATAGAGTCCTAACTGAGTCACAATATGGATTCAGAAGGGGTCTGGGGATGGTAAAACGATGTGTTAATTTAGATCTCCTCTTAGAAAAATAAACAAGGGCTAATAATGGCCATTTACACTTATGTTTTGTTGACCGATTCAGTGCTTTTGATTTGGTAAACTGTGGAGGGTGAGGCCCCATCAAGGACTGTTGTGCTTGATGGGCTCACCATCAGAAATAGAGTCATTGTGATCACAGTTATACAGGAATTTGTCAGCCAGGGTTCGAAATGGGCCCAATGGGGAGTGCTCTCCACTGTTTAACATTCAGAGAGGAGTCAGGCAAGGGTGCTTTTTGGCACCCTGCTTGTTTTCTCTATTTATGAACAGAGTTTATAGCTTACTCCAGGACGTGGCCGCTGACTCTCTACGAGTGGCAGGAATGGCAGTCCTTGTTCTCCTCTGTAATGATGATGTCCGTTTGTAACCGACTACAAATGGCAGCAAATACTTATAGACTGATTTGTGGCCTTCATAGAGGATCAGGATCTTAAAATAATCCTGAAGAAAACCTACACAATGACTTGTGAAAAGGGAGCTTGTGAATCACATGTTCATTACATCAATAGCACATCAATTGAAACAGTCACTTCATTTTCCTACCTCTGTATTCTCTTTAGTTCTAATGGTTCCTGGACCAAACATATATAAAATAACAGGCTATAGATGGTCTCAAAATATGGAGCCAAATATGCATCTGCTGCGTCTTATGGTAGCAGGTTATGGGGTTCCACAGAATCCTCTTCTTTACATATGCAAGAGAATATACTTTTTCGGCAACTGCTTACCACACCACAATCCACCACAGCCAATATAATACACAAGGAATTGTGCACGAAAGTAATATTTGGAGGATTTAATAGCAATGAAGCCCATCCAGTTGTGGCATTCTATATGGAGCAAAGAAGAGGCCAAGGGGCATATTCACAAGAAAGTGTCGGAACACGTAGCTGCACTACATTTGGCAGCGCTGGGCTCCGACATTTTCAAAATGCAGGGTTGTGCCATATTCACAAAAATATGGTGCCCCCTGTGTTTCTCCTAGTGCTGGAGCAAAAAAGCTGCCTAGTACCAGCGCAGGCACCATGCCGCCGTGTTGCAAGGGTGCACGTGCTGCAGGGCCGATTGTTTATGTGCAGAAAGCAACACTTTCCTGCACATAAACAATTAATAATGTCGATTTAAACCTTCTATGTGTGCTGCAAAATGTAGCACACATGAAATGAGCAATAAAGGAGGAGAAATTAATAATTTCTTCTTGTTGCACCATTCTAACACCTGGTATTCCATGGTTTTAGTTTTTGGTGCTGCCTCAGCTTTGTAAATTGGGGGCAGTGCCAAAAAGCAATGGGTGTTGCGGTAGAACGCCCACTGCAACACCCACTGAACGCCCCCTTGCGCAGAGGACTGTGGCAGAAAGGGACATATTTACAAGGTGGCGTTAAGCCACGTAAAGTGACTTAGTGCCACCTTGTAAATATGAAAAATGGTGCTGCGCCACTGGAGTGTCAAAAAAAGTGACGCTCCGGTGACGCCGATAGCTTGTAAATATGCCCCCAGATTGTCAAAGTTTAGACAATGCATTGAGAATCCTGTGGCTCATGTATATTTCCAGGTAGATCGCCGACTTTAGCTACCCCCCATTATTGAATGAACCTGATAGCATAATGCACTATAGTAAAAGGGAACTAAACTTTCAGTACGCAAAATGATGGGTGATGCTAGATGTGCCAAAAATAGTACTAAACCCTCAGTTGTTAGATACCTCTCTGTGGCACAAAAGGAGTACCTCCAGAGGTACCGCACACTTACATCTAATACTCAACATTGTTTTGTCTTGACATGTCTACGATCGGGTACATCTCATGCTCTGGTAGACTTTCCAAAAATGAAGCAATGGCCTGATGCAGCTGTCAAATGCTCATTTGATGGAAGATCCACTCAATCAACAATGCATTTTATCGTATTTTGTAGCTTCCATACTGGAATCAGGAAATTCTATTTATGGACATTATTTTTAGCTAATAATAATAAGAATTACAATGATGCTTATTTATATCTATGTTCCTTGGGATCCATACATGTGTTTAAGTGTTGCCTCTTTCATATGGAAAGTCATTTGTATTTGGAAACATTTTAATTATATGCACAAAGCTTTCTTTTGACGTTTTATGTGACTTGCTGATTGCCCAAACTTTCATCCACCTACACTCTGCAATCAGCGCCCAATTGTGCGGTAGCGGCCGGGGAGTTTAACCATAATTTTCTATTTTTATGAAGGCAATAGCATGCCTAAGTTGTACTGAAAATCACAGTGCCACAGTTAACTGTTTCTGAAAGTCATGTTTTAGCAGGTTTACCACTCTATTTTATTTTAACATAGCGGACCCTAATTAGAGGTTTTTGTTTTATATAATGGCTAACCAGGGGTTATCTTAGCACAGTAACCACATTAGGTGTCGATAGGTTCTAACCAGACTTATTAAATTGTTTCAAGATGCACAGGCAATTTCTGATCCTAGAGGTTCAGTATGAACTCACTAAATTGCATTAGCACTTTACAATGAGTTGGCTTTCCCTATGTGTTGCCAACTTAAGATCATACAGTTTTTCTGCTACAGCTGAAGAGTCTTGGAATATGTTATGAACTGGTTTATGTTCTGATTTCACTGCTAGTAATTTGCTATTTTAATTCATATTTTGAATTTTACATATTATATTTTATATTTCGCCATCTATTGACCCTGAGTTTTAAAGCATTCTAACGCATTGTGACAAATTTTGCTCTCAATGTTAGCGTACTATGGGGCATATTTACAAGGACTTAACGCCTCTGTAGCGTCAATTTTGTGACATTACGGCAGCTTTTTTTATCGCCTATTTTGCAAGTTGCCGTTAGTGGCACTTTTCCAGCATAAACATGAATTTTCAAGATCGCCACTTCTGTTAGCGGGACTTAATGAAAATGAGATGCAAGGTGGGCATTCCCGTGCAAAAAGTGCCGCTAACCCCACTTCGCAATATTTACAATAAAATTTTTGTCTCGCGATAACCCCTCAAAACTGCCACTTAGTCCAGTTAGAGGCAGTTTTTTAAGACCAGAAAATAGCTGGTCTTAAAATTGGTGCAAACACTTTGGCCCTCATTTCAGAGGTTTTGGTGCTGGGCAGCGCTGCAAGAAATGTTGCTGCGCTGCCCTGCGACTAAACAATAGGGCAGGAATGCGCACTATCAATAAGATAGGGCACCTTCCTGGGCCTCATTCATGAAAAGTGTTGCATCGGTACCACAAAACAGCATTGCAACACTTTTCACTGCGCCCTTCTTGCGACACCATAGATGCGCCGTATTCACTGTACGGCGCTCCACGGCGCAATTAATGACAGATACGTGTGGAATCCTGACGTATCTGTCTGCGCTAAAGTCACGCATTGCTGCAGTTGTGTCACAAGCATGAAGCAACTCCAGCAAAGCATGGGGCCAGCCTATGCCTATGGCACTGCGTCACCCTTATGCCTGCCATGAGGCAGGCGTAAGGTTCTGACACAGTGGCGTCCTAGAATTGTTGCAGTGAAATCTGATGGATTTCACTGTGCCACTCGTATGAGGCTTTGTTGCGTGGGAATGCCCACACTGCATACATCAGGTATAATGTAGCACAGGGCTTCACAGGGTCACGCATATGCCAAGATGCATCACTTTGTAAATACGGCGCACCGTGGTGCAAAATTAACGCTGCAAGTACGTCAAGAAAATGACGCACCTGTGGCTTTCAACTGTCGAAAGGGGCTCAAGGCGCCCCCCTGTATTTTTCCCCTACACTGACGCACAATGGCTGCCATGCGCCAATGCAGGCACACTTGCGCCATGGTGTTGCGGAGATAGTTGATGTTGTGCAGGAAGGGACACCTACCTGCACAGAAACCTATAAATCCAGGATATTTCCTTTTCCTCTGTGTGGTGTGTGTTGATGGCAGATTTGAAGGTTGTGTGAATTTCAGTGGTATTGTTGTGGCTCCATCTCTTCTCGAGACGTCTGCAGGTGCTTCTGGACTAGTGGAAGATGGGAGTGAACCAGTTGGCCTTCTTGGAGTGCTGTTTGCCTGTTTTTGTCTTGAGGGGTGCCAGGGTGTCGGTGCAGTTGGAGATCCATCGGTGGATGTTCCCCGTTGCGGTGCTGACGTCTGTAAGCGTTGGCAAAGTGGTGGTGCTGAGGGAGTTGACGAGAAGTTCTTTGATGGCCTTGATCCAGCTGCAGTTGGGGGGGGCTATGATGGTGATGGTGTACGGTGGGCTTGGTGAAGGCGTGATGTATACAATGATGGTCGGTCCAGGAGAGTTTGGTGGCGTGGCTGTAGTTGAAAGTCCTGCTGACGGAGAAGACGGGGTCGAGTGTGTCTCCTGCTATGTGGGTTGGTGCGGTGACTAGCTGCTTGAGTCCGATGTTGGTGAGGTTCGCCAGGAGGGTGGTGGTGTCCTGGTCAATGGGGTTGTCCAGGTGGAACTTGAGTTGTCCAAGTATGTAGTCAGTGGATGGGAGAGCCTGGGGTGCGATGAGGTCTACAATGGCATTGGTGAATGGAGGTTCATGGGCCAGGGGCCTGTAGACGAGGGTGCCATGTAGGGTGGGGTTGGGGTTGGTCTGGATCTGGAAGTAGAGGTGATCCATGGTAGCCGTCGGGTCATTCGAGTGCTCGGTCTGTCGGAGTGTGCTTTTTTTAGATAATTATTAGCAAGTAAGTGTGCCTACAAGGGATTTATTAAAACACATATTGATAAACATTAATTCTGCATTCAATGTTAGCAAGCTCTATCCAGTAGCTCACACTTAAATCCTTTCAAATTCAAATTTACTTATTTCAATATGAACAAATCTGAAGAAAAAAATCTAACACGGGTGTATATATTTAAAAAAGATAGATTTAACAAAGTATTTCAAAGGGTACAAAAAGGTAAAAAGATTTCCAAGAAATAGCACAATGCAACCAGAAGTTTCCAATATTTTGTTGTTACAAACACCTCATTGTTGCTGTTGCGAACACCTTTTCCAAACAATCACAGGACAATGTGACCGATTAAGCAGACAGCATATCCTTAAATCAAATAATACAAAAAATAGGTGTGGCTGTCGACGTTTCGGTCTATGTATTGTAAGCATCCGTTAGACCATCTTCAGGACATTTAAGAATCAAGTGATGAAAGACCCTTAGGGATTTATATAGGCAATATTTAAACTTGGTTATGTCGTCCGTGATCAGAGAAAGTGACTGACAGAGCATTCAAACATATGCATTAAAGCTAGGATGACCAGAATGTGAAAGCCATACCACAGAGGCGGAGCAGCGCGGGCCGTTTGGAGTATAATGTCATGGTCCGGAAAGTTGAAGATTCGCGTCATGATAGGTCTTGGGTGTTCTCCTGGCCTGGGTCTGCCTCATGGTATCCGGTGGGCATGCTCCACTGCGAAATATTTCGATAGCCCATGGGGTTGTAGGTGTTTCACAAACAGATCTGCTGCCGAGCCTTCAGCCTTTTCGGGAACACCAATAATTCACACATTATTGCACCTCAAGCGACCCTCACAGTCATGTAGCTTGGCAGCGAGCGTCAAACTAGTGTCTTGAAGCAGTTGGATTTGACGCTAGAGGTTGTCCGTGTCGTCATGGAGGGCTGTGGTTATTTTCTCCACTTTCGTGACTCTTGTGTTCATGTTTTTAAGGTCCGCTCTGACGAGTGCTATTTCAGTGGAGACTGAGTCTATACGGGTTCCAAGTGAGGAATGCACTTTATTAAGGGCCGACATAATGTCCTGGAGCATTATTTCCTTGTCTCCTACTGGGGTTTGTGCATCTGCCTGGGCTGCTGCTTGATCTGTGAGCAAAACCAAAGGGGATGATGGACGGAGTGTTAAACATTGCAAGCACTCACCCCCAGTCAACTGATCTGGGTTTAATCCATCATCATTCTTTAGCTCACTCCGCCACCCCAGTTCAGACATGGCCATATGCAAATCAGTCTGACCCTGTGCCTCATGGGAACAGTCCAGCCCGAACTGCCAAGCCATGTCTTCCTGGACCGGAAACAAGCATCCTGGGACCGGTTTCTGGCTTACAGCCGTCATCAGCCAGGCTATCTTGAATCCAGTGGCAAAGTGAGCAAGGGACCCACGTCTGGGCATACCCTGCCAACTTAGGGCGAACATAGCAAAACCAAAGGGGATGATGGACGGAGTGTTGAACATTGCAAGCACTCACCCCCAGTCAACTGATCTGGGTTTAATCCATCATCATTCTTTAGCACACTCCGCCACCCCAGTTCAGACATAGCCATATGCAAATTAGTCTGACCCTGTGCCTCATGGGAACAGTCCAGCCCGAACTGCCAAGCCATGTCTTCCCTGGATAGGAAACAAGCATCTTGGGACCGGTTTCTGGCTTACAGCCGTCATCAGCCAGGCTATCTTGAATCCAGTGGCAAGGTGAGCAAGGGACCCACGTCTGGGCATACCCTGCCAACTTAGGGCGAACATAGCAAAACCAAAGGGGATGATGGACGGAGTGTTGAACATTGCAAGCACTCACCCCCAGTCAACTGATCTGGGTTTAATCCATCATCATTCTTTAGCTCACTCCGCCACCCCAGTTCAGACATGGCCATATGCAAATCAGTCTGACCCTGTGCCTCATGGGAACAGTCCAGCCCGAACTGCCAAGCCATGTCTTCCCTGGACCGGAAACAAGCCTCCCGGGACCGGTTTCTGGCTTACAGCCATCATCAGCCAAGCTATCTTGAATCCAGTGGCAAAGTGAGCAAGGGACCCACGTCTGGGCATACCCTGCCAACTTAGGGCGAACATAGCAAAACCAAAGGGGATGATGGACGGAGTGTTGAACATTGCAAGCACTCACCCCCAGTCAACTGATCTGGGTTTAATCCATCATCATTCTTTAGCTCACTCCGCCACCCCAGTTCAGACATGGCCATATGCAAATCAGTCTGACCCTGTGCCTCATGGGAACAGTCCAGCCCGAACTGCCAAGCCATGTCTTCCCTGGACCGGAAACAAGCATCCTGGGACCGGTTTCTGGCTTACAGCCATCATCAGCCAGGCTATCTTGAATCCAGTGGCAAAGTGAGCATGGGACCCACGTCTGGGCATACCCTGCCAACTTAGGGCGAACATAGCAAAACCAAAGGGGATGATGGACGGAGTGTTGAACATTGCAAGCACTCACCCCCAGTCAACTGATCTGGGTTTAATCCATCATCATTCTTTAGCTCACTCCGCCACCCCAGTTCAGACATGGCCATATGCAAATCAGTCTGACCCTGTGCCTCATGGGAACAGTCCAGCCTGAACCTCCAAGCCATGTCTTCCCTGGACCGGAAACAAGCATCCTGGGACCGGTTTCTGGCTTACAGCCGTCATCAGCCAGGCTATCTTGAATCCAGTGGCAAAGTGAGCAAGGGACCCACGTCTGGGCATACCCTGCCAACTTAGGGCGAACATAGCAAAACCAAGTGGGACGGGTATGCCCAGACGTGGGTCCCGTGCTCTCCATGCCACTTGAGTCAAGCTATCCTGGCTGATGAGGGCTGAAAGCCCAAAACCGGTCCTAGGATGCTTGTTTTCAGTCCAGGGAGGACCTGGCCTGGCAGTTCGGGCTGGACTGTTCCCATTGGGCGCAGGGTCAAGACTGATTTGCATATGGCTGGGTCCAAACTGGAATGGCATGGTGAGCAAAATAACGATGGATTTAGGTCCAGATCTCTGTAATGGGGGGAATGTATGACATTGTTCTGCATTCTGTCCATCAATTGTTGTTTTTGCATTTGTCACCCCGAGTGGGACCGGTATGCCCAGACGTGGGTCCCGTGCTCTCCATGCCACTGGAGTCAAGCTATCCTGGCTGATGAGGGCTGAAAGCCCGAAACCGGTCCTAGGATGCTTGTTTCCAGTCCAGGGAGGACCTGGCCTGGCAGTTCAGGCTGGACTGTTCCCATTGGGCGCAGGGTCAAGACTGATTTGCATATGGCTGGGTCCAAACTGGAATGGCGAGCAAAAAAACGATGGATTTAGGCCCAGATCTCTGTACTGGGGTGAATGTATGACATTATTCTGCATTCTGTCCATCAATTGTTGTTTTTGCATTTGTCACCCCGAGTGGGACGGGTATGCCCAGACGTGGGTCCCGTGCTCTCCATGCCACTGGAGTCAAGCTATCCTGGCTGATGAGGGCTGAAAGCCCGAAACCGGTCCTAGGATGCTTGTTTCCAGTCCAGGGAGGACCTGGCCTGGCAGTTCGGGCTGGACTGTTCCCATTGGGCGCAGGGTCAAGACTGATTTGCATATGGCTGGGTCCAAACTGGAAATGCATGGTGAGCAAAAAAACGATGGATTTAGGCCCAGATCTCTGTACTGGGGTGAATGTATGACATTGTTCTGCATTCTGTCCATCAATTGTTGTTTTTGCTTGATCTGTGAGATCAGATTGACCTTTAGCCCATGTAAATTTGTGAAATTTTGTTTGATGTACATTATGTGCCCCTTTTCCTTCTGTCATTGCTGGGTCAATATGACTGTTCCTCTTTGTGCGCTGGCTTCTGGATGAGAGTACTCGCCGCTGCCTGCCTGTGGGTGTGTAGTGCTCCACGTGGCTTTTCAGTTTTCTTTCCCTTCCTTTGTCCCGTATGCGTAGACTCCTTTAGGTGAGAGTGGTTGTCGACTCGTGGTCCCTTCCAAAGTGTGTTAATACCGTGACCCAACCAGTTCACTTCAGCCCCGGCGGTGTTCTTGGGGTGTTATTATTATTTTTGATTGCTGTTATTTTTCTTTGTCTGGGCCGTTCCTAAATTTGTCAGAGTTAAGTAGCGCGGGGGGAGCTATTACGGCTCCTTTGTAATATATTACTGTCCCATGGCCCTTCTATTTACATACTGGTTCCTTGCCGCTGTACTGCTGTTTGAACAACGCTTTAGTTAGCCCTGCGACACCTCGCCGGTTAGTATGGGTCTCACGCTGCCTTCAGCGATGGCCGCCTGGTGTGTGCTCACCTTCGCGTGGTTTGGTCTCCCAGCATCTGCTCCTTCGATTTTCTTTAGGCTCTGCAACCCAGTCGGCGCCGACGGATCTGGCCGTACACTGCACTTAGTGAGTCGCGGCGCCTCTTCTTTTTGAGTTCTCCTGCACTTCTGCTCCAGGCCGCCGCATGCATGCCACTCTGATCAGGAGCGGCAGGGCAGCCACGCTGTTTCGGTTGCATAGTGGTTGCCGGTATTCACCGTACTCAAGGTCCCGGCTTCTCCGCGCAGGTGGGCCTCAATCTCGCCAGCAGCGTCTGGGTACTGCTTTTTAGGCTTTTCAGGCTTATTAGTCACACGGCTTGACTCCCGATGACATCCAATCACCTTATCGTCGTGTCCTATGTTTCGATGATAGGATTAATGGATGGATTTTGGGGGAAATTGCTCGGCGTGTACTGGAGCTGCGCTAGTCAGCGGCCATTACGCTCGGCAGCTGGCCACGCCCCCCAGAACTTGCTTTTTTGATGAGCCAAAAAAAATCAGCCTTCCAGCAGGATTTCTCTGATTTGTCAGCCTCTGCCAGGCTGAGCCAAGCTGTCTTAATGAGGTGTGACCTGACTATAGACAAAGGACATCCTGTGGGAGGAGAACTGCAGCTGCAGAGCGAAGGGCAGGATAGGGATGGAGTAGCCAAACTGGTCTTCAAGAGGGAATGACAGTTTAGGGCAGAATAGGCTCCCCCCCCCACATCCTGCAACCCCCAGCCAGACAGGAGCCCCTGTAAATGGATTAGCAACCGGGCTGAAAGGGGAGTGTTTGGGAAAATTAGCCAAGCCATTGGTTTTGGCTTAGCCATATCTTAACCGCCAGGAGAGAGTTTCTCCATTTTGGATTTTTGAAAGAATAGTGCTTTCTGGATCAAGAATATGCCACACTTTGGAGGAAGTGGTCATACCTGAGGGTAGCACCCTGCACCCCATTGTTAACCTGCTTCTTAACAAGGAACTGTGAATAAATATGGGAGTGTTGCCCAGCAACTCAGATCCCAGCCTGAAACAACAAGGAGAAGAAGGACTGCCCTTCTGGAACCCTGATCTGCACCCAAAGGATTGCACTCTGTCTGGCTTCACAAGGATGGAGTGGACTTCCTGAAAGCAACAGGTTAGCAGAGCTGCAGCTGCATCATCTCCACCATGAAGGGCCTATCTGGAGTGCGTCCAGTGGTCTTTTAAGGATTTGGCTAGGTGCTTTGTGGGAAACGTAGTTCCAATATCCCAAAAGCCATCTCACAGCTTTTAGACCATTGGATTAGTGTTTTGGACACTTTGAACCCAATTGAGCAACTTCAGGAAGAGGTTCCAAAAGTTTGGAAAAGTTTTACAACTTTTGTAAAAAGCTCCATAAACTGACCGACCCATCGTCGATAGTCAAGCCACCAATGCCGAACTAGGACCCAGCCTGGATTTTAGGTTCATCCAGCCGTCGATGAGACTTCCAGGAGTTGACCGGGGCCTTGTGCTGAACCAAGTCGATGACGTCGATACGGATCCGTCCTGGCAAATTGCCTTGCTCAACAAAGAGAGAAGAAACCTCCCAAAAAGATTTTAAGTGCGAAGGTACATTTTTGACTGAGGCCTACCACTCAGGGGCCGATTCCGATCTCGGCCGGTAGGGCTCCGAATCGGATTCGGCATAACCGGATCCGATTCGGAGCCCTATTTCTTGACCGATTCGTACGCGCGTCCGGACGAGCGAGTACGATGAGAAATCGCCGACCGACTCGTTCAGGCGTCCCAACCGCTCCGACCGACTCGTTCCCGGGTCAAACCGCACCGACCGACTCGCTCGGACACGACTCGCACCGCGCAATGGAGACGTTTCCCGGCCGGGTAAGTACGATGCGCGCCGTGAGCAGTCCGACCGACACGCGCTGTCCGGCTCGAAAGAGCAGTCGGAGCCGTACTTCAGGGGTCCGTGTCGGACCCCCCTGTACGCGTAGCCGCGCGAGTCACACACAGGGGTGACCCATGGGTCCCCCCCTACCTGTGCGTGTACGGCGCGAGTTGCTTCGCCGCGTACCCGCTGTAGGGGGCGCCCTTGTTTGCCTCGCACCCATTGAGGCAATGGGAGCCCGCGTACGCGTTGTACGACCGGGTCCCATTGACTTCAATGGGAGTCCGACAGACTCGAGTACGATAGCATACGGACGCATCGTACTCGTTCGGTCGGGCTGCACGGGTCCGATTTGGTCGGAAATCTCTCCGGGTCCGGCTCGGTCGGAGAGATTTCCGGCCCGAATCGGACCCTTAGTGTATCCAACCTGTGCTGCATTGCGGTCAGCCTCAAACTTTGACTTTGACCCAGTCAAGCGTGAGCAGATGTCCCAAGTTGGAGCTTTTGGTTTTTAGGCACTAGAAAGTGTTTATTCTTTAAAAATTCATATCTCTGGTTCCTTACATTTGAGTTTTGTCATTCTGGTGTCGATTTGTTCATAAAAATATAGCCTATTTTTATAAATTGGTATTGGATTTTTATTGTGTGTTGTGTCTTATTTATTTAATGTATTGGTGTTTTAAATGCTTTATACATCTCTTTCCTAAGTTAAGCCTGCATGCTCGTTGCCAGCTACCAAGGGTTGAGTAAGGGAATAATTTATTGAGACCTTGACTGACCCTTTTATTGAATTTGTGTCTTTCATTACTCGTGGTAGCTCCCTACTAATCACTACTAGTAAACCACTTTACAACTGTATACCATCCGCCAAACTATAAATCATGCACTTAGTCCCACATTAAACCATGGACTCCACAAATTATTTTCAACAAATACCTTCACTTGGCAGTGGGGAAAGTTAATCTACAGGAGGGTAAGTTTTGGGGATTGGGCTAGGTAGATGTTTAGCTATGGAATGGTTGGGTGTGACGGATCATCTACTATGCTTTTGCTTAGTCACATTGGATGGCGGAAGGTAAAAATTGAAACCAGAAACCTGTAATAGAAATATAAGTCACTTGGGCAGAAAAATATGCCACATGTCGAAATTAAATTTACACCTTTGGGTAGACTGGGACAAAAAGAAAGAATGATTAAGTGAAGTACTAGTAGGTGACTGAGTGTGCACTAGGAAACACACCTTGGGGCCGATTCCGATCTCGGCCGGTAGGGCTCTGAATCGGATTTGGCTTAACCGGATCCGATTCGGAGCCCTATTTCCCGACCGATCCGTACGCGCGTCCGGACGAGCGAGTACGATGCGAAATCGCTGACCGACTCGTTCGGGCGTCCCAACCGCTCCGACCGACTCGTTCCCGGGTCGAACCGCACCGACCGACTCGCTCGGACACGACTCGCACCGCGCAATGGAGACGTTCCCCGGCCGGGTAAGTACGAAGCGCGCCGCGAGCAGTCCGACCGACACGCGCCGTCCGGCTCGAAAGAGCAGTTGGAGCCGTACTTCGGGGGTCTGTGTCGGACCCCCCTGTACGCGTAGCCGCGCGAGTCGCACACAGGGGGGACCCATGGGTCCCCCCTACCTGTGCGTGTACGGCGCGAGTCGCTTCGCCGCGTACACCCGGTAGGGGGCGCCCTTGTTCGCCTCGTACCCATTGAGGCAATGGGAGCCCGCGTACGCGTTGTACGACCGGCTCCCATTGGCTTCAATGGGAGTCCGACCGACTCGAGTACGATAGCATACGGACGCATCGTACTCATTCGGTCGGGCTGCACGGGTCCGATTCGGTCGGAAATCTCTCCGGGTCTGGCTCGGTCGGAGAGATTTCCGGCCCGAATCGGAATCGGCCCCCATGTCTTTGGTTTGTATGCATTACCGACTTTGCGCTGTTAACTGAAGCAGACACACATTTCACCACCTACGCTGTAGCATTGAATTAAACCGTGCTGCAGAATTAGGTGGAAAAATGTTGGTGGGCATGGAGGTGACAAGCGCAATATGTGCCTTGCTTAACAAAGAACTGAGGTGGCGAAGTGACCTAAAGAACGATGATGGATTCAACCCAGATCTGTGACTGGAGGTGAGTGTCTGAAAAGTTTCAGCGCTCCATCCATAATCTCCTTGTGTTTGCATTGTTCGCCCTAAGTTGGCAGGGTATGCCCAGACGTGGGTCCCTTGCTCACTTTACCACTGGATTCTAGCTAGCCTGGCTGATGAGGGGTGCTACCCCGAAACCGGTCAGAGGATGCTTGTTTCTGGTTCAGGGAAGAACTGGCTTGGCAGTTCACGCTGGACTGTTCCCATGAGGCACAGGGTCAAGACTGATTTGCATATAGCTGGGTCTGAACTGAGGTGGCGAAGTGAGCTAAAGAACGATGATGGATTCAACCCAGATCTGTGACTGGGGGTCAGCGCTCCGTCCATCATCTCCTTGTGTTTGCTTTACAAATGCAGCATCGTCTATAAGAAAATAAGGTGAATTACCACCTGATATACCACCACTGGGATTGCTCCCCCTCCCTCAACGGTTCACTGACATATCATTAATGTAAAAAATATTGAGTAAAAAATATAGGGGCCCATTACGATGGCGGGCGGAAGCACTACCGCCGTGCTGGCGGATGCAAAAACCACCAGTTACCGCCCGCATGCCGCAGCCCACACGCCCGCCAAATTACGATGCGAAAAGCAGGCCAAACACCGCCGGCAAGCCAGCAACACCGTCCGCCATCAAAGTGCGCCCGCACACGTAGCGGCGCAGCACAACTGACACACACCGTCCGACGAAACACGTCCCGCCCGGCGCATAAATTACGATGCCGCAAACAAACGGCTCCCACGGCAAAGAGACACCGCACGTGAAAGAGAGGCGGAAACACGGACGCAGAGCACGGACAACGAAGAAGCGGCACCCCGGGCATGAATCCAGCACTGCAGGCCCTTCCCATGCTTCTGCTGATGCACCACCAAGGACGCAACGTACCGCGGAGACGCAGGTAGGCACACACACAACAAGTGCACGCAAACAGCGCACACAGTGCAAGGGCGGAAAAGCGGACAACCCCCACCAGCGCGTGCACACTACACATCCACCATTGCATCCACATATGACACACAGGCCAAATCCTAACATCGCGGAACACATGTGTACACACCACCTGGGACTAGGAACCAACCACCCCGTCACGGCCCCAAAGCGCCGATGACGCCGCCACACATGCGCACAACGCAGAGGCCAACCGCAGCGCCATGCATGCGTCGCACACAGGGACAGGGACACAACCAAGCAGCACACACATCAGCCCCACCCCGAACGCACATGACACGTGACAGGCCGGCCACAGACATGTCCCCAACGCCCAATTCACGGACAACACCCAACGCCACACAACCGACGCACACATGTCAGTGAAGTCACGCAACAGCAGGACACACCCCAGTGTAACAAACATGGCGAAGCACACAGCGGCGGCAACACCAACTAGGAGAAGCAGGGCTCCTTCGGGAAGAGGAACGCCAGTACCACACTGAAAAACCCATACCACCCTGAACATATGAACAAGACACATGAAACGGAACACCAAAGAGCCCGGTGACCGACAACAGGTGGCCCAAGAATTACATCCACACACAAGGCCCAACGCAGAGCGGAAAGGCAGGCTGCCGCCCACACAAGGGAGAGCAGACAGCACTGAATGACCTTCCATTCCAACACCGAAACCACAGCCCTACGACAGAAGCCGGTGAATACAGCCATTGTCCAAGAATAGACCAACACAGGCTTGCCGAGGAGACCGACCACAGGGCAGATAGCGCATATCACAGAAGCACACAACGGACGGGGAAGAAAGAAGAAAACACTCCCCCATGTCGGCCACATGCAAGTTAATTGGAAGGAGTCACACAGCACTGACCTTGAACTGTCTGAGAAGCATGTGGGAAGAGGGCCCGTGTCCTCCAAACAAGCCAACAGAACACAAGTCCTGTCTCCCCACGACTACACAGAGCTCACAGCAACCCCGGAGTGTGCACATTGCAGACTGCACACACAGCCGGAGCACGCCACCACAACGCACCGCTGCGAAATGGCAACCGCAACACACCTACCCAACTACGCCGAAGAGCTCAAGCTGTACCAAACCAGCACGATACATACATTGGGATGCGATCTCCTGTCCCTGCTGAACGTAAGTTACCGACTGACTTACCGCATCACATTGTTCAGCTGCGTCATGCCCGTCTTCTACTGTCGGAGGTGTCCCTACCAGCATCCCGTCGAGATATGCCTCTCCAACCCGGCATGTCTGAAGGCGGACCTGCTACCACTACTCCTCCCTCTGGACGCACACGACAGGGCCTGCTCTGCCTATGGGGGCATGGCGTATGTGGCCAACATCGCACGCGCACTGAAATGGAACCACTGTGCCTCCACACGACGGATCATCGAGAACAGCTACATCGAATGTCACCCAGCATGCCCCATCATGGTCCTCCAAGGGACAACCTACGAACAACACCTTGACAGCCACCATCCGCTTCATTGGCTGGCAAACATGTACACCACCAATGACATGGAAGCCCTGCTGGACGGCATCGCATACCTGACAACCTGTAAATACGTCGGACCACAACGCAGGTTCCCCGAGTGACCTATGAAGTCCAACCCCGCACCCATGCTCAGCTTCCGCACGGACTGGACAGTCACCACCACAACAGCCATACCAAACGACCGGCAACTGTAACCACACCATCAACGACATCGCCATGACATCGGATATGACCGGGACATGCACACTGTTCCCCATCACATCCAGGAACACCGCATGCATCGTGGGAGGCAGTGGCATGGGCTCTGTGCATCGCACCCACATGGACGGAACTGCACGAACAACCAGGACACGACATGGATCCAGCGCACATGGACACACACACCGCTCAGTGGACATGAATAGGTCGCCTGGAGTCTGTGGGTGCTGCACCCCTCCCACCCCGCCCCGGGAATCCCATACCAGGACCTTTGCATGGACGACAAGTGCATACAACAACAACACGACCCCAGTGACTGTGACATGTCCAGTAACCACCACAGTGCAACAACAAGTGGCACGCCGCTGCATGCACGCAAGCACATGCCCTGATGTCATCTCACATGCACGCGTGCATGAGGAACAACCGCAGCAAACCTGTCACATGGAACTGAGATGGACTGTGCCCATGATGCCGAGCGGTCTGGTAGGCTACATGTATACCGTCTGTGTCAAAGTCCGCAGCTCCGCAGCTATACGTAAATGTACATTAGCACAGCCTTGGCCAAGCAGATGTAACCCCACACCCTATCCCATTTGTAATCATGCTCAGTATATCCTCAATATGTATTCCGCTGCCAGTAGTGTCCACTATACTGCATCACAGAGGACAGAAGACTCAATATAATGTTTGAAACCAGAACTGTCTCCGCTGACTCATTTCACAAGTACGAATGAGAGAGGATGAGAGTATGTGAAGTACACGGCAGTCGTGACATGACCATGTAGTCCACTGGTATTGGATGTCAACGCAAATGAGTAGCACTACTGTGGAAGACACACATGTGTCGTGTGAAGTCGTATGGACGCAGTGCTCAGGTGGGTGGGTGCGACGGGTAGATGCGCACATGCCAAGTTGGAGCACGCCGTGTTGGGAGGGCTCATGAACAGTACACCACCGCTTCCCTGGGCATTGTGAGAGGACACCTGTCGGGGGGAGTGAACACGTGTGTGCACAGCAGCCGGGCACACGTACAAAGCGGTACCAGGCGCACCTCAGCCCACCCTCTGTGGACGAGCTGGATCCTGTTGTGCGCCCGCCATGCCCCTTGACAAGGCACACACAGCCCCAGTCGACCAGGTGTAACCCCAACATAGTCAATCCGCACAGGCGATACAGGGCACGGGATGGCAGTGGAGCATGGTGTGTGAGAGGTCTCCTCGCGCTCCTCCTGCTCATATCACGCAGGCAATAGAACCTCAACGTCCAGCATGGCAAAAAGTCAAATGGAAGTGTAGGGGGACGCACCACAGCACGAGCAGCACTGACGTCACGGGAGGTGGCTCGCACCATCCCATCCATTGCCCATCATACCAACCACGACACATGCCATTGCGACTAAGTGCAAGCGCGTGCGCCACCACCCCTGAGCCCTCCCCAGAAAGGCCAAAGAGTGAATGTGTGGGCCATCAGCCACAGACGGACGCGGCATGGCCGCAAGGGCAGCCACAGCCACTGGGTGTCGCAGGTGGCGGATCCGGAAGGCGAAGACTGTGATGCATAGTCCATGCAGGCCGGGTCTCCATTTGGGGCACCACGCAGGTGGACGGCGTCCCGCCACACATCATACCCTGAGACAGCCTACTCGTGCAACTGGACCCACACATACACTCCTTGCCCTCTCTGGTGCAAGCTTGGGGCTGCCTGTGCAAGCGCTAGCCTCGCAGGTGAGCATGCATATTGGGGGGCGAGGGGAGGACATGAGGGCTGGGGCGAAGATGACTGTATCACTGTCAGTTAGTACAAGGGATGACCCAGATGTGGAAAGGAAGAGACGTGTCCCGTGTGTACTGCAACTAGTCGCCAATCCAACTACCCCCCATGTCCGGAATGTAAGCCCGCACCTAGGCCCGCCCATCCGCCACATCGAACATACCACCAGCACGACAACCTTCCCATTCGAAACACTGACTGGGGGTGGCGACCAGTGAACAATCATGTGTAGCCTACCCACGCGTACATGTGGGCCCTCCATGATCCATGTCACCTGCGGCAAAGACATGACATGCGCAATGAGGGAAGTGAGGAGAGCTGTCCGCCCCACGCGCAGAAGGTGCATCAGCTCCACAGACCCAGCAGCGAGTCCAGCAGGGGTCACATGTGCAGGGGCAGCTGTGCCTGGTGTGAAGGCACATGCATATAGACAGCACATCGACCAATGTGTAGTCTGCCCACATCCACAGTCCATCATCATGCGGACATAGGAATTGAACACAGGGCAACACATCTTAGCTGGTGCACCCACCGTGACCAACAATGCGCAATCATCGACGTACCCGCCCTGTGCATGGCCCCCCCCAACGGAGGCACATCCAGTGCCACCATCCCACACACACAAGCCTTCCACGGAACATGCTGTGTCCAATGGTCAGTACAGAGTCAGCGCCCATCTGGTGGATCCTGAACAGGAGA
The DNA here is from genome assembly GCA_963921515.1 of Calotriton arnoldi. Classification (NCBI taxonomy): domain Eukaryota; kingdom Metazoa; phylum Chordata; class Amphibia; order Caudata; family Salamandridae; genus Calotriton; species Calotriton arnoldi. The sequence continues at coordinate 3,239,042 of CAWUFW010000553.1, read as the reverse complement.
CACATGCACACACATGCCAGCTCCCACTATGTACGACTGCCACCTGGCACGTGCAATGTAACCTCTCACCTGTGACGTGTGACTGCAAGCACACAGCCGTCTTGGCATGGGGCTGTCAATGTGGACACCAGTCAATGTTTCGGGAGCTGTGATCCGTACAGTGCTGTACATAGGGTGCAGTGCTGACACCTACTACTGTCTCATATCCCCTCGTGCCACAGGTCCCACTTGTATTGGCCGCTCAGCCCGTGCCCACATCGTCGTCGTCGTGTGCCATACTCATCCAGCCTCGGAAGCAGTACCATGCTCAGCAGACACTCATGTTGCCGTGGCGTTGCCGCTTGACGAATATGCAGTCAGTCCCCATCAGCACGCCCCGCAAGTCATTGGGGCCTAGATCCCCATGTGCATGCACATGGCAGTGGTATGTCTCACTTGCCATTGCCATTGTTGGGAGACCTGTGTAAGTGTATTGTGGCCGTGCCGTCCCAGCTTGACAGCTGGGCTGTGGCTCATGTGCTTGCTCAGTCATGTCAGTGATGTGTATGCGAAATTGCTATGTGCCGTGTTGCTTTGACATGTGTCCTCTGCCATTTAACCCAGGCGGAGACCGAACATTGACCGCCCATACCAATTGCTGGCGGACATGGACGATACAGAGGTAATCAGGAAGTTTCGGCTGGACAGGTCAACTCTGCATCGACTGTGTGCCATGTTAGAGCCCCATCTCCGTCCCCGCAGGGTGTATCCGACTGCTGTCACCCCCACGGCTAAGGTGATGGCCGCCATGCATTTCTTCGCCACTGGGTCATTCCAGCACACAGTGGGCAGTGGAGGAGGGATGTCCCAGCCCATGTTCAGCAAGGTGCTGAGGGATGTACTGGCAGCCATGATGCTGTACCGGAACAGGTACATCCGCTTCCCCAGGGCTCGTGAATTGGCGGCAGTGAAGGGTGCATTCTATGCCCTTGGCAGAATCCCACACGTCGTGGGAGCCATTGACTGCACTCATGTTGGCCTTGTTCCACCACAGGCCACTGAGCACCTGTACCGCAACAGGAAGCACACGCACTCCCTGAATGTGCAAGTGGTGTGCCTTGCGGACATGGTGATCACCCACGTGTGTGCAAAGTTTCCAGGCTCGGCCCATGACGCACACATAATGCGCAACAGCATCTTGCCACGACTGATGGCCAATCTGCAACAGGATCGTGGCTGTATTGTCGGTGAGTATGTGGAGTGGTGTAGCGTGCTGGTTGTGCGATGCTGTCCCCTGTCCAGTTGGAATAGCAACGGTTCTCTGTGTCCCTCACACCCAGGTGACTCTGCGTATCCGAATGGGGCATGGCTGCTCAGTCCATTGAGGAATCCTCGCACCCCAGCAGACGATCGATACAATGAGGCACATGGGAGGACCAGACGTGTGGTCGAGCGTACCTTTGGCCTCCTCAAGTCCAGGTTCAGGTGCCTGGACCGCACCGAGGGTGCACTGGCGTACTCCCCACAGAAGGTGTGCCAGATAGTGGTGGCGTGCTGCATGCTGCACAATCTGGCCATTCGGAAGCAGATCCCCCTCATTGTGGATGACGGAGATCAACCAGGGCCCCAGCCCGCAGACCAGGACAGCTCGAGTGAGGTGGACAGCGGAGAGGAGGAAGCTGGGAATGTGCGCCAGCAGCTCATCGCCCGCTACTTCACTTGACGGTGAGTGTCCATGTACGACGGATGATGTGTCTGTATCTATGCAGGTGTGTGTGTGCTGTGTCAGGGTGGCCGTATGTTCACTGCGTGCAGTGTGTCAACGCTCCATGGCCAGGGTAGTATGCCACTGTTGGTGGCTGTGGCATTGTGCCCTATTGCTCTGTGCGATGTGTGTACATTGCTTGTAGTTGTTGACATGTACTGTGTGATGGGTGTGTGACACACTCATTGAATGTGCTCCTGTTCTGTCTCCCACCCCTAGGTCCCTACAGGCCCTCCGGATTCCATTTCCATGCCACGCATCAGGTGCCTTTCCGCCCAAGGTGGCCGTTGTATTCCGTACAATAAAGACACAGGGCACAAACAGCAGTTAGTGAAAAAGGTGCATTTATTACAAACTGTGACATGTGATTGTGTGTAAGGTGATGACAAAAGTGGTGCGTGCAGTGACAATGAGCTGTCGGTCATGGCTGCGTGATGATCAGGGTGTACCCACTGGTTCTATGTCCATAGTCCAACACACACATGCCATCCAGATGGCTGTGTGGAGTGGGATCGTAGAGCAAGTCAATGCAGTGGCTGGTCAAGGAAGGCTGGCGGAAGGCTGGCTGGCTGCCTCACTTGCGACTGGAGCGTGCGAAGTCCTCCCGGGAGATCTGTTTCCTCTTCGGACGGCCCCTTCCACGTTTGGGAGGGGGTGTGTGGTGGCGACCTGCTGGTGGTGGGTGAGGTGTGCTCACTGGCTGTGGACGCAGGGGAAGTGGACACTGCTGCCCGAGCCTGCGCCCTAGCAGGTGGTGGCGGAGGTGGTGTTGCTGGCCTTGCCTGTGACCCCACCGCCACCACCAGCTGGCCCATGAGGTCCACGAGTTGGTCCATACGGGACACGAATTGGCCCATATGGGCGTCCATGGACCTCAGCACCCCCAGCACCTCCCGCGTGTCAGTAGCAGACCTGGCCCATTGTCCTTGGGCCTCTTCATAGGCCCCAAGGACTCTGTCCATTTGAGGCAGGGCATGGCTCCCAGGGGAGGCTGGCGTTTCCCTGACCCTGCTCCTCCTACCAGTCCTGCTGCCACCGGCCTGCCCACTAGCCACATTGCTCACCACGGTCCTCGCTGTGGCTCCCAGGGTGGATCCAGTCGGCCGGGCCACCACCTGCGCTGGGGCTGGTGCCAGCGAAGACGTGGTGGTGGTGGAGGCGGTGGTGGTGGTGGTGGTTGTGATGTGTGCGTTTCTGTGGTGTGCTGCTGTCCTTGCTGTGTCACTGTGTCCTCTCCTCTCCTCTCTGGTTTGCAATGTAGCAAGGGGTTGTGGTCTGTGGGAGTGCTGCTTTTGTACTCACCTATGTGGGTGTGTCCTCATGGTCTGTTGTTTTCAGGTGTGTTGTGTCTGGGGTTCTGGCCTTTGTATTTTTTGTTTGTCCGGGGGTGTTTTCGGGATGTGTACTGTGCTTGTGTATTTGTGCGTGCCTTGCTGTGTGGACTTGTTGGCCATGTTGTGTGCTATTGGTTTTGTGTGCGGATGGTTTCTGTGCAGGTACGTGGGCGCCATGGCTTCTGCCGTGTCGATTCTCATCGGCGTTGTTTTCGCTGGCGGGCGGTATTTTTGTTGTGTTTCCGCGCTCATGGCGGTGCGATCGTAATTTCACGTGCGGTGTGTCGGCCGTGAGGGCGGGCGGTTTTGTGTTGTCGTGCGTGTTTCCGTCCGTGGCGGGCGGTTTGACTCCGACTCGGACGATGGCGGGCGGTATTTTGTATGATTTTTCCGCCGATGGCGGTTTTCAGTTTGTGTACTCATAATGGCGTGGTCGGTGTTCAGGCGGTGTGTGCGGGCGGATTTTTGCCGCTTCCATGCCTGGCGGATTTTTTTACGCCGGGTATCGTAATGTGCCCCATAGATACCAAACAAAAATATCGACTCCCATACTTAAACAGGTAAGTACAAAAATATTGACTATAAAATATTGATGTAAAAAATATTGATGTAAAATATATAGATGTATAAAATATCGACTTTTATATAGATATAAAATAATGTATATTACATATATTAAATATAATTTTAACAAAATAAAATAAATATACATTTTAATAAAAATAACAAATAAACTTAATAAAAAATAAACACACATAATAATTTATACATATATATTTACTTTAAAACAATCAATAAACTTATTTTTAATTTTTGTTAAAAGTTTGAAACAATATAAAAAAGAATATATATTAATAATTTAAAATAACAAAAATCTATAATAAATTTTAACATTAAACTATTAAAAAATATTTAAACTTAAATTTCCCAATACAATTAGTGCAAAAGTAGGGAAAGTGTTGGATAGCAAAGGGGTAAAAATAACTATTCCAACTGCAGTGAGAGCAACAATAGGGAAAGTGTCGGATAGCAAAGGGGTAAAGTTTACTATTCCCACTCCAGTGAGAGCAACAGTAGGGAAAGTGTTGGATAGCGGAGGGGCAAAAATTACTATTCCCACTCCAAAGAGTGCAACAGTAGAGAAAGTGTTGGATAGCGGAGGGGAAAAAATTACTATTCCCACTCCAAAGAGTGCAGCAGTAGGGAAAGTGTTGGATAGCAGAGAGGTAAAAATTACTATTCCCACTCCAAAGAGTGCAACAGTAGGGAAAGTGTTGGATAGCGGAGGGGTAAAAATGGCTATACCCACTCCAGTGAGTGCAACTGTAGGATAAGTGTTGGATAGCGCAGGGGTAAAAATTACTATTCCCACTCCAGTGAGTGCAACAGTAGGGGCAGTAGGGAAAGTGCTGGATAGCGGAGACGTAAAAATTACAATTTCCACTCCAGTGAGTGCAATATTAGGGAAAGTGTTGGATAGCAGAGAGACAAAAAATAAAAATTAAAAACACCATAAAAATAAACAATATTTTAAAAATGAAAAATTAAATATAATAAATATATAAAAAGAAAACATATTATAATATTAATTACATATAACAAAAACCTACAAATAATATATAAAATAAAATAATAAATACATGTATAAAAAATAATTCTTTTAAACTCAAAAAGATTTACAAACAAAAAAATTATTAATACATAAATGTATTTATTTTATTTCCTACCCTGTAATACCACACCAATAACAAAACACTTCAACATTTTTAATTACATTTACTTCTATGATTAACATAATTAATAATCAAATAAAAAAATAGTATTAATAAAAAAAGTAATAAACATTAATTTACTACACACACCTAAATTAAACTATAAAATAATAAAACACAATTAAAACGTATTTTTAAATTAAAAACTATTGCTATTAACAACTAATGATAAAGTAATTAGGATGTATTTAATACCCACAGTTTACCCCTTTAAAAGTAAAAACAACACACAAAAAAATTAACAATTACCCAAAATAAATATCAAATAATAAACATTAATTACCAACTATATATTAATTAAATAGAAATTACTACCCACCCTTTACTCCTATAAACACCACAACACACACCTAAAATTAATTACACAATTACCATAATTAATGACTAATTAATTTAAATTAATTAACAACCAATTATTAATTAATTATGAATTACTTTACACATTTAACACCATAACATCTCAATTAAACAAATATTAATAAATAAAAAATGATCAATACATTTAATATAATTAAATTACTTCCCACCCTATTCCCCTATAAACCCACAACTCGCTACGGAACTAAAAACGCAAAATTAAAATAAAAACAATTTATAACTACTAAAAAATAAAACCTATATTGAAAATACAAACAATTCTTATACAAAAAAACATACATCACATACTAAAATAAATAACATTAATAAAAAACAATATTTTTAACAACTATATTTTTGAAAACGATATTAAACACGTCGCTATTTTTAAAATCGATATTACTTACCTTAAGTCGATATTCTTGATCACGATATTCTTGCTGTCGATATTTCTGAACCAAGATATTAATGACTCAATATTTGTGCTACTCAATATTTTTTACTCGATATTCTGTCTCTGCACCTCCTTAACTGGGTGGCTGGCAGCAGCACTGGTGGTCTGTGCTCCTGACAAAATCATAATGAACTCATTTTAGAAACCAAATTGCCCAATTAAGCAATTATTTTGCACAAGGTACAACTACAGCAATACCTCACTAAAGTTAGGTTAGCTATCAGTATCTTCTATCAAAAGTAATTACTTTGGGAGGTTTGGTTGACAAAATAAAAAAAAAACAGATAGTCAACCAAAAATGTTTTCTCCTAATGGAGTGAAAAATATGAATGAATAAAAATTAAACTCAATGAAGGGGTGGAAGGGAATGCAGAGGACATATGGTATTGGTTGGTAATGGGCGGTATCTCATTCCTACCATGCTGCACTGTCATGGAAACTGCTAGTATAAGACAATATTGGGGGTCCATGACCATGACCACACTATCTTTTTCTCATTCCAATGAGTTATCTTTGCTTCTCTGCCTACTTTAAGAATTAATGGGCCAGGTCGTTATCCCTTTGTGAACTGCACATCAGGGATATTGGGAGTGTATGAGCTACATAAACCCACAGAGAATTATAACATTCCTCTTTATACTACTATCATAGTAGTGTTATCCCTTAAATCAGCCCAAGTGGGCACGTGGCTCACACTGGAACAGAATCCTGGCAGTATTATTCACCTGACAAAGTGAGCACCTGCCTCACACTGGAACAGAATCCTAGCAGTATCATTCACTTGACGTCCACTCGAGTCGATTCCTACACCATGCAAGGTGGGGCACGGGCAATGTAAACCCTTAAGTGATATTTACAGAGCCATAAAAAGCTATCTTGTGTGGCTATGCATGGCTGAGTAAATCTGGAGTAATGTAACAAGGCAGTAAAAGTTGCTGCTTAGTTATGTTACTCCACACCCGGAAGGCATTCAGCGTTGGATGGAGAATGGATGGAGTCAGAGGCCCAGATTCTCCTAGCAGTCAGGCAACGCAACTCGGCACCAAAAGAGGCTGCGCTGCATTTCGTGACAGGGAGAGAGCAGGAGAGCGTCATATTCACAGAGATATGGCACTCTCCTCCCCTCTCCCTAGCGCCAGCATTGATTTTCTACTGCCATGCGCCAGGCACACACTTTAGTGCCATAGAGCTAGGAGGCATGCCTGAGTTTACCATAGGTTTAATACTCAAAGGGTAACGTTCCAGTACAAAATACTATGCATAGACACACTTCAAAGCTTTTCCTACTTTGTATGTTTTCTGCACAGTGCAGCACACATGCAAAGTCAGAAAAGCTAGGAGAAATGACAACATTTCTCCCTTTAATGCATGCTTTCCAGCAGCATTAATTTTTGGCACTAAACCCTGTCTGCCAATGTTAGTAGATAGGGTTTAGCATCAAAAGCACAGGTGGTTGCATGGGAACGCCCCTTTACCATCCATGTAACGTCCCCGTGAGGCAACTTTTCCATTACTAACCAACACAAATATCAATTAGCGTTGGTTTGTAATCCCTAAAACAGGTTTACCGTTGGACTTGTGTTAAAAAGGTAATGCTAACCAAAAGCAAACCTTTGAGAATCTGGGCCTGAGTGGGTGCTCACCCACATCCACCCATGTATACTCTTTTGGCGCATTCCCTGATTTTCCATCACTGGTAAACCTGGAAATGCATCAAAATGCTACACCTTCCCAGTAGAGGTGAGTGCAACGAGGAGAAATATGCTCATATGTCTCATTTCTGTCTAAGTGTGCTGTTTTCTAATGCAGAACACTTAGAAAGAGGGAAAAGCCTGTAAAGAATGTTTTTGTGCAGGAAGATGTCCCTTACTGCACAAAACAAAATTAATCAAGGGTGTAACATGGCATACTTGCATCATGGCACAAGGGTGCCTGAGTTGATGCTAGGCAGCACTCTATATATCTATCGCCATACATATATTTATATATATAGATACATACATACATACATATATATATATACATATGAACATAAACAGAATTACTTAAATACACGCATGATATTTGCATTTTATAATAAATTAATACATTATGTATAAATAATACCATTATATTGTATATAAAATATATATACTCGCATCGTGATGAATAATGAATAGGCACACTACTTTAACGTAAAATATATTTATTTTTATAAATACAAAAAACAATATACATGATATATACAATACATACATGTGTATACATATATATAAATAAATATAAATAAAACACTATGAGCATGCTGCTTAAAAAAAGTTAAATTAATATTGAATTTTTACAAAACAAAAAGATTACTCACCGAGCATCTCAATGTCAACACCTAGCAGGTAAAGCAGGTCCTGTTCCCTGTCCAGGATGTCTGCTCAGTGGTGTGTCAGCTGCTCCTGGGTGAGCAGGATGTTGCAGCACATTATCGCTGCACTCGCCCCCAGAACACATGACACTTCTACAGGGTGTAAACTGTCCCGGGCCTGACGTGTGCTGACAACATGCGGGGGAGGTGACACTGCACCTAAAAGATAAGTGCGACCACCACAACCTCACCAAAACTATGGCGGGGTTGCACCCCCACACTTCGGTGTCACCAATAGGGGTTCCTGGTTGTGGGTGGCACTGCCTGCTTCTGCCGTTTGGGACCAAGACTGAGAGGGAGTGGGTGTCAAGTCCACTCACCTGAAATTCCAGGTCTTTCTTTCGGGAGATGATAGGACCCGATACCTCCTGGAACCCCTCCCAACTACAATGTTAATATATGTGTACAATGAGCTGTGAGAGGCGTCAAGGGGAAGGGGGTTGGGATAAGAAAAGAAAAAACAAGACAAAACACTGGAGCGCTGAGAACCACTTCTTAACTGTTCAACGTGTCTTGCGATGTTCTATACCTCTGCACAAATACTTAACACTGGGTCTATGGTGTGAAGTAGTACTCAAAACTGGGTCTCTGATGTGGAGTATTCTAATGGAAAAAACAGGAATGATCACCTTACATTACCATGTATTACAGATCTGTTGTACACAACCATATTGTAGACCAATACGTGCCTAAAGGGTAATGGTTTTCTCTATAACTTCAATTTGCAAGCAGAAAAGGTGCCAAATAATCTACTCTTCGTTCTATGGATGTTGTCCAAATTGCCAGGACTTTTGTATGATTGCTTCTGCAATAAAACAATAATAAACAGCATCTATAAACGATGCAAGGAGTGATTTGTAAATAATCTCTTCGTTTTCTAAAACTCACACAGCGCTTCTCTTATGAGGTTAAATGTCACCTTGTAAATGTCATCTTGATTAATGTCATCTCATTTGGCCGGAAAGGAAATGTTAGGAGAAGTCTGCTTTTCCAGTGGTGAGAATCACCTAGTTAACTTCCAAAAATCAAATGTCACCAAAGAGGATTGCTTTCCACATATTTAAATATCCAGGTTTCCTTTGATGCACAACAGTTCGAAAATAATAAATCATAGATAATGTCAGAGTTTGCAAAGTTCTCTTCTGTACACTTTGAATAATAAAAAAAAAATACCTTTTCTTTTCTTGTTTCTTCGTGCTTGAAGATAAATCACTCACTGTGTTTTTTCTGTATTTGTTGATCTACATGAACCGGAAGCTTTGCAGGACGTCCCAAAATGAACTGCCCCGGAAGGCAGGCAGCCAGCTGGAAGCAGAAGAAGACGGAGCCGAAGTACAGGAAAATCAACGCTGGAATGCAGGTAAGTGGAAGAGTTTCGAGGCCAAGTGCTGCTCCTTTAGGTAACTGCATATTTATAGCCTGCTGCACACGTGTTTCATGACGTGCCCAACAGGTGGGCTTTGGCAGTTGGCTGGTGCAAGCACTGACACGTTCCAACAGCCATTGAAACGTGTTTTACCCACATGTAATATGCATCACGTGCATCCAGGCAAATTAAAAGAATCTTAGAAAAAACAAATAAAGATATTACACACAATAAATGGTGTTTTTCATGAAAAACTGGTCTTTTCTTTGACAAATAACCAGCATACTTCTCACTTTTATTTAAACCATGAATGCCACAGTGAATGGTACTCTCCTGTTTTATCAAGGTGAAAGAATTAATGATCTGGGTTGTGATTAATCTTGGTTGCGATTGCTGTAATCGTAACAGTCGGCCTGGGATGGGAATGGGAACAGGAGGACAGGTCAGGAAAAGAAAAGAGAAACAAAGTACAAAAAAGTCACAGAAAACACACACAAAACACATTGATTGAGACCTTGACTGACCCTTTTATTGTGTTTGTGGCCTTATTACGAATGGTAGCTCCCTAACATAAATACACACCCTAACATAAATACACGCAGGGGAAATCAGAAAGTAACAAATAAAGCAAAGAAAAGGTGGGAATGATTAAGAAAAGTGATCAGATGTGACAGAGCATGACAGCGTGAGGAGAAAATAGCAGGAGCAGGCTAGTAAAACAAAATGGTTGCGTGCTTTTTACCTACCAGCACTAAATTGCAGTGTGAGCAGCGTGATATGCATTTTATGCCCATTTGAATTCCGAGGAGTGAAATTCCGCGAGTTCCACCAACCCTACCTACAAGCATACAGTTTGACCTCAACAACACAGAGATCTACACCGTGGCTGAACTCAAGGGATGTTGCAGGAAGAGCGGGCTCCAAAACATAAGAGCCCCAAGAAGCAGGAGCTCCAGAGGCCTTTAGGTCCTGAGAGGATGCCGGCCAGTTACAAGCCACAGCTTAGGAGAAGGATGACGATATGGATTGCCTTCTGTACCCCTCGCTGCCTCTCTCCAATCCCGCCGCTGTGTCCCCTGCGGCCCCGCCCCCCTGACTGCCCATTCGCTGCCCCTGCCTCCCAGCTGCTCCTCCCTCCCACCTCCCCATATATGGCGGCCGCTGCGCGGTGAGGAGAGCGACCCTTGACCTTACCAGGTAGGTCGCTCCCCCGCCACACAGCTCCGCCTGTGGTGTCCTGCCCGCTGCTGCTGCTGGTAAGCTCGCCCTCTGCTTGTGGCCTCGGTGCCCGTTTTTTGTCTGTTTTTCCCTCGCTGCCCCCACTGTATTGTGTCCTTTTTTCCTTCTGTACCCTCGCTGCCCCCTTTGCTGTGTGCCCGTTTTCTCTTCTGTCTCCTCGCTGCCCCCATTGCTGTGTGCCCGTTTCTCTCTGTTCCCCTCGCTGCCCCCACTGTATTGTGTCCATTTTTTCCTTCTGTACCCTCGCTGCCCCCATTGCTGTGTGCCCGTTCTCTCTCTGTTCCCCTCGCTGCCCCCACTGTATTGTGTCCATTTTTTCCTTCTGTACCCTCGCTGCCCCCATTGCTGTGTGCCCGTTTTCTCTCTGTTCCCTCGCTGCCCCCACTGTATTGTGTCCATTTTTTCCTTCTGTACCCTCGCTGCCCCCATTGCTGTGTGCCCGTTTTCTCTTCTGTCTCCCTCGCTGCCCCCATTGCTGTGTGCCCGTTTTCTCTTCTGTACCCTCGCTGCCCCCATTGCTGTGTGCCCGTTTTCTCTCTGTTCCCCTCGCTGCCCCCACTGTATTGTGTCCATTTTTTCCTTCTGTACCCTCGCTGCCCCCATTGCTGTGTGCCCGTTTTCTCTTCTGTCTCCCTCGCTGCCCCCATTGCTGTGTGCCCGTTTTCTCTTCTGTCTCCCTCGCTGCCCCCATTTCCCTGTGTCCTTCTTGCCTTCTGTACCCCTCGCTGCCTCTCTCCAATCCCGCCGCTGCGTCCCCTGCGGCCCCGCCCCCCTGACTGCCCATTCGCCGCCCCTGCCTCCCAGCTGCTCCTCCCTCCCACCTCCCCATATATGGCGGCCGCTGCGCGGTGAGGAGAGCGACTCTTGACCTTACCAGGTAGGTCGCTCCCCCGCCACACAGCTCCGCCTGTGGTGTCCTGCCCGCTGCTGCTGCTGGTAAGCTCGCCCTCTGCTTGTGGCCTCGGTGCCCGTTTTTCGTCTGTTTTTCCCTCGCTGCCCCCACTGTATTGTGTCCTTTTTTTCCTTCTGTACCCTCGCTGCCCCCTTTGCTGTGTGCCCGTTTTCTCTTCTGTCTCCCTCGCTGCCCCCATTGCTGTGTGCCCGTTTTCTCTCTGTTCCCCTCGCTGCCCCCACTGTATTGTGTCCATTTTTTCCTTCTGTACCCTCGCTGCCCCCATTGCTGTGTGCCCGTTCTCTCTCTGTTCCCCTCGCTGCCCCCACTGTATTGTGTCCATTTTTTCCTTCTGTACCCTCGCTGCCCCCATTGCTGTGTGCCCGTTCTCTCTCTGTTCCCCTCGCTGCCCCCACTGTATTGTGTCCATTTTTTCCTTCTGTACCCTCGCTGCCCCCATTGCTGTGTGCCCGTTTTCTCTCTGTTCCCCTCGCTGCCCCCACTGTATTGTGTCCATTTTTTCCTTCTGTACCCTCGCTGCCCCCATTGCTGTGTGCCCGTTTTCTCTTCTGTACCCTCGCTGCCCCCATTGCTGTGTGCCTGTTTTCTCTTCTGTCTCCCTCGCTGCCCCCATTGCTGTGTGCCCGTTTTCTCTTCTGTCTCCCTGCGGCCCCGCCCCCCTGACTGCCCATTTGCTGCCCCTGCCTCCCAGCTGCTCCTCCCTCCCACCTCCCCATATATGGCGGCCGCTGTGCGGCCGGGCCGAAGGCGCACCTAAGGCAAGCCCGTCTGCGCCCGTCCGTGCCTGGACCGCGCCCAGCGCCAGAACCCCTGGGCCGGGCGCCCCCGGCACCAGCCTCGAGGACCGACGCTGATACGATGCCACCACACTCCACGCTCTCAACCCCGGACGGACGCACAACTGCTTCAAGGCCGCCCCGAAACGCACCCATGGTCCCTTCACCTGCCGGAACTGCAGCTACACCAGCCTCAGAGCCACCGAGGCACCCGCCAAGAAGGACCGCAACCACCTCCGATGCATCCTACTGAACACCCGCTCCGCACGCAAACACGCCGTCGAGCTCTGGGACCTGCTCGACACATCATCACCAGACGTCGCCTTCCTGACAGAGACCTGGATGAACGACTCCTCCGCCCCCGACATCGCCATAGCCATCCCAGACGGCTATAAGATCACCCGCAGAGACCGCGTCAACGCAGTAGGAGGAGGAATCGCCATCGTCCACAAGAACACCATCAGGGTCTCGACCAGCACCGACAACACTCTCAGCACCGCCGAACACATGCACTTCCAGATCCACACGGACCCCAACACCACCCTCAGAGGCACCCTCGTCTACAGACCCCCTGGGCCCCGACCCCAGTTCAGCGACTCCATCGCCGACTTCATCAGCATGCACGCCCTGACCTCTACCGACTACATCCTCCTCGGAGACCTGAATTTTCACCTGGAGAACAAGAACGACAGCAATTCCACCACCCTGATCGACAACCTCGCTCTGAGCCAGCTCGTCACAACACCGACCCATTCCGCCGGCCACACGCTCGACCCCATCTTCTCCTCCAGCTCCCACATCTCCTTCAGCCACACCACGGAACTCCTCTGGACCGACCACCGCTGCATCCATTTCACCTTCCAGAAACCCACCACACACCACCGCACCCAACAGATCCCACGCCGCTGCTGGAGCAAAGTCACCGAAGACCAACTATGGGCAACCCTCGCTCTCAGCCCTCCCTCCGACCCATCCAACACCGACGACGCTGCCTGCAACCTCAGAAGATGGATGGACGACTGTGCCAACACCCTCGCCCGCTGAAAAAACCCACCTATGCTGACACCACCAAAAGAGCCAGCTGGTTCACCTCGGAACTCCTAGCTTCCAAGCGTAACTGCCGGAAACTAGAGAAGAAATGGCACAGTGATAAGACACCGGACAGCCACGCAGCCCACAAAGACGCCATCCGTAACCACCACCACCTCATCAAGTCCGCCAAGAGAACCTCCTTCAAAGACCGCCTGGACAACAACGCACACAACAGCAAGGAGCTTTTCAACATCGTGAAGGAACTCTCCAACCCCAGCTCCAACACCAACGACATCCCACCGTCGCAACCCCTGTGCGATTCCCTCGCCACCTTCTTCCACCGCAAGATCGCCGACATCCACGACAGCTTCAACACCCAGACAGCCCCAACTAAGATCGATGCACCAGACCCGCCGCACACCATCGACCACGATCCCCTACCAGCCTGGGCCAGCGTGAACATCGAGGACACCATCAAGACCATGAGCACAATACACTCCGGCTCCCCGTCAGACCCTTTCCCGCACCACATCTTCAACAAAGCCAGCAGCTCCATCGCACCCCACCTGTGCAAAATCATCAATCTCTCCTTCGAGACCGCGACCTTCCCAGAGAGCTGGAAACACGCAGAGATCAACGCCCTACTCAAAAAACCCAAGGCGGACCCGAGAGACCTCAAGAACTTCCGGCCCATCTCCCTGCTTCCGTTCCCAGCCAAGGTCATCGAGAAGATCGTCAACAAGCAGCTAACCCGATACCTCGAAGAAAACAGCATCCTGGACCCATCCCAATCGGGGTTCAGCAGCAACCACAGCACTGAGACTGCCCTCATCGCCGCCACCGACGACATCAGGATCCTGCTGGACAACGGTGAGACCGCAGCCCTCATCCTGCTGGACCTCTCCGCCGCCTTCGACACTGTCTGCCACCGCACTCTACGCGCACGCCTCCACGACGCAGGGATCCGAGACAAGGCCCTGGAATGGGCCACCTCCTTCCTCGCCGGCAGAACCCAGAGAGTCCGCCTCCCACCATTCCGATCCGAAGCCTCCGAGATCATCTGCGGCGTACCCCAGGGATCGTCCCTCAGCCCAACACTGTTCAACATCTACATGGCCCCGCTCGCACGCATCGCCAGACAGCACAACCTCAACATAATCTCCTACGCCGACGACACCCAACTGATCCTCTCCCTCACCAAGGACCCCCTCGCCGCCAAATCCAACCTCCATGAAGGGATGAAGGCCGTCGCCGAATGGATGAAGATCAGCCGACTAAAACTGAACACGGAGAAGACAGAGGTCCTCATCCTCGGCTCCAACCCCTCAGCCTGGGACGACTCCTGGTGGCCAACGACGCTGGGAGCAGCCCCGACACCCACCGACCACGCACGCAACCTGGGAGTCATCCTCGACTCAACGCTCTCCATGGCCAAGCAAGTCAACGCAGTCTCATCCTCCTGCTTCAACACCCTCCGCATGCTTCGCAAGATCTACAGGTGGATCCCGACAGACACGAGAAGAACAGTCACCCAGGCCCTCGTCAGCAGCAGACTCGTCTATGGGAACGCCCTCTACGCGGGAGCCCCGGCCAAGCTCATCAAGCGACTGCAACGCATACAAAACGCCTCCGCACGCCTGATCCTCGATGTACCACGCCACAGCCACATCACCCCCCACCTGAGGAACCTGCACTGGCTCCCCGTCGACAGGAGAATCTCCTTCAAACTCCTCATCCACGCACACAAGGCACTCCACAAGACTGGCCCAGCCTACCTCAACAGACGACTCCTCTTCTACATCCCCAACCGCCAACTCCGCTCCGCCGACCTCTCCCTCGCCACCGTCCCTCGCATTCGAAGAACCACCCTTCCACTAAGCCTACGACAGACCCAAGACCTGCTGACCTTCAGGAGGCTACTCAAGACCTGGTTGTTCGACCAGTAGCAGCACCCCCCCCCTTTTTTTCTCCCCCCAGCGCCTTGAGACCCTCGCGGGTAAGTAGTGCGCTTTACAAATTCTGTGATTGATTGATTGATTGATTGAAGAGTAGGACGAGCAGGACGAGGGGAGTGAGAAGAAGGCAGAGAGAGAAAACCTCCAGACTATGACCCCAGAGGAGAGAGGAGGACCCACAGGATTGAGGTCCCTTGCAAGATCAGAGGAGGCAGATGCATTTCATCTTGCAACCTGTCCCATGAGGAACAGGAGGACAAGAAGACTGAAAGGTAGTTCAGGAAGAAGCTAGACAAGCTGAAGATGGAAGCAACCAAGGAGGAGACTGCTGCAAAGTGGACTGCAGGTGAGGCTGCTGCCCGGGGAGCTCTGGGCGTGTGGACAGTGGAGCCAGATTGCCCTAGTCAAGGAGAAAGCTGAGGCTGAGAGGTCCTTGGCTGAAAGAAAACTGGTCTTGGCTCATCAAGGGAGTCTTCATGAGCTGGACCTTAAAGCAGGACAAGCCTCAGAGTTCGGCAGCAATGGTGGCGGCATGTATTCAGTGTCCAGAGGACAGGTAAGAGTATGCATACCCCTAGACCTGGTACTAGCTATGTGGGGGGAGTGATATTGATAATCTATTTTCTGCCTCTGAGGTAGCCCTGATGATGCACAGAGTCCCAGGGGAGGATTGGGGGGGGCAAGCCTTTTGAAACACATGCCTACAGTATATGCTTCCATGAAAACCATTCTACTCTCCAAGTTTGGGCTCACCCCAGAGAAATACTGCATGAGGTTTGGGGATAGCCAGAAGTTGATACCCGTTATTTGTATAATGAAATGCTTAAAACCGGGAGTGGATAAAAATGTACCAAATTGAAACGGACATTCGATAAAGTTGTACAAATTGAATGGGAGGCGGAGAACAGTTCAGAGAACAAAACACAAATAAGGGTACTCAACCGAAATTATTTGGTTCCTCTGTTCTTCTCGTAAACAATTGATTGACCCGATATAAATGTGCAAATACGGAATTATTAACCCTCTTGAATATTGACATTGCACTTTTGTATTATTTATGTTTAAGTTTTTCATGCAAAGTGAATAATGGTTTGCAACTATGAAGCAATAGTCTGTTGTTTATGACAATGGCAAACGTCATGGTGACACCTGAATGTTTAAAAAACAAGGAAATTCAGCATACGAGTTACGTGAGCAAGACCGTTGGAGGTCGAAACGCATTGTCTTTTAGCCCTAATAAATTGAACGCAAAAGAAACAATTGATGGACGGAATGCTGGACAATGCAAACATTCACCCACAGTCGCAAGGATCTGGGTTAAATCCATCATTCTTTTGCTCACCACACCACCCCAGTTTGGACCCAGCCATATGCAAATCAGTCTTGACCCTGTTCCTTGTGCGAACAGTCCAGCCCGAACTGCCAAGCCAGGTCCTCCCTGGACCGGAAACAAGCATCCTGGGACCGGTTTCAGGGCATCACCCTTCATCAGCCAAGCTAGCTTGAATACAGCGGATGTTTGGGCCTGGCAATAGATTGGGCCTGGCAATAGATTTATTTTCCCAGGTCGAAATGAAAGTTCACAACTGCACTACAGAATGCTGTGGCAGGCATGAGATATATTTTAAAAGGCTACCTGGGTAGGTGGCACAAATAGTGCTGCATGCGTAAGAGAAGCTTTTAATTTATAGGCCATGGGTATACACTGTACCACTTTACTAGGGACTTATAAGTACATTAGATGTACCAATTGGGTGTAAGCCAATTTTACCATGTTTTAAGGCGTTAGCACAAGCACTTTAGCACTGGATAGCAGTGGTAAAGTGCAAATAGTCCTAAGGACAACAAAAACGAATTTCAGCATAGAGGAGGGAAGAAGGCAAAACGTTTGGGGGAAGTACACTCCAAAGGCTGTCAGGTCTAAAAGAGGGTATTATAATTGTCTGTCTTCTCCCTTACCGGACAGTGTGGCATTCACCCCATGTGTGGAAGTTTCTCCGAATTCAGAGTTTGCCCGGCAGAATGAGGAATGACATGTCTCAGTCTTTCCTTCTTTCTAGCTATTTCCTCCAATGTATTTTGCTATATTGTTCTTGCCAAGATGTGGCTGAGGAAAATTACAGTGTACAATATATACCATTTGTGGATATCGTATTTCTTGATCAGTGCTGCAACTCATGTTAGCGCATTGCTCAGGATTTAATCCACTACCACTAAATGAGGAGGCCACTGTTTACTGCAAAGTATATCTGATGCTGAGCTGTATTTTTGAATTATACAAGTACATCTGTGAAAATGCTGTAATAGTCACAATTATCACAGACTTCCACAATGTTGATAAAAGTAAATTTGTGAAACCTTGTACAGCTCCATCCAGCAATGAAAAAAAATACATGCACTTGCAATACAAACGCGTTTCTACTCACACAGTGTATTATAATGTAGCATTTGCAATACACATCGGGCCTCATTTATTTGCGATACCATGGATGCGCCGTATTTACTGTACGGCACTCTATATTGCAAGGATTGACAGATACGTCAGGAATCCTGGCGCCTCTGTCGGTGCAAAAATGGTGCATTGCTGGAGTGTGCCTGGAAACCGACACAACTCCAGCAATGTGTCATTTCACGTGTGGCAAGCCCCATGTGAAAAGACCTGCTTCACCCCTCACGCCTGCTTCAAGCAGGCGTAAGAATTTGACGCAGTGAGGCCGTATAAGTGTCAGAGTGAAATCTCATAGATTTCACTGAAACACTTCTACGAGTCTTTTCTGCGCCGGAGCGCCCACCCTTCATACATTATACCTGTTGCAGGCATAATGTACGCAGGGGTTTACAAAGTGACGCATCTGCCTAGATGCGTCACTTTGTAAATATGGCGCAGTGTAGCGCATTTTTTACGCCGCTGCATCATCACAAAACGTTACGCAACTGCGGCGTAAGGGCCTCATAAATAAAGCCCAGTGTGAGTATGAATGTGTTTATATTGCGCATAAATGTATTTCTTGTTTATTGCTCAATGGAATTGTACAAAGTTTCATAGATTTTGTTTTCAATGTAGCAAAGGCTACATTGTTAGTTGAGTTTCTGCACAAGGACTGAAGAGACAGAACTTCATGGTTTAATCCAGAAGAAGGACTATTTTTTATGATGCGTTTTGTGTCGCTGCTAGAACAGATGCACTGTCAAGTTGACAGTACCAAAAGAAAGTGACAAATATCTTCCCGCTTATTTAATGCATTCTAAATGCATCGCTAATTTTCGTATTAACTGCTGCTTTTAGGCCATTTTCCATATAACGTGTTAATCACATTAAAAGGTATTTGGATGGGCTATTTCCTGTAATTGGGTGGAAATATTGGATGTTTCCTGCCTTCGGAGCTCTCCTCAGACAGTGATTAACTTCATTACTTTGAGACAGAGTGGCCCGTAAAAGCTCATAATTGTTGATTTACACAATAATTGGAAAATGCCTCGATTTTCCGTTCGTCATCACTCCGCATGTCATAATTGAATTAATCAATATACGTTTTGTCTAGCACATATCTGCCTAATTACCTCCCTCCGTCAGGGGGTCCTGCAACTGCATTTTCCTAATGGGCATCGTCGCGCGGTAATGTGGCAGAGTACAGATGTTCATGGGCACATTACACTCCTGTCCCCCAGATTTTGATATACCAACTATGATGTGACCGAGAAAAAAGTAATGGTCTTGTATGAGTGCCCGAAATCAATGCCAGAAGTTGAAAATGATCCGCAGCTACGGATGACTGGACCCCCACTCATCCAAATAACAGCTGAAGAGATCATGCACTGTTTGGAAGCAGGGGACCCCGCAATTTTGACACCCCAAAATTTTACCTACACAGAACGCCTAAAATGTAATGATTCTGAGACAGTGTAAAATTTTCGTTTTATGAGGCAATATGTGCCCGAGGTAAGGCACCTCCCAACACATCAAAAAAGAAAACAGTAAAAAAAAAGGACCCACTCAATAACTGAATTCTAGATTAGCGGATTAGCTCAGGGGATGTATTAGAAAAATTGAAAGGTGTTGTGGTACAATGTCAATGCCATCAAGGCTCTTAGCAAATAGAGCATTACAGAGAAGTGCAAAACTGAAAATATTCTAAGTCAGAATGGGCTGCAAAATTAGGAGACATGGACAACATCCCCAGTACTACTGAAAAAGTCTCTCCAAAATTCTGGTTCACCCCCAAATTCAAGAATTTTTATATATTACTTTTGTATATGAAATGGCGATTCTCCAAGCATAGTGTAAAAAGAATAAAAATTTCATAAAATCAACAAATGATTCTCCCCATCACTCCTATGCTGCAACACTCTGCTCTCATACTCTAACTTACAACCCACTACACACACTTTCCTCTCTTCTGCAAAGAGTGGATAAAAACTGAGTCTGACATTGTTTTTGTTCTCTTCCTAATCTCAAAAAATATTCCATCTGGTCCTATTAATTTGCTACTTACATCTGGCGCCTTCACATCCGACATTCTCTTACACAACACTAAACACAAGCAAGCCAACTTCTCAGTAAATCTCTTCAAGTCTACAAACCTATTAGCTGGCCATTTAAAAAAAAAAAAGCAACAGTACAGCATTGACATCTCACAACACACTGTTACGTGCTCTAGGCGGTCTCTTAATCCTCGTACTCTTCATAACTCTGCATACCATTATATTCCTTCCTACCGATTTGTCATCCAAATGAGAATGACCTGCTGAAATTGCCGACCTGTAACAATTAATTGTCCTTCCTCAAACATTTCCACCCAAAAATTAACCACCTCCACTACAGGAGCCTCCACGGGATCCAAACTCCTTTCCTAGCACCAACTAGACCATACTCTCGAAATTTCTTTATACCCAATTCTAGTTCCTGGAGCCCAAGATTGTTCCAGTAACTCTGCAGCTTTAACTGACAGATCTCCTTACACTTTCCAAACAAGAAGGTTCAAAACCCCGCTTTGAACTAAAGGATGTTCCTCTTTCTCCTCAGAAGAGCTACTTTGGCAGGAATTAAAAAAGGCTCTGCACATTCTAACTCCATCACCGATGGAGACCAAACCTGTGACACTCAAAAAGGTGTTACAAACACTATCTGACACTTCTCCTGCCTCAACTTCATGAACACTCTCTTTATCATTGCGAATGAGGGAAAAGCATAAGCTCTTCTCCCACCCCACACCTCTAGAATGCGTCCACTGCTGACGCCAAGGGATCTGCTATCCAACTGACAAACTCTTCCAACTGGCATGTCAACTGACTTGCAAAAAGGTCCACCTCACGAGGGCCCCACATCTTGTCTATCTTGCAAAAACAACTGCGATCCAACAACCAATCGCTGAAATCTCTCAAATTCCTTGATTTCCAATCTGCGCTTATATTTATTTCTCCCGGTAAGTACTCTGCCTTCACCACCATCCTGTCTTCCAAACAAAAATTCCCCAAATCCTTCGCCAAATCTGGCAAACCTCAGGACTTCGTCCCCCCTAATTTGTTCACATAAGTTACTGCAGACACATTGTCCATTCTCATCAACACAGTTTCTGCCTGAAACTCTTCAGAGCACACAAACCCGCTGTCAATTCCAAACAAATCATGTGTCCTAACTTCTCCTTCTTTGTCCAAACTCCATCTTTTTCCTCTTCCCCTAAGCGTGCTCCTCAACCACTCAAACTTGCATCTGTCACTCCAGGATATCCTGTCTCCATACCACAAACCTTTCCTTAGCAAATCCCCCTTCAGCCTTTGCAATACATGATAATGAAGGGGTCCTGAAAAAATAGCCTGTAATGAAGAAGACAAAAGACCTATTATCCTTGTCAGCTCTCCCAACATCACAAACTCTTTTTTCAAATTCTGATGAATCGCCTTCCTTGTCATTTTTATCTTCTTCTCTGGAAGATATAAAAGACATTCCATTGTATCTACTTGAAATCCTAAAAACTCTAAATTTTGGGAGAGTTGCAAAACCGACTTCTTTTTGTTCAGAATAACTCCTAAACTCTCTAATTTGCACACTACTTCCTGCATCTCTCTTTTCAGCTTCTCCCGGTCCTGTGACAACAACAGGATATCGTCTAAGTAGATAATCATTCTTTTCCCTCTCTGACAAACAAAAGATACAACCACCCTCATTACCTTTGTGAAAACCAAGGTGCTGACGATAGCCTGAAAGGCAAACATAGAGATTGATATAGTTTCCTTTCCATCTGAACTGTAAATATCCCTGGCTCTTTCTCAACATGGGCACAAGAAAGTAAGTATCCTTCAGATCCAATTTTACTAAACAATCCTCCGCTATCAACAAATCCCTCAGACAATGAATCCCTTCCATCTGGAAATGTTGGTAAACTAAAAACCTGTTTAATTCTCTTGAGATGTATGACCAGACGCCAGCCCTTGTCCTTCTTTTCCATCAAAAACAGATTGCTCACAAAACATTTCTCTGACTCTCTCACCTCCTCTATCGCACCTTTTTGAATAAGGGATTCTTTCTCCAAGTCCACAATTCCCTCCTGTTCCATTGACATCCTTATCTCTCTTTGTTGTTCTTTTTGAAATGGACAACTCACAAACTCTATTTTGTACCGTTGAATTGTATCTAACACCGAAGGGTCCTGAGTCAACTTTTCCCATTCTCTCTTGAAATATTTAAAACGTTCTCCTACTGCTTTGTGGGAAAAAAACTGAAATAATCCCTGCACTCACCTTGTCCTCTATTAATGAGCTGTCCCCGTCCTCTCGACAATCTCCTGCTTTGTCTCTCTGCTCTTCCTCTGCTGGGATAAAACCCTGAGCTAGATTGGTAACCTCTTCCTCTAAACTGATTACAGTACTGCAAATTGTACTGACTACTGTATTGCGACCTCTGTAATCAACGGACAGTAAAGGGTCCCTTCCTACTAGCCCTTCCAAAACCTCCAAAAACATTCCTAATATTCCCTTGCACTTCCCGATACCTTTCACAAAGCCTTCTCCAAACAATAGTATTTTTGCACTCTCCATCCTCACTAGTCTCTTTCTGTGCCATATCCCCCAATTTTGGATTAATCTTCATTAGAATAGCTCTCCTTATGTTTTGCAATAAACCTGCATTCGCATTTCCCAAAAGGACCACAGGCCTTTGGCTCCATCCTTTCAATAAATCCAAATCCACCTGCTCTTCATTAGCATAAGTCCCCTCCGCCATATCCAAAATTCTGGCCAAGGGGCCAAACACATCCGAGTGCTTATCTTGGCATATATTTAAGGACCTCTCCAAACCTTTCCTCGGGTCCATACCCAAGCGAAACAAATAGCTAATCAGATCTGGGTCCAGATTCAAGGCGGCACACACCTTCTCAATAATTCTGTAATACTCCGCTCTCAATCTTCGTACTTCCCTATTCAAGGGTTCTGAATCCAGGTTTTAATCGACTTCCCTACATGTTCCATTGGCCACCATTTTCCACTTCTAGGATGCTTAATATTTAGGGGTGTAAACATATCACCCCCAAACGGATCTCTAACTGTTTCATATCCTCAAAGTCTTCATAATAATCTTCTTGTAAATCTAAAACATATTGATCCAAATCTTTTGAATTATTGCCAGACATGTTAAAATGCAAATTACTGTCAAAGTCTTCCTCCTGTTGTGTGCAGCCAAGGGCATCCTTTCCATGCGTGGCGCTAAGGACACTGGTTCAACTTGTGCCACTAAGGACACCTTTCTTAGCAATTGTCTGAAAGCCAACCTTGCATTGTCAAGACATATCAATGTCCTCTATATGTCTGGTCTTTCTTGTTCTCTTCCTTCCAACTTCATTACTCACTCCCTCTCCCTCTGAAAGGGAATACAGCTCTTCACCTGACTCTACATCCTTTCTTTTCCTATTCTTTAAAAAATCCTCCATTGACTCCTTCACATCTCAAATTGAATAAGCTTTTTAACAATTTCCTCATTGACCATACTTCCAGACACATTAAAATCAGTACTCTGCTCGTTATCCATCTTTAAATGTTTTCTCTTAATAAGCTTTCAAATAAATTAAACAATCCAAACTAAAAACCAACCTCCTTATCACCAACCTTTACCTCAATCCTCTATCTCTCTAAACATACGAATGACAAGCGCAACCGATTGACAGTTCCATAGCTGCCAAGGTTTGAGTTTGCTATGTGTGACATTTTCATAATGTCACTGTAATTATGAGTGACATTTCAACAACTATGAGTGACACTTTCTAGCGAGCAAAATCAAGCAATTTAGACAAGTAAAACATATAACTATAAGAAATTACACCCAACTGAGCAAAGAGAAACTCTAAGAAGATTTTAAAACTGCTGCGAACTACAAGAAATTGGAGGGCACTAACCGGAGACAGATTGTGTGAGTGCAAAATAGGCAGCCAAGTTTTTTGCTTATGTGTGGCATGTCTATGGTATTAGTGGACTTATGAATGACATTTAACTACCAAATGTGTGACACTTAGAGTAACACTTTCTCACGAGTAAAACCACGTAATGAGGTGCATGGAAAGAGAAATATCAAAAAATGTACACGAGTTCTAATAATATCTTGCAACTGGAGCAAACCCCATGAAATGAAAGGTTACACTTGCTTTATAATGCACTCTAAATGTCTGCAGGTTTTGTGGCAGGCTATCTTATACTATATGCAATACAATTTTAAAACAATTTGCATATTCATGTGCTTTCAGTAGCAGACTGGCTCCTCGTAGCACTATAATATCAAAGTAACTAGCACTACTGAGCCAAGAAGGACAAACTTCTGTTCCTCTGTGGTGACAGCTGCACTGAGCTGGAAATTGCCAGACATAATTTATCGCACTTACAACATGAATACAATTCGTCCTGTGCGTGAACAAATAAACTCCCGGGCAGGCTCATTCTGAAATGAATGGTGTGCACTAACTTGCATTGCTGCCTTGTATTGATAAGGAAATTCTGCAGAGATCAACTGAACGGGGCACACAGAGCCTGCCGGCTGCCGGTAAACAAGTGCTTCTGCATTTACCAGTCTGAGCGCTTCACCACTTCGACTTGGTTTCGTCTTGTGGCTGAGCTCTTCGGTTGGCTGGGCAGGGGCCAAGGGGGCATGGGTTGCAACAGCAGGCCTCAGTTGAAGAGTGTGCCTGAGCAGAGACGTCACCGGAGCTAAGCAGCATGTCTTCACTGCGAGAAGTGCTGTATTCTGGCTGGTAATGGCACTTAATGACTTCTATTATTGCGTGCTGTTAGCCCGGCTGCCATCCGTGCCAGCCTGAGCCAGAGAGTCCACAGTACCTACCTCCCCCCCCCCTACTAAAACAATACAACAGTTAGTTAGTTTCTGCAGGCAGGTAGAGGCCCAGCTGATTTAAAGGGCTCTCTCTGGCGCCGTGGCGTTCTGTGTCCTTTTCAGCAGCGGCAATTAATAATTCCTGCGGCGGACCACCTGTCGGGTGGTCCGGTCGCAGGATTACAAGGCAGGGGAGAAGCTTTACAAATATCTCTTCCGGCCCGACAGTCAGTAGGTCAGGGTAAGGTAGTAGAGATCCCAGGTCAAGTTAACCATCGGGTGACCTGATTGGCGAATAAGAGCTTTTATGGGTATATTTACATTAGTCACCGCTCATCCCTCAAGTACGTGCTGCAGAACATTCTGGCAGGATTCGCGCCCATCCCCGCTCTTTCACACTCTGTGGACTCTGCCGTCAATCAAAGGCAGACTCTAAAAATAAGCTGATTTCTGCCAGAAGGCGGTGTGGGGTTAATGAGGCCTTTTTCACAAAGACGTGCCGGCAGCTATTACGAGCCCGTTGTATATTTAGCAGGCGGGTGGGGAGGTAAACACTCAGTCCCCCTGTAGTCGTGCCTCAGAGGTGTGCTCACGAGTGTGAAACAACATAAACACCCCTGATATAATACACGTGTCTCTTGGAAATGCACCGGCGGAAGTTGTGTCAAGCTAATTCAGCAGCGCGAGATTACTTTAGAGGCACTCACTTACTTTGAGGATGCGAGCGGCAATTCGAAAGGTCTGTCTCGTGGCCGCAACTACTCCCGCAGAAAATGCCGTCCTGGAACCATGAGGCTCAGCAGCAGCAGGTGCACAGAGAGTGTCTGTGTCAGTTGAGTCCGACCCCAGCTTCGGCCCCGCCACGGCGCCACAGAGCCTTTAACGCAACGACTCTGCTGAGGGCAGGCCCGCCTGGGTCTCCAGGCAGCAGAGGACATATTGTAACATTGTAGCACGGCACGGAGAGATTTTTAACTGTTACTGAGCCAGTGCTGGCAAGTGAAGTCTGCCGGCCCGGGCCGGGCGCACGCACAGGTGTCAGATGTGCCAGCGTGCGTTAGTACCTGGCGTAGGAAGCCAGTTTCAGCGCTGTGAGCAGACAGAGTGCGGACAGTGGCAAAAATGCGTGACAATGCATTTCAGTGCGGTGATGCGGGAACACCACACTGAAATGCGTTAGCGTCACGCCTGATGCGTGATACTTGGCAGGCCTGCAGTTCAACCATCATCCATCATCGCGCTATCATATTTCCATTATCCAGTTTGCTTCCTCACCTATCCAAAATGGCCGCTCTCATTACGCGGGAGAAGCCAACTGATGTGTTGCTCGCAAGATCTCTTGCACATCCCTTCACATCTCCCATAAACAACCGGCCTCTCGTGAAGCAGTCTTGTGGCCAGAACTCTGCTCGCACCGCTCCTCATGCACATACGACACAATAAAGCTCACGCCAAGTACCGCAGGTAAGTGGTTAGAAAATTCGGCAACTTCTGAAAAAGTAAAGCATGCTTACACAAGCATGTTCCCAGCAAAAGATCTCCGCATTTCGCCGCTCATTCAGTTTCACATCCCAAATACAAAAAATCCTTTCAATACTTTTTTTATAAACTCTCCTAACGAGAACCAACCACAAAAACACTCATACTCAAATCATCTGCTTCCATAAATTAGAAGTCAAGCTTATCTAAACAAACTCCAAACAAACTATCGTACACTACATTACTTCCATTCACTTCTTTATCGAAGGAAACGAGTAACAAAAAGGGGTACTTATCTCAGCAATTGAAAGAGGAGGAATGTTCAGTTTGAAGGATTATTTATGGACCTGGGGCCAGATGTATGAAGGTTTTTGCATGTGCAAACGGGGTATGTACCATTCCAAAATAGCGAGTCGCAATTCATTTGCGACTCGCTATTTTGGATTTGCGAGTCGCTATTAGGAAGGGGCGTTACCTTCCTAATAGCGAGCGAAACCCCATGTACAAATGTTTTGCGACCACAATTGCGGTCGCAAAACACTCGCAAATTACCACCCTCTTCAAGAGGGTGGTAATGGGGTCGCAAAAGGGAAGGGGTCCCCAGGGGGCCCATTCCCCTTTGCAAATGCAGGGGAAAATGCAGGGGAAAATATTTTTTAAGGGCAAGCAGTGGTCCCAGGGACCACTACCTGCCCTTAAAAAAATGAAACAAAAACGTTTCATTTTTTTCTTTTTTAAATGCATCCCGTTTTCCTTTAAGGAAAACGGGCTGCATTAAAAAGAAAACTGCTTTATTTAAAAGCAGTCCCAGACACGGTGGTCTGCTGAGCCCAGCAGGCCACCATACCTGGGAGGGCCTGCCATTCCCAATGGGGTCGCAAATTGCGAGAGGCTCATTAATATTCATGAGCCTCTGAATTTGCGACCCCATTGGGAATCGCAAACAGTGTGATACACACTGTTGTACATCCAAAATAGCGCCTCACAAATTGCGAGTCGCAAAAAACTCGCAATTTGCAAGGAGCTATTTTGCGCGTCGTACATCTGGCCCTTAATGTTCTGGTTCTAATGTTTAAGTGTTCTAAGTTCTTTAAAGGTGCTGAAGGAGTGGCATTAAAGGTTCATTATGCATTATGCTAGCCTCCGGTCTTTAAATGAAATTACTAAAACTGCTGATTAATCATGGTTTGATTAAATAGGTTACATTTTTAGAAAATTATAGCACAGTCAATTTAAGCATCATCTTGCCTTGGCATCATTGGTTTGGCCATCACTATGCTAATGCAATTTGGAGATGTTGGAACAAACTAGATACACGAAAAACAGTAAGCTATTATGAATGAATAGTCCACAGTGAGCTAGGGGAAAGACCATGAAGTCAATGTTATAGTTTGTGACTTAGCTGAGGAAGATTCCCGAGACCAGCATGAACAATGACAATGAAAAAAAACAAATGTAATACTGCTTGACTACATGCTGCAGAAATAACAGAAATAACAAACAGTGAAATGTGCAGGGGAGAGACATTCATTTTGAACAGTGTGGCTGCTAGGTCCAAATGAAGGCCTAGTTACAAGGGTCAGAAAAACATACTTCTACACATCATAGAAAATTTGACAAGAGTCCTATATCAGTGTGTACATGTATAATAGAGTGTAAAACCACATTCTGCATTTTAATAGTGAACAAAAACAAAAATGTACAAAAATATTTTACAACTTCATAGGGTTGATCCTTTGACCCGCTGTTCGCCCATACAAAGGGGTAGACTTTCAAATGTTTCAAATTTACTTTCCAGCACAAAGCTTGTTTGGTGCTGGAAAGTACCCTACAAGTAACGCAAAACAGCCCAAAGCATTGCTTTGCATTACTTAGTGCTAAGAGTGGTTCCCTGGTTGGTACACGGGCATTCCCATGCAACCACCCATGCCTTTGACGCAAAACCCTATCTACAAACAATAGTAGACAGGATTTAGCACCAAAAGTTAATGCCATCTGAAAGGAGACATTAAGAGGAGAAATGTTTTCATTTCTCCGTTCTTTTCCTACTTTGCATGTGTGCTGCACTGTGCAGCACACATACAAAGTAGGAAAATATTTTTTTACTTGTCTAGCCTAGTATTTTGTACAGGAAGAGTACCCTTCCTATACAAAACCTATAGTAGACTCAGGCACACACCATTGCACTATGGCGCTAAGGTGTGTGCCTGGCGCACGGCAGCTGAAATCAGCGCTGGCGCTAGGGAGAGGGGAGGAGAGACCCATATCTCTGTAGTTATGACACTCTCCTGCTCCTTCCCTGTCACACAACACAGCGCAGCATTTTGGACTGCTGTGCTGCATTACGTGACTTCTTTGAAAATATTCCCCTTAATCTTTTATTTGTTGCTTGGGACTCAGGGCACAGCTTATTTTTTATCCCTGTTGCTGTTGTTATAACTACTAAGACTTGGGGTAGAAAGAACTATACACAATAGATAGAAAGGGTACACTGTTCCAAAGTAAGGACTCATGGATGCAAATTTGGGGAGGAGAAGAAAAGGTCACCCAACGCGATTGCTTATTGGGAGCAAGTAACTTAACCCCCACCCTTAGGTTTTTAACAAACTGGAAGGGAGTCACTGGTTAGTTCTCATATGCTGGGCACCTTTAATCTCCTCAGTTTACAATCATTTGGGTCCTTTTCTCTTTAATATCAGTTATTTTCAGTACATTGGTGTAAGTGTGACCAGATTCACTTCTGTCTTTTCATGTTATTCTCAGAGCTGACGTCAATTTGAATGCTTTAATAATATGTTGGGAGTTGTAACAGAGAGCTGTTATAATTCAATAAGAAATACAGTAGAACACTAATTTGTATTGTTATTCCAACAAAGTTTTCACATTACTTACACAATATAGAATCCAAGCTGATACCAGTCATTTTACTACAGCAATATAAATTTATTCTGTAGGTCAAACAAATGGAAAGCAGACAGACATTGAAATGTTGAAAGATTCAGTACAAGGAGGAAGGAGGCTAGTTTGTCCCACATCTTAACACCCTATCAGACACCTGCTTATTTAGTGTTCAAAGAGTGCTTCACCTTATTGTTTGTGACACAAATAATGGAAGGGGTGCAGATATTTATGTTTAATAACATAGCTTCAGTTCCTTACGTTATTGCTAAACAGTGGCTAAAAGCCAAGCTTCCAAGTCGCAGAGAATGGTAAAGCATTATCATTGAGTGTTTTGCATTTGAGTCTAGCATTCTTCATAACACAAAAGGATTTGGGAGCCTTAATGTCAAATGGGGATTACTGTATGTAAGTATATAGAGTAAGTACCCACCTCAAACAATAAGTACAATCCTTGTCAAGGTGAACAACTCAAGTCTCTAAATTAATCTGAGCTCAACCCCCTGGTAGTTATAGCACACAGCAGTCAGGCTTACCTTGGAGGGAATTTGTAAAGTATTCATGGAGTATTTAAACAATAATAAAGCCAAAACACAAATCAAGCAAAGTCCCAAACCAATTTAGAAAAACAGAGTCAACTGTATTAGTTATGAATTTTTAAAGTTTAAGGTTCAAAATGGTATCAAAAAGCATTATACGCCTACCGTGGTCTCTAGTTGCACTTGACTTGAGGAAAGATAGGGGTTAAGGTAGGGGTGGGCAGAACTCTTGCAGTTTCAATCTGCAGAATTCCGCTGAGCTACATGAAAACTCTTCAGCACTGGGAACTCGTTCCGCACTGAAACATCAGTGCGAGAGGAACTATGTGGCGTGCCAGGGGGCGCTGCTCAACGACTTGATTTTGCTACCGCTCAAGAGGATTTTCTACTTGAGCAGCAGCTTTCTGACCGCAAATGGTCGCAACTGCCTGCAATGGCTCATGTTGAGGAAATCTTGCCAGGTGCCTTGCTAGTAACTGAAAATCATGCTAGGGAGTGCCAAATCTCACTCACGCTCTCTAACTTACTGTTGGCGAGCCGCACATAAGAAAAAAACTCTGCCACTCGGTGGTTGGTGGAATTTGGCCAGAACTGAGTTGCCAAATCTCCGCCAACTCCACTGGTGGAGTGGAATTTATCACCCACCCCAGTTTTGAAGCTGGCCGCGATGGTGGGCAGGTACGTTTGTCCCGGTGAAAAGTTTTAATTTTGGTCTGGAATGGAAGACAAAAATCCTTAGCGGGGTAAGGTAGCAGGCTGGGGATGAAGAGCACTCCTCATCATCATACAGCTGCTGGAAGTTGTCTCGGTTAAGCCATTGACTTTTGGCGGGAATTCTCTGAGCGGGAGGAATTTGAAATTTATGCCCAGTGAAGGTTCCTCATGGCCAAATACTTTTCACGCCTTCACCTGGTGAAGATTTCTACCTTTGAACTTAGTTACTTTTTGGGGCTCGGATTCTTCCAGTGGAGCAAGGCTGCAGGCTGCAGCTGAATAGACTCCACAAGGCGGGATACCTTCTCCACAAGGTCCCTCTGAATCGGATTGACTGCTGTGGAGAAGTCCGGGGGAGAAATCTGAATGTTTGGCCCAGTGGCAACGCACCTTTGCCGGATCAGATTGGCAGGTTGGTCCCAGTCCACTGCTGATTCACAGAACAAAAAGTTGGCAACAAGTTTTGAAGTCTTGGGTTTCAGGAAACTTTGAGACCAGCCTATGGTCCAGGACCTTGGGGACATTACTCAGGGATCAAGACTCACTCTAGCAGACTTCAGCAGCAGAGTCCAGGGAAATGGGCAACTGGAATGCAGAAAGGCCTCTTAAAGTTTATTGTCACTCTGGAGCCCAAACAGGAGGTCAGGTTTATGACCCTTGGAGTCCACTTCTTTGTCCTGGGTACAAGAGAGGGAGCAGGTCCAGTCTTCAGTGCTCTTCTCAGGTCACAGACAGCAGGTCAAGCCCTTTTCTGTTCTTCCACAGGTTCAGTAGTGATCTGAGCATGGTACTGGGGAAGCTACTTTTATGCTCAGTGCCAGCCTGTGGGTAGTGAAATCTCATGGCCACTCTCTAATTAATAGGATAAAAGTTCCCATTGGCCACCCTACCCACTTTTGCAGCACTGCATATGTATTTTACTGAAAATCAATCCTACAGTGCCCCACTCTGTCAAAACCAACATGGCAGAACGTTTCTTCTCCTGTGCGGAGCTCATATGCCCACACTAGAGATGTATCCAGGGAAATCCACCTCTGAGGTCACTCAAAACCAGTTTTAGGGACAGCACCTCTCCCACTGGGCCTGGTGACTGACTGATTAGGGGGAGAAATGCAGGGGGCAGGCCCAGGTGTTAGCTACATCTGCCTCTGACAGGGTAGGCCCCTTTAAAGTTAAATAAGTTCTTGGGTACAGCCCAGAGGGTCATCCTCCCAGAGAAACAGAGCACTTCCCCACACCCAAGACCTTTTGTTTCAGCTCTGGGAGCAAGTTCACAACTCATCAAAGGGGTTATTTTGCTCCAGGGTTACATTTGGAAGCTCATGCAAATAGGCTTCTACAGGCTTTAGGCAGGTAATAGGCAACATTTTAAAATGACCTGTACTAAAATACGTATTACAAGTCCAACTTTACCAATGAATTGGGTTTGTAATAAATATTTTAAAAAGTCCCATGCTTTTTTATAGAACAGCTAACTCTCCTAAGGTGAAAATAGCTTTTCGGTCTTTTCACTGTAAGGTCGCGTTTAATATTAAAACTTTACACTTCCTACTCTTAAATACCATGCACCTTGCCTTAATGGGCAGTAATGCCTACTTAGGAGTTGACTTATTAATATTTAAAAGGAGGGTTTATGCCTGTCACCACGTGGCAGGTGGCGGAGTTTTTGCCAAAGCGGAGTGGGCAAAACTAAGCGAACTCCGCCGCAGGAACGTAGTTTACTGCCCACCACTACTTTTCACTCACTGTCAGAGGTAGAAAAATGCTGGTTAGCATTTGAACAAAATGAGGGACCTGGCACAAAATATAGATATTCCTGCAGTGAACATTGGATCAAGAGTCACTCAAAGGTACAGCACTAGAGCATGAACACGAAACTGCTCATTGTAACCCCAAAAAGGCCAGCTATAAATTAAATTACATTTTAGAAATGCTCTCCCAAATGCTTTAAAATATTTCTTTAAACTGTCAAGATTTTTACAAACTCCAAATGAAAAAAATATTTAAACTTCAAATATTCCTCCCCATGACAAATTAATTACACTTTAAAAGGTTATTGCTGTCATCTCTCACAGTAGCAAATAGCATCTTTTAGCATTCGCAATGATCCAGGTCTCCAAAGGGCATTATCAATCAGTCTTTATATGTGAGTCACTTCTCTCCTTTTCATTTTATTTTTAGTTGTGTATTTTAAGGCACTATTAAAAGTTTCTACAGAAGTAAGGAAGTTGGTATTTTAGCAATGATTTTCATCACCACTATGTATAACCCCAGCTGAGTTAAAATGTACTTGCCAAATTAATATATTTATGAGGTACTGCAAAATAGATGACAGGATTGCAAAATGTTTGGTTAATCAGATAACTTTTGCCTAGTTTCTCATATATTCAGGAGCATACTGTTCTTTAAAGGCATTTAAATAATTTGGTGAAAACATCTTGAAAATGTGCCTTTATGAAATACAAAAAGACAGCATACCGGCCACTTGGTACTATATGTTAGGTCAGTCCTAGAAAATGATTTTAGAAAACTGCATCTT
The DNA here is from genome assembly GCA_963921515.1 of Calotriton arnoldi. NCBI lineage: Eukaryota > Metazoa > Chordata > Amphibia > Caudata > Salamandridae > Calotriton > Calotriton arnoldi. The sequence continues at coordinate 3,206,226 of CAWUFW010000553.1, read as the reverse complement.
TGCTAGTTTGATGACAATTGCCCCTTCATTCTAACATCAAATTTTAAAATATATAGGTATCAATATGCACTTTCGATAAAAATGACATCAAAGTCAATATGAATAATTCTGTAGCTTTCAAACTAACGCATTTTATCCACATTATAAGAAACAGGAAGTGCCTCTTGATAGAGTAGTGGCAAAGTGCTGTCTTCTTTCTATTTTCATAGTTATTCCTCTGTACTTTGAGGGGTCGCAGCTCCAGTAAAGTTACCCCATGCACTACAGTCTAGAGCAGCCATGCACATTCTACTGATCTTCCTGCCTAAAGCAGCTTAACTTCTTACAAAATACTTAGGCAGTTGGAATTATGAAGTACTTTTGGAATTAAGCTTGACTAGTGCCTAGTTTATAAAACAATTTGTTTTCTGCCTCACTATAATAGCCATGGTCTTCAAGGCCTTGCACACAGAAAGTCAAGCTTTCTTCAAATCTTGGATCCTTAAATATTCCCCACTAGAGATCTGAGATCCACTCATGTACATTTAGTCATCCCTCAATAAAAGAGGAATAGGACAGGTGGTATAAGGTTCTCAATCACTGCTCACTGTACCTGGAACCTGCTGCCTCTGCAACTTAGGATCACCTCCACAATTGTTGAAGACCTGGATCTTCAAGCAAGCTTATCAATAAGTATCAATCAGTATTATGAGCCGTGCTGATTCAGTTACTTAGCACCAAGAGACCGTCTGGTGAAATTGCGCTCTATAATCTGCAGTAACATAACATAACATAACAGAAGATCATAGTATAATGGATAATGAAGTAACAGTTGCACCTGCTTGTGGTGGATAAGAGTTTGAATGTCTATACTTCAGAGAAAGGCTTCATTTTTAGGTTTCAATTTTATTTAATACAAAACATACATGTCTTTAGGGATTGGGCCCAAAAAATCCAAATAAGGAATATTTGGATAATATTCATACTTGATAAGTACAAGTAAGGATTTTGACATCTTTGCACTTTTACAAATAGCGAGTTGAACGTTTTTGGACTGATTCACAAAGGTATGCAAGAGTACGTAAAAGAGTACTACGTTAGTATTCCTTCCCATGCTGTTATCTTATGTTATGTTACATATTATATTATGATTATTTGTAAGCGCACTTCACCCTTGAGGATATCTTGGAGCTGGGCAGGTAAGAGTCTAGCCTCTCCAAGAGTGAGTGGGACAGGCTATTTGAAGAGCCAGTTCTTCAGCTTCTTGAGGAGCACAAGAAGTGAGGAGGAGGCTCTGATGTGTAGCAGTAGGTTGTTCCAAGCTTTAGGAGCAATGTAGGAGAAGGTCTGCCCTTCAGATCTGGTTCTGTGTATCCGATGGGATGTGTGCAAGTAGGAGTCCAGGTGAACAGAGGTGTCTTGATGGTCTGTGAAAGGATATATGACTATTGAGGTAGGCTGGCCCAATGTTGTGCAGTGCTGTGGAAGTATGAGTGAGATGTCTGAATTGTGCATGCTTGTGTACCGGAAGCCAGTGGAGCTTATTGAGGTGCAGCCTGATGTGTGTACTACTTGGGAGGTTGAGGGTGATTGTGGCATATAGGTAGTTCCTATCTGCTAGTCACAAGGGCATATGTGACTGTATTCTGGATGCTGCTCGAGGATCTATTTGAAGAATTTCCTCAGCATGCACAGGGTGTGGAAGCAGAAGAGTTTTGATGGCATTGACTTTAGTGGCCATGTCCATTTTGGTATCAATGACAATCCCAAGGTTCTTGCCGTGGGTGCTGGGTGCGCGTTCTAGTGTGGCTGACCACCAGGTGGAGCACTATGGCGAGGTGTTTTTACCAAAGATTGCAACTTCTGATCTTGTCATTGTTGAGTTTGATAGAGTTGGTCTTCATCATGTTTGCAACTTCAGTCATGCAGGCAGTGAAATTGTTCTGGGTGCTTAGAGTCTTGTCCAAATGGGAGAGTATGAGTTGAGTGTTGTCATCATAGGAGAGGACGTGGATGTCATGGGAGCGAATAATGCTAGCCAGATGGACCATATAGGCATTAAAAATAGTTGGGCTGAGAGACGATCCTTGCGGTACTCCATAGATGAGGTTGTGGGTCTCCAACAAGTAGGGAGCCAGGATGACTGCTTATGTCCTGCAAGTCAGGAAGGAGCAAATCCAGCTGAGATTCGTTCATTGGATTCCAATCTCATGAAGGCGTCAGATGAGGATAGGATAGGAGACCATGTTCAATGCCGCAAAGAGTTCCAGAAGGATGAGGACGACTGTGTTTCCTCTGTTCAGAATCATGCAGATGTCACCTCTGGTGGTGATGAGGGCTGTTTTTGTGTTGTATTGGATCTGAAGCTGGACTGTGTGGCAACGAGGAGTTGGTGGTGGTTGATGTGGTTGTTGAGGCATCTGTTGATGAGTTTCTCTAGGACTTTGGCCAAGTATGGTAGATTGGTCTGTAGTTGATAAGCCTTAATAGGTCAGCAGAGGGATTCTTGAGAAGTGAGAGGAATGCAGCATGTTTCATGTGTGTGGGAAGGTAGCGTATGTAATGGAGGTGTTCAGAGTGGGTGTGAATGCTTTGCAGATGGGTTGGAATCCTCTGGTAAAGGCATGGCGGAGGCACAGGTGTGATGGTGCCCTGAAATGGATGGGACTTCATGGTGGTGGTGGTTCTTCCAGGGTGGTGGCCAGCCATGTGGACAAGATTGTTTCCCTAGAAGAGATGGGAGGTCCTTTTTCAGTGCCTGTTGGGTTCAGTTGAGAGTTGATGATGCTATATATGGAGGTCATTTTACTGCAAAAAAACTCAGAGTTTGTTATAGAGGTTCTGTTAGGGGGTGATGAACTTGGAGGTGGCCGTAGTTGAAGTGAAATCTTTAACGATGTTGAAGATCTCTTTGGTGCTGTTGCTCCTGGTGTCAATGTGGACTGCAAGTATGGTGCGCTTGGTGTTCATTCTGGATCTGTTGGTGGTAATGTCTTAGTGCTGATTTGAAGGTGTTATTGTCCATGATGTCATGGCTCATTCTCCATCTGTGCTCCATCTGTTTGCAGTGGTGCTTTGTCCTCCTTTGATCCTACTTGTATGAACTGGCTTGAGCTCTGGATATTGTGGCTTTGTTGCGCTTGAGGGGAGCAGGGTGTCAAGTTGTTGAACTTACTGATGGATTCAGGGAAGTTGCTGTTGTGTTTGGGTCATTGCGCTAAGAGAGCGTAGTCCACCCCTCCTCTTTGATGTTGAACCAGTTTTAGCAGGCTAGTCTGTCTGTGGTAGATCTGTGATGATGCGTGACAGGAATGCTGAATTTGATCAGGGTGAGGTCTGTACATGTGACCGGTGTTAACCTGTTGACTGAGATGTGTTTGAAGGGGATGAAGATCGGGTCCAGGCTGAGGGTGTGAATCCTTTTACTTATTGAATTAGGCTGAGGTTTGAGGTCTTATGGTAAAGCTGTAGAGTTCCAGATGGAAGTTCAGCTCTCAGTTTGGAGTCAAGGATGAAGGGAGTGAGGAAGTCCACGAACATATTGGCAAAGTCCGTGTGTGGTCCAGGTGTTCTGTAGTAGAGGGTTCCGGTCAGGGTGAAGTTGGCTCTGATGTGAAGTTTGAACATCAGGTGTTCTACGTCATTGGTGGTGTGTTCATGCAGGTGGTACAGGGGATGCCATCCCTGAAGATTGTGGTGAGTCTGCCTCCGAACTTGTGCTGACATTCCTGTCTGAAGTTCTTGTAACCCAGGGGGGTGACAGTGGCGATGTTGGGGCTGACACCGGCTGTCAGGATTCCTGCAATGGCTTACCTCTCTTGACTATCACAATATACCGGCATGACTCATATCATTCCTCCCAACACTTATGAATGAACAAACGCCTTGGACCTTGACTTTTGACCATATTAAATACTGTTGGTAATAGCTAGCTGAAGCTGGTGTTCCCCAGTTTGTTTGAAAAGGCTTAATAGCTTTTACACATGTTTTACTATGCATATGGAAGGTCAGGTTTCAGGCGCCATGGAAACATCAAGAAAATCAACCAGAAAAAGCATGAAGCAACCGGCATAGATGACCTCAACCCTCATCAAGTTAATCCCCTGCACCTGGTCCTTGCTATAAGCAATTACAACACAACCTTTGTGAACATTTTAAAACACCTTTTAGAAGACAGTCTCATCAAATTAATCATCTGCAACTGTTCCTTGCTATAATCAATTAGAATGCGATCTTTGTGAACATTCTAAAGTACCTTCTAGAAGGCAGCCTCATCAAGTTAGTTATCTGTACCTGTTCCTTGTTGCAAACATTTAGAATGTGACCATTATGAACGTTCTAAAACACTCATTTAAAGACCGTCCACACTCCTCCCCTTCGCTTAGCCTCTTCACCTGCCACTTACCTGTTTCCCTGCTTCCAGGACTCTGTCTTGCCAGCTTCCTTGATCCTCCCACTTCGACCTCACCACAAACATCATCCTGCATTAATCTCGCACCTGTATGGAAAAAAGAACAAGAAGAAAAGGAGAGCTGCATTAAAAAACCTGATTTTACTACGCACTGAGCTCAGTCGCAACATCGTGCTGCTAACAAAGGTAACCAGAGTTTTTGTTCAACTTGTACATACTGTTGGCAGGGCTCTGCCAGAGAGGACTTGGGTGAAGCTAACCACGTATAAATTTGCTTGTGGGTTTGATTCTGAAATCATACTCACTACAGATTTGAGAACTTTGATGAAGGTGCCCCTACGGACAATCTACATGAAAACAAAACAACAACAAAACTAAAGGTTGGTCGAGATTTGAAATGCTTTCGTGGGGTGATAGCTTAAGAGATAGCGTTAATACTAGATTAAAGCCTTAGTATTTGTTTGTTTATAGGTACCATATCTGCCGGTACCATTCATCAGACTGGTGTGAATTAGTCAGGGAATTGTAAGCGCACTACTCACCCGTGAGGGTCTCAAGGTGCTGAGGGGGGGGGTCTGCAGATCTGTTTAGCCGAAGAGCCAGGTCTTGAGGGTCTTCCTGAAGGTGTTCAGGGAGGAGGCACGTCTGATGTCTGCCGGTAGCTCATTCCAGGTCTTGGCTGCAATGTGAGAGAAGGATCTTCTGCCTGCTCTGGCTCTGTGGATGCGCGGCGGTTCGGCCAGTGCGAGGTTGGAAGATCGGAGGTTTCTTTTGGGTACGTGGAAGTTGATTCTGTCGTTGAGGTATTTGGGTCTGTTGTTGTGTAGGCATTTGTAGGCGTGAGTGAGGATTTTGAAAGTGACTCTTTTCTCCACGGGGAGCCAGTGGAGACTTTGTAGGTGTTGGCTGATGTGTTCGTGTCGGGGGATGCAGAGGACGAGTCTGACGGCGGTGTTCTGTATTGTTTGGAGTTTGCGGAGTAGGGACTTGTTGATGCCGGCGTAGAGTGCGTTTCCATAGTCCAGTCTGCTAGTGATGAGTGCGTGGGTGACTGTCTTCCTTGACTCAGGGGGGATCCACTTGAAGGTCTTGCGGAGGGTGTTGAAGCAGCTGGAGGTGACGGCGTTGACCTGTCGGTTCATGGTGAGTGATGAGTCGAGTACGATGCCAAGGTTCTTGGCGTGGTCTGAGGGGGTAGGTGGGCTTCCAAGGGCGGTCGGCCACCAGGTGCTGTCCCATGCAGAAGGGGTGGTACCGAGGACGAGGACTTCTGTCTTCTCGGCATTGAGCTTCAGGCAGCTGTTGGTCATCCAGACTGTGACGTCTTGCATTCCTTTCTGGAAGTTGAGTTTGGCAGTGGTGGGGTCTTTGGTGAGGGAGAGGATGAGCTGGGTGTCGTCAGCATAGGATACGATGTTGAGGCCGTGTTGTCGGACGATGGCTGCGAGGGGGGCCATGTAGATGTTGAAGAGGGTGGGGCTCAGTGATGAACCCTGTGGGACTCCGCAGGTGATTTTCGTGGGGTCGGAGAGAAAGGGTGGGAGTCTGATCCTTTGGCTTCTTCCAGTGAGGAATGATCGGATCCAGTCCAGGGCTGTTCCTTGTATGCCTGCGTCGTGTAGTCTGGCGAATAGTGTGCGGTGGGTGACGGTGTCGAAGGCCGCTGATAGGTCGAGTAGGATGAGGGCTGCGGAGTGGCCTTGGTCCAGGAGGGTGCGAATGTCGTCTGTGGCGGCGAGTAGGGCGGTCTCTGTGCTGTGGTTGCTTCGGAATCCGGATTGGGACGGGTCGAGGACGGCGTTCTCTTCAATGAATCGTATCAGTTTCCTGTTGACTGTTTTCTCTGCAACTTTGGCTGCGAAGGGGAGGAGCGAGATGGGCCGATAGTTCTTGAGGTCGGTGGGGTCAGCTGTGGGCTTCTTGAGCAGGGGTCTGACTTCTGCGTGCTTCCAGTAGTCTGGGAAGGTGCCTGTTTCGAAGGTGGTGTTGATGGTGCGTTGTAGTTCGGGTGCGATGGCGGCCGCAGCTCTGTGGTAGATGTGAGGAGGGCAGGGGTCAGTGGGGGCCCCCGAGTGGATGCTTTTCATGGTCGAGGTGGTGTCTTCGTCCGTGATCGGAGTCCAGTTGGAGATGGTGGGCTGGCTGGTGTTTCTGGGGGGCGGGGGCCGTCTGTGGCGCCTGGTGGATGGTCGGTGAAGTTGTCGTAGAGGTTTTTGATCTTGAGGTGGAAATAGGTTCCAAGCTTGTCGCAGAGGTCTTGGGATGGTGTGATGTCTGTGGCTTTGCTGCGTGGGTTGGTGAATTCCTGAATGACACTGAAAAGTTCCTTGGAGTTGGCCAGGATTTTGTTGTGGATGAAGTTCCTCTTGGTGGCTCTGATCTGGTTTTGGTAGTCCGTCATGGCGTCCTTGTAGGTGGTGTGGTTTTTGGTTGTCTTGGTGTTTCTCCAGTTCTTCTCTAGGCGTCTGCAGGTGCGTCTGGCTTCTTGGAGAGCGGTGGTGAACCAGGCGGCTTTCCTGGCGCGTTGTCTGTCGGGGTTGCGTGGCGGGGCGAGCTCTACTGCGCAGTTGAAGATCCAGGTGTGGATTTCTCTGGCTGCGTTGTTTGCGTCGTTTGCGTCGGGTGCCCAGGTGTGGTTGTCTCGGGTGAGGGTGGAGTTAAGTTGCTCGTCGGTAACCTTGCTCCAGTTCCTTCGAGGTGGGCATGGGGCTGGTTTGGGTGCCTTGGGTTTGTTGATGGCGAAGTGTACGCAGTGGTGGTCGGTCCATGGTGGCTGCGTTGTGTGGCTGAATTGGACGCTGTTTCCTGCCGCGAAGATGGGGTCGAGGGTGTGTCCTGCTCTGTGGGTCGGTGTGTTGACGAGTTGTTTAAGTCCGATGCTGGCGAGGTGTCACGAAGGATAGTGGAGTTGGGGTCGCTGGGGTTGTCGAGGTGGAAGTTCAGGTCTCCAATGAGTATGTAGTTTGCTGAGGCAATGGCGTGGGGTGCGATGAAGTTGGTGATGGTGGTGGCGAAGGGTGTTCGGGGGCCGGGGGGTCTGTAGATGAGGGTTCCTCGGAGTGTGGCTTTGCGGGTGGTCTGGATCTGGAAGTGCAGGTGTTCCGCAGAGGGGAAGGTTTCGCTGGAGGTGGTGAGGCGGAGGGTGCTCTTGTGGGCGATGGCGAGGCCCCCTCCTGGGTGGTTGGGGCGGTCTTTCCTCTGGATCTTGTATCCATCTGGGATGGCGGTGCTGATGTCAGGGGCGGAGGATGCGTTGGTCCAGGTCTCTGTGAAGAAGGCGATGTCGGGCGAGAGAGAGTCGAGCAGGTTCCAGATTTCCATGGCGTGTTTGTGTACGGAGCGTATGTTGAAGAGGATGCATTTTAGGGTGTCCCCGGTGCTGGCGTCGGCGGTGTTGGAGGCCGGGGTGGCGGTGAGGGTCTGGCGGCAGTGGAGGCAGGAGAACTGGCCGTGGGTCGTGTTCGGCGAGGCCTGTTGGCATTTTCTAAGTCTTCCAGGGTTGAGTGCGAGGAGGGTGGTGGTGTCGTAGCGATGGATAGTGGGAGGTCCAGGGTTCCTGGCGCTGGCCGTGGTCGTCTCGCGGACGGGCGCAGACGGGCTTGCCTTTGGTGCGCCTTTGGCGTGCCGGCGGCGCGGCCGCCATTAAGTAGGGGAGGTGGGAGGGAGGAGAGGCTGGGAGGCGGGAGTGGGGGAATTCTGGAGGGGAATTCCGGGGGGGGGAAATTAGGGGGGGAATTCCAGGGAGGAGGGGCTCCAGGGGCAGCAGCGGCGAAAGGAACAGGCAGGCACGAGAAAAGAAAAACAGTGGTGGAATTAGAGCAAGACACAGATGGGCACAATTACAGTGGCACAACAGGGAAAAATTAAGAAAAAAACAGCTGAGAAAGGTTACGCTGGTTGCAGGCAGTCTGGTCCCAGTTGGAGCGGGCAGCACGCGCAGGATCGGGCAGCAGCCTCGAACCTCCCAAGGAGGAGGTCGGGGTCTGGAGGCAAGAGACGGCACAGCTGAGCTGCGGGGAGAGAGTGGACCTAGACCGAGGGTCAGAGGTCTTACTGAATGACTGCTGCAGTGTTGCTGCTAAGTAGACGAGCCACAGCATCTTTGACTCTACACTCTCTCTCAATCCCAAGCCCCTCCCGCCCGGGATTTGCCACAGGAGCAGTGTCTACTCTTGTAAACCAAGGACAAGTCTCGGGATGATTCAGGATCTAGCGTCACCACCTCATTGGAATCATCTGGGATCAAGGTTGGTGGCTTATGACACGGCGTTAGCCAAGTTTCTGTGAGAAACAGCAGGTCTGGGGCGTGTTTGGGCAGCAGGTCCTAGATCACCATGACATATTCGGTTAATAAGTGTGTTTTGAGGAGCATGTGTGAGAGTCTGGAGATTTGTATGGGTGTTGGCTGATCCATGTGGTTGTGAGAGAGTGGGGTATGGATGCTGTCGGTATAGGAGAGGTAATTGTTCAGTGTAGGGCAGTGCACAAGAACTTGCATGAAGCACAGGCAAATACATCCTTAGTGTTATGTGGTGTGGTGTGGCAGCAGCATGGGGAGTGGCGGCCGGGGTTGAGAGTGCGGAGGGTTACAGCAGAGTAGCAGTGGGTAGAGAAGCAGGGTTCCTGGTGCTAGGCATGGATTGTTTGCAGACAGATACAAGATGGGCTTGCCTCAGGGGCACCCGCTGTGCCATTAAGTAGGTCCTGGGCGGTGAGCAGGCTAAGAGAGGCACAGGAGGTGGGAGAGCGGGAAGAGCATGGGCAGAGGTAAATGATGTGCATGGAGGTAGGGGAAAAGAAAGAGTAGGAAAAAACTCAGAAGAGGAAAGAGCAAAGAACGGGCAAAGAAGGAGGGAAAAAGAGCAAAAGGTCAAAAATGGAAAAGCACAAAAGGAACGGAGCAGAGCAAAGCAACTAGAGCGTGAGCGCAAAGATAGTCAGAGAAAGGGAAATTTAAAAGCTGCAAAAAGGCAATGCAATACATAAAAGTGAGAGCAATAGACAACAGGCGGTCAGCAAACAGTAAAAAAATAGGCTAAGAAATAACAGGCATAGAAATGCAAAACAAGACTGAAATGCCAGAAAGTAATGGACAGAACAAACCTTGAAGAGTGAGAAAATTAGTGAGTGAGAGAGAGAGAAACAAGGAGGAAGACCGAGGTATAAATATTGAACCTCAGACAGCAACTCTTCAGTACACTCCTGGACCTGTGGATACTACAAAAAAAGGACCGCTATGCTGCTTTACTGCCAGAAGGACTGCCACTCTGCTGCCCTGCTACTCTGCTGTTCTGCTGCCGACTATCCTGCTTCCTGAGAAGGAAAATTGGACCTACACCCTTCATCCTAGGGACTTCAGTGGTCAGCCAGCTAGACTCCTTTTCTGAGCTATAGGGACATAACGAGCTCAAGAGGCTCCCTGCCTATGCCCAGCTAACCTGCTGCCTGGACCTGCCTGAGCATTGCTGGCCTCTGCTGGAGTGAGTTCCTGACCCCCAAGTGGTACCGCTCACGTCCTGGTCCCTGGTGTGGCTCAGTTCAGCTCCCCTGAAGTTTTTGAGCTCTTCGCAAACGCGAACGGGCCTATTGTCATGAAGGCTGCACCACCTGCACTAACCATCAACACAAAGTTCCCGCAAACCAACTCTACAGCATTGGCCACCGCGATGACCGCAAACGAGAAGCTCCAGTCTCAACCGCCTGTGCCGCCGAAAGGATCTTGGTGCTTCCTCAATGACAGCTCGCAACGCCCGGCTGGCCTTTCTCGCTGCTTCAATGGACATCTATAATGCTCTCCCTGCTTCTTGTGGCCCCTTCCATCATGAACGGAACTCTTAGTGCTCTTCTGAGAAGGTAACTGTCAGTGGAACTAACCTGGTCCCTGTATCCGCCCTACGCTTCATCTCTGTCGGCCTACACTTGTGACTTTCTCCCTGTCACCCCTAGACCAAATAGCCGCGAGTGGCACTCTGTGCTTCTAGATGCTGTTTTCACATACATTTTTTAAATTGCATATCTCCAATTCTATTAATAGGAATTTTGTTATTTTGGTCCTGTTTTATTTATTAAATTTTTCTCTATTTTTCTAAATTGGTGTGGGATTTCTCATGTTTTGTTCTTGCTTTAATACTGTTTAAGATGCTGCATAAATACTTTACACATGGCCTCTCAGTTAAGCCTAACTGTTCTGTGGCAAGCTACCAGAAAGTTGAGCACAGGTTAATTTGGGGTTTGCTTGTGACTTCACCCTGACAAGGATTGTGGTAGCTGTTTGAGAAAGGTTTCACCCCCTTAAACAGTAAGCCAATTTTTCACATTTCCCATATATGGTTTTGGGAATCATCCCCAAAATCTCAGTGATAAGCTATTACTCTTAAATCCTGTTAAACATAAATTAATGTAGCTATTAGATGTAACTGTCATATTTAACTTCAAGGTGTGAATAATTGTAAATCAATTCAAATTGGACATGCATTCACCAAAATGCCAGGGGTAGAAAAAGTGGCATCAAACACTCTTTGACCTTAATGTAATTGATTTTGTGGTGGAGAATAATAGGAAGTCAAATAGCTTGCAATGAATATCAGATAATTTATGAGACAAGACATGGAATTTACAATCAATCAATTCATACCAGAATTTATCAGAGATGGTAAGTATTATTGTAATATTATTCCAAATATCCTTTTGAAAATCTAAAATATTAACACCAATAGAAAGCAATATGAGGCTGTGCCTGCCAGGAAAAAGGAGCAACAAGTGGAGGCCTGGTCAAAACCCAAAGAAGCTGCGGCCACTAACAATTGTGTTCTATTTTGGCAGACAATTAATTCCCCTTTTCTGAGAAGATAATACAGCTCCATATGTAGATTCGCATGGACCAATGCAAGCATGGATTGATCATTTCTCTAGAATTTTTAGTCAATCATATAATTTAGTCCACTCAGGCAAGGTCTCAATTCAAACATGTACAACTCACAGTGGGAGTCAGTTACCACTGCTCTCTCTGGATGACATTGTAAGAGCTATTGAGAAAAGTGCCAATGGGAAAGCAGCAGGACCAGATGGAGTCCTGGTTGATATGTATAAATATCTACCAGCTTTCTGGGCTCCTATTCTGACTCAAGATTTGATTGCAGCCATTAATGGATATATTGCAACAAACTGGGCAGAATCACTGGTAATGCCAAATTTTAAAAGGGCTCTCAGAGTGATATCAAATGCTATCTCCCCATTAGCCTCCTAAACGTTTCAGATTTTCAGAAAAGGTCTTGGGTAGAGTAACCCTAGAAAGATTAGAACAAAAGGATGAGGAAAACAGTGTCCTAACAGAGTCACAATATGGGTTCAGGAGGTCAGGGGATGGTAGAATAGTGTGTTAATTTAGTTCTGCACATAGGGAAATACACAAGGGCTAAGAATGGACGTTTACACTTATGTCTTGCTGACCTGTCCTTTGCTTTTGATTTGGTAAACCATTTAATCCTGTGGCAAACCTTGTCCTTGATGGGTGCACCATCAGAAATAGTGTAATTGTAATCACAGTTATACAGGAATTTGTCAGGCAGGGTGCGCTATGGGCCCAACGGGGAGTGCTCTTCACCGTTTAACATTTGAAGAGGAGTCGGGCACGGATGCGTATTGGCATCCTTCTTGTTTTCTTTATTTAGAAATGGACTGGATAGCTTACTCCAGGATGTGACCGCTGATTCTCCATGAGTGGAAGGAAGGACAGCCCGTATTCCCCTCCAATCTGATGATGCTGTCTTTTTGTCACATACTGCAAATGGCCTGCAAAGACTGATGGTCCAATTTGCACCTTCATGGAGAACTGGGATCTTAAAAATAACTTTTAGAAAGCCTACATGATGATCTGTGGAAAGGGAGCTTGTAAATCACGTGTCCATTACATCAATAGCACACCAATTGAAATAGTCACTTCATTTTCCTACCTCAGTGTTCTCTTTAGTTTGAATGGCTCCTGGAAAAAGCATATAGAAAATAACAGGCTAAAGGTAGCATGTACTGCTACTGTGTTGATGTGCCAAAGATAGTACTAAACCCTCAGTTGTTAGATATCTCTCTGAGGCACAAAAGCGGGCCTCCAGAGGTAACTCACACTTACATCTAATACCAAATATCGTTTTGTCTTGATACGGCTACGATTGGCTGCAGCTTATGCTCTGGTAGCCTTTTCATAAATGAAACATTGGTCTGAGGCAGCTGTTAAATGCCTATGTAATGGAAGTGCCACTCAATCAACAATGTATTTTATCCTACTTTGTAGCCTCCATACTGAAATGAGGAAATTCTATTAAAAAATATTATTTTTAACTAATAATATTAGAAATTACCATGATCTTATTTATACCTTTGCTCCTTGTGTCATCTGTCCCAGTTAGTCCTAGAGGTATACAAAGCCTTCGGACATAAATATATGATGGACCCTTTGTAGGCCCATGTATATAGCTGTCCCCTGTGTATTCCATTGCGCCTGGCCCCGGCCGCATTCGACAAGCCTCCCTGGGAGGTTTCTACGCCTGATGAACTGTATCCATGCTCTGGTTCGGCGGACCCCCGACTTACAGTTCTCACTCCCTTAGTGGCTTCTGTGGGGGTTGGAAGGGAAAATATTTGCTCTAAAGACCTGCTCCAAGCAGTCGTGGCCGGCATGACTCGCGGGCGGGAGGTGGGGGGATCGCGTGCGGAGGGGGTCGTGCAGGGTGGGGGGGCGGTTAATTCAATAATAAAAAGAAAATTAAACTTACCATCTCCTCCGGTCCCGCGTCGTGTCTCCTCTCTCCTCTCCATACAGGAAGGAGGCAGCCTCCCTCCCCTCCCCTAAGCCAATCACAATGCTGCAATGACAGCGTTGTGATTGGCTAGGATGCCGACCCCACAGGAGTCTATGGGGAGGCCATTTTCTCTATATAGGCATGCATAGAGAAAATGCAGAGTGCGTATGACTGGTTTGGTTGGCCCTGGGGCCCAACCAAACAGTCAGCGCACTCAGAGTGGGCAAGGCACTCCTCCCCTGGACTGCTGCAGAACCACCCACCCGCTCGCCCCCAACCAGGCATACCCTTCTGCTTTCTCGCAGTGCGAGAAGCAGAAACATAAAATAGTATTTAAAATACCATTTTATGTTTCTGCTTCTTGCACTGCGAGAAAGCAGTGGGGCAACGCTCCTCCGCCCACATGGAGGAGCCACCCTTAGCTTCAAGGTGTGCCTCTAGTATCATCATCTGCGGATGCTGGGAACGGAAATTGTTTGTCTACCACTCAGAACACAAACATTCGGCAGTTCCTTTTGGTGGGAACTTTATTGGACCTGTTTTTAACATCCTAAAATGATTTCAATTTTTTTTTTTTAACAATTTTATATTTTTAAGTCTGCTTTAGGCTTCTAAATAGCATGATTGCCTTTTCAAACAGTGTTTATCTTGATTTTTTAAGTATACATTTTAGGATTCCTATATGCATAAGGAATCCTTTCCTCTTTTCAGTTTCTATTTTTGGTAAATTATGGTGGGGTTTTTGCTGAGTTTTCAATTCCTTAATTAAACAGTAGTTATCAGTGGTTAAACATTTGTGCGCCATTAAAAACAACAGAAACAGTGTTTTTCCGGTGTTTATGGAACATTTTGCTTTTATTATTGCTTGCTTTCTGCACTGACAGTGCATGTGTATAGACAGTGTGTATTCAGAGTATATGAGGTTCAAATACATTTTAAAAAATCAAACTTATTGTAGTGCACCATACAATACTTCTTTAGTGAGTCTTTGGTCAAGCACGCTTGCTCGTTCCTTCCCATGTAAACAATTATCTGTGAAAAGGCCCTCTCAACATTAGCACTTGAGACGGGCAATGCCAAAAATGCCAGTACACAATTTGCTCACTCTAGCCACTGACAAAGCTGTCCATGCCAATACTGGTGCACCTGAAGACTGCGATTCTCTGGGACAGGTTCTGCAACATATGCGTTGAAATGGGTGCATATGCCCTCAGTTATTGAAGCAGTCAAAAATTAAGCAGTACATTACAAAGTCCAGAGAAAATTCCCATTTACGGAAAGGATCTAGAACTTGTACAGAGTATCTCAGTGAGGCTTCATTGACTTCAAATGCCATGGTTGGTGAAGGGACTTTCTATGCATCATTGCCAGTCATTTCTCATGCACTGTAAAATGAAATTTTCTGAATTTCTCCTCAACATTTCTTTGCTTACCAAGTGGCAAGAATTCTAACATGGAACAAGTTGCAGTGCCAAAGTCACTAAAAGTGTCGCCCAGCCAACTCACAAGAAGATGTTTCACATCTACACCAATCACCCTGAACACTTGGTAGATAAGGGTGTTTTCAGACTCTAGTTTATTATGTTCACTACAGCAATCATGTTTTCCTGTAAAAATCTAAGAATGCAGTACAGTGTACTTTTTTTCACATCACTATAAATATGCGACCAAAGATCCTCACATTTCTTGCCTTTGGCATCATCACTAAGCACAAATTTTGTAAACAGTCGCCACATGGATAATATAGCATTCACGGCCTCTAGAACTGAGAATCACCGGCTAAATGATAGAGTTGGGATTATTCTTTCATTGATGCCACACAAAGCACAACATGAGAAATATTTGCGATTTAGTTCCCACGCATAATGAAACAGTGCACCAGAATGGACTACTAAGTCAATGGCATTTTTCATTAACTCTGAAGATTGTAAAGATGCTTTCAGCATACCATCTTGCAAATGGCAAGGATCTCTTACAGGGACGCACTTCAGCTCAGGTGTTGATTTTGACAGATCATCACACAATTTGTCCATATATGTGGCTGAATTACTGCAACTACAAATAATGTCACTCTAATCTTTGTTAAATTTGGTAAGAACTTTTTGCAGCAGCATCCCAAGTGACACTGCATTCCATGTTTTCCAAACGTCTGGTGTCATGTTTTCCCCACTATCCCAGATGCTTGGTGACAGCACTCTTTTCACATATACCTGTCACTACACCTTGCATTGAATGTTTAAAGCCTGGGGTGTTTGGCAATTCACCTACTATCAATAATAACTCGCTAGAAAAGGGGGCTGATGTATCAAAGGGTTTCACCCATTCTTTGTCTGTGGGTAAATGTGATGATACATATTGGGAAAGATTCTTATGAAACTAGCCATTTGACCTATCAGTGAAAGAATCAAACATATTTCCTGATTCTCTACAGTTTATAAAATAATTGAATAAGACCTGAAATATGCTTCTAAATCCTGCATCTTTAGACCAAAGACCACAAAACTGAAAAAAACAGAAGGAACAAGAAACAATATTTTAGTGACATCCCTAAACAACAAAACTCAAGCAGAATAATGTTAGCCCACTCTTTCTTGCTGCTGCCTTGTGTAACAAAGTTACATTGTATTGACCCCTTCAGGAAGAAATAAAAATGACTCTTTCACTAACCTTTTCCTTTCTTTGAATGGCATTTAGTTTGTGGTTGCAAAGGTGTTTTTTCAGTGTTTATATGTTTACACTGGTGAGGGCTATTTTCCTTTCGGTGGGGTTTTATCAGTTAATATAGGTTTAAACCTAAAACTAGATAGCTTATGCATATGCTACTCAATCAATCAATCAATCATGGCATTTATAGAGCGCGCTACTCACCCGGGAGGGTCTCAAGGCGCTGGGGGAGGGGGTAAGTTACTGCTCGAACAGCCAGGTCTTGAGCTGCTTCCTGAAGGAGAGATGGTCCTGGGTTCGCCGAAGGTGAGTGGGGAGGGAGTTCCAGGTCTTGGCTGCCAGGTAGGAGAAGGATCTTCCTCCGGCGGTGGTTCTGCGGATGCGTGGTACGGTGGCGAGGGCGTGGCTGGTTGATCGTAGCTGGCGTGTGGGCGTGTAGAAGGTCATGCGGTCGTTGAGGTACTTTGGGCCCAGGTCGTGGAGGGCCTTGTGTGCGTGGGTGAGGAGTCTGAACGTGATTCTCTTGCTGACGGGGAGCCAGTGCAGGTCTTTCAGGTGCGCGGTGATGTGGCTGTGTCGGGGGATGTTGTACTTACTGCATTTTTATCAACAGGACTGGTTTCTTAGATATCTTTTTTTAGTCGACTTATGTCCTAGGAGTGGGTGTCATGTGTCCCAGTAAGGCCTAGACGAAAACACTGTAATTTTTACATATACAAGGGTTTCTTCCTAAAGTTGCCCTCACTCTCACACAATCGGCCCGATTCACAAAGGTAAACTGTGACAAAAGTCTAACTTTACAACTTTCGGTATTCACAAAGGGCATTTCCGAGTAGTAAAGTTAGACTTTTGTCTCAGTTAAACTTAAGACCAAAACTTACGTTTAGCAGAGACAAAAGTCTAACTTTACTACTTGTAAATGCTGCTTGCATATACCGAAAGTCGCAAAGTTAGACTTTTGTCTCAGTTTACCTTTGTGAATCAGGCCCAATGACTTTTACCACACATATGCAATAGTGATAGTGTGGATTAGTTTCTAGGAAAATATACTTGCTTACAAACCAACTTTGCAAGAATGGTGGAACTTTTCATGTTGTTCACTGTGTCTTGATACTTCTAATAACTTTTATTTGCTTCCGTCTATTGATCACTGCAGCACACATTTTATATAAGAATCCCATTGGCTCAATAAATATAGAAAACTTTTTATTGTGTATTCCTTGTATATTTCTCTGAGAGAAAGAGAGAACACGAGTAACTGAGCAAAAGGGTGCTAGATCTGTTACCACCATTCCAGGGTGAACAAGGTAGTCATGTTCAGTGATTGCCAGAACTATTTGCCACTCGCATAGTTAGGGGAGTTTATGGTGGGACTGTGAGTTAGCTGGCCTGCAGGATGACATATCCTGAGGGGGTGCATGGAATCAGCCTGGCACCATTCCAACGGTTATGCTGTCCACAAACACTCAGGCCCACATGCATTAACAAATGTGTTTGTGATTCCATAATAGCGAAAAATAAGAAATCGCTATTATGGAATCGCAAAATCGAATGCATCAATGAAATCGGTAAATATTTGTGAATCGGTAAAAATCGCAAATGTCATCACCGATTCCGTGTATTCCGAATCTGTAATTGCGAATTCGCAATTACAGATTCGGAAATTGCGATTTACCCATATTGCAGCATTGTGATGACATCACAAACCAGGAAGTCATTCACTGATTCACCACACCTGCACACAGGGCGAGGAGGAGGAGGGGGAAGACTGGTGGAGCACACCCTGGAGGAATTGTTGCTGAACAGGAGCTGTGAGAAAAATACACCATGGCCACTGAAAAGGCACAAAATAAAGGAGAAGGCAGGAAGAGAAAAATCAAGTTCAGTGATAAGGAACTTGAAATCCTCATTGAGGAAGTTGTCCAGAGACATGACCAGCTTTTTGGGAGACAATCCCTGCATGTTGCAGAGTCAGTGAAGAGGAAGATTTGGTTTGGCATACAAGCCAAGGTAAATGCTGTGGGGGTGACACACCGTGACATACAGAACCTGCAGAAGAGATGGTATGACCTTCGCAGCCGTGCCAAAGAGAGGGTGGCAGAAAGGCTAGCCGCAGCTAACAAAACAGGAGGGGGAACATCTAGCGTGCGCCCGAACACCACACTGGAGGACCTGGTGGAATCCACATTGCAGCCAGAGTCAGTAGTTGGTGTGACACAGATTGACACCTCAGGACATGCGGGCACCTCCCAAGGTAAGTGCACAGCTGAACATGTACATATGTCAAATGTAATCACAACGTGCCCCAAATGCATGCCCTGCGTAGTGTAGCACACCTGAGTCCAGTCCACCTTTTACAAGCAACACCCTAATGCATTCTGGGAGTTGTATGCAGACAAATGTAAGGGGAAGGCATGGAGGGCACACCATAGGTGTAGTGCAGCACAGTACAGCAAGGAGTGACAACAGTAGATGTTCAACATGACAGAAGTAGATTTAATATAACTGCGCAGGCGTAATATTACAAACAAGTGCAAACAAAAAAATAACAGAACTTGCACTGTTCCACTCACAGATGCAGCGCAGGACAGTGATGGGGAGGACGACCACGAGTCCGAGGGAGACATGGAACAGCATGATGAGGGACAAGAAATGCCGCCATCCCCACCCATACCTGCTCCCACACACCGCAGGAGGAGAGTACTACCACTCCCTGACTTGGAGAGTGATGAGGACAGCAACACTGGATCCCACACACTGCAGCCTGCACATACCCCCCCTCACCATCACCAGAGCCAACAATGCGGCGCACTCCCGTGCAGTACCGCAGGCGAAGGCCAAGGAGATTTCCCACGCCTGCTGATGACAATGGCGAAGCCACCGCAAGTGTCCTTGAGTCCAAGATGCTGAGGGCCCAGCGCCTGCAAGGGAAGAACATCCGTCACATGCAGGTCCAACTGGGAACACTTGCCAAACACATGGATGGTATTCATGACTGCCTGAGGGAGCTCACAACTGCAGTAGTGGAAGGGCACAGGGCAAACAATGCAAGACTAGACCGTGTTGCGACTGGCATTGAGGAGATGTGCAGGGCAATTCAGGCAGAGCATGTCACAAATGGCAGGAGGCATCAGACTGCTATGGCACACATACACAGTTACACCCGGGCCACCAATAGGCTGAGTCACACCACAGCTCAGCTTTCAAGGCGTGCTGTCGGCATGCAGGTGGAGATGGCCCACTGCTGTGGGGATGTCGCCAGGGGCCTCATCCAGGTCACCGCTGCTGTGGAAGGACTACAGACTGCAGCAGCTAGCGGAAGCCCCATGCGTGCAGGGTGGAACAGTGAGGAGGGCTCCAGCCTGAGCAGCCTACTGGCACCTGTGTCACATGACAGGAGGCGCAGTACCAGGAGTTAATCCGGCACAGAGGGGTCCATGAGGGGGGTATCAGAGCCCACAAACATGGCCACAGGAGTGTGTGGCAGGAGAAAGTAGTGAATCGCACCTGTGCCACTCTGGTGAGGTAACCAGAATTATGACTCCATCTCCCAAAGATGTTGCAGTGCCAAGACAATGACTTTCAAATTGTCTGCACCCACACTGCACTTTTCTGAGAATGGCATGTGTGCATCAACATAACTACCCACCTAACAGAATAAACCGTTACGTACAAAATGTGTTGTGTCTTGATTTCTCACCTTCAAAGTAACGTTGCGTGATTTCGGCACGTCTCCTTCTCCCCTCTGCTGCATCTGGACCGCGTGCTGCTTGGTGTGGTTGTCTTGGCTGGATGTCCAGTTCTGGCTCGCTATCAGAGTCTTCCAGGTGGATGCCCCTATTGGTGGCAAGGTTGTGCAACATAGCACATGTAGCGACAATTTTACAGCATGTCTCCGGCCTATACTGTAAGGCCCCACCGGTTTTGTGGAGGATGCAAAAACTGGATTTGAGTACACCAAATGTCCTCTCAATCACATTTCGTGTCGCAATGTGGGCATGATTGTATCGCTGCTCCTTTCGTGTTGTGGGATTCAGATAGGGAGTGAGGATGAACGACCTCACAGCATATGCGCTGTCACCTACAGGATGTTAAAAATAGACAAACATTAGGTACTGCTATGTGTCACCATGGCAGACAGCTGTGCAAGACAGTATGACATGTGTTTACCCAGCAAATATCCTTCTCCAAATTCACCAGCCAGCAGACGTCTGTGTATGCCACTATGCCTGAAGATATAGGAGTCATGGGCACTGCCAGGGTAACTTGCCACTATGTCTGTGATTATAGTTTTCGCATTGCATATTACTTGGATGTTGAGTGAATGGTACGATTTGCGGTTCCGGTAAATATGTTCATTCCCTGAGGGGGGACATATGGGTACATGCGTCCCATCAATGCAGCCAATGACTTGTGGAAATTGTGCAACCTGATAAAAATCCAATTTGGTTTGCATCAATTCCTGTGGTGTTGTGGGGAACCTGATGTGGTGGTGTATCCTCTGCAACATGGCATTTAGGAAGGCGTTGAAAGAGCGCGATAAGGCACTTTGGGAGACACCGCCAGCTGTTGCAATTACTCCCTGGAAGGCCCCTGACGCTAGGAGATGTAGTGAGCATAGGATCTGCACATGGGTGGGGATGGCATGTGTCCTGCGAGTCTGACGCTGCAGTATTGGGTCTAACTCAGCAATGAGCTCTAAGATTGTGGCAGCATTCAGTCTATACTTATCATAAATCTCTTCCTCCGTCTGCCCTAGCAAAGTAACGCGCACTCTGAAGATTCTCTCCTGTATCCTTCTTCTTCTCTGTGCTGCTGCTCTTAGCCTCATCCTCCGTGCTATGTAGTAGAGCGCTGCCATTGTGGAACACTCTGATGCATTCTGGGGCTGTTTAAGTAGTTTGCTAATGATTTACACCTGATTTGTTGAATGTGTAATTCTTACCACCTGATATGGTTTCTTCCTATTTAGGAGATGCAATTTGCGATTCTTTACTGATTCTGTATTTGCGAAGTCTTGTTGCACGTGAGTTAGGGATTTCTTATTTGCGAATCCGTAATACAGAATCGCTATTACCGATTCGGAGACTTAGAAATCGCTAAAATACCGATTTCTACACTTTTCTGTGAATTTGCTTCATGCATTGGAGGAAGCTCTTTTGCGATCGCAAACGGCATTTTTTACCGATTCGCAACGTTTGCGATCGCAATTTAGCTTGATGCATGTGGGCCACAGTTCCTACCTTAGAGTGGAAACAACACAACACTTGGAGGATCCATGCATGTGTTTTAGTGTTGCCTCGTTTATATGGCAAGTCATTTGTATTAGGAAAAACATCTTAATTATATGCACTAAGCTCTCTTTTGGCATTTTACGTGACTCACTGATGACCCAAACTTACATCTACCTAAACAATGCAATTGGCACCACACTGTGGGGTAGCAGCCTGCCAGTTTAGCCATAACGTTCTATTCTCATGACGGTAATAGCATGACTTCTTGCTACGTCAACGGACATCTGCAATGTTCTCCATGCTTCTCATGACCCCTCCCACCATGAGCAGAACTCTTGGCGCTTTACTGAAAAGGTAACTTTTTCAGCTGTACTAACCTGGTCCCTGCATTTGACCCACACTTCATCGCGGTGGGACTGCACTTGTGACTGTCTCCCAGTCTTGCATGACCGGATAAACGTAAGTTGCATTTTGTGTTCGATGCTATTTTGACCTAAATTTTTTAAATTGCAAATCCCTGGTGCTACGGTTGGATTTTTGCTATTTTTGTCTTGTTTTATTTATTACATTTTACGCTATTTTTCTGAATTGGTGTGGGATTTCTCTTCTGTTGTGTTATTGCTTTACTACTGTTTAAAGTGCTGCATAAATACTTTACTAACACCTCCGACCCTCGGTCAAGGTCCACTCTCTCCCCGCAGCTCCGCTGTGCCGTCTCTTGCCTCCAGACCCCGACCTCCTCCTTGGGAGGTTCGAGGCTGCTGCCCGCTTCTACTGGGACCAGACTGCCTGCAACCACCATAACCTTTCTCAGCTGTTTTTTTCTTCTTAATTTTTCCCTGTTGTGCCACTGTCATTGTGCCCATCTGTGTCTTGCTCTAATTCCAACACTGTTTTTATTTTCTCGTGCCTGCCTGTTCCTTTCACCGCTGCGGCCCCTCCCCCCCGGAATTCCCCCACTCCCGCCCTCTCCTCCCTCCCACCTTCCCTACTTAATGGCGGCGGCTGCGCGGTCGCGCTGCCGGTGCGCCAAAGGCAAGCCTATCTACGCCCGTCCGCAACCCGACCACGGCCAGTGCCAGGAACCCTGGACCTCCCACTACCCATCGCTACGACACCACCACCCTCCTTGCACTCAACCCTGGAAGACTTAGAGAATGCCAACCGGCCTCGCCGAACACGACCCACGGCCATTTCTCCTGCCTCCACTGCTGCCAGACCCTCACCGCCACCCCGGCCTCCAACACCGCCGACGCCAGCACCGGCGACACCCTAAAATGCATCCTCCTCAACGTACGCTCCGTACACAAACACGCCATGGAAATCTGGAACCTGCTCGACTCTCTCTCGCCCGACATCACCTTCTTCACAGAGACCTGGACCAACGCATCCTCCGCCCCCGACATCAGCACCGCCATCCCAGACGGATACAAGATCCAGAGGAAAGACCGCCCCAACCACCCAGGAGGGGGCCTCGCCATCGCCCACAAGAGCACCCTCTGCCTCACCACCTCCAGTGTTGTATTCCTCTTAGGGTGTCCATAAACGGGCTTTCCAGTATCATGTCCTTATATAGGCACAATTCGCCCTGCCCTTATATAGGCATAAAATCCCAGCCCTTATTTAGGCATTAAACCTTGCACTCCAAATACAGGCATGGTCTCTGACATCCGTCCACCCTAATGTCACAACGAGTTCTTGAAGAACAGACCCTTAGGCTGTGGGAGTTTCCCTAGTCCAGGACTATTGATTTCTTCAAGGACTCATATATTCTGTATGAACCGTTATTCCTTAGGGGTTCATCCATGACGTCTTTCGCTGTCCGACTCACGTCAATACTAAACATTCCTAGGTACTCTCAGGTATAAATATACCTTCCCTAGCCCTTGTAAACTAGAGGAGACCTCGACTTCAGAGGAGCCCGTATCCCGGCCTGACGCACTGAGAAGACGCTGTCATCCCTGCACGCAGAGAATCCAGCTTCCAATGATCTGACTTCCCTCGCGGGGTGTTGGAGTTCGAGTCTGGCAAAGAGATTCCAACCTCTCTCATTCTTCAGGTATGGAGCAGACTAGAACCTAGAGGGACTCTTGGCATACTAGGCATACTAGGCTTAACATACACTTAGTATACCATAGTAAGGAATACTTCACCTACTTCATACCTCTCCCTATACCTAAGTTAGGTTAGGCACATTGGGGTAGAACTAGCTTAGCAACGCATCGTATGAGTACTCGCATTTTTAGTCTGTGTTATTTATGTAACAGCATATGTACTAAAAGATAATGCTCTCGCAGTATTATTTATTTGTACTGCTCACACTGTACATTATTTATCTCGCATACTGTCTTGTGATCGTAACAGCACATTTTACTTACACCAGAAACAAGACTGTTCAATAAACCTTTTATTGAAACGCCCGTCTATTCTTTCTGTGTAACTTTGAGGAAAACTAAGCATGCACGATTGAGCTGAGTGAAATAGTTATCTATTGTTTCCACGACTCTGGGACACGTTCTGATTGTAAAGGAAACATAGTGGTCATGTTTTGCGGCTGCCAGAAACTGCTCCCTTCTTGTTGTCAAGGAGTTTCTAGTGGCCTCTGAGCTAGCTGGCACAAGTAATCAAGTTTAATATACTCGATAGGGACATACTGACCTTAGTCCTATGTCAAACCTATAGGATATATTATTCCAATGCGCAGAGCCTCTTAGGGAAATAGGAGCTACACTACATGTCGCCCAACGGTTTGGTAAGGCGGTAATTCAACGTTAGATACTGAATAACTCAGCCGTGCTTTTTCTCTCAAGACCCCTACCCATATACTCCAAAAGACGTCTGGAGTGGGCAGGGTTCAGTATCCACCACGGCTACATAGGGCAGTACCCTATATATTAGCTGTTTGGTTTGCTCAATGTTGAAGGATACACTGTTCCAAAATATTGTGCACCTAATCTTTGTTTCCTTGAAACTTGTTCTACATTTTTCAAACAACAAAATGCCTGAAAATGAAAATAACACCGAGAACGGTGGAGCTGCGGCTGACCCAGTCGTAACAGCTTTTAACTTTACAGGTTTAAATGAAAACGAGGAGGGTGTTATAGACATCCCTCAAAACTTAAGAAGAGCCATCACTCTAAAACTTATAAAACATGGCCTACCGCCAAGAGGAGGTAGAGCAGTTTTCGTGATAGAGGCACATGAATCCTTTCAGACAGAGGTATTCTATTCATGGGTAATATTTCCTGAATGCAATCCAATATCACACACATTTCACTTCTACAAAGAAGATGATCTACCAGAGGAATATATTCCTTTCGAGGATATTGAAATTCCATTAACATACCAGGAGCATCAGCTCTGGTTTAAAGGCGCCCTAAAACATCACAAAAACATTACTAGGCTCGGTCCACTAGGTAGACCAGGAGCAACATGGCCGATTCTAGCCGGCTACACACCTCATCCTGAACTGGAGACAATGTCAGATGAGGAACTACTTACTCAAATACAAGAGTTAATAAAAATTTACAGACAATTAGTCCAATATGTCATGCGGACTTTTACAGTCCAGCAACCATTAACACTTCCAAATCCAACTCCCCAACAGGGGAATACACTAAAAATTACACCACAGACTCTATACGCAGTCATGGGTAAAATGCCCACAAAACGTGAGCAAATTCCGTTCTGGATAGCTCAAAAAATTACTCAAATCGAAGCAGTATTTCCAAATACTAGCCCGTATGAGAAACACAGAATCCTAACAATCAGTTTACCAATGGGGATCACACCACAACTGGAAGACTGTACCACTTGGGGCTCAGTCTTTGCTGCCATCTATACCAAAACACATGGCATTCCGTCAATTGCGGTAATACCTGATGTCCTTAAACACATTCAAAATGAATACGGGGCAGAGCCTGCTCTAAATTTAGGTATGAAATTACTGAAAAATTTCGACCAGGTCTCAACAATAATATTATCTAATATTAAAGGAGAGGCAGCAGCAGTTGCGATCCGCCAAAAATTAAGGGAATTCGATGTTACAGAACATCAAACTGAGCTACCCAGAATAATAGAACAATCTTATGCAGAATTAGGCAGAGATAGTTTGGGTGGAAGACCAGTGAAGCCGAAGCTATCTGAAAGTCCTGAGAAGGACTCAATTAAACAAACTCCTACATCTTCTAAAAAGAAGTGGGAGTCTACTAAACAAAAATCAAACGAGAAACGTTCTCAATCCAGAGGTAGGTCTCCTCAACAGGAGCCCTCTGAAAGGAGGTATAACCTCAGGAATAGGGATAATTTGAGAAAACCTGATAGGTATCAAGATACTGATACACGTTCCTCTCGTCCCTCTCAGATCTCATCACAGACTTCGGAAAGAAGAGGACGAACAGAACACAGAGAAGAACGCGTGAAATCGAAAGACGACAAACACGCTCCAAAAACTAAAGTAAAACCTCAATTCTCCAAAAAGAAAGTAGCAGGTCTAAAAATAAGACATGCCGAGAATACTGAGAACACAACTCAAGAACGGAGAATGGGCTCAGACCATGCTGGACAGTGCAGCAGAAGTCACAATAGTTCGCCAGAACCTGAGGGAACTTCTGGAGATAGTGGACTTGAATGAGTACATCACAGTAGAGACTGTAGACACCAGGGTTAGTACTCCACAAACGTTATATGAAATAACACTCCGGATGGAGGGAGACAAACCTAGACAGGTGAAAGCACTTTTTGGGAAAGACTATCAAAGGGCTATGACATACTTCTAGCAGAAAAGGACTGGCCACCACAATTTGTCAGGGAGTGCCCACATGGCGAGGACATTATTATGCCTGCCTTCTCCAACCATATTCCAATAAACCTAAAATATACATATGCCAGGAAATGGGCAGTGGCCCAGGCCCCAGCATTATATAAAAATCATGTAGGATGGGATGAGGACTCACCTCACCATAAAATACATCTGAAACATGAACCAACTGCACAACGGCAGTACCCAATAAAGCAAGAAGCTAAAAAACAGGTCAGGGAGATCTTAGATCAACTTGAATATCAAGGGGTGATTGAAACATGCACCTCCTCAATGAACAATCCTTTGTTTCCTGTCTCCAAACCAGACAATACATATCGTCTAGTTTTGGACTATAGACACCTAAACACTTGTTCTAAAACTTTTGCAGTGCAAAATGCACACAGCACAGCATTAATGAATAACATTGTGCGTAAAAAATATAAAACAACATTAGACATCTCAAATGGTTTCTTTTGTCAAAACATAGCACCTGAAAGCAGGTACTTAACAGCATTCTCCATAATGGGGACCCAGCGTCACTTTTGTCGACTCCCACAAGGGTTCAAGAATAGTCCCGGTTTATTCTCAGCGAGGGTAATGGAGTTACTACAAATTTATGACAATGAGGCATTGTCCTATGTCGATGACATATATCTGACAGACGATGACCTGGACAAACACTTGAACAGGGTGAGCACCATTATACTGGGATTCGCCTCTGAGGGCTACAAGTTCAACTTTAAAAAGTCCAGAATTGCCCATCTCAATGTCCTATTTCTAGGATATGAGCTTTCAAGTGAAGGCAAGAGCTTGGCAGCTAACTTTTTAGAAAAATGTGCGCTGCTCCAACCTCCAAAAACGCTAAAAAACTTACAATCCATCCTGGGTTTCCTAAATTTTGGAAGAACATACATTCTAAATTACGCAGAAAGGGTTAAACCTCTCTACGCATTAATCAAACCTGATTTTTCGATCAGAAACTGGACACAGGAACACACAGAAATCTTGCGTTCACTACAGGCTAACATGTTAGCAACAAATCACTTACAAACACGCGTAAGTCAACGCAATTTGGTGATCCGAATAATTTTGGGTCAATGCGGATTCACCTACTTAACTTTTAATGAGGGTGAGAAAATACCAATCGCATACAAATCCCATTTGTACACACAAGCGGAAATGCGCTTCAGTTCAACTGAAAAATTCTAACAGCAGTTCAAACCGCTGTAGCATAAGAAAGAGCCTTAGCCCAAGGGAAACGCATTATTGTCGTCACCCCGGTACCAGCTTTAGAAGCGGTCACAAAAGCAAGCATTCCCAATGCTAAAGCATTACATCCAAGATGGATACAATGGGTTAATTCTCTTGCTGCAACAGATGTTGAATATGTTTTTGATCCAGATTTAAAAACGCAAGCATTCCTACAGTATGAACATGAATGTCCCCTGCCTACTGAAATTCTGCCTCTCGATCAGTACGAATTCATAATTTACATTGACGGATCCGCACAACCCGCAATAGGGAGTAAGCAAGCTTACAGTGCAGCGTGTGCAATCGTTAAAGGTCGCATGCGAAATGGCATCTTCAGACCTATGGTCACAAAAACACAATCTCTAGGGGATTGTACAGCTCAGCGAGCTGAACTACAAGCATTCAAACTGGCACTTGAAAGTACAGATCGAGAATTCCCCACGCTAATAGTGTGCGATTCCTTTTACTGTGTTCAGTCGTATAATGACTATATACAAAACTGGCTTGAAAATGGTTTCAAAGATGCGAAAGGTGGCACAATAAAGCACAAAATGCTTTGGGAACAAGTAGTTCAGTTGAAAAACGAACTACCAAAGGCTCACGTGATCCACACACTGAGTCATCAACGTGATGGCGTTCACGTTGCAGGGAATTCATTGGCTGATGAAGCCGCAAAGGGGGCTGTGCAAACGGCTTCCGTAGCTGCGATCACTCGTTCCAAAACAAAAATAGACGGTGAGATAATGTTGGCTGTCAATGCTTCAAGCAAAGGCAGCAGTGCAGCGTTACCAAAAAAGTTTCCACTCAAGTACTCTTATGTAATTGATGCGAACAACGTTCCTTTTGCTCGAATCCCTGGAGTGGGGGATAGGGAATTCCAAACAAGGAACGCAGATTAGGACTAATCCTAGCAGCACATGAAGGGATAGCTTCTGCCCATGCAGGTGTTTCAGCAACAGTATCTTTACTCAAGCAAAGATATTGGTGGCCTGGCATTCGGAAACAAACTAAAAACTATGTTTTAGAATGCAATATTTGCCAACAGATGAAAGTCTCAACAGTGAAACGTCCTGCGCAGACACCCCTGTTAATTTCAGACAAACCATTAGCTTGTATTTACCTGGACCACTGCGGTCCCTTGCAAAGGGACGGTAACTATAAATATATCATGGTTGCAGTGGATTCATGCTCTAGGTTCCTATGGTTATGGCCTCAGCGCTCAGCTGACGCTCTAACTGTTATAAAAGATTTGCGAGTCTTTATCAGCACATACTCAATAGGCACGCTACATTCTGACCAGGGTCCTGCGTTTAGCTCTCGGGCTTACAAAGAAGCATGGCCAGTCTGGGCGTTGCATTGCGGTACTCCTCTCCATTCCATCCTGAGGGAAATTCGGTTGTGGAAAGGAAAAACCGAGACATAAAGCAGTCTATAACAGCTAGAGTATTAGGTTCGGGTGACGGGTGGGTCAAACACCTTAGTGGGGTACAACGCTCTTTGAATAATCTGCCAAGAAGTTCTCTAGGGGGGGTCACTCCATATGAGGTCCTATTTGGGACAAGAATGTGGATACCGGACCTTGAACACGTAGGCACAGTGGTGGAAAATAAACCTTTTGATATCAAAGATCGTTTGGCTGTTTTACAGGACTTAAACAAATTAAGAACGAAACAAAGCAACGTATTCCTACAGCCAACCACCACTGGGGATCAACCGGCTGTCCCAGCAAGGCCTGTCTGGATTCCAAAAGTTGGGGATCTAGTCAGAGAAAAAATTGCGGACAAAAAGGAATTTGGACCTTCTTACAGACAACCAGTATCTGTCCTAGCAGCTCAAGGAACAAGAACAGTACTACTGCCGCCCCTTGCTGGAAGAAAGGAGAAAAGATTTGTGTCCATCGACCTCATCAAACCACAGTATGTGGCCAATACTAAATAGTAGGCCTCGTGGACTCCGACCTAGTAGCAGACGCACTCCTCTCGCTACTATCCAAGAGGTTCAGACTGAACGACTGATAACCATCGAGAATTCAGCTGCAACTGATGAAGGACTAAGCAACAACGCTATGAAACTCATCCCTCTTGACAACCAAGTAACAGTTCGTCCAAATACACCTGTCTACACCAATGTAGCACGTGATCAACTGGTTCCAGTGATTTCTACAAATCCTGATGCAATTCCAACAATTGATAGGACTGCTTCTGGCTATTTCATTGACTTTGATACGTTCTCAGAAGATCCGAGTGAACCTGAAACGACGCCAGCATCATTCAAATTCAAGCAGCAAGTACAAGACTTTCTTCATTTTGTGAAAAAGACTTATTTGGTTTCTCCATGGATTGAACTCTGGATTATATCTGGACTTTTTGTTTTCCTACTCTGGCTAGCTTTGGTAACAACTGTGAGCGTGCTTATAAGTGGCAGATACATCCATGTGAACACTGAAGGAAAGGACGTAAACGTACTTTTGAAACCTCATAAATCTTCCCATCGTGAAGCAAGAGACTTGTCATCAGTGAACATCACAGCTGTTCCTATACATGATGGTATAGTGTGGGACAAAACAGATTTTGATATATTTTCTAAAAATGAATATTTAGAGGGTTCATCAGACTATGAACAACTGTATTGTTATAACCACTATGGTCATCATTATTTGCATAAAACTGCATATCCAAGAAATGTGTTTATGTTTAACCAATGGGAACATTGTCCTACACCACCTAAAGGTAGTTCAAAAACATTTACTAGTAAATTTCCATATTTTTCAGGTTACAATACATCTGATCCAGAAATGTTTTACTATAAAAATGTAAACAAGACAGGACTGAAAATTATGTTAACAAATACAAAACAGATTTACTCTGAATTATTTAATGCCCAACTGTCTAGACAGGGTTTTGACTTTTGGAAAGACACAATAGACACAAAAACTGTGTGGGGTACTAAAGAATGGCAAGTGCAGGTGATAGAAGCTTTATTTAGAGCCTGCATCATCCCTGAGCAAATAATGTTTTTGAATGAAACCATCCAACAAACATCTTGTCTTGGATTAGCCAAGATCAAAGATATGAACACACCTTCTGTACCAGCACCTGCAAAAAATAATGATACACAGGCGGTGGTGACAGTTGACAATATACTACAACTCAACAGATCTAATCCTGAATGGAAAAAATGGTTGATCTGGCCCACAGACACGAATAACTGTCAGGAAAGATTCCTGAATAAAACTCAGGGCTTTACTATTCATAGGCCAGACCCAAGATACGTCCAAAGACAACATCCGGGGGTAGTAACAACATACAGTGTAGGAAAATTATGCCTCGATTGGCTGCATAAGTCTACACTACAGGATGTGAAACAACACTTAACCTTACTTGCAAAAGACGCAGACCTTAGGGATTTCTTGCGTGGACCAAGAAAACCGCATCAAAAACGTTTCATATATGCCGGCATTTATGCTGCCTACAATGAAGCATGGAAGGTATCACAGATGGAGGCTGCAGAACAAATACGTGAACTTGATCGTATTAATTTAGAGAAAACACTCTCTGTGGTCGACAATGGGTTAACAACTTTGTCCTCCAGAATTTATTCACTGGACGGCATTGTATCCTCTGCTATCGACATACTAGAACAAGATTTGGCGATGTTACAACAGGGCCAATCTCAATTACGTTCTATTATGTTATTAAGCTGGACGCTGCAATCTTTGCGAGCTGGCTATGTGCCTTGGCGTTTTATCAACACAACGGCTCTGTTTGCAGAATACAATCTCACTGATAAACAGATCGAATTGGCACAAAGAGGAGCAAGGTATACAGTGCTGAGCATTGAAAAACTGGATAAATTACCATTCACAGTGGCAGAAAAACCAGCTACAGAATGGCTTATTCATGGCAAAATAACATTACCTGTGAATACTTTTCAGTTTCAATATTGCCTCAGACAAATGCAAGCAGGCAAATATGAAAGGTTGGGTAAGGAATACATTAAGACATCTTGGGATTTACCGTATACATTTAGATGTTGGAGTGGGGATCGTGAAGTGTTTTTGAGCGGTACAAACTGTAAACTTGCACTAAGCGGTTCACTAATATGTCAGGACATTTCCTTACACAGGGCTTGTAATGGTTCTGTGGCAAACTTGTCTTGCCATCAGCAGGGTACACCAGCTGCTGTGATTAATCCAACGTTTGGACAACTTTCTAATGGGAGTTACCTCAGGTTGAATGATCAGAGTTGGTGTGGCATGCTGCCAGGCATCCCATATCTAGTAACGGTCAACTCCAGGGTCACTTGATGTATGCAAGTATTGTTTGCCCCAATAGACACAGTCAGGGAGTCGCCTCTATGGCCTTCGCTGAACGTCTCTTTTATAAGATTTGATACTTTAAGCAGAATTAAAGCCATGCTTTTACAGCAAACAGTGCCTTTGACCTCGGCCAAAGAAACCTATGATCTACAAATAGCAAGGACTTTGGCTGAGATACAGACTTTAATACGTACAAACTGCCCTATACATTTCGTAGAAATGCTATCACGTATCTTCAACATGTCTGATACAACTGGAATTGTACATGTATTTAAGAACATCTGCTCCGGTCTATTAGCACCTTTCCAAGCAATACTTGGAATCATCCCGAACTTTGCACATTCGGTGTTTGGTGGCATACCATTAATTCTAGTCCCTATTCCGCAAACTCCAAACAATACAGAACACCGCCGCCAGACTCGTCCTCGGCATCCCCCGACACGAACACATCAGTCAACACCTACGAAGTCTCCACTGGCTCCCCGTGGAGAAAAGCATCACTTTCAAAATCCTCACTCACGCCTACAAATGCCTACACAACAACGGACCCAAATACCTCAACGACAGAATCAACTTCCACGTACCCAAAAGAAACCTCTGATCTTCCAACTTCGCACTGGCCGAAACCCCGCGCATCCACAGAGCCAGAGCAGGCGGAAGATCCTTCTCTCACATTGCAGCCAAGACCTGGAACGAGTTACCGGCAGACATCAGACGCGCCCCCTACCTGAACACCTTCAGGAAGACCCTCAAGACCTGGCTCTTCGGCTAAAGAGATCTGCGGACTTCCCCCCCCCTCAGCGCCTTGAGACCCTCACGGGTGAGTAGCGTGCTTACAATTCTCTGATTGATTGATTGTTTGAATACTTTACACATTGCCTCTCAGTTAAGTTAGACTGTTCTGTACCAAGCTACCAGAGGGTTGAGCACAGGAGAAGTTGGGGTTTGCTTGTGACTTCACCCTGACAAGGATTGTGGTTGCTGCTTGAGAAGGGTTTCACCCCTCTCAAACAGTAAACCAATTTCTTACATTTCTCATATATGCTTTTGCGAATCAGCCTGATAATCTCAGTGATAAGCTATTTGGAACACTCGTAAAATCCTGTTAACCATAAAGTAATGTGGCTATGAGATGTAACTGTCATATTTAACTTCAAAGTGTGAATAACTGTAACTCAAGCATGAACATGCATTCATCAAAATGCCATGGTTAGAGAAAGGGACACCAAACACTCTTTGACCTTAATGTAATTGATTTTGTAACGGAGAATAATAGGAAGTTATATAGCTTGCAACAAATATTGGATAATTTATCAGACAAGACACAGAGCTTACAATCAATTCATGGGAGAACTTACCAGAGATGTGAAGTATTATTGTAATATTATTCCAACCATCCTTCCAAAAATCTGAAATATTAATACTCATAGAAAACAATATAAGGAGGCTTTGTCTGCCAGGAAAAAAGAGCTACAAGTAGACGCCTGGTCAAAGCTTGAAGAAGCTGCGGCCACAAACAATTGAGTTTTATTCTCACAGACAATCAATTTTCCCTTTCCGAAACGATAATACAGCTCCAGATCTAGATTTACATGTACTAATGCAAGCATGGGTTGATGTTTTCTCTAGTATTTTTAGATAATCATATAATTTAGTTCACTCATGCAAGGTCTAAATTCAAACTGTACAACTCACAGTGGGTGTCAGTAACTAGTGATCTCTCTAGATGAAGTTGTAAAGGCAATTGAGAAAAGTGCCATTGGGAAAGCAGCAGGACCAGATGGAGTACTGGTTGATATGTATAAATATCTACCGGATATATGTTCTCCTATTATGCTCAAGTTTGGAATGCAGACGTTAAGGGATATATTCCTACAACCTGGGAAGAATCACTGGTAATTCCAATTTTAAAAGGGCTGTAAGAGTGATCCCAAATGCTACCGCCCCATTTCACTCTTTTGCTAAGATCTTGCGTAGAGGGATCCTAGAAAGATTAGAACAATGGGCTGAGGAAAATAGAGTCCTAAATGAGTCACAATATGGATTCAGAAGGGGTCTGGGGATGGTAGAACAATGTGTTAATTTAGATCTCCTCATAGAAAAATAAACAAGGGCTAATAATGGCCATTTACACTTATGTTTTGTTGACCGATTCAGTGCTTTTGATTTGGTAAACTGTGGCAAATGTTGTCCTTGATGGGCTCACCATCAGAAATAGAGTCATTGTGATCACAGTTATACAGGAATTTGTCAGCCAGGGTTCGAAATGGGCCCAAGGGGAGTGCTCTCCACCGTTTAATATTCAGAGAGGAGTCAGGCAAGGGTGCTTTTTGGCACCCTGCTTGTTTTCTCTATTTATGAACAGAGTGTATAGCTTACTCCAGGACGTGGCCGCTGACTCTCTACGAGTGGCAGGAATGGCAGTCCTTGTTCTCTTCTGTATTGATGATGCTGTCCGTTTGTAACCGACTACAAATGGCAGCAAATACTGATGGACTGATTTGTGGCCTCCATAGAGGATCAGGATCTTAAAATAATCCTGAAGAAAAGTGTGGTGTCTTGAATGCTTCTGTCCTTCACATTCCTTATGTTCTGGAATGTGGGGTTGGTTGCCAGGCACTAACTTGGAACTACTGGTTTGACAGTTAAGCTGACTCCTTCGCTGGATGGGGACTCTGCAGCTTTGTGTCTTGAATAAAGCTTCTTTCTACACTACTTTGCTGTGTCCTGCTGTGCTTGCGGAAGACACCTACTTCTACATTTTGGCGACAAGGGTGGAAGGCTATGTGTAAAGCATGTGGAAAAAGGGGGCATGTCTCTAAATGCTGTAGAACAAACAAAGTGCAAATGAAGGTCAGTGAAGTTGACCTTTATGAGGATGATCTAGAAGAAATAGAGATACGCCAAGTGGGATGGGATGCAAAGGATGGTCCACATGAACTTGTTTTGGTCAACGATTCACCAGTCAGAATGCTCTTTGACTCTGGGGCCAAGATCACACTGGTTCCCAAGAACTTTTATGAATCTAATCTTTTGGGCAAAGTTACTCTTCTAAAACCTGACAGACCGAAAGGATATGGTGGAGTTACTATACAGTTACTTGGTTATTTTTGGGGTACGATTGACTTCAAAGGAAGGGTTATCCCTGGGAAAGTTTATGTTTCAATGAAAGGGGATTCCCTTATAAGTTGGTTTCATCAGAGAGACTTGCATGTGTTTCTTGACCCCAATGAATGTCCTTCGGTTTGTTTGAAAGAATTACCTCCAGTCAGAGTAGTGAGTGACACTAAGTCTGGTCAAGATTGGATCAAGGATTTTCCTTCTGTTTTTGCAAGTGATCTTGGCTGTTTAAAAAACTATATGCATCGCATAAGGATCAAGACTGATGTCAGTCCTAAAGTTGCCAAGGTCAGGAGTGTCCCACTATTAGTTAGGGAGAAGATGAAAATTGAGTTGGACAAGCTTTTGGCTAAAGGGATTATTCAAGAAGTCGAGGCAACAGAGTGGGTCTCTCCGGTTGTGATTGCCCGCAAGGCCAATGGTGAGGCCCGGCTCTGTGTGGACTTGAGGGAACTCAATAGGGCTGTCATTGTTGACCACTACCCTTTGCCCAATATAACTGAAATGTTGTGTTCACTTGAAGGGGCAAAACACTTCTCCTCCCTAGACCTTATCTCCGCTTACCACCAGGTCAAGCTTCACCCTGCATCTCAAGATTTGACAACTTTCGTCACACCTTTTGGCACGTTTAGGTTTCTGAGAATGCCCTTTGGTCTTATTTCTGCTGCGTCAGTGTTTCAGAAAGCAATGGAGGGTATTCTTAGAGGCCTCCAGGGTGTCAAAGTGTACCAAGATGATGTGTTCATCTTTGGTGGGGATCTGGAGCAACATGACACAAGGCTCAAGTCAGTCTTAGAAAGGTTAAATGATGCAGGTCTCACTCTTAGAGCGGACAAGTGCAAATTTGATGTAAAAGAAATAGATTACCTTTGTCACTCTCTGTCTGCTGCAGGTATCAAGCATAAACCTTCGTTGGTGAGTTCCATTAACAGTCTATGAGCTCCGTCAAATAAGGACGAGCTAGTCAAGTTTCTTGGTATGGCAGAGTTTTATCATAAGTTTGTACCGAATTTTGCTGGAAAAACTTTGTCTTAGATTGCTGTTAAAGAAAGGAAATGAATTTGTTTGGTCTGAGACTTGTGAGGAGGAATTCCAAAACATCAAGAACCACCTCAATGACGCACCTTGTCTAGGTAGTTTTGACCCAACGAAAGTTTCGTATCTGATGACTGATGCGAGTGCAACTGGTTTGGGTGCTGTTCTGTTGCAGAAAGTTGATGGAGAAGAGAGAACTATTTTGTTTCTTTCCAGGCCATTGAGGGGTGCAGAATGTAGTTATTCTGTGGTGGAGAAGGAGGCTCTTGGTGTGTTCTGGGCGGTGCGCAAACTAAGAAAGTTTTTGTGGGGAAAAAAATTCAAGATTTTTACTGACCACAAACCACTTAAGGATGTGTTTTCAAAAAAAGAAATAGATTTTGTTTCTCATCGCATAATGAAATGGGTGGTGGCCTTACAAGAATTTGATTTTGACATTTCACATTTGCCTGGTTCCATGAATGTCTTGGCAGACTGCCTGTCAAGGCTCGGTGGTGAAAATGATGAGTTGGAGGATGATGTTGAGTGGTTTGGTGGTGAGGAGATTGAAGAAGAAGTAAATGTATGCCTGATCAGTGAAGGTCTCATTTCTGAGAGTGTATGGAGAGAAAGTTTGGAGAGTGATGCTACTTTACAGAAAGTCATCTCCTTTGTCTCTGGTACCTGGTGTGAGAAGAAGGACTGTGAGGAGGATCTCAAGGGATTTTGGAATGTTAAAGAAGATCTTGCTGTGGTAGACGGTATCCTCATGCGTGGTAGTAAACTCATTCCACCATTTGTGTTGAGAGACAAGTTGATTGGAAGTGCTCATGCGTCACACATGGGATTGCTAAAACAAAGGAGAGGATTAGGGAGGCTTATTGGTGGCCAGCAATGGATGTGCATGTGGAAAGACTAGTACGTGCATGTGTTGAGTGTGCATGTTCAGACAGGGTCCTGAAATGCAGAACACAGCCCATGGTCATAAGGGAACAAGCCTCGGGTCCATGGACAGTTATTTCTATTGACATACTGGGTCCTGTACGGCTTAGAACTCAGGATCGCTATGTCATTGTGTGTATTTACATGTTTTCTAGGTGGCCTGATATCAAGGTTGTAAACTCAGTTGAGTCCTCTGTTGTTATTGAATTTCTAGAAGAACTTTTCGAACGTGAAGGTTTTCCGTTGACACTTTTATCAGACAACGGGGTTCAATTCACTTCACGGGTCATGGAAGAATTTTTAAATTCCAAGGGCATTAGGCACAAGAGGGCTGCTCTTTATCACCCAGAAAGTAATGGTGTGGTGGAGAGATTCATCAAAGTTCTCAAAGAGACCATGCAGCAAGCTGTTGCCTGTGGTGAAAGTTGGGAGTTGGCTATTAAGAAAAAAGTATGAGAGTATCGGTTCACGTCACATTCTTCCACTGGGGTAGCTCCCTTTCGCTTGTTTAAAGGAAGGGTACCCAACACAGAAGTTGCCCGGTGTGGGTTGCTTCGAAGAGGTTGATGGTGGACAAGGGAGTAGGAGGAATTGAAGGCTGGAAGGAGAAAGAAAGAGAGGTGATGAATAAAAGGAAAGATCGATATGATGAAAGGAAGGGTGTGGAAAACACCTTCGTCAGTGTGGGTGACTGGGTAAAGATTAAATCTCCAAGGAAAACTGGTTGTTCTTCCAAATTCAGTAGACCCTTTGAGGTGATTAAAGTCTTTAAAAATGCAATAAAGACCAGTGACCATAGAATCTGGAATTTGGGAAGAGTGGCGAAATGTCCAGTTAAATCCACCTCTGCTGCGAGCTCTAGGGGTGGTGCTGCAGCTCAAAATCCTGTTCCAGAAAATGTCATTGTGAGCGAAAGGGGTGGTAGACCTTGTCGTTTGAAGTGTATTCCTCGCCACTTGCAAGATTACGTTTCTTGAGTGTTTTGCTCATTGCTTTGTATCAGTTGGGTACCATTGGCACTGTTTTGCTTACTTCTTTGTATTGTTTTCTTGTGTTATATGCGTTACTTACTTTTAACTTCCTTTGTATGTATTTTGATTTGGTAAAGCTTGTACAAATTTTGTAACTTTACTTTGGATGGTGAAGGGGGAGGAAGTGTGGTGTCTTAAATGCTTCTGTCCTTCACATTCCTTATGTTCTGGAATGTGGGGTTGGTTGCCAGGCACTAACTTGGAACTACTGGTTTGACAGTTAAGCTGACTCCTTCGCTGGATGGGGTCTCTGCAGCTTTGTGTCTTGAATAAAGCTTCTTTCTACACTACTTTGCTGTGTCCTGCTGTGCTTGCTGAAGACACCTACTTCTACAAAAACCTACACAATGACTTGTGAAAAGGGAGCTTGTAAATCACATGTTCATTACATCAATAGCACATCAATTGAAACAGTCATTCATTTTCCTACCTCTGTATTCTCTTTAGTTCTAATGGTTCCTGGACCAAACATATAGAAAATAACAGGCTAAAGATGATACATGCCTGCGAGGGCATTTGTAGATTTGCCACCAAGTTAGGTTGTAAACCCATTCGGGAGATGGTCTCAAAATATGGAGCCAATATGCATCTGCTGCGACTTATGGCAGCAGGTTATGGGGTTCCACAGAATCCTCTTCTTTACAAATGCAAGAGAATATACTTTTTTGGCAACTGCTTACCACACCACAATCCACCACAGCCTATATAATACACAAGGAATTGTGCACGAATGTAATATTTGGAGGATTTACTAGCAATGAAGCCCATCCAGTTGTGGCATTCTATTTGGAGCAAAGAAGAGACCAAGGGGCATATTCACAATAAAGTGTCGGAACACGAAGCTGCACAAAATTTGGCAGCGCTGTGCTCCGACATTTTCAAAATGCAGGGTTGCGCCTTATTCACAAAAATATGGTGGCCCCTGTGTTTCCCCTAGTGCTGGAGCAAAAAAGCTGCCTAGTACCAGCGCAGGCACCATGTCGCCGTGTTGCAAGGGTGCCCGTGCTGCAGGGCCGATTGTTTATGTGCAGGAAGCGACACTTTCCTGCACATAAACAATTAATAATGGCGATTTAAACCTTCTATGTGTGCTGCAAAATGTAGCACACATGAAATGAGCAATAAAGGAGGAGAAATTTATAATTTCTTCTTGTGGCGCCATTCTAACACCTGGTATTCCATGGTTTTAGTTTTTGGTGCTGCCTCAGCTTTGTAAATTGGGGGCAGCGCCAAAAAGCAATGGGTGTTGCGGTAGAACGCCCACTGCAAC
The DNA here is from genome assembly GCA_963921515.1 of Calotriton arnoldi. NCBI lineage: Eukaryota > Metazoa > Chordata > Amphibia > Caudata > Salamandridae > Calotriton > Calotriton arnoldi. Next base: position 3,167,396 of record CAWUFW010000553.1, on the reverse strand, counting down.
ACCACTGAACGCCCCCTTGCGCAGAGGACTGTGGCAGAAAGGGACATATTTACAAGGTGGCGTTAAGCCACGTAAAGTGACTTAGTGCCACCTTGTAAATATGAAAAATGGTGCTGCGCCACTGGAGTGTCAAAAAAGTGACGCTCCGGTGACGCTGATAGCTTGTAAATATGCCCCCAGACTCTCAAAAGCAATTCTAAGGGATTGTCAAAGTTTAGATAATGCGTTGAGAATCCTGTGGCTCATGTATATTTCCAGGTAGATCACCTATTTTAATTACCCCCATTATTGAATGAACCTGATAGCATAATGCACTATAGTAAAAGGGACTAAACTTTCACTACATAAAATGAAGGGTGATGCTAGATGTACCAAAAATAGTACTAAACCCTCAGTTGTTAGATACCTCTCTGTGGCACAAAAGGAGTACCTCCAGAGGTACCGCACACTTACATCTAATACTCAACATTGTTTTGTCTTGACATGTCTACGATCGGGTACATCTCATGCTCTGGTAGACTTTCCAAAAATGAAGCAATGGCCTGATGCAGCTGTCAAATGCCCATGTGATGGAAGATCCACTCGCTCAACAATGCATTTTATCGTATTTTGTAGCTTTCATACTGGAATCAGGAAATTCTATTTATGGCCATTATTTTTAGCTAATAATAATAGGAATTACAATGATGCTTATTTATATCTATGTTCCTTGGGGATCCATACGTGTGTTTAAGTGTTGCCTCTTTCATATGGAAAGTCATTTGTATTTGGAAACATTTTAATTATATGCACAAAGCTTTCTTTTGACGTTTTATGTGACTTGCTGATTGCCCAAACTTTCATCCACCTACACTCTGCAATCAGCGCCCTATTGTGCGGTAGCGGCCGGGGAGTTTAGCCATAATGTTCTATTTTTATGAAGGCAATAGCATGCCTAAGTTGTACTGAAAATCACAGTGCCACAGTTAACTGTTTCTGAAAGTCTTGTTTTAGCAGGTTTACCACTCTATTTTATTTTAACATAGCGGACCCTAATTAGAGGTTTTTGTTTTATATAGTGGCTAACCAGGGGTTATCTTAGCAAAGCAACCACATTAGGTGTGGATAGGTTCTAACCAGACTTATTTTATTGCACCAAGATGCACAGGCAATTTCTGATTCTAGAGGTTCAGTATGAACTCACTAAATTGCATTAGCACTTTAGAATGAGTTGGCTTTCCCTCCATGTTTCCAACTTAAGATCATACTGTTTTTTCTGCTACAGCTGAAGAGTCTTGGAATATGTTATGAACTGGTTTATGTTCTGATTTTACTGCTAGTAATTTGCTATTTTAATTCATATTTTGAATTTTACATATTATATTTTATATTTCGCCATCTATTGACCTTGAGTTTTAAAGCATTCTAACGCATTGTGACAAATTTTGCTCTCAATGTTAGCGTACTACGGGGCATATTTACAAGGACTTAACGCCTCCGTAGCGTCAATTTTGTGACGTTACGGCAGCTTTTTTTTATCGCCTTATTTGCAAGTTGCCGTTAGCGGCACTTTTCCAGCATAAACATGAATTTTCAAGATCGCCACTTCTGTTATCGGGACTTAATGAAAATGAGATGCAAGGTGGGCATTCCCGTGCAAAAAGTGCCGCTAACCCCGCTTTGCAATATTTACAATAAAATTTCTGTCTGGCGATAACCCCTTAAAACTGCCACTTAGTCCAGTTAGAGGCAGTTTTTTAAGACCAGAAAATAGCTGGTCTTAAAATTGGTGCAAACACTTTGGCCCTCATTTCAGAGGTTTTGGTGCTGGACAGCGCTGCAAGAAATGTTGCTGCGCTGCCCTGCGACTAAACAATAGGGCAGGAATGCGCACTATCAATAAGATAGGGCACCTTCCTGGGCCTCATTCATGAAAAGTGTTGCATCAGTACCACAAAACAGCGTTGCAACACTTTTCACTGCGCCCTTCTTGTAACACCATAGATGCGCCGTATTCACTGTACGGCTCTCCACGGCGCAATTAATGACAGATACGTGTGGAATCCTGACGTATCTGTCAGCGCTAAAGTCACGCATTGCTGCAGGTGTCACAAGCATGAAGCAATTCCAGCAAAGCCATGAGGCAGGCGTAAGGTTCTGACACAGTGGCGTCCTAGAATTGTTGCAGTGAAATCTGATGGATTTCACTGTGCCACTCGTATGAGGCTTTGTTGCGTGGGAACGCCCACACTGCATACATCATACCTGATGCAGGTATAATGTAGTACAGGACTTCACAAGGTCACGCATATGCCTAGCTGCGTCACTTTGTAAATACGGCGCACCGTGGTGCAAAATTAATGCTGCAAGTATGTCAAGAAAATGACGCACCTGTGGCTTTCAACTGTCGAAAGGGGCTCAAGGTGCCCCCCTGTATTTTTCCCCTACACTGACGCACAATGGCTGCCATGCGCCAATGCAGGCACACTTGCGCCATGGTGTTGCGGAGATAGTTGATGTTGTGCAAGAAAAGGGACACCTACCTGCACAAAAACCTATAAATCCAGGATATTTCCTTTTCCTCTGTGTGGTGTGCGTTGATGGCAGATTTGAAGGTTGTGTGAATTTCAGTGGTATTGTGGCTCCATCTCTTCTCGAGACGTCTGCAGGTGCTTCAGGACTAGTGGAAGATGGGAGTGAACCAGTTGGCCTTCTTGGAGTGCTGTTTGCCTGTTTTTTTCTTGAGTGGTGCCAGGGTGTCGGCGCAGTTGGAGATCCATTGGTGGAGGTTCCGCGTTGCGGTGCTGGCGTTTGTAAGCGTTGGCAAAGTGGTGGTGCTGAGGGAGTTAACGAGAAGTTCTTTGATGGCCTTGATCCAGTTGCAGCTGGGGGGGGGCTATGATGGTGATGGTGAACGGTGGGCATGGTGAAGGCGTGATGTATACAATGATGGTCGGTCCATGAGAGTTTGGTGGCGTGGCTGTAGTTGAAAGTCCTGCTGACGGAGAAGACGGGGTCGAGTGTGTCTCCTGCTATGTGGGTTGGTGCGGTGACTAGCTGCTTGAGTCCGATGTTGGTGAGGTTCGCCAGGAGGGTGGTGGTGTCCTGGTCACTGGGGTTGTCCAGGTGGAACTTGAGTTTTCCGAGTATGTAGTCAGTGGATGGGAGAGCCTGGGGTGCGATGAGGTCTACAATGGCATCGGTGAATGGAGGTTCATGGGCCAGGGGCCTGTAGACGAGGGTGCCATGTAGGATAGGGTTGGGGTTGGTCTGGATCTGGAAGTAGAGGTGTTCCATGGTAGCCGTCAGGTCATTAGAGCGCTCGGTCTGTCGGAGTGTGCTTTTTTAGACAACTATTAGCAAGTAAGTGTGCCTACAAGAGATTTATTAAAACACATATTGATAAACATTAATTCTGCATTCAATGTTAGCAAGCTCTATCCAGTAGCTCACACTTAAATCCTTTCAAATTCAAATTTACTTATTTCAATATGAACAAATCTGAAGAAAAAAATCTAACGCGGGTGTATATAAAGTATTTCAAAGGGTACAAAAAGGTAAAAAGATTTCCAACAATTTGCACAATGCAACCAGAAGTTTCCAATATTTTGTTGTTACAAACACCTCATTGTTGCTGTTGTGAACACCTTTTCCAAACAATCACAGGACAATGTGACCAATTAAGCAGACAGCATATCCTTAAATCAAATAATAGAAAAAATAGGTGTGGTTGTCGACGTTTCGGTCTATGTATTGTAAGCATCCGTTAGACCATCTTCAGGACATTTAAGAATCAAGTGATGAATGACCCTTAGGGATTTATATAGGCAATATTTAAACTTGGTTATGTCGTCCGCGATCAGCGAAAGTGGTCGCTCAATGGCCACCCACTTGTACCAGCAATAAATGTGGGTCAATCCAGAATAACGACCCTTACTATGGTCATTTTACAGCCCTCTTGTGCCAGACACGCATCAGTCTGAAACCTGACGGGGCACAGTTCACATGACGTACCGCTGGCTCTGCAGTCACAGACGCCGACTGCAGAGCCAGCAGTACATCATGTGAACTGTGCCCAAATGTAATTCCGAGAAATCGGAAATTGTCTTTTTTGGCTCTCCTACTGTGGTCAACTGGAGACAATGGTGGCCGGAGGAGATGTCTCCGCCCCGCTTATCCCAATCTATGGTTAAGAAACTCAGCATCCACATTGACAGCACTCTCTCTATGACACCCCAATTCCAGTCCTTAGTGGGCATCTTCTTTGGCATGCTGCATATGCTAAGAAAGTTCCTTCCCCTTCTCTCACGCGACACCAGGAAAACCGTGGTCCAGGCTCTGGTTACTTCCAGACTGGACTACAAGAATATTCTGTACCGGGGCCTCCTAGGCTATCTCCTCCAGCACCTACAAGTGGTCTAGAATGCCGCAGCAAGACTGATCCTTAGGCTTAAGCCCAGGTCCCACATGGCCCCTCATCTTAAGGCATTACACTGGCTCCCGATGAGTAAAAGGATCAAGTTTAAGGCCCTGGTAAGGTTTTCCAAAGCCCTTCATGGTAAGGGCGCAGGCTACCTCAGGGCAAGAGTCAGCCACTGCTTGCCTGCCAGATCCCTGAGGTCATCCTCCATGGGCCTGGCCTGCGTCCCCAGAGTACACCTTGACCTGGTGGGGGGCAGATCTTTCGGGCTGTTGAGAATTCAAGCGTGGAACAAACTACCGGCTTCTCTCAGATCTATGGCTGACCTGACAGATTTTAAGAAATGGCTCAAAACCTGGCTCTTTCAATGCTAGGCCTGTGGGTCAGGTTTCTGTTAGTGTGAGACTTTAGCGCAGGGACACTCTTTGCTGAGTAGCTGTGCACTCTACAAATCCGGTTAATTCATTAATTCATTCATTTACAAAGGTAAACTTAGAACAAAAGTCTAACTTAGACCAAAAGTCTAACTTTACTACTGACAGCCCAGCTTCAGTTTATACCTAACCAAAGGTGCAGGATGCCCAATCCAGAGCTTAATGAGCTATTGATCTGCTCCCAGAACATTGCTGGAATTCAGAGACACATAAAATCCAGTGGGGACAACTTGATAACTTTTTTGGGGCAGCACTACATGGTCTGTTCACGGCAAACCTAGTGCTCCAAATTCTTCATCCTGCCAAAGTTTCATAAGTATGAAATCTGGGCCAAACAAACTACTATGTGCCACTGGATGGGCAGGTTGCTGATCTCAATACACAACAGCATACGACTAAAAGCCACCATTATCAACTCAATGTCAGAACACATTTTAACATTCTTGATAGGCCAAAAAAGGCTAATTTAAGTGCTAATATTGATAGTCTATTTTCCATCTTCTCTAATGAAGACTAAGTTGAGTCTTTTCGTCGAGCTTGAAGAACTCACGTTTCCAACTAGTTCAGTCATAATTACACGGAGACTTTAGTAATAATTTACTATTCAATCAGTAGAAGAATCTGCCCCCTTTGGACCTTCCTTTAACTGAGGGGAGCGGATGTGGCCTAACAGCTAGAGCAGCTGATTTTGAAGCTGGGGAACAGGGTTCAAGTCTCAGGGGAGGCTCAACATCCTGTGATTCTGACCAAATCACTTAATCTCTCCATGCTTAAAAAAATGAATGTGCCCATCTGTTATGAAACTGGTGCTCATGTAAAGTGCTCCGATACCTTTGGGTCGAGTCCGCGCTATATAAAACTGCAAAAAATGCTGATGTTGAAATAAAAAGCAAACTAATATTTGAATTAGGTTTTTACACATTAAGTGGATGATTCCCTCCAACCAACCAGAATAACCCACATTTATCTCAGCAACCTCAAAAAACATAATTAATTATGCTGTACTACATCATGCCAGGTAGGTCGCTCCCCCCACCACACAGCTCCGCCTGTGCTGTCCACCCGCTGCTGCTTCTGGTAAGCTCGCCCCTCCGCTTGTGGCCTCGGTGCCCGTGTTTTCTTCTGTTCGTCCATTTTGCCTTCTGTGCCCTCGCTGCCCCACTGTACTGTGCCCGTGTTTTCTCCTGTTTTCTGTCCATTTTGCCTTCTGTGCCCTCGCTGCCCCACTGTACTGTGCCCGTGTTTTCTCCTGTTTTCTGTCCATTTTGCCTTCTGTGCCCTCGCTGCCCCACTGTACTGTGCCCGTGTTTTCTCCTGTTTTCTGTCCATTTTGCCTTCTGTGCCCTCGCTGCCCCACTGTACTGTGCCCGTGTTTTCTCCTGTTTTCTGTCCATCTTTGCCTTCTGTGCCCTCGCTGCCCCACTGTACTGTGCCCGTGTTTTCTCCTGTTTTCTGTCCATTTTTGCCTTCTGTGCCCTCGCTGCCCCACTGTACTGTGCCCGTGTTTTCTCCTGTTTTCTGTCCATTTTTGCCTTCTGTGCCTCGCTGCCCCACTGTACTGTGCCCGTGTTTTCTCCTGTTTTCTGTCCATTTTGCCTTCTGTGCCCCTCGCTGCCTCTCTCCATTCCCGCCGCTGCGTCCCTGCGGCCCCGCCCCTGACTGCCCATTCGCTGCCCCTGCCTCCCAGCTGCTCCTCCCTCCCACCTCCCCATATATGGCGGCCGCTGCGCGGTGAGGAGAGCGACCCTTGACCTTGCCAGGTAGGTCGCTCCCCCACCACACAGCTCCGCCTGTGCTGTCCACCCGCTGCTGCTTCTGGTAAGCTCGCCCCTCCGCTTGTGGCCTCGGTGCCCGTGTTTTCTTCTGTTCGTCCATTTTGCCTTCTGTGCCCTCGCTGCCCCACTGTACTGTGCCCGTGTTTTCTCCTGTTTTCTGTCCATTTTGCCTTCTGTGCCCTCGCTGCCCCACTGTACTGTGCCCGTGTTTTCTCCTGTTTTCTGTCCATTTTGCCTTCTGTGCCCTCGCTGCCCCACTGTACTGTGCCCGTGTTTTCTCCTGTTTTCTGTCCATTTTTGCCTTCTGTGCCCTCGCTGCCCCACTGTACTGTGCCCGTGTTTTCTCCTGTTTTCTGTCCATTTTTGCCTTCTGTGCCTCGCTGCCCCACTGTACTGTGCCCGTGTTTTCTCATGTTTTCTGTCCATTTTGCCTTCTGTGCCCCTCGCTGCCTCTCTCCATTCCCGCCGCTGCGTCCCCTGCGGCCCGCCCCCCTGACTGCCCATTCGCTGCCCCTGCCTCCCAGCTGCTCCTCCCTCCCACCTCCCCATATATGGTGGCCGCTGCACGGCCGCGCCGCTGGCGCGCCGAAGGCGCGCCTAAGGCAAGCCCGTCTGCGCCCGTCCGCGACTGGACCGCGCCCAGCGCCAGAACCCCTGGGCCGCGCGCCCCCCGCTCCAGCCTCGAGGACCGACGCCGATACGATGCCACCACACTCCACGCTCTCAACCCCGGACGGACACACAACTGCTTCAAGGCCGCCCCGAAACGCACCCATGGTCCCTTCACCTGCCGGAACTGCAGCTACACCAGCCTCAGAGCCACTGAGGCGCCCGCCAAGAAGGACCTCAACCACCTCCGGTGCATCCTACTGAACACCCGCTCCGCACGCAAACACGCCGTCGAGCTCTGGGACCTGCTCGACACATCATCACCAGACGTCGCCTTCCTGACTGAGACCTGGATGAACGACTCCTCCGCTCCCGACATCGCCATAGCCATCCCAGACGGCTATAAGATCACCCGCAGAGACCGCATCAACGCAGTAGGAGGAGGAATCGCCATCATCCACAAGAACACCATCAGGGTCTCGACCAGCACCGACGACACTCTCAGCACCGCCGAACACATGCACTTCCAGATCCACACGGACCCCAACACCACCCTTAGAGGCACCCTTGTCTACAGACCCCCTGGGCCCCGACCCCAGTTCAGCGACTCCATCGCCGACTTCATCAGCACGCACGCCCTGACCTCTACCGACTACATCCTCCTCGGAGACCTGAACTTTCACCTGGAGAACAACAACGACAGCAACTCCACCACCCTGATCGACAGCCTCGCCAACCTCGGTCTGAGCCAGCTCGTCACAACACCGACCCACTCCGCCCGGCCACACGCTTGACCCCATCTTCTCCTCAAGCTCCCACGTCTCCTTCAGCCACACCACGGAACTCCTCTGGACCGACCACCGCTGCATCCATTTCACCTTCCAGAAACCCACCACACACCACCGCACCCAACAGATCCCACGCCGCTGCTGGAGCAAAGTCACCGAAGACCAACTCCGGGCAACCCTCGCTCTCAGCCCTCCCTCCGACCCATCCAACACCGACAACGCTGCCTGCAACCTCAGACGATGGATGGACGACTGTGCCAACACCCTCGCCCCGCTGAAAAAGCTCACCTACAGTGACACCACCAAAAGAGCCAGCTGGTTCACCTCGGAACTCCTAGCTTCCAAGCGTACCTGCCGGAAACTAGAGAAGAAATGGCACAGTGATAAGACACCGGACAGCCACACAGCCCACAAAGACGCCATCCGTAACCACCACCACCACCTCATCAGGTCCGCCAAGAGAATCTCCTTCAAAGACCGCCTCGACAACAACGCACACAACAGCAAGGAGCTCTTCAACATCATGAAGGAACTCTCTAATCCCAGCTCCAACACCAACGACATCCCGCCGTCGCAACCCCTGTGCGATTCCCTCGCCACCTTCTTTCACCACAAGATCGCCGACATCCACGACAGCTTCAACACCCAGACAGCCCCAACTAAGATCGATGCACCAGACCCGCCACACACCATCGACCACGACCCTCTGCCAGCCTGGGCCAGCGTGAACATCGAGGACACCATCAAGACCATGAGCACAATACACTCCGGCTCCCCGTCAGACCCTTTCCCGCACCACATCTTCAACAAAGCCAGCAGCTCCATCGCACCCCACCTGTGCAACGTCATCAATCTCTCCTTCGAGACCGCGACCTTCCCAGAGAGCTGGAAACACGCAGAGATCAACGCCCTACTCAAAAAACCCAAAGCGGACCCGAGAGACCTCAAGAACTTCCGGCCCATCTCCCTGCTTCCGTTCCCAGCCAAGGTCATCGAGAAGATCGTCAACAAACAGATAACCCGATACCTCGAAGAAAACAGCATCCTGGACCCATCCCAATCAGGGTTCCGCAGCAACCACAGCACTGAGACTGCCCTCATCACCGCCACCGACGACATCAGGATCCTGCTGGACAATGGTGAGACCCCAGCCCTCATCCTGCTGGACCTCTCCGCCGCCTTCGACACTGTCTGCCACCGCACTCTACGCACACGCCTCCACGACGCAGGGATCCGAGACAAGACCCTGGAATGGACCACCTCCTTCCTCGACGGCAGAACCCAGAGAGTCCGCCTCCCACCTTTCCGATCCGAAGCCTCCGAGATCATCTGCGGCGTACCCCAGGGATCTTCCCTCAGCCCAACACTGTTCAACATCTACATGGCCCCGCTCGCACGCATCGCCAGACAGCACGACCTCAACATTATCTCTTACGCCGACGACACTCAACTGATCCTCTCCCTCACCAAGGACCCCCTCGCCGCCAAAGCCAATCTCCATGAAGGAATGAAGGCCGTCGCCGATTGGATGAAGATCAGCCGACTAAAGCTGAACACGGACAAGACGGAGGTCCTCATCCTCGGCTCCAACCCCTCAGCCTGGGACGACTCCTGGTGGCCAACGACGCTGGGAGCAGCCCCGACACCCACCGACCACGCATGCAACCTGGGAGTCATCCTCGACTCAACGCTCTCCATGGCCAAGCAAGTCAACGCAGTCTCCTCCTCCTGCTTCAACACCCTCCGCATGCTTCGCAAGATCTACAGGTGGATCCCGACAGACACAAGAAGAACAGTCACCCAGGCCCTCGTCAGTAGCAGACTTGACAATGGGAACGCCCTCTACGCGGGAGCCCCGGCCAAGCTCATCAAGCGACTGCAACGCATACAAAACGCCTCCGCATGCCTGATCCTCGACGTACCACGCCACAGCCACATCACCCCCCACTAGCGAATTCTAGCGAGCTTTATCGGAAATCAATGGCTCGAAACTCTCTTTTAAGGTATGACAGTCAACATCCGAAGTCCTTGCGAGATAATTTGCCTTATGGCCAATTTCTACGAGTGAGAAGAAATTGTTCGAATCTCGAGCAATATAAACAACATGCCCAGAATTTGTCTCAACAATTGACAGAGAAGAAATACCCAAAGAAACTCATCAAGCGAGCATATAAACGTGCTAGTAACAATCATAGAGAGGCTTTATTGGAACCACAGGCCGAGAAACCACCATTAGGGCGCCTTACTTTTGTTAATACGTTCAGCACGTTAACCAACGGCATCCAGAAAAGTGTTCGCAAGAATTGGCGATTGCTAAACATCGGCAAGAACAAAATTCCATTGCCTCTGTTTGCATTTAAAAGAGGGTACAATCTTCGCGACAAACTGGTACATACACGACCAAAAGAGCAAGATTCGAAAAGAACAGGTACACTGTGGGATCTGCCTCCGGTCCAAGGCCATTTTCCTTGTGGTGCCTGTGCCATCTGCCCACAAACAAGACATTCAAAAACAGTCGATATCGGAACTATGAGACCTTGGGTGCAAAAACTTTTTCCAATTGCAACAGTGACAATCTGATCTACCTGATTCAGTGCCCCTGCAAATATCAATATGTAGGGATGACGACTCGTAAAGTCAAGCTCAGGATGCTAGAACATAAAAGCACATTTAGATGTAAGAAAACCAACACTAAATTAACGCGGCATTATGTTGAGTTTGCCCATCAGCCTGAGGAATTCTTGTGGACGGTTTTAGAAAAACCATATATACCATCTCATGTTGTTGACAAAGCCAGATTTCTCTTCAACAAGGAACAAAAATGGGTGTTTAAACTCCATACTGACACCAGAGGCCTGAACGATGGTATACCTTGGACTGCCTTATAATACTCCAAAATAGATAAATAAATTGGGGCAGGAATGACCAGTAGCCATGTATATTTCACAGTAGCTAGAAGTAGTCAGTTATGTGTAGTCACAACTGTTTAATGTGATTCATTAACAACATCAAGGCTGGTTAGCTGAGATATAGATAATGAGATGTATCTATTTTAATAAGACTCATGTAGTTTAGAAATAGGTAGATCAATAGAGGTTTTATTGGCAGTCAAATAACCTGTAACGAACGATTTCCCGTCATATTCATAAAATAGTTATCTAGAATTGTGACGATAATTTGCAACCATCTCGGTGCCATTAGCAAGTACAATTAGCCATGTGTTTGATAAAGAGGTCACAAGGAAATGGTGTAAATCAAAGTGAAAGGATGTATTTTATGTCTTTTTACGAGTTTTTTAGATATTCATCAAACAGTTCCTGATATTGGGATTATTAGTATTGAGAAGGCTTAATAAATGATTGCACTCATTCACACAGAAGATACAGTAAGAGCAATTATATTTAGCTCCCGCGTTCGGAAGTGAAGAACTACAGCTTCCGGGTAAGATGACGTCATATTGTAGTCCTAACACGTCATTTTCAATTGCCGGCAGCGCCGAGTTAGATAAAGCCGGTAAAGAGAAGCGGTGGTGTACCTCCCACTGACTCAGGAGAGCCCGAGGCACCGACGGAGAGGTAAGCACTTGAGCAGTGTTCGTGCTGCCATTGCACTGGAGTAACAGGCGCGGTTACATTGTACGTTTCCACATTGTTTAAGAGCATTGCGCTGGTCATGTACGAGTTGATCAGAATGTTTAGAATCTTAGAGGCTTTATAACTAGGGTAGTCATGCGCGACTACACTATGCGCTCTCTGCATATATTATGATCATTGCACTGGTCATGTACGTGAGTACTAAGAGGATTAGGAATTTTTAAGCTTGTTAGCCCTGTTAACACACTTTGAGTCTTTCCTCTACGTATTATTTATATATTTTTATACACTCGTAGACTTGATCACTCGTAGAACGCTAGTTTATGCTGTATGTGTTTGCAAGAACGGCGAATTTTAGTTTGGATATAGAACATAGACAATGATGAGAATTGAGTTCATTTCATCACAAGTATTTTCAAGGAGTGTCGATATCTCTGAACAACTATTAATACGAGGTGCCATTATCCTTGACGCTAACGTTTGTTATTGAAGGACAAATGAAATGAAAAATGTGAGCAGAGATAGGGCGATACTAACAAGTCCATCTGAGAAATTTCCTTGAGCATTGCTATACATATTGACATTACAATTTTAATTTTAAGTCTCTTTCTCAAGTGGGTGTCCGTATTTGAGCCTTATTAGAGCTGGTAAGTTCATGATGAAGTTCATAAAAATGAGGGTAAGAGATAATAAGTTTTCTTCCCTTAAAATGTTTTTCCTCTACTTATAGGGCGGGGTCTCCCATACCTGAGTTGTTACCAGGTGAGGTGATGTATTGACCTCATACAAGACAGGTGAGAGTACTAGCAAAATGAAGGTTACAGTGGTGTAACTAGACTAACCTATTGATATATAGAGCAAATATTGAATGTATCATTAAGGATGCATCGATGTGGATGAGCTTTAACTCCTTTTTTATCAATTTATAATGAGGTTCGATGTGCTTATTTGTTACAGGTACAAAGAATACTCTGCTTGTCATGAGGATTGACCATATAGAAGGTCGTATTTTATGACAATTCTATACATATAAAAGTTACATGATTTTTTCGGTAAAGCAGTAGCATTATAACTTAATGTCTAGGTCCTGAAGAAAGCCTGGGCGATTGGCTCTTTAGGCTGAAACTAGTTCACCATCGATAAGTGGCCTATGTGTTCAAAGCTGCTTTTGCACTATTTTTAATAGGACTGGCAGAGATATTTATATTAAAAGTAGTTTTCTCTTCCAATTCCTTTTTATTTTTCACTCACTTGCACTGCACTTTTAATTCCATCACCCTTTAGTAATCAAAATGTATTGGGGAGACCGGTTAGGTAAATATAGAGTCTTCCTTTCTTGGTTTTATTTCCTCCTTTTGTGATCATCGTAACCTGGTCGAAATCCGATCCACGTGACCCTCCTCTGTGATTTAGAGGAGTAGTGGTAGGAAGGAAGGATATCCAAATGATGACACTGACCTCTCTTGGTAGTTGATGGAAATCCGAGTTATTCGTTAAGGTTACTTTACACGCGTTGGTAACTTTAGGTCTTGGTACTGATTAAGGTATTTGATAAATTAAGTTATAGCTCTAGGTTATAGACTACCAGATTTATTAGTTGTTATTATTGATTGATTGATGCCACTTTTTATTTGTATATGAACTATCAGATTATACTAATGAAAGAAAGCGATCATGGCTCACAACAAATAACATTTTGTGTGCCTGCTTGGGGCTTGATTGTCTTCGGTTCTTGCAGTCTATTCATGAGTGCCCTCACCATGCGCCTTGTGCTTGCGCTTCATTGCTGCAGTGGTTTTGTGGGAGTTAAGTAGCCTCCTCTGTCAAGGGAGTACAAAGAGTCTATGTTCCTCCCTGCAGTAACACGAGATGGCCACTAGGGGGCATGCAGTGCTCTCGGCTCCCATCTCAGCTCTTCCTCGCCAGTTCTGACTGTGTCAGCCATCCGTTCTTTGTGTGAGTACTTAAATAAGGCTTTGTTCCCTTTTACTGTGGTGACAGCCTGGGGGAGGTCGCGGGGCACGGCAGGCTGTGTTCATGCTAGACAGCCAGTCTGTAACCATGCTACCCCCCTCGGGGCATTTTACCCAAATTATTATGGCCAGTTGCGGTGCATCATGCGTCCGTCAGGTGGGGCTGCAGCCACCTCTTCAGTCAGGCCGCGGCAGCTTCCTGATGCTAAGGGGCTTTGTAACTCAGGCAGACGCGGTCAGGAAGGCGCTGGAGATGCAGGGGCACACAGCGCCAGTGCGGTAAGGCGACTCTTGTTATGCACACTTGCCTTTCACGCTGGGCAGCAGGGTGAATTTACTTTTACACAACCGATGGCCCCGAATCACTTACTTGGCCGGTTGGTGTCAGCAGCCATTTCTATGTGGCGCTGTTTGCTTAAGCCTGTGACAGTCAGTCCTTCCTGAAGCGTCAGGCCTTGCAGAGCTGGAGTCGCATGTACTGGGGGAAAACATTAAGGGCGTCGCATCATGTGGGGGTATGGCAAGGTGTGGGCACCCTCATGCCTTAACGTGCCAGGGCGCATCAAATGTCAGTGCTGGTTTCTCCTTTATCGCACTGCCCACTTCACCTATTCTCACAGTAGGCTGGTGCAGTGAGGTGCTGCAGGCGAGGTTGGGGGTCCGCTTCTTGCATTGTGGGTTAGCAGCATGTAGGCACTCATACAGTTCAGGGCGTTCGGCTGCTGGTTGCGGTACTCCCTTCTTTTGGTACAGTTCACTGTTGACCAGAGCTTGTCGGTATGGCAAAAGGCAGTCACTCTTGCCTAGGCCTTGCTGGGGGTCTGAATGCAATGAGGCTGCCCGCAGCCCACGCAGGGGGCCCTCATAGGAGGGCGGCCACCTTAATGCCACATTAGGCACAAACCCGACTGGTCTAGTGTCAGGACCTCCTCGGTCTGGCACTTCCGGTCGTTATTTCCGGCATGCCGAGTGGGCAAGGGACAGGTATATTTACCTTACCCGCCCATCCGGCGATCCTTTTGCGCCGAGGTTTCACGTCGCGCTGCCCGGCCATTGCCGGACTTGTGTCACTAAAGGGGGGGGGGGGATTTAGGCAGCTCCTCCGGTACTGGGTCAGGCTTGTACCGCCTTGTAGCGGTTAACGGCGCTGAGAGGGGGGAGGCACGGGAGGGGGCGGGCGGCCGTTTTATTCGGCATCCGGGCACTCTCCCACCCCGCGTACATTGTGACCGCGCTGTCGGTGCGGGTTCGATCCCCAATTCAAGTTGGTAATTGCAGGGGCAGGCTGGGGCAGCCAGTAAAGGCCCAGCAGCTGCAGTGACTGCGCTCTCATTGCCACGTGTCGAGGGAGGGGGCCGCGAGCATCGCAGCGCCCCCCTCCTCTCTCCCTCTGAGCATGCCGATACCGCCCCAGCGAGTATGCTGGGGCGGATGCAGCCTGGCTCCTTCGCAGCGATGCACGGGGGGGCCCTTCCCACCCCTCGCCCCTGCTCCAAAAAAGCGGGAGGACAGTAGTCTGAATTGGGTTATGAGTGCCATTGCCTCACCTCAGCCATGGCACTCAGGGGGGGTGCAGCCGCGAGCCACTTCCAATGCCCGGAGGGGGGTAAGCATCAGCGAGTACCAGATGCACGGCCACGCGTCTCCTGCCACCCCCTTTGGGCGCCGGGTCACTGGGAAGTCGCTCCCCTTTTCAGGAGATGCCCTGCTGGTCAATGACCGGCTTGTCTCAGACCTTCCAAGTTACTTGAACTCAGGCCAGCCACCCCAAAGCCCGGCCCGGTGAACGCTCGATCCCTCCCCTAGGAAACGGTGCCCCAAGAAGCCTGGATTGCGTAGGCTGGGCAGGCGGTATGTACCCGGCACTCTGCCCGCATGACACCCATACCCCAACCCTGGTGCCCCCTTTCCCGCACGTGACCAGCGTAGTTAAGATGCCACGGGTGGGACACGGCAAAAAGAAAACGGGGCGTGCTGAAGTGAATGGTGCTCCCCACACAGAGAACACAGCACCCAGGGGAGGGGATGAACACACCGCAATTACCGCCGCAGGAAGACTCGCGACCCGCCGGTGTAACTAGAAGGCAAAACAGTCTGATTAATCAACCTGGGTACAAAATTAATTATGGTTGTTTTAAACTGCCGCACTGCTATCCCCATAACTGCTGTGAGGGAGGTTTCCATCAGCATAGTACGCATCAATTTCATGTATTGCAGGCTGCCCGGGGTCCACGAAGGAGACCCGCTAAGAGGGCGGCCACCTTAGTGCCACAGGAGGGCACAGGAGGCAGCCTTCCAGTGTTTGGGACCCTCAGTGGTCCAGGTGCCGCGTCACTTCCGGGGAGGGGGCGAGGTACATATACCTCTCCCCGCCCCCTGGGCGCCCTCTTGGCCCATTCCCCTGACGCCGTTTAGACGTGTCCTAGGAGCTGTGGATCGGCAGCACGCGGTGAGTAGTTACCCCACCCCCCGCCTGGTCTCCCCATCCCCAGGGGTAGTATCCTGGGCAGGGCGGCCCGTCCATGGTTGCGGTCCGCCTTGGGAGGCGGGGGTGTTGGACAACTCACGGTGGGCACGGGCCAGCACCGCCGGTGCTAGCCAGGGCACGGCCCCGAGTGGGCTCTGTGTGGGCCGGGGTTGGATGGGGGCGAAGCCAGCAGAGATGCGAACAACCACCCCCCCTGTCTTCCCCATGCTCGCATTCGGGTGTTGGCATTAAAGGCGCTCCCCATCCAGGCTGAACATGGGAGCTTCGCTAAGTTGTTCATGCAGCCTGGCATGTTGCAGGTCCCCGGCTCGAGGCGGAGCCGATACCCTTCTGTTTTGGGGGGGCCGTTAAGGTTCCTAGCCGGAGCTGCTCGGGGGCCTCTGCCCACGTGGTTAATGGTGGCCAAGCGCCGAGTGGGCCTTTTGCTCAGGGGGAGGGCAGCAAGCGCGAGAGGCCCCTCCCTCGAGGCCCCATCCCCCGCGGCTCCAAGGCTCCGGTGTTTAACAGGGGATTTGGTGTATTGGCCTTATGTTGCCGACTCTGTCCAGAGGATCCGGGCCCCAATTCCAGCAGCCTGTGGGGTCAGTGTATTATGAGCACGGACATAGGAGAGCTAGAGGTGGACTTGCCAGCCGTTCTGTGGAGCGCAAACCGGACCGGATTCACGCCGGCCGCCTCCGTGCTGCACTGCCCACGCGCAACCCTTGCTAGTCCCCAGCGTTCCCAACTCACTGTGTCCGCCACAGGGTCACTACTTTCTGTATTCTGCGTCCGGTAGCGGTTGGATCGGCTCTGTGCACAATTTTATCTCGGCTTGGAATGGTGGGGGGGCACACCATGCTGCCGTTGCGGGTCCCCGGGCCACGCTTGTGCATTGCGACCCTATGGGCCGCGGCACACCAGGGCTCACTGGCACTCCTCTGAGTGCAATGGCGGAGGGAGGAATGACGCCTCATAACCTATTCCAGACTGTCCTCCCGCTTGGGCACACCGCTGGCGAAGACGAGCTTCGCATAGGATTACATTCATTAGCCCTCTGTGTAGCGCTGCGCAGTGACCATCATTACCGCACTGCAGTCCCTCTCTCTCTCACTGTACAGTGTCCGTGACAGGAGCACTGTCTCTGGTGACCCTCGGGCGATTTCAACAGCGTCAGCAGTTCATTGGGGGCAAATCACGAATCTAACTGTGCCTGAATGTGTAATGTAAATACACGGCTCGAGTAAGCGCTCAAATACCTGGGGGTCGAGATAGCGCCATATAGTATGCAAATGCGGATAGGATGTGGTCCGGCGGACAGACGGCAGACTTTGGTGCAGGAAACCAGGGTTCGAGCCTCGTCCCCCATCCTGTGCTTTTGGCAAATCACTTGATCTCCCCGTGCCTGAATGTGTAATGTAAATCGGTGCTCATGGAAAGCGCTCCACTACCTTCGGGTCGAGTTCGCGCTATATAAATATGCAAATCTACACACAAAAAAAAAAAAAAAAAAAGTGAGTGTAATCAGTGCTCGTAGCAGCAATGCAAGTGGGGCCAGGGGCGCGGGTCCGTTTAGTGCTGCCAGCTCAAGTGAAGAGTTTGGTACTTGCAGGCTGCGAAAGAGGACCCTGGTCCGAGTGGATGTTGATTCCTCCCAAATCCACATCTCTTTCAGAACTTGTAACCTGAGCCCAAGTCTTGCATCGATTGTGGCGCACAACCATGGAGCTCTGAGAAAGGGCCGACAGGCGGCTGTGTCGTTTCCTAGTTAAGGGACCCATTTCAGCACCTGGAATTGGAGGGCCTCCTCTCCTCTCCAGCACCCAAAACAGAGGTTTGAGGCAAGTAAACAGACTCTGGTGTGGAACTAGCTCAGTTAGAGTCAGTCATGCTTCACAATGGCCTCCGTTCCGCCTCCTCGAGCCAGATGGACCACTCTGGGTTGGTTTCACTGGACCCATTACCTTCGGAGGAGTGTAGAAAAGGTCAGACAAGTGGGGCAGTGTAGTTAGCGAGTGCCATCCTGGTCTGTGATTTAAACATGAGAATTGTCAGGGGCGTGGCTAATTTTGTAGCCAGTGCAAAGGCACCAGGACCCAGACGTCAGAGAGGCCCAGCCTGCGCTATACTGTGCTGTTTATTTAACAGGTTAATTTTGTTTTTGGTAAGAATTGTTTTGATGTGCGTTCCTGGGTTCAGATCTGGTTTCCTCTATGAGGGGGTTGGGGAGGAATCATTGCCACCGAGGCAGGCGCTGGTAAACCCAGAACGGAGGCTGGAGTGGAGCAGACGCTAAACACTGCATTCAATGGGTTGTGCACACAGGGATCCTCACAAGATATAAAAGAAACGAGTATTTGCAATGCAATATGTCTCGCATTGCTCCATCGCTGGGGGCTTCCGGGGTATGGCACGGAAGGATAATGCGATGTTGCCGGTGTCTGGGTTAGGCGTACTGTGCCTCTGTGGCCCGGGATGGCTCGTTTTGGGCTGACTGGTTGTTCAGCATGCGGGGCAGCAGCCTAGATGTGAGCTGGGAGTTGTTTTGGTATTTCACATCTTCTCTTCGCCTTAGGAGATCACAGCGGTCCGGTACTGGTTCTCGAATTATGGTCTGATTAGGGATTGCTCTACTTGGGACTCCCTGCGCCAAAGATACAGGGTGTCCTTGAGAACATAGATCGATTTATAGTGAAGCAAACCTGGCCCTTTCAGGGAGACCTAAATTAACCTAGTGGAAACGGTATTACCATTTCAATGGTGCAGGGCGTCTCTCTAGGCCAGGCACTGCACCACGCATATGGATTGGGTGCTACATTTGGACCTGCCCGCATGAAGTAATTAGTGGGGCTACATCGATGCGGGTAAAGAATTTGTCAGTGTCTAGAACACTGCTCCTGGTACTAAGTATGATTGGTTTTGGTCAAGGTCGTCAGGGAGAGTGGGGGCCACATTGCATGCACGAGGTAGGGTGTCCCACTCAGTTAACGCAGGGCGACAGGGTCGATGGCAGCATCAGTGGTAGGCTGGTGGTATGCTTGTGGTTGTCAGCGTTGGTGTTAGTCAGGTTGTATGCTTGTGGTCAGAGACAGCCACATTTCAGGTAACAAGTTGGCTTATAGGGTGGCCTATAGGTGGCACTGCTCCTTTCAACCGGCATACATTATTGGCAGTAATATTAGTGAGCTGCTGCTGAGTTCCAATGTCGAATTCACGAGTCACTACCCCTGAACATTGACGCAAACACAATTAGAACCTGGCCAGAGTGCTCGCGCAGTACCAGCAACCTGGCAAAGGAAATCTAAGTAGAGGGTGTGATGGAGCATTACTAGTAAGTCAGCATTCCTAAGCCTCTCTGGGGATCTGTGGGTGGCTCAGCGAGACTGGTCGTGCCTCACCTCTTGACGTATGGCGGATGGTGAACCCAGGTTGCGGTGAAGAGACAGCGGGTAATGGTCGAGCTTCCTGCATATTCCGCGAGCGGCCTGTTCATTTCTACCATCAGATTTCCATTTTGTTTGTGGCCAAACGGTGGGTGTTGCAATGACACATCGCGTCGTCGTTCATTCAAGTTGGTGCAGTCTGGTGTGTAACCTATGGCTGGTTTTCCTGGTTGTGGCCATGATGGTGTTGGCAATTCCAGTGGTGGGTGCCGGCCCGCTCGGAGGGAACATTTACATAGGCATCTGGGACTGGGTAGATGATCACACCTATGCCCCAGTTAGATGACAGTGCGCCACACATGCGTGGTGGAATTTTATTAGAGGGTCTCGGGATTTTAGTCACTAATGAGAGGCTGTAGTCAGATAGTTTTTCCTTGCACATCAGCCGGTGCTGCGCTTCGGGGAAGCATTCAGACCCGACGACCATGGGGTCAGATTTGCACTAAGTTTTAAATGAAGAGGCATATGCTGGCATAGTTGTGCCCCACATAGCCAAGAAGTTTGTACCCCAAGAGTATAGCAGTAACCTAGGTTTGATTCCGCTATCCGCGCTTGAAAAGTTTATATTCAATTCTCCCATGGGCACAGGCTGTGGTTCTGGTGGCAAAAGTCTGATTAATGTGCCTGGATACAAAGTTCGTTATGGTCGTACTGCTTTACCATAACTGCTGTGAGGAAGGTTTATATCAGCACAGTATGCATCAGTTTCGGGTAGAAGGAATGCGGTGCCACGGGGTGGCTCAGAACAGGCAACGTCACATGATGTATGTTGGTGGGGCGTGTGCGGTTAGGAACACGCTTAGGCGGCCGGATCTTTGGTCGCAGAGCCCTTATTTGGATGTACTGGGAGCATTCTGTTTACAGGACATGTGCTCACTTGCCAACGGCTATTCACGTGTCAGTTGTATGTGTTCCCCCATGCGGATGGAATTTACTGCCCTTGACTGGCCAGTGAGTCTTCTTGCGCTCAGGTCAGGTGAGCAATAACTTTGGGTGTTATGGTGTCTGTGGTAAGTTCTGGTCAGACGGTGGCCAGGCCTTCTAGATGGGGGTTCTGCTCAGGCGTGTCCCGTAAGGGTTCAGGTGACAGAAGTCGGCCCTGGGATACAATTTGAGCACAGCAGTTCTACATCACAGGCAGAAGGGAGAACCTATCTACTGTCTCTGGCTGACAGCTCGCCCATTACCAAGGTACAGGTTGAGCAGGTATGGTAGGCATGCCTTCTATGCCAGGCATTGGGGGTCATGGCAAGCGCTTTGGCAGTCGCTCTTTCAAGAGCCAGCAACAGCAGCTTACAGGGTGGGCATACAAGCGGAAGCGCATCATGCAGGTGGGGACGATGCCCTGTTTTCAGCTACCTCCAGCCTGACTTCCTTCGGGGCCCTGAGAACCAGTGGCGGAGGGCAAGGTCCAAAACAGACTCTTCGGGGGTGGCATTAAAGGGACAGGATGAGCGCATCAAGCTGGCTGTACAATGGGTATCCCAATGTTTGAAAGGTACCCGGAGCCACCCAGGGGAGTGGCCGGAAGGCAGGTTAAGGGCAGTATGTACAGGCAAACTTGGAATATACCACTGGCACCCGGTGATGCACCACAGGTAATGGGAAGGGTGCAGGTACATTCCCACTGCTGGTGCAGTACATGGTTATCAGCTTGAACCCCCGAAGCTGGGGGAATAGTCAAGAAAGGGTGTTGAAGCACAGGCTTAGTCAACCTTTAAGGCGATGCACAGGTTGCACGCGGTGCACAATGGATGTGGTCTGTCATAATTGATTCATCAAGGTAGGCAGACTAACTGGTCAAGCTAACAGACGGTAGATGCCAAGCGCCGGCATTCTCGCCATCGCGGCACGTGGGGATTAAGTTATACAACTCAAGGTGTTGGGGCTACACAGCTTAACGATATACTGATTTGCAGCACAGAGGCTCTTTTCTGGGACACCCGGCATCCCAACAAGTCTAGAAAGGGCAGGTGATCTGAATCTATCGTTTTCACCATTCCTGTAGCGTTTCCACCCTCTGGTCCACTACCTGGTACCCTCCAGAGTAGGTCTGGCAAAGGGCAGGGTCAAGGGTATGGATGATGGGCCATCCAGGCGTGCTGATAGTGGCGCGATGGGCGGAAAGCAGGAGGTGGAGGCATGGTTTTCCTGACAGGTAATTTGGACGGGGTTCCCAGGCATGCACTGGAACAGCTTGCTAGGATGCTGCAGCACAGACTAAGGGGGTGTGTCCCCTCCTCAATTGCTGGTCTTCAACAGGAAGGCTATCAATGGGCAGTGCATCAGGTACATTAGGTGCAAGCTTGATTAGTTGTATAGGATGGGTGCAGTGGGCATTAAAGGTTAGCAACTTGGTATTTCGTTATGTCGCCAGGATCAAGGATCTGGGTGAATGGCCTTCCGTGCGTCTCGAGGGGCGCGAGGGGCGGAATTCAAGAAATGGAGGCATGTGGTTCCTCCAATAAGTTTTCTTGGTTGGGGGTCCCAGCAATGTGCCGGGACAGCTGGCTTAAGCAGCTGCGGCACAGACTAAGGGGGTTGGGGTTTGGTTGAGATTAGGGACCTCCGGGCGGGGTGCGCAAAGAATGGTCTACCTGTTCAGAGTGGGCATGGACTTGTCTTGTGTTGCCTGGCCCAGGCAATGAGCAGACTCTGGGGGAAGAGGCACCTGTTGCAAGAGAAGGAGTCCTCCAATTGTAGGATGCAACCTTTGGGGGCTTGGAAGTTATGGTGGTCAGTTAGCCCCCCTTTTAGTGTGTGAAGGCGCTCGGGGAGGCCGGGAAACCCCACGCAGGAGAATTGACCGTGCCAGGCGTAAATTCACCAACTGTGTTTGGCTTTATAGGTATGGTTTGCATGCCAAATCCACAGGGAGTTTGGTACAAGATGGGGTTTCACCTGTCTAGAGTGGGCATGGACTTGCTTTGCTGGACTGGGGAGAAGCCGGGGAATCAGCAGGGTTTAGGGAAAGATGTTTTGGTGCAAAGAGGTGCAACCGGCCACAACCAACGCGTTATGGGCGGGTTTGGCAGCAGAGCGCATCAAGCAGGTGGGATAATAGGAATTCCTTTCAAAGGTACAGCCGTCCATAGCCACCCAGGGGAGTGGCCGGAAGACAGGTTAAGCGTATCATGTACAGGCGAACTTTAAGTTGTCCAGAGGCACCCTCTCCGGCACCCGAGGTTTGATGGGGTGCAGTGTTATTGTGCAACTAGGTGCAAGATGGATTAGTTGTATAATATGGGGTACAGTGCTCATTAAAGGATGTTAGTATCGAGCATGTCGTTATTTGGCAGGATCATAGGTCTGGGTCAAGGGCCGTCCGTGCGTCCTGGGAGTGGCACGATGGGAGGAATCCAATATATGGAGGCATGGGTTTTCCATCACCGACTTACCTTGGTTGGGGGCCGGCCCAGGCATGCGCTAGCACAGTTGGAGGTAGAAGCCCCTCCGGGGTAGGAGGGCATTGCGGCAAGATATGAAATACTCCTGGTATAAGTTAAACAACCAGTTGTAGGCTGGGGTTTTATGATGGGAAGGTTAACAATGCCATGAGAAAATTCACGGCGCAAAGGGGTTTGGGTTTCATCCGGCATGGGTTACTGCACTCTAAGGTCACAGGATGTTGGGAAGAAGATGGGGTCCACCTATCCAGAGTGGGGATGGATCTGTTCCTGCTTGATCTGGGCGAGGCGTTGGTAACAGCAGGGTGTAAGTAAGGGAATCTACCTTGGTGGGGAGCTCTGGGGTGACGGTGGCCACACCCAGAGCTGTGGCGGAGTTACAGGGCGATCCAGAGGCTGTAGGTACATACGGGTACCATGTACAGAAGCACAACAAGGGTGCAAAGGCCAAATATCCACAGGGAGGTCCTCGCGTTGGACCCTGGAGGAGCGACGGCGCCCCGTTAGTCCTACGGGCGGTTGTGGACCTGAGCAACCGGGGGTTGCCTGGCAGGCTCCGCCCCCGTATGGGGCGTGAGCAGGGGCGTGGTCTGTGGGTCCACTGGTGGGAGGGGTCTTCCCTCCCCCAAAATATGGCAAACACCGTTGGGGAGGCCACGGTGTAATTTGGCTCATCAGGTGGCAGGCGGCGAGGGGCTGCCTGCCTTGGGATCGCCCGTAAGATAACCCACCATGTTGGCATGTTTGTAATGCTAATAAACCTGCAGCAGTTTTCTCCACAAAGAAGGTGTCTTGTTTGGTTATTTCTATAGGAGATTGCTGTATGGTGGGGTGGCGAGTGTTGCCGATATTGGCACTATGCAGGCTGCCCGGGGTCCACGAAGGAGACCCGCTAAGAGGGCGGCCACCTTAGTGCCACAGGAGGGCACAGGAGGCAGCCTTCCAGTGTTTGGGACCCTCAGTGGTCCAGGTGCCGCGTCACTTCCGGGGAGGGGGCGAGGTACATATACCTCTCCCCGCCCCCTGGGCGCCCTCTTGGCCCATTCCCCTGACGCCGTTTCCCTCCCTACCGCATACCCGGCGTTCAGGCTGGGGGTGTGGGGGGGTTTATCTAATGTATTATTTTGTGTTGCAGGCGGAGTTACAGGGCGATCCAGAGGCTGTAGGTACATACGGGTACCATGTACAGAAGCACAACAAGGGTGCAAAGGCCAAATATCCACAGGGAGGTCCTCGCGTTGGACCCTGGAGGAGCGACGGCGCCCCGTTAGTCCTACGGGCGGTTGTGGACCTGAGCAACCGGGGGTTGCCTGGCAGGCTCCGCCCCGTATGGGGCGTGAGCAGGGGCGTGGTCTGTGGGTCCACTGGTGGGAGGGGTCTTCCCTCCCCCAAAATATGGCAAACACCGTTGGGGAGGCCACGGTGTAATTTGGCTCATCAGGTGGCAGGCGGCGAGGGGCTGCCTGCCTTGGGATCGCCCGTAAGATAACCCACCATGTTGGCATGTTTGTAATGCTAATAAACCTGCAGCAGTTTTCTCCACAAAGAAGGTGTCTTGTTTGGTTATTTCTATAGGAGATTGCTGTATGGTGGGGTGGCGAGTGTTGCCGATATTGGCACTAAAGGAATACTGTGCGGCGTTCGGCAGACTCCAGCATGCTACCGGCTTTAACATTTTTATTCATGCTCCTACTGCCTCTTCTGTTAATTATCTGCTGAGGAGCGCTGTCATTCTCTACGCTTGGTTGAAATAAAATCGTAGTCCTTCTTCTAATTTTGTAAATGACCCGGTTTTGGGCTCTCACATTCTGGTCACCCTAGCTTTAATGCATATGTTTGAATGCTCTGTCAGTCGTGCGGAAATGTAATATTACACTGTTAGAAAAGTCAAAACCATTTACACTAATCTGTAATTGGGGAAAAAGACAGCTGTGATGAGGTGTACACCGTGTATGATCATGGCAGCTAAAATCCCTCTAGTCAGGTTTTCGGAGTAATTGTCTTGCCCAGGATTACTGATTTACCCACATGTGAGTTGGAATTGCACCCATGCTTGTCTTTTGTGGTTATTGTTTTGGGATTTGCCCACCTCTCGGGCAGGGGGGGCTTGCCCCCTTGGCATGTCATAGCGTTGTTGCTTGTCTGGTATTTTGGGCGGACATTGCTAGGGTGTCCTGCCGGGCAGAATGCATGAAGGGTGCATGTGTGTGAGCCGGCCCCCATGTCTTGGGCTGCTGGCTGTGTAGTGTGTATTACCGGGTCCACACCCCAGCTGTGGCTCGGCATCCCCATGCATAGGCCCGCACTGGGCACTTCCCTGGAGGGGTGGAGGGAAACTCCCAGATGTGGGTCAGGTCCGGCTTTCACTGAAACTTAAATTGCAAGCCTGTGGAACTTTCTGGACAAATAATTTGCTTGTGGAGGTGTTTTTGTAATGTAGAATTCCATAGATTGCTTTAACTCTGTAGAAAAACATATTTTCAAACTACTTGTGTTTAGGAAAATAAGGTCATTCCCGCAAGATCACCTCTGAAGGCAGGCTGTCCAACCATGATTTTCCGGAAAAAGGGGAAACCTTTTAAGTTGTCAGGAAATATTGTGAATAGAAACGCACATTTTTAATATTCTATAATGCAGTGTCGATTGAGGCCTAGTGGTTATTATACAACTTCAAGACATGATAGTTAATACCATTTAGAGACATTTATGATTAACACCTTTATGTAACAGCTCAGCAACTATTCAATGTCCCTTCTTACCACTAAGAGATTCCTGCTCCACTGTCAATCTATCAGCATTGCATATGTACACATGAAGGGTCCTAACTTTGTGTTGTCAGTTAATTTTAATTGAGAGGCGGTCAAACCTTGCACTGCATGTGTCAAAAAAAAACACACAAAAAAAACATTTGTGAGGCAATTTATCATAGCCAGGTCACTGGAACCATGCAATGCCACGCCTTTTTTCGTATAACCATGGACTTGCCACATAATCCTTAATCTCCAGCATGAATTGCAGATTGAAAGTAAATAAAGTCATAAATGTTTACAGCTCAAACAGATCAACAGTTACTAAAACGCAACGACATGGGTTCACACGCAGTGGAAGGCCCTTTGCAAAGGTTTACTGGTCATCTTTTCTTCCCTTACCCAGTATTTATTTGTTAGTACCAGTTGTTAAAACAGGTACTAAAGTGGGGAAATCTTGGGCAGTATTTCCATGCGTGAAAGTACGAAGTGACGAAGTAATAGTGTCCCAAGTGGTGCAACATTATGCAGCTTAAGGTGCTTTCTTGCGCAGAGTTTAGTCCGCGCCTATTACAATGAATACTATCCGCTCCAGAGGCACGCGACGACCAGGGAAAAGCAAGAGGGTAGATTGCAAAAATGCTTAAACCAATGATATTTTGGAGCTAATTTCCAAGGGAATACTCTTATGCAACTAACAGGCATTGAAAAAGCGAATGGGACTGGTGGGTAGGTGTAAGGTTAAGTTTGTAGGGGAAGACGTGGGTCCCTTGCTCACTTTGCCACTGGATTCAAGATAGCCTGGCTGATGAGGGTTTTGAACCCGAAACCGGTCCCAGGATGCTTGTTTCCGGTCCAGGGAAGACATGGCTTGGCAGTTCGGGCTGGACTGTTCCCATGAGGCACAGGGTCAGACTGATTTGCATATGGCCATGTCTGAACTGGGGTGGTGGAGTGAGCTAAAGAATGATGATGGATTAAACCCAGATCAGTTGACTGGGGGTGAGTGTTTGATTTGCTCTAGCGCTCCGTCCATCATCCCCTTTGGTATCGCTTTGTTCGCCCTAAGTTGGCAGGGTATGCCCTGAAGTGGGTCCCTTGCTCACTTTGCCACTGGATTCAAGATAGCCTGGCTGATGAGGGTTTTGAACCCAAAACCGGTCCCAGGATGCTTGTTTCTGGTCCAGGGAAGACATGGCTTGGCAGTTCGGGCTGGACTGTTCCCATGAGGCACAGGGTCAGACTGATTTGCATATGGCCATGTCTGAACTGGGGTGGTGGAGTGAGCTAAAGAATGATGATGGATTAAACCCAGATCAGTTGACTGGGGGTGAGTGTTTGATTTGCTCTAGCGCTCCGTCCATCATCCCCTTTGGTATCGCTTTGTTCGCCCTAAGTTGGCAGGGTATGCCCAGACGTGTTTCCCTTGCTCACTTTGCCACTGGATTCAAGATAGGCTGGCTGATGAGGGTTTTGACCCCGAAACCGGTCCCAGGATGCTTGTTTCCGGTCCAGGGAAGACATGGCTTGGCAGTTCGGGCTGGACTGTTCCCATGAGGCACAGGGTCAGACTGATTTGCATATGGCCATGTCTGAACTGGGGTGGTGGAGTGAGCTAAAGAATGATGATGGATTAAACCCAGATCAGTTGACTGGGGGTGAGTGTTTGATTTGCTCTAGCGCTCCGTCCATCATCCCCTTTGTTATCGCTTTGTAGGGGAAGACCAGACAATATTCTTACAGCGAAGCCATCAGTTGTGCAGTTGGCACATTTGCATAGGGTGCTTGTAAAAGATTTCTTAGGTCTAATGTGTGCCAGTCAAACGGGGACAACTTGTACAAGAGACGAACAAGAGTGCTTACTCTACTGTTTCCTGTTAGAAGAGATGTTTGTCTAATTCAGAATTCAAACTAATTAGCCTTAAACACATGATGTCGATGATTTGTAAGTGACATGCGAAAGCTGTAAACGTAGTGCTTAAGTGATGGCATGCCAAGGGAGATGACTTCCATATTTCACTGGATCCCCTCAATCCAACACTCCCAAAGTAAGCAGAAGATGCCCTGAATGATTTTGTTAGACCCGTTAATAGTTTTATTAAACACACTAAGTATTATGAAGTATTGACATTTGTACTTAAATCATAGGTACTTCCAGTACACATTTCTTTCAGTACACACACTTCCAGGCAGGCCTGCTATCTCCTTGAGCAAAGGGAAGTAAAACACCATATATGGCATAATGCCAACATTTGGAAGCAAGAAAGAGTTTGGATGGAGTGGGGAGTGATGAATGCTTGGTCGGCTCGCACAGGCAGGCGATTTCTGCATGGGCTTAGCTTTGCATGCTACCCTGCATTGGTTTTTACTGACTAGGGTGATACAGTTGAAAGTGTTGCAAGCATGCGCCAAGATATGGGTCCTTCGATACCACCCATAATTTTAACCTGGTTAGATTCTGGCCAAGGAGTGGCTGCATGACCCCTGAGTGCTGGAGATGGTTTGTTGGTTGGCATGCTTTTCCAGATGTTTGTTGCAAGCTCGCACATGTGGTTGTTCCGCAGAGTTTGGGGCTGGTTAGCATGCCTCATCTTGTCTCTGCGGGTTTGATATGTCTGTCGGGTCATTAGGACTGAGTAGAGCCATTATTGCTTTGTATATCTTGGCTTAAAGGAATGCCAGACAAGAATCGAGGGGAGCATAGAGCAAGTGTTTCTTTTTTCTGAGCCTAGTATATGCAGGCGTGAGTAACATTAGTAGCCGCCAATTCTATCGTGCATCTTCTCCTTCAAGTGTGAAGTAGGCCCCATGCAGGACTTCAAGGGAACAATCAACTAGGTGAACCTTGACAGTGCAAACAATTATAATTCGAGAGGGTTTGAGCGCTGCAAGAGGGGGCAGTTCTTGCTTAGAAAGATGGAAGCGTTAGGCCTATTGCACCCCCAGCAGGGGGCTGCTTTTACACATGGTCACAGGTGCAGCTCCCAGCAGGTTCACCTAGCCTTGCAGCCCCCTGAGGTCGATAATATGATTAACATTAAGTCAAGTAACAACAGAGTTCTGTTAGTCATAGCCAGCAGACCTTTCAGGGTGACGGCGCGCTCAAATACGCGTCATGTTTGGCACATACATACAGGTTTCTTAGGTAAAAGCCACAGGTTAATGCTTCAAGGGGATAGAGTCAGAGATCTGAAGTACCAGTTTCAGCAGCTTGTGTAGCATAAATTGGTTAAAATAAGGCTGGAACTGCAAAGGCAGATATTAGTCCCCCCACCCACCTCAAGTTCACCCAGACTCTGAATAAAGGAATACAATTTACTTTCAACAGGCCTGGGCAAACCAATATAACGCATTGAGTCGCAGCTTCAGCCAGCTGATATCATTGAGAGTTTCAGGGGCGATGGCGTTGTACCACCAGGCAAAAGGCTCCCACTTCAGGAGCAGGGAGAAGCAGATGTTGGGGCAGGTTAACATACCTCCAAGGTGTATATGTGGGTTTAATGCATGTGTATCTCTCGGCTTATGGCTGAGTAGAGCCAGTCTCAATTAGAGGTTTGTCCATGTTAAAAATGTTGTGCTTATGACCGTTCATTGTATCTTCCCAAGGTGTAACGACATGAGTTAGGTACTTCATCACTTACAACGTAGCACATTAAGGCGGCGGGGTATAAGTTCAAGTGGCAACTGGGAGATTTCCATCATTAACGCCAGCAGCTGCTCCCATGAGTAGCAGTAAGCAGCCTGGGAAGCCTGGGGGGAAAACACCACAGATAAACTGAACAGGCAAAACTCCTGTAAGAAAGGAGGGTCACAGCAAGTACACGAGGACTCCTTTGCTTAAGGTCACAGATTTCTAAGCTCATCTGATAGGTGAACTATACACATCATAGTGGGATAGTCTCCAAGATTGAACAGGCTATTGGGTATGCCTTGCCAGGACCCTGAAACACTTCAAACGAATGGGAGCCTCAATAAGGATAAGATGCTGAAAACACGGACCGGGGTACGTTTGGCTCAAACATCCTCTTCACCAAGCTGCAGGGCGGCTTGTTGTTGCCAGTTGTGTTTGAGTCAGGCAAGCGCAGTAAGGGAGCTGTATTGAATAACAAGGTTAATGGCAGGGAGGCAGATGGGACCCAGCGGACCCACATAAGGTGGGCTGCGCCATAACATTATACTGGGAATATTGATTCCGACATTAGCATTGGATTAATAATATGCAAGACTCTCTGGCTATGTGGGTAAAAATATGTTCCAACATGAATTAAAAGATGACTAGAAGGAAGCCGAAGCAAGCTTTGATTCGGTTGAGGGCAATCAATTCCGGGGAAAACAAAGTGAGCTAGGTCTATTAGTGATTCAAGCAACCAAAGGTCACAGATGGTTAGCAGGCAGTGTGCATCTGTGATCGGACTGTAGTCAAGCAAGCCTGGAGGGCTGCGTAAGTTGACACTCCAAGAAAGGGTGCGGTGACGGCAATAGTGGGCACAATACATACATTCCCTCCACCAGACTTGATACCACTAATGTGTTCGCCTTGGATTCAGCAATCAAAAAGGGTGTTACTAATGTCTAGTCGTAAACTTTCACTGCTGGTGCAGTACACAGTTATCAGTGTGAACCCCCCAATGTTTATGAATAAGCAAGCACGGGGGTGAAACAAGGGCTTAGTCTTCAGGGCTGAGGTGCGTTGGAGCACCATGGGTTAATGTGTGCAGTGCGACTTCTGGGCAAACTAAGTACAACCTTGCGTGGCACCATGTGCTAACATGGGGGCAGTGTGATTTCTGAACAAACTAGGTGCAACCTTGCGTAGAACCTATAAAATTGTGTGTAGGGTTGTGGGCTACGACTCGGGTGGGGACACCATCATGGCGACACAGCATCGGTCACATAACTCCCACTGTCCCTGCCCGATGACCCTCTCCAGGGGGTCCATATTTCTTTTGGTGCCGCTCACGGTCATCAGTTTGAACCCCCAAATGTGGACTTGCCAAGCAAGGGGGGTAACCAAGGAGCTTAGTCAACCCCCACATGGAACTGCACATGAGGGTACACAGTGCACAATGGAGTATACAGCCCAGAAGCCTGGTCAAGAGGAGAGCAGTAGTTTTATCTCTAGGGTAATATCTCTGGCCGACGCTGTACTCCCATACAATGGAGGTCAGCAGGTAGAGAGAGGGATATTGTGTTGGCCACAATTAATAACTGTTAACAATTATACTGATGGCCTTGGAGGCAAACTCCATTATGTTTACAGCAAATCTTATACCAGGGACGCCCCGGGGCGGCAACGGGTAAACACGACCCGGCAATTCCTAACAAGAAGGCCCCTATTGGCACAAGGGGCACCATAGGGATTTCTTCCTAAACATGGTTAAATTAGAGATCAGTTGTCGCACCCCCGGGGCGGCCATTGAACATGCCTTAGGGTGGTAAATAAAGCTGTGGTTAAACAGAGAACAGTAGTCCCCAAGTTGAGTAGAGGCCATCGAACTCGCCTACGTAAGGGTAAATAAGCCATGCCCAACCCCACCAAGCATGAGGGCTTGGATCAACTCTAATTCAAATCAAATGAAATAAGATGGGCTTGGTGAATTAGGCATGGTCTCTTCAGTGCATACATCGCAAGGTTCCCCTGATAGGGCCGGTAAACACCTGCAGAGGGAGATGGGAATTGTCCAGCCAGAAGGACTGGTAACTTTGTCAGAGGTAAATGGGAA
This sequence comes from Calotriton arnoldi, assembly GCA_963921515.1. Lineage (NCBI taxonomy): Eukaryota > Metazoa > Chordata > Amphibia > Caudata > Salamandridae > Calotriton > Calotriton arnoldi. The sequence continues at coordinate 3,136,038 of CAWUFW010000553.1, read as the reverse complement.
TTGTCTGGGTCTGGACAGGCCGTTGAAATTTCTCACAGGAGGATAGACAGCGTCATGCGCAAAATTCATGGAACAGAGGGTTTCCTGGCCTTATCAGACTCAGCTCTTGCAGGCCCAGACCACCGGATGTTTTGTTGTGGATGGGGGTCCATGTGTCTAGTATGGGATGGACCTGTTTTGTCGGACCTGGGTGCTGCCCTAGAATCAGCAGGGTGCAAGTAAGAAGGCCTACCTTGGTGGGGGGCCCTGGGTATGACGGGTGCCACACCCAGAGCTGTGGCGGAGTTACAGGGCGATCCAGAGGCTGAATGGTACATAGGTGTACCCTCTTCAGGACCAGAAGAAGGGTGCAAATACCAAATAGCCCCAGGAAGTCCTTACGGCAGGACCCTGGAGGAACGACGGCGCCCCGTAGTCCTTCGGGCGGTTGTAAACCTGAGCAACCGGGGGCCTGCCTGGATACGCTCCGCTCCCTCAAGGGGTGTGAGTAAATGGGTGGACTGGTGGTCCACAGGATGTAAGGGGTAATCCCCCAAAATGGTTAGCACCGATTGGTTATGCCACGGTGCAATTTGGCTCATCAGGTGGGCAGGCAGCATAGGGGCTGCCTGCCCTTGGATCGCCCGTAAGTTGACCCACCATGTTGGCATATTTCTTATGCAAAATAAACCTGCAGTAATGTTTTCACCAACAACCAATGTGTCTTGTGTGTTCTTTATTATGGTATTGCTGTATTTTCAGGTTGGGTGTGTTGCCGATATTGGCACTAATCATATGGAGGGCGCTGTTCCCTCCATTTCACTCCATGGCAGCTGGCAGCAGGCCACGCTATGGAAGGGCACCTCAGAATGTGGGGGGAAGCGTACTTCTTGTGCTGCTGCAGGCTGGTTCTATTTCTTTGCTCTCAGCTGGCACTTGAGGTGCCAGAGGGTAGGCACGGTGTCCTGGCCCCCTGCGGGTGAGGCTGGCATGACAGGGGTGTCTCACCGTGTAGGTGGCAGTTTTCTCCCGCGGGGCCACAGCAGGTTGGCGTCAGCAGGGCTGGGCGCACTGTGGGAGTTGCATTCTCTTCCCTGTGGCGGTGAGCTGCAGTCATTGCCCACGCAGGCTCTGGAGGTGGAGGTGTGAGCGGGGTCACTCCACAGAGGTGCACCTCGCTTATACCCAGGGGCCAGGTCTTGCTGTGGGATGCCTCTCACTGCAGCTATGTCAGGGAGGAGACTGAGACGAAGCAGTCTCTTTCCTCTCCTCCTTTCACGGGATGGAAAGGGATCCCCTCAATTAGGGGCGACGTTCCCACTTCATGCGGGCAGACTGGCGGCAGTGGGGACCCTGATCTCCTTGATCGTGGGGGTCACCTTCCAGGTGGCACGGCATGGGGTCAGAACCCCTCGTCGCCATTGTAATGTTGTGGGCCCTAGGCCCACATGCTACTAAATAACTGATACCGACACCGTGGGTATAGTTATTTAACTGACCCAGGGCACGTGCGCCCGGCCCCTTTTATTAGCAGGGTCACCTGACCGGTGACGCCTGTAATGGGTGGGTGTACAGTGTGAGTGCAACACAAGGCTGGACACTAGAATGTGTCCAGCAGGACACTACAGTCCCCTGCACTATTGCATGTGATGCTCTCATGCCACCTTTGCTCTTGCTCGACTCACAGTGTTGCTAAAAGACAGTGAACTCCGTAAATACACCAATTCCAGCTTGCCACCACAGGAAATCGCCAGCAGACGACCACAAGGTGTGCACTCCACTTGTGCCAAAGAATAACGAGTGCATTTCTCTAGGCGAGGTTTTTTTTATGCCGAAACCCCGCCCAAGATGCAGTCGCTCAAGATGTTGGGACATGAAGTCACAAATCCTTATTGGAGCGTTTGGGGCATAAACAAAAAGAAACAAAAGAAACAATGTTAACAGGACAACAGAAAAACAGGCTTACAATACTAGCTTACATGAGCTAATACTGCTTTTCCTTGACTAACAAAGTGTTGTGTGCCCTTGTCTCAGGAAGTAGCACAGCATATAGGGATCATCCATCATAATAATGCTGGGGAGAGCAGCACAGCCAGTAACGCCCGTGAGAAGAGCGGAAATTATACCAATTTTTGGAGCATGCTACTTCATAAATTATTCTTACAAGTTCTTAAATCGGGCAAAATTCCATATTCTTGGAAAGGGGATATGATGCATCCAATAAACAAAAAAGGATCAAAGGAGGATCTAAAAACTATTGCCTTATTGCCCCCCTAAACTCTGAAGGAAAACTCTTTGGTAAATATCTACTAGATAATCTCTATGCTTGGGTAACTAATAGCAACTTAATCCCCATCAACCAAAGTGGCTTTAGACCTGGCTTTTCCACAATTGTTAAAATGACCACACTCAAACCTTTAGTAAATAAAGCATTAAGAAAACAGCTCACTATATATGTTTGTTATACTGATTATTCATCAGCATTCTGCAAAGTCAACCGGAAAGAAATTGCAACAAATTATCTAAATGCGGAGTCAGCCATACACTATTACACTTTTTGGGCTCCTTACATGTAAAAACATGGCTTTAAATCAAACTGACAAGGAGGGCTCCATCACCAAAGATGATAACCATAAATGGCCTAAAGCAGGGCTGCATTCTCACCACCTTACTCTTCTTGCTGTATATTTCAGATCTAACGTTGTTTCTAGACCATGCTGAAGGTCTATCACTGTAACAAATTGCGTCATTGGTTTAGAGGGGTGGAAGCCCAACTCAAGCAGCATCCACAATCCCTGTCTGAGTCAACTACGAAAAGTAACTAAATTAACCTGGGCTTAACCCTCTGGTAGATAGGCACAAAGCAGTTAGGCTTAACTTAGTGCCATTTTGTAAAGTATTTATGCAGCACACAAACTGTAATAAAGTGAAAACACAAGAAAATTCCTCAGCCAATTTAGAAAAATAGTCAATTTTAATTAAATTAAATGATACCAAATGAAAAAAACAAAATGAATAGTCCTAGAGATGTTAATTTGTAAAGTTTTTGTGAAAATACTGTCTAGAAGTAGTGATTATCTGGTCGCACAGACCACAGGAAAATCACAAGTCCCAGTACAACTGTGAGGGAGCACTGGTCGGATACAGGGACCAAGTTAATCCCGCCAAAGAGTTACCTTCTTATGGTTCAAATCTTTTTATTCAAAAATGCCAGAAAAGATGATAGAAAAACATCATGAAGTGCAGCTTCAAATGTGCTTATGATTTCGCAAAAATTACAACAACTAAAACAATCCAAGCCCCAATATCCCCCCGCCCACCCCTCACACACTCACCATTGAACATTAGAATAACAGCAGGTTGACCACTTTGGGGCCGATTCCGATCTCGGTCGGAGGCGCACCCAATACTATTCGGTTGGGAAAAAAGCCATGCGAAAGCCAGTTTCCCGACCGATCCGTACAGCACACCGAACGAGCAAGTACGATGCGCACAACAGCAAAAATTCCGGCCGAGCCGTACTCACCCAAACCAGGTCCTGTTCTCCGACCGAGGCGAATCCGGAAACGCCGAATCGAGTCGCACGGAAGGGAAAATGCAGCCCCGTCCGGCCGAACAAGTACGATGCGCTTTCCGTACGCGCCGAACCCGTCGCTACGCACGGCACGTCAAAGCATCCGGGAGAGGCGCACATAAGCTCCGAATCGCGCCACAACACGATCCACGGCTACGAGACGAACACGGCACCGACGAGGACGACGCGAAGCGACGAGGACGAAGCGAAGCGACGAGGACGAAGCCAAGCGACGAGGACGACGCGAAGCAACGAGAAGGACGAACGACACGAACCAACCATGAATCCCTTCGTCCCGATCATACCAATATTCTACATCTACTACCGGAACAGGCACGGACGCGTACGGCGCAGAAGGTAAGTCAGACACCAACCACAAAACACATACAACACGTACACGACACATCACACACATACACTGGGAATCTGAATATACTTACACCAGCAACAGCAGCACCATAGGGGCGGGATGCCCATCACCAATGCCACATATGCACACAGGGGCCTGAATGCGCGCCACCACCCCAACCCAGGGGGCTGGATGCCTACCACTACTACCACCCTTAGCCAGGGGGCAGGATGCCTACCACTACTACCACCCTTAGCCAGGGTGGCAGGATGCCTACCACTACTACCACCCTTAGCCAGGGGGCAGGATGCCCACCACTACTACCACCCTTAGCCAGGGGGCAGGAAGCCTACCACTACTACCACCCTCACCCACGGGGGGCAGGATGCCTACCACTACTACCACCCTTAGCCAGGGGGCAGGATGCCCACTACTACTACCACCCTTAGCCAGGGTGGCAGGATGCCTACCACTACTACCACCCTTAGCCAGGGGGCAGGATGCCTACCACTACTACCACCCTTAGCCAGGGTGGCAGGATGCCTACCACTACTACCACCCTTAGCCAGGGGGCAGGATGCCCACCACTACTACCACCCTCACCCAGGGGGGCAGGATGCCCACCACTACTACCACCCTTAGCCAGGGGGCAGGATGCCCACCACTACTACCACCCTTAGCCAGGGGGCAGGATGCCTACCACTACTACCACCCTTAGCCAGGGGGCAGGAAGCCTACCACTACTACCACCCTTAGCCAGGGGGCAGGATGCCTACCACTACTACCACCCTTAGCCAGGGGGCAGGATGCCTACCACTACTACCACCCTTAGCCAGGGGGCAGGAAGCCTACCACTACTACCACCCTCACCCACGGGGGCAGGATGCCTACCACTACTACCACCCTTAGCCAGGGGGCAGGATGCCCACCACTACTACCACCCTTAGCCAGGGTGGCAGGATGCCTACCACTACTACCACCCTTAGCCAGGGGGCAGGATGCCTACCACTACTACCACCCTTAGCCAGGGGGCAGGATGCCTACCACTACTACCACCCTTAGCCAGGGGGCAGGAAGCCTACCACTACTACCACCCTTAGCCAGGGTGGCAGGATGCCTACCACTACTACCACCCTTAGCCAGGGGGCAGGATGCCCACCACTACTACCACCCTTAGCCAGGGGGCAGGAAGCCTACCACTACTACCACCCTCACCCAGGGGGGCAGGATGCCCACCACTACTACCACCCTTAGCCAGGGTGGCAGGATGCCCACCACTACTACCACCCTCACCCAGGGGGCAGGATGCCCACCACTACTACCACCCTTAGCCAGGGTGGCAGGATGCCTACCACTACTACCACCCTTAGCCAGGGGGCAGGATGCCTACCACTACTACCACCCTTAGCCAGGGGGGCAGGATGCCCACCACTACTACCACCCTCACCCAGGGGGCAGGATGCCCACCACTACTACCACCCTTAGCCAGGGGGCAGGATGCCCACCACTACTACCACCCTTAGCCAGGGGGCAGGATGCCCACCACTACTACCACCCTCACCCAGGGGGCAGGATGCCCACCACTACTACCACCCTTAGCCAGGGTGGCAGGATGCCTACCACTACTACCACCCTTAGCCAGGGGGCAGGAAGCCTACCACTACTACCACCCTCACCCACGGGGGGCAGGATGCCTACCACTACTACCACCCTTAGCCAGGGGGCAGGATGCCCACCACTACTACCACCCTTAGCCAGGGTGGCAGGATGCCCACCACTACTACCACCCTCACCCAGGGGGCAGGATGCCCACCACTACTACCACCCTTAGCCAGGGGGCTGGATGCCTACCACTACTACCACCCTTAGCCAGGGGGCTGGATGCCTACCACTACTACCACCCCCACTCATAGGATGGACAATGCATGACACAACAAGCACACCACAACCTAGGGAATGCAAGATTAAGACATCCCCCCACCACCATGACAAGCGTGTGAGCAGGCTGTGTCAAATGCCTACAACACCGAACATGACTTTGAACATACAATGTGACCCCCTAGCACATGTGCCACACATATATGTGTGTGGCACCCACAATGCAAGCAGCCCATGACCATTGTGGCAATGGGGCCTAAACCCCCATCATCACAGTGACCACAAGGTAAGTGTGGGGTCCATAGCTGAAGCACATTTTGAACATTGTGGCAATGGGGTCTAAACCCCCATCATCACAGTGACCAAAAGGCAAGTGTGGGGTCCATAGCTGAAGCACATTTTGACCATTGTGGCAATGGGGTCTAAACCCCCATCATCACAGTGACCAAAAGGCAAGTGTGGGGTCCATAGCTGAAGCACATTTTGACCATTGTGGCAATGGGGACTAAACCCCCATCATCACAGTGACCAAAAGGCAAGTGTGGGGTCCATAGCTGAAGCACATTTTGACCATTGTGGCAATGGGGTCTACACCCTCATCATCACAGTGACCAAAAGGTAATTGTTGACAAAGAAAGAGCTGCAACTGCCAAACTGCATGGATCATTCCTGGTCACAGAACCAAAAACTCATCTGTGGCAAAGTAGTGTATGTGTCCCATTGCAACATAAATTGGGGGAGCCAAATACTGCAGTGCAAATGAAACATTCCTTTGGCCATGTGCAGACAAACAACACCCATGGGGGCTGAGACCGTCAACAGTCATCAATGACACAATGACAGAAGTGACCATCAGAATGCAGAACCACATATTTGCACCAATGGGCACACAAATGCAGATACCCTGTGGAGACAGCAGATGTGAGGTGAACAGATACCATACCATGGCAGCAATGGGACACACAAACCATGATCACTGTGCTGACCGATGACCTAGGAGTCCCAGGGACAGCAGGGGAAACACACCAAACAACATACAGCCAATGGCACACCCAAGATATGCCAATGCAGTGGTGCAGATGCACAAACACAAACAGGCAGACCAACACTGTCATCATACACAGCAGGTGAGGGGTGGGGGTGCCAGTGTCCCCAGGCAACAACACAACACATGAGGAGAGCTGAATACCAATCATACAGATGTGCATACACTGCCACACTAAGGTAACTCATGGATCCAAATCCCCTATGTGGGCAAGCAGGCATTGACAGGTGAGAGGGAGCACAAAACACACATGTCACACAGGCACGTAGGAACAACAACTGACACAGCAAGTCACAGACACACCACAGCACCACCCCCAGGGCCCCCACAATGTGGTGACCCTGGGCTGAATAAAAATACCACTGTGATGACAAAGCTAAATGTCGTTCACACTGTGAACCACAGTCAGGTGTCCTGAGCAACAAACTACCATCACACCTACACAAGCACAAATCAATCAGCATGGCCAGTAAGCCAAGGCCAACATGGAGGCAGGGGCCTAGCCGGGCAACAACTCTCATCTGCACACACTCAAGACCACACCCTCGACCTCCAACAATGTGCAGCAGTGAAGTACACATGCACTGGTGACATTGCACATGCACCCATGACTATTCCAGGGTGGTGGGTGGGAACCAAGGTGTAGAAACACATCACACATGGACACTCAACAAGACTCCTGAATGTCTGACACACTGCACACTACGCTGTACATGGACATGACGGCAATACCACACCGACCAATGGGATCCCAGCCACAGTCACACACCAATGAAGAAGCCAAGGTCACCCACAAAGAACACACATAGACAACAACCAACATTGCAGCCCGGACCCTAAGGAGTGCCAGCAGTCACACACACAACGTGTCACAATCACTGAAAGATAACACAAACTGGAAATCACATGACAGGGGCAAACAACAAGTGCCAAAGGGAAACCTGACTGTGACCCATCTGCGTCTGCACACAAACTCTGCCCTGACAGCAAACACACCTATGGGTGACACCCTGATGACCAGTAATGTGCCATGCACCCACATCACAGAGAACACAGGGAGAAGACTTTGGGGGAACATAGCTCAAGTCAGCAAGCATCACAAACAGGTACAACACTAGGGATCACAGCATGCGCAGATGAATGGAAGTGAACACACAGACATGCACATACAACACACACCTTGGGCGCAGGCAATGTCACACGTGTACACACTGCCATGAGGGGACTCCACTCCTGTGTGAGGAAAGCTGTGCCATATGTTGCCTCAGTAGGGCCCCATCATGTCAGCTGAGCACTTGGTCACACAATCAACAATTAGCACCAAATGAGGGCTCCCATCACATCAGCCTGGTCATGGATGTGCCAACGGAATCATCAGCACAGATCCAACACACTTGTATAGCAATGTTGCACTGACTACACGGATGAGTCCCTCCCCATTGATGCCCAAACCTGCATGTCCACTGGAGATGGCAACACGGTCAGGGAAGTAGACAAATGCAACGATGGCAGGCACAACAGATGTGCAGGGGTGGAAGCCACAGATATGAAATTGCCAATGTAAGTAGGAAACCCATTGCCAAATACTGAACACATGACACCCTCAGATGCTGCTATTGATGACATGGATACACCACATGATAGGACACATTCCCCCTGGACCACATGGGTTCCTGCACAGTAACACTTCATAATCATGAGACCAGATATCACCATCACTGCAGCAAGGGCATGGTTAGCTGCACCAACAACATGTACATCTGAAGCATGAGCACTAGAGAAAAGAAAGTTGCTTTATTCAGCATATGTGTTGTTTGATAACGACGTCCAGAAGAAATTAGAGCAAAGGCCAATGGCCAGTCCATTGTCAAAGTTCAAACAGGGTGACACTGGCAGATGTCACCCTACGCATGCCTGCACAATACCAGGGACAATCCACTAGGAGGGGCAACCGGGGGCAGGCCAGGCACCGCAGGGACAGGATCAGGGCTCACCAGGGGGAGTCAGGGAAGGGGTGGTGGGTGCTGGAGAGCCACTGACAACTGCAGTGGAGGTGTCTGACATGGTGTGTGCCGGCACAACTGGGGGGCATGACACAGATGTCGTGGGTGCCGGCACAACTGCAGTGGACCCTGCAGATGGGGTGGACAGGTCCGCCACTGCAGTGCCCAAGTCAGACAGGGCGGTAGTGGACTCCACTGCAGTGCCTACCTCCAGGGGAGGAGAATGGGGAACAGGCAAGGTGGGTTGGACAGAGGGGGAGGACACCCTCACCACATCAGTGGCACAGACAAGCGCAGCGGGGGTGTGGTGCTGGGAGAGCAAGTGGCAGGGGAGAAGGCCGGAGCATCTTGGGGATGGTATATCTGTGGGTGGGGGAACCTGGGGCAGGGTGTGGTGGGGGCACCTGTGCAGTGGGGGCCTGAGGGATGGAGGACGGAGACCTTGTGCCTGAGCTGCAGGGCGGTGGCGGGGTCTTGCTCTTAGCACTCCGGGGGACTTGCGGGTGGGGGCCTCAGTCCGTCTGCGCCTGGGGGAGGGTGTCCGGGGGCGAGGGGCACTCTGCTCCGTGTGGGTGGGCTTCCTCTTCCCCCGGGATGCTGGAGCAGCTTCATCGGTGGGGAAGAGGCCGAGGTCACAGAGGAAGAGCTGCTGTGACTTTGGGGTTGCAGGTGAGGCAAGGGAGGGTGCTTTGGAGGGAGAGGGAACTGAGGACTGCGCAGTGCATGTGGATGCGTGTGTGTGTTCCAGGGCCCCATCCCCTGTGAGTCTGGCTTCAGTCCCCTGAATGTGCGTGCGTGTGCGTTTTGTCATTGGCGTGTGTGTCAGTGAGCTGGATGTGTGTGTGCTGGTGTGTGCCTGTGCCAGTGTGTGTGTGCCTGGGATGGGTAAGGTGCTGGGGAGTGTGGATGGAGCAGAGGCAGGAGGGGTGAGGGACCGTTTGAGGAGGGACACTGCTGCCGTCAGGGAGGAGTCCATGGACCTATTGCCCCTCTGTAGGTCAGACATGCCCGATGAGATGCCCTCCATGAACGACACCAGCTGAGTCAACAGCGCGGTGTGCGCATGGAGGACACTCAGCATGGCTGTCTGCCCTACATGGAGCTGGCGAAGGAGGTACACAGACTCCTCACTCAGGGCAGCAGGGGACACAGGGGCAGGGGGTGCGGTGCCTGGCCCAAAGGAGACACGCTCCCGGACATGGGAGCCTCCACGGACCTGGGGAATGGGAGCCGATGGGAGGGCGGTGGTGGTGCTGGTGGTGGCGGGGACAGCAACACTAGCTGGGGTGTGGTGGCTGCTGACACCCGCCTCCACAAGGGAGTCATCCTCCGAGTTGCTCTGGTCCTCAGCTGAGGTGGATGCTGCTGAGGACTCCTCGGTGTGGCTCCCCTCGCCCTCCGTGCCACTGGGTCCCTCCGACCACTCCTCGGCTGCTGACCCAGTCTGGCTCTCCGGCTCCTCCTGGTCCGTGGAGCTGTCCCCTTCCGTGGCCGTGGATGTATCTGCAAACAATGGGGAAACAGACAGACATCAGTCACCTGCACATAACGCACACACCACTGTGAGCACAGCACATCACAGAGCATGCCCTGGCATCATTAGTTGTACATTGCTAAAAGTGCACTAATTGAACAGGAGAAGTCAATTGTCAGTCTGATGCCAAGCATGGCACTCACATCCCACATGGCTTTGCACCCATCTGTCTGGTGTCTGTTGGATTGCAACACCCCAGTGTTGACACATGCACCAAGTACACAGTAGTTGGACAGTGCAGAGGACACGGTGTGGACACATCACAGCTCTTGCCACTGAGTCAGTACAGGTTTACGGATGTAAGGGATGCCCAGAGTCAAATAGGAAATGCATGTGATGCATACCAGCGACAGACACCATGATGCACCCATGTCCTGATAGCCAGCGCCACTATGGTGTGCATGTAGCACTTGTCACTCCCCTGCAGGATCACCAATCAGTAGACACATGCCATGGCGGAGGCATGACTGCAAAGTCATACATCACTGTCTCAGTGATGTATGACTTTGCAGCCAGACAACAACACTCTGCACTGTGTCACAATAGTAGGTCATGGGGAATGCAAGTCCTGGAGCTGCACAAGTGCACATGTACATCCCCCCACAACACATCCTCTTAACCCTCATCTGTCCAGGTCATACCTATTGGACATATGGGAGACCTGTGACACTACCCTCTGAACCTGAGCCCCTCACACTCTGCTGTGCATGGGGAACAGCTGCCTGAACTTCACATTTACATGCCCCATTCTGCATGGGCAGCTGATCAGACACCTATGTGTCACACAAGTATCGTCTCCTATGGTCACATCTCCAGTGGCATGCTGAGCCCCTACCAAGAAACTCCACAGCAGTCCTGGCGACTAATCCACAGCACACTGACACAGAGGCAGACACCTGAGGGGTCAAATCACTGTGCACAATGTGTCCGCTGATACACGGGAGTGGGAGTACAGAGTGTATTGTATGGCCTGGAGTAGGCATGACTGTCCAGCCCCACATGAATGAGGGATGAGCCCTGGACTGTAGGCAGCTGGCTAAGTATGTGTGACACACGTCATATACATACTCCTGGGGCCCAAACATTGTTCCCACCCGCAGCATGGGTGTGTGCCAGGTACCCCAGCCACATGTGGTGGATCAGCTCAGCAATTGGACCACAGATCAAAGTAACACGCTGAATACATGTCAGAATACAGGCATTGTGTAAGCAATGGACCCACCCATGATGCCCACCACAGAGTCAGGGAAACAGATGCTGTCTCCCACCTTGAGTCAAGCAAACTGCAAGGACACAGTCCTAAGTGACAGAATTCCCTGCATGTAAGGGCCACACCTGGGTATCAGATGAGGAGTGGGCAGTGCACAATAGAGGGACATGGCTCCTGGACAACATGACTGCTGTACTGTGGCAGTTCAACCTGGCCCGAGGAGGGCACATAGCATGTTAGACAGAGTACACAGTGCAGTCTTTGACTCACCCCTCCTTGCTGCTCTCTGGCCTTCAGCTGCCCATCCAGGTCTGGAAAGACCACCGCCAGGATCCTGAGCATGTGGGGGTCAGGGTCCGTGTTCCGCCCCTCCTGCGAGGAGGCGACAGCTTCAGCTGGACCCGTGCAATCCTCCGGGTCCAGCCCCGAAGGTCCTGCCACCTCTTTTGGCAGTTGCGGATCCGGCGCTTGTAGACCCCCACGGACCGGACAGCCCGGACGATGTCCTTCCATATCTCATGCTTCCGATGGGCAGAAGCCTGTCAGGATGACAAAGTGATAAGGCCATTACTACACATGCAACATATCCGTGCATGACACAGTTGCATATACATGTCGCAATCACAGGGGCACATGGTGTACCCAGGCAGTGCACGGCTGCCCATGGACAGTTTTCCAGAAGTCACTACATGGTATCATTGCATGGGGAGTAAAACCCTGTTCAGAAGCACTGTCACTGCACCATACCTGTCCAGTGCAAGTCACTACACACTATGGGGGGTGACAACTACTCAGTGAGCCTGCTAGCCAGTGGTGTGCTGACTCTCAGCCTTGCTAGTCAGACAAAATGCACATTCAGAAAGGCAGTGCACAGAACACTCACCTGCTCCCCTGGTGTCCCATACAGCTTGCTGTACTGTGGAAGTAGGCTGTCCAGCAGGGCCTGGTTCTCCTCAAGGCTGAAGGCTGGGGCTCTCTCCACAGTACGTGCCATTGCAGGGTCCAGAGGGGCAGAGACAGCAGCAGTGCAGTGGCAGATGTCGTCCTGGAGCATGTAGTGCAGGCAAGTGGGCTCTCAGGGGAACAGGCAGCAATATATATGTACTGGAGAGGCAGATACTGTCCCTTGTGTCCAAAGTGATAGGTCCAAGTCGTTTGCATCTTCTGAATCTGGCCAATCCATGGAATAGCAGCACCAAAACACGCCCACAGCATCCTTCAAAACTTCAACTTCATGACATACATGATTTTGCAACATTGTTGTGGGTGACCAACTGATTTTCCAGCAACCGACTCGTTCGAAATTCGAAAACGCGTCCGTTGCCAGGCAAGCCCATTGTCAATGGGTGCGCACCGATCGGTCCATTGAGGTACAACGCGCACAGGGGTACAACGCGTACCCGCACACATTGAATGCAATGGGCCGGCCGGAGGCACCGATCGGTCCATTGCTGTTCAACGCGCACAGGGGTACAACGCGCACCACGCACACATTGAAAGCAATGGGCCGGCCGGAGGCACCGATCGGTCCATTGCTGTTCAACGCGCACAGGGGTACAACGCGTACCCGCACACATTGAAAGCAATGGGCCGGCCGGAGGCACCGATCGGTCCATTGCTGTTCAACGCGCACAGGGGTACAACGCGTACCCGCACACATTGAAAGCAATGGGCCGGCCGGAGGCACCGATCGGTCCATTGCTGTTCAACGCGCACAGGGGTACAACGCGTACCCGCACACATTGAATGCAATGGGCCGGCCGGAGGCACCGATCGGTCCATTGCTGTTCAACGCGCACAGGGGTACAACGCGTACCCGCACACATTGAATGCAATGGGCCGGCCGGAGGCACCGATCGGTCCATTGCTGTTCAACGCGCACAGGGGTACAACGCTGTACCCGCACACATTGAAAGCAATGGGCCGGCCGGAGGCACCGATCGGTCCATTGCTGTTCAACGCGCACAGGGGTACAACGCGTACCCGCACACATTGAAAGCAATGGGCCGGCCGGAGGCACCGATCGGTCCATTGCTGTTCAACGCGCACAGGGGTACAACGCGTACCCGCACACATTGAAAGCAATGGGCCGGCCGGAGGCACCGATCGGTCCATTGCTGTTCAACGCGCACAGGGGTACAACGCGTACCCGCACACATTGAAAGCAATGGGCCGGCCGGAGGCACCGATCGGTCCATTGCTGTTCAACGCGCACAGGGGTACAACGCGTACCCGCACACATTGAAAGCAATGGGCCGGCCGGAGGCACCGATCGGTCCATTGCTGTTCAACGCGCACAGGGGTACAACGCGTACCCGCACACATTGAATGCAATGGGCCGGCCGGAGGCACCAATCGGTCCATTGCTGTTCAACGCGCACAGGGGTACAACGCGTACCCGCACACATTGAATGCAATGGGCCGGCCGGAGGCACCGATCGGTCCATTGCTGTTCAACGCGCACAGGGGTACAACGCGTACCCGCACACATTGAAAGCAATGGGCCGGCCGGAGGCACCGATCGGTCCATTGCTGTTCAACGCGCACAGGGGTACAACGCGTACCCGCACACATTGAAAGCAATGGGCCGGCCGGAGACACCGATCGGTCCATTGCTGTTCAACGCATCACTGTACATGTGACTGGCATATGTCAGCATGCCTGTCTCAGATGGACATATGCCAGCCACAGATAGCTCCCAGGGAGTGAGGGGCACACCTACATCACGACAGCCTGTCCAAACCTTATCATAAGGCATGTAAGGCTGCATTTCCTATTGTGTGTATGTTGGTGTACATGTTGTCCTGTGGGTGTCACCTGTGGGCAGCCACCCCCAGGCTGTGCACGTGTTAATGGGGACAGGATCCTGGGTGTTACGTGTACGTGACCACTGTGATGTGCAACTGTTCATATCTGTGCATGTGCCATGGTCACATTTCACAGTGGTGTTTGTGTATGTCATGTCACATACCCCGTGAGTCCCATGTGGGACGGTATGTTTGAGCCAGGGTGTCCCAGTGGCACAATAGTGATGGCCCTCCACAGTCTTTGTGCATGTAGTGTTTACAATGTCTCTGATTTCATGTGCACAATGGGAGACAGTCTCCACATCCACGTTGTGTGTGCATGGACTCTGATGTTGTGCGTGTGTGTCACAGACGTCCATGGCTCTCCTGCCATGGCAAGTGTGGCCACTACCTGTGGGGGTCATGTTTGTTTTGTTGTGGTGTACACATGATACTCCAGGTGATGCCAGTGTCCATGTGGCATTACAGGGTCCCTGGGAATGTGCCTGTCGTTGAGCTGTGGTGCCTGGGGCACATCTGTCCTCACATGTCACTGGGGGGGTGACTGTGACACAGCATCATGATATCCAATGGGCCAACCTGGGACAAATTGATGCCACCTGTAGGACCGTGTTGACAGATGTTGGCCATGTATGTACCATACATGTCGTTCCGGTACTGCACACTTCATGTAGTTGTGCCTCATGATGATGTATGTTGGGATCTTGAGTGTGTTCAATGCCGCATATGTGGGGTGACTGACGATCTTGCTTACTTCTCCTCTGCACTGCAGGGCTCCTGCTGTCCATCGGCCATTCCCAGACCTGGCAACGATGGTGGAACGGGACAGCATCCGACGGTACCGCTTCACCAGGCAGCTGATTGAGGATTTTGCAGTGCAGTTGTCCCCACATTTGCAGCCTGGCCGGCCGTATCCTACAGCGCTGACCCCCAAGGTGAAGGTGATGGCAGCCCTACACTTCTTTGCCACCGGTACCTTCCAACATACTGTGGCGTCTGCTGGTGGGATGTCACAGACCATGTTCAGCCGTGTGCTCCGCGATTTCTTGGCGGCAATGTTGCTCTTCCTGAACCGGTACATCTATTTCCCTAGACTGCGACGACTCACTGACGTGAAGAGTGACTTTTATGCCCTGGGGAGGATGCTGCATGTCATTGGCTCCATTGATGGGACACATGTGGCTTTGGTACCACCACAGGCCCAGGAGCAGGCCTACAGGAACCGCAAGCACTACCACTCGGTCAATGCACTGGTGGTGTGTCTTGCAGACATGACCATCACACACGTGTGTGCCCGTTTCCCTGGTTCAGCACACGATGCCTTTGTGATGAGGAGTAGTCGCATCCCCAGGTTGATGGCACAGATGCAGAACCAGCGTGCCTGGCTTGTCGGTGTGTACTGACTTTGTGCCATTGTGTGTGATCTGATCTGTAGTATTCCGCCCACTTTTCCAAGTCAGCTGATGTGCACTTGTCTGTCCGTAGGTGACTCGGGATACCCCAACATGCTGTGGTTGCTGACACCCCTCAGGAACCCTGTGACACCTGCCCAGATGCGCTACAATGAGGCACATGGTCGGACCAGGAGAGTGATTGAGCGGACCTTTGGTCTCCTGAAGAGCCGCTTCCGCTGCCTGGACAAGACCGGAGGGTCCCTCCCATATGCCCCTGCGAAAGTGTGCAAGATTATCATCGTCTGCTGCATGCTCCACAACCTGGCAGTGCGGAAGGAGTTGCCTCTCATCCAGGATGACGATGACCAACATCCGCCACCTGTGGAGGATCCTGGCCTGGACCACGATGCCAGTGACGATGATGATGATGATGGTGATGGTGATGTCCGCACACAGCTCATCACCAACTTCTTTAGCTGAATGTGAGTATCCTGAGGTGTCATGTGAATGATGTGAGTTGGCATGATGTGTGGGTGGTGCTCTGGTGCTGTTGGAGTGTGTCCATGGGCTACTTGACAGGATGTGTGTTGCGATGTGTGGTGACAGGTGGGCTGTACTCCCCAACAGTGTTGACATGCTAACTTGGTTCTGGGTGGGTATCTTGTAACATGTATTGTGCATGAGTTTTGCTGTTCTGTCCTGTACTGCATTGCTTTTGACTGTGTGTCATTTCTGTCCTTCACAGGGTACTTTCAGATTCGTTTGGTCAACTGTGTCCACCGACGACGTGATTGCACATCCAGGCTGGTAGCTGTTGTGTCCCTACAGGTGATGTGCGCCACACCCATGGACTTCCTTCTGTCTACAGTTGTTGACTGTGTGCCCGCTACCAGGTGGGGTTACCTTGCATCTGTAGTGGTTACGGCATGTTGCTACTGTGTAATAAACCTGTGCTTCACTTAGTGATGTGCGTTGTCTGTGGTCACACATTTGACTGCCATTTGCTTACTGCACCTGTGGGCTACTTGACTACAACTGGGAATGGGTGTGGTGTCTGTGCATTGCACCGTCTTCCCTGGCAACATCAGTGTAGGCAATGAGTCAGATGGCCTAGGTGTGTATGTGTTGTGTAGCCCTGGTGGTGTGTCTCCCTCATATGTGTCACGTTGCCTGTACTCACATGCCTGTGTTGTCCTTGCTGTTGCAGTTCGCATACACAGTGTAATTTTGCAGTTCATCATCCCCATAACAGCACCCACGTTGGAATCACGACAGAGGCAAGTATGGTGTATTAGTGTGTTTATTGTGATACATCTGTGATAATAGTGCATAGGATGGATTGTGCTGTACATGAATCTTGCAATCCCAAGTTCCTAGATGAATAGAAAGTCCAGGTAGACAGGATCCCCAGTATCGGGGCCACAGTTGTCTGACACATTGTTCCAACTTGTACTCCCCATGCAATGTGTGGGAGTAGTGTTGCCATCAACAGGGTGAACAGTCTGTGCACAAAGGCGAAAATCCAGAACAGGTTCAGGCTTCCTGGGAGTTGCGCTTGGCCATCAGCCTCTCACTTTCCCCTCCTCGGACGACCCCTCTTCTTGGGGGGGGCCCTCAAGTGCAGGCTGCTGCGGTGCAGGGGACTCTCCGCCAGAGTCCTCCTCCCTCCCTGTGGCAGTTGCAGTTTGTTCGGTACCAGATGTTGTTGGCACACAGGGAGGTGTGGACTGGTTGCTGTTCATCTGGCGGAGGCATTGTAAAATGTCCCTGTGCACCGCCGTCATCTCATGTAGTACATCCCACTTGGACTCCACGCGGGACATGTGGGAGTCCACACGTGACATGTGTGACTCCACGTGGGACATGTGGGAGTCCAAGCGGGCATGATGGGCAGCCTGCTGCTGTTTGATGTCTCTGAGGAGCCCCACTACCTGGCTGAGCTCTCCGGTGCTGGACTGGTACGCATCAGCTATGCGTACCAGTTGTGGGTCTTCATGCACACCAGCAACGTCTGCAAGCAGCGACCTCTGTCTCCCACCCCTCCCACCACCCCTGCTGACATGTGCAGTGTGTGCAGTTGCACGCACAGATAACCCTGGTCCACCTTGGGGGTGGTGGTGGTGGTGGTGTCCATGGCCCCAGGTTGGTCCAGGGTCACTGCGCTGGTGTTGTTCCTTATTCTGTCCATGTCGGCAGGGATGGTATTCGTGGTGACAGTCGTTGGAGGGGTGGGTGCAGGGGTGCAGCTGGTGGACCTGCTGGTGCTGCAGCTGGTGGTCCTGCTGGTGCAGCATGTTGACTTGCACCGGATGTGCCAGGTTGTTCATCGTCCGAGGAGGACAGAGGCTGTACGACGCCAGTGAGCTCGGCATCCTCTTGAGCCTGGGACTGGGACTCCTCAGCGTCTGCTGCTGTGTCCCTATCATCACCTGTTTTTGGGAGACACAAACAATGTATGTCATGTTTCTGCAGGCATCAGTGGTTGACACACCTGACAGTTGTGACTGTGCCTCGGGGTGCGGGCCTGTACATTGGATTGTCCTAAGTCGTCACAGTCAGGGGTTGATATTGGTGTGGCACATTGTCCTGCATTATTTGGGCATTTCTATGTATTCTCTGGGGTGTGAACATGGTCTGCATTGATTGTGTTTGGTTGACAGCCAGACCTCCTTCCCACCCACCCACCCACCCAGTCAGTTATCCCACCATGGAACGTGCTTGCATTGCAGGGAGTGTAAGTTGTCTCTCAGGATGTCAGTCAGTGGTGTCCTGCTGTTTGTTGGTGCACAGTTGCCAGCAGGGCCTTGTGCTCCCCACAGCAGTAGCCAGTGTCAGCCATCTTGTGAGTCCTTCTCCACTCCCTGTGATGTGAGCATGGTTCAGGGTGGTGTTGATGGGCCAGTTGTGAGGCTGAGCAATGTCTGTGACTACGACTCCCATCATGCTATTGCCTCCACCCCCTTCCCAGCATGCCCATGCTTCCTTCCTTTTGACTCTGCTTCCCTGTGGGGTGGGCTGGCTGTGCTGACAGGATGGCTGGGAGTGTTGTCCTGGCAGTTGTTTGGCTAAGAGTCCCAAGAGTGTCCCTGTGCTTCACACAACATAACCCAGGGTGGTGGTGCTTTGTGGGATCTTGTGTTAGGATGGAGGGCATTGCATTCTACCAGGTGGGTACTGTGGAGTTTGTGTTGGGGGGGTGTGAGGGGAGGTGCTGGTGACTATGGTCAGTGCTGCAAGTCCCCCTTCCCACCCAGCTAGCCAGATATCCCACCATGGTACGTGCTTGCATTGCAGGGAGTGTAAGTTGTCTCTCAGGATGTCAGTCAGTGGTGTCCTGCTGTTTGTTGGTGCACAGTTGCCAGCAGGGCCTTGTGCTCCCCACAGCAGTAGCCAGTGTCAGCCATCTTGTGAGTCCTTCTCCACTCCCTGTGATGTGAGCATGGTTCAGGGTGGTGTTGATGGGACAGTTGTGGGGGTGACCAATATCAGTGACTACGACTCCCATCATGCTATTGCCTCCACCCCTCTTCCCAGCATGCCCATGCTTCCTTCCTTTTGACTCTGCTTCCCTGTGGGGTGGGCTGGCTGTGCTGACAGGATGGCTGGGAGTGTTGTCCTGGCAGTTGTTTGGCTAAGAGTCCCAAGAGTGTCCCTGTGCTTCACACAACATAACCCAGGGTGGTGGTGCTTTGTGGGATCTTGTGTTAGGATGGAGGGCATTGCATTCTACCAGGTGGGTACTGTGGAGTTTGTGTGGGGGGGTGTGAGGGGAGGTGCTGGTGACTATAGTCAGTGCTGCAAGTCCCCCTTCCCACCCAGCCAGCCAGATAGCCCACCATGGAACGTGCTTGCATTGCAGGGAGTGTAAGTTGTCTCTCAGGATGTCAGTCAGTGGTGTCCTGCTGTTTGTTGGTGCACAGTTGGCCAGCAGGGCCTTGTGCTCCCACAGCAGTAGCCAGTGTCAGCCATCTTGTGAGTCCTTCTCCACTCCCTGTGATGTGAGCATGGTTCAGGGTGGTGTTGATGGGCCAGTTGTGAGGCTGAGCAATGTCTGTGACTACGACTCCCATCATGCTATTGCCTCCACCCCCTTCCCAGCATGCCCATGCTTCCTTCCTTTTGACTCTGCTTCCCTGTGGGGTGGGCTGGCTGTGCTGACAGGATGGCTGGGAGTGTTGTCCTGGCAGTTGTTTGGCTAAGAGTCCCAAGAGTGTCCCTGTGCTTCACACAACATAACCCAGGGTGGTGGTGCTTTGTGGGATCTTGTGTTAGGATGGAGGGCATTGCATTCTACCAGGTGGGTACTGTGGAGTTTGTGTGGGGGGGGTGTGAGGGGAGGTGCTGGTGACTATAGTCAGTGCTGCAAGTCCCCCTTCCCACCCAGCCAGCCAGATATCCCACCATGGAACGTGCTTGCATTGCAGGGAGTGTAAGTTGTCTCTCAGGATGTCAGTCAGTGGTGCCCTGCTGTTTGTTGGTGCACAGTTGGCAGCAGGGCCTTGTGCTCCCCACAGCAGTAGCCAGTGTCAGCCATCTTGTGAGTCCTTCTCCACTCCCTGTGATGTGAGCATGGTTCAGGGTGGTGTTGATGGGCCAGTTGTGAGGCTGAGCAATGTCTGTGACTACGACTCCCATCATGCTATTGCCTCCACCCCCTTCCCAGCATGCCCATGCTTCCTTCCTTTTGACTCTGCTTCCCTGTGGGGTGGGCTGGCTGTGCTGACAGGATGGCTGGGAGTGTTGTCCTGGCAGTTGTTTGGCTAAGAGTCCCAAGAGTGTCCCTGTGCTTCACACAACATAACCCAGGGTGGTGGTGCTTTGTGGGATCTTGTGTTAGGATGGAGGGCATTGCATTCTACCAGGTGGGTACTGTGGAGTTTGTGTGGGGGGTGTGAGGGGAGGTGCTGGTGACTATGGTCAGTGCTGCAAGTCCCCCTTCCCACCCAGCTAGCCAGATATCCCACCATGGTACGTGCTTGCATTGCAGGGAGTGTAAGTTGTCTCTCAGGATGTCAGTCAGTGGTGTCCTGCTGTTTGTTGGTGCACAGTTGCCAGCAGGGCCTTGTGCTCCCCACAGCAGTAGCCAGTGTCAGCCATCTTGTGAGTCCTTCTCCACTCCCTGTGATGTGAGCATGGTTCAGGGTGGTGTTGATGGGACAGTTGTGGGGGGCAATATGTGTGACTGCGACTCCCATGATGCTATTGTCTACACTGACTTGGCCAGCATACACAGAATTCCTTCCTTTGAGTGGTCTTCACTGTGTGTTGGTGTTGTTGTGGTGGCTACATGTGTGGATGTGTGTGTTAGTTCTATTTGTGCCACTGCCTAGCTGTAGTTGTGGTTGTGTTTGTACATGTGTTGGCACAGTTGGATGTGACTTTTTTGATGGCATGTATTGTGTTTATCTGACTGACATACACATTTTGGGATGATTCTGTTCTAGTTGCTGTGTAATTGCTATGTGTGCATGGTTTGACTCTCCCCTTGACAGTGATGTGTGTGTTTTGTGGCAGTTTATTGTGTACATTTGTTGTGTACTCACCAGGATCTGGGATGTTCTCTAGTCCATATACGCTCACTGGCGGAAGGATGGCCCGCACCTTCTCCTCCCAGGGCCTGAGGTATATTGGCTTGGCAGGAGGGCCACTGCCGGTCTGTTGGCTGTTGATGTAGTCTATCTTCAGCAGGTCCCGTACCCTCCTGCGCACGTCATACCACCTGTTCTGGATGTCCGTCTTTGTGCGCCGACATGGTGATTGGGCGTTCACCCTGTTGATGATCCTCTCCCACATCTTGGTTTTCTGCGACATGGGGGTCTGTTGGACCAGAGTGCCAAACAGCTGTGGCTCCACCCTGAGGATCTCGTCTACCAGGACTTCCAATTCACAATCTAGGAACTTGGGATTCTTCTTGGGGGCATGGTGATGGGTGGTGATGGTGAGTGATGTGTGTGTTGGTGTGCAGGTGAGGGTGTGTGAGTGTGTGTTTTGCTGGGTGTATGTGAGGTAGGTATTTGTTGGTGTGCTGATGGTGTGTGGCTTGTGTGAGGGGTGAGCTGTGGGTGTGTGGTTGCTTTCTCTTGGGTGCTGGCAGTGGAATGGCATTTGCAAAGGCTCATGGTAGTGATTTGTGTCCTTTATATAGGTGGAGTTGTGGGTGTGTCTTTGTTCTCTGTCCCCACCCCCCCAGTATTTATTGGCTTGCTAATTGCTTGTTTGGCCTTTTTTGGGTGATTTTTCCTTTGTGCTGTTTGTGTATGTTGGAAACGTTCTTGTGACCGAGTCGGACCCTGCATTGGTCTCGTACGGTGTTCTCCGTTTCGTTCACGCTGTGTTTGTGCAGTTTTGTATGCTGCGTACGCGTCGGTCGCGGTGTATTGTGTTGCTTCGGCTCGGTTTTGTATGCGTGTCGGTCGTACGGCTTGTCCTCCGTCCGACTCGGTCGGGTTTTTCGCGCCTTGCATCGTACTTTGCGGGTTGGAGTTGGCGGGTACGATTCGGTCGGATTTGTTCCGGGTGCGTGTCGGTCGGTTGGATTCGCGTGTTTTTCCGGCCGGATTGCTATTTTCCGAGCGGCTCGGTCGGTCGGCTTGGTTTCCTGACGTGTCGGTCGGATTTATCGCGGCTTGCATCGTACTTGGCGTGTCGGGCGCCACTGGTACGTGTCGGTCGGTAATTTTTCCGGCTCCGAGTCGGTCGGTGCTTTTTCCGGCCCGAATCGGAATCGACCCCTTAGTATTTATATGGCAGATTCATTATTTGATTAGGCAGCAGGAGTAGGTTTGGATAGGTGAAGAATGCGGAGGTATTTAGGACAAGTCAACTCCTTAAAATCTTTTGAGAGGAGAGTCAGGAAGGGCCACCATAGATCTCCAAAGGCCGCACCTTGGTTTGCTTTGCAAAGTGTGATTTTTTTCCATACCTAGTATGTGCCATAAACGATGTAGGCATGTGTATTGACCCCCAGTGAGCTAAAATGTTCTGAACTGCTGCTTCTGGTGCAAGACCTATTTGTTTACCTCTTCTAGATTTTAATGGGAAGGTGAGTGGGTTTGGGAGTTACCTTCTTAAGTCCAGTAAAGAGTTCCATTCGCATTGGAGGCCATGAGGAGGACACTTTTTAGCGTGAAGAGCAGGTCGAGTGTCTCAGACGGTCATAGCCGTAGCACAAAGATCCGGTCGTTGCTGCAGTTTCATGCTGGCAGTTGATGTGGGCTGGCGTTGCTGTATCACAAAGTGCAGGTCTCACATTGATGGTCGTCCTGGACGGTCAATGTCAGCACGAAGAGCAGGTCTCAATGAAGCTTTGTGTTGGCAGCCAACGTGGGTGACAGAAGTATGATGCAAACAGGCCCATTTGCAGTCATGAAGAGCCCAAACTTCAGGGTTTTTAAAACATGTTTGTGGATGACCTCTCACTGATGCCAGCCATGGTTCAAGGATAAAGTAGAGGTACCAACTGGGGATCAGGACATAGTCCAGCAGAGGCCAACAGCAGGGCTCAGACAGATCCAGTTGGTGCTGGTCAACTTGGAAGTTGCAAAGAGGCCTCTGGAAGCTTGTCCCTGTAGCTCACATAGGAAGGCAGTCAACAGACCTTTGGAGTCACTCTGGGTAGCCTGGATCAAGGCAAGCAGGACCAGTCTTTCTTCTTCAGACAGCAAGGCAGTCCTTCAAGCAGCAGGAAAGTCCTTCTGGTAGCAGGGCAGTCCTTCTTCTGAATCTTCCATAGGTCCATGAGAGTTCTGTGGAGTAGTTCTGAAGGACCTTTTTGTATCCTATTTATAGAGATGGGGGACACTAGGAGCTAATTATTAGGTCCAGTGACCCATGCTCCCGAAAAGTAACTAGCACACAAAGGGAGTCATTGTTCCTTGTAGAGGAAGAAAAGGAAGGAACTTTTGTTGTGTGCTACTCTATCTGTGGGGGACAGTGTGTCCTCATCATAATGCCTCACACACTCCGAAGGATGTCAGGCTTCATCATTTGGGCTTTGCTCCTCGCTGGGCGCGCTGCAATGCCCAACGGGTCCCCGAGGGTCACTTTATTGAGATCTTTTGATGAAATGCCATTTGGGTGCGTGGGTGTAAGTGGCAGTGAAGTCTAAAGTGGTGTATTTAAAAATGACTGGAGGGAGGGTGGGTACTATTTATTAGGGTGATCCCTCTGTCATTGTTAAAACAAAGTGTGGTGCTGCTCTAGGGGATATTATGTCCCTCTGTAGCTGGGTATATGTCCCTAATGGACATATATAACGGTCAACATGTTTGCGCTGTATGTGGCCTCAGAAGGAGATCCAGAGCGCTTCTTCAGGACCAAGGAAGTTCAACTTTAGTATCAGCGGCGGCCTAAACTAACCAGTGCCGCCAAATCTGTAGAAAGGAGTAGCGTTTCCTTAATATTAGAATCAGGACCTCATGAGATCAGTGAGGGCACTTGGGAAGGTTCACCCGTCCGATCCACGTGCGGCGGAGACAGGGAGAGGCACGCAGCTGGATCGGCCCTGCTACTACAGGAGAACCTTCCCGAGTGCCCTCACTGATCTCATGAGGTCCTGATTCTAATATTAAGGGAAACGCTACTCCTTTCTACAGATTTGGCGGCACTGGTTAGTTTAGGCCGCCACTTGATTCTAAAATTGAACTTCCTTTGGTCCTGAAGAAGCGCTCTGGATCTCCTTCTGAGGCCACATACAGCGCAAAACATGTTGACCGTTATATATGTCCATTAGGGACATATACCCAGCTACAGAGGTACATAATATCCCCTAGAGCAGCACCACACACTTTGTTTTAACAATGACAGAGGGATCACCCTAATAAATAGTACCCACTTCCCTCCAGTCATTTTTTAAATACACCACTTTAGACTTCACTGCCACTTACACCACGCACCCAAACGGCTTTTCATCAAAAGATCTCTGATAAAGTGACCCTTCAGGGGACCCGTTGGGCATTGCAGCGCCGGCCCGACGAGGAGCAAAGCCCAAATGATGAAGCCTGACATCCTTCGGGGTGTGTGAGGGTATTATGATGAGGACACACTGTCCCCCACAGATAGAGTAGCACACAACAAAAGTTTATTCCTTTTCTTCCTCTACAAGGAACAGTGACTCCCTTTGTGTACTGGTCCTATTTTTATAGCTGGTGCCAACCTTTATGTGGAGCAATTCCCATACCTACCCCAAAAACTGGTTCTGGTCAGTTCTCCTTTTCCTGTTCCTGACTCCCAACTATCTAGGGAGACAAAGACAATGGCAGGCCTGGTTTCAGGTGTGTTTGTGTGAGCAAAGTCAAAATGTATTCATGGCAAGGTACAGCTCCTCCGCGGCCATCTTGACAGGAAGACCCTCTCCCAGCTACACCCAAGTGCCATTATTAGCCGGGCCCAATACACATTCTTGATTGGGGAACCATTGACAGGCCCAGGCACCTGGAAACTCCTATAAAGACCTCATAAACTTTGGGCAGGAAAATGCCAGCTTTCTAATGGTGGCATTTTCAAAATTATAATCTAAAATCTAACTTGACTATTAAAAAGATTTTAAATTACAATTCTTTTGAGTGTAAACATAATTTCTCTATCTGCACACAATCTGAAGTTAGTCTTTATTCATTGAAATAAGGTACCCCAGGATTAGCCTATTGGAGAGATAAGTCTTACAACAGAGAAAAACAACTTTAGGAGTTTTTTTTCTGTAAGGGCATGTAATCCATAAACACACAAATCTTACTTTTTAAAGACCATGCAACATGCCTATGAGCCTTTAGGGCCTTCCTTGGTCGTGACTTATAAGTATTGAAGAGCAAGGTTTAAGCGGGGCAACCGTTTTTTTTGCCAGGTCAAAATGGCAGTTTAAATTGCACTTTAGGCTGCCTGATACATGTTGTAAAAGGCTACTTTAGTGGGTGGTACAATTTGTGCTTCAGCCCATTAGTAGCGTTTCATTTACAGTCCCTGGGTAAATGTAGTACTAATTACTATGGACTTACAAGTAAATTAAATATGCCAATTAGCTGTATGTCCTATTTTACTATGTTTTAAAGGGAGAGCATATGCACTTTAGCACTGGTTAGTAGGGGCAAAGTCCTAATGCCAACAAATACGGATTCAGCAAAGTAAGAGAGGGAAGGCACAAAGCTTGGTGCACTGGAAGTAGCTATTTACCTGGCAGCCGGCCAACTAGTACATAATTTCTGCTATTTATCCGCAGCAGGCAAATTAAAACATAATCTCAGTTGTTTAGCCGGCCACAGGCTCAATAGTACAGATGATATACAATTTGACTGGCAGCCAGTTGATTAGTGTTATAGAGGCTATTATGTAGCCAGCTATGACAAAAAAGAGGCTCCAGGCAATTGTAGAGTGGTGGCCATCTTGGAATCAGATGCACCATGTGTGAAGCATTTAAAAAGTAAGTACATGTACAAATGTACAATAGTTTGTACAAAGGTAAGTGCCTGAATTAGCTATGTTGTTTACAGTTGAAAAATAGTAAAATTAATTATGAATAACATCATTTATGTTAGTTTAATATTCAAAATAAGGAATGTGGGAATCACATCAAACGCCTGTTTTAGGAGCTTCAGGATATGGCACGAAGATATTTTGTGTTGTATTATAGGAGTATTTGGCTGCCTGCAATGAATAATGAGTAGGGTTTTAAAGCATGTTACATATGAAAATACTTTTTTTTTGTCTTTTTATTTTTTTTAATTGGATTTTAGCACACCAAAACATACATTTCGAACAATGCACACACAGTTTACCCCCGCAAATCCCTCTAGTCCCACATTATTGTCTGTACAGTCCAGACAAAGTTTGTGGTTGCTTATTATGTAATTTCACCAATCACTAATCGGATCGCCCCGGGTGGTGGGGGAGTCACTGCAGAGTTTCAACTGTCGCGGTTTACAGACTTTGTCAAATTGTTGTGGCAACCACAAATCTCATACACCACTCTTTCTGCCTCAATACACCTGTTCATTACCTCCCACCAAATGGCTCCCATACGTACCTCTGCCTATGCCAATATTCTAGCCTGGTCTCCCTTTGCCACTGCAAAACCCAGTGAGCAAAACAGCAATTTCTTTTTGGGGATGTCGGCGTCGTTGGGTATGCCCAATATGATCAGGTGGGTGTCCTGGGTATTTCTACATTCACTGCTTCTGTTTCCGTGACTATGTCCTCCCAGTATGCACTCATCTTTGGGCAGCTTAATATCATGTGTAAGAACATGTCATCCACTGTCACCGTATCATAGGCATGTGGGCGTGTCAATTTTCCCTATTTTATAAAGCCAGAGCAGTTGTAGTTGGACCTATGAAGGATGGTGAACTGGATCAACCTCATTTGAGCTGAAATAACAACTTCTCTGGGATGCATTAGGGCAGTCTTCCAATCTATGTCCTCAAGGGACCCCACATCGGTTTCCCACTTTCCTCAGTGTTTGCCCAGGTTATAAATGAATGAATGAATGAATTTATTTATAGAGCGCTACATTCACTCCAAGGAGCATCTTGGCGCTAGCAGAGATTAATCAAGAGGGTAGCAGCAAATGAAGCAGGAGGTTAGATAAGAGGACCTGCAATCATGCCTAGTGTCATATGAGGGGGAGCACGATACTGTCGGGAGCAGAAAACATCCATGTTTTCAGTAGTTTCCTGAAGAGACGTTCTGATTGAGCCAATCTCAACTGGAACGGCAGACTGTTCCAGGCTCTTGTTCCTAGAACAGCTATGGTTTTGCCTCCTTTTGTTTTCAGACGGTAGCTGGGGACTACTAGA
Source organism: Calotriton arnoldi (assembly GCA_963921515.1). Taxonomy (NCBI): domain Eukaryota; kingdom Metazoa; phylum Chordata; class Amphibia; order Caudata; family Salamandridae; genus Calotriton; species Calotriton arnoldi. The sequence goes on along the minus strand of CAWUFW010000553.1, from coordinate 3,108,479 downwards.
TAATTACCCGAAGATGATCGCAAAAGGCGTTGGGTGATATAGGGGCGTATTATGGACCTGAGGTATGTCAGCCCTGATGCTTTTATTGCTTTGTAGGTGATAGTTAAAACTTTAAACAGGATCCTTTTGTGAATTGGTAACCAATGCAGTCGTTGAAGTGCTGCTATAGAAGGGGATCCTCTGGGTAGCCTAAGCACCAACCTGGCCGCTGCGTTCTGGACCACCTGTAACTTTTTTAAAACAGCTTTATTTACTCCTGCATACCGGCTGTTACAGTAGTCCAAACGTGAAAGAACTAGTGCCACAGCGACTGTTTTCCTAGCATTCATGGGTAGTAGGTCCAGGAACTTTCTCAAGATTTTTATGGTATGGAAGCACATGCCTGCTACAGCCAGTGTTGGCTGTGGAAAGATAAGGAGGGATCAAATTTAATCCCTAGGTTCCGTACTGTGTCTGCCGTGTTTGGAGGTGGAACCATATTTTCAGGCCACCATTGACTGGGCGTAAAGAGATTGGTTTTCCCGAACAGCATGATTTCAGTTTTTTGGCTGTTACATTTCAGATGGTTGAGTTTCATCCAGCTCATGACTGCCGTTAGGCCGTGATAGAATTTTTCTTCCGCTATGGTGGAGTTTTTGTCAAGGGTGAGGATGATCTGTGTGTCATCTGCATATGTAATAGCTTTGACATCGAATGAGTCTATCAGGACAAGCAGTGGGGTCATATAGAGATTAAAAAGCGTTGGACTTAAAGAAGAGCCCTGTGGCACCCCCGATAGTAGTTGTTTTTCTGCAGACTTATGGTGGCCGAGGGTGACTATGTTGCGTCTATCTTCTAAAAAAGAAGAAAACCAGGCAAGCGCCTTATTGGTAACGCCACTGGTCGCAAGTCTATCTAGCAGAATGTCGTGGGAGACTGTGTCAAACGCGGCCGATAAATCCAACAGAATCAGTACTGCATCCTTGCCCTGATCTAAGGCAAGCTTTAGCGTTTCCATAGTGTGAAGCAGCACTGATTCTGTCGAATGGCCGGGTCTGAAACCAGATTGTTTTGGGTGAAGGATATTTTCCTTCAGCAGGAAGTCATTAAGTTGTTTGTTGGCCAATTTTTCCACTAGTTTACTCAGCCATGGTAACAGTGAGATTGGTCTGAGATTAGAGAGGGTGGTAGGGTCCGCGATTTTCTTTTTTTGAAGGGGTTTTACCGCCGCAATCTTCCAATTGTCTGGTACACTGGAGGATTCAAATGATGAATTGATTATTTGATTTATGGACGGATTAATAATGTCCACAAGTGCATGTAGTACTCTAGGAGGACAGGGATCAAAGGGAGAGCCCGATTTGCAGGTGAGAATGGCTTGTCTTGATTGTTCCATGCTGATTTCTTGAAAGCAGGAGAATTCTCCTGTGGTCCCTAAAGATGTAGGCTGATTGGCCAGGAGAATGGTCTCCGTGAAGTCTTTCCTCAGATCAGTTATTTTGTTTTCAAAATATTCAGCAATTTTATCGCACAAACCTGTTATCTGGTGTGTTATTGATTATGGTGCAGTATAGTTGGGATATGGCTTTGTAGGATAAGCACGTTCCCAAGAACCCAGGTCTCCAGTGCGTTGTGCTCTGAGAGGACTGTCCCCAGGATTCCCTCCACTCTCAAGGCCTGCGCATATTGCATGTATTTGAACTTTTAGGGGGTTGTCAGGGCATATTCCTATTATAACATCTCAAATGGCTTGATTTCCTCTCCATCCAACATATCCCCCAAGTTTTCGATCTCAGTCTGTTCCCATCTATGAAAGGCCTGGAACTTGGACGTTTCAGTCAGCAGTGTACCCCTCCATAGGTGGCTCACCATAATGAATCCCCCCCTCCACTCCATTGTGGTGGTGGCCTTGTCCCAAGCCCTTAGGTTAACCAGGCTCAGTTACGGCAAGCGTCTCTCTCCGATCTCCTGTAGACATAGTGGAGGAATGTTTGCTGCTACGTTATTGCTATCTCTATCCTATAGGCCAGTTCACCTTGTGGGCTGTGTCTCCACTCGTTAATGATGTGCAGGTGTGCAGCCTGTGGCACGCATTCATGTCAGGCAGTGTCAAACCCCCCATTGTAAACCGAACTGTGGAAAGTCTTTAGAGCTATTCGTGGGGTGCCCCCATTCGAGAGGAGTGTGCAAAGATTTTTGGCTATTTTATTGAAGTACTTGTCGGGTACCTAGAATGGGGTGCTCAGCAGCACCTAAAGCGGTATGGGCAAGGGAGTAATTTTGTAGAGGGCGGCCTAGCACATTATCGTTAAGGGGAGATTGCGCCATCACCCCGTGTCTCGCTGGAAGTCCCGTGGAACCCAATCCAGATTGAGTTCCAGTGAACGCTCTTTAGTCAATCCAACTTCTATACCATGGTATTTGAAGCCAGAGGCTGTCAGTCATCAGTTATCTGTCACCCTGTCTGGCCCCTTCCATTTTCATAGTTGGTAAATTATGGATTTCTACCAGTTTATGCAGTATCCTGCATATGTCTGGTATCAACAATGCAGGATTTTTTATATATACCAGAGCATCATCAGCGGAGAAAGATATTTTTTCAGGGGCATCTGTTATTTGGGGGAACACACTATGTCAGCCCGCTATGTACCCAGCACGCCAAGGGCTCCAGAAACAGCACAAATAGAAGGGGTGACAGTGCACATACCTGTTTCGTTCCCTGCCTGAAAGCAAAGGTATTTAAGACCACCCCATTAATCCTCACTGCCACGGTAGGCGCCTTGCAGAGTAGAGCCAACCATTTGCAAAACTGGTGCCCAAAACCTAACCTCCGCAAACTTTGCACCAGGTACCACCAGTCTATGGAATTAAATGCCTTCTCTTTGTCCAGGAACATTATCACCCTGGGGTCTTTGTCAGCCTTGACCCTGTCCAGCCATAGTTGCAGCCATCTCAGATTCAAGCATGTCACTCTTCCAGGCATGAATCCTATGTGGTCGGGGTAGGCCAAGTCTGAAAACACTCTCGCCAGGCGCCTCACCAAAACATTGGCCTGAATATTGCTCTCCCTGTTAAGCAATTAGATGTGTCTGCATGAAGGTCAAAGGTTAGATGGTTTACTTGTGTTCGGGATAACTACAATGAGGGCATGATTGAGGTCTGGTGGCATGTTTCTCTCCTCTCTTACTGCAGTGAACAGGTTTAGTAAGTTGGGGTGGAGGAGAGAGGCCAGTCGCTTATAGAGTTCCGCTGGGGGGGGGCATTGGCTCCCAGTGTTTTCCCGGATTGCATAGCCTGCAATGCCTCTCTGGCACATCCCATAGAAAGGTCTCTATTTCCTGGTTCATGTGGTCTCTTGGGGCTGCAGAGAGCCTTTGTTAGTAGTTCCCGAATGCTTGGGCAATAACCCTGTCTTTACTGGCCAATTCCCCCATCTTAGTCAGTATTTCAGCCACCCATCTCGCCTCCTCTAGTCTTTTCCCCAGCCATGCTAGGAGGCAGCCCGCCTTGTTTCCCATGTCATATACCCTCCTCTGCAGCCCTAGGTAGTGTTGTTGGGCTGCCTGTGTAGTCCGGTTACGGTATTGTTGCCTCTTCGTCCTCAAGAGTAGATAAGTTGTCTGGTTTCCTCTCTCCGCTCCAAGGAGAGCAGCTGATGCTCCAACTGCATCATCCTGTCATTCTACGTTTCTTTTTCAGGCAACTATGTTTTGGGTTTAGTCTCTAATCACAGTTTTCTATGCCTCCCACAGCATAAAGTGAGAAGCTACTGAGCCCTCATTCTCCTCAAAGTATAACTGGGTATCTACCTTTAGCGCTTTTGTTATGTCAAAGTCCTTCAGGGCCCAGGCATCAAGTTGCCAGGTATGAGTTCTGTCATGTGGGCAGGGGTCCACGTGGACCACCAAGGGCAACTGGTCATATATCCCCCTGGCTACATGTTGTGCATCTCTTGCCCAAGTAATTTCCCTCAGTGGGATAAACGTGTAATCTAGTTTATTCAATTGCAGTTGGGCAGGGTGGATTCCTATCCATATCCCAATCCATAACCCCATTGAAAACCCCTCTCACAATGTGAGGATTACTAGGTGCGTCCAAACGGATATGACCAAGAGCATCCAGTACTCGCTTCTGTAGTTCGAGAGGGGTATAAACGTTAATAAGGACAGTCTTTTGGTTCCATTGCCCCTTCACTGCCAAGCAGCAGCCCTCTGGACCCACCCGACTTCTTTCCATCTGAAAAGGGGGGTCTTCTTGGCAAGGATTGCTACCCTTCAGGACCCTCTCGAGTACCCTGCGTCAGTCAGTACAGTATATCTACCTCGCTGCAGGCAATGGCAGGTGTTGTTCAGTAGGTGTGTTTCATTCAGGAGGACCAGATCAGATGCCCAATGAATGTATTGAGTAGCGACCCCTCTTTTAATTTTGCAAACAAGTCTATTGACATTCCACGAGAGGACCGCCAATGATTCAGAGAATTCCTACTTCCCACCCTCCTTCACGTGCTCTGGTGGGACTGTAGGACCGAGTGTCCTACTGTGCCGAACTGTGTGTGAACATGAAATAGCTAACCCCTCCCATCATTTTCTGACATGGGTCTCGAACTACCCACTCCCCCAACTTGGGGAAAGTCTGTCGCCCACCCCTCCCTTGCCACATTTAGCTAGCTGTTACTTTCCCTTCACAGCAGTAAACAACCCCCCTAGTTGGCTCCCCTGCACACTTGCTTAACTCTTCAACATCTCTTAAAGTATATTTGAAATATGGATTTCTCAGGCGCTGAATCATTTTCTGTGGCCGCGGCCCTCTTTAGAGTTTCTGTCCAGTGTTGGGGATTTGGCTCCCTGCCAATGTCTGTGTCTGAGGAATGACCCTTTGTCTTTCTCTCCCTGGATGCACAGCCCTCGTTCTGGGCCCACTGAGTCGCCCCCCTCGCCTACCACCCCTGCTTTAGCACCACCTCTTCTGTCCATTTCCTCCCTCCATCACGGCTGTGGGGCTCTGGTGGATATCATCTATTCTCTTCAGATGTTGTGGGGTACGCTCTTCATTCTACTCCCACACCTGATCCGGGTAGACAAAGAAGAGGGTTTGTTCCTGGAAAATCACTTTCAGCTTCACCGGGTAAACGGCATGTATTTAAAATCCAAGCTCATAATTTCTGTTTCACTTCATCATGTCTTTTGCTGCCACTGTACCAGCTGCATATAGTTCAGAAAAATAAGGATCGGGTTAGATTCATGTTTGGCCTCCCCTGGTACCAAACTGTATATAGGACCAGGCCTCAGTCTCTGTAGTTTAAGAAACAGGCAATCATTAGTCTTGGGGTCACCCCGGGGGGGGGGGGGTTCACTGCCAGTGCTCACTGTGTCTGCTCTATCAAGAAGAACAATGAAAGTTGAACTGGGGGGAGAAAGCAGCTCAGCCATTTCTCTAGGAACTATTCAGGGAAGGGACTCTCCACTCCTTCCAGGAACCCTAGGAACCGCAGAATATTTTGCCTGGAGTGCCTTTTGGCATCTTCAACGCATGCCGCTAGTTCCCTCGACTAGCTGCTAAACTTCTGTATCGTCTGTGTTAAGTCTCGCACCAAGCCCTCCGGTGTTGGTATTCGGGTTTCTGACTCTGTGACATGGCCCATGGGTTTTTTCAAGTCTCGATGGAGTAGGGCCACGTCCACTCCCACTTCGACAATTTTGCTCTCCAGGGCTAGTTGGGAGGATTCAATGGCCTATAGAATAAGTCTGGGCGGTGAACTCTGCTCACGGAGTTTGCAGAGTTTTCCGCACTCCGCGTTACGCGGAGCTCACGGAGTTCCGAAAAACTCGCTCGCGTTCGTCAATGTCAAGTTGGCGATCATGAGCCTGGAAAATCAACCTCTTGGCGAGATTTCTCAACGCAGGTGGTCAGATTTCTCATTGTAAGTGGTTGCGTATGCTCGCGTATGCTCGCGACTGCTCGCATTGAGAAAGCTGCCGCTTGAGTAAAAATCTACTCGAGCGGCAGAAAGAAAGCAGCGCCCACTTGTGCTGTGCATGGTGCAGTTCGCGATGATTGAACAGTGCGGACAAGCATCTGGCACTGAAAATCATTGCGAACAGCACTTCTCTAACACACTCCACCGCTTGCGGAGCTCCGCGTAGCGCAGCAGAGTTTTTTTGCATTTAGCGGAGTTCCACGCACCGGAACTCCGCGAACTCCGCCCAGGCTTACAGTAGAATGGTCTCCATGCCTGTGCCTGGCTCTCCACTAGTGTCTCTCGCTCCCGCCCTCTCATACCCCTCTAGTTGCCTCCCCTTGTGGTGGCTGCCCCACAGGTTTAGCAAATTTGCCCATTTTCCCTTGTTTGTTTGGTGCGTTGTCCCTGGCCATGCCCTTTGACTCTACGCAGGTGTCACTGTCTGCGTGAAGCATGGGGTTCGGCTTGGCTGCCACCGCAATTGGGTGCGCTCTTCAGACTCTCCGGCTCTCACCTGGCCCCCGCCATTTTGTCCCAGGGTTTCCAAAAGCCTTGTCCGATAGGGGGAGCGCAGGGGCAAGAAGCATGAACAGACAATGATCCGCATGGCAGGCCCGCCAGTCCACGGTTCCCACTCCATGGGGTGGGCAGTACGAGCAAGCCTTCTCCTTCCTGGGTCTTGGGGAGGGAGCTCGGATCCAGCCTCCATGCTCCGTCTCAGACCGCAGACTCCCTTCTCTGCTCCCCCCACTCTCCAATGCTTCCTCACCCCTTTGGGGGGGAACCAGGATCAGCATCTCCCACGACCCTCGCTACTACTGGCATGTGGCATGGTCCAGGTCTCTGCTCCTCCCCGGCAGCGGCTTCTGTGTAGGCAAACGGGCTGGGTCACCCCACTAGCCCACCAGACAAGTGCTCCTCTCCATATCTCCTTTGGGCGGCCCTTACCGCCACGGCCAGCCTGCAACCACCATATTGGGCACTCCGCACTCCGGGGGAAGCCATCTCCTACTATGGCTGTGGTATCGGGACCAGGCCACCACCATCATCTCACAGCTCCCACCACTCAGGGTGACCTGGCGCTCCTGGGTGTCTCACTCCGTGGCTGTGTAGCACCTGATGATGTAGGGTAGTCGGTGTGGGCGCAAGAGCACTAAGGGATGGCATCCGTTATCTTGCACTGCCAAATCACACCCCCTACATTGTTTTTTTAAATGTTCATGATCCTTCTTTTGTTGGTTTTGGAGGGATGTGCTCTTTTTGGGATTCTTATGAAAGACTTGTGCTAGCTTTAGGCTTCTATTTAAGGGGGATTGTGCTTGCTTAGTATTTCAGACCTGGCAACACAGCAGCAGTCCACAAGCAGCAGCAAACATGTAATCCAAACACATAGGTGGTATCTGGGCCCCACAGGGAGGGACATGAACAGTAGGCAATTAAAGCTTGGGGGTACTGTGCTTTGAGACACTAGCAGGAGGTAAATTTATCAAGAACCAATAACGAGGCTTCTGTGGAATTGGTAAGTGAAAGCAGGAGATAGTTAAGTAATGCATGGGTAATTAATAGGAGGAGTTCGCTCAGCTACTTGTGAATAAACACACTTTTTCATATTATTCACCAATCTGAGTAGTTTTCACACATAGATGCTTTTTGTTCCATGTCATGAATGGCCCCTTCAGCCACACTAATATTTTAGTAACCTGCACACTGTATCTTACTCCAGCATAATTAAAATTTTGCCCAGGCCAACTTATAAGTTAGTGTTTGTATCTATGCCAGCTTTAGCACTAAGGAACTCATGTCGCATAATCACAGGGTTTGAGACCACAGAACTGCTTATAATTATGTAAAAACCTCTTTTATGAGTTGGAAACTTCTTTCAACTCATAAAAGGACTTTTGAGACTGTTTCTGAATTGCAAATGCAAGGGGTAATGAAAGGTGTTCCCACCCCACCTCTTTTTAATTCGAAAAGGTATTTACTGATAGTATACAACTGCAATTGCTGTCACATACCATTGATGAGGTAAAGATCCCAGAGTTGGGGCACTAAATAATTTGCATAGCAAGAAGAGGCATCCTTATTAGCTTTTTTCCTTTGGAAATCATGTTGGCAGCCTCAGGAGGGAGAAGTTTTTCAAAGCGGAAACAAATCAGTGCTAGGTCCCTTCGCAGCCAATTACAGAAGGTCACAAATTAGCACCTGTGCAATAATTATTAATTAGGCAGGTCGTTCTGCAGCCCCCTGCAATTTATTATTTTGTGAACCAACCTAATAGTATATAAGTTAGCTTGTAAAATGCAATTCCAGTAACAAAAGTATGTGTGCAATTTACGACCACGTTTTGCTAATGAAATAATAAAATCAGGACTGTAGCTTGATAAGAAAGATGCCAATTAAATTCACTAATTTTTTGTAGTTCTACCTGGTGGTAAGCATCAGTTGAGGTAGTTACTGCATGAGGCATAATAACAAAAATATTTAAGCTACTTAGACAGCTTAGATAAAATTAATCTGCTATTTGTACAACTACTGGATGCGTTGTGCATAGCAAGCCAAGAGGTGAATAATTAAGTTTCTCTTCTATTTGCAAGGCCACAGGCTAAACAGTATATCATTTCTGCTATTTAGCCAACAGCCAGGTAAATATTGAAGTATTTTTATACTTGCCAAGCTAGTGGTTAAATAGTATATAATTTCTGATATTTAAACAGCAACAATGAAAATAATTAAGCTTATTTGCTATTTGCACAGATGCTGCCATATTGTAAATAATTTCCTGCTATTTCCATGGCTTCCAGACAAATAGTAAATAACTTCTACTGTTTAGCCAGACACCAGGAAAATAACAGAGAAAAGTCACTATTTACCCAGCAGCTGGCTAAATAGTCACTACCTGGTGGAATTCCGTGCCAAGAATGTCAGGTCTAATAATTGCCAAAGCTAGAAACTAAATTCATTAGCTTTCTAGCTTACGCTTTGACTCTATCAGCCCTGCAACTGCAGTTATCAAACTAACAGGAATTAAAGCGAGAGAACGATCTATAACGACAAGAAGACAGACTCTATTGTGGTCAGATCACATTTTGAATAAGAAAACTGAAGCCTACATCACTGCACAATTAGTAAAGAGATTTTCCAACATCTATGGCAGTCTGGTCATTTGTCAATCTGTCAAGGTAATAGATTCCAAACTATCTGTCTTTACTATATGCCTCCATTACTTACCAGGACAAGATAATTAATGGCATGTACATGATTTACATAAAAGAAATAAGATTTCCTTTGAACCTTCGTTCATCCACTCCTCACAGCAAATTATGACTCAAATTATCCCTAACATCATTAACTTCTAGACATAAATGGGCAATGTTGAATTATGTGTATGATGGTGCGTCTGCTAAGCAATACATTTCAAAACACCATCAGGCATATTCATGCCAAGAGTTGAAAGAAAGTCACACATTTCCAAAATGCGATTTATAAAGCTACACAAAGCCACCTTGCGTTGCCCTGTGTGGCTTCATAAATCACTGTGTTGCATTACTTTGCCCTGGGAAGGAGTTCTATGGATGTTGTGCGGGTGCTCCCACACAACTCCCATGGATTTTGACTCATTCCCAGATTTACCATCACTGGTAGACTAGGAAATGTGTCAAAAAAATAAATACGCCTTCTCAGTGCAGGCATAACGAGGAGAAATATCTTTATTTCTCCTCGTTACTTCTTTCTGCAGCACACATAGAAAAAGGAATATGCCTGTCACAATTGTTTTTGTGCAGAAAAATAATCTTCCTTATAATGCAGGCACCCTTGCACTATGGTGCAAGGGTGCCTGCGTTGGCCCAAGGCAGCTAAAACGGTTATAGCCCAGGGACAAAGGTAGGAATACGCTGCATGCTTTTAAATACGACACATTCCTGCCCTTTCCCTGTCTAGCAATGCAGTACAGCAAGGTGACTTTCTCATAAATATGTCCCCTTCTATTTAAAGAGTCATTGAGTTCAAAAGGATCTACTAAAGAATTGAGTCTTGAAGCTCGAGACAAAGCCACTGCAGACAACAATCTGCCACCATTATCAGTCCCTCTAACAAGGCAGACTCTGAGAAATAACAGCAGACTGGCCGATCTGACCACCTTACAGTCATCTAAACATGCAGAATACACAATAGACTCATACATCAGCATTAAAGAGGAATATCTTGTCTGAATCACAACTGTTGAAATGTAATACACAAGCTTCTATCCAGGCACAATCATAGTGCCTCCGCTTCACCGTGGAATCTGCTCTACTCGACACTTTGTGCCTGGCGCTGATAGAAGATAACGTGTTTGCAGCAAACAGTGCAGCAGCGGCATGAGGTGATGGCGCCGACAACCATCTGAGCGCTCCTGAACAGGAGCCCCCCGTACCTAGGGGAGGGGCGCCCTTAGTTGCGCCACGGGGCCTACACTCCTCCGGGGCCGAGAAGAGGGGCTGGATGAGGAGGGGGTTGGTGATGTCACGAAAACAGAACCGAAACTTAAGAGGGTATTTAAGGCAGCTCCCTCGGGGTCTTGTCCTCTTTGTCCTCTATGACCCCAGGGAAGCTGCCGGAGCATTGTCAACAGAGGGCAAGGTGTACAGTGACGGCTCAAGGAGTGCAGCACGGTGGGTTCGGGGGGACCTGGCGTAGTGGTTCTTGGCAAGGTTGCTAAGTTGGGATATTTAATTTATCAATTGAAGCGGTTTACTAAACGAGGGATATTGAGGACCGGGGCAGCGGCGGGGCATGGCATAGATGTGGAGGCAGCCGCGATATACAGGGGGTGCGCCTGATATATAGAGTGGCGCTTGTGTAATCTGGCTCGGGTGTGGAATGGACGAGGCAGCCTTTTTTAATACAAGTATTTGGCATTTTGGGGTCTCAGTCGCTGATGTGAAGCTGCGCCCGTGTTGAGAAAAGGCGGCGTTTTTGGGTTAGTTATCGTATTACCTGGTCTTCTTTGTGGCCGCGCAGGAGTGAGGCCGCGCCCGTGTGGAGGCGCGCTGGTAAAACGCGGCATGTATTTATGGCGTTTCTTTGCTGTCTTCAAAGCGCAGTAGTAATGCACCTTAGTGGAGGCCGCCCGGGAGCGAGGCAGCGCCGGTGGTGTGCGGCCGGGGGTGTGGCCTGGTGGGCAGGGCCGGTTGTCCTGGTTACGGGAGCGAGGCAGCGTCCATGGTGTGGGGACGGGGTGTGGCCCTGTGGGCAGGGCCGGTTGTCCTGGTTACGGTGCTGGCGTTGAGGCCGTGCGGGGATGAGGCCGCGCATGCATGGAGGAAGGCATTATTTAATTTTATATTAGCCATTATCTGCTTTTGGGGAGTACAGCGTTATTGTGGAGCCGGCGTGGGAGTGGGGCCGCACCCGCATGGTGAAGGGGCGTGGTTCGCCGGGGGCAGCGGATGTTTTGCTCAAAGTAAGGTAGGGGATGCGGCGGCAATATTGAAAGTACTTGCAGTCATGGTGGCGCTGTTGGTGCCCACGTCTGGGCATACCTGGCGCACTTAGGGCGAGAAAGCAAAAGACACACAATTGATGGCCGGAATGCAGAACAAATCAAAACATTCACCCCCAGTCAAGAGATCTGGGTTAAATCCATCATTCTTTTGCTCACCATGCCACCCCAGTAAGCCCGAAACCGGTCCTAGGATGCTTGTTTCCAGTCCAGGGAGGACCTGGCCTGGCAGTTCGGGCTGGACTGTTCCCATTGGGCGCAGGGTCAAGACTGATTTGCATATGGCTGGGTCCAAACTGGAATGGCATGGTGAGCAAAAACGATGGATTTAGGCCCAGATCTCTGTACTGGGGTGAATGTATGACATTGTTCTGCATTCTGTCCATCAATTGTTCTTTTTGCATTTGTCACCCCGAGTGGGACGGGTTTGCCCAGACGTGGGTCCCGTGCTCTCCATGCCACTGGAGTCAAGCTATCCTGACTGATGAGGGCTGAAAGCCCGAAACCGGTCCTGGGATGCTTGTTTCCAGTCCAGGGAGGACCTGGCCTGGCAGTTCGGGCTGGACTGTTCCCATTGGGCGCAGGGTCAAGACTAATTTGCATATGGCTGGGTCCAAACTGGAATGGCATAGTGAGCAAAAAACGATGGATTTAGGCCCAGATCTCTGTACTGGGGTGAATGTATGACATTGTTCTGCATTCTGTCCATCAATTGTTCTTTTTGCAGGTGTATATATATTAGCACCATCTCCATTGGTCGGATCAATTACAATTTGGAGTGTGGTGACCGGATTTTTCTCCTTCGCTGTGCTTGCCGTCTTGGTAGGCAGCGCTTACAGCGCAGGGGATTCAAATTTGCCATTTTATCTTGGCTACCATATACATTAGCATAAAGGCAAATGGCGCAGGGTGCTCATTAGGGAAGCAGCATTTATGACCACATTTAATGGAATTTCTCCTTCCCACTGATACTTTAGTAAGGTCTTTTCTGTGATGATGTTTCTGCACTTGTACTCGGCGCTATTAGAACGCAGCAATGCCACAATGTGTGTGTGGGCAATCAGCCGACAGGGGTTTGCGTCATCAGTGTGTAGTGGTGTAATACAATTTATTATTTTCACAGACCTCATTCTCTACATTGCCACTTATCTCATCAATATACTGAGCAGCTGGAAATCGGCATTGAGCTTCATTATGTACAATACAGAATGCTGGGTTGAAGACACGTATTCTACAGTGGCGGCTCCTGGAGGGAGTGCGGTGGGCGGGGTGGGGGAGGGGCAGGGTGGGGGGTAGTAAACTACGGCGTACGGCTGAACAGATTTAAGTAACTAAATAAATAAATAAAACGAATTACATTGCACGCGCTGCATCGCCATTTGCGATGCAGCGCGTGCAATGAAATTTGTTTTATTTATTTATTTAGTTACTTAAATCTGTTCGGCCGTACGCCGTAGTTTACTACCCCTACCCTGCCCCTCCCCGCCCCGCAGCACTACCTCCAGGAGCCGCCACTGGTATTTTATACAAATGTTCTGTTTCAGCATTTCAGGGTGGGATGCCGACATTATGACCCATGTCTCTTCAATAAACACAAGTTACAATTTCCACATAGGGAGAATTTAAAATTAGTGGGATCGCGCAGCAGTGTTAAACCCATCATCTGCTCTGCTGGATGCAATAAATGGGCACAAGCTAAGCATACCCTGTCAAAAAAAAAAAAAACATTTTTAGAGGTCCAATTATGAGTACGCTCAAACATCTTCCCAAGTGCCACAAAGGATGGTCTATAGTCTGACTAAAGGCTGCGCTGATGCCAGCAGGGTGGAGGTCAGACGATATTGGGTTTGTAATATGGGTTTAGAGGAAGCGAAGCGTGCACAGCTAGGGGGTTATGCGGATCCAGCAAATTTGTGTTCACTCACAGCCTACCCCACTTGAGGTCCTTTTCTTTTGACCAAATTAAGGGAGCGTGGTTCTTTTTCGGTTAGTGAAGGGGTGAACGCCTGGGGCGAGCAGAGCAAAGTTTTTGCACAGTTTTGTGAGGCTGGGTGTTAACATGATGTCCTTTTGTTTCTTGCTAGTAGGTTTGAGGCATGGCGCCTAAGCGCACACGCGCCAATCCCGGAAAGTCTGCGACCCAGGAGGATTTCCACGCCCTGAGCGAGCTTTGGAAGGCGGCAAAGCGGCATGGCATGGAGGCAGCGCTACAAAAGTTGGCGGACGAGCAAGAGCAACAGCCGGACGGCGGACCACCAAAGCGGCAGAGGAAGGTCCCGGTTTGCAATAGGGAGGGGCAGCAGGACAAGACTCACGCACAGCCTGAATCAGTAGCCACAGTGGGGGGTGAGTCAACTGCTGAGGACATGCCCAGGTGCAGCTCAGATCTGGCGGTGCAGGGGCCTGTGCTTAACATGAGTGTGGGTGCGGTGGGGCAGAGCATTATGGCAATCTCAACGACAGCAGCATCTGTGGGTGCGCCTCAGGTAGGGGGCGCACCAGTAATGGCACAAGCAGCAGGGAGCGCTGCGGCCCACCAGCCCCCGGTGATTAAGGCAGGGGCGCCGGTGTTGCCACAACCTGGGTCAGGTATTTCGTCAGGAGCACACGGGGGGATACAAGTGTCAGGGAGCAACGTCACACACCAGGCACCCGTAATGCTGGGAGGGGCGCCAGTGCCACCACCACCCGGATCAGTTACGGGGACAGGAGCACAAGGGGGGGCGGCCGCACAAGTGTGGGCACAGACTGGTGCGACGCCGGCGATGCCGGGGTTAGGGGTAATTCAGCCTTCTCCCACACTGGCGACGGTAGGGGCGAGCGTAATACAATCGCCTCCTGTGGTGACCCCATTGATATTTGGGTCTATATCTTTGGTGCTGGCCCCTCTGTCAGCCATTTCTTGGCATGTCCCCTCAGAGATGCGAGAAAGGATTCACAAGGGGAAATTTGAGAAAGTTTTTGAAATGTTCAATGCGGGGGTAGTCCCAAGTAGGCCCAGAGCTGCAAAGGAGAGTGAGTTAAAGCCTAAAACGGTGTGGGTCGACTGGTCCTTGAGGAACTGGGTGACGGAGTTTTCCATCTACGCAGCGATTCTGACTGAGAAAACACCATTGTTAGCCCCTCAGTTATTTGGATACATGTCCCTCATACATGGGGCGGCTTCCGAGTTTCAAGGGTCAGCCTGGATGCAGTACGACATTAAGTTTCGGCAGATGAAAGCGGTGAGGCCAGAGATAGCATGGGACCAGAGGGAGATCAATCTGTGGCATGCGGAGTTCAATATGTCTACGCGACAGGGAGGGCGGCTCAGTCCTTTCGATTCAACAGAAGTTTGGGAGACAAAAAACTGGCCTGCTGGCAGTACAACAAGAAGGACTGTAGCAAAGGGGCAGCCTGTAAGTTTAAGCACATCTGTTCTTTCTGTGGGGGACAAGGACACCCAGAGTTTAGGTGTTTTAAAAAGCAGGGCAAGCAGAGAGAGTGACCTACCTTCAAGAGTCTACTGCCCAAGTAACACGGTAAAGCTCCCTTCCCCAATTCTCACGCATCTTCTCAGCAGATACAATAACAGCAAAGATGCCCACATGCTTTAATACGGTTTCAGGGACGGGTTCTGCATTCCTTCGCACGCACCCCCCACATCAGTCCCGCCAAAAAATCAACTGTCAGTTCTGCACCAGCATCAGTTGGTTAGGGAAAAAATCATGAGGGAGGTGCTTGCGGGGAGGGTAGCGGGTCCGTTTGATTCTCCACCATGTGCATCCTTGGTGTGTTCGCCCTTGGGGCTGGTTCCAAATAAGGAGCCCGGCAAATTCCGTTTGATTCACAACCTCTCTTACCCCTCTGGGTTATCGGTCAATGATGGTTTAGATCAGGCATTATGCACTGTGCGCTACACCACCTTCGACGAAGCCATTGCGAAGCTACAAAGGTTGGGCAGGGGGGCTTTAATGGCCAAGTCAGATATAAAGGCGGCCTTCCGCCTTCTACCTGTCCACCCGGAGCATACTCGCTTGTTGGGTTTCACTTTTGAGAGACAGTACTTTCTGGACTTATGCATGCCCATGGGATGTTCCAAAGCGTGCTCAGTATTTGAGACATTCAGCAGATTCCTAGAGTGGGCAGTAAAGGACCTGGTGTCCTCGGACGATGTAGTGCATTACCATGACGATTTCCTCTTCATGGGTCCCCCAGGTAACCGGGCATGCGGGAGGGCCTTGCAGGGCTTCCGTCAGCTTGCTCAGGTGTTGGGAGTTCCGTTGGCTGAAGAAAAAACGGAGGGCCCCACGACATGTTTGTGTTACCTGGGTATTGAGATTGACTCGGTGGTAGGGGTGTGTAGGTTGCCGCAGGAAAAAGTGAGGGCATTCCGGGATGCGGTTAACACCTGTATAACGGCCAGGAAGGTTACGCTGCATCAGTTGCAGGTCTTGGTGGGGCAATTGAACTTCGCTTTAAGAGTGATTCCCATGGGGCGAGTTTTTTCAAAAAACATAGCGCGAGCAATGATTGGCCTAAGGGCAAAGCACCACCACACGAGATTGTCTACAGAGGTCAGGGAGGACTTGGGGGCATATTATCAAGAACGGCGTTAAAATTATCGCCGGTTTAGCGGCAGAAAACTGCCGCTAAAGCAGTGATAATGGGCTTGATAATATGCCCTGGAGAATTCCAATAGAAGCCCATGTACACACCAGAACATGGACTTCTATTGGAATTCTCCAGGGCATATTATCAAGCCCATTATCGCCGCTTTAGCGGCAGTTTTCTGCCGCTAAACCGGCGATAATTTTTAACACCGTTCTTGATAATATGCCCCCCGGAGACTTGGAAGGGGTTTCTGGATAATTTCAATGGAACACTATTGTGGCAGCAACCGGCGCAAAGCAGCAGAGACATAGCCCTCTACACAGACGTGGCAGGCAGCGTGGGTTTTGGGGCAGTGTTGGGCTCTAAATGGTGCATGAAGCATTGGCCGGGGAATGGATTGCGTCTGGGCTCACACGCAACATTACCTTTCTAGAGTTGTTTCCCATAATTGTGGCCCTACACATTTGGGGGGCATCATTAGCGAACACCAGAATAGTTTTCTGGTCAGACAGCATGTCGGTGGTCATGGCCATCAATAATCAGAGCGCGAAATGCCTTTGGGTGCTGCGGCTGTTAAAGAATCTTATCCGCCTATGTCTCTTGCATAACGTGCATTTTTTTGCCAAGCATGTACCAGGTGTGGATAATACAGTGGCTGATGCTTTGTCTCGATCTAAGTTGGCAGAGTTCAGGGCACGATGGCCGCAAGCGGACGAAGTGATGGCGGAGTTCCCAGAGGAGTTGTGGAGGCTTGGTGCCCCATTGTCACAGACCGAATTGCAGCAGCGCTGGCACCCAAGACAAAACGTATGTACGAGAAGGCTTGGGGGGTGTACAACGCAACTTTTAAAGCAGGAGAGGAAGCAGGCAGGTTCACCCCGGATGGGGTGCTGGGTTTTCTGGTGAGACAGAAGGGCGGGGGCAAATCGCTGTCGCTAGTGCGCTGGCAACTCTCTGCCATTGCCTTCTTTGCCGGGTTACAAGGAGTCAGGGACCCTACCAAGGATTTTAGGGTTCGAAAGGCCCTTAGTGGTTGGGAACGCATGGTGCCGGGAGTACACAACAATAGGCGACCCATAAACATGGAGAGGCTGGGAAGCTTTTGGGGGCTCTAAAGCAGGTATGCCGGTCCCATTTTGAGGTGAAGCTCTTTAGCCTTGCATACGTGCTTGCCTTTTTCGGGGCCTTGCGTATCTCCGAGTTGGTGGCATCATCCAAAAAGGATGAAGGGGGTCTTGGCATGGCGGATGTTCTCATGGAGGTTGGGACGATCCATCTCAGGATCCAGCGGTCAAAAAACAATCCCCTAGGTAAGGGCACATGGGTGACATTGCACGAGGCCCACAATACCGCGTGCTGCCCGGTGGCGTTGGCAAGAGATTACCTCGACAGCCGCCCCGTGGTTGCCTCAACTAGGCTTTTGGTGCACAGGGATGGGGCGCCTATGACACGATATCAGTTCACTCAAGTGTGTAGGCGGGCGTTAGCTTATCTGGGTGAGGATTCCGCTCAATTTAGCTCCCATTCATTTCGCATAGGGGCGGCTACCACAGCAGTGGCAATGGGCTTGCCAGCAGAAGCTATCAAAAGGGTGGGTCGATGGTGGTCAGCATGTTTTGAGCGGTATGTGCGGCCAAATCTCGTGTAGAGGGAGGTATGATGCCAAGGGGCCCTCCACTTACAGTCTTAACAGCAATTCTCTCTCTTTCAGTTGATTCCCGCAGCCCAGTACACGTATGTTGGCGTGGGCATTCCTTGATTTGCAGAGCGGAGCTGCAATTCCACGAGTCCGGTCTGGAGTAAGCGCAGGGGGCCGCTGGGTTTGCACACCATTGGATTGGGGTGAAGGGTCTAAAATTGCAGGATCTGTTTGGTCAGCTTGAACACGCAATAGTATCTAAAGTAGTGCCCCGCCTGGACATTTTGGTCATTCACGCAGGAGGAAATGATATGATGCCTCTAGGCAGGCGAGGGGTGAGAGAGGCTTTGTTTACAGTTCTGGCTAGAATTAGGCGATACTTACCGACAACGTCAATATTATGGTCGGAGGTAATACCGCGTGCGGTATGGGCTGGGGGGGCTCCCAAAAAGGTATGAATAATTCGGTGAAAAAGTTGAACCATTCGATCATGGGAATCTTAGCGGGTTCCACGATGGGTACAATTAGGCACATGTTGCTCCATCCCGACAAAAGAGAATTGTTTCAGCACGATGGAGTTCGTCTGTCCACAAAAGGGATAGAGATCTTTATCCAGACTATATTGGGGGCTATTCTGGAGCATAGTCAGCGCCAGGGAGGGCGAGTGCGCCAGGGAGCTTCTCACCCTGTGGCGGAGCGCTGACAGTTAACAACAAAGGGGCATGCACAACAAGGGAGGTTCAGCTACTGGATGGACCCCAGGAGGGGGTAGGATTGAAGTGTGCGCAGGGTAGGCGGGGAGGGGGAACTGACCTGCTGGTGGTCCTCGACTCTACTGCCCTAACCGACAACGTATGGACTGAGTAGAATTTTGTGGAGGTTGCCTGTGTTCAGGTGCCCCGGTGGGCCGGTGCGCTAAGCGGTGCCCTGGATTTCAAGTAGTGCAATGGTTTGCTGAAGCACGTTGGGGCCTGCTGGCACAATGTGCGCAGCAGAGTGGGTCCTTGGAGGGCCGAGACGGACAAGTTCAAATGTACGGCCTGGTAAAAAATTTCAGTGTAATGAAAAGTCTAATTTCTTTACTGCCTTTCACATGTGGATGTCAATACTGTGTGATGCCTTGATGCCCTGATTAATCATATATATATCCATGTAGGATACTTTTACTCTTGTTGTGGTTTGGGGTGAATTACCTGGCGATTTGATGAGAATAAAATCTACGCCTTGGTCAACATAACCTGATTCTGACAATTCTTGGGCGGACGGGTGTTGGAAGTGGGAGAGGAGTGAGTGACACGTTGTGTGCATACTATGAACAGGAGCCCCCCGTGCCTAGGGGAGGGGCGCCCTTAGTTGCGCCACGGGGCCGACACTCCTCCGGGCCGAGAAGAGGGGCTGGATGAGGAGGGGGTTGGTTATGTCACGAAAACAGAACCGAAACTTAAGAGGGTATTGAAGGCAGCTCCCTGGGGGTCTCGTCCTCTTTGTCCTCTTCAACCCCAGGGAAGCTGCCGGAGCATCGTCAACCACTCACCCACCCAGCGGATGACCAAGATTGAGCAGGCAGAGGAGCGCTGACCGTTAACAACAAAGGGGCATGCACAACAAGGGAGGTTCAGCGACTGGATGGACCCCAGGAGGGGGTAGGATTGAAGTGTGCGCAGGGTAGGTGGGGAGGGGGGACTGACCTGCTGGTGGTCCTCGACTCTACTGCCTTAACCCTCAACGTATGGACTGAGTAGACTCTTGTGGAGGTTGCCTGTGTTCAGGTGCCCCAGTGGGCCGGTGCGCTAAGCGGTGCCCTGGATTTCAAGTAGTGCAATGGTTTGCTGTAGCGCGCTGGGGCCTGCTGGCACAATGTGCACAGCAGAGTTGGTCCTTGGGGGGCTGAGACGGACAAGTTCAAATGTACTGCCTGGTAAAAAATTTCAGTGTAATGAAAAGTCTCATTTCTTTACTGCCTTTCACATATGGATGTCAATACTGTGTGATGCCTTGATGCCCTGATTAATCATATATATATCCATGTAGGATACTTTTACTCTTGTAGTGGTTTGTGGTGAATTACCTGGCGATTTGATGAGAATAAAATCTACGCCTTGGTCAACATAACCTGATTCTGACAATTCTTGGCCACAGCAAGGGCGGACGGGTGTTGGAAGTGGGAGAGGAGTGAGTGACACGTTGTGCACATACTTTTCTGGATGGATGGTGGCAGTGGGAGGCATGGGATTGTCACAGGGCAAGACTGAACCCTTGGTTACTCACGAGGAGGTTTGTGCTCTGGCCTCATCACCAGTGTGCTGGGTGGGCCGTAGTGCTAACTGCTAACATGCTTGCTGGAAATACGGCTGAGTGTGCAACACAAGCAAAAAAAAATAATTAGGAAAAGGGCAGTTTCCAGGGAAGGAAGGGAAGCAGTGTGCAAGGACAGGCAGAGTATGGGGCAGATAACATGCAGTGTAAAGGAAATATTTGGGCGAGGTGTGCACAAAGGGGCTTAGGATGGGTCAGGCAGTGGCCTACATAGGAGGCAGGGAGACAAGCACTGTGCAGATATGTGTAGAGAGATGAGAAGTGTGGGCACATGGAAAAAATGGAAGCAGTTCACAGAGAGAGGAAACAGCTTTCCTTGCAGTGGATAAAGAGGAAATGTTCACTGATTATGCAGGAGGAAGTGTAGGTTACAGTGTGCAGTTTGCACACAGTGGAGGATCGAGGAATTATTGGGGAGCAGCTTGTAGAGAAACGTATGAATAACATTTTAAAAGGTAAGTATGGTGTATGGAGATTGAGGTGGAGCAGTGTAAATGGAGAGTACAGTGTGCCACAGAAGGTGATGGAGTGTACAAGGAAAAAAGACTCCTGGGTCTGGGGTCAGGGAGGGGGTGGGGGTGCTGAGGAAGGGTCCACTCATTGTGCAAATACGAGCTGTGTTGCGCAGGGAGTGAAGAGGCATGCAGTGTGTAGAGTGAATGATGAGGAGCAGTGCACATGGTGGTTGTGGAGTTTTAAATAGGTAGGTGCCTGATGGTGCCAGTTTGTGCAGGGGATAGAGAAGGTTTATGGCCGCCTGCATGGTTTGGGAAAGGGTAAAATTGGGTGCAATGGCGTGGATGTGAACCCGTGCACAGGGAGTTGACATTGAAGGAGAACAGTGCTGGGATGGACAGAGTGGAGGGGACACCTATCCAGCGAGAGAACAGCTAAGAAGCTCCAGGCCTACTGTAGGGCTGCAGCACCACTATGAAAGAAGGGAAGGTGTACTGTGACTGTCACAAGAAGTTGTTTACATCCGGTCTCCCTACATCTCTCTGATGTGGGCTGAACGCCACGGAATCTCACTGAGTTTTTATGTAACTTCACAAAATTCAGTTGAGCTAAACAACACAAGTTCTGCCCACCTCTACTCACAACCTGGCTCCTGAAGAGTTGAAGGACAGACAGTCTGAGAGGGACCTAAGCTGCAGAATAGAGAAAAGCTGAGGCAAATAAAACCTTACCGAAGGAAAAGGCTGAGGTAAAAAGGGCCTTGGCAAAAAACAAAAAAAAGTTGTTGTGGGCCTAAAGCTCAAACATGCCTCTGACACCCGCAGAGATAATGGCAGCAGATACCCCAGTGCCAAATGGAGACCGAAATGTATACATCCCCAAGGAACTGGTGCCTAACGTTGTTGTGGTAGATGATATAGATCAGAGGTTTGAGGCCTATGAGATTGCCCTAGAGATGCACAGGGACTCTTAGGACCCAGTCTCTGCAGGCATGTTTCCAGTAAAGGGAGGGAAGCACTGTTAGCACTAGGGAAAGGGACAGGATGAGGTGTTAACTCATGTGGGCTCACTTTTCAAGACCTATAGTCTCACACCTGAAAAGTACAGGCATAGATTTAGGGACAGCCAGATGTTGCCCCAACAGTCCTGGGTGGATTTCGTGAACTCCTTATGTAAGGTAATGGATGGTTGGGTGGAGGGTAAGAACACTTATGAGGGGCTGTACAATTTGGTTGCTAGCAAGCACATGCTCAGTCATTGTTTATCAGAGCTACACAAAAACCTGATTGATTACAAGCTTCCTGACCCCAGAGAGCTTGTAAAGGAGGTAGACCTCTGTATTCATATCAGAGTGTCTGAGAGGGTACCTGGTAGTAACCCCAAGGATGGTTGCTCAGGTACCCCCCCATGCAGGGCGAGGGGGAAGTCCACAGTGACCAAGACAGGTCCCAGAATAGTTTGGGAGTAATAAGGGTTCCCATGCTCCTCAAATAGGCAGGAAGATTCCGGTGGATGGTGGCCAGGGCATGCCACTTCCAACCCAGGTGCTTTGATTGCTCCCAGTTGGAACACGAGCAAAGTGATCTGGACCAAGAGACCACCCACTGGTGGGAGGTCCACAGGAGTGGATCGTCCCCAGATTCCCATTAACTATATTCTGGGTAATGAATTGCTACCATTCTTAGCTGAGCTGGGAAGGGCTGCCGCATAGGGAACCCTGAAAGCTGAGCTTTCTAGGAGTACCACTCCCAAAAAGATGGTACAGAGGCCCAGATGGAGGGGCAATAGGAGGAAAGGCCTAGATGGAGGGGCAATAAGTGGAAAGTACTCCTGGTCATCCTCAGGATACAGAACCTGGGCTGGGGAACCAGCCTCGGGATACCACCCCTGGTCTGGTGGGATGTAGCGTGGACGTAGGGTGTCTAACAGCTGGGTCTGTTGCCCCCAACTCTGAGACACCTCAGTGGTCCGAGAACTCTGGATGACCTGGCCTGGCTCTTGACACTGACAGCTATCAGTGGCCTCTGCTGGTTGCTGTCCTTATGGGCAGAGATTTCCTTGGATTAAGGACAGAAGTCTGATCCAAGGGGCTGGATAGGCCACTTTGTTGGCCACAATGGGACTGTCTGCCAACTCGGATGCATCTGTGAGCAAACTAAGGTTAGGCACTTACCAGATGGGGTCGACAGGTGAGGAGAAAGTTCCACAATGGGTCAGTTCAGTTGCTCAGAATAGTAGTACCAGAGGGATCCAACTGTGTTCAGAGGGGCATAATACTGACAAGGATCACTGCATAAGAGTGCCATTGGACTTTGCCTGGAGAAAGATCCTGTTGGACTTTGTCTGCTCTCCAGGGTTACCGTCAAACTTTTTACCCTCTCCCCCCCCTGTTTTCTGAACCAGTTTTTGTTGTCTTTTAGGACTCTGTGCACTTTCCCACTGCTAACCAGTGCAAAAGTGATTGCGCTCTCTTCTTTCAAAATAGTAAAATTAGCTTAAACCCATTTGGCACATTTCATTTACTTATAAGACCCCAGAAAAGTGGTACTACATGTACCCAGGGCTTGTAAATTCAATGCTATTGAATGGTCTGCAGCACTTATTGTGCCACACACTTAAGTAGCCCTTTAAAACATGTCTCAGGCCTGCCATAGCAGTTTGTGTGCAGTTTTAAACTGCCATTTCAACCTATGCCAGGCATAAACCTACCTTTTTAATACATATAAGTCATCCCCAAGTTAGGCCCTAAACAGCACCGAGGGCAGGGCACAGTGTATTTAAAAGGTTGGACATGTATGTTTAAGTTTTACATGTCCTGGTAGTCAAAACTCGGGGTAGGCGGAAAACTCCGCTCCGCCGGCGTAATTCACGGAGTTTTGCAGATCTGTGCCCCGCTTGGAACATGGAGTTCAGCAAAAAAACTCCATCTACCACCGGTGGAGTGGAGTTTACTGGTGCTCTGACCCTTTAAGTCACTTTCTTGAAATATACAAAGTTCTTGGCTTAATATTCCCACAAAGCAGTGAGGGGATGGTATGAAGATTCCTCCGCCCTCCATGGCTGCTCTGAAATATGGAACATAAAAATAAACATGGTGCTGGGTTACACTGCAAACAGGTATATGTGTCGTTAACTCACGCAATCCCGCCCTCTACATGTGGGACTGGACCTCGCTTGATCGGGGCCTGACCACGGTGACGCAGCAGAAGGCTACTCCAATGAGGTATAGGCTGTCAACCAGTCTTCTGGAGGCTTGCCTGATCAGAATGCCTTATGCAAAATATACCTCCCCAAAGACGCTGTCTCCAAAACATTAATCTACATGCACAGTAAGGCACTTTCATGGCACGTAGAGGCATGCAGGAAATACAAAGCGCTATCTCTGTAGTCCGATCTCCCTTATGGCTGCCAATAGGTTTTACACTTTAACGCTCCTGTGTGGGTGGAGGGAGGGGGGTGAGAAGGCAGGTCTGGTTTGGTGTGAGACAGCGGCTCACCCTCGAGAGGCAAAGGAGGTAGCGGAAGTCAAAATGTGGGTGGGGACTAGTGCCTGGCCCACCAATCCCTGCCACCTGCTGCAGAGCCAGAGACACTTCAGCACTACATACCCCCCAGCCTCGCTCTCCTGTCACTCTCAGGGCCTGTGTCACTGTGCTGCCGGACAGACTGGGAGCAGCTGGGGTGTGATGACTTGCTCCAAATATAGTCGGACAGGACCGGTGCCTTGATGGGAAAGCCGCCGGTGCACTCAGCACCTGCCAGCGAGGACAGTGAACACACGGGATGGCACGGGCATGCAAAAATGGCCACTGACATGGGGGAGGTTCTAGTGCCCACCGCTCAAGTGCGCCCACTCCTACAACTCTACGGTGAGAGGCACGTGCAAGCTGCCCAGGGCGCTGGGGGGTGGGGGAATGTGCTCAGTCAGTGCATGCCGCAGACTCCCTCTCAGTAAAGCCTGTGTACAACACACACTGCTTGCCCTGTGGCACGGCTGCCCTTTGTCTGTGAGCAAGAGATCATGAAAACAGACAGGCCCGGCTGCACTACAGTGATTAAGAAGTGTGTAGCATGCTCAGTAGGCAGGTGTCTGATACGCAGAGTTTTTCAGTAACTTCGCGGAATTCCACAGATTGAAAACCTTAAATTGATTGTTCACTACTACAAGGCCTGCCTCTCCGCCCATAGGATAACATTGGGTTACCTTATGACGTTGAATAATTATTAACTTTTTATTGGGGGAACGTTGCAATGTAATGTTTGGATTCAAATAAACTAATTTAAAATCCTCTTTAATAGTAAAGTCAGATTTTGGATTACAATTTTGAAAATGTCATTTTTAGAAAGTTTCTGGACTTAAAAATCTGGAATGATTCAAGGACTTTATCAATCAACTTATATACAAAATCCACTTTTGAAGTACACTAGTTATCATCCACATAACCTGAGAGATAACCTTCCTTTTGGACAGTTTTTAAGGATTAAACTTAACTGCACTAAAAGGGAGGATTACTTTATGGAAGCCAAAACTCTCATGTCTAAATTGGTTATGAGAGGTTATCCCCATTGTCTTGTGAAACGCTCCCTAAGAAGAGCTTGGCATTATGACTATGATGCCTTGTTAACATTCAAGGTTCATCAGGAACCTGACTATAAAAGATTAACCTGTGTAACGACCTTTGGAACTGAGTTGAATTGTATAAAAGACGATCCTAAAGAATTGGCACTTACTACACACAACCGATATGGAGTGGGAAAGACCATTGTTTGCGTTTAAAAGAGGAAAAAATCTAAACGACTATCTTGTCAGAGCATATAATGATCCCGAACCTAAATCAATACAACATCTCTGGGGTCTGAAACCTGTAACTGGACACTACCCTTGAGGTAGTTGCTCAGCATGTGCCACAACCTCTGTAGTTAAATCATGTATCTTGAACGATAAAATGTGAACATTGAAACATCATTCAAATTGTTGTTCCAAAAATGTCTTCTATTGTATTGAAAGTCCCTGTTCCTTATATTATATAGGGAAAACCACGCAAGAAGTAAAGAAACGCATAGTACAACATCAGTCACGTATACGATGTAAAGTGGCTAATGCACCTTTGGTTGATCACTATGTAAAAAAGGCACATGCCCCAAATGAAATGAAATGGTTTGTTCTTGAATTGATTAAATGCTCGAAACGCAGACATGAAGTAGATCGCCTGCTTACAATGAGAGAAAACAGGTGGATTTGGCTTGCTAAAACTGTAGAAAAAGGTCTTAACCAATTCGTGGAATGGCAGACATTGGCAACTCTTTAGTGCTCCTTATATGTGTTTTGGTATTTTGATTCTTTGTGAAGATGGAGCTATTATTTGGTCCTGCTCCTACACATACTCTGATATATTCACATTCATTGTGAGTTACAATATCCTACTTACAGTGATTTGCTGATTTTATGGGGACTGTTAGGTTGTATTACATACTTTCTAACAGAGACATAGTTGTTTGACTAATTCTGCAGGTGTTAGTTGGATGATCTTTTTAAATAACCCACTAGGACTAGAGACAGCCCTGATTACTTAGAAGTCCACCTTGTACACCGTTCTCTGAATTAGCAGACCGATTTCTGTAGATGTAGGCCACTAGCATTGATTTTGTTACCTAATAAAATATGGATGCCATTTTCAGCAGCGATGTTTCTAGAATTGCCAGTAGCGGTGTTCTAAGAATTTTTAGTTGCATTCAAATTGCATTATACCATCAGGCATGACAGTTATGTACAGATCCTTCGGTCTGTTTTGAATAGATCTATGCTCTGTTTGGGTGTGACTTAATATATCCAAAGTTTTTCTGAGGTTGTCTGATCAATGTTATAAACTACGTGAGTTGTAATACTTTATATGTCATGACCGCAAATACATCGGTGTATGGGGTACCTTGTGGTTTGACACTGATACCACAGAGTACAATATTATTCTCGTGGCACTTGTGAAGGATTGCATGCAGGCTTGGATGTTATATTGTTGTTCTGGAGTAGTTACTCCAGGGTGTCCACCGCTGTGGGCTTGGCTTCCCACGTGATCGAGATTCTGTATACATAACGCGGAAGCTCTTATTAATGATTGGGTGTTAGGTTTTGTTCACTTCAGTTGTTTACAGTTGTGGTGTTTTACTTGTGGTGACATGTTATGTTTCTTTAAAGCACTTGTGGCGGCAGGTTTCATGGAATAATGTTTTTGTGGTTTGGCTATTTGACACTGGAGTGTTGACACCGGTGTTTATCTTGTTGTAAGCAGGCGATATCTAGTGCCACTGGTTGTATTGATTAGTTTGTTTATGTTAGTAGTCACAGGAGTGATTTGCTCAACAACGCTGAGTCCTGAAGATGGTCTCATGGACCTAATTGGCCACTGAAGACCGAAACGTCAACACTACATCCTTTATAACCTTATATGTCATTAATTTGTTTTTTCTGTTATATCCTACGGATATGTAACACTGAAGGCTTATAGAGTTTGGATTTTCAATGATGTTAACACTATTTGTGTTAAAAGGAGTGGCTGTACCTCCGTTTATCTCTTGCTACAAGTAACTGAAATAGATATTGGGATTATGTGGAGGTGCCAGTGTTGTTATTAATGGAATGCAAATACTGCTTTGAAATAATGTTGATGATAACATATTTAACTCAAAAAATATATTGATGGAGTAAATGAATACATTTTTCATAATACACCGTGACTGTGGTTTATATTTTTAATGTCATTCAAATTCAAAATGTGGACCGATATTGGATACATAAATAATTTTGATCAAAATAATTCCTCAAGGAATATTGTTTTGTATGACAAATTTTTAGAAAGTTGGCAATTTCCTGCCCTAAACTTTCAGAGGCCTTCTGGCAGTTTCTACCTCCCTGGGACTGTTAATTGCTCCCCCATCAGGAATGCAAATTGTGCCCTGAGAGTGAACCAAACAACTTGGGTGTAGCTGGGAGATGGCCCTCCTGTTAGAAGGATGGGTGGAGCTGTTCCATGCCCCACTTACATTTCAAAGGAGCTGCCTCAACACACTTCTAAAGAATTGACACTAGACTTTTGTCACCCCAGACATCTTGGGAACTGGGCAGGGACGAACGAAATTCCAGAACCATATGTGGGGGGGGGACTTCAGAAGTTTCTTCCACTTCAAAGCTGGCACAAGATATTAATAATGGAGCATCAGACTGACGTTTCAGTATACTCCTGGACCTGTGGAAGATTACAGAAGGCCTGCCTTGTGCTCCAGAGGACTGTCCCTGCTTGAGGCCTGCCTTGATCCTCAGAGGACTGCCCTGCTGCTTGAGGCCTACCTTTTATCTCAGAGTACTGCCCTGCTACTATCAGATAACTGCCTTGCTGCTTGTCGCTTGCCTTTTTTCTTCACAGAACTGCTCAGCTCACCATCTTGAGACCTGCCTTGTTCTTCAGAGGACTGCCCTGCTGCTTGAGGCCTGCCTTGCTGCTTGAAGGAGAGAGGATGTCCTCTGTGAACTACGACTACCAGAGTGACTTCTAGGGTCAGGTGGCCGACCTCCTGTTCTGAGTTAAAAGGACACAGCAAGCTCAAGAGGACTCCCTGCATCTGACCAGCTGACCTGCTGTAACTGGCCATGCCTGGACCTGAAGTTGGACCCACGTGGACCTAAAACTGGACCTACCTGAGCCTGAATGGTCTCTGCTGGAGTGAGTTTCTGATACCCAAGTGGTGCCTCCCCATGCCTTGGACCCTTAGTTGGCTTTAGTTGAGATCCGGTAAAATCTTGAAGTTTTGAACTGTGTGAGCTGCACTTTGAGAAGATACGTTTTTCAGAGGGACTAACATGGTCCCTGAATCCTGCCTCACTCCATCGAGGTTGGGCTGAACTTGTGCCTTTTTTCCAGTCTAGTGTGACCAGAGATAACCACAATCAGAGCATTTTGCTTCTTGGTGCTATTGTTACTCAAATCTTTAAAATTGTATATTGCCAGCTCTGCTGTTTGGATCTTTGTTGTTTTGGTTAAAATTAATAATGTTTTTCTCTATTTTTCTAAATTGGCTTGGAATTTTTTTTGTGTTGTGTTTTCACTTTATTATTGTTTGTGTGGTGCATACATACTCAACACAGTGCTACTAAGTTTAGCCTGACTGTTTTTGTGCCAAGCTACCAGAGGGTTAAGCACAGGTTAATTTAGTGACGGTTGGGGTTCACCCTGACAAGGATTGTGGTGTTGCTTGAGAAGGTATTTAACCCACCTCAAACAAAAAAAAACAATGTCTCACAATCACCTACTAATGCAAACAAGGAATATATGCATTTAGTATGCATGCTTTACATTTCATGCCATTACAACGCGTCGTTACAACGACCGCATTGTTACAACGCAAACCATTACATCGCAAGTCATTTCAACGACTTGCTGTAGGGGGCGCTGGACTTAGGAATAGTATAATTTACTATTCCTACTCCCACACAGGAACAAAAATCTGCAGAAAGTTTGATGCTATTGAGGTACAAGCACACACTTTAGCTGGGTGGGACTTCAGAGTCACATTCACTTGCTCGCCTTTGCCAGATGCCTCAGGCTTGTAACTGCACTGCAGACATTGTTCAACCTGTAAGGCTACACACAGCATTCTCAGAACCTCATTATTGAAATCGGTTCCACTATCTAATTTAAGAGCAACCAGAAATCCAAAATGAGGGATCAATTATCTCAGAAATAACCTGGCCACAGTAAGACTGTCATTCCTTCCACTGGAGTAAGCTTCTACCCAAGATACACATCATAACTAGGACATATCACAACTTGTTGCACATGGGCATTTCAATAACATCTAAATTGCATTCTGTTAAAGGGATCTCCTGATCTTCCTATGTGACTCAACATTACTGTCATTCTCCTCACTACATTCATTTGTTGGCAGACCACACAATAGTGATAAAGATTCTCGGCCATCACTCTAAACCGGCAATTAAACTAAGACTGGGTGTAAAACTCTGCTCCGTTAGTGGAGTTTGCAGAATTCGGCAACACTGCGTTCCGCAGAGAATGTGAAGTTACCGTTAAACTCTGCACTCCGCAACGAAGCGGAAGTTGTTTTTGGTCTGCACACTCAAAGCCTCATTTCGCGCGAGCAGGAGCGACTTGCCGAGTGCTCGTGTTCGCCCACGAGATTTTTAGGGCCGTTCACAGGCACCACAAGATTTGCTAGCCAGCCGCAAGCTCCAGAGATTTTGCGGTCGCCAACACGTAATTCAGGCGCGCCAGCGACTTCCGGCGGATGTTTCTGCTGTACGCGATCCCGAAAGCGCAGGATCTGCCACAGCTGCAATCTGGGGAAGATTCTCTCCTTGAGCAGCATTAAAATCTTCCTGAACTGATGATTTGGAGTTAAAAACCTCCTCAAATTGACATTTGATGGTGTTTTTTTGTGAGAGGTGTCTTTTTTGTTTATTTACTTTTTTTCAACCTCCTGTTCCTGTCCAACAGGCTCCTCCCAGTGGTTTGTCCATCGGTGGTCACTTTTCATTTGGATTTGGAGCTGGAAGGATTACCCTTTGTGTCTGCTGCACATCCTATTGGATTTAGGGACTTTGAATTTGAGATTTCACAAGTAAGTTGAAAAACTGGTGTTTGTTTGATTGGGGCCATGCATCTGGATTTATTTGGACTTTTAATGGATTTTTAAAATGTATTGTGGTGGGTGGACTGTTGTTTCAGTAGGGCCCTAGTGATTTATTTGCATTTCATGTTTCTTCTTTTGTAAATAAAAAATGTTTCACAGTTTACTACAGTTTCTACAGGTTTTTTTTCAAATACATTTGAAATTTTGATTGAATTCACTATGTGGCCCAGTCTGTCAATTGGCCTTCCAGCCAGCAGGCCCAGTGCTAGTCATGGGTGCATGAAACAACAGTTTCTGTGGTGTTTACAGCATTTAAGCCATGGATAAATTTGGATTAAAATACAAAATGTGCTTTTTGTGGTATTTCATGTTTTCTTTCACGCAAACATAGGACTAGGTGGTGTAATGCCTTTGAAGGATGTGTGTTGTTGTAAACATTTTTTCTAGCCCAATAAGTTTTCATTTTTGGCATTGCTGAATTAATGATATTTTCTCTGTTTTACCATGTCTCCTTTGTCTGGTCAGTGTGTGTGTTTGCCATAGGCCAACATATGCCGTTGTTCCAGATGCCATGTGGCCACTGGCCAGGGACCATTTTGTGTAGTCAGTGGACTGTCCCTAGGTCTGCATGTGCTGTTTGTTTTACAGGCCTCCTGTGTCTTGTTGTTGTGGCTTGTGAGTGACCTTGTGGCTCATGGCCATTTTGTGTATACAGCCAGTGTGCTTTTGCCATAGGCTTGCGTGCGTTTTTTGTTCAAGCCTCCAGCTTCTTGTTGTGTTGTATGTAGTTGGTGGCCATTTTGTGCAGGCAGCCAGTGAGATTTTGCCATGAGCCTGCATGCCTGCTTTCTTCTAGGCCTCCAGTTTCTTGTTGTGCCCATGTGGCTGGTGGCCATTTTATGTAGGCAGCCAGCACACTTTTTCATTACGCCTGCAAGCGTTCTTTGTTCTAGGCCTCCTGCTTCTTGCTGTGACCATGTGGCTGGTGGCCATTTTGTTTAGGCAGCCAGTGCGCTTTTGCCATAGGCCTGCATGCATTTTTTCTTCTAAGCCTCCAGCTTCTTGTTGTGCCCATGTGGCTGCTGGCCATTTTGTGTGGGCAGCCAGTATGCTTTTTCAATAGGCCTGCAAGCATTCTTTGTTATAGGCCTCCTGCTTCTTGCTGGGACCATGTGGCTGGCGGCCATTGTGTGTAGACATCCAGTGTGCTTTTGCCATAGGCCTGCACGTGTTCTTTGTTCTAGGCCTCCTGCCTCTTGTTGTGACCATGTGGGTGGCAGCTATTTTGTAGATCCAGCCAGTGTGCTTTCCCTATAGGCCTGCATGTCTTCTCCTTGGTCCCAATGAATACCTTCCTGTTCAGTGTTGTTGTTGAGGACAATGTGGCACTGGTTGGCAGCCATTTTGTGCATCAAACCAAATTCAGCCCTTTTTGCCATAGGCTGCATGGATGGTTGAGCAATGAGATAGCAGTTTAATATAGACTTATAATTATATATTTGAGAATAGCTTCACTTATGGTTAATTATTTAAATGTTTCCATTTTTTTAAGTAACAGGTAAATAATTTTTTTCATCTTTTAAATGTTTTTGTATCATTAGTTTTTACATTTTTTTTATTTATATCATTTCCCACTACATCTTGCATCAATCAAATCAACCCCATGTCTGCTATTGGTGCACAACAGCATTCATTGTCTAAGTATTATTCCTTCCATTGTCATTTGTCCGGTGCACCTCCCTCAATGCCACATCGTACGTCGTGAGTGAAGTGATGTCACATGATGCAAATAAAGCAAACAGTTTCATCTGTATGTTGTTGTTGTTTTTGCTCTCTGTTATTCTTCCTGAGTGGTCAGTCACCATGAAAATATATGTTGTGGTTTTTGGTTTTACGAATGAGTAGATATTTACACTGTATTGTTAATTAAGGGAGTAACAGCAGTGACCACACTAAATGATATTTTTTTGTTTTTGCTACTAATTGAACAGCAACAATGCCACATTTCACTGATGTCCTTCTTGCTTATTGTCTTTTAGGTGCATGACAAGAAGACAACAACAAGAGACAAGAACACATCACCAACAGTACTGCCAGAAAGAAGGCCTTTGCACAGCATGAGCATGCCGTGTGAGTGACCCACACATCAGACATCTCTTCAACTTGTGAAGCTAAGTGCAATTGCTAACTGATAGCTTCAAGATGGCCCCAAAGAAAGGTGCTAAAACTGCTACCAAGAAAGTAGCCAGTGAGAAGAAGAAGGCGCTTACCACCACCACCACTGGTATGTTGTCCACAATATTTTTTTAGAAAACAAAAAACTGTGCCTGCCACACCGGCCTCTGGGGAGCAATCTGGGAGCAGCACCCCCAAATCAGTGGACCCACCCCAATCTAGGCCCAAGCCCATGTCTGTCACAGAGGCAGCCAGTCTAATCACGGCAACGCCGACGAGCAGTGATGTTGACATTGACTTATCTCTATTGCAAAGTAGTACCCAATCATTGCAGGAAACTAAGAGAAGTGTACAACAACAAGAACAAC
Source organism: Calotriton arnoldi (assembly GCA_963921515.1). Lineage (NCBI taxonomy): Eukaryota > Metazoa > Chordata > Amphibia > Caudata > Salamandridae > Calotriton > Calotriton arnoldi. The sequence continues at coordinate 3,075,873 of CAWUFW010000553.1, read as the reverse complement.
AGCCACAATCGTTAATATTGGTTCCTCCCGAGGTAAGAGCAGTTCAAGAGATTGAACTTCTTGCTGAGAAAGTAGAGCAATCTGCTCCAGAAGATCCATTTTCTTCCAGATCTCCAGCTAGATAAATGAGGGTTAGTGCGGCATCATCTTCTTCTTCAAGCCCCCTTTCTGATGATGTAGACGCCAATTGGATTCGGCCTCAGTGTGAGAGGGAGACATGCCATGAAATGACTGAGACGAGGCTAGGGAAAAGGAAGTTTCCAAAAAGCCTTAGAGTTATGGAGGCAGATGTAGAAGAGGAGCATGACGACGAGCCAGTCATCATGGATGTTAGCCCAGCCCCAGTAGAGACTGACGTTACCCCATCCCAACTTCCCAGGGGGGGATGTGGTAGTGGCACCACAGATCCAACCACAGCCAGCTGCCATATTTGCAAAGTCCAGGCAGCGGCCTACATCCACAACCACCTCAGTAGAAGTAGGCACTGCAGAGAGTCAAACGGCAAAACGCCCACCTACCGCCAGTTCATCCGACATTGGCAGTAGCACCAGCTGCCTATTTCTTTTTGGTTAGCCAGAAGGAGATGGACATTGCCATATGCTCCCTTTGTGGAGCAAGTGTTAGTCAGGGTAAGCTTGGTACAAAGTATGGTACTGGGGGCCAAAGAACCCATTTGAGAAAGCACCATACGATCCTTTGGGAGGCACACCTTAGCGGCCAAAATACTGCAAGTGCTGTAGGTGAAGGGGGTGAAAGTCGGCTGAGGAGGAAATCCGAATCCGATCCGATCACCGTGGAACGTAAAGAAGAGGAAGACATCTTCATCATGCAAAGCAGCCCTCTCCCCATCAGTGCAGTAGTATGGCTCACATTAGGAACATCGCACCGGCACAAGACTCAGGTTGAGACACCAAGGCAACAGAGGACAGTGACTGCCCTGCTGAAAGCACATTGAGCCTACCACTGCCTGCTCTCAAGAAGTCACCTACATCAGTGGCATAAGGAAAGAAAAAAATTCAGGCTGCTATCCCTGCCATGTTTAGGACAGAAGGGCAGTATGAACGCAACCACCCAATGGCACGTTTGTACAACGCGAAGCTGGCTAAAATGTTAGCGTTGGACCTCCTTCCTTTTTCTTTTGTTGAAAGGGTGGGTTTTCTTGAATTTGTGGCAGCCATCTGCCCGAAATGGAAGGTTCCCAGCCAGTCTTATTTTGCCAGCGTTGCTGTTCCAGTTCTACATCACGATGTGCTTGAATTGCTTGGACAAGCTTTGCAGCAGAGTGCTGTCCACAGTATCCACCTGACAACAGACATGTGGACCAGTTGCCAAGCAACTGATTACATGTGCATCAATGAACACTGGATCACATTTTGTGGGGGCTAGAGAAAAAATATCTGCAGGTGTTGACACTGCTGAGATTTTTAATGCGGCTCTGAAGCATGCGACAGTAGCGATGTTCGCAATGGAGAAACCCCATACAGCTGCAAACATTAGGGAAGACTTTAACAACAAGGTCTTTGAATGGCTGCGACCAAGAGGGCTTAAGATTGGATTTGTTGCCACGGACAATGGCAATAATATAGTAAAGGCCGCGGCTGATGGTGGTTATTTCAGGGTACTGTGTTTGGCGCACTGCATCAACATCATTGTACAGGACTTTCTTAAAAAAGAAGGCCAAGTAAGCAACTAACTGTCCACCTGCAGAAGAATCTGCACTCATTTTAGCCATTCATTTAAAGGCCGGAAACAGCGGTGGGTCATTCAGCGTGCTAATAGAATGCATGTTAACACATTCATACAGGACATGCCAACACGCTGGAACTCCACTTAATACATGCTTGAACGCCTTTTTGAGCAGTACAGACCTATCAATGAATATGTCATGCAAAGTGGACATGAAAATGTAAAAGGTATGAGCATTGAGATGGACCAATGGGGCCTAGACAAATTCCCGACAGAAATGCTGCTTCCTTTTTGAGGTGTTCACACGGGAAGTCAGCAAAGAGGACAGTACCATGGGCCAAGCTTTTCCATTGTTGCACATGCTACAGGAACAGCTAAAGGAGGTGTCTGCAATGTACGCAGGTGGGAGAAAAAAACTAACCGTATGACTTGGTGGAGAACTTAATCCTTTGCTTGTCTGCTAATGAATTAGAGGCCCACTAGTCCAGGGCGCAAGTCCTGTGGGGCGGCCTTCAAGTTCAGAGCCTGAGTGCAGTGCTGTTGGATCACAGCAGCCATAACCAATGACAAGAACACTGTCAATAACACCAAGACCAGGAGCATAAGCTCCCAAATCTGCAACTGAGTGGTTTCTACTGGCAGGGCTTAAGTCCAGTGCAGAGGCGAAGGCAAAAGAGGTCGAGCAAAGTGGAGCACCAGCAATGAACATTGAGCGAATGGTCCAGGCCTATCTGGATGATGCAACATAGGTCTACCTTGATCAAAACCCATTGGTGTATTGGTATGGTAAGAGACGCCAATGGCCAGTGCTCAGCTGTCTGGCAATAAAATATCTGGCTTGCCCTGTTGCCAGTGTCTTCACTGAGCCTGTTTTCAGTGCTGCTGGTGCCATTGTCACAGTGAGAATGACCAGTCTCTTGCCCCAAAACGTAGAGAGATTAACCATGATCAAAATGAATCAGCACTTTATACCACCAGAAACAGCTTCCAAAAACAGAAGTACTCCCTCGTCCCCTTGGTTTTCGGAGGCTCTGAGGCTAGAGAAACAATGGTGCAGGAAACAAGAGAGGTGCTGTCGCCTAGAGTATGACAGCCAGGAGAAATCTCTTTTTAAATTAGCATTGGCTAACTATAAACGCCTCTTATTAAAAGAAAAAAAGTAGTTACTATACAAGGGAAATAGAAACTGCACAAGATTCCACTAAACTACTGTTTCAGGTGGTGTCTAAACTGGCAGCGCCATCATGCAGCCATGCTAATGTAGCAACTCAAGCATTTCATGACTCCATAACCCTTAGCTTCCAGGCTAAAGTGGATCAAATCTACTCGAATTTGAATGCCTCTGTTGAGGTTACGAGTCAGTTGGATATAAACAGCGAGGTATTAGATAGCTTCGTCCTTTAGGGAATTTGGGCCAGTTTCTGCGGAACAGATAACTGATCTGGCTCACCGTTTGATCCATGTCCTCCTTCTGTTCTGTAAAACTGATTCCAGACCATATAGGTACTACCCTGGCATATATTTTCAATTCTATGTTTAGCTCAGGCATCTATCCCTCCCAATGGAAAAAGGCCTCTATTCTCCCACTGCTAAAAATACCTAACTTGGACCCAGGGGATACCAACAATTATCGACCAATTGCGTGTCTCCCGTTACCTGCTAAACTTGCTGAGAAAATTATGAATGATCAATTGGCCCAATACATCTATGAAAATAAGCTGTTGGATGAAATACAATTCGGCTTTAGGAAAGGCCACAATACAGAGACCGCACTCATTAAAGCTACAGATGAGATTAGATTTGTTTTAGACAAAGGAGGAGCGGCCGTACTTGTGCTACTGGATTTATCAGAAGCATTTGATCATGGGCTGCTGATCAAGTGGTTCTTTGCACTAGGCATTGGGAACAAGGCAAAATCCCTTTTGACCTCTTTTTTATTGAAACGTACCCAGCTAGTCAGCCAGGGCGACTTCGACTCTCCAGTTTTTTCACTCCCACGTGGAGTTCCGCAGGGGTCTTCTATTAGTCCGACGTTGTTTAACATTTACGTCACCGATTTAACACGGGTGATTAAATCTTTTGGGTTAGCTCGCACGTCATATGCAGATGACACTCAATTAGTGCTCTCCGTTCATAAGAACGGGGACACTGTTTTGGCTAACTTCCATGATGGCATGTTGGCCATCACGCCTGGATGTCAAGACACTGCCTCAAATTGAATTTGTCTAAGATAGAGGTTATGGTCTTTGGAAATCAATCTCCTGTGCAGTGTTCGGGCTGGTGGCCGGATAAATTGGGATCTCCCCCAATCCTGGTCACTAAAGCCAAGAACCTGGGTGTCATTCTAGACGACAAGCTGTCTTTTAAATGTCATGCTAAAAATGGTGAGGAAACTGTTTCCTTCCATCCCGATTGATGCCAGTAGAAAGATAATATCTGCTTTGGTCCAAAGTTGATTACTGTAACAGTTTATTGATTAATGGCATAATGCACAGGAAATGGTTCTTAGTAAGCTGCAGCTGGTGCAGAATGTGGCTGCTAGGATGCCGTCGGGCACTCCGAAATTTAAATCGGTCTCGAAGGTGGTTAGACAACTTCACTGGCTGCCTATAAGAAGCAGAACAAAATTCAAAGCACTCTGCATTGCCTATAACGTGATTCATAATATTGGGCCGGAATTTCTGAAGAATTCACTGCAGATACACTCCCATCAGATCCCTGCGTTTGGCAGGTGCTAATCTTCTTGTCGTCCCAAGAACCTATAGAACTAATTGAGGCGACAGAAGTTTCATAGTTGCCACGGCTAAGCTGTGGATCTCTCTTCCCTCTCAGACTAGAGCCAGTCCTACTTTATTGTCATTTAGGAAACAAATAAAAACATGGCTCTTCAATTAATAGGTTTGTTTTCATCTAGGCCATGCCTTCTGGAGCACTTAGCGCCGAGATGCCTATGGGTATTTGCGTGCTTTATAATTTGTTATAACATAACATTACACCATACCTAAAGAAGCACAGGAGGAAGATGATGGAGACTCAGGTCATGGAAGTAGTGTGTTAGATGACTTTCTTCTGGGTGAACCACCAGAGTTTGAGGACGAGCTCAACTTCCCTGACTACTAGGCTTTCTCTCTTAGATACCTAAAAAAAAAAAAATATATATATATATAGCTAGGGAACATTATTTACTTTATTATTTGTGTGTGTCTGGTTGACCAATTCATCCCCACCGACTTACTATTTGACACATTTTATTGCCGGATTGGAGTTGCAACTGTGTGCAGTGAATTCCCTCCAAAGCCATTTCCCTCAAGCCAGAAATTGGATGAAGAATACAAACAAATGTGTGCCTGCCTCCAACCCTGGGCCATGACTATCTTTGCTTTCCTACCCTAGAGGGACTGCCCCTCATGTGACATATAATTCAATAGATTTACACTGGCAATTCTATGCTTCATGAACAAATGGAGGATCTGCTTTCTGCAATGTACCGCCAATCGATCACGGTGAGCACACCGGAAGAACAGGTAAATGCTGGCATGCATTGCACGCTGAGTGATTGTTGTTTGCTGTGGTGATGTGAACTTGTTGTGATATGTCATCAACATGTGTGTTGAGATTGAGAAGAGATGAAACGATTCATGTGCTGCTGGCAGGCCATGTGAGACTGGGTGTTTGTTTGTTACGCTTAATATGTTAGTGATGAATTTGAGATTCACAATGTTGGTGGCCTACCGATGGCTGATCAATAATTTTAAATTATCCCCCGCAGGGTATTTTTTTTCTTCCCCTTGAGAGATAGGATAGCGAGATTCCTTCACAGGGTCCAACTCCACTCCACACAGTCCACACTGCTTTGTTTTTTATTGTTTTATGCATTATACTCCTCAAAGACTCAGACCCGCCCAGTCCCTTAGATAATGCAAAGTTTGCAAACACAAATCTAGTCTACACAAAAAGTGGCTCAATCTTTCCCTTCTTGTTGTTCAATAACAAAATTGTACTACTACAGGCCGAACTATTGCATTTTGAGCTGGGACTCAGGACACTGTTAGTACGGATTTGGACACCATACTCAGGGTCAGACTCAGGAGGATAAGAGATGATGGAATGACTCAGGGCATGGGCGTGAGCATGACTACTTCGAGAATTGCCACCAGAAGAAGATGGAAGTTTTCAAATTCACTGAAACCAACAGATTTCCATGATGATGACTTTGAAGTGGCCTAAAGGTAAACAACACCAGACCTACACAAGTCTGTGTAGTGGTGGTGCTGAGTGGTGTGACTGACAGTGGTGCATTGATTTTTTACTTGATTGGAAAAATGCTATGTTGCTGTGTGTGTGTGTGCTCAGTGCTGTCTCAAATTTGTCCTTTAATTCGAAGCTAAGTAGTGGTTGGGTGGGGGCCCAGTTGTTGGGGTAACTGCTGGAAATAGACATTTAGCCATGCTGCCTCTGAGTTGTTTCTTCTTGTTGCACTCATCCTTAAGCAATTTAACTTTTCTCCTTGATTCTTCAATATCATTTTTGCTTTTCAATCTAAAGGCCCTGGCCTTCCCTTTACCCTGTGCCATAATGGAAAAACAATGGAACATACTCACACATACCTTACCGAACCGCATCCGCCTGGCACCAAAGATTGACGGACAGTCCAAGAGGAATGCAGATGCAACTCCCAATTTGGCAATGCAGTATCATTTTTTCTCTTTAATCATTATAACTGGGTGTGTTGTTTATGTTTGTTTACTTGACTCCTACAGATATTTTGATTTTATTTGCTAACTTACAAAGCTCGGTACAGCAGAACATAATGTAACTTGGGTCTCTCTGGGGACAGACAGACAATTTGATTTGGTTTACTTGTACTAGTACTCATCATCATGCATGAATTTCCCTTTCCTCGCATTACAGATTCATGATGGTCGGCTGCCAAGATAAATGTTGTCCTTGTGTAGTGTTTGTCTTTGTCAAACCTTTCCCTCAAATCCCCCTTCCCATCCATTCATCGAACTCCTAACCCTCTTCCTCCAATCTGTGTGATTAATTGAGGTGTGACTAAATTAAATTTACACCATTAATTGATCATACACTTGGTGGGGCGGATGTGGTAAAAGCAACACCAACTCAAGGCAATTGCCAGCATCATCATCCTTCCAGCACTAAAGGTTACAGTTGTTGACTTCAGAGCTTGAGTCAACTTTAGTTTGTAACTTGTACCATTCTGATTATTTATTTTACTTTAGAATTTCTAATCATGTTTTCTCATTTGGCAGTCTTCATCTTGTGTACTACTAGTTGTACTCTAGTCTCCCGCTGGTGAATTTTTTTTGCAAAGCTTGCATATAAAATGACATTAACTCAGTAACTTTTTATTTCAATTTAATTTGTTCCCTGCAAAGAATATTCTTCATCCTACAGTTTGAGTTCGGCTAGGAGAGGGTGGAACCTCGATTCTGGATCTGGTGCTTTCACTAGTGTTTGACTAGTTTGCTAGCATGCTGCTAGTGTCTACTACCATCACCATGGCACCTTGGGAAACCATGCAGCCATTGCTTCTCCTAATCACAGGTAAGAGAAGAACTGTGGGAGATTCATTGTTGAGCTACAATAATCTAGATACTATGGAAATTCACACACCCACACCCCCTCCGAGTTCTTAGAGGTTAATATAGTTGCAGACTTCAGAGACTAGGAGGAGAGAGTTGCAGGACAAGTGAGGGTACTGCATAACTATTGGTGTGTTACACTATCGGCAGATTTTCAAAACTGGATGTGGGCCTGCAGCAAAGGAAATAGTGCAAAGTGAAAGAGTGAACCCTCAAAAAAGATTTAAATCATATGTATTTCCCTAACAAATAAACTAGAAAACCCACAACAGCTGGCCCAACCCTCTCCCTAACCCCAACCAATGTCCAAAGTAAAGAAAGTCCAAATAATTGTCCAAAAAAATGTCCATAAATAAATATGCCAAAACCCCCAAGATTTCTCCAACTCCCACATGCAGCCGATAGGCCACCCACGGCTGACACTGGCGAAATGCCATGGGTAGGGAGTGGGCCTCAGAGGGAGGCGATTGATGATGATGGGTGGGTAGGGTTACATAATATATGTTGTGCTTGAAAACTACTGTGAAATACAACCTCTCTCAAACCTTGGAATCAAAAACCTTGATAAAATACAATTCCTTGTTTACTCTCTTCCCAGGGATTTTTCCATTTATCATTGCATTTTTCTTCTAGCATTATTTTTATTCTTCACCCTTGGCTACTCAGGCTTCTTGGTTGGCAAATGTAATGGTGCCATCCTCCTCCTCCTTATACATTCTAGTCATGGTGCACAGTAATCAGTTTACCATCAACTGCTGCAAATAATACTAGACGAAAACAAGAAGAAGACACAACTCTGAGGTGTCCAAAATGACCATGGCCATTCTCTCGTTTTACTGATTGAGCATAAGAAAGTAAAGAAAGCCTTCTAATCTCAACAAACATGCGCAGAATACCTTACTTATGCATGCAACATGCACAGCAGAGTAGTAGTACTAGTACTAGTAGAATACTAAGGACCAATGGGTTCTCTGAGTCTCACAGTACCAACACTAGGCAGTCCACAAAATATATATGGGGAGAGGGAAAGCTGACTGACAAACCAGAACAAAGGAAGCTACACACAAACTAGTACAGCCAGAGACAGTTTGAGGTAAAATACAGATACTACAAATATAAAATAAATTAGTAAGTAGGATAATGCAGGGATAACAATATTTTTTAAACGGATAGATCGAAGAGGATTTGGGAAGAAATAAAATTAGAAAACAGGTAGAAAATAGTCAAAATTAAAGAGCAGTAAAAATTAGGGAAATATATTAATAACAACAGGAGGACTTACTGGGGCCAGCAGAGCCATCGGTCGAGGAGCGTTCTTCCCCGGAGGCACCTTCAGCTCCCTCACCCGCCTCGGGCAACCTCTTGCCCCTGGATGCTGATTAAAGACATACGTACACATGGTAAATAAATAATCTCTCCCCAAAAATATTTTTGGGCAGGAAATACGAATTGCAATAACATTGAATTTTCCTAAATCATATCGACAAGTAGTAGACTAGTATCGCTGACCGTCCTATCTATTCCATATTTCCCAAACCTACTAAGCCCGCCAAATCCAACAACTGTGGAATAAATTGCAACATATGATTTTTGCTTGTAGGTTCCAACCTCATTCGCCTTACGCAATCATTCTCAACCCCCTTTGATGGGCCAATTCACTACATCTGCATTTTGGCTTTAAATGCATAGATGGACGCATGCATACACCAAATGTGTTGGCTGCTTGTCACTGTACGAGCTAAATTACTAATACTAGCTACCACTATCTTAGTGACAGGAAAGGAGTCTCTCTCTAGTTTGCATTAGTTAACTTAAGTTCTTACATAATCAGCCCATGCGAGTGCAAAGTTGCAAACAAGTACAATTAGGTAGCGCCAAGCACCTGTCTAGAAGAATAACGATCACATAATATAAGATTTGTAAACATAACTTACCTGCATGCGAGCAGCATGCTTGCTATTTGGGAAAACAATATTAGCAATAACATAGAACACACAAGTGATAATAATATTAATAATTATCTACTCACCAAGCCCCTCAACCTCAACCCCTAGCAGGTCCAGCAGGTCCTGTTCTCGGTCCAGGATGTCAGACCACCGGTGCGTCAGCTGATTGTGGGTGTGCCGGACCCCAGAGTAGTGATACAGTGCCCGGCACACCCTCGCCCACCACTGCTGGTGCTCCCGGAGCCAGTACCCTGACCCAGGCCTGCTGCCTGCTGCCAGGGTGGAGGAGAGGTGGCGCTGCACAAAAAAACCCAGCTCTGCCACCTCCACCTCTGAACACAAGGTCCAGGGCTGCACCCCTTCAGGGCGCCGCCTTCCGCAAGGAAGGCAGCTCTTCTTTGCCGCCCTTTTAGTGGCACGTGTCTCTGCCATGATGCTGGGGGGGGGGGGTGGAAACGAAAATGTAGAAAGTATAAAAAATTAAGGGAGAAGAAGGAAGGAAGTAAAAAAAATTAGAAAGCAAGTAATAAAGAAAAACAGTACAAAACTCACTAAAAAACACACAAAAAGTAGAAAAAAGGCAAAATCAACACTTAAGAAGACCAAGGGAAAGATAAATAAAAAAGATCAGAAAAAAGTTTTGGGAAAGAAGGATTGAAAAGATTTAGGGAGGATTCAAAAAGTATGCCCCAGCACCATAACAGAGAAGAAAACAAGATGGCCGTGCCCATGCACAACCATGTGGTGCAGTTTGCATGATATTGCCCCCCCGAACACGCAATCCGCGTTGCTGTACGGCTGAAACGTCACGTGAACGGGCATGACAAGTCACTCCGCCTGCTTGCAGAACTCTGCATAGCGCGGCGGAGTTCCGCTTAGCGCTGCTACACGAACTCTGACCAAGCTTACATTAAACCACTTCTGCAGGAATAGTTGCAACATGGCATCCTTACTAATATGTGCAGAAGCATGAAAAATGTCTAACCACTGAGGACAACAAACTGTCTGGCAACACAGGTCTTCCATATGCTGAAACCCAGATCTCATCTCCATTCTTTACACAACCTGCTCTGACCCAGCCCTGTTGTTCCACCTCTGGCGCTTCCTCCTGAAATCTCTTGACTCCTTCCCACATGTTAGCAACAGTCAACAATAAATTGAAATTGGTCCCGTTTTCAGATTTGTTTGAATATTCACTTTTAAATGTACAGTATCTATGAGCACAGTACCATGTAACTTCATCGGTGTACCCATTTCCAGCTAGAAAATAGCTGTTGCCACTCTTGTGGACTTAACATTTAACTACAGCAACTTCTTGCGGCATCTGTAATGGCTATAACAGTCTCATTACATATAGGTGACCCAGAAGATGTTATAAACACTATTTTGTTACCACAACTGTCCAAAATCGTGAACGACACCAAAGCCATACTGACTATCAGTGAAAATGGTAACTTTCAATTGGTCCAAGACACAGCAAGCTCAAGTAAGAGCGACCAATTCAGCCACTTGGGCGGAAGTTACATCACAGAGGCAGGAGGCTTCCACTACAGCTCCTAAGGAGTAAACAGCATATGCTGTAAGACCTCCGACCCTCGGTCTAGGTCCACTCTCTCCCCGCAGCTCCGCTGTGCCGTCTCTTGCCTCCAGACCCCGACCTCCTCCTTGGGAGGTTCGAGGCTGCTGCCCGCTCCTGCGCCTGCTGCCCGCTCTAACTGGGACCAGACTGCCTGTAACCACCGTAACCTTTCTCAGGCGTTTTTTAAATTTCTTTTCTTAATTTTTCCCTGTTGTGCCACTGTTATTGTGCCCATCTGTGTCTTGCTCTAATTCCACCACTGTTTTTATTTTCTCGTGCCTGCCTGTTCCTTTCGCCTTTCGCTGCTGCTGCCCCTGCGGCCCCTCCCCCCGGAATTCGAATTCCCCCGCTCCCGCCTCCCAGCCTCTCCTCCCTCCCACCTCCCCTACTTAATGGCGGCCGCTGCGCGGTCGCACCAAAGGTGCGCCAAAGGCAAGCTTGTCTGCGCCCGTCCGCGACCCGACCGCCACTACCCACCGCTACGACACCACCACCCTCCTCGCACTCAACCCTGGAAGACTTAGAGAATGCCAACAGGCCTCGCCGAACACGACCCACGGCCAGTTCTCCTGCCTCCACTGCCACCAGACCCTCACTGCCACCACGGCCTCCAACACCACCGACGCCAGTACCGGCGACACCCTAAAATGCATCCTCCTCAACGTACGCTCCGTACACAAACACGCCATGGAAATCTGGAACCTACTCGACTCTCTCTCGCCCGACATCGCCTTCTTCACAGAGGACCAACGCATCCTCCGCCCACGACATCAGCACCACCATCCCAGACGGATACAAGATCCAGAGGAAAGGCCGCCCCAACCACCCAGGAGGGGGGCCTCGCCATCGCCCACAAGAGCACCCTCCGCCTCACCACCTCCAGCGAAGCCTTCCCCTCCACCGAACACCTGCACTTCCAGATCCAGACCACCCCCAAAGCCACACTCCGAGGAACGCTCATCTACAGACCCCCCGGCCCCCGTACACCCTTCACCATCACCGACTTCATCAATCAATCAATCAATCATGTCACTTATAAAGCGCACTACATACCCGCGAGGGTCTCAAGGCGCTGGGGGAAGAGGGGGGTGGTGCTGCTACTGATCGAAGAGCCAGGTCTTGAGGAGTCTTCTGAAGGCCAGTAGGTCTTGGGTCTGTCGGAGGTTGGTGGGGAGGGTGTTCCAGGTCTTGGCGGCGAGGTGGGAGAAGGATCTGTCGCCTGCGGTCGTTTTCCGGATGCGGGGGACTGTGGCGAGGGCGATGCTGGTCGAGCGGAGCTGGCGGGTGGGGGTGTAGAAGCTGAGTCGTCTGTTGAGGTAGGCTGGTCCGGAGTTGTGGAGTGCTTTGTGTGCGTGGGTGAGGAGCTTGAAGGTTATCCTCTTGTTGACAGGGAGCCAGTGCAGGTCTCTCAGGTGGAGTGTGATGTGGCTGCGTCGGGGGATGTCGAGGATAAGACGTGCAGAGGCGTTCTGGATGCGTTGCAGCCGTCTCAGGAGCTTAGCCGTCGTTCCTGCGTAGAGGGCGTTTCCGTAGTCCAGCCTGCTGGTGACGAGGGCCTGGGTGACTGTTTTTCTTGTTTCGGTGGGGATCCACTTGAAGATCCTGCGGAGCATTCGGAGGATGTTGAAGCAGGATGAGGAAACGGCGTTGACCTGCTTAGTCATGGAGAGGGTGGGGTCGAGGATGACCCCTAGGTTGCGTACGTGGTCGGTGGGTGGCGGGGCTGTTCCCAGTGATGTTGGCCACCAGGAGTCGTCCCAGGCTGAAGGGTTGGAACCAAGGATGAGGACCTCCGTCTTGTCCGAGTTCAGCTTCAGGCGGCTGGTCCTCATCCATTCGGCGACGGCCTTCATTCCTTCGTGGAGGTGGGCTTTGGCGGTGTGAGGGTCTTTGGTGAGGGAGAGGATCAGCTGGGTGTCGTCGGCGTAGGAGATGATGTTGAGGTTGTGCTGTCGGGCGACGTGGGCGAGGGTGCCATGTAGATGTTGATCAGCGTTGGGCTGAGGGAGGAGCCTTGGGGTACGCCGCAGATGATCTTGGTGGCCTTGGATCGGAAGGGGGCGAGGCGGACGCTTTGTGTTCTGCCGGAAAGGAAGGATGTGGTCCAGTCCAGGGCCTTCTCTTGGATCCCGGCGTCGTGAAGGCGTGTTCGTAGTGTGTGGTGGCAGACCGTGTCAAAGGCGGCTGATAGGTCCAGGAGGATGAGGGCTGCTGTTTCTCCGTTGTCTAGCAGGGTCCTGATGTCATCGGTGGCGGCGATGAGGGCGGTTTCGGTGCTATGGTTGCCAAGGACGGACTGGGAAGGGTCCAGGATGTTGTTCTCCTCGAGGTAGCGGGTCAGTTGTTTGTTGACGATTTTCTCGGTGACCTTCGCGGGGAACGGGAGCAGAGAGATGGGTCGGAAGTTCTTGAGGTCCTTGGGGTCTGCCTTCGCCTCAACAAACTACATACTCATTGGAGACCTGAACTTCCACCTCGACAACCCCAGCGACCCCAACTCCACTATCCTTCGTGACAACCTCGCCAGCATCGGACTTAAACAACTCATCAACACACCGACCCACAGAGCAGGACACACCCTCGACCCCATCTTCGCGGCAGGAAACAGCGTCCAATTCAGCCACACAATGCAGCCGCCATGGACCGACCACCAATGCGTATACTTCGCCATCAACAAACCCAAGGCACCCAAACCAGCCCCACGCCCACCTCGAAGGAACTGGAGCAAGGTTACCGACGAGCAACTTAACTCCACCCTCACCCGAGATAACCACACCTGGGCACCTGATGCAAACGACGCAGCCAGAGAACTCCACACCTGGATCTCCAACTGCGCAGACGAGCTCGCCCTGCTACGCAACCCCGACAGACAACGCCCCAGGAAAGCCACCTGGTTCACCACCGCTCTCCAAGAAGCCAGACGCACCTGCAGACGCCTGGAGAAGAACTGGAGAAACACCAAGACAACCGAAAACCACACCACCTACAAGGAGGCCATGACGGACTACCACAACCAGATCAGAGCCACCAAGAGGAACTTCATCCACAACAAAATCCTGGCCAACTCCACCAACTCCAAGGAACTTTTCAGTGTCATTCAAGAATTCACCAACCCACGCAGCAAAGCCACAGACATCACCCCATCCCAAGACCTCTGTGACAAGCTTGGAACCTATTTCCACCTCAAGATCAAAAACCTCTACAACAACTTCATCGACAATCCACCAGGTGCCACAGACGGCCCCCCGCCCCCCAGAAACACCAGCCAGCCCACCATCTCCAACTGGACACCGATCACGGCCGAAGACACCGCCTCAACCATGAAAAGCATCCACTCGGGGGGGCCCCCATCAACCCCTGCCCCCCTCACATCTACCACAGAGCCGCGGCCGCCATCGCACCCGAACTACAACGCACCATCAACACCACCTTCAAAACAGGCACCTTCCCAGACGACTGGAAGCGCGCAGAAGTCAGACCCCTGCTTAAGAAGCCCACAGCTGACCCCACTGACCTCAAGAACTATCGGCCCATCTCGCTCCTCCCCTTCGCAGCCAAAGTTTTAGAGAAAACAGTCAACAGGAAACTGACACGATTCATTGAAGAGAACGCCGTCCTCGACCCGTCCCAATCCGGATTCTGAAGCAAACGCAGCACAGAAACTGCCCTACTCGCCGCCACAGACGACGTCCGCACCCTCCTGGACCAAGGCCACTCTGCAGCCCTCATCCTACTCGACCTATCAGCGGCCTTCGACACCGTCTCTCACCGCACACTAGTCGCCAGACTACACGACGCAGGCATACAAGGAACAACCCTGGACTGGATCCGATCATTCCTCACCGGAAGAAGCCAAAGGATCAGACTCCCACCCTTCCTCTCCGACCCCACGAAAATCACCTGCAGAGTCCCACAGGGTTAATCACTGAGCCCCACCCTCTTCAACATCTACATGGCCCCCCTCGCAGCCATCGTCCGACAACACAGCCTAAACATCGTATCCTACGCTGACGACACCCAGCTCATCCTCTCCCTCACCAAAGTCCCCACCACTGCCAAACTCAACTTCCAGAAAGGAATGCAAGACGTCGCAGTCTGGATGACCAACAGCTGCCTGAAGCTCAACGCCGAGAAGACAGAAGTCCTCGTCCTCGGTACCACCCCTTCTCCATGGGACAGAACCTGGTGGCTCACCGCCCTCGGAAGCCCACCTACCCCCTCAGACTACGCCAAGTACCCTGGCATCGTACTCGGCTCATCACTCACCATGAACCGACAGGTCAATGCCGTCACCTCCAGCTGCTTCAACACCCTCCGCTTCCTCCGCAAGACCTTCAAGTGGATCCCCCCTGAGTCAAGGAAGACAGTTACCCACGCACTCATCACCAGCAGACTGGACTATGGAAACGCACTCTACGCTGGCATCAACAAGTCCCTACTCCGCAAACTCCAGACAATACAGAACACCGCCGCCAGACTCGTCCTCGGCATCCACCGACACGAACACATCAGCCAACACCTACGAAGTCTCCACTGGCTCCCCGTGGAGAAAAGAGTCACTTTCAAAATCCTCACTCACGCCTACAAATGCCTACACAACAACGGACCCAAATACCTCAACGACAGAATTAACTTCCACGTACCCAAAAGAAACCTCCGATCTTCCAACCTCGCACTGGCCGAAACCCCGCGCATCCACAGAGCCAGAGCAGGCGAAAGATCCTTCTCTCACATTGCAGCCAAGACCTGGAACCAGTTACCGGCAGACATCATATGCCCCCCCTCCCAGAACACCTTCAGGAAGACCCTCAAGACCTGGCTCTTCGGCTAAACAGATCTGCGGACCCCCCCCCCTCAGCGCCTTGAGACCCTCACGGGTGAGTAGCGCGCTTACAATTCCCTGATTGATTGATTGATTGATTGAGCTTTCAGATTTCGAGCATCATCTGTCAAGCAGGAGCCATCCATGAACAGTACATTATCAGGCTCTGCAAGGGGTTCATCTTTAATAGCATGTCTTGGCTTGGTGCATAGTTCAGTCACATTGAGACAGTTGTTCTCAACCTCCCCCACATCAGCTTCATTCTCAGGCAATGGCAACAGGGTGGCAGGATTTTGAGTGCAGCAGCACCTCAGTATGATATTGTCAGCCTCCAAAACATGCTCTTATATTGTCATTCTACTACTAGTCAGGAGTTGGGTTTTAGTGCTGTGTTTTGGGAGGAGGTGTTGTCGTGGGGAGACAATGAACAAAGCTGCAGGGAAGATTTCTACTATTGGATTTAGATTCTTTTTTGGAAGCTGAAAACTCCTGCCTTGTCCAGCGGGATGAGACAGGAGGCTGCAGCTGACAAGAGTTCCAGCAGGCCAGATACCCCTTGGGCGAAAAACTGCTGAAAAGGATTTGCTGCTTTGGAGAACAATGTAGTGAGAGATGCAGCAAAGTCAGACCGACCGTCGATGCACTCTGGATGGATAGACGAGCAGGTTGGTCCCATCCTTCTCTCAGTTCTCAGAGCCGTTTTTAGCCCAACATTTTCCAAGTCCCAAGTGTTGGATTCTGGCTATCTGGACGGCTTTACAGCCACCACCAAGGGCTGTGGCACCACCTGGGGAGTTAGGACTCACTCAGGTGGGGCCCAGGAGCGGGTTCAACATGGTAAGAGTAATTTCTGTCCCTGAGGCTCTGATTAGGAGGGCAGCCAACTAGCCCTTCTGGAGGCCAGCCAACTAGCCCTTGGAGTCACTCTGGTTGTCCTAGGATCAAGTGATGAAGCAGGGCTAAAGCATCAGGGCAGGCCTCTGAGGATTCAAGGCAGGCCCCATTTTTTTTTTGTAAACCTTTTTTATTAGAGTTTTCTGATGCAGACAGAGTATACGAGCATAAACAACAACATTTACAGTTTTTCATCAATCAGTTACATTAAATTGCCAGTATGGTGACCAAGTGGGTGTATTGAGTATTTGGGCGCGTTTATTGTCTTCCATGCATGGTTTACATGTGTTTAAGTGTACTGGATCTGTAGTAATACGCTTGGTTGTTAGGATCTCATCAGAAAAACTCCCCTGCAGTTGTGGGTAGTGTGCGATTGTCGTTTTTAACAAATCAACTAGGGGGGTAACTTGGGGTGGTGGAATCTGGGATGGGGGCAGGGCTGTATCTTTGAATGTTCTTCCGTGGTCTGTGTTTCACTAGTGGTAGCTCCCTCAACGCGGCGTGCGTGGGCTGTGTGCAGGTGAAAGGGGGTTGGTTCCTCCCGAGCATTTGTGCATTGGGTGTGGGGGGTTATGGGGCATTGCGATGTCTGAGTGGCTGACGGGGATACTGTGGGTGTCTTGTGTGTCTGCTTGAACTCGTGCAGGAGAGCTGCCCATTCCATGGAGATGGGGTTGCGGCGTATTCCCTTTACCTCCTCTAGTCTGATCGTTTCTTCTTCTGCTGCACCCCATTTTATGGTTGCCCCCCTCCATGCTTCTATCGGGGAACCCGTGGGAGAGCACCAGTGTATTGTGATGCTGCGTTTCGCTAAAAGCAGGGCTAACACTGCGGACCGTGTTTCTATCTTTTTCTTTTTTTGCGCGTAAATATTCCCAGGGCACATGCCTCCCATGTGTTGAGGTTTGTCAGGCCAGTGATTGTCTGTATTGTGGCGTGTATTTCGGACCAGTAGGGCTGCAGTTTGGGGCATGTCCAGAGCATATGCACAAATGTAGCACTGGGCGGGCAGCAGCGGGGGCATTCAAATTGCTTTGTGGGATAAAAATGCTGAAGCTGCGCAGGGGTGAGATGTGCACGGTGTAGTATGTTAAATTGGATATTTTTGAAGCGCTGGTTGCACGATACTTTCTTATGGTGCTCTAGGGCTGTAAGCCATTCTTTGTCATGAAGTGCACGGCCGAATTCTTCTTCCCATTTCTCTCTAAGTCGCGTTAGTGGCGTGGCCCTGAGCGTTATGATGGATTTGTAAATCCAAGTGATTGGGTGGCGCCATGTGCCCATGTTTAAAATTGCATGTAGAGTGGGGGGTGTCTGTGGCTCTCCATCCGTCAGATTCCATGTTTTCCTACAGTCGGAAATGAGCTGCCTGTGTAGGAGGAATTGCCCCGGGGGGAGCCCGCTTCCCTCTGTTAGACTCTCAAAGGAGGCTAGCTGGCCCTCCGTGAACAGTGACTCTACTTCTGTGAGTGTATATTCTGTCCAGACCTGCATGTCTCGGGAGGTGTAATGGTCGTGCCCTTTGGGGAGCCCTGCTAGTGGCAATAGTGGGGAGTAATGGCGTGGCGCAGGATAGGCGGCTGAGTCTGAGCATACAGGACCTCGCTACTTTCACCAGGATGGGATGGGCCGGATTCGTTTTAGTGCCCAGGAGTAGAAGTCTAAGCACCACGGGAATCGTCAGAGGTCCTGGCTCCTTGTCCGTCTCTTCTATTTGGCGCCCCGCTGTCCAGCGTGATAGCCATTGTAATTGCGCAGCGAGGAAGTAGGCTTCGAAGGATGGGGCTCCCAGACCGCCCTGGTCACGTGGGTGTTGTAGAGTCACCAGGGCTACTCTGCGGCGTCCTCTCCCCCAGATCAGTGATACCAGCAGGGAGTTTAACTCCCGGAAAAAGGATTGCGGGAGGATCACCGGGACGTTCGCGAAGTGATAGAGGAGGCGAGGTACCACCACCATCTTGTACATGGCTACTTTCCCTATGGGGGCTAGGGGCAGTGTGCACCAGAAGTCAACCTGGGTTTTAATGCTTCCTAGGGCTCTGTAGTGGTTGCCCTCGAGGAGATCACTTGGGGTGTGATATAGCCTGATGCCCTGGTATCTAGGGGCATCCCCGTTCCACGCCAGCCTGATCGTCCCTGCTCGTATTTCCTGGTGCGGAGCATCCGGGTGGAGGGGGTAGATAGTCGACTTTTCCCAGTGTAGGTTCAGTCCTGCTGCCTTTCCGAACCCGTCCAGCGTGGCCCAGAGCGGAGAGAGGTCCATTGTTACGTCCCTGATATAGACAAGGAGGTCGTCCGCGTATAGTGATACGCTGTGAGTGCGGCCCGGCAGCGGTATCCCCCAGTGTTCCCCTCCCTCTTGAAGTCTGATCGCCAGTGGCTCCATCGCGAGAGCGAATAGGAGGGGGGCAGTGGGTATCCCTGACGCGTCCCGCGGGTCACTTGGAGAGAGGATGATATGTGCCAGCCTATGCAAACCCGGGTCGCGAGGTCAGTGTTCAGTAGTTTGATAAGTGCCACGAGGTTGGGGCCGACCCCCACCCGCCGCAGGACCGCAAACAGGTATTGCCATGCTAGGGTGTCAAAGGCCTTCTCGAGGTCCAGCATGAGGCACGCAGGAAACTGTCCCGCACCCTGTCCTGGACGTGGAAGAGTCTACGGATATTCTGGGAAGTATTTCTCCCGGGCACGAATCCACACTGATCGGGGTGCACCAGGTTAGGAAGCACCTCTGTGAGTCTGTCCGCCAGGATCTTGCATAATATTTTGCAGTCCGCCGTGAGCGGAGTGATTGGTCTGTATGATGATCTATAAAGGGGGTCTCGGTTTGGTTTGGGAAACGTCACCAGTATGGACTCACGCATGGATTTGGGGAGTGTTTCGGTTTCAAGTGCTGCCTTGTCTAGTCTCGGGCCGATTGGGAGGAAAAAGCACTATAGTATTCTGTTGGGAAGCCATCGTGGCCTGGGGCTTTGTTCTTGGCTAGGTGGCGGATAGCACTTTTAATTTCTGCCGGTGTGATCTGTTCGTGTAGAGCTGTCCTGTCAGCTGCTGCTAGCTGTATCATAGCGATACAAAAGGGGATGATGGACGGAACGCTTGAGCCAATCAAACACTCACCCCCAGTCAACTGATCTGGGTTTAATCCATCATCATTCTTTAGCTCACTCCACCACCCCAGTTCAGACATGGCCATATGCAAATCAGTCTGACCCTGTGCCTCATGGGAACAGTCCAGCCCGAACTGCCAAGCCATGTCTTCCCTGGACCGGAAACAAGCATCCTAGGACCGGTTTCTGGCATTCCAGCCGTCATCAGCCAGGCTTGCTTGAATCCAGTGGCAAAGTGAGCAAGGGACCCACGTCTGGGCATACCCCCGCCAACTTAGGGCGAACAAAGCGATACAAAGGGGATGATGGACGGAACGCTTGAGCCAATCAAACACTCACCCCCAGTCAACTGATCTGGGTTTAATCCATCATCATTCTTTAGCTCACTCCACCACCCCAGTTCAGACATGGCCATATGCAAATCAGTCTGACCCTGTGCCTCATGGGAACAGTCCAGCCCGAACTGCCAAGCCATGTCTTCCCTGGACCGGAAACAAGCATCCTAGGAACGGTTTCTGGCATTCCAGCCGTCATCAGCCAGGCTTGCTTGAATCCAGTGGCAAAGTGAGCAAGGGACCCACGTCTGGGCATACCCCGCCAACTTAGGGCGAACAAAGCGATACAAAAGGGGATGATGGACGGAACGCTTGAGCCAATCAAACACTCACCCCCAGTCAACTGATCTGGGTTTAATCCATCATCATTCTTTAGCTCACTCCACCACCCCAGTTCAGACATGGCCATATGCAAATCAGTCTGACCCTGTGCCTCATGGGAACAGTCCAGCCCGAACTGCCAAGCCATGTCTTCCCTGGACCGGAAACAAGCATCCTAGGACCGGTTTCTGGCATTCCAGCCGTCATCAGCCAGGCTTGCTTGAATCCAGTGGCAAAGTGAGCAAGGGACCCACGTCTGGGCATACCCCCGCCAACTTAGGGCGAACAAAGCGATACAAAAGGGGATGATGGACGGAACGCTTGAGCCAATCAAACACTCACCCCCAGTCAACTGATCTGGGTTTAATCCATCATCATTCTTTAGCTCACTCCACCACCCCAGTTCAGACATGGCCATATGCAAATCAGTCTGACCCTGTGCCTCATGGGAACAGTCCAGCATGAACTGCCAAGCCATGTCTTCCCTGGACCGGAAACAAGCATCCTAGGACCGGTTTCTGGCATTCCAGCCGTCATCAGCCAGGCTTGCTTGAATCCAGTGGCAAAGTGAGCAAGGGACCCACGTCTGGGCATACCCCGCCAACTTAGGGCGAACAAAGCGATACAAAAGGGGATGATGGACGGAACGCTTGAGCCAATCAAACACTCACCCCCAGTCAACTGATCTGGGTTTAATCCATCATCATTCTTTAGCTCACTCCACCACCCCAGTTCAGACATGGCCATATGCAAATCAGTCTGACCCTGTGCCTCATGGGAACAGTCCAGCCCGAACTGCCAAGCCATGTCTTCCCTGGACCGGAAACAAGCATCCTAGGACCGGTTTCTGGCATTCCAGCCGTCATCAGCCAGGCTTGCTTGAATCCAGTGGCAAAGTGAGCAAGGGACCCACGTCTGGGCATACCCCCGCCAACTTAGGGCGAACAAAGCGATACAAAAGGGGATGATGGACGGAACGCTTGAGCCAATCAAACACTCACCCCCAGTCAACTGATCTGGGTTTAATCCATCATCATTCTTTAGCTCACTCCACCACCCCAGTTCAGACATGGCCATATGCAAATCAGTCTGACCCTGTGCCTCATGGGAACAGTCCAGCCCGAACTGCCAAGCCATGTCTTCCTGGACCGGAAACAAGCATCCTAGGACCGGTTTCTGGCATTCCAGCCGTCATCAGCCAGGCTTGCTTGAATCCAGTGGCAAAGTGAGCAAGGGACCCACGTCTGGGCATACCCGCACCAACTTAGGGCGAACAAAGCGATACAAAAGGGGATGATGGACAGAACGCTTGAGCCAATCAAACACTCACCCCCAGTCAACTGATCTGGGTTTAATCCATCATCATTCTTTAGCTCACTCCACCACCCCAGTTCAGACATGGCCATATGCAAATCAGTC
This sequence comes from Calotriton arnoldi, assembly GCA_963921515.1. NCBI lineage: Eukaryota > Metazoa > Chordata > Amphibia > Caudata > Salamandridae > Calotriton > Calotriton arnoldi. Next base: position 3,054,155 of record CAWUFW010000553.1, on the reverse strand, counting down.
TGACCCTGTGCCTCATGGGAACAGTCCAGCCTGTACTGCCAAGCCATGTCTTCCCTGGACCGGAAACAAGCATCCTAGGACCAGTTTCTGGCATTCCAGCCGTCATCAGCCAGGCTTGCTTGAATCCAGTGGCAAAGTGAGCAAGGGACCCACGTCTGGGCATACCCCCGCCAACTTAGGGCGAACAAAGCGATACAAAGGGGGTGATGGACGGAGCGGCTGAGCCAATCAAACACTCACCCCAGTCAACTGATCTGGGTTTAATCCATCATCATTCTTTAGCTCACTCCACCACCCCAGTTCAGACATGGCCATATGCAAATCAGTCTGACCCTGTGCCTCATGGGAACAGTCCAGCCCGAACTGCCAAGCCATGTCTTCCCTGGACTGGAAACAAGCATCCTAGGACCGGTTTCTGGCATTCCAGCCGTCATCAGCCAGGCTTGCTTGAATCCAGTGGCAAAGTGAGCAAGGGACCACGTCTGGGCATACCCCGCCAACTTAGGGCGAACAAAGCGATACAAAGGGGATGATGGACGGAACGCTTGAGCCAATCAAACACTCACCTCCAGTCAACTGATCTGGGTTTAATCCATCATCATTCTTTAGCTCACTCCACCACCCCAGTTCAGACATGGCCATATGCAAATCAGTCTGACCCTGTGCCTCATGGGAACAGTCCAGCCCGAACTGCCAAGCCATGTCTTCCCTGGACCGGAAACAAGCATCCTAGGACCGGTTTCTGGCATTGCAGCCGTCATCAGCCAGGCTTGCTTGAATCCAGTGGCAAAGTGAGCAAGGGACCCACGTCTGGGCATACCCCGCCAACATAGGGCGAACAAAGCGATACAAAAGGGGATGATGGACGGAACGCTTGAGCCAATCAAACACTCACCCCCAGTCAACTGATCTGGGTTTAATCCATCATCATTCTTTAGCTCACTCCACCACCCCAGTTCAGACATGGCCATATGCAAATCATTCTGACCCTGTGCCTCATGGGAACAGTCCAGCCCGAACTGCCAAGCCATGTCTTCCCTGGACCGGAAACAAGCATCCTAGGACCGGTTTCTGGCATTCCAGCCGTCATCAGCCAGGCTTGCTTGAATCCAGTGGCAAAGTGAGCAACGGACCCACGTCTGGGCATACCCCCGCCAACTTAGGGCGAACAAAGCGATACAAAAGGGGATGATGGACGGAACGTTTGAGCCAATCAAACACTCACCCCCAGTCAACTGATCCGTCCATCATCCCCTTTTGTATCGCTTTGTTCGCCCTAAGTTGGCGGGGGTATGCCCAGACGTGGGTCCCTTGCTCACTTTGCCACTGGATTCAAGCAAGCCTGGCTGATGACGGCTGGAATGCCAGAAACCGGTCCTAGGATGCTTGTTTCCGGTCCAGGGAAGACATGGCTTGGCAGTTCGTGCTGGACTGTTCCCATGAGGCACAGGGTCAGACTGATTTGCATATGGCCATGTCTGAACTGGGGTGGTGGAGTGAGCTAAAGAATGATGATGGATTAAACCCAGATCAGTTGACTGGGGGTGAGTTTTGATTGGCTCAAACGTTCCGGTCCATCATCCCCTTTGTATCGCTTTGTTCGCCCTAAGTTGGCGGGGGTATGCCCAGACGTGGGTCCCTTGCTCACTTTGCCACTGGATTCAAGCAAGCCTGGCTGATGACGGCTGGAATGCCAGAAACCGGTCCTAGGATGCTTGTTTCCGGTCCAGGAAGACATGGCTTGGCAGTTCGTGCTGGACTGTTCCCATGAGGCACAGGGTCAGACTGATTTGCATATGGCCATGTCTGAACTGGGGTGGTGGAGTGAGCTAAAGAATGATGATGGATTAAACCCAGATCAGTTGACTGGGAGTGAGTGTTTGATTGGCTCAAACGCTCCGTCCATCATCCCCTTTGTATCGCTTTGTTCGCCCTAAGTTGGCGGGGGTATGCCCAGACGTGGGTCCCTTGCTCACTTTGCCACTGGATTCAAGCAAGCCTGGCTGATGACGGCTGGAATGCCAGAAACCGGTCCTAGGATGCTTGTTTCCGGTCCAGGGAAGACATGGCTTGGCAGTTCGTGCTGGACTGTTCCCATGAGGCACAGGGTCAGACTGATTTGCATATGGCCATGTCTGAACTGGGGTGGTGGAGTGAGCTAAAGAATGATGATGGATTAAACCCAGATCAGTTGACTGGGGGTGAGTTTTTGATTGGCTCAAACGCTCCGTCCATCATCCCTTTTGTATCGCTTGTTCGCCCTAAGTTGGCGGGGTATGCCCAGACGTGGGTCCCTTGCTCACTTTGCCACCGGATTCAAGCAAGCCTGGCTGATGACGGCTGGAATGCCAGAAACCGGTCCTAGGATGCTTGTTTCCGGTCCAGGGAAGACATGGCTTGGCAGTTCGTGCTGGACTGTTCCCATGAGGCACAGGGTCAGACTGATTTGCATATGGCCATGTCTGAACTGGGGTGGTGGAGTGAGCTAAAGAATGATGATGGATTAAACCCAGATCAGTTGACTGGGGGTGAGTGTTTGATTGGCTCAAACGTTCCGTCCATCATCCCCTTTGTATCGCTTTGTTCGCCCTAAGTTGGCGGGGGTATGCCCAGACGTGGGTCCCTTGCTCACTTTGCCACTGGATTCAAGCAAGCCTGGCTGATGACGGCTGGAATGCCAGAAACCGGTCCTAGGATGCTTGTTTCCGGTCCAGGGAAGACATGGCTTGGCAGTTCGTGCTGGACTGTTCCCATGAGGCACAGGGTCAGACTGATTTGCATATGGCCATGTCTGAACTGGGGTGGTGGAGTGAGCTAAAGAATGATGATGGATTAAACCCAGATCAGTTGACTGGGGGTGAGTGTTTGATTGGCTCAAACGTTCCGTCCATCATCCCCTTTTGTATCGCTTTGTTCGCCCTAAGTTGGCGGGGGTATGCCCAGACGTGGGTCCCTTGCTCACTTTGCCACTGGATTCAAGCAAGCCTGGCTGATGACGGCTGGAATGCCAGAAACCGGTCCTAGGATGCTTGTTTCCGGTCCAGGGAAGACATGGCTTGGCAGTTCGTGCTGGACTGTTCCCATGAGGCACAGGGTCAGACTGATTTGCATATGGCCATGTCTGAACTGGGGTGGTGGAGTGAGCTAAAGAATGATGATGGATTAAACCCAGATCAGTTGACTGGGGGTGAGTGTTTGATTGGCTCAAACGTTCCGTCCATCATCCCCTTTGTATCGCTTTGTTCGCCCTAAGTTGGCGGGGGTATGCCCAGACGTGGGTCCCTTGCTCACTTTGCCACTGGATTCAAGCAAGCCTGGCTGATGACGGCTGGAATGCCAGAAACCGGTCCTAGGATGCTTGTTTCCGGTCCAGGGAAGACATGGCTTGGCAGTTCGTGCTGGACTGTTCCCATGAGGCACAGGGTCAGACTGATTTGCATATGGCCATGTCTGAACTGGGGTGGTGGAGTGAGCTAAAGAATGATGATGGATTAAACCCAGATCAGTTGACTGGGGGTGAGTGTTTGATTGGCTCAAACGTTCCGTCCATCATCCCCTTTTGTATCGCTTTGTTCGCCCTAAGTTGGCGGGGGTATGCCCAGACGTGGGTCCCTTGCTCACTTTGCCACTGGATTCAAGCAAGCCTGGCTGATGACGGCTGGAATGCCAGAAACCGGTCCTAGGATGCTTGTTTCCGGTCCAGGGAAGACATGGCTTGGCAGTTCGTGCTGGACTGTTCCCATGAGGCACAAAGGTCAGACTGATTTGCATATGGCCATGTCTGAACTGGGGTGGTGGAGTGAGCTAAAGAATGATGATGGATTAAACCCAGATCAGTTGACTGGGGGTGAGTGTTTGATTGGCTCAAACATTCCGTCCATCATCCCCTTTTGTATCGCTAGCTGTATCATGGTAACTGAGTGCAGGATTTTGTCAATGTGTTCCCCTCTATCTGGCTGTGGCTCTCTGTATAGTTTTGCGTAATATTCGTGGAAAGATTGTGTGATCTCCGATTGTGTGTAGGTGACTGTGCCTGCTGAGTTCATGATGCTGGTAATGGGTTGCGCATCTATGTTTTGCCTTATTAGCCAAGCTACTAGGGTCCCGGCTCGATTCCCATCTCTGTGGGCTTCTGCGGCAGAGGCGCGGAAATTGTATCTACGGAGGTCTGCGCAGGCCTCTGCGTACTTGGTTTTGGCCTCTGCTACTTGTGCGGGAGGGATCGCGCTTTTTTCTGCTTCTTTGGACATTTGTGCATGGCGCAGCTCTGTCGTTTGAATTGTCTGTTCTACTGTTTCCGCACACCAGTGATTTGCCTAATGCAGGCTCCCCTCATGACTACCTTGAAGGCGTCCCATTCTAATGTTTTAGAGGTTGTCGTGTTCGCATTGTCGGTGAAGTAGTGCTGTATGTTTTCCCTTTGCTCGTGCTGGAAAACTGGGTCTTCAAGGCAGTCTCGAGGGAGTTGCCACGTAGGCATTAGCGGTGTGGGCAGGCGCCATGTGAGGATTACCTCATGTGCGTCATGATCTGAGAGCACCCTCCCCAGGTAATCCGAGTGTTGGATCATGGGGAGAATCGTGGAAGCACAGAGAAACCGGTCTCACCCGCAGATCATGGGGGATGGAGTGAAACAAATAGAGTTTAGTTGTCTGGTGTGTATGCCGCCAAGCATGGTTTGACCATGTGCGGAAGCGGGCTATCTGCACCTGGGCATGTGAGGTTGGGATGGGGGGATGAGATCTGTCTAAGTTGAGATCTAGTGTACAATTGTAATCTCCCCCTAAAATCCTTGGTGAGGTGCTGAATTGGGCTAAGCTTTTCGAAAGTATCTCCCAGAACGTTGCTTGCTCTGTGTTAGGTGCATAGCTACTGCTTATTAACACTGGCTGACCATCTAACAGTCCCTCTAATAGGGCATATCTCCCTTCAGTATCCACCTTCCCACCGGTCTCTAGAATGGGTGTTCCCGGTTGGAGCCAAATTAGTGCCCCTCGCGCGTATGCTGAGTATGTAGTTGCGCAGAATATGCCTCGCCACTTCCTTTGAAGTTTTCCGAGTTCCCCTTTACTGAGGTGAGTCTCCTGCAGGAGTATGATTTGAGCTTTCTGGCGCTTGATGTATGCTTGGAGAGCATACCGTTTCCGGGCTGTGTGGATGCCCCGGGCGTTTAGAGGGAGAAACTTAATGTCTGCCGTGGGGGGCCATAGGGGCTTGCAGAGTGTACGGCGGGGGGGATCCCGGGGAACCAACCCAGTGCCCTTTGATTGGGAGCGACTACACCTGGTGGGAGGCCTGAGTGTGCCGGTGTGTAAGGTAGCCCTGCATGAAGGAGTAGGTGTGGGGTTGGGATGTAACACAGGATTAAACCACAACTGTTGCTGGTAGTAGACCCAATACATGGGATCTGCTGCAACGGACAACACATCCAAACTGGTACTAACGTGTACCCTCTAGAGTTTCGTGAGGGGGGGTTCTTTGAGTGTCTGATGCGCGCTTATCTCTGAGACTCCTGCGCGAGATGGGGGATTTTCGGGCCCTGTGGGTCTGCTTGTGTAGTTAGCTGGGGTTATTGCATGCGAGTGGTCTCGCGGTATGGCCGCATGCGTCGCGTTATGCGCTTTTGTGGTCATTGGGTGGAGTATTGTTACTGCAGGAGTGTGTGGTGTGGGCTGTTGCACGGCATCCCTATATGAGTGTGTCCGCCGTTTGTGGGGTTATTGTGGGTAGTGTCACTGAGTCCTCGTCTGAGCTGCAAGACCCGTTGGGTTCTTCTTCTGGCGTGAAAATGTGTGGGCCATCTTCATTGTCCGATGCTGAGAGGTGCGCCCCCAGCTCCGCCGCCGCTTGGATAGCTTTTTGTCTCTCAGCTATGATCTGTTCCAGATTCGGGGAAGTTATTGCCTTGTTTTGTATCTGTGTTCCTGATCTGTTTCGGGCGCCCCTCGACCTACGCCGCGGGGGTCTGGAGACATTTAGCTTTTTTGGAAGGGCGTTTTGTAGGTCTTGATTTACTTGTGGGTTCAATTCGAGCCAGTTCAGGGCTTCTCGCGGGTCTGTAAAGAAGTGTGACACCTCGTTGTGTATGATTTTGAGCTGCGCCGGGAACAGGAGAGAATATTGCACATTGTTCTCCCTTAACAGCCGCTTTACTTCCAGAAATGACGACCTCTTCCGTTGTACTGCTCTAGAGTAGTCTGGGAAGAGCATGACTTGCTTGTCTTCCACTGTGATGGGGCTTTTCTGCCTGGCGGCCCTGAGTAAGGCGTCTCTGTCCCAGAAATGGAGAAGTTTAACTAGCAAAGGACGTGGGAGCAAGCCCGGGGGTGGGCGTCTCGCCGGTACTCAGTGTGCCCTCTCAATCGGAAAGAAGGCGGTCAGTTCTCCGCGCGGCGTGAAGAATTGGAGCCAGGTCTCTACATATTCGATCGGTTCTTTCCCTTCCACTCCCTCCGGTAGCTTCAGTATGCACAGGTTACTGCACCTGGAGCGCCCTTCCAGGTCATCTGTCTTGTCTTCTAGTAGCGCCACTCGTGCTTGTAGCTCTTTCAAGGAGTCCTGCTGTACTTTAGCTTGGGGTTGGAGGATCACCATGGTTTTTTCTCCGTCCGCCACTTTGTCTGCTAGCTTACAGTGGTCATCCCGCAGCAGGCCGAGGTCTGTGGCTAGGGTACCAAACCGCTCCTCCATGGTAACACGCGAGTGTTCTATAGCTGCTAGGACTTTGTCGAGTTTGTCTGACATGGCGGCGTTGGTGACGGGGTCTGTAGTTTGGACTTCTTGGGTTGGTGATTTGGATCATACCACGTTGGGAGGCTGGGGTCCTCCAGTCGTTTTTGGGTGTCCCATGGCTGCGTGCCTATGGCATTATGGCTGTTGTCTTGTGAGGTCTCTGGGTTTTGGGCACCCAAGGTGTTCTGCTAGGTGACTGACACAGGTGTTGACGGGTCGCAGGTTACCCTCCGACGGCTCCTTGGACTGTGTGGTTTGAGCAGGCGAGGCTTTCTGGTCTCAGTGTGGTGTTTCCTTTTGTGTGTGGGTGGTGCAATTCCAGGGGCACAGGAGGAGAGGACGACGCTTGATCTGGACTTGCCTCCACTGCTGCGCGCTGTCCGTCCGAGGTCTGGTGCAGTAGAGTTGCCTTTGTGCTGTGGTTATTTGGGGGACTGCCTGTGATTCCCGGATTGTTGGCCTGTGCCCGGCTATATCCGCGCCTCTGCCTCCGCCTCCTCCTACCCGTTGCTTCCCCTTGCCCATCTCTGCTGAAGGGCCGGCACCTCTCTCTATTGTCAGAGTTTGTACTATGGCTAGCGGTTCTGGGGGCTCACTCTCGTGTGGCACCAATCCTCCTTTGGTGGCGGCGAGTATCCGGGGCTCTCCAGTTGCCCTGCTTCTTATGTGGAGGGGGGGAGGCTGGTATCTTCTGTGTTGGCCGTGGTGGTCCCGTTCTTTGGGGGGGGTTTTGGCGTGTCCCAGTATGTAGGATTGTGGGTTCTGTTGACCCCATCGCTCCCCCAGTGACTGCTCATCCGAGAAAAGGGGGGATGCCCCCCCACCCCAGGTCCCTTGACACCTGTCGTTCGTGGGATGGTGAGAGTTTGGTGGTGGAGGCATCGTGAGGGGGGGTTTGTTGGATTCACCTGGGAGGCGAGCGGGGGGAAGGAAAAGAGGTACAGACCCATCGGCCGCCTGTCATTGCCCCTGGCTGCATCTCCCTTGTGGCTTCTTACTAGGCCTTCACTCTTGGTCGCACCTTCTTGGAGTGCCTCACGTTATCCTTCCTGCTTGTCCTTAGCTCCGTTGGAGGATCTGACTTGTGGTGTCTCGGTCCTTTGGGGGGGCCTCCCACCTCACTTACGCCCATCCCCATGGGCCCCTTGTGGATTTCCGGTGTCTATATCGGCCGCCGCCGATCCTTTGTCCCCAGATTGCCGGCCCTGCGTGCGTGCTTACCGGAGTGCGTTGTCTTCATAAATTGTGCCTTCTCGGGTTCTGGGCTCTGGGGGGTATTATGCTTCATGTGGCGGTCACCAGGCAGGCGTCCTGCTGGATTTAGGCGCCCGGACCTGCGTCCGCCCGATAGAGTCTGCACGTGTCCACTTCCTTACCTCCCACAGCGGGTTCCCCCTGGATGTAGTTAGAGGTTCCTGGTCGTGTAGTGACAATTCACTGGGGGCCCGCATCTACCACGTCTCTCTCCCGGGGCCCCACGTTGGAATTTCCCAGGTTGGTGTCTGTAGCTTCCAACCCTTTGTGCTTGGGTCGCCAGCCTTGTGCGCGAGCCTTCCCTTGGGCAACACCGCCTTCATTTGTTTCGTGCTCCAGGGCTCGCTGCTTAGAGGGTCTCATTATTGCCTGCTGCGGTTACCGGGCGGGCGCCATGTTGGGGTCAGGCATGCTACCCCACGGTCGCCCGGGAAAAACTGCTCGCACCTGCCCTCCTCTTGCCTCAAGTTCAGTTTTTAGCACCCTTAGAGGCTCCGGTCCACGGAGTCACAACCCGCCGGGGGCCCCCCACAACGTTCGCGCTCCATCCCCGGGGCCCCGACACAGGGTTCTCGGCGTCAGAGACAGTAGCGGCCGAGCCTCTGATACTTGTTTACCGGCCTTGTACGCGTGCTCTTCTCTGGGCTGTGCTGACTATGCTGGACGTACCTTCCTGGATTTTTGGCTCCCTGGGGCGCGATGCTGGTAACGGTCACTACTAGGCGGGCGCCATGTTGGAATCAGCCACCCGACCCCGTGGTCGTCTGAAAGTGTTCATCCGAGCTTATTCTTTGCCCCGCTGTGACCCTAGCCGGTGTCCCTGGTGATCAGGTACCTGATTGGAGTGCTCTGATTGATTTGCAGGCCCCCGCTGTGGCGGATGGACGATGCTTGTCGGGCCCTCGCGCGGAGCCTCAGCAAAACGCGTCCGCCATATACAATAAAAGGGTAGCTTAAGGCTTCGCAAAGGTGCTATATTGCTAAGTCGAATTGGCAGTTGGAAGCGGCATTGAGGCTGCAATGGCAGGCCTGGGACCTGTTTTAAAGGGCTACTTAAATGAGTGGCACAATAAGTGCTGCAGGCACACCAGTAGCATTTAATTTCCAGGTCCTGGGTATATGGTATACCACTCTACAAGGGACTTATGAGTAAATAAAATATGCCAGTCAGATGTAAGCCAATTTCATCTTGTTTAAGGGGAGAGCATAAGCACTTTGCACGTGTTAGCAGTGGTCATAGAGCCAACAAAAATGAATTTCAGCATAAAATGGAGGGTAAGAGCAAAATATTTGGAGGAAGGCTGACAAGTATAACAGCAATGTCGAAAAAGGTATTAAAATCATCCCACAAAACCTTTGAAATCTTTGCAAATTGATCAACAAGTCAGAATTTTCTTTCAAATATGGGAATTGATTTATTAATGTAGCAAGATCACCTTGTATCCAGGGCATGTGCACATATCTTCCTCCATGTACTTCCCTTAAAGGGAAAGAGCTTGTGTTGATATCGCCTAGGGGATGGAATGCTTTGTCCACCGGCATCCTCCTTTTGCTTTCTTTTCTGTTTCCTCCTGGTCCACCAAATTGCTCCATTTCTATATGCAACTACTAAATCTCTGATATGTACCTTCGGCCCAGAAATCCTCAATGTGGAGCTCATTTCTTCATCGATATGAACCCTAAAATTCCTTTTCAAAGTGGGACTCTCGGATATGTCAATATTGTGCTCATTCACCAATTGTACCAAACTCTCATGTGCCTTCGGAGCACTTTGTGTGATTTCCATGTTCTAACAACTCTCAACTTAAACAACTGGTGGTTTTCAACCAATCACAATATAATGCGCATTAATATTAATGTCCAATCTCAGCGTGGCACATATTTTGCAATTCTTTCACAACACAGTACTAGATGACACAGTAGCCAATACCAACGCGGCAGTCACAACAACCAACCAATACCAGCGCACCACCTGTTTATGTAGGTTGCAGCTCCTCGCAGCGGCTCTCCCTCCTTTACAATTTCTTCTTGTAAGCAAAACTTTCATAAAGATGCTAAAGCAAGCACAAATAACAAATAACTCTTGTCTGTTTAATTAATGAAAGTCCAAATAATGACTCTCTATAGGGGATAAACGGGGACTAATGCTTTGCAATGTTACAACACACAAGTGAAATCTTCACCAGAGGGAAGTGACCCTGACTAGTGCAGATTCTCCTTTAGGCAACAGGATCAACCAAGACCATTCACTATAAATGCACTCACAATGTCAGTTGCATTTTCTATCTAAGTTGTGCAGCTGATGGTACCTCATGGACCATCACTGCAAACCTTAGCAGTTAAATTAAACCACAATATAGTTTATCTAACCTAACATCTTAGATTACGGCAAGTATGATAACAACTTCAACTTCACAAGAACAAGTGCACATGCATTTACATACCCAAGCAATATATAGAAAGAAGAACCTTAGTGTTCTGTTCTGCTTCACAACCTTCTTGGGCCTCTAATAGACACTACACTGCGAGATGCACAATGTTAACACAAACACTGCAAGCCCGACAGACACAATTTGCTACACAAACCCATATCTATACTCACTCCTCAATCACTACAACCACCTTCAAAGCCGCTGAAACACCACTGATGCTCCAAACTGGCCTTGAACATTCAAGATATGGGCTGGACTAGGGCAAGTTCTAAATCTTTTCTAGAACCTCCTAACTCCCTACACTTCAATTATGAACCCTTCTCGCTCTCCTATCACCTGATGGTGTGAATTTTCCAGTATCTAGATATTTTAGTGTGGTCACCATACAGGATTCTCCACTGGTCTTAGGGATCTTTGATTGTTGACTGAAAGCATATGAAAGGAGCTATCACCACTTCAGAATTATTACAAAGTGGCTGGGCATGTTAACACTCCTATAATAATGCTAAAAAGAAGTACACTAAATAGGTCACTATATGCCTGCAAAACCCTATAGAACAGAGTTACTAAACAGCTGCTAGTGCCTTACATCTATCAAACCACATCTGGCCCAAACATTTTTCCACAGCACATGCAAATAGGGACCTAAGGTCAGATTGCAAGATCCTCATAGTCGTTAGACAGTTTCTTGTGCTCAGAGTTTGGCAAACGGGCCTGATCCAACACCTCCTATGCTGGTCTTAGGCTGAGCAGATGAACAACACATGGGTTATGCTTTCTTTTCCCTTTTTGCAGATTGTGCAAGTATACGAGAGCTCAGATTGAAAGTACCAGTTTGCAATAAATGACTTAAGGGGTAGAGTGAGAATCCTGAATTGTACATATAGCTTCCTATCTAAAGGGATGGTTATGCAGTCTAGGTATTCTTCAAACAGAGGGCTGGACTTGAACTACACAAAATTGATAATAAGAGAATCTCTGGAGATATTGTCAGGCTCCTTCTGTGCCACCCAATGCTTATATAATTGTTTAATTTGCTCTTTCGAGGGAATTAGCTCGGGCAGTGGTTGCTTCCAATGGCTAGACAAACCTAGGGGGAAAAGCTGATGTTTTTGCACGATTTGATCTTATGGAATCTGTCCAACCTGATTACCTCCTTAAACACCTCTGCGTAAGTGATACGTTCAGGGGTAGTTCCTTAGCTCTGCCAGAACAGAATTGGCCCAAGCTTGGCTTTATCAGCAATGCTTTTCCTACCCAGTTCCAAATCAAGTAGGTTGTAAGGGGAACTAGAGGGAAGGGACACAAACTTCCCAAAAATTTACATAATTAACTCCTTAGAATACAATAATCTAAACTCTTATGGATTAAAATTAGCTGCGCTTTTAAGACTGGGGTTGTATGTTCTTCTAACACACATACCAATATGTGTGTGTTCGGTTTCCACACTTCTAACCCTATCTTATCACAGGTAGTTAATGTTCCTTCAAACTTTGATGAGCTTATAGACATATTGGTTTATCGTTTATGTGACCATAAGTCAGAAAAGACAAATGGATTAGTAGCCAGACCTTAAACAGGAGATGGTTGAATATTGCAGACTCCTGAGCTAATGCAGCTAAGCAGTAAGAGGGTCTTTATCTAAAGAATCGAAAGAAACAAGGCATATAAATGGTTGTGATTGTATTATGGCAGGAACATGCATTTTGTAAAAGAGCCAAACGTAAATCCAAGACTTCTGAAAGTCAACTGGTGGCAGTGCTGCCATTGGATGGGTTTGGTAGAAAACTAGATTAACCAACAACGATAAGAGCTGCCTTGTCAAGGGAGAACGTTAAGTCACTCTCCAGATGGGTTGTAAATACTATGACACCAACTGTGGCACATGATAATTCCTATGAAGATGATATTGTTTTTTTGGAAACGTTAGAAAAAAGTTTTTTCTGGACTCATATTCTGGAGCTTCAGGGAATTATATGGATAATAAATTTTCTCAGTCTTTACAAATTTCAGTCATTATGAAAAAGAGTCCTGAGGCCACTAAGGCAGTTAATGGTTCCAATTTATCCTCAGATTTAGTGAGGTTTCATTTGCATACTATTTGCATAGTTTGGTCAATATGCATTAAATATATTCTACTGGGATAATTTTGAATGTAGTTTACTCCTTCAATTAAATCTGCAATTAAATGTTTAGTGCTTGTAGCTTGTAGCTGCGCTCGCCAGTGCCAAATTAAATTGTACTCTATACACTTCTCTACTTATTCTATTTAGCTAATAGTAAGACCAAATATGCATATATTTCCAACCTCACCCACTTCCTTCCCCTATCAGTGGGAAGGAATGCAAAATATATTTATATTTTTTGCATATTTATATTGCACGGACTCGACCCGAAGGGCCTGGAGTGCTTTCCATGAGCACCAGTTACGTTACAAAAGGACACATTTTTTTTTTTTTTTTTTTGGTAGGCACGGGGAGATTAGGTGATTTGCCCAGAATCACAGGATGCTGAGGCCACACCGAGGCTTGTACCTAGTTCCCCAGCTCCAAAGTTGGCAGCTCAGGCTGTAAGGGCACAACCTCTCACATTTACATTCTGGCTCTCATCACATAATTTCATTGGTGTGTTGCAATTCTGCACTGGTCATGATTGATGTGAGCAATTTTGCATTGGTGCTGGACAATGCTGATGTTATATTTTCACCAGAAACCATTACAAAAATGAGGTATTTAGGGAGGTCGCGCGCACCGCAACTCAAGATGGCCACCTGACGTCGGGGCTCCGCGGCTCGCCGGAATCAAGCAGTAATTAGGAGCGGTTGCAGAGCTCCTTAGATATTCACAATGCCAGATTCTTAAATCGGAATATAGGCGCTTCTGGATACAGCATTTGGCTTTCTTTGAACTCAGGCCAGAAGTGGGGAAATTATGCAGAGAACTTTCTGTCTCAGATAACGGCCGCCATTTTGTGTGTTGCCTGCTGATTTCCTCTCACTCCTCACCTCACGCATGCTCCAGAGCGTCCTGCTTTGCTACAAATGGCTCACTTTTGGCGTTCACCATTCCACCCTGCTACTTTAAGTTGGAAATAATTATTTTCAATACTGACTGGTAATAGAGGAGCACTTTTTACCCATTCTATTACATAGCACCTGTATATTCCTGCGTCCTTGATTTTCTACACTATCAGGAGCAGCGGCTTACGCCCACTATGACTTTCTTTCGATTTGCGAGGCCTGCCTGAGGGAATTTCTTGCTTGGTGTGAGAGGGGCACTGGGTATTGCAGACGACTTCCTTTGACTTCCAGTAGACCTCTTTTGGCGCACTTTCCTGCCTACTTGGTTGGTAGTTGGTCCCTCCTGCTGGTATCCTGCACCTTTTCACGCTGCGGTGGAATATTTATACTGGTGCTTAATTTTACTTTACTATGGTCAGCATTTCCTGGGTAGGAGCAAACGTGTACCACGCCACACTAAAAATTTGAAAGGGATTACTCTTAATTCTCCTGGAACCGGCTGCACTGTTTTCAACAGATTCTCCTGCTTATCTGAGGCTTCGTCACACAGTGATTGTTCCTCCACTGCAGAATCATCCGTAACGATGGCCTCCAAAGTACCGCTACCTTTTTCCACCAACAAAAGGCTTAAGCAGGATCCTCCTTCTCCCCCTAAGTCAACCTCGCCGGCTTCTTTAGACATGGTGCTTGAGGAGATTCATGCTATCCGACCGTTTGTGGAAGAAACTAATGCCCGTCTTCAATCAATGGTCTCTAAGTGGGCTTCTATGGACTCCCGGGTGGCTGTGATGGAACAACAACTTGTCCTCATACAGGATGCACCTTCAAAAATTTCCTCTCTGGAAAAGGAAGTCTCGCAACTTCGGAAGGCCACTGAAGATTTGGAAAAATAGAAACCGTCGTAACAATCTTCGCGTGTATGGTCTTCCTGAGGGTCTAGAGGGTGACGACCCTGTCACTTTCTTCACGTCTTTTCTCCCACAGCTCCTGGGTCTCCCGTGTACGACCAAACTGAACCTACAACGCACACATAGACTGGGTCCTCGTCTTTCCTCCTCATCTGCGCCAACCAAACCTCGTGGAATGATCATCCTCTTTCTACAGTTTACTGACCTTCTGCTGGTTCTCAATGCCGCTAAAGCTAAAAAGAGTCTCTCCTGGCAGGGCTCCAAAGTTTATATCTCTCAGGATCTCTCATCAGCTACAGCCAAGTGACGCAAAGAGTTTTTGGATCTTCGTCCACCTCTCCGTTCTTTGGGTGCTAGATATGGCCTGTTCCATCCCTGCATCTTCAAGGTCACTTTTCTTAACAGAACCTCCACCTTCGAAGATTCTGCTGACCTCAGAAGATTTATTCAAACGCATTCTCACACCTCAATGGAGACAATTCCTTCTTCTTCTGGATCGTGACTGCTGTGCTCCTTCTTTTGTACCTTTATATAGTTGTTATGGTTAAAATTTAACATCATTTTGTTTATATCTGCTTTCTGTTTCGAGTTTTGTATGACTCTTATTTCCTTTTACAGGTTCGTTGATGTTTAATTCGCTCCTATGCATACTTCCGCTCCTGATCTTGTGTAGTTTTTGCTGTTTCTGGTTTGTCGCGTTGCCCCCCCCTGTTGGGTGTGCTGTTTTTGTTGTCCGTCGCCGTCTCCTCCTTCCTTGTTCCCCGTAAGGTACGTATTGCAGTCGTCTTTTTGACATGTACTGTCTCTTGTTTCTATTTTTTCTTCCCCTTCTTTTTCTTCCCACTCCCGTATTCTTCCCTTCTCTCTTCCTGGATACTTTCCCTTTTCCTCGCATTGCTGGGTCCTCCCTTGCGATATCCTTATCATCTTTCCCCTTTCTTTCCTATTCTCTCTTACTCTTTAACATTATTGATGCATATACAGTTTTCTATGTAAGTTTGATAGTTTTACATTCAAGGTTATTACATGGAATGTGAAAGGTTTCATTAATCCGATTAAGAGACAGAGAATACTCTCCCACCTGGCCTCATACAATCCAGATCTCGTTCTTTTACAAGAAACTCATCTTTCAGAATCTGAGGCGTTAAAACTAAAGAGAGGTTGGGTGGGTTCGGTTTTGGTATCCCCCACTTCTAACAAGAAAAACGGCATAATTATTTTATGCCACAAGAGGCTGAACTGCAAAGTTGTTTCGCAAGAAAATGATACTGAAGGCAGATGGGTGCTGGCTAAACTATTAATTAATAATATCTCTCTGACTATATTTAATGTATATGGACCTACACACCCTGATTGTTCCTTTTGGCCCTTGATTACCCAGAAATGTATTCAATTTAAAGATGATTTTTTTATTCTAGGAGGAGATTGCAACCAGGTCGCTGACCCCTTTCTTGACCGCCAATCACAAACACGTTTTGTTCCCAATAAAACACACAAACACTTTCTTGATACCATTTCTCAGGCTCACTTGGTAGATGCATGGAGGCTTACTCATCCTGATTCTCTTGATTTTTCTTTTTTTCTCCTCCTCATAATTCTCTCTCTCGTCTTGACTATCTTTTTCTATCTAATTCTCTTTCTCAAAACTTACTATCTTCCTCTGTTGAACCTATTGTTATTTCAGATCACGCTCTAATCGTGATGGATCTTGATTTACTTCCCTCTCACCCTAGCTCGTCCCGCTGGCGCTTTAATAACTCTCTTCTACTTGATCCTACTTTCTCCTCCTCTTTTACGGCTTTTGCCGAGGAATTTTTTGACTTAAATAGTGCACCTAATATTCCACCACATATATTATGGGACTCATTTAAAGCCACAGCACGAGGATTCATCATAGATTTTGCCTCCAGGAAGAAGAAACTTTTTCTCCAACAACGTAAAGCTGCCCTGGCAAACATTAAATCATTAGAACATCAATTCTATACTTCATCAGCGGATTCAGTTTTGCCGGCTCTTATTCGTGCCAAGCTGGCCTTTAATAAATCCACAACTGATAATGCTTCCTCAATATTGCTGCGCAGTAGTGCTAGGTATTATGGAGGTCGTAATAAGATGGGTAAACTTTTAGCGAATTACCTGAAGTCCCTTAAAGAACGCACTCTGATTGATGTGGTTTATTCCTCAGATGACTCTCCTGTTCACAAAAATGAGGACATTCTGAAGGAATTTATGCTTTTTTACAAAGATCTTTATACCCCTGATTCACCTCCTTCTTCTTCCCTTATCCAGTCTTATTTGGTTGCGCTTCCATCTCCGCCTAATGATCACCTTAATCTTTCTGATTTGGAGTCAGATCTATCCCTTCAGGAATTATCCCATGCTTTATCCACTTTAAAGAAAGGTAAATCTCCTGGTCCTGATGGTTTTTCAGTCGAATTTTATCTGCACTTTTCTAATCTATTACTTCCTAGACCTTTGCATCTTTTTCACTCTTTTCTTCTTTCTGATGGGACATTGGGTACTTTTCAGGAGGCCACGATTTGTCTCATACATAAGGAGGGACGGGACCCTAAATTTTGTAAAAATTACCGTCCAATTTCCTTACTTAATGTAGATTATAAATTATTTGCCAAATCACTTGCTTTACGTTTGGATCCCCTTATGCCTCATTTGGTGGGAAAAGAACAATGTGGCTTTGTTAAAGGCAGATTAACTTCAGATAACTCTCGTCTCCTCCTGAATGTTCTCAACAAAATTCCTTCTCTTTCCTCTTCTTTGGCGGCCATCTCTGTTGATGCTGAAAAAGCATTTGATAGGGTTGACTGGTCATTTCTACTTGCCGCTCTGAAATGGCATGGATTCGGCCCTAAGGTAATCTCGCTTATTTCTTTATTATATTCTGCTCCTAGAGCCTCCGTATTAGTTAATGGATGCATTTCTTCTTATTTTCCTCTTCGACGTGGTGTCCGTCAGGGCTGTCCTCTCTCCCCTCTTCTTTTTATTTTGGCTCTCGAACCTTTTTTATCCTCAATTCGCAATAATACTTCAATTTCTGGTTTTTCCTATGGCGATCATAATTTAAAACTTTCCGCATATGCCGATGATATTCTTCTTTTTATTTCCAATCCTCAGTCTTCTATTCCTCCTCTATTAGATGAATTCAATTCCTTTTCCCTCGTTTCTGGTTATAAAATCAATTCTGATAAAACAGAAATTTTACCCCTTACAAAATTTTGTCTCCCGCACTCCTTTTCTTCTACGGGGTTTGCTTGGTCCCCCGCCAAAATTAAATATTTAGGCATGTGGTTCTCTAATTCCATTTCCTCCTCTGTTAAGTTAAATATGTCCGCGGTCATCTCTCGGATTGACAAATTACTTTCCTCTTGGAACCCTCTCTTTCTTTCTTGGTGGGGGCGGTTGGACTCCATTAAGATGATGATAACCCCTATCTTGATATATACCCTTTCCATGCTTCCAGTCCATATTCCTGTCTGTTATTTTTAAAAAATTGATTCTCTTCTATCTTGGTTCCTTTGGAAGGGGAAGAAGTCCAGGATCTCCCTATCCTCCCTTCGTAAGCCAAAACTTATTGGGGGCGTGAACTTCCCTGATTTTCGTATATATCACAAAGCTTTTTGCCTGCGTCAGGCTGCAAAATGGCTCTTAGTTGATCAGTCTGCTTATACCCCTTTGTGGTATACTATTAAACGCACCCTTGTTTCTCCCTTCTCATTTAGCGAAGTTTTGGCCTTTTCTGTCAAGACCCCCTTTACCTCTTTTCCTCTATTTAAACATACTTGTTCCATTCTAAAACCTTTATTTCATACAAAATCCTCCTCTAGGGAATCCTTTTTAGACTCTCCAATATGGTACAATTCTCTTATTACAATTAATAATAGACCCATTTTGTGGAGGTCCTGGAGACATAGGGGAATAATCTGGGTTAAAGATCTATTTGATGGTTCTGTTCCATGTTCATTCCCTCATTTTCAACTCACTTTTCACTGTCCACGTTCCTTTTTTCAGAGATTTTCCACTCTTATGGCGATTATTCTTGAGTCTTTTTACTCTCTTCCCTCTAACCCCCTCCTTCGGATCAGAACCCCTTACACAAAATTCTTCTTATCTCTCCTAAAGCTTCTCTTATTTATACATTTTTTCTGTCTCCTAAACCTGATCGCCCTAAGACTAAGGTGGAACTCGCGTGGGAGTCTGACCTCACATGTGATTGGACTACTATTTTTTGGGATAAACTCTGGACCCGATCCCTCAAAATCTCTCGCTCTGCTTCCCTTACTCAATCTATGTTTTTTCTCTATCATAGACTTTACTTTACTCCTGTCTATATTGCTAGTTTTTCTCACTCTAATGATACTAATTGTTGGTCCTGTGGGTCTTCTAATGCTGACCTCATACATCTTCTTTTTCTGTGCCCTTCTGTTTCTATCTTTTGGGGAAAAGTCTGGTCCTATATTTCTCGCATGTTTAATATTCTTATTCCTTATTCTTTTCCTCTTCTTTTTGCTGGCAGCCTATTTCAATCTTTAGATCTCCCCTCTTCTATGCATGGTCTCTTTGACCTCATGATAGCCCTTGCTTTCCAACACATAACCCTTAATTGGAAAACACTCTCAAAACTTTCAATTCAACATTGGTGGAACAGTTTATGTCATTTTCATCGCTTGGATATCGCTTTTGCCTCCTCCTGTAAACCAATGATAGATAGAGAACTTGTTTGGACCCCACTCAATACCTATTTAGATAGGTTGGCATTGGCAGACAACTCCCGCTTGAATGCAGAAAATTTTAAGCCTCCTTAAATATTTCATTATCTCTGCCTCTTATCTCTAACTCAATATTTTAGTTATCTTTTACTTCCAGATGATGATTATTGATTATTGCTTATATTTTTTAGATAAATATGCAATTCTATATTTCTTTTTTAATATTGTAAGAGATCCCTCCCCCTTCTCTCCCTTCCCCCTCCTTTCCCTTCTCTCCCTTCCCCCTTCCCTTCATTTCCATTATAATTCTAAACAGCTTTCTACCTTGAATTGCCGTTAGCCATTTTTATATTATGTAATAGTTTGAAAGTCTTTTTCTGTCTTGCTGAGCTTTGTTTTACTATTACCATTTAAATAAAGCTTCTCAAACAAAAAAAAACAAAAACAAATGAGGTATTTAGAGAGAATATTGGAACCAAAAATATTTTGTGACAAAATATTGTGTAAAGTATATCGAGGACGAAAATGTTGTGATGGTAAGGTTATATAGGTAAGCAAAGTTTGACCATGTATAACGTCACATATATGTACTATGGCGATATATATATCTTCAAGGTATGTAGATGTGTTAAGAATATTAAATCTATACTTACCCATTTGCACTTACCTTCTCAATATTTTGGTCCTTGATATTTTTGGCATGACATTCTGTCAACACACAATATTTTTGTTTCCGATATTCTGTCAGTGAACCCGAAAATGACACTTCCACCTGGTCAGCCATTGCTCTGTGTGGACAAAATGGGGGCCCCAAAAGAGATAATTTCACTCCTGGCAAACATGTATACTAATGTTACAGCTAAAGCTCATTACGGGATAAAGGGAGAGATGACCACACCATTTAATATAGGGAGAGGGGTTCGTCAGAGGTGCATTTTAGCTCCCTTCATCTCCCTATATATCAACGGAGTTGAGGAAGCATTACAGGCAGTAGGCTCGGACACCCCTAGAGTTGGGAGGTGACAAGTTCCCATACTTCTCCATGCCGATGATGTGGCCATTATGATCCTAACCCCAAAAAGGCTTCAGAATTTGATTCATTGCTTTTTCTGACTTCATGGAAGAAAGAGATTTAAAAATCAATGTAGCAAATACATTTACCATGAGTTGTGGCCAAAAAGGGGCAGGCTGAATACATTCCATATTAAGGGGTGCAAGGTGCAAAGCATCAAAACCTTTACTTATTTAGGAATTCAGCTATATTCTAGCTCAGACTGGAAACAATATAGGGAGTAATGCGTCTCCAACATGACCAGAAATAATGAAGCCCTATTTAGGTTTGCTACCAAGTTAGGCTCAAAACCAAAGTGCTGCTAATTCTACATCATGCCAAAACCAGCAATCAGACACAACAACAGCGGACTTTCAAAGCTGCACTTAACTGTTCCGTTTCCTTTTATCCAATAAATGTGCACTGCAATTCCTGCACCTGCCGTCGTTCGGTGCAACTGCAAATGCAGACAGAAAACATGTATACTTGGAATGGTGCACCATGAAACTTCTTATTCAGAGTCAGTAAGGAAATGCGTACGTAAAGGTATTCCTTTTAAACATCTCTTTTATTAAATCAATTTGAGTTCTTTGCATCAACGCACAACATCCACCCAACGCGTTCAGTTTGCACATGAACTTCGTCAGGGCTGTGAACAACACATATATAAATACATAAATAGATACACTTGATAAAAACATGTCCATACAAAAACACAAATCCCAACGTATTGACATATCCAATAACAATACAACATTACACAAAAGACAAATTTAAAAAGCAAATTAAAAAAACATTTAAATTTGTGACGGCACAAGAAAATGTGACATTTGAAAACCTATACTGTCAGGACCCAAAATGGGAATGCCTGAACGGAAAGGGGTGGGGATGGAAGGTGGAGGGGAGAAGTATAAGGTGGCAGTGGGACAGGCATAATGGGTGGTAGACCTGCATGGCTGTACCGTACCCCCCACAGCATTGTAGTCAGTAGTTATGGAAAGGAAATACCCAGGAAAGAGAGTGATATAAAATACGTATTAGACAAACACACGAATGTTTGAACAATTATTACTCAAACAATAGGACAATATAAGCACAAAGACTGGGGGCCACAGCGTTCTTCACATACGTATAGCCCCAGGTGTGGAGCATTTGTACGGCCAACATAATCTTGAAAAAAGCAAAGCAAAAAAGCACAGAAACCCCCATTGGCAAAGGTGAGCCAACTATCCCAGGCATAGTGATCACATACGCAGAAAGTACAGAATTGACGCTAATGGTGGAACATACCTCTTCAAATATTGAATGTATTAAGTATTCAATTAGATCCCAGGCCTCTTCAAGTGAAGAGTGTAGCACTTGTATCGTCGCAGTATGTAAATCGTCATAAACCGAGCTGGCGGGTATTAAAATAGCAAGGCCTCATATTATGGCCACAGGTTTGATAGCCCGTAAATTACGCCTATACCAAAATAAACAGAAAATAACAAGAATTAGAACAAAAGGACGAAACAATTCCGTGGTCATAAACATGATATCGTGGTTGAGCTAAAAGTCCCAATCTATGGTTTTGCCTAACGTAGTATTCCAGAGAACAGCAAAAAGGGATAAAAACCATCTCAGCAGCTACTTACAGGGTGGGAAGTGTGAGTGTAAGAGATAATGAAATAATCCAGAAGCAAGAGAACAAGTTTTTTCGAAGACTCCTTGCTGTACCTCAATCAACGCCAGGCTCCATCATCTATTAGGAATTGGGAGCCGACTTTCTAATAGATTCTCTGGAATGATATCACCTTTCATTATGGTGATCCGTTTGGTCTAAGGAAGAACCACATTTCACCAGACTAGTCATAAAGGATTGTATTGCTCTCGATCACCCCACTAAAATTCCCTGGCTACGACACGTCAAATTTAAGCTGAGGGGCTTAGGTCAGATACAATGGGACCCCTGGGCGTATCCAGAGGTCATCATGAGTTACTCCAAAAAAGACCTAAGGGAGTATATACTCATAGCCTGCTATAAGAATAGGACCCAGGCAGTAATATCTTAAGGTGTCAGTGAGAAGATATATAGCACTGAACAAGCAACCCGGTTGTAAATCGTACCTTTTGCTAACAAATAATAATCACCACAGATTTTCTTTATTTATTTATTTGAAAGGTTTTATAAAGCACGATCATGACCCCAAAGGGTATCAGAGTGCTGTACAAACAATATGTAAGATGAACAAGCAAAGGTGGTTCATTAATACATGTAGGTAGTCAGGGTAACAGTAACATGAGAAAGAGCAAATCAGGCAGGATTTAGTAACAAAACATTACAAGCGCATCATTGAGCGTTAAAAAAAACTAAAAAACCTGCAACTGATTGCTTCAGGACTATTTCCGCAGGTAACTGTTCAGGAGCAACCCCTTGACTTCTCTTTTGAATAAGACAATCGAGGGGTTGGATCTGATTTCAGAAGAGAGAGTGTTCCAAATTCTTGGAGCAAGACCAGAGAAAGCTTGGTTATAAATTCTTTCCGTGTTGAATTTTTGTGGTTTTAGTAGTAGGTTGTTAGAATTTCTAAGGGTTCAATTCAGGCTGGATAGTTCAAGTTTTTTTGCCAGGTAAACTGGGGTGCTGTAATGAAGTGCTTTGTGTGTTAGGTAGGCTATCTTGATACAAATCCTTGCTTCGAAAGAGAGCCAATTGAGTTGAATTAGGTCTTGAGCCTGTAAGGAGTCTGGCAGCAGAGTTTAAATAGCCTTTAAATGGGCCAGCCTAGATTCGGGAAGTCCAGCAAGGGTCGCAATTCCGTAGTCTAAACAGGAGATAACTAGGGATTGGACTGCAAGCTTCATGTCGTCAGGAGGTATGAAGGGTTTGATTTTTCTTAACGTGTTGAGTTGGTGATTAGCACCTCTAGTTGTTGCACTGATGTAGTCTTGCATATTTAGGTGTTTGCCCAGAGTTATGCCTAATGATCTAGTGGAGCCCACAACATGTGGGGTGCAACTGAGGGCCGTTAGTTGTTTGAGCCAGTCCTGGATGAATGTAGGCAGATTGTGTCGGAAAATCAGGAGGAATTCAGTTTTCATAGTATTTAACATACGGTGATTGCGAGTTAAACCAGTGTGGTGTTTTCACAAGGGCTGAGTTAAGAGTTATGATGTCCGCAGGTTTAGAAATTTTGACATACAGTTGGGTATAATCTGCGTACATGTGGTATGTATGTTCGAGAGGTTCAGAATTTCAGTGAGCGGTTCCATGAATAGGTTGAAGAGCGTGGGAGATAGGGTTGATCCTTGAGGCACTCCAATTGAGACAGGGGTACTTTTAAAAAGGGAGTGGTAAACTTTGATTCTCTGAGTTATATTCTGTAGGAATGATGCAAACCAATTTAAGACTGGTCCTGATAACCCCATCCTTTTTTCAAGAAGATCAATCAAGTTGCCATGTTTGACCGTGTCAAACGCTGCGGAAAGAAAGGAGTATATGAAGGCAACTCTCCCAGTTTCAGTACTGTGTCCCGATCTGAAGCCTGATTGATATAGGTAGAGGAGTTGGAATTGTTCGATGTGGTTTCATAGTTGTGTGTGTACGCATTTCTCATGAAGTTTGGCTAAAGTCCTGATGTTGGAGATAGGTCTGAAATTATTAGGGCCGTTAAGTCTGCATTTGGCTTTTTTGTGACAGGGGTGACTTGACCCATCTTGAGGCAATCAGGAATCAGTCCTTGCAGGAGAGATTAATGGACAATTTTAGACCAAAGTGGGAGCACAGAGGGTATAAGTTCTTTGAAGACATTGGAGGGTAGCGGATCATTGAAATGATTAGATAGTTTTAATGAAGTTATAATTTTGAATAGCTCAACATCATCTGGGAGTAAAAAGGTGTTCCATGAGGCTTGGTTTTTTGGAGAGTAATAGATAGAGCCATTAGAAGGGGAGGGTAGCAGAGAGGCGGAGGACTGGGACAAATTGTGCGAATTCAGAGAGATTTGAAGTAACTCTAATTCAATCTCTCTTATCTTTTCAATAAAGTGGGCGGAAAACTCCTCACTGCTAGGAGTTAAGTCCTTCTGTGAGGAATGTTGTTTTTTTGAGTGGGCAGCTTGCTGTTTGATGATTTCGAACAGTTTGTTTGGCCTATTTTTGTCTCGGTTGAGCTGTGACCTAAGTGAGCAGCTTTGGCACTACGGGTATGTTTGTTATAGGTACTTCTTGTTGTTCTCATTTGCTTTAGGTTAGTTAAGGATGGCAAGTTTCTCCAAGACCTCTCGGCCAACGTTTGTTTTAGTCTTTCTTCCTTAAGGGAGCAGTTGAAGCATGGTTTGATTGGTTTGCTGGGTATTTTTTTTAATTGTCTTGGTGCAATGGAGTCAAGTATACTTGTCATGGAATGGAAGTAGTGATCGGTGAGGCCGTCCAGAGTAGTCAGGTTGGGGGCCGGAGGAAGCATGTTATTACTGATGCTGGTTAGCTCGTTTAAATTGATGTTCTTCAAGTCTCTGGACCATTGTTTAACCTTACAAGGTTGACCTTGACTAATCACTACTCTTACTAGAATGAGAAATGAAATCAGATAATGATCTGACCAATCACATGAAGATATGACATCCAGTTGAATAACGTTATCTCTGGCAATGATTAAGTCAAGGGTGGAACCCTTGATGTGAGTTCATTGCAAGCCTGGATGAAGTTTGGGTCAGAGAGGAAGGCCTCGAAGGTGCCCAATAAGGGGTCACTTGTGTCATTCCAGTATAAGTTAAAATCGCCAAGAAAGATATGATTAGGGTATTGGTCAGAATGGGAGGATATAATCTCCATTACTTGTTCTACGAAGAGGAGATTATCCCCAGGGGGGTGATAGATTGGGTGAAGTATACACACTAAACTGTCATTGTTCCAAATTTCAGTGCCAAGGTGCTCACAGGTGGACATCGGATCATTTTTAGTGAGTCTTTCGGTGAGCATTGAATGAAAGATGCAAGCTATACCGGCTCTGACTTTGCGAGGCCTATCTAATCTGATGATGTCATACTCCGGGGGAGCTAGAATGTCCAGTATTGGTGAGGAGGTGTTATTAAGCCAAGTTTCGGTTAAAATCAGAAGGTCTAGATCTTGTGAGAGAATGAGGTCTGCAAAATGAAAAGGCATGTGGTACCGCTGATCTGCAATTAAGTAGCAACGATTTGATGTGAGAATTAGTTACTAGAGCTTCTAGGTTAGAAGTGGTGACAGGAAGTAGATTGTCCATGTTCATGGTTCTAAGATTGGTATTGGATTCTCTAAATGGATTTGAGGGAATAGTTTGGATATTTAGTGATGTGAGTGAGGAATTACTGTGAGGAGCATTATAGGACATTAGAAGGGAGCGAATGTCAGCATCCAACAGATGATCAATGGTCCTATGGGGCTGAGTGTGGTGATCGAGAAGAGGCCTTTATTTCCAGTGCAGATTACCCGTGTTATCCAAGGGTGAGTTTGACCCCAGATAATTTTTGGCCATTGCGGGCTGGCAAGGTTGACAGGTTTTGGAATATATGAAGAGGTTCCAGTTCTTCTCCATCTTTAAAGAGCGGTGTAATAGGTTCTGGAGATCTAATTTTATTAGTTGTAGCTCATTCTTGAGGTCTGTCAGCTGATCCTCAGTAGGGGTTGGGTGTAAGGTATGGGCAACAGGTCTGGGGGTAAATAGTGAATGATACCTCATTGAGGAGGGAACCATGGTGGGCAGGGTGGGATCTACAGATGAAGGAAGATCAGACAATCAGATACCTTATGGCTCGCTTTCATCTCCTTATCTTTCTTCATCATTTGGTTTAATTTCCTAGGAAGGAAGGGTGGGGTAGCCTCACAAGGAAATGCCCATGTGATAATAAGTCAGAGCAGTCTCCCAACACAGTGCACTTTTTTGTTGGGTCCATCTGGCACAAAGGAACTTTTATCTTAAACCACTTTTTTTAAAATAAAGGATTTGTTATCATCATGAGGCCTTCCAGTACTTATACGATTGAAAGACATGATAGACTGCCATGGGGTTGCTATGTTCTTATCTAGGATACTTCGCACTAGGGATCCATGGAACCCCCTGGAAAGGGATTTTATTTAATTTATCTGCCCTATCCGACAAGCCTTCATAATACACTTGACTCGCCTCCTTGCTTGTTGAAAGAAGAAAAGAGAGAAAAAAGAGCTCTAAAAAGCTACAATGTTAGTAACCGTATCTTAACTTGTAGATTTGACATTTTAACACTTTATTTTACTTCTTGTATATGGATGATTATTTATTCTCTTTCTTTTAAAATGTTTACTATTTATTAATGTGACGCTTTTATGGTCTACTGGTATAAACCGAATAAAGCAATATTTGACTTTGACAGTTCCACCTGTGAACCAGTGCAAACAATGTATTTTATACTAGTCTACTGCTGTAGTTTTCTGTTAAAGGCTGAAGCACAATTGCCTGGCACATGTGTAAAATCGTGTTTTCACACCTCTTGGTCTGAACAGATGTCAGAGCAAAAGTGCACTGCACCATATTGACGCTGTATATTCTCACTGAAACGTGTTTCTATATTAGATGTTTTCTTTTCCATTTTAGAAAATCAATTTAGGTTTGTGCAAGAAACATTCTGCACATTTCATACCCCAGCGGTCAGAAAGTTGCAGCTGCTTGCATACTTGTTAGATAGATAGGCCACTGGCAATATGTATGTAAATTAAAATGTTCTGCAAATCAAATTGTTGTCTGTTCACCCATACCAAGCGCTGTCCTGAGTTGTTTGCTTCAGCGGCAGAATAACATGGATCTCACGCAGCCAGAACTTTGCAAATCTGGTGCTCTGGAAAAAGCTGCTTTATCTTACTCAGCAGGCTGTGAGGATGTGACATTTTAGCGCAGAGAGCAGGATTTCCCTACACTGGGTCAACCGGTGCCTTCGCATGTCAAGAGTACTAATACATTTCTTAAGTTGAGATGTTCAAGTAGCAATGACACAACATTTCTCCTAATTTCATTTTGTGCCCTTGAGCAAAAAGAGCATATGGACCTATACTACATGCACGCTAGAGCTCGCCTACACACACCCACATACACATACACATACGCACCCACACACGCATATACACAACAAGCATGGTCTATTCACACACACGGTGAGAGAGCGAGACTCAGTTCATTTTATAAACTTAAGCGTATCATACACGTTCACACACACACACAGATACACACATCTAAAATGACCTTCTCCCTTTGTTGACTTCTTCTGTCTGCCTAATCCTCACCTTCTATTTAATCCCGTTGTCCCCTCCCACTCTCACACTAGTCAATCGTATTACATTAATATATACGGGATAAAGTAGTCTGTGCCGTACATAATAAGGATATTATGTCAGTGAGGAGTTCCCTTACTGTATAGATGAACAAGGACAAAGGTGGGGTTCCTTTATAACATCAGTGGTTGAGGTGACTAGCAATATCCTTTGAATGTATGGCACAGGGTATTTTATTCCTTATAATAGATGCTCACACCATCACCGTTTGCAAAAACGAATTAAATACTTGGTATTTAGCTTTTGCATTTTCACTGCAGATCAGAAGAATAAAGCAGACTCTGTACTGTGAACCTACACACACCAACACACAGTTTAGGGTATATTTATCAAAAAGTAAAAGTTACTGAGCTGTATTGATCACAATTTCCCAGCGTTGGCGCACAATGGGCTGCCTACCACCAACCATGGTGCAGGGATGCCTGCATTGCATGCAGGATTATTTTTGTGTAGGAAGGGGCACATTCCGGCACAAATACAATCCTCTGAGGCATTTTCCTCTTTCTATGTGTGCTACAGAATGAAGCACACATAGAAAGAGGAAGTAACAAGGAGAAATAAAGATATTTCTCTTTGTTATGCCTCGCCTGGGAAGGCGTAGCAGTTTGGCACTTTCCCAAGTCTACCAGTAATGCTAAATCTGGAAATGCATCAAAATCCATGGGTGTTGCATGGGAACGCTCACGCAACGCCCATGGAACACCTCCCTGGTGCAGAGTAACGCAGCGATTTGCACTGCATTGCGTTACTCATGATTTATTAAGCCACTCAGGGACACGCAAAGTGGCCTTACATGGCTTGATAAATGGAATTTTGGTGTTGCACCGCGCATGCACCACCTTGCGACGTGTAAAAGTGATGTAACCCCTACATAAATATGGCCCTTAATATTTTTTTGCAAAAGTATATAGCAGAATCAGTTTAATGTAAGTCAGGTTAAAAATACTGGTGTACGACTGTGAAAAAACATCCAGAGATTCTTTTATGAAATGACACATAGAGGCTGATTTCGATGGCGAATGTTGAACCGCTGAACGCTGTTGTGGTGGTCTGGAGACCGCACAACAAGCAGTCTTCGGTCCGTAAGGCCGTATTTTGTTGCGACCGCCGGGTGGCAGTCAAAAAGTGCTCATTTACACTGCAGCTTGTACTGTGGCCCAGGAAAAGAGCTGCAGCACAAGCTGCAGTGTAAATTAACACTTTGTGCACAGCCATGCACTGTGTACCATGCACCATGTGATGCATGGCACACAGTGCATGGAAGGGCGTGGGGGCATGTGCCCCCAGGGCCACTTAACAGTGGCCCAGGAGAGACAGGGCCCTGTTTGGGGCCCCCAAGTCTGTTTCCAACAGCTTTTGTATGGCGGACTTCTTGCCGTGTAAAAGCTGTCGGAAAGGGACATCGTGATCCCGGCAGCGGTGCTTGCCTCGGCACAGCCTCCATTCAGAATTGTGATTCAGACCATCACGCCGATGGGATCGCTGATCCTGTTGGAGGCGGTGGTCTCCCCCCCGGTTTGGGCACAACCGACAGCATCAAAATGCGGCGGTTGGAATGAAGGGCTGTCTGTTGGTCGGACCACCACCAACAGCCTTTCGGTGGCGGTCCGATCAACATCATAAACAGGCTCATAGTGTGGAAAAAATAAATATGTCATACCAACATCTGCTGTCTGATGATCACATTTTCTTTTAAAAAGAGACCAAAAGAAGAAAAAGCCAATTCCCATTTTCCTTGTTCAAACTGCAGCTGTGTAATGCTTTGTTATCAACCTTTCACCTTGGCTTCTGGCACTGGCAGCTGGCAGCTGGTATTATAACGCTAAAGGTCAACTGTAATATCTTATTACAGTTGAGTAGTTTCATCATTTGGGTATTACAGTAGACTAAAAATGCCACAAATCACCTGTAATGAGAAAATTGGAGACAAGCCAATATATATTTTACATGTTTTATTGCATTTATTGAACAAAATCCAGTTGTATAAAAACCCATTTAAACATATCGCAGGGAATTGTGATATACAGCAAGTATTTCATGGTTGCCTATGAATACAAATATTTTCACTTTTGAATATTTGTGCCATTTAATTTATGACACAGTGACTGTCAACTCCTGTCAAACACATTTGAATTTTGTGAAAAATGTGGCATGATAACTGGACAGTGAAGATCTGTGTAGAATTGTTTTTCACACACTTGAAAATCTGTGACACAAGGGCAGTAGTAAGGGGACACACTTGCATGGAAAACTTGAGTAACAGATAAGGAAAATATGTAGAAAACTGATCATGATTTGTGACCCAAAACATGAATGTGAGAGCCTCCAGTTTAAGTACAATATTTGTCTGTCACTTTGTGAAAAATCACGGATCAGATTTGATTCACAACTTTCACAAATGGTTTAAATAAAGGCAGAGCGGTGTGATTCTGAGAGATAGAAACAAAGAAGGAGGACAGAGAGGGGATGTGCCAAAGTCCATTTGAAGTGGTATTGGGAAACTGTGATTGTGTGGGCTAAGTGCCTGTATTATAAATAGAACCATAGAAATTCAGTAAAAACGACCACAGTTAAAAATTATGGTTCTGGCTCAGATTCCCAACATTACTGAAATTTACAAGTTATGATAGTGTTCACGAACAAGGCATGCCATAATTGATAATGACCGTCATGCACATTCTTGCAAAAGGCAGGGGCAAATGTGAGAAAGTTGGTTGTTGATTAACTGGGGTGTGGGCCCTGATCAAGCAGCAACTACAATTTTTGACAGGGTGAGGCACAAGCCAACTCTAATTTAACCTGTGCTCAACCCTCTGGTAGCTTGACACAGAGGGGCCGATTCCGATCTCGGCCGGAAGCGCACCTAACACCATTCGCCCGGAAAAAAACCAAGCTGAACGCGTGTTTCCCGACCGAGTCGAACATGCGACCGAACGAACAAGTACGATGCGCACAACTGCCCGGATCCCGACCCAGCCGTACTCACCCAATCCAGCTCCTGTTCACCGCCCGAGCCGGATCCGTAAACGCAGAATCGAGTCGCACGGAAGCCAAAATACAGCACCTTCCGGCCAGACTAGTACGATGCGCCTTCCGTACGCGCCGAACCCGTCGCTACGCACGGCACGTCAGAGCATCCGGGAGAGGCGCACATAAGCTCCGATTCGCGCCACAAGACGATCCACGACTACGAGACGAACACGCCAGCCACGAGGACGAGTCCAAGCAACGAGAAGGACGAACGAGACGAACCAACCATGAATCCCATCGCGCAGGTCCTACCAATACTCTACATCTATTACCGGAACTGGCACGGACGCGTACGGCGCAGAAGGTAAGTCAAACACCCACCACACAAACAAACGACACGTACCAGACATATAACACACACACATAGGGATGCAGAAATGACTCACACCAGCGACAGCAGAACAATAGGGGCGGGATGGCTATCACCAATGCCATATACACCCATAGGGGCCTGGATGCCTACCACCACTACCACCCCTACCCATGGGGGGCTGGATGCCTACCACTACCACCACCCCTACTCAGGGGGGGCTGGATACCTGTCACTACTCCCACCCCTACTCAGGGGGTGCCAGATGCCTACCACTACCACCACTCCTACTCATGGGGGGCTGGATGCCTACCACTACCACCACCCCTACTCAGGGGTGCTAGATGCCTACCACTACTGCCACCCCTACTCATGGGGGCTGGATGCCTGTCACTACTACCACCCCTACTCATGGGGGCTGGATACCTGTCACTACTACCACCCCTACTCAGGGGGTGCTAGATGCCTGTCACTACCACCACCCCTACCCATGGGGGGCTGGATGCCTACCACTACCACCACCCCTACTCAGTGGGTGCTAGATGCCTACCACTACTGCCACCCCTAATCATGAGGGGCTGGATGCCTGTCACTACTACCACCCCTACTCATGGGGGGCTGGATACCTGTCACTACTACAACCCCTACTCAGGGGGTGCTAGATGCCTGTCACTACCACCACCCCAACCCATGTGGGGCTGGATGCCTACCACTACCACCACCCCTACTCAGGGGGGGCTGGATGCCTACCACTACCACCACCCCTACTCAGGGGGGGCTGGATGCCTACCACTACCACCACCCCTACTCAGGGGGTGCTAGATGCCTGTCACTACCACCACCCCTACCCATGGGGGGCTGGATGCCTACCACTACTACCACCCCTACTCAGGGGGGGCTGGATGCCTACCACTACCCCTACTCAGGGGGTGATAGATGTCTGTCACTACTACCACCCCTACCCATGGGGGGCTGGATGCCTACCACTACCACCACCCCTACTCAGGGGGGGCTGGATGCCTACCACTACCACCACCCCTACTCAGGGGGTGCTAGATGCCTGTCACTACCACACCCCTACCCATGGGGGGCTGGATGCCTACCACTACCACCACCCCTACTCAGGGGGGCTGGATGCCTACCACTACCAACACCCCTACTCAGGGGGTGCTAGATGCCTGTCACTACTACCACCCCTACCCATGGGGGGCTGGATACCTGTCACTACTACCACCCCTACTCAGGGGGTGCTAGATGCCTGTCACTACCACCACCCCTACCCATGGGGGGCTGGATGCCTACCACTACCACCACCCCTACTCAGGGGGGGCTGAATGCCTACCACTACCACCACCCCTACACAGCGGGGCTGGATGCCTACCACTACCACCACCCCTACTCCGGGGGTGCTAGATGCCTGTCACTACCACCACCCCTACCCATGGGGGGCTGGATGCCTACCACTACCACCACCCCTACTCAGGGGGAACTGGATGCCTACCACTACCACCACCCCTACTCAGGGGGTGCTAGATGCCTGTCACTACTACCACCCCTACCCATGGGGGGCTGGATGCCTACCACTACCACCACCCCTACTCAGGGAGGGCTGGATGCCTACCACTACCACCACCCCTACTCAGGGGGTGCTAGATGCCTGCCACTACTACCACCCCTACTCATGGGGGGCTGGATGCCTGTCACTACTACCACCCCTACTCATGGGGGCTGGATACCTGTCACTACTACCACCCCTACTCAGGGGGTGCTAGATGCCTGTCACTACCACCACCCCTACCCATGGGGGGCTGGATGCCTGTCACTACTACCACCCCTACTCAGGGGGTGCTAGATGCCTGTCACTACTACCACCCCTACCCATGGGGGGCTGGATGCCTACCACCCACACCACCCCTAATCATAGGATGGGTAATGCATGACACAACCAGCATACTCCAACATAAGGAATGTAAGAAAGAAACAGCCTCCCAACACCATGACAAGCGTGTGTAGACTGTGTCAAATGCCTACAACACTGAACATGACAGTGAACATACAATGTGACCCCCTATCACATGTGTCACACATACATGTGTGTGGCCTCCACAATGCAAGCAGACCATGACCACTGTGGCAATGGGGTCTAAGCCCCCATCATCACAGTGACCAAAAGGTAAGTGTGGGGTCCATAGCTGAAGCACCTTTTGAACATTGTGGCAATGGGGTCTAAGCCCCCATCATCACAGTGACCAAAAGGTAAGTGTGGGGTCCATAGCTGAAGCACCTGTTGAACATTGTGGCAATGGGGTCTAAGCCCCCATCATCACAGTGACCAAAAGGTAAGTGTGGGGTCCATAGCTGAAGCACCTGTTGAACATTGTGGCAATGGGGTCTAAGCCCCCATCATCACAGTGACCAAAAGGTAAGTGTGGGGTCCATAGCTGAAGCACCTTTTGAACATTGTGGCAATGGGGTCTAAGCCCCCATCATCACAGTGACCAAAAGGCAAGTGTTGACATTGAAAAAGCTGCAACTGCCAAACAGCATGGATGAGTCCTGGTCACAGAACAACAAACACATCAGTGGCAAAGTAGTGCTTGTGTCCCATAGCAACATAGATTGGGGGAGGCAAACAGTGCAGTGCAAATAAGACATACCTTTGGCCATGTGCAGACAAACATCACCCATGGGGGCTGACACTGTCAACATTCATCAATAACACAATGACAGAAGTGACCATCATAATGCAGACCCACATATCTGCACCAATGGGCACACAAATGTAGATATCCTGTGGAGACTGTAGATGTGAGGTGAACAAATACCATACCATGGCAGCAATGGGACACACAAACCATGATCATTGTGCTGACTGATGACCTAGGAGTCCCAGGGACAGCAGGGGAAACCCACCAAACAACATACAGCCAATGGCACACTAAAGATATGCTAATGCAGTGGTGCAGATGCACAAACAGGCAGCCCCACACTGCATATCAAATACAACAGGTGAGGGGGGGGGGCAGTGTCCCCAGGCAACCACACAACACATGAGGAGGCCTGAATACCAATTACACAGATGTGCATACAGTGCCACACAAAAGAAACCCATGGATCCGAATCCCCTCTGTGGGCAATCAGGCATTGTTAGATGAGAGGGAGCCCAAATTACACATGTCACACAGGCTTGTAGGAACAGCAACTAACACAGCAAGACACAGACCCACCACAGCACTACCCCCAGGGTCCCCACATTGTGGTGACACTGGCCTGCATGATAATCCCACTGTGATGACAAAGCTAGATGTCGTTCACGCTGTGAACCACAGTCATGTGTCGTGAGCAACAAACTACCATCACACCTACACAACCACAAATCAATCAGCACGGCCTGTCAGCCAAGGCCAACATGGAGGCAAGGGTCTAGCCATGCAACAACTCTCATCTGCACACACACAACACCACACACCATGATCTCCACCAATGTGCAGCAGCGAAGCTCACATGCACTGGTGACATTGCACATGCACCCATGACAATCCCAGGGGTGGTGGTGGCAACTAAGGTGCAGAAACCCATCACACATGGCCACTCAACAAGACTCCTGAATGTCTGACACACTGCACAGTACGCCGTACATGGACATGACGTCAATACCACAACAACCAATGGGATCCCGGCCACAGACACACACCAATGAAGAAGCCAAGGTCACCCACTAAGAACACACTTAGACAACTTCCAACATTGCAGCTCTGACCCTGAGGAGTGGCAGCAGTCACACACACAACGTGTCACAATCACTGAAAGCCAACACACACTGGAAATTACATGACCGGTGTAACCAACAAGTGCCAAGGGGAATCCTGACTGTGTCCCATCTGCGTTTGCCCACCAACTCAGCCCTGACAGCAAACACACCTATGGGTGACACCCTGATGACCAGTAATGTGCCATGCACCTACATCCCAGAGAACCCAGGGAGAAGACTTTGGGGGAACATAGGTCAACTCAGCAAGCATCACAAACAGGAACATCACTAGGGATCCCAGCCTGCATAGCAAAATGGAAGTGAACACACACAGACATGCTCACACAACACACACCTTGGGCTCAGGCAATGTCACAGAATTACACACTGCCATGAGGGGACTCCACTCCTGTGTAAGGAAAGCTGTGCCATACGTTGTCTCAGTAGGGCTCTATCATGTCAGCAGAACACTTGGTCACACAGTCAACAATTAGCACAAATTGAAGGCTCCCGTCACATCAGCCTGGTCATGGGAGTGTCACCGAAATCATCAGCACAGATCCAACACACATGGATAGCAAGTTGCACTGATGACACAGATGATTCCTTCCCATTGATGCCCAAACATGCATGTCCAGTGGAGATGGTCACACGGTCAGGGAAGTAGACTAATTGAACAATGGCAAGCACAACAGATGTGCAGGGGTGTAAGCCACAGATGTGATATTGCAAATGTAAGTAGGAAATCCCCTTGCCAAATATTGAAAACATGACACCCTCCTATAGCTGCAAAGGATGACACGGATACACACCAGGATAGGACACTTTCCCCCTGGACCACTTGGGGTCCTGCACAGTAACACTTCACTTTTCCTGATATCAAAAATCACCATCACTGCAGCAAGGGCATGGTTAGCATCATCAACATCATGTACATCTGAAGCAAAACCAATAGAGAACAAAAAGGCGCTTTATTCAGCATATGTGTCCATAAAATGGTGAGTCATGGGAAAACACAAAGGCCAATGGCCAGTCCATGTGTGAAGTCCAAACAGGGTGATAGTGGCAGATGTCACCCTTCACATGCCTGCACTGCTACACACCAGGGACATTCCCCTCGGAGGGGCATACGAGGGGCAGGCCAGGCACCGCAGGGACAGGATCTGGGCTCACCAGAAGGAGGCAGGGAATGGGTGGTGGGTGCTGGAGAGTCACTGACAACTGCAGTGGAGGTGTCTGACATGGTGTGTGCCAGCACAACTGGGGGGCATGAGTCAGATGGTGTGGGTGCCGGCACGACTGCAGTGGGCTGGGCAGATGGAGTGGACAGGTTCCCCACTGCAGTGCCCAAGTCAGACCGGGTGGTAGTGGACTCCACTGCAGTGCCTATCTCCAGGGGAGTAGAATGGGCTTCAGGTAAGGTGGCAGGACAGAGGGGGAGTACACCGTCTCCACACCAGTGGCACAGACATGCGCAGCGGGGGGTGTGAGGCAGGAAGAGCAAGTGGCAGGGGGAGATGGCCGGATCATTTTGGGGATGGTGTATCTGTGGGTGGGGGAACCTGGGGCAGGGTGTGGTGGGGGCACCTTTGGAGTGGGGGCGTGAGGGATGGAGGAAGGAGACTTGGTGGTTGAGCTGCAGGGCGACGGCGGGGTCTTGCTCTTCCGGGTCCGGGGGACTTGCGGATGAGGGTGTCAGTCTGTCTGCGCCTGGGGAGGGTGTCCGGGGGTGAGGGGCACTCCCTCTGTGTGGGTGGGCTTCCTCTTCCCCTGTATGATGGATCAGCTGGATTGGAGGGGAAGAGGCCAAGGTCACAGAGGAAGATCCGCTGTGAAGGTGGGGTTGCAGGTGAGGCAAGGGAAGGGGCCTTGGAGGGAGAGGTATTGGAGGACTGCGGAGTGACTGTGGATGCCTGTGTGTGTGTCTGTCCCTCATCCCCTGTGGGTGTGGTATCAGTCCCCTGAGGATACCTGCGTGCACGTCTTGTTTTTGGAGTGGTTGTGTCTGTGCTGCCCGTGTCTGTGTGTTTGGGTGAATGTGCAGGTGTGCATGTGCTTGGGACAGGTAGGGTGCCAGGAAGTGTGTATGGGGCAGAGGTAGGAGGGGTGGGGACTGTTGGAGGAGGGACACTGCTGCCATCAGGGAGGAGTCCATGGACCTATTGCTCCTCTGTAGGGCAGACATGCCCGATGAGATGCCCTCCATGAACGACACCAGCTGAGTCAACAGAGTGGTGTGGGCATGGAGGACACTCAGCATTGCTGTCTGCCCTACATGGAGCTGGCAAAGTAGGTACACAGACTCCTCACTCAGGGCAGCAGGGGACACAGGGGCAGGGGTGCGGTGCCTGGCACGAAGGAGACATGCTCCCGAACACGGGAGCCTCCACGGACCTCTGGAATGGGAGCCGATGGGAGGGCGGTGGTGGTGGTGGAGGTGGTGTCGGGGACAGCAACACTAGCTGGGGTGTGGTGGCTGCTGACACCCGCCTCCACAAGGGAGTCATCCTCCGAGCTGCTGTGGTCCTCAGCTGAGGTGGATGGTGCTGAGGACTCCTCGGTGTGGCTCCACTCGCCCTCCGTGCCACTGGGTCCCTCCGACCACTCCTCGGCTGCTGACCTAGTCTGGCTCTGTGGCTCCTCCTGCTCCGTGGAGCTGTCCCCTCCTGTGGCCGTGGATGTATCTGCAAACAATAGGGAAACAGACAAACATCAGTCACCTGCACTGACTGCACACACCACAGTAAGTACAGCACATTACAGAGCAATCCCTGGCATCCTTAGTTGAACATTGCCAAAAGTGCCCAAACAGAGTAGGAGCAGCCAATTGTCAGTCTGATGGTCAACCATGGCACTCACATCCCTCCTGGCCTTGCACCCATCTGTCTGGTGTCTATCGGATGGCAATACCCCAGTGTGGACACATGCACCACCTACACAGTAGTTGGACAGTGCAGAGAACACGGTGAAGCATGTGAACATGCACACATCACAACTCTTGCCACTGAGTCAGTAGAAATAGAGCCTAAAATAAAAGAGAAAGTCAACATACATACAAAGCTTAACAATCTAAAATTTAGAGAGATCACTCGCAGCCTTAACAAAGCAAAAAAAGCATACAAGGTCGAAGCATCGAAAAAAACGCTGGAGAAGCGTAATAAATTGCATAAAGAGCGGAAACAACTGCTATGGACTCTCAAGCAAATTAAGCAGGATGAGGAATGGATTAAGATTCACGAGCTAACAAAACCGCAGAAACACCGACAACTCTGGCAATACATAGCCAAGCTGCATAACGACAAAATAGATCGGGGCAACTCTGTGGATGCTGAGGCATGGATGAGACACGTTTCAATAATCTATGTAGAGAAGGAAATTGCCACAGTTACAGACTGGACAACTAACGCCCGGAAGAAAGCACAAACAAAGGAGCAGTATGCACTTCGGGGTTGTTAGTAACGATAGAGGAGTGGCAGCGGTTGAAAAAATTATTAAAAAGATTAGGAAAGACGGGGCACCTGGACCAAATGGCCTACCGGGGGGGCTGTTCAGGGAAGACCCAATCTATTGGGGGAGAATATTATCCAACTTGTTCACCGAATGCCGATTACTGTCCAAGGTGCCAGATTCGTGGCGTGGGTCGATCCTGCAACCCATCTATAAAAAGGGAGACAACACAGATCCCAAAAATTACAGATTAATTGCCTTATTGGACATTGAAGGAAAAGCTTATGCCAATACTCTGCTGATTGAGCTAAACAGATGGATCGACAAACACGAAATTCTCCCTCCGTATCAAACGGGGTTCCGTAAAGGATGTTCGACAAGTGACAACATAACGGCCATATCATATTTAAGCCAGCAAGCAATTGTAATGAATAAAAAACCCTCTTTGCCTGCTTCATTGACTATTCTGCAGCTTTTGATGGTGTCCCGCGTGGCAAGCTCTGGTCTAAATTGCGCGATTGGCAAATTCCATCTGACCTCCTTAATGCAATCATTTCCCTATACAGCAACACCTGGATTAAAATTAAATTAACAAACAAAACCGTCACGAGAAAGTGCTTTACAAATCGGGGCTTAAAACAGGGTTGCGTTTTAGCCCCTACCCTTTTAACTTATACACAGCTGACTTGGGCAAGAAGCTGCAAAATGCCAACCTCGCAGTCCCAAAAATTGGAAGTAGCAGACTCCAAGTCTTACAATATGCGGATGACCTAGTGGTGATGGACCACACAAAAATTGGATTACAAAGGGGTCTAGATGCCTTAAATGCCTACAATCGGACTAATGAGTTGGTATTAAACTCAGAAAAGACCAAAGTTCTGATTTTCGGGAGTTATCCCAAAAAAACTCCTCAAATGGTATGTAGGTGAAGTGCCAATCACTGTATCAAAATCAAACAACTACCTTGGATGCTGGTTATGTGACTCGAGTAAAGCGCGCTTGCATGTGAGCAAAATGAAATCGAAAGTAGAGTCCACAATCTTCGCATTATGCAAACTGCATGAGAAGATGCAAAGCCCTACGACTATCCCAATTAGAAAGGTGTTACAGGCCAAAATAAGGGCGGTTGCAGGCTACGCTCAGCAGGCCTTCCCGGGAAAAATGCACATTATGATGGAAAAAGCGCAATGTCGGGCGTACAAACGTATATTTAAATTACCAAATTATACCCGCAATAGCTGGATTCGTTTGGAGTTCGGCCTGGTGCAGCAGAGTAAAGAATGCCTAGGAGCGCACGCTAAATACTACTACCAAGTACTCAAAGCCCCAGAAGGGAGCCTGAAAAGCATGCTAAAAGCCATCTATGGTGGTGCAGCAAACCCATGGCAGGCATACATGCATGAGGCAGTAGAAACCCTAGGCCTGGCAACACAGAACTGGGTCCAAGATGTCGTTTCCTATCCAGCCATCAGAAAGGCAATTAACAAACAATGCTACCTACTAACAAGAGAGACAGATCGGGCTTACTTTGAGAGTGGTAGAGGCCCTCCTGGGATGGCTGGCACATACACGGAGCACAAAGTCCAGCCCTACTTATATCAAGCACTGGGAAGAAAGGCCCTAAAAACATCCAGTGGGGCAGATTAGTTCCCCTTCCAATAAAAGAACTGAATCCGGGGTGGAAAGCTCTCGACCAAAAAGTCCGCTACAGAATCTGTGACTATAAAACGGAATCATTAACCCACTTGATCTGTTGCTGCCCAGGCCCGATACAACTCCGCCGGAAACTACTAAAGCCAATATGGTTAAGTAAAGGAGCTCGGACAGCAACAGAAGGTGTTGCGGCGCTGTTCGCATGCACCCTACCGACTGAACTGGCCCGATTTGGAAGATATATGGAGGAAGCTCGACTCAGACTGATAAAAGAGTAAATCCCTCTAAGAAAATAGATTCAATGAGGGCAGTCCAATGTATTCTATAATATTTACTATTCAGTTTTTACTACTTAGCTTTTACAATTTTCCTATGGCATCTTTTAAGCAATGAGATTGGTTATAATTGTATATGAAATTTCTTTAAAAAAAAATTGTGATGGTCTTTTTATCAATTCTCCACTTTTTTAAAAAAACATGCTGGTACATTGCAAATGGTTTTAAGTAACTGTGCATAAATAAAATTCATTCATTCATTCATTCACTGAGTCAGTACAGATGTCCGGATAAAGGGATGGCCAGAGTCTATTTTGAAAGGCATGTGATGCATACCAGCACCAGACACCATGATGCACCCATGTCCTGATAGTAAATGCCACAATGGGGTGCATGTAGCACATGTCACTCCCCTGCAGGATCACTAATAGGAAGTTTAATTCCATGTCACAGGCAAGCCTGCTAAGTCATACATCACTGTCTCCAGTCACATGGGCAGGGCAGCCAGACAACAACAGCCTGCACTGTGTCACAATCATAGGTCATGGGGAATGCAAGTCCTGGAGCTGACAAGTGTACATGTTGTAATTTGGCAGCACTTAAGTTAAGCATTAGCCGAAGACATCCTGTATTCAGAGGCTAAATTGTCCGCTTTGTGGAATCCATTTTGTATTTCTGGCAGCCATTTTGGTTGCCATGTGCTGCCATGTGCTTGCCAGGTGCTCTGTCCTACCTTCCTGTTAACTGCTCTTGAAATCTGCCTAGAGACGAGTTATATTTAGCCTTTTTGCTATGCACATGCTCAGTTGAGCTCGCAGCTATCCATGCAGCTGTTCCGAGTTTATAAATGACAGGATGTGTCTACTAGAAGTAGAAACTGTTAGCTCCACCCACTTGTCGACTGTGCATTTCTTGTATGACCTTATATGTACCTAAAACCAGCATTTGTGTTTGTACCGCCTTCATTTGAGCCCCTGTGTGGGTATAAAAGGACCAAGGTCCTTCCATTCAGTGTGCTACTTCATGCATTACCGAAGGGTGCTGTGTGAATGTAGCTCCACCTCATGAGGTTTAATAAACTCTGTCTTTTCTATTCCATTTTCTGTGCCAACTTCTTCCTATTGGTCTGAGGACTCTGTGCAAGGAAGGGAGAACCCCTAAGCACTGGTAGGCCTTGTTGAGGCTCACCACTACAAATTGGCGCTTCTAACGTGGGGCTCATCGGCGACTCGGATGCCCGAAGGACTGGTCGAGACGAAGGATTGGAATCTCGCTTTTGGACGCGATCGCTGCCTGAGGAGACCCGAGTCTTGGCACCCATGGCGTTTTTCCTTTCTTTCTGATCTGACCATCCCGGCGGCGCCGGTCCTCGACTGAGATCTCTTCTGTTGATTCGCCGTGCAGTGACCATTTGGTCGATTTGAGAACTTGGCAGTTGGAACCTGGACACCATTTGATTGGTAAGAGCCGTTTTGCGGCACTTGCTGTTGGTTTGATGCCTTTGATTGGTAAGGTAGTTTAGTAACACTTACTGTGGCTTTGTTTGTATGATTGGCCAATTTTGGAATCTGTTTTGTAATTATATATACATATAGGCAGGTAATGAGGAGATTTTTCTCTAACTTTGAAAACTTGAACGGCACACATTGTGTTAAGTGTCACTTGGAGTATAATATTATATATGCTATAATATTTTTGGCATGCCTGCTTCTAGCACACTTCGTAGAAAGTGTTGCTGTTTTGGAGGTACCAATATGGATTTAGTAAGTACTCAGCTGACTCCCTCAGAGGGGATACCTAAATAGGTTTAGGTATAGTAAAAAGATATTTCTTTCTTGGTGACTAAGTACCCCATGGAACTAAATATGTACATAAAACGGATCCTGATCTGTGCACTTAGTAACATTCATAAGTGGTGATATGCAGAGCGCTTTTTGAGTGTTCTACCAGCCAAAACTGGCGAATTTGGTGTATTTTGGCTTCTTGAACATGGAGCAGTCTTTTGGGCTGTTTTGGTGCAGACTTTTGGACTACTTTTGAGAGCTCTTCTTGTAAATATGACTTACAATTAGTATTTACAAATAGTTTGGTTTTGCGTACAGTCTGTAGGCTGTCTCTTGTTTTTGCCCTAAGTGTTGATTTGTGGGTTAATTGTTTTTTTGTTGTATGTGGTTCTGGACTGACATGCTTGAAAGTACTTGTTTCAGTAAAGTAGACTATGTTTTTTGTGTAAGAATGGCTAGCCTTAAGCACGCTGTGTTGTGTGTTATGAGTGTATGACCCCCTTCTGAAAATGTCTGGAATGAGCTAAATTTGGTTTTTGTTGCCATTCTGTTATGCAAATGTCATTTAAAAAACTACATTTTTTTAAATTCAGGGAATGAATAATGTAATATATGCTAAATAGCTGCACGCTACCATTAAAATTGATAAAGTAAGAAACTATAGATATGTGCAAATTGTCACACTGGTACAGATAAATCAGAATTTACATTCAATAGGAATAAAATAGGCCTCATAGAAAGGTAGGAAAAAACGAATTTGTGTGCTTTCACACAATTAGGACTAAAATGAAAAATGTTACAGTATTATCCTTATATATTAATATTGAAAGGCATTCACATCATCTGAGTGAATTGGTTGTTGCTGAAATAAACACCACATTACAGAACGATAGATTTGTGCTGGCTTGAAAGGCGTGAGATGTTGACGCCTGCTGGTCAGAACACAGCTGTGTCAACAACACATGGCTATTCTTGGTCCCAAGCCATAAGGAAACTGCCGAGTCAACTAGATTTTAAGTTAGTGCAAACATGATTTGAAAACGTGCATTAAAAACTGCTGATTTTATAAGTCAGAAAAGACAGTTTCATTATTTTGGATAACAGAGAAAAGATTAAAAGGGATTTCCTTTCTTAATGCCTTTTTAACAAGCACATCTGTGGTTCTGATGTTAAATGCTTACTGTCCTTTAAAAGTGACGCAGACTTTTCATGTTTCAGTAAGGCTTTTGTGCTTCGTATTATAAATAAATACATTTAAAGGTGATAGGAAAGGAATGAGGCTTGCTTTTCCTATGTGGAACCATCAAAAG
Organism: Calotriton arnoldi; assembly: GCA_963921515.1. Taxonomy (NCBI): domain Eukaryota; kingdom Metazoa; phylum Chordata; class Amphibia; order Caudata; family Salamandridae; genus Calotriton; species Calotriton arnoldi. The sequence goes on along the minus strand of CAWUFW010000553.1, from coordinate 3,011,155 downwards.
GGTTTGTGATCATTATTAAAAAAAAAAAAGGAGAATTTTGAATATATGAAGAAAAAAAAATGTTTATTAAAAATAATTGCCCTAAAATTGTTTTTGATCTTTTGTAATGTCTGATAATCATACTGTGAATAATATATAGCTCCTAGCATCAAAGTTGGATTTAAGTAGCACTTTACCATGATGTGGGGAGTGCAATGTGAAATTTCACTTTATCCAGGCATATAAAAACGTTTTTTTAAGGGTGTACCTTATACATTTCTGATTCCCCATCTCTGGGATATCTAGAGGACACCCTGGGGATCCCTAATATGCCGCAATATTGTAGGTTATTCATTTTTAAGTGCCCCTACCACCAAAGTCGAAATTGGGACAAATTCACTATTTAAAAGTAGTTCTGCCAAGCAGAGCAGCTTTCACACTGCTCTTAGGCTTCAGTAAATGCACACATTTAAGTATAACACAAATAGCTGACCTCTAACCTGCTAGAATGCACACCATACACTGCACACAGATAGAGACAAGTATTGAAAAGAAAAAAAAACACAGCAGAAGTTAGATCCTACCTTTAAAATTATTAGGCGGACAGGACTGCCTTTCAGCTGTGATTCTCCAGAGTTGCTTTGAATTGCAAAGACCGCATGGAAAGCCTTGCACAAAAATGGACAGCTGGTGAAAGGGTTAAAGGTCGGAGTTCTGCATTTAGCTACCTAGCAGGGCTAAGGGGAAGGTTTGCTTGGACATTTCGACCTCCGAACAGTTTTTGAAAGAAGAGATGACAGCGCAGAGAGAGGAAGAAAAGCTTTGCTTCCTATTTTTGGCAAACGCAAGTTTTGCGCAGTCATATGAAAAGAAGGAAAAGCAGTGACGTATGTGGGCCCTGAGTAGAGCATAGCTCTGCCATGTATATAAAAATAATGGTTTTAGTTTAAAGATTACTGTGCAAGGGCTGATATAAGGAGGCAATGGATTTTAGTTTGCATTCATGCGCCCTCATGTTAATCTAGCACCATTGCTGAAGGAATTGGTAATTGGTTATTAACGCTTTCTAAAGTTAACTCAATGTGCTTGTGTTAGGCTGAATCAGAAAATAGCCACTTTCTAAGATATCTCCTACAAGTTTGTTTGTGCCCAGTTGCCACAAATAGGGGTAGATAGGGTTGCCAGAAGGTAAACCTGTTTTCAGGTTTTCCTACTGTCAAAATGGGGGAAGGAGGTTAGCTCCTGGGCAAATTAAGGGTAGGCACATTTATGTTTTCTCTCTTCTTTTTCTCACTCTCTCATGAGTCTGTCTAAGCTGTCTAGGAAATGGCCATGAGACATTTAATTGGCTATTCAGTAATACTGTTTTAAAATTGTTAGAATTAATAAAATGATGAAAAATATACTATGTTACTGCCCATCCTGTATGAAAGAATGAGTAGAACAGATTGATGTTCCCTTATTTGATCTTTAAAGGGAACTGTATAGTGGGGGTTTCTGTTCAAAAATCTCAGGTGGCAATACCATTATTGTTTATGTTATTCTCATGTTCTATACAGTTTTGCAAGGGCATTGCTAGTCTTTTATTAGCTAGTCTGTGTAATTGAGCTGACAGCCCTTATTAGAGCTGGAGATAGGGTTTTTTCCTTTTGAAAATGATGTTGCATAGTCCGGATCGTGAAAAGTAGAATGCAGGAAAGACGCCCATGTGATCCTTAGCAAACATTTTGAAGGAAAATATTGTTTTATAGGAGTTTGTTTGTCACAACATGTTCTGCTGGAGAAATTTATGTACCCACTATCTTGAGTTTTAAAAAAAGTTATTTATGAAATAAGAATCCCTGTTAAATTAGCAGTTTTAGATTTTTCCGCTGCGCCTATAACATAAAAGCATTGTCCTAGGCATAAAATGTAGGTGTCTTTACGTAAGAGAAAGTATTTTAGAAGTGTCTGCAGTCCTGTACAAGTAATGCAAGGTTCATAAGTAGAAGTATAGGAAAAGTTCCTTTTTCTTGAGGTTCTTCAGATGAATAATATAGGAATGCACAAATGTAAGGATTTGGAGTATGTCTGTATTGTTTTTCTTTTTTCCTCAGAATTTAGTAAATGAACACAGACTTCCTTGGTTGCTTGGGATTGGGTGACGTATTACTCTTGTCAGTTCACCAAAAAGTTCCATTTATACTTGCCAATAGGTCTAGGGTGTTTTTTTTTAATTCTCAGATAGATGAAGTGGTTCTTGGGTGCCTTGCTAATGAATGGGGCATCCCAAGACTAAGGAAGTATTCTGAGACTATCCTCTCTGTTGATAGATTATTTTTGTGCCTTGTCTAAAGACCTTTTGTTCTGCCCACCAATAGATATTTGCTGCCCTACAACCATTGCCAGAGGGGCCCGGACATCAGATCCAGCCTGGGAGTCAGCACCAGTCCAGCTTGGAGTCAAGATAAAGGGAACCAGCACAGGCGTTGCTGGCAACTAGGACCTCAGTGAAGGCCGGAAGCACTGGGACGTGAAGTGTGTACCCCTGCCACTGTCTTGGGCGAAAGACGGGGTCACAAATCAGGATGAAGAAATCTTTCTGTGGATCCAGTTTTTGATGCCCAGCTGAGAGAGTCACAGACCGATAAGGACGGCAAGGAGGCTTTTGCTTGAGGTGACCCCCTTTGAAACAAGGGTTGCTTCAGGCCTTGAGTCCTGGTCCCAAAGTGAATGCAAGTCTGCGCCTCTGTTTGTTGATCAAGGGATGCCTGAGCATACTGGCTACACTCTGTGGCCCCAACAAAAGAGCAGTGCGCCAGCGGAGCAATACAGGAGTTAAGGAAGGACTTGAGTTTAGGGTACAGGTGCTGTGCCCTTGGTGCCTGTTAGATTAAAGTGAAGAAAACTGATGCACTGCCTGAGACACTGGACAGGATCGTTGAAAGACTTTTTCTTCTCAAACTGGGCCGTGATTCTTGAAGTTGCGAGTTGTGCAGCTCCACCGTGGGAACAACAAGAGCCTGCCTGTGAGGCTCAAACGGACACAGGGAGAAGACTCCCCTCTGGCTGGTTGTACAGCGGCTACAATTTCCCAAGGACTCTTTATTTTGTTAGTAATGTACCCCTTTGATCGTCTTATTTTTGAGGGGGATCAGCCCTGCATTAGTGTAGTGACACCCGCCTTGGCCCATGGTGAAGAAATCAACGGCTGCCCAGGGAGAAGAGCTCCAACGATTGTTTTCAACAAGTTTTTAGAAAGATCAATCATTACTGTTGCTGAAATGAATAACAAAAGAATCATTTGTGCTGTAGGGTTTGTTGTTGCTATGGTGGCTATGGCAGCAATTACGTGGTACATCGAGAACGTGGCTCCTGTTCGACAGCTTTTTGTTGCCACTACGCCAGTACCAGTGGAACACCACTACTTTACTCTTCCCTACCGTGAGCAGAAGCATCGACAATCCTATCTAAACAATACCTTTATCCAGATGTTGCACCATACTCACAATGCTACAAATACTACCAACTGTTGGGTGTGTGGGATGATACTTGCACATCAAAAGAAAGGAGGAACACCTTTTATTCCTCTTCCATTTTCTCACAATGGTTCTTGTCAAGCTTGGTATGCGCTTTTGTTTACATCTGGAAAGCCTTCAGTAGGTGGGATTATTTTTCAACTTAATAAAGTGTGTTATCAAAATAAAGAAGGTTATCCACAAGCCAAAGGGACTAAATGGGAATGGGAAGAGTATCAACCGGACAATATTTCAACACCATATGTCTTCACAAATGTGAGAATAAAGAAGAACATTGGACCTTTTGTGATTTCTGTGACAAAAGCTAAAGCAGATTTGTGTATTTGTAGCGTTGGAAGAATTCCAGTGGGGAGGAGCGAGTGTACTGTAATCCTGACCATTGAAGGTGCCAATGACAGCACTTTCACAGCCTCGCATAATACGTATTTTGTGTGTGGAAATAACGGATATTATCAATTACCTGTTGGGTGGTCAGGAATCTGCTATGTATCTTTTCTGTTGCCCCCTGTGTTTCTGGCACCTGCATTGTATCACCGTGATTTTGAACTGTACAATGATATTTCCAAAAACAGAAATAAGAGGACAATAAGTATGGACGAAGTTGACCAAACCGACACTACCCTACAACAATATGTTGATTTCAACTTGGGCTTATTTTTCTTTGTGGGTGCTGCATTAAACAGCAGAAAGATCAGGCGATTAACTCGTGTTGTGGAAGCTGTTACCAATCAGACAGCTATGGCACTTGGGAACATTACAGAGGAACTACAGATTGCAAGGATTGTAGCACTCCAGAATAGGATGGTGCTAGACGTGATTTTGGCTGATCGAGGTGGTGCATGTCGCATCATCGGTAGCAGCTGTTGCGTATTCATACCGGATCACTCACCTTCAGTATATGGCGCAATATCAGAACTGCATAAGATTGCTGCAGAAATTCATCCAGAGACTGGTACTTGGACTTTTACTGGATGGTTTTGGACTCTTGTTTCTGCTTGGGGCTGGAAGCTACTGACTATCCTGTGTGTAATGATTATGATACTTTTTACATGCTGTGTATATATCCAATGTGGTCCAATGCTTTGCTCCATTTGCATCTCTGCTTGTATACCTGCCAAAGGGAACGTTGCTGAAACAAAGGCCCAACAAATGTTGAATAAAGAGGTGGCCGAAATAATGTTAATAGATGTACGGGATGAATATTTAGATTACCCCAGATAAACGAATGTCTTCAGCTAATGCTGAAAGGGTCGTCTGTTGTAATTTGGCAGCACTTAAGTTAAGCATTAGCCGAAGACATCCTGTATTCAGAGGCTAAATTGTCCGCTTTGTGGAATCCATTTTGTATTTCTGGCAGCCATTTTGGTTGCCATGTGCTGCCATGTGCTCGCCATGTGCTCTGTCCTACCTTCCTGTTAACTGCTCTTGAAATCTGCCTAGAGACGAGTTATATTTAGCCTTTTTGCTTTGCACATGCTCAGTTGAGCTCGCAGCTATCCATGCAGCTGTTCCGAGTTTATAAATGTCAGGATGTGTCTACTAGAAGTAGAAACTGTTAGCTCCACCCACTTGTCGACTGTGCATTTCTTGTATGACCTTATATGTACCTAAAACCAGCATTTGTGTTTGTACCGCCTTCATTTGAGCCCCTGTGTGGGTATAAAAGGACCAAGGTCCTTCCATTCAGTGTGCTACTTCATGCATTACCGAAGGGTGCTGTGTGAATGTAGCTCCACCTCATGAGGTTTAATAAACTCTGTCTTTTCTATTCCAGTTTCTGTGCCAACTTCTTCCTATTGGTCTGAGGACTCTGTGCAAGGAAGGGAGAACCCCTAAGCACTGGTAGGCCTTGTTGAGGCTCACCACTACACACATGTCCATCCCCCACAAACCACATCATCTGAACTCTTATTTGTCCACGTCATACCAATTGGACATATGGGAGACCTGAAACACGAGCCTCGGAACCTGAGCACCTCACAATCTGCTGTGAATGGGTAACAGCTGCCTGAACTTCACATTCGCACACCCCAGTCTGCACGGTCAAGTGATCAAACACCTATATGTCACACAAGTATCGTCTCCCATGGTCACATCTCCGGTGGCATGCTGAGCCCTAACCAATAAACACCCCAGTAGTCCTGACAACGAAGCCACAGCACAATGACACAGAGGCAGACACCTGAGGGAACATTTCACTGAGCACAACGTGTCAGCTGATACACAGGAGTGGGAGTACAGAGTGTATTGTATGCCCTGGAGTAGGCATGACTGTCCTGCTCCACGTGAATGAGGGATGAGCCCGGGACAGTAGGCAGGTGGCTAAGTATGTGTGACACACTTGATAGACATACTCCTGAGGCCCAAACATTGTTCCCACCCGCAGCATGAATGTGTGCCAAATACCCCAGGCACATGTGTTGAATCAGATCAGCAATTGGACCACATATCAAAGTAACACGTAGATTACATGTGAGAACTCAGGCATTGTATAAGCAATGGACCCACCCATGGAGCCCACCACAGAGTCACGGGAACAAATGCTGTCCCCCACCTTGAGCTAAGCTAAATGCAAGGACACAGTACCCATGTGACACAATTTCCTGCCTATAAGGGCCACACCTGGGTATCAGATGAGGAGTGGGCAGTGCACAATTGCAGGACATGGGTCCTGGACCACATGACTGATGTACTGTTTAAGTTTAACCAGGCCAGAGGAGGGCACATAGCATGGCAGACAAAGTTCACAGTGCAGTCATGGACTCACCCCCTCCTTGCTGCTGTCTGGCCTTCATCTGCCCATCCAGATCAGGGAAGACCACCGCCAGGATCCTGAGCATGTGGGGGTCAGGGTCCGGTGTCCGCCCCTCCTGCGAGGAGGCGACAGCTTCAGCTGGACCCGTGCGATCCTCCGGGTCCAGCCCCGAAGGTCCTGCCACCTCTTCTGGCAGTTGCGGATCCGGCGCTTGTAGACCCCCACGGATCTCACTGCCCCGACGATGGTCAGCCATATCTTCTGCTTCTGGTGGGCATCGACCTGTGAGGATGACAAAGTGAAAAGCCCATTACTACACATGCAACATTTCCGTGCATCACACATTTGGATATACATGTCTCAATCACAGGGGCACATGATGTACACAGGCAGTGCAACGATGGCTATGAACAGTTTGCCAGCAGTCACTACATGGTATCATTGCCTGGGAAGTAAAACCTAGTCAAAATGCACTGTTACTGCACTATACCTGTTCAGTGCATGTAACTACACACTATGGGGGGTAACAAATACTCAGTGAGCCTGCTAGCCAGTGGCGTGCAGACTGTAAGTCTTGCTAGTCAGACAACATGCACATTTAGTAAGGCAGTGGACAGCACACTCACCTGCTCCCCTGGTTTCCCATACAGCTTGCTGTACTGTGGAAGGAGGCTGTCCAGCAGGGCCTGGTTCTCCTCAGTGGTGAAGGCTGGGGCTCTCTCCACAGTACGTGCCATTGCAGGATCCAGAGGATGCATATACAGCAGCAGTGGTGGTGGCAGATGTCGTCCTGGAGCATGTAGTGCAGGCAAGTGAGCTCTCAGGGGAACAGCCAGCATTATATGTGTTTTGCTGAGGCAGATACTGTCCCATGTGTCCAAAGTGATAGGTCCAAGTCGTTTGCATCTTCTGAATCTGGCCAATCCATGGAATTGCACCACTTACACACGCCCACAGCATCCTTCAAAAGTTCAACTTCATGAGACCCATGAATTTGCAACATTGTTGTGGCTGGCCAACTGAATTCACAGCGTCAGACTCGTTAAAGGTTTGAAAACGCTTCCGTTGCCATGCCAGGCCATAGCCAATTCGTGCGGCCCGATCGGTCCATTGCTGTACAACGCGTACCCGCTCACATCATATGCAATGGCCAATGCGTGCGCACCGATCGGTCCATTGCTGTACAACGCGTACTCCGCTCACATCATATGCAATGGCTAATGCGTGCGCACCGATCGGTCCATTGCTGTACAACGGGTACCCGCTCACATCATATGCAATGGCCAATGCGTAGCGCACAGATCGGTCCATTGATGTACAACGCGACATCGGATGACAACGCTGCACTCCGCCACATCATATGCAATGGCCAACGCTGTGCGCACCGATCGGTCCATTGCTGTACAACACGCACTCGCTCACATCATATGCAACGGCCAATGCGTGCGCACCGATCAGTCCATTGCTGTACAACGCGTACCCGCTCACATCATATGCAACAGCCAACGCGTGCACACCGATCGGTCCATTGCTGTACAACGCGTTCCCGCTCACATCATATGCAATGGCCAATGCGTGCGCACCGATCGGTCCATTGCTGTACAACGCGTACCCGCTCACATCATATGCAACGGCCAATACGTGCGCACCGATCGGTCCATTGCTGTACAACGCATACCCGCTCACATCATATGCAATGACCAATGCGTGTGCACCGATCGGTCCATTACCGTACAACGCTGCACTCCGCCACATCATATGCAATGGCCAATGCGTGCGCACCGATCGGTCCATTGCTGTACAACGCGTACCCGCTCACATCATATGCAATGGCCAATGTGTGCGCACCGATCGGTCCATTGTTGTACAACGCGTACCCGCTCACATCATATGCAATGGCCAATGCGTGCGCACAGATCGGTCCATTGCTGTACAACGCGTCCCTGTACAAGTCACTGGCATATGTCACCATGCCTGTCACAGGTGAACGTATGCCAGCCACATATACTTCCCAGGGAGTGAGGGGCACACCTACAACACCACAGCCTGTCCACACTGTATCCTAAGGCATGTAAGGCTGCATTACCTATTCCGTGTATGGGGGTCAACATGTTCTTTTGTGGGTGGCACTTGGGGCAGCCACCCCCAGGCTGTGCACGTGTTCATGGGGACAGGATCCTGGGTGTTACGTGTACATGACCACTGTGATGTGCAACTGTTCATTTCCGAGCATGTGGCATGGTCACATTTCCAGGTTGTGTATGTGTATGTCATGTCACATACCCCCTGAGTCCCATGTGGGATGGTATGTACGTCACAGGGTGACCCATTGCCACAATAGTGATGGACCTCCACAGTCTGTGTGCATGTTGTGTTTACAATGTCTCTGATTCCATGTGCACAATGGGAGACAGTCTCCACATCCACGTTGTTTGTGCATGGACTTTTATGTTGTGCATGTGTGTGTCACAGATGTCCATGTCTGTCCTGCTGAGGCAACAGGGACCACTACCTGTGGGGGTCATGGTTGTTTTGCTGTGGTGTATTCATGATGCACCATGTCATGCCAGTGTCCATGTGGCAATACAGGGTCCCTGGGAATCTACCTGTCGATGAGCTGTGATGTCTGGGGCACATCTGTCCTCACATGTCACTGTGGTGTGTGTTTGGAACGTGACAGCAGTACATGGGTACTGTGACACAGCCTAATGATATCCAATAGCACAAGCTGGGACTTGTTGAGGACACATGTTGAACTGTAATGTTAGATGTTGGCCATGTAGGTGCCATACATGTCCTTACGGAACGGCACAAACATCATGTACTTGTGTCTGGTAATGATGTATCATGTGATATTGAGTCTGGTCTATGCCACATATGGGTGGTGACTGACAATCTTTCTTTCTTCACCTATGCAGTGCAGGGCACCAGCTGTACATAGACCATTCCCTGACCTTGCAATGATGGTTGAACGGAACTGCATCCGACGGTACCGCTTCACCAGGCCACTGGTTGAGGAATTGACGGTGCGGTTGGCCCCACATTTGCAACCTGGCCGGACATACCCTCCAGCGCTGACCCCCAAGGTGAAGGTGATGGCAGCCCTACACTTCTTTGCCACCGGTACCTTTCAACACACTGTGGCATCTGCTGGTGGGATGTCACAGACCATGTTCAGCCGTGTGCTCCGTGATGTTTTGGAGGCTATGTTGAGATACCTGAACCAGTACATCTATTTCCCTAAACTTCAACAACTCACTGACGTGAAGAGTGACTTCTATGCCCTGGGGAGGATGCCGCATGTAATTGGCTCCATTGATGGGACACATGTGGCTTTGGTACCACCACAGGCACATGAGCAGGCATACAAGAACCGCAAACATTACCATTCGGTCAATGCACTGGTGGTATGTCTTGCAGATATGAGCATCTCGCACGTGTGTGCCCGTTTCCCCGGTTCTGCACACGATGCCTACGTGATGAGGAGTAGTCGCATCCCGAGGATGATGTCACAGATACGGAACCAGCGTGCCTGGCTTGTCGGTGTGTACTGACTTTGTACCATTGTGTGTGTTCTGCAATGTAGTATTCCACCCTCTTTTCCAACTCAGCTAATGTGCAATTGTCTGTATGTAGGTGACTCCGGATACCCCAACATGCCGTGATTGCTGACGCCCCTCAGGAACCCTGTGACACCAGCCCAGATGCGCTACAATGAGGCACATGGTCAGACCAGGAGAGTGATTGAGCGGACATTTGGTCTCCTGAAGAGCCGCTTTCGCTGCCTGGACAAGACAGGAGGGGCCCTCCCATATGCCCCAGCAAAGGTGTGCAAGATTGTCATCGTCTGCTGCATGCCACACAACCTGGCAGTGCGGAAGGAGTTGCCTCTCATCCTGGATGACGATGACCAACATCCGCCACCTGTGGAGGATCCTGGCCTGGGCCACGATGCCAGTGATGGTGATTATGATGAGGGTGATGTCCGCACACAGCTCATCACCAACTTCTTCAGCTGAATGTGAGTATCCGGAGATGTCATGTCAATGATGTGAGTTTGCGTGATATGTGTTGGTGGTGCTCTGGTGCTGTTTGAGTGTGTCCATGCGCTACTTGACTGTATGCGTGCAGCAATGTGTCCTTACAGGTGGTCTGTACTCCACAGCAGTGTTGACATGCTAACTTGGTTTTGTGTAGGTATCTTGTGACATGTATTGGGCATGAGTATTGCAGTTCTGTCCTGTTCTTCAGTGCTTTTGACTGTGTGTCATTTCTGTCCTTCACAGGGTACTTTCAGAGTTGTTTGGTCACCTGGGATCCCCCGACACCGTGATTCAACTTCCAGGGTGGAGCTGTCGTTTCCCTACAGGTGATGTGCCCCACACCCCTGGACTTCCTTTCTTCTACACTTGTTGACTGTGTGGCCACTGCCACGTGGGATTACCTTGCATCTGTAGTGGAAACAACATGTTGCAAATGTGTAATAAACCTGTGCTTCACTTTGGGATGTGCGTTGTCTGTGGTCACACATCTGACTGACATTTGCTTACTGCACCAGTGGGCTAGTTAACACAGACTGTGAGTAGGTGTGGTGTCTGTGCATTGCACTGTATTTCCTGGCAACATCAGTGTAGGCGATGAGTCAGATGGCCCTGGTGTGTATGTGTTGTGTAGCCCTAGTGGTGTGTCTCCCTCATATGTGTCACATCGCCATGACTCACAGGACGGTGTTGTACTTGCTGTAGCAGTTAGCATGCACAGTGTCATTTAGCAGATCATCATCTCCATGACAGAAACCACGTTGGAATCACAACAGAGGCAGGTATGGTGTATTAATGAGTTTATTTACATACAAGTGTGAGGATAGTGCACAGGATGGTGGGTGCTGTACATTGGGATTGTAATCCAAAGTTCCCAGATGAGTTGGAAGTCTTGGTAGCAGAAATGTCCGGAGTAAAGTCAACAGTCATCTGATACATTGGTCCAACTTAAACTCCCCATGTCATGTGAGAGAGTTGGGTTGCATGCGACAGGGTGAACAGTTTGCACACAAAGGTGGATTTCCAGAACAGGTGCTGGGTTCCTGGGGGATGTACATGGCCATCGGCCTCTCAGTTGTCCTTCCTCGGACGACCCCTCTTCTTTGGGGGGGGACCCTCGAGTGCAGGCTGCTGCGGTGCAGGGGACTCTCTGTGAGAAGTTGGCCTGGCATATGCTGTCCACTAATTATAGTGGGCACCTTGCACCAGTCCAAATCGACTCTTATGGTAGGTAGGTTAAAGACAACCTTATTGAAAGCTATCCTAGTGGTAGCTGTGGAGAGCAGCCTTCAGGCTAAGTCTTGAAGGAATGTAAAGCAGCTTGTTTTACCAGTCTATAATCTCTTGAGTGACCAAATGAAAGAGCACCACACCAGGTATATATTCAAAATATATGTATTTATTACTAAACACACCCCTCTAGTCTCTTTATGAGGCTAGAGTTCGAAGTACATAGGTTATAAGATCTTAAATCACAGTAATAGCACAAATACACGTTTGGGCCCTAGGGGCGTACCAAACCATATACCAATAAAGTGGTATGCGAACCACGACTGAACTAGACACTAGGCCTAGAGCCTCTAGAAGTGCTTGGACCACAAGGAACCACCCAAGGTAGTGACACAGGGGACCCACGGGAGACGCGTGCAGTGTAAATACACAACCGCGATACGCCGTTAACTTCTATGGAGAAAGTCGGGATCGGGAAAATAGAGGAAAGGGACACTTAAAAGAGGACTAGGACAAAACCCTTTGAGATCTAGGACTTTGAAGAGTCTCTACCCACGGGAGCACCGGAGTACTCGTGTTACCTCACCCAGGGAAGCCGGGTGCATCGGTGCCTTTCGGGGTCGGGTTTCGTCTGCCGGTTCTTATGGCGATCTGCTGCAAAGTGCTGCTGGCGACCAGGAGAAAAGTGTCCGGGTGGATCCAAGAGTGGATCGGAGTTCTGAAGAACCTGAAAGCAGAGGGGACAGAGTCTGGGTCACTAGCCAGTGAACAGGAGGCGATGGACAGATGCCCACCGATGTCGAGTGCTTCAGATTCGATGACAGTCGTCTTGACTCTTCAGCCACGAGGTCCGGGAGGCGTTGTCGGCGACCAGGAGCAGGATTCGGGCTGTTGCTCGATGTCTGTCGAGTGCAGAGGTGTCGGCGACCAGATTGGACCCAACAAGCCTTGGCAACGGCAAGTCTCGAGTAAGATGTAGATCGTCGATGATGCAGACCAGCAAGGTCTGGGGAACTCACCCAGCAAGGGTAAGTGAGGGCAGGCCTGGAGCAACCAGACTGCCAAGTAAAGAAAAGATTGGCCTTCGTTAAGGGCTACTAGCCAACGGGCTAGCGACCGCGAAGGAGCCTTGTGACGCCGCACGTGGAGCTGGCTTACAGGACACTCGTGGAGTGGGGGCCAGTGATCTTCGGTGCAGGTGGTGCTGGAGGCTAGGGCTACTCGGAGCCCAAAGCACGACTTCTTGGGAGACCCAGAAGATGGTGCACTTGCAAATGTGCTCGGTGTCCAGGGGTCACGGTCTCACGTCACCCACGATAGCCACGGGCCTCAGCTTTGCTGGGGACTCAGGGTAGCCTCGGGAAGTCTGAGAATCCACCTCTGGTGATGCGATGACTTCGGCGTCCGACGGGAGCTTCAGTGATGCGAACCGGACAGATGCTTCTTTGGTGCCTGCCAAGCAGGGGAGTCACTCCTTGACCCCAAGGGAGATTCTTCAGTCCTCTAATCTTGTCGTAGAGCGTCGAAGGTCCAGGATTCCGTGTCAGAGTTTCGTCCAGGTATAATCTAAAGTCCTAGGGACTGGGTTCCTACCTTTATTCTAAAAATAGGGGATGGACTACTCTGTGGCCCCACCTATGGGTGGGTCAGGGCAGAGGGGTGGCTACACCCCTTTCTCTTTGTCCAGTTCGCGCCAAAGCAGGGGCTGCAAGCCCCTGATCCGGTTTGAACTGGGGTATGCACAGGGACACCAAATGTGCCCCCAGTGCAGGACTTCAAAGCACCCGAAAGTGCTCCCGCCCAGCCCCAATACACATTGTCCTGTCTGGGGAGGTGGTCACACCTCCCTGGGACAGGAAACCTATTGTCCAGGCCTCCCCTGCCGGAGTTTCGTCCAGCAGCAGGAGGCCAGACTCGTGTCTGTGGCAGCAGCATCCATTTTGTGATGCCAGGGCTCTGGAAAGAAGTTACCGGACTCGTCAGAGTTAACATGCCTTTCCTCTAGAAGGGTGGAATGCTACCCCCGCCGCCAGGATTGGCGGGGGGTAGTATTCCAAGATGTTTGACACCAAACACGACATGTTTAGGTGCAGCCATTCCATAGTTAGCATTTTACCGCGAGGATATAATGCGTTTAAGAGTATATGGTCAGGCTGCACTACAAACAGCATCAGAGATGGTCTCCGAACGCTGCAGAGGGGCCCTGCTCATGCAGGGGCACCCTCTCACATAGGAACCATGCACTCTGCCTTTAGGATTGATAAGGCCTGCCTTAGGAGTGACTTATAGGTTTATATGTGTGTATGTATTTAGTGATATAGGTAACCTATAGCACAGTAAGGGGTGCATGCACCACCTTACCCAGGCTGCAGTAGCAGACCTGTGGTGCCAGTTTGGATGGCCTACCAGGGGTGGCATAATACATGCTGCAGCCCCTGGCAGGCCTCTGAGGTACCTATGCCCTTGGTACATAGTATACCATATACTAGGGACTTACAAGGGCACTCCAGATCCCAATCAGTGATGTGCCTAAGGCACATGGAGACCCTTTTAAAGAGGAAACAGCTAGGCTGGGGTTCTGAATAGCAGGGCCCCAGCCAGACTAATGTCGAAAACCAGTGAAGTATCAGCAAAAAGTGGGGGTACCCCTGTGAAGCAGATCCTACTCTCCTACACAACCCCCCAAACGTAGGGACATTAAACTAACCTTGCCCAGTTAAGTCTTCATGTTCTAAGTGGAAATACCTAGAGAGTCCATCTGCATTCGCATGGTTACTCCCAGGCCTATGTTCCACTGTAAAGTCCATCCCCTGTAGGGAAATGGACCACCTAAGCAGTTTGGGGTTTTCACCCTTCATTTGTTTTAGCCATAAGAGGGGCTTATGGTCTGTCTGAACCAGGAAGTGTGTACCAAACAAGTATGGCCTCAACTTCTTCAGAGCCCAGACCACAGCAAAGGCCTCCCTCTCTATGGCTGACCAACGTTTCTTCTAGGGGTCAGCCTTCTGCTAATAAAAGCTACTGGCTGATCCTGACCTTCTTCATTCAATTGTGACAGTACAGCCCCTACCCCCAATTCAGATGCATCAGTTTGAACAATGAACTTCTTGGAGTAATCAGGACTCTGCAGAATTGGAGCAGTGCACATGGCCTGCTTGAGGTCATCAAATGCCTTTTGACAGCTAACTGTCCACTGAACCTTTTGGGCATTTTCTTAGAAGTTAAGTCATTCAAGGGTGTCACTATTGATCCATACCCCTTGACAAATCTCCTATAGTACCCAGTCAGGCCTAAGAAGGCTCTCACCTGAGTCTGGGTAGTGGGAGCAGTCCAGTCCATGATGGTCTGGATCTTGCTCTGCAAAGGTTGAACCTGGCCTCCACCCACAAGGTGGCCCAGGTACACAACCTGACTCTGCCCTATCTGGCACTTAGTGGCCTTGATAGTCAGGCCTGCCTTTGCAGGGCCTGTAAAACATTCCTGAGGTGGACCAGGTGATCCTCCCAGGTGGAGCTAAAGACAGCAATATCATCCAGATAAGCTGCACTATAGGCTTCCAGTCCTGTGAGAACTGTGTTCACCAACCTCTGAAAGTGGCAGGTGCATTTTTCAGACCAAAGGGCATCACCACAAATTGATAATGCCCACTAGGGGTTGAAAATGCTGTTTTGGGCTTTGCAGTATCAGCTAGTCTGATCTGCCAGTAGCCAGCTGTTAGGTCAAATGTGCTGAGATATTTGGCAGAGGCCAAAGTATCTATGAGCTCATCTGCCCTGGGTATTGGATGGGCATCAGTCCTAGTGACTGCATTGAGGCCTCTGTAGTCTACACAAAACCTCATCTCTCTTTCCCACCACTGGTGTGAGGTTTAGGTACTAGGACTACTGGACTAGCCCAAGGGCTATCTGAGGGCTCAATCACTCCCAATTCCAACATCTTCTGGACTTCAGTCCTGATACAGTCCCTGACATGGTCAGGTTGCCTATAAATCTTGTTTTTAATAGGCAGACTGTCCCCAGTGTCCACTTCATGAGTGCACCAGGTGGTCTGACTGGGTGTCAGTGAAAACATATGTCTAAACTGATTGAGGACTTGCCTGCAATCAGTTTGTTGCTGGGTAGTGAGGCTGCCTGCCAAGGCTACACCATCAACTGACCCATCGTCAGGGTTCTGTGAGAGCAGGTCAGGGAGTGGGTCACTCTCTTCCTCCTGCCCTTCATCAGTAGCCATGAGCAAGCCCATGTCTGCCCTGTCCACATATGGCTTTAGTCTGTTGACATGGAGAACCCTTTGGGGACTCCTGGGTGTTCCCAGGTCCACTAAGTAAGTGACCTCACCCTTCTGCTCAACAATAGTGTGGGGTCCACTCCATTTGTCTTGGAGAGCTGCTGGGGCCACTGGCTCCAACACTCCACACCTTCTGTCCTGGCTGGTAAACAGTCAGAACAGCTCTTTGGTCATGCCAGGCCTTCTGAAGTTCCTGGCTAGCCTCAAGGTTTTTGGTTGCCTTTTCATGTACTCAGCCATCCTGGAGCGGAGACCAAGTACATAGTCCACTATATCTTGCTTTGGGGGCTTGAGAGGTAACTCCCATCCTTCCTTCACCAAGCACAGTGGACCCTCACAGGGTGGCCAAACAGAAGTTCAAAAGGGCTGTAACCAACCCCTTCTGAGGCACCTCCCTATATGCGAATAAAAGGCAGGGCAAGAGTATGTCCCATCTACGCCTAAGCTTTTCTGGGAGCCCTTTAATCATGCCCTTCAAGGTTTTGTTGAATCTCTCAACTAAACCATTGCATTGTGGGTGATAGGGTGTGGTGAACTTATAAGTAACTCCACACTCCTTCCACATTGCTTTTAAGTAACCAGACATGAAGTTTGCACCCCTGTCTGATACTACCTCCTTAGGAAAGCCCACTCTTGAGAAGATTCCCAGGAGGGCCCTTGCCACCACAGGTGCTGTAGTGGTCCTGAGGGGAATAGCTTCTGGGTACCTGGTGGCATGATCCACTACCACCAGGATAAACCTGTGCCCAGAGGCTGTTTGGGGATCCATGGGACCAACAATGTCAATCCCTACCCTCTCAAAGGGCACCCCCACCACAGGTAGTGGTATCAGGGGGCCTTTGTAGTGCCACCTGCTTTGCCACTGGCTTGGCAGGTTACACAGGAGCGACAAAACTCCTTACTGTCTTCAGACATGTGGGGCCAGTGAAAGTGAGGGACAATTCTGTCCCAAGTCTTGTTCTGGCCCAGGTGTCCTGCTAAGGGAATATCATGGGCTAGGGTCAATAGGAAGCCCCTGAACTTCAAAGGTATTACCAACCTCCTGGTAGCACCAGGCTTGGGGTCTCTACTCTCTGAGTACAGGAGTCCATCATCCCAATACACTGTATGGGGACCACTAGCTTTCCCAGCAGCCTCAGCAGCAGCTTGCTGTCTGAGGGGTTCAAGGGAGGGGCAGCTCTGCTGCTCCTGGCTCAGATCTGCCCTAGAAGGTCCTCCTGTCCCCAAGAACTCAACCTGTTCAGGTTCAAGTTCCTCTGGGACAGTTCCTTCTTTCAGGGCTGAGATCATCCCCCTCAAGGGACTGATCTTCCTCCTGAGCCAAGGGGAAGGCACTGCCTTAACCCTACTACTCCTCCTCTTGGAAGGCACTTGGTCCATTCTTCCAGAATCCAAGGCCTGTTCAGTTTTAGACAGTTTAGCTTGTGACCTGGTCACAGCAAACACATCTGCAGGGATCCCCAGCATTTCTGCATGGGTCCTGAGCTCCACTTCTGCCCAAGCAGAAGTCTCTAAGTCATTGCCAAGCAAGCATTCGACTGGTAGGTTTGCACTTACCACAACCTTCTTAAGGCCAGTTACCCCTCCCCAGGAGAAGTTAACAACTGCCAGAGTATGGTCTGTTCTGACATTGCTAGCATTGGTCACTTGGTACATTTCACCAAGTATAACTTGCCCAGGTAGCACAAGGTCTTGTGTCACCATTGTGACACTTGCCCCTGTGTCCCTAAATGCCAAAGCCTCTCGTCCATTGATTAAAGGCTGTTGTCTGTACTTGCCCAGATTACTGGGACTCACAGTGGAGGTCACATCCATGCCTCCATCACAGACTAACACAGCCTGAGTCAGTTCCCTGACTAAGTCAGAGCCCAACTCAGTTCCCAGGGTGAACCCTACTAAACCCTTTGCTGGAGCACCTCCACCAACTGTACTAGGGGGAACAGGTGCCTTAGGGGCATTGGTGGGTGCTGGACTGGAGTCTTTGGACTTGGTGCAATCACTGGTCCAGTGGGTCTTTTGCTTACAGACCTTGCACCATGGTTTTCTTTGGCCTTTACCCTTGGTAGACTGGGAATCCCCACCAGAAGAAGATTTTTGGGGGCCTGATGAAGACTTTTGATCTTTACCCTTCTCCCCACCCTTGTCAGAGTTCTTAGCATCTTGCTTCTTGGTTTCCCCACCTTGGTTCTGTACCTTCTGCTTCACCCTGGTTCTGACCCATTTGTCTGCCTTCTTTCCCAATTCTTGGGGAGAGGTCAGATCAGAGTCAACCAGGTACTGATGCAACAGCTGGTTTTGACAGTTATTAAGAATCTGCTCCCTCATTATCAGATTATACAATCCTGAGAAGTCACACACCTTACTGCCCATCAACCAGCCTTCCAGAGCCTTGGCAGAACAATCCACATAGTCTACCCAGTCTTGAGTCTGTGCTTTTGGGTGTCTCTGAACTTCAACCTGTACTGTTCAGTGGTTAGGCCAAACCCATCAATAAGAGCACTCTTCAAGACCTTGTAATTGTCAGCATCCTCCTCTCTAACAGTGAGGAGCTTGTCTCTACCTTTGTCAGCAAAGGAGAGCCACAAGATTGCTGCCCACTGCTCCTGAGGGACCTTCTGTACTTTACAGGCCCTCTCTAAAGCAGTTATCCATTTGTGGATATCATCCCCACTCTGGTAGGGAGGGACAATCTTGCTCAGGTTCCTATGGTCATAGGACCTTTCCCTATCTCTAGGGACATGGCTGCCACCATGGGACTCTAGTCCCAACTTTCTTCTCTCTTTAAGGAGATCTATGGATTCTCTATCTAAAGCCAATTGCTTCTTCCTGATCTCCAGTTGAGTTTCCTCATACTGGACCAGTCTCTTTCTTCTCTCATGAGAGGATTCCCTCCTGTGAGAAGAAACAGAGCTCCCTATTGAGGTGCCAGAGTGGTTAGACTCCTGAGAAGGAGACCTAGACTTTCTGAGCACACTCATAATCCTTCCTGGGGGACAAAGGTGTGGTTCTCCAGATCCTCATCTTCATCTTCCCCAGAAGGGATTGGGTTTTCCAGGTCAGGGTCATTGTCACCCTCCTGGTCAGTTTCCAGAGGGGGGCTGGGGGTAGTAGTACCCCTGGCCCCTTCCTCATCTGCTGGCCCACCCTCTGCTCCTACCCCTTCAGTCTCTGAAGACTTACTAAGATCATAAGCCACCAACAACTCCTGGAGGTGTTGGGTGGTGGGACTTTGGCCTGTCCTTAATTTCCTCACTTTACACAAAGCTCTCAGTTCCAAGAATGGGAGTGTGTCATACTTGGAGGGGGAAGCTCAATGGCTTCCTGCAGGGCATCTTTGGATCCTGCTTTTAAAGACATTACTAGTGTGGTGTGGTGTATGCACTACCTACTCTAGTGTGGCCTACTAAACTCTCTTGAGTTGTAGAAAGGGTTGTGCTATCCCTTAACACACAACTCTAAGTTCAGTAGAACTTACTGATATTCTAAGCTTAAATTATATGTACCTTAGGTACCTTTAGTGGTTTTCAGTTGATCACTTCAATTGAGATTATCTGGTAAAACAATAGCAAGCTGGAATCCCACACGCTGCACACCAATGTGAGAAGTTGGCCTGGCATATGCTGTCCACTAATTATAGTGGGCACCTTGCACCAGTCCAAAAGGACTCTTATGGTAGGTAGGTTAAAGACAACCTTATTGAAAGCTATCCTAGTGGTAGCTGTGGAGAGCAGCCTTCAGGCTAAGTCTTGAAGGAATGTAAAGCAGCTTGTTTTACCAGTCTATAATCTCTTGAGTGACCAAATGAAAGAGCACCACACCAGGTATATATTCAAAATATATGTATTTATTACTAAACACACCCCTCTAGTCTCTTTATGAGGCTAGAGTTCAAGTACATAGGTTATAAGATCTTAAATCACAGTAATAGCACAAATACACGTTTGGGCCCTAGGGGCGTACTCAAACCATATACCAATAAAGTGGTATGCGAACCACGACTGAACTAGACACTAGGCCTAGAGCCTCTAGAAGTGCTTGGACCACAAGGAACCACCCAAGGTAGTGACACAGGGGACCCACGGGAGACGCGTGCAGTGTAAATACACAACCGCGATACGCCGTTAACTTCTATGGAGAAAGTCGGGATCGGGAAAATAGAGGAAAGGGACACTTAAAAGAGGACTAGGACAAAACCCTTTGAGATCTAGGACTTTGAAGAGTCTCTACCCACGGGAGCACCGGAGTACTCGTGTTACCTCACCCAGGGAAGCCGGGTGCATAGGTGCCTTTCGGGGTCGGGTTTCGTCGTCGGTTCTTATGGCGATCTGCTGCAAAGTGCTGCTGGCGACCAGGAGAAAAGTGTCCGGGTGGATCCAAGAGTGGATCGGAGTTCTGAAGAACCTGAAAGCAGAGGGGACAGAGTCTGGGTCACTAGCCAGTGACCAGGGAGGCGATGGACAGATGCCCACCGATGTCGAGTGCTTCAGATTCGATGACAGTCGTCTTGACTCTTCAGCCACGAGGTCCGGGAGGCGTTGTCGGTGACCAGGAGCAGGATTCGGGCTGTTGCTCGATGTCTGTCGAGTGCAGAGGTGTCGGCGACCAGATTGGACCCAACAAGCCTTGGCAACGGCAAGTCTCGAGTAAGATGTAGATCGTCGATGATGCAGACCAGCAAGGTCTGGGGAACTCACCCAGCGAGGGTAAGTGAGGGCAGGCCTGGAGCAACCAGACTGCCAAGTAAAGAAAAGATTGGCCTTCGTTAAGGGCTACTAGCCAACGGGCTAGCGACCGCGAAGGAGCCTCGTGACGCCGCACGTGGAGCTGGCTTACAGGACACTCGTGGAGTGGGGGCCAGTGATCTTCGGTGCAGGTGGTGCTGGAGGCTAGGGCTACTCGGAGCCCAAAGCACGACTTCTTGGGAGACCCAGAAGATGGTGCACTTGCAAATGTGCTCGGTGTCCAGGGGTCACGGTCTCACGTCACCCACGATAGCCACGGGCCTCAGCTTTGCTGGGGACTCAGGGTAGCCTCGGGGAAGTCTGAGAATCCACCTCTGGTGATGCGATGACTTCGGCGTCCGACGGGAGCTTCAGTGATGCGAACCGGACAGATGCTTCTTTGGTGCCTGCCAAGCAGGGGAGTCACTCCTTGACCCCAAGGGAGATTCTTCAGTCCTCTAATCTTGTCGTAGAGCGTCGAAGGTCCAGGATTCCGTGTCAGAGTTTCGTCCAGGTATAATCTAAAGTCCTAGGGACTGGGTTCCTACCTTTATTCTAAAAATAGGGGATGGACTACTCTGTGGCCCCACCTATGGGTGGGTCAGGGCAGAGGGGTGGCTACACCCCTTTCCCTTTGTCCAGTTTGCGCCAAAGCAGGGGCTGCAAGCCCCTGATCCGGTTTGAACTGGGGTATGCACAGGGACACCAAATGTGCCCCCAGTGCAGGACTTCAAAGCACCCGAAAGTGCTCCCGCCCAGCCCCAATACACATTGTCCTGTCTGGGGAGGTGGTCACACCTCCCTGGGACAGGAAACCTATTGTCCAGGCCTCCCCTGCCGGAGTTTCGTCCAGCAGCAGGAGGCCAGACTCGTGTCTGTGGCAGCAGCATCCATTTTGTGATGCCAGGGCTCTGGAAAGAAGTTACCGGACTCGTCAGAGTTAACATGCCTTTCCTCTAGAAGGGTGGAATGCTACCCCCGCCGCCAGGATTGGCGGGGGGTAGTATTCCAAGATGTTTGACACCAAACACGACATGTTTAGGTGCAGCCATTCCATAGTTAGCATTTTACCGCGAGGATATAATGCGTTTAAGAGTATATGGTCAGGCTGCACTACAAACAGCATCAGAGATGGTCTCCGAACGCTGCAGAGGGGCCCTGCTCATGCAGGGGCACCCTCTCACATAGGAACCATGCACTCTGCCTTTAGGATTGATAAGGCCTGCCTTAGGAGTGACTTATAGGTTTATATGTGTGTATGCATTTAGTGATATAGGTAACCTATATCACAGGAAGGGGTGCATGCACCACCTTACCCAGGCTGCAGTAGCAGACCTGTGGTGCCAGTTTGGATGGCCTACCAGGGGTGGCATAATACATGCTGCAGCCCCTGGCAGGCCTCTGAGGTACCTATGCCCTTGGTACATAGTATACCATATACTAGGGACTTACAAGGGCACTCCAGATCCCAATCAGTGATGTGCCTAAGGCACATGGAGACCCTTTTAAAGAGGAAACAGCTAGGCTGGGGTTCTGAATAGCAGGGCCCCAGCCAGACTAATGTCGAAAACCAGTGAAGTATCAGCAAAAAGTGGGGGTACCCCTGTGAAGCAGATCCTACTCTCCTACACTCTCCGCCAGAGTCATCCTCCCTCCCTGTGGCAGTTGCAGTTGTTGCGGCACCAGATGTTGTGGGCACACAGGGAGGTGTGGCCATGTTGGTGCTAAACTGGCGGAGGCATGTCAATATGTCCCTATGCACCACTGTCAGTTCTTGCAATGTGTCCCACTTGGACTCCATGCCAGCCATGTGTGTCTCCACACGGGACATGTGTATCTCCACACATGACATGTGTGTCTCCATACGGGACATGTGTGAGTCCACACGTGACATTTGTGAGTCAAAGCGGGCATGATGGGCAGCCTGCTGTTGTTGAATGTCCTTGAGGATCCCCACTACCTGTGTGACCTCTCCAGTGCTATTCTGGTACCCATCAGCAATGCGTGCCAGTTGTGGGTCATCATGCAGTCCAGACCCCTCTGCAAACAGCAAGCGATGTCTACCACCCCTCCCACCACCCCTGGCTACACGTGCGGGACCTGCAGTGACACACACAGGTGACCCTAGGCCCCCTTGGGGGTTGTCACTGGTGTTGTTGTCCATTGCTCCACGTTGGTCCGGGGTCACTGTGCTGTTGTTATTGTTGGTCCTTGGTCTGTCAGTGTCGGCGGGGGTGGTCTGTGTGTTGGCAGTTGTTGGAGTGGTGGGTGCAGGGGGTGCAGATGGTGGTCCTGCTGGTGCTGCATGATGACTCACACCGGAGGGGCCAGGTAGGTCTTCGCCATCTGAGGTGGCCAGAGGCTGTTCCACACCAGTGAGCTCAGTGTCCCCCGGAGCCTGGGACAGGGACTCCTCATTGTCTGCTGCTGTGTCCCCATCATCACCTGTTTTGGGAGACACACACAATGTATGTTATGTTTCTGCAGGCATCAATGGTTCACACACCTGACAGTTGTGACTGTGCCTCTGGATGCAGGCCTGTACATTGCATTGTCCTAAGTTGTCACAGTCAGGGGTTGATATTGGTGTGGCACATTGTCCTGCTAACTTGAAGCATTTCAATGTGAATGTTGAGGTGTGTACATGGACAGCATTGGTTGTATTTGGTGGACATCCGGCCCTCCTTCTCCCCCAGCCCAGTTATCCCACCATGAAGCATACCACCCTTGCAGTGGGTTCAGGTTGACTCAGAGGATGTCAGTCAGTGGTGTCCTGCTGTTGGTTGGTGCCCAGTTCCCAGCATGGCCTTGTGCTCCCTACAACAGAGCACCATTGTCAGACATCTTTGAAGTGGCTTTTCACTCCCTGTGAGGTGTGCATGCTTCAGTGTGAGCTTGCTGGGCCATGTGGGTGGGGGATGTTGAGCTGTGACTACCACTCCCATCAGGCTATTGCTTACACCCCCCTTCCCAGCATGCCCATACATCCTTCCTTTTGAGTGGACTTCACTGTATGTGAGTGTGACAGCAATGGCAAGATGGCTGACAGTGGTGTCCTGTTGTTTGTTGGTGCCCAGTTCCCAGCAGGGCCTTGTGCTCCCCACAACAGAACACCATTGTCAGACATCTTTGAAGTGGCTTTTCACTCCCTGTGAGGTGTGCATGCTTCAGTGTGAGCTTGCTGGGCCATGTGGGTGGGGATGTTGAGCTGTGACTACCACTCCCATCAGGCTATTGCCTACACCCCCCTTCCCAGCATGCCCATACTTCCTTCCTTTTGAGTGGACTTCACTGTGTGTCAGTGTGACAGCAATGGCAAGATGGCTGACAGTGGTGTCCTGTTGTTTGTTGGTGCCCAGTTCCCAGCAGGGCCTTGTGCTCCCCACAACAGAACACCATTGTCAGACATCTTTGAAGTGGCTTTTCACTCCCTGTGAGGTGTGCATGCTTCAGTGTGAGCTTGCTGGGCCATGTGGGTGGGGATGTTGAGCTGTGACTACCACTCCCATCATGCTATTGCCTACACCCTCCTTCCCAGCATGCCCATACTTCCTTCCTTTTGAGTGGACTTCACTGTGTGTGAGTGTGACAGCAATGGCAAGATGGCTGACAGTGGTGTCCTGTTGTTTGTTGGTGCCCAGTTCCCAGCAGGGCCTTGGGATCCCCACAACAGAGCACCAGTGTCATACATCTTTGAAGTGGCTTTTCACTCCCTGTGAGGTGTACATGCTTCAGTGTGAGCTTGCTGGGCCATGCGGGTCGGGGATGTTGAGCTGTGACTAACACTCCCATCATGCTATTGCCTACACCCCCCTTCCCAGCATGCCCAAACTTCCTTCCTTTTGACTCTGCTTCACTGTGGGGTAGTGTGCCTGTGCTGACAGGATGGCTGACAGTGTAGTCCTGGCGTTGGTTTGGCTACAAGTCCCAGAAGTGTCCCTGTGCTTCACAGAGCATAACCCAGGGTGGTGTTTCTTTGTGGGATATTTAATTAGAGTGTGAGGCAATGCATTCTCCCAGGTGAGTTGTGTGGAGTTTGTGTTAAGGGTATGTGTGGGAACAGCTGCTGTTAACTATGGTCAGTGCTGTGAGTCCTCCTTCCCACCCAGCCAGATATCCCACCATGGAACGTGCTTCCATTGCAGGGAGTGCAAGTTGGCTTTCAGGATGTCAGTCATTGGTGTCCTGCTGTTGGTTGGTTGTTGTATTGTGCTTACTCTTCTGGCCAGGCTGGAACTGCACATCTCCACCAGGTACTGAAAGCTCTATGGTGATGTCATGGGCTGGGGGGTGACCGTTGACAGTTGGCGTCAGCTGTGTCTGGCAAAGCTGTCGTGTGGGGTTTCTCTCCTGACGATTAAACTCCTAGCAAAAGGAATCCATCGTTGTGTCTTCATTGAATGTACAACAATTTTGGCGACGATCGGCCAGACACAAGGCTGTGTCAGAGAGAGGAATAACCCCAACGACGAACCCAACTCGTCGAGTGAAGCAGCGGACGCGAGAAGCGACGGGCAGGGAAAGGTCGAAACGCGATGTCACCAAGTGAGGCGAAGACACGCGGAACACCCTGCCAGCTGTGAGAAGGGAGAAGCAGACGGAGGAGTCGTGACGAGAAGGAACGCGTGAGCCACCAACAACATGGCGTGCACTGCATCGTGAAGAGAGGAAGGCTGCAGCGGTAAGGAGAGTACGGCGGGGCAGCAAGCAGTGCAGAGAAGAGGCGTAAGTGACAGCGCAGTGTGAGCAAGTGCAGTGAAGAGAGCGCTGCGGGCGTGGAAGAGACGCCGTGGCACTGAGGAGCACGTAAGGAGAGGAGGCATAAGTGACAGCGCAGAGTGAGCAGCGCAGTGAAGAGAGTGCTGCGGGCGAGGAAGAGACGCCGTGACACTGAGGAGCGCGTAAGTCCGGAGAAGGAGTGCTGCGCATGGAAAAACTGCACTAGTAAGGAGTGAACGTCGGGGCAGCGAGCAGGACAGTGGGTACAGAGGAGGCATAAACTGCGTAGGTGTGTGAAGAGAGTGGACGGAGGCGTAGGGCAAGAGACGGAGTGCAGCGCTGCATAACAATAGAAGCCACACTGGTAAGGAGAGAACGCCGGGGGGCAACAAGCAGGGCAGAGAGGAGGTGCGCAGTAGGCAGCAGTATGAAAAGAACTGCCTGTGAAAGACTGCAGTGACAGGGTGATAGCAGAAGCACCAAAAGGCAAAGATTGAACAAAAAAAACTTTACCGTGTGAGCAGAGCAGCAGACAACAAAGACTTGGTGTGGCAGGGCAGCATTGGAGTCCTCGTATGCTGTGTGGCAGGGCTGCTGAGTCGAGGAAGATCATTCGTAGATGGATGATGCACTGTGATTGGTTGCAATAAGTGTAAGGAAAAGTTTCCCATTGACAGGGCGATCTATTGGTGTTTGCTGCCATCTTGTGGAGAAAGATAAGATAGAAAAGTTAAAACATGGATGTAAGCACTGCCATAGTAACACCACCCCTGTTCCTTATGTCACCTGGGGAACCTACAATAGAGTGGGAGGACTGGATAGATTGCTTTGAGTATTATCTCATAGCTTTAGATGGCGAAAAGTTTCCAGAAACAAGGAAAAAGCATTGCTATTGGGTTCACTAGGCAAGGAAGGTCAACATATTTTCAAATATCTTCCACCTGTAGGGGATACACAAAGTGGAGAGACGGAGGATGTATACAAGGAGGCTGTCCTGAAACTTCAGATAAGGTTTGCAAAACAAGTCAATGTGGTCATGAGGCGGCATAAATTCTATACACAACCACAACGCACAAATGAGGCCATAGATGACTTTGTAGCAAGATTGAGGGAACTCTCTGCAAAATGTGAATTTGGAGGCATGCAGGAGGAAATGATAAGAGACCAATTGATTGTGCAGTGTAGCAGTAAGAAGATTCAAGAGAGGTTGTGGGCGTCAAGCAACCCCACTCTTAAAGATGCCATAGCTATCACAAAGGTAGTGGAGGAATCGGGAGAGGTGCATGCGCGAAATGAAGAGCAGTACGAGCTGCAATAAAGAGAGTGAAGTGGCACTTTTGGATGACGACTCTGAGGGAGTCAATGTGGTCAAAAAAGTGCAGCCGACGGCAGGAGGAGGGAATAGAAACAAGTATCAAAAGGGGATGAGCAGCTCACAAGGGAAGCTTGGCGGTCGCCATTGCCTCAGGTGTGGGAGCAGCTACCACATGGCAGATTCAAAACAGTGTTACGCTGTTGCCAAAGACTGTCTCAAGTGTGGTAAGAGGGGGCATTTGGCACGCATGTGCAAACAACAAGAGAAGAAAGTGAGTTACGTGGAGGATGAACAGACAAGCTACCGAGTAGTAGTTGTAGAGGATAACGCAGAAGTAGCGGAGGTGGAAGGGAACGAAAAGAGACGGA
This sequence comes from Calotriton arnoldi, assembly GCA_963921515.1. NCBI lineage: Eukaryota > Metazoa > Chordata > Amphibia > Caudata > Salamandridae > Calotriton > Calotriton arnoldi. The sequence continues at coordinate 2,984,223 of CAWUFW010000553.1, read as the reverse complement.
TACGACCCAAAGCAGACTTTGAAATCAATGGTCGACAAGTCTCACTAATGGTTGATACTGAATCACTGTACACAATCATCCCTTTGACTGTGTTTGAGAAAACTTGGCCAGGAGAGATTTTGACCAAGTCAGATGTCCTACTAAAGGGTTATCAAGGAGGCAACATCAGTGTAGTGGGGTGTATGGCAGTCAAGATAGAATTTGAAGGAAGACACACAGATGGGAAGGTATATGTGGCCAAGGAAGGTCCATCCATTCTAGGTTGGACACACCAATACGACTTGGATATTAGGGTAAATCCCAGGGCTGATGTGCCAGTCATGGTTGTAGATACATTGGATTTGAAGGAACTGCTTGAGGAGCATCGTAGCGTGTTCGAGACAAGGCTGGGGGAATTCAAGAACTATGAGCATGAAATAAAACAAAAAAAAAATTCAATACCGATAATGCATGTGGCAAGAAGGGTTCCCATGGCAGCCAGGGCAAAGGTGAAGGAGATCATCCAACAACTATTAGACGACAAGGTGATAGAACCTGTTGAGGCGAGCGAATGGTTATCTCCGGTCGTGATAACCAAGAAGGCTGATGGTTCTCTCAGGTTCTGTGTGGACTTGAGAAGTTTGAATGGAAATGTAATAATGGACAAATTTCCCTTGCCAAATATAAATGAACTGGTACTAATGTTGGATGGTGCAAAAGTTTTCACGAAGTTGGATATGAGGAGTGCATATCACCAAGTTAAGCTTAGTGCAAAATCCAAACAGCTCACGTCTTTTATTACTGGTGAAGGCACCTTTCAGTTCAGCAGACTTCCTTTCGGGTTATGTTCTGCTGCAAGTGTTTTTCAGCGCTTAATGTCATCAGTTCTATCAGGGGTGGAAAAGGCTGTTGTGTTTCAAGACGACATCCTGGTGTTCGGAAAGGATGTGTGTGAGCATAATCAAACGTTAGATAAGGTTTTGACTCGCATTGCCAAAGCAGGTTTGACCTTGCGTAGAGAAAAGTGCAAATTCATGACGCAAGAGGTGGAGTATTTGGGGCATCTTGTTACAAGAGATGGTGTCAAACCAAAAGCCAATTTAGTTAGTGCCATTGTGAATGCACAAGTGCCACACGATAGAGACACCCTGAGATCCTTTATGGGTCTTGTGGAGTATTATTAAAAATTTGTATATGATTTTGCTCACAAAACTGAACCCTTAAGAGTGTTACTAAGACGTGGGAAAAGGTTTGTGTGGGACGTATCACAACAGTGTGCCTTCAACATGATCAAGGAAGATATTGCACACGCAGAGGTGCTAACTCCATTTCAACAAGGGGGTAATACCATAGTTACTGTTGATGCCAGTGCGGTTGGCATTGGTGCTGTCCTAGCGCAGATGCATGGGCAGCAAGAGAAAACAGTTGCATTCGCATCACGTTCCTTGAGTGAAGCGGAGCGTAACTACTCCGTAATTGAGAGGAGGCCTTGGCGGCGGCATGGGCTACAAATCATTTCAGAGTGTTTTTGTGGGGCGGTGCATTCAAATTGCGCACTGACCACAAGCCACTATTGAAGGTACTGGGCCCGGGTGGCATAAAAACTGTTCGGGGAGGCTGGCTAGACTTGCGGTCAGATTGCAAGAATTTGACTGCAAGGTCGAATATGTTCCTGGGTGGAGGAATAGGGTTGCAGACTGTTTGTCAAGGCTTCCGGATAAAGCAGCAGTTGTGTCAGAGTTACCCACTGAGGAGGTGGTGGCAAATATTGATGACGCCATGGAAGGGTTTGCCAATGCCATTCCAAGACAAACATGGGTCAAGGAAATGGAAGCGGATGCAGCTTTGACTGGTGTTGTGCGATTGATGAAAGGCAGTATGAGGAGAGAAAGCAGTCTTCCGGAAGGGGTCAGACCGTTTTTGAAGGTGGTGGATGAACTATCCATAACTGATGATGGGATGATCATGCGGCAGGACAGATTTGTGCCACCCTCTGGCTTACATGCAAGACTGATTGGTTTGGCGCATGAAGGGCATTTGGGGCAGACCATGACCATAAAGAGATTGAGGGAGAACTATTGGTGGCCTTGCATGGATCGACAAGTCAAGGAATGGGTAGAGAGGTGTGAAGCTTGTAAGGAATCAGAAAAACGATTGAGGGTTGGTCTGGGATCCTCTAAGGAGTCACAGCATGTATCCTTAGCGGAGGAGGTTTGGGAGAAGGTGTGTTTGGATTTTATTGGGCCATTTGCATTTCTGCAAGAAAAAGAGAGGTATGCAGTTGTATTAGTTGATGCAAAGTCCAAGTGGGTTGAGGTTGCGTTCATGAGTAGTATTACCACTGCTGCAACCATTGGTGTCTTGCGTGAGGTGTTCAAGAGGGAAGGCCTTCCATCTGTACTCCTTACCGATAATGGTACTCAATTGACTTCCGGTGAAATGAAATGCTTCTTGGAATCTGTGGGAGTCAAGCATTCTTGTTGCTCATTGTACAACCCGCAGGGAAATGGATTGGTTGAGAGAATCAACAGAATGGTGAAAGGCACGATGCAATTAGCACATAGTGCAGGTTTGTCTGTGCAGGCTGCGGTTAGTGAAATGCTTTGGGCCTATCGCTCGACCTGCAATGTAAATTTGGGCAAGAGTCCATTTGAGTTGATGCGTGGAAGGGCAGCTGGTACTAAATTAGTGCCATCATGGATGCGCGGAACCTCGGTGTTGGGTAGTTTGGCGAAGAGTACGAATACTAAACATGACAGGCGTTTCATTGATGTAGGAGATTGGGTTAAAGTTAGGCCTGGAGGCAACAGCAAATTTTTGAGTAAGTTTAAGGGACCTTTCAAAGTCAAGGCTGTAGGAGGCAATTGGGTCAAGTTAGTAAATGGCCAAACCTGGAATTTGAGGCGTGTTGCATTATATGAAAGGCAGGGATGTAATCAGGAAAGGAATTTAGAGCAGGAGAGTGAAGCTGGTGGGTGTTCACCGTGGTTGATGATGAGTGATGGTGAATTTTCAAGGGGGCAGTCTGATGTTTGTTTGCCATCTGGTGAGGGAGCTGGGAACGATGGCGAATTTGTGTCTGCCAGAGAGGGAGATGAGTTGGTGGGCTCATCTCGGGGCCTGAGGGAGGCCAGGGAAAGAAGAGCTCCGGCATATTTGGGTGATTATGTTGTTTGATTTGTTCATGTCTTCTTCTTTCGGTTCCTACTTCTCTTCTCTTTTTTTTTCTTTTTTTTCTTCTTTTCTTTTTCTGTTTTTACCTTTCATTGGTGTTTTCACTTTGAATTAGAGTAAGATGGGGAGATGTGTTGTATTGTGCTTACTCTTCTGGCCAGGCTGGAACTGCACATCTCCACCAGGTACTGAAGGTTCTATGGTAATGTCATGGGCTGGGGGGTGACCGTTGACAGTTGGCGTCAGCTGTGTCTGGCAAAGCTGTCGTGTGGGGTTTCTCTCCTGACGATTAAACTCCTAGCAAAAGGAATCCATTGTTGTGTCTTCATTGAATGTACAACATTGGTGCACAGTTCCCATCAGGGCCTTGTGCTCCCCACAGCAGTAGCCAGTGTCAGCCATCTTGTCAGTTGTTTTCCACTCCCTGTGATGTGAGCATGGTTCAGAGTGGTGTTGATGGGCGAATTGTGAGGCTGAGCAATATCTGTGACCACAACTCCCATCATGCTATTGGCTACACTGACTTGACCAGCATACACAGAATTCCTACCTTTCAGTGAGCTTCCCTGTGAGGTGGTGTTCTAGTGGTGGCTACATATCTGACTGTGTTTGTTAGTTAGATTTGTGCTTCTGCCTAGCTCTATTTGTTGTTGGGTTTGTACATGTCATGACCCAGTTACATATCACTATGAAATGGCATGTATTGTGTTTATCTGACTCACATACACATCTTGGGATGATTCTGTTTTGGTTGCTTTTGAATTTGCTAAGGGTGCATAGTTTGACTATCCCCTTGACAGTGATGTGTGTGTATTGTCACACGATATTAGGTATATTGGTTGTGTACTCACCAGGCTCTGGGATGTTTGATAGTCCATATACACTCACTGGTGGTAGGATGGCCCGCACCTTCTCCTCCCAGGTCCTGAGGTATACTGGTTTGGCAGGAGGGCCACTGCCGGTGTGTTGGCTCAAGGCGTAATCCTTCTTTAGTAGGTCCTTGACCCTCCTGCGCACATCATACCACCTGTTCTGGATGTCTTCCTTTGTGCGCAGACATGGTGATTGTGCGTTCACCCTGTCGACGATCCTCTCCCACATCTTCGTTTTCTGCGACATGGGTGTCTGTTGGACCAATGTACCAAACAGCTGTGCTCTACCCGGAGGATCTCATCTACCAGGACTTCCAATTCACTGTCTAGGAACTTTGGATTCTTCTTTGGGGGCATGGTGATGGGTGGTGGTGGTGATTGATGTGTGTGTGGGTGTGCAGGTGAGGGTGTGTGAGTGTAGGTTTTGCTGGGTGTATGTGAGGGTGCTATTTGTTGGGGTGCTGATGGTGTGTGGCTTGTGTGATGGATGAGTTGTGCGTGTGTCTGTGGTTGCTGTCTGATGGTGTTCTGTGCTGGCAGGTCAGTTGAATTTGCAAAGGATCATGGTAGGGATTTGTGGTCTTTATATGGGTGGAGTTGTGGGTGTGTCTTTGTTCCCTGTTTCCCCCACCCAGTATTTATTGGCTTTGTAATTGCTTGTTTGGCCCTTTTTTTGTGTTTTTTTTCCTTTGTACTTTTTGTGCATGTAGGAGACGTTCTTCTGACCAAGTCGGACGCTGCAGTTGTCTCGTGCGAGCTTCTCCGAGTCGTTCAAGCTGTGTTTGTGCTGTGTTTCATGTGCGGCGTACGCGTCGGTAGCGGAGTATTGGGTTGCTTCGGCTCGCTGTTTTGTATGCGTGTCGGTCGTACGGCTTGGACTCCGTGCGACTCGCTCGGGTTTACCACGCATTGCATCGTACGGCGCGGGTCAGTGTTCGCGGGTACGTTTCGTTCAGGTTAATTCCTGGTGCGTGTCGGTCGGTTCGATTCGCATGGGTTTCCGGCCGGATAGCTGTTTTCCGCGCGGTTCGGTCGTTCGGCTTGTGTTCCGTACGAGTCGGTCGTAATTTGCACGCATTTCATCGTACTAGGCGGGTCGGGCAGCACCGGTACGTGTCGGTCGGAATATATTCCCGGACCGAGTCGGTCGGTACGTTTTCCGACCCTAATCGGAATCGACCCCAGAGTAGACAGGCCTAATTTAGAGGCAATGTGTAAAGTATTTGTGCATCAAATCAACAAAGGAGGAAAAAGGAGAGGACTCGTCCTCCAAACTTTTATCAAATAACCAAAAGGAGTCACTGCTAGACAAATAGCAATGATGTCAACCTCGTCGTGGGAAGGAAAAGGTTTTCCTTTTAAGTAACCCTCGGTGGCATGCTTCATCATAGGGTTCGTCCCTAACCTGCTACGGGAAGAGGCGTGCTGTGACCGACGGATACGTGGGAACACTGATAGTATGTTTTGCCTATACATCTGCGCTGGTAGTAATGATATTAGATTTTTGTGTAAAAAATGGGTTAAAAATATCTGGCTAGTGGGAATAGGATTAGTTTATTCAGTCCCCTAGTCGATATGGTAAACAAATGGGGATGGTGAGAAACTTCTAGGGTAAATGACCCTTAGTTTCTCTGGTCGACTAGTTTCAAGCCCTACCCCAAAGCTTTTCATCAGGACCTAAGGGGATTACTCCCTGTTATCACTCCTACAGTCATCAGATCTCTTAATAAATTCAAAATATAGATATAATGAAAATACGTGAAGATAAAGGCATACAGCACCTATTTGGTCTGTTCTTATCTTTTCAAATTATGTATGTAAAATGTCCTAGTTAGGCCTCATGAGTCCAAACGGGGAAGAAGGGATGCCTATAGTCATACTTTTATCAAGGCTACTCCCTAGTTGTGGGACTAACCGTTTGCCCGCATCTTCACTTATTTTCATTATATCTATATTTTGCACTTGTTAAGAGATCTGTTGACTGTAGGAGTGGTAGTGTCCTTTCCCGTGATGAGACTGTTCCTTCAAGTATATTGTGTGGCGCTATAGTATATGTATGGCTACTCAGCCCGCTCACGGAACTCCGTGGAATTGCAGAGTTTTTCGGTGACTCCGCTGAATTCTGCCGAGTGAAACTCCTCAAGTTCTGCCCAAGCCTAGTCTTGCCCCTGCTCCTCATGGGAACAGTCCTTCCCGAACTGCCAAGTCAGGTCCTCCCTGGACCGGAAACAAGCATCCTCGGACCTGTTTTAGGGCATCGCCCCAGATCAGCCAGGCTAGCTTGAAGCCAGTGGCACAGTGAGCACGAGACCCATGTCTGGGCATACCCATCCCACTTAGGGCGACAAAAGCAAAAGGAACAAATGATGGATGGAATGCTGAACAAGGCAAACATTCACCCCCAGTCACAATGATCTGGGTTTAATGCATTGTTCTTTTTCTCGTCTCCGTTCCTTTTTCTAAGGAAAGGACATTGAAGTCCAACAATCTCCTAAGCACACACTGGGCCCCGTAGATCTATGGCACAGTTAACTGTTTGCACATCAACAGACCCTAAACCCTAAAACCACAATACCTCTATATATAAATATAGCAATCACGTGCTATGCAATTACGAAAAGTCAGGCCTGTTTGCTTTGTCAGTGGGTGTCACCGTGCATTCAAAAATGAAATAGGAATCTTTTAAAATTCTTAAATATTTCCTGATTTACATACATATTTTACTTTTAAAAATTAAAAGCCATAATTATGGCCTTTAATATATATTCAGTAGCAAAAAGAACAAATTATTGTAGTCACATTTCCGCTTTTAACAAGGATGCCTAGAAACTTTTAACAACCCAGAAAATCTAGGGTTCCCTGCCAGAGCAAAGCAAAAGGTCACCCTTGAGAGCTCACACATGCTGTAAGACCTGCTGGGGTTACTAATTCAGTCACCTTTTGAAATCAGGTGGCCTTCTTGTGTGGGTTCATGCTGTCCAGACTCAAAATACACTGCTGCACTGGTATAGGCAGTGCCAGTTTCATGTTAAGGTTTTGGTGGTCCCGGGGAAGACAACTTTTGAGGGCCCTGGCGCAGAACAAATTTGAACTTTATTACCCATTTCCAGCTAATTCAAGCACACGTTACCAACCATTTCTACAATACATGTTAACATTTAACAGGGTCACACAAAAATAGTTGAAATATGTTTTACCTGGGACCCCAAGAATCCTTAAGATAATATTAGGTAGAGAGACAGAGGCAGAGGTAGGTAGACTGGTATAGATACAGAAATAGACTATGCGGATTAAATAGAGCAAAAGTTTGTTTTCCTAGGGGGCAGCTTCCGCCATCTTGTCCAAAGGCATGGGGTATCCAGTAGCTCTTAATGCCATCCCAGAGCTGTGGGTATCTCATTCAAAATCCTAATGCCATGCCTCATGCCTTACCGAAGGGCTGGAGGTATATGTTTGCCCACAAAAAATCCAGCTTGTGAGTCGGGTCATAGCTTCCTGGCATCATGTTTGAATTTGTGAACAGAGACGCTGACAGATGTCTGCTGGCCCAGGCTCCCTTCACCCTCACAAAATTGAGGGTGCCAGAAGAATGGACTTCAGTTCTGCTACTCTTTTCAGGACCTCCTTCGCCATCCTTTCTAACAGGATGAAGGAGGCCAGGAGAGCTGCATGCTGTCTTGCCCTGCATTCACACTCATTTTCGGGAGGTGGAGTGCCAGCACAGCTGCCTGATCTACTGCTGTCGTCTTCGCTGTCTCTCTGCTCTGTTTGAAAATGTGAGCATTCAATTGGGACAGCTGTTAGATGCCATAGATGCAGATGTTCTTTGTTGTGCAAGACTACTCAATTCCCTCTGTGCAAACAATGACGTATAAATAAGCTGATGCCTTTGGGTCAGGCGGGTATTGGCATAACTTAGGCTATGGTCCTTAGGCAAGGTGAGGGGCACCAAGTAGTACCCCTGCCTTTGGTTAGACAGAGTGGACAAAATACCCCTTCCCTTTGGCAAAATGGAAGGTAGATACAGCGGATCACTGACACAATATCAACAGCAATATTAATATGGAACAAAAATATTGTGTCAAAAATATTGTTTACAAAAATGTCATCCCCCCATACAAATAATGGTAAGTACAAAATATTTCACATCAATATCTTTAAAACATACAAAAATAATGTTTTTAATATACATATACATATATATATATATATAATGTATCTCTATTATTATAAAAATATATATTTTACAGTATATAAAAAATTGGTTATTTTTCAAATGTTTTATATATATATATATATATATATATATATATATATATATATATATATATATAATGAAACTTAAACAATATTATCAAATCGTGGCAAAACATTTGATAAATTACCAAATATAAAAAATGTAAAATCTAAAAAAGACATTTACTGAAAATATTGTAATTTTTTTTAAAAACACACGCATACACATATATATATATACACACACACATATATATATATATATATATATATATACATTATCTACTGGCGGTCGCCAGTAGATAGTTATAGTTAGGACCTATTTTCCATAGGAAATCCGCGACATTCTATTTGAAATAACTCTTGCGTCGGTTGACGAATCTTCGCGAAATTTTCAAACTTTATCGCCCGCTCCGGTCCGCTCCTACCCTCAAAGTTTCGGGGTGATTCGTCAAGCGGGGGCCGAGAAAAAAGGGGGGTCCCAAAACGTGTTTTCCCCATTTATTTTCCCATAGGAAACTTTAGCCACGGCTACAGCCCGAACTGCTGAACAGAATTACACCAAATTTGGCAAAAAGGTAGTTCTTGGTTCAGAAAGAACCCTTTTTGTTAAATGGTGTAAATCCGTTCAGTAGTTCCTGTGAAAATCAAAATGAAAATCACATATATATCTATGGCCGCGTCGGATTCGCGCACCCTCCCGATCACGAGCTGCATGCTAATTGGCTGTCAACACTCCAAATCAGGAACTGTTGGCAGCCATTTTGTCCCTCGGTAGAACCGAGGGACAGAAACAAGTGCGCAAAGCGCAAAAGGGGGCAGGGTAGAAACACCCTGACCCCTAGGTCTGCTCAGGGGTCCCACAAGGACCCCCTGGGCAGAAAAAAGCATTTTATTTTTTTAAATCGGTGGGATGTGCTTAGGGTGCGCGAATCCCGAAAAGAAACAAGTGCGCAAACGCACAAGGGGGCAGGGTAGAAACACCCTGACCCCTAGGTCTGCTCAGGGGTCCCACAAGGACCCCTGGGCAGAAAAAAGCATTTAAAAAAAAAAAATCGGCAGGATGCGCTCAGGGTGCACGGATCCTGCCAAAAATCGAAGCGCGGTCTCCCGCGCTTCGATGCAAATTTGCCCCCGGGTGGCCCAAGTCCCGGGGGCATGCGGAGGGTGGATTTATTGTTTATATGGGGGGCCTCTAAGGCCCCCAAGCCCGGGGACTGCCACCCCCGGGGCTTAATAAAAAAATGGTGCGGGAGGGCTCTCCTGCCCTCCCGCAGCCCCGGGACCGCCACCCCCCGGGGACCACCACCTCCCCGGGGCTGGGCAATTCAAGGGAGGGGGGCCGCGCGGCCCCCCTCCTGGAGCCCTTGATGGCCCTGGGGACCGCCACTCCCCAGGGCCGGCTCCTGCAGTGTCCCGGGGTGCCTAACCCTGGGACACTGTAGTTTGCTATGACAGGACGGGAGCCTCGCGGCTCCCGTCCTGTCATAGCAAACTGCTTAGGATATTGGAAGAGAGAGCAGGGAAACCTGCTCTCACTTCCAATATCCAAAGCAAATAGCTTTTCCACACGGGGAGCTGCATGTTAGCAGCTCCCCATGTGGAAAGCAATGCCGGCTCCCAAGGGACGCGGGAGCCGGCGGGACTGTGGGGGATTGGGGACCCCCCACAGTCCCCAATGGAGACGGCCAGCCCCGGGGGATGGGGTCCCGGGGCAAGTAGTGGCCCGGGAGGGGGCCACGCGGCCCCCCTCCCCAAAATAAAAAATAAAAATGTTGAAGAAAAAAAAAAGGAAAGGCCGGCCCCGGAGGATGGGGTCCCCGGGGCCTTAAATGGCCTGAGGAGGGGGCCACGCAGCCCCCTCCAAATATTTAAAAATTTAAAAAAAGAGGGCATGCCCCGGGGGATGGGGTCCCCGGGGCCAATATAGGCCCAGGGAAGAAGGGCCACGCGGCCCCTTCCCGTTTTATTTTAATTTTTTAAAAAAATGAAAATCCTCATGCCCCGGGGATGGGGTCCCGGGGCCAAAAGAGGCCAAGGAAGGGGGCCACGCAGCCCCCTCCCATACACAAAAAAAAAAAAAAGACCGGCATCGTGCCGGAGGCCCCGCCCCACCCTGCAGCAGTCTGCAAACGCGTCCCCTGGCACGTTTACAGATGGGGAACGATTTCCCCTTGAATACTGGGGGTCCCTGGGGGCCAACTAGCCCACCAGGAACCTCCAGTATGCGCCAGAGGCTGCGTTGTAGAGAGGTGTACAGAGGCCACGCCCCTTTTACACCTCTCTGCAACGCAGCTCTGTGGCGCTTTGGAGGTACATGGTGGGCTAGTTGGACTCCAGGGACCCTCAGGATTCAAGGGGACTTAATCCCCCAACTTAAAATGCGCCATGGGGCGCGTTTGCACAGTGGTGAAGGGAGGGGGCGGGGCTTCAGGTGACATGTGTGCAAACAGGCCCTGTGGCGCATTTTAAGATGGGGAATTAAATCCTCTTCAATCCTGAGGGTCCCTGGGGGCCAACTAGCCCACCAGGTACCTCCAGTAAGCACCACGGAGCTGCATTGCAGAGTGTTGTAAAAAGGGGCGTGGCCTCTGTACACCTCTCTGCAACGCAGCCCCCTTGCGCACACTGGAGGTTCCTGGTGGGCTAGTTGGCCCCCAGGGACCCTCAGGATTGAGGAGGAATTAATTCTCCAACTTAAAATGCGCCACAGGGCGTGTTTGCAGACATGTCACCTCAGGCCCCACCCCCTTCCTTCACCATTGTGCAAATATTCCTCTAAAATCAACCGAACTACGAATTACGATTTACTCACCTGTTATCAGGAGAGACCTCAGTGCTGCATCTTTGAGCCCAGTACTGATCCTGAAAAGTAATTTTAACCGTACTTACCAGTAACTTGAATTTCCTTCCATAGGATATCATTGCCTGCTTTTTGCTGAAAAAGTTTGTGTGTCGATTTTTGAAACATACAAATATTCCTCTAAAATCAGCCGAACTACGAATTCCGATTTACTCACCGGTTATCAGGAGAGACCTAAGTGCTGCATCTTTTAGCCCAGTACTGATCCTGAAAAGTAATTTTAACCATACTTACCAGTAACTTGAATTTCCTTCCATAGGCTAACATTGACTGGTTTCACTTGGAAATTCTTCTAAGTGTGGAGTTTTGGAACTTTATAATATTCCTCTAAAATCAGCCGAACTACGAATTCCGATTTACTCACCTGTTATCAGGGAGAGAACCCAGTGCTGCATCTTTTAGCCCAGCACTGACCCTGAAAAGTAATTCTAACCGTACTTACCAGTAACTTGTATTTCCTTCCATAGGAATCCATTGTCTGGTTTTCAGCAGAAAAGTTTCAAAGTGTCGATTTTCACAAACTACAAATATTCCTTAAAAATCGCCTGTATGACTTAAACGCATTCTTTCAACTGTTTACAGGAGATGCACCAGTGCTGGATCCAGGATCCACCACTGAGTAAGAAAAAGTAACGATAACACTACTTACCTGCTAAGTGAATTTCCTCCCATAGGATAACATTGGTGATTCTATGTGAAAAAGTTTCCAAGTGTCAACTTTTAAAATACAATAATATTCCTTAAAAATCACTACTGTAACCAAAACGCTTTTACTCCACTGTTTACAGGAGATGTCCCAGGACTGAATCTAGGATCCAGTCCTGTGGTGGGAAAAGTAATCCATAAAGTAACTAATTGCATTTAACTAGAAATTCACATTGAGCTCAATGTTGCATTGTGTTTGAAATTGTGTTGCCCATTGCAACAACTGTAACTACTATACTTAAAAGTCTATTGCTTATTTGCAAAGTATTTAAACTAAAGTAATTCATTCTGAGAAAGTATATTTTGTAATGTAATGTATAATGTAATTACAATGTAATTTAAAAAATAAAATATCTAAAAATAAATAGTTGAAAAAAATGTTGTAAATCAGTATCAAAAAAATAAATATAACAATTAATACAATTAAAAAATTGTCATTTACAAAACCTTTGAAATTCACTGAAAAAAACCATAGGTTTCAGGCACGTTATAGTTAGAAATTAGCATTTAAAAAACCTTACAAATTCACTGAAAAAACCATAGGTTTCAGGCACGTTATAGTTAGAAATTAGCATTTAAAAAACCTTTGAAATTCACTGAAAAAAACCATAGGTTTTAGGGACAGTTATAGTTAGTTGGACATTGCACTCGTACAAAACCCGTAGAAATTCCCCGTTATAGTTAGTTCAGCTAATTATAACTCGCGCCCCCGCAATTCACTGCTGATGACGTCACATATTACATCACTCATGACATGGTCAGTGACATCACTGATGACATCACTGATGACATCTCAAATGACATCACTGATGACATCATCCATGTGATAATTTCATGCATCTTCTCACACCCTAATATAACTTTTGATACACCCACTCTTATTTACAGACTGCCATTCGCAAAACCATACACACTCCAATACCAATAACTATATACCCACTCACTGATTCTTAGGTCTACACACACACATCTACTCACTCACCCGTCCAGTCACTCATACTTACAGTCACTCAGTACAGGACTATCATATGCACTCATACACCTATATAAACACTCACACACCGCCACTCATCCATAGAGGTACTCGCACACCTAGTCAGTCATGCAAAAAATTAATCACACACCCATTTACTCGCCTATAGAGTTATACACACACCAGCTCACTTAGTCATACAAATACTAGCACATTCTTACGCCCTTATACAATAACTGATACAAGCACACACGCATCCATACAGCCACTCTCACAATCACACACTCTCACTTATAGCCTTTTAAATACTCTAACACACATATATACTGCCTTTTACATATGTAGTTACTCGCACATGTACCACTGAGATATACATTCACTCACTAACACACCCATACACACACTCACCCACCCAAGCAGTCCATCACAGACGCACTCTTCAAATCATGCACCCAGTGAATCACCCACTCACACATCTATGTACAGAGTCGCACACACCCCACCCACACAAACACTCAGGCACCCATACAGATACTCAGACAACAAATCAATAACTCATATAGACACTCATGTAGCTATTCACAAACCCATGCAGCCACTTACACAGCAACAGACAGACGGATACAGACATTCACCCAGTTTAGTCACTAACCCATGCATTCAGTAAGATACGTTTAATCACTCACTTATACAGTTAGTCACGCACCTACTAAATCATCCATACAGACACTTATACACCCACTCATTCTTCAATACGCCTTTCCCTATATACATTAAAAATATTTCAACTTTACAGAAACACAGTCACTAGATGATGTCATCAGTGATGACATTTGAGATGTCATCAGTGATGTCATGAGTGATGTCACTGACCATGTCATGAGTGATGTAATATGTGACGTCATCAGCAGTGAATTGCGGGGGCGCGAGTTATAGTTAGCTGAACTAACTATAACGGGGGAATTTCAGGGGTTTTGTACGAGTGCAATGTCCAACTAACTATAACTGTCCCTAAAACCTATGGTTTTTTCAGTGAATTTCAAAGGTTTTTAAATGCTAATTTCTAACTATAACGTGCCTGAAACCTATGGTTTTTTCAGTGAATATATATATATATATATATATATATAGCTATATATATATATATATATATATATTTATTACCTACTGGTGGTTGCCAGTAGGTAGTTATAGTTAGGAGCTAGTTTCCATAGAAAAAGCATTTTTTGACTTGCCTATAACTTTGGCATCGTTTGACCAATCTTCATGAAAAGTGTCAAGGTAGGTTCTGGCAAGTCATGGAAAGTTTGAGGGTGACACGTGCAGTGGGTCCGAAAATGTGGGCACAAAATAAGGTTGCGTTTGTTGTGGTAATAGGAACCTTTAGCCACACCTAAAGCCTGAACCGCTGAACGGACTTACACCAAATTTGGCAGAGAGGTAGACATTGTTTCAAGGAAGTGCCTTTTGCCTATTTGATGTGAATCAGTTATGTAGTTTTGGTGAAATATAAGCTGAAAATTATAGTGATATGTCTGGCCGTGGATATTTTGCAACTGTTTTGCGAGTATTCACGAATGCGCGCCAATGGGAATGCTCTGATTGGTTGGATGCAACCTAAACAGAAAGTTGCGGCCACAATTATATCTATCGGGAATGGTTCCCGGGGCTGAAAATTTGTGTGAAAGTGTTAAGAGCGCAAAACATCGAGCGCACTGTTATGGGTGACGATCGTTCTTCAACTGACGTCACCGTCACGCTACGAACTACGACTCCCATGAGGCCGTGCGCGTCACGCACGACGTCGCTGAAACGGCTCATAGGAGGAGACTGAACACAAGTCAGTGTCGGAAATTCTTCGTCCCCGCCGGTTGTGTTCGCAGCCGTCCCTGGTTCCTACAAGAAAAGGTCGGGTAAGGGTGCTTCGATTCCCCTCTTGATTCCCTGGTCTTCATCCTCCGTAAGGGAGCGTTCGGCTCAGGCGGAGGCTGGCTTCATTTCCCTTGAGTACTCGGCCGGTATTGTCGGCCGGCGGTGTTTTCTTTGAATCCTTGATACCCCTTGCTCCCAGTATACCCTAAAGAGCTATGGCTATCCAGAGGGATTGACAGACACATATGCGCTGAGGGCTGGAGCTTATATACAGGTCCTATACTTCCTTCCTGGTAACGCTCATTACTCAGGGAGTGTTACAGCTTTGTTAGTTTTGCAGTTGAATGCTATACTGTGTGGATTATTGTCAAACGGTGAAGTAACCGTATTCAAGAATACTACGCAGGAACACTGGTGGTAACATTGATGTTCAAAGACTTATAACCATGTTGTTCTGGCTCTGTTTTAACAGGGGTAATGATGAGTGGTAGAAGACTACGCTCTATCCCTGTGATGTACTATGGAGTTTAGACAAGGGTAGGTTCATAGTGTTCTTATGCCTCCGTACTGTCGCAGTCCAGTTATGTATATTCAGGATTTATGCTCATGATATGTTTCTTTCTCTATGTGATTTTCCTATGCAGTTATAGGCACAACACGTAGTGTTCCACACAGACGGCACCCCCTTTATAGAAGTGCCATCTTCTACAAAGTGTATTCCTTTTTGTTACAGGTATATAGAGGTGACACCATTCAGTACTGTGGTTCCATGCATGTTCTATGTTGATAGGGAAGGGTTACGGAAGGTCCTTACAATTGTGCTTTTTGTTTCAGATCTCCCTCCCTCCCGGCTGTTCCCTTCCTTTCCTTCCCCCACTTGATCCTTCCTGTGACCTGTGCCATTACGGCTATAAGGCTAGGATAGATCGAGAGGTGGACCAATCCTAGCAACAAACCGATCCTGAGGACCGACCGATGTAACAGAATTTCCGACCCACGAATTTTTGTCCTCCCGGTCGGGTTGTGTTGGGTATGGCCACCCTAGATGATGTGATAGCGATGCTTGCCGCGGTCCAGGGGGAGCTAGCTGCGTCCCGTCAGGAGGCAGCAGACTTAAGAGCCCGGGTGGATGGGATGCAGAGGAATCCGTTCAATGCAGGTACGGCAGCAACACCTTCCACGGCAGTAGTGGTAGAAATGCCTGTATCCATACCGTTAGCCACCCCGGAAAGGTATCATGGGGATTCCGAGAAGGTACAAGTGTTTTTAACGCAGGTGATGCTTCACTTCTCATGTAAACAAAAGTCGTTCCCCACAAATCAGGCGAGGGTTGCCTTTCTTATTTCCTACCTAGCAGGTGATGCAGCGCAATGGGCAGTGCCTCTGGTAAACCGTGATGACCCCCTCTTACACGATTGGGAAGCGTTCAGGGTGGAATTCCTGAAGGTTTTTGACAGAAGAGCTGATTCATACACAGCCGACAGAGAGTTACTTGAGTTAAGACAGGGTAACAAGAGCTTGTTGGTGTATTTAAATTCTTTTCGGAGGTTAGTGGCAGAAACTAAGTGGCCTGAAACCAAACAAGCAGCTCTCTTCCATCAAGGATTAAGGGAGGACCTCAAGGACGTCATAGCACAGATAGATCCACAGCCTAACACGTGTGAGGACTTAATTAATCTTGTGCTACGCTTAGAGCATAGAATGAGTGAGCGAAAAGGGGACCACAAAAAGAAGGAGAGACACATACAGTCCTATGAAAGGCAGAAACCCACAGAGATGGGTCACGCCTCCGCATCGGAACCGATGGAGATTGGAACCATAAGGGCCTCATTAACTGAGGGAGAAAAAGACGTCCGACGTAAGCAAGGGCTCTGCTTATATTGTGGCAAGAGAGGACACTTCGTTAGAGAATGCCCGGTAAAACCCAAGACAAGTAGATTTCGTAGCGGTAGGATGACAACGGCTGCTATGGAATCAAAGTCGGAAAACTAGTTGACTCAAAGAAAAATGAAGGGGTTTCTTGGAGTCAGGCATACATCCCTTCCTTACGGAACGAAGAGAAGGAATCACCGGGACATTTATACATTAATGTAGTAGTGGTTACACCAACGGAAAGGATCCACACATCGGCCATGGTGGACTCAGGAGCCACGGGCATGTTCATGGACATGGGAGAAGCTAAACGCAGAGGAATAGGTCTAGTGCCCAAAGACTCCCCTGAAGAAGTCTATGCAGTGGATGGAAGGAAGTTATGCACGGGACCCATAGGGTACAACACCGAAGAAATAGAGGTGCACTATGGGGCTTCACACAAGGAACAAATAACCTTCAGTATCATACACGCTCCCCAATATGGGATCATATTTGGGTTACCGTGGCTACAAAGACACAACCCTGAGATAGATTGGGTTGCCGGGTCAGTGCAAATGAACTCTTCATATTGCTTGGAACATTGTTTCAGTATACCGGATGAACCTGTCACTGCCCTAGCTTGTGGCTCGTGTGTTGCCACCGCTGCAGAAAAGAACGTCCAGCTCCCGGCTGTCTATCGGAAATATGAGGAGGTGTTTAATGACGTCCAGGCGGAGGAGCTACCACCTCATAGACAGTACGACTGTCAAATCGATCTTGTTCCGGGGGCAGTAGTTCCTTCGTGGGAGGATATACGCCTTAACGGAACCTGAGAACCTCCACCTTAGAGCCTATCTGGACAAACACCTGGCACTGGGTTTTATCCGCCCCTCCAAGTCCCCTGCCGCCTCCCCGCTTTTTTTTATCCCTAAAGCTAATGGTGAGCTGCGCGCTTGTGTGGATTTTAGAGCATTGAATGCTATTACCGTGAAGAATAGGTACCCCTTACCGCTGATTAGTGTGTTGCTGGAGCAAGTGAAAAAGGCAACCATCTTCACCAAATTGGACCTAAAAGGAGCCTATCACCTGGTTCGCATGAGAAGTGGCGACGAGTGGAAAACAGCGTTCAAGACCCGGTACGGGCTGTTTGAGTACCTGGTGATGCCATTCGGGTTATGTAACGCCCCTGCGGCGTTTCAATACTTTTGAACGACGTTCTCAGGGAGATCTTGGACCACTATGTAGTGGTATATATCGATGATATCCTCGTCTATTCCGAGAATAAAGATGCTCACATCCAACATGTGGAATCGGTGCTTCAGATCCTACAGCAACATCATCTGTTCTGTAAGTTGAGCAAATGTGACTTTCATGTCCACACTGTGGAATTCCTTGGAGTCATGCTAAGTCCATCAGGCCAGGAAATGGCTGAAAGAAAGATCACCGCTGTTAAGGATTGGCCTCCCCCCAAAATATTCGAGATGTGCAATGCTTCATTGGCTTCGCCAACTTCTACAGACGATTTATCAATCAGTTCTCCAAACTTGTAGCCCCGATAACACATCTACTGAGAAAATCGCAGAAGTTCGTGTGGAGCGACGAAGCTCAAGAAGCGTTTTTGGCATTGAAAACAGCTTTCATAACTGCCCCAATCCTGTCACACCCGGATCCTGAGAAACCATACATAGTCGAGGCGGACGCCTCTGAAGTTGCGTTGGGTGCCATCTTATCGCAGAGACATTCTTCCACGGGTCAACTCCATCCGGTGGCGTATATGTCTAGGAAGCTCAATGACGCCGAAAGGAATTATCACATTGCCGAAAAGGAACTTTTGGCCATTAAGGAATCTTTCATGGAATGGAGACATTTTCTAATGGGAGCCAGACACGTGGTTACGGTGTATACCGACCATAGGAACCTACAATTCATGACGGCAGCAAGGCATCTTACCCCGCGTCAGCTTCGTTGGATGCTGTTCTTCTCTGGTTATCATTTCATCATAACATATCGACCTGGCTCGGAGAACAGGAAAGCTGATGCTCTCACGCGACAAACCTCTGCCAAAGACCCGGAAAGCACTCCTGATGGTTGCATCATTGACCCCATGAAGGTACTATGTGTGATACAACCAGATACCTTTTTGAAAGACATACTTAAGGGGTTGCTTCCTTTACCTGGAGAACCTGGCTCAAAAGTCACTCGGACTGGCAAGTGAGGAACGGCTTCCCTATGAACAATAACCGCCTCTTGGTTCCTACGCTGAAGCTAAGAAAACAAGTATTTGCCTGGTGCCATGATTCCCCTAGTGCAGGTCATATTGGGGTGGAGAAGACCGTAGAACAAATCAATCGGCAATTCTGGTGGCCTTCTCTGCGGGTGGACGTTAGAGAGTGGGTATCCTCCTGTGAACAGTGCGCAAAGATGAAATCTGATCATCGTCGCCCTCAGGGCTTGCTACAACCGCTCCCTACTCCTACCAGTCCCTGGGAGAACATTTCACTTGACTTCATTGTCGGTTTACCACAGGATAAAGGGTGTACAACCATTCTGGTAGTTATTGATTACCTGACAAAGATGGGGCATTTTATCGCCTGTAGACAGGTACCTTCAGCTGGCCAGCTGGCTTGCTTACTGATGGCACACGTGGTCCGTTTGCATGGATTACCAGACGTCATTGTATCCGATAGGGGCTCACAATTTACGGCTCAGTTCTGGAGGAGGTGGTGTTCTTCCCTACACATCAACACTGCCTTATCTACCAGCTTCCACCCCCAGACAGACGGGCAGACGGAGCGTCTCAACCAAACGCTCAAGCAGTACTTAAGATGTTATGTGGACAATAGCAAGGAGGAATGGGTGGATTACCTGTGGCTTGCTGAGATCGCC
Source organism: Calotriton arnoldi (assembly GCA_963921515.1). Lineage (NCBI taxonomy): Eukaryota > Metazoa > Chordata > Amphibia > Caudata > Salamandridae > Calotriton > Calotriton arnoldi. The sequence continues at coordinate 2,964,812 of CAWUFW010000553.1, read as the reverse complement.
TATAACAACGCCACACATAGTTCCACAAAGGCATCTCCGTTCTACTGCAATTACGGTCGACATCCACGGTTCCTGCCATTCATCCATCCAACGAAGGACACCAATATACCAGAAGTAACGAAAAGGGTGGCCCATATTCAGGAGACTTTAGTGAAGGCACAGGAGCACCTAAGGGCAGTCAAGATCAAGTACAAGGCCACCGCAGACAAGCACAGGCGTCAGGGTCCTTTGTACAGTAGGGGTGACGCAGTCTGGCTATCCACCAAGAATATACGTTTTAGGAAGCATAGTGTGTTCCACCCTAGATATATCGGACCCTATAAGATAGCTAAACGCATAAATCCAGTGACTATGAAGCTGAAACTGCCATCGCACTTGCGCATTCATCCAGTATTTCATGTGTCTTTACTGAAACCCTCCTCCACACCAGTTAGGAGGTTACCTCCGCCTCTTTTGGTCAATGAGGACCTGGAGTATGAGGTGCAAGGTATTAGAGACTCAAAAATGCGTGGCCGCAGCCTATGGTACTTGGTGGCTTGGAAAGGGTATGGCCCTGAGGAGAACTCATGGGAACCTGCATCGGGTGTGCACGCTCCTAGATTGGTGAAGACATTCCACAGAACACACCCGCTTAAACCGGGCCCCTTAGTGCGCTCTTGTTAGGGAGGGGATGTACTGTTAAGAGCGCAAAACATCGAGCGCACTGTTATGGGTGACGATCGTTCTTCAACTGACGTCACCGTCACGCTACGAACTACGACTCCCATGAGGCCATGCGCGTCACGCACGACGTCGCTGAAACGGCTCATAGGAGGAGACTGAACACAAGTCAGTGTCGGAAATTCTTCGTCCCCGCCGGTTGTGTTCGCAGCCGTCCCTGGTTCCTACAAGAAAAGGTTGGGTAAGGGTGCTTCGATTCCCCTCTTGATTCCCTGGTCTTCATCCTCCGTAAGGGAGCGTTCGGCTCAGGCGGAGGCTGGCTTCATTTCCCTTGAGTACTCGGCCGGTATTGTCGGCCGGCGGTGTTTTCTTTGAATCCTTGATACCCCTTGCTCCCAGTATACCCTAAAGAGCTATGGCTATCCAGAGGGATTGACAGACACATATGCGCTGAGGGCTGGAGCTTATATACAGGTCCTATACTTCCTTCCTGGTAACGCTCATTACTCAGGGAGTGTTACAGCTTTGTTAGTTTTGCAGTTGAATGCTATACTGTGTGGATTATTGTCAAACGGTGAAGTAACCGTATTCAAGAATACTACGCAGGAACACTGGTGGTAACATTGATGTTCAAAGACTTATAACCATGTTGTTCTGGCTCTGTTTTAACAGGGGTAATGATGAGTGGTAGAAGACTACGCTCTATCCCTGTGATGTACTATGGAGTTTAGACAAGGGTAGGTTCATAGTGTTCTTATGCCTCCGTACTGTCGCAGTCCAGTTATGTATATTCAGGATTTATGCTCATGATATGTTTCTTTCTCTATGTGATTTTCCTATGCAGTTATAGGCACAACACGTAGTGTTCCACACAGACGGCACCCCCTTTATAGAAGTGCCATCTTCTACAAAGTGTATTCCTTTTTGTTACAGGTATATAGAGGTGACACCATTCAGTACTGTGGTTCCATGCATGTTCTATGTTGATAGGGAAGGGTTACGGAAGGTCCTTACAATTGTGCTTTTTGTTTCAGATCTCCCTCCCGGCTGTTCCCTTCCTTTCCTTCCCCCACTTGATCCTTCCTGTGACCTGTGCCATTACGGCTATAAGGCTAGGATAGATCGAGAGGTGGACCAATCCTAGCAACAAACCGATCCTGAGGACCGACCGATGTAACAGAAAGCCCACATAATGTATCAAGGTGGAGATACTCTGACCCCATGGTTGAGAAATGGGGTTGTTAGTGACATAAGTTATGTGTCCAAAATTGATTTTTTTTAACCGCTCCCGATATCCATGATGACACCGTGTCCGCCAGTGCGGCCCCTGTGTACTGTTGCGGGGATATCGTGACCACCGACAACGTCGCGAATATTGGTGGAAATATAAAAAACATATATATCAGTGGATCTTTAATAGGCATTGTTATAGAGATATTGAGATTTTGATAAATGTTTTAATAGAGGTATTTATATAGTGAGTTAGAATTAAATATATAGTTATAATTTTTGAATGTGGTGGTGGCTATTGAATTCCTGCTTTTGCTTTCTGCTTTCGCGACGTAACCGTAGGGTTCGCGATTACCAACGTCATCTCGATCTCCGGCCTCACCATGAAAATGGAAAATAAGTTTTAGAGATGGTTGTTCTAGAAATACACTAGAAAAACATGAGTTTGAAGTGTACAGTAATAAACCCCTAGTGTGTGAAATACTGTAATATGTGTGCATATATGTGTTTTCACTTTATGGAAAAGGCGCAATCATCAAGATTAACAACGTCATTGTGATGTCCGAAATAACTGCGCAAACGGAAAATAGGTCTGAAAGATGGTTTTTAAAGAAACTTAGTGCAAAAATATGAGTTTAAACATGCTTTGAAAGAAGCATGTATTTAATAATATGTGTAGTGCAATGTTCAGAATGGATTTTTTTTACATATTATTTTTGGATGTGTTGGTGGTCATTGAATGTCTGCTTTTGTTTCCGTTCTCACGACGTGTCCGTGGGAATCACGATTACCGACGTCGCCGCGATGATGTCGGTTGTCGCAAATATACATTTTGTTTGTCAAGGTGGATTTTTTCTAAATTGTTCACAGAAAGAAAAGGTAAAACAATATTTTACTAAATATTTAGACTTAAACTTTATTTAAAAAAATGTCTTTAAGTGTATTTTTCAGTATGTGAAATACATTTACTGATCACAGATTCTCTACAGTAAATGCGACAATGTTGTGCCGACTCACAAAATTGTTAAATATAAAACCAGTTATTAATGTACTTTCTGATAAACACATACAAAATCAAAAAATGAGTGGTGTATAATAAAAATATAATACACAATACCCAATTATAGAAAGAAAATGCGAAAATCTTAGAGGTTCACTTAAAAATAAATGGACATTACAATTAAGAAATAGAATTTTAAAAAATCTTAGAAACTGAAAAAAACAAAGGTTACAGGGGTTTTATACTTAATAATTAGCATTTAAAAACCTTAGAAATTCACTGTAAAAAACAAACGTTACAGGGACATTATAGTTAGGAAATATAATTGAAAAAAACCTTAGAAATTCAATGAAAAAAACAAAGGTTACAGGGATGTTATAGGCAGGCTGACATTTCACTCTTACATAACCAGAGAAATTCAGCAGTAATATTTAGCTGAGCTAACTATAACTTGCTCCCCCGCAATGCACTGCTTATGACCTCACATATTACATCACTCATAACATGGTCAGTGACATTACTGATGACATCTTAAATTACATCACTCATGACATCACTGATTGCCCCATCCACAGAATCTCTGATGCACCAACTCACACCCCAATGTAACCTTTCATACACTCACTCCAACTTCCACACTACTATTCTCAAAACCATTGACACACCCATACCAGTACTGACATACCCACTCACTTATTCATAGGTCTACATACACATCCACTCAGTCACCCATGCAGCCACTCGTATACCAACTCAATCACCAATAAAGCCTCTGATATATCTACTCATACAGCCACACAGCCACTCACACACTCTCAGTCACCCATAGATCTACTCGCACACCTACCCATACCGATACAGACATTCACACAAATTAGTCACTCACCGTACATTCCCTGAGGCACGTGTAATCACTCACTTATACAGTCAGTCACGCACCAACTAAATCATCCATACAGGCACTCATACACCCACTGATTCATCAATACACCTTGGTATATATTTAACACTTAGAACTTTTTAGAAACACTCACAGTCACCAGATGATGTAATCAGTGATGTAATCAGTGATGTCATTTGAGATGTCATCAATGATGTTACAAACCATGTGATGAGTGATGTAATATGTGAGGTCATAAGCAGTGCATTGTGTGAGTTATAGTTAGCTCAGCTAACTATAGCCACTGAATTTCTCTGAAATGTCAGCCTAACTATAACGTTCCTGTAACCTTTGTTTTTTTTGTGTGAATTTCTATGATTTTGTTATTAATTATATTTCCTAACTATAAAATCTACATGGCCGCCCTCACCGCTATCGTCAGACAGCATGGACTCAGCATTGTATCCTACGCCGACGACACCCAGCTCATTCTCTCCCTCACAAAGCAACCCAACACCACCAAACTCAGCTTCCAGGAAGGAATGAAAGACGTCGTATCCTGGATGAGCAGCAGCTGCCTGAAGCTCAACTCCAAGAAGACAGAAGTCCTCACCCTCGGACGCACCCCCTCAACATGGGGCAACACCTGGTGGCCCACCGCCCTCACAACCCCCCCACTTCCAAGGACCACGCCCGGAACCTCAGAATCATACTCCACTCCTCCCTCACCATTACCTGACAGATCAACTCCGTCTCCTCCACGTGCTTCAACACCCTCCGCATTCTGCGCAAGACATTCAAGTGGATCCCCCCAAATCCAGAAAGACCGTCACCCATGCACTCATAACAAGGAGACTGGACTACGGAAATGCCCTCTACGCTGGAATCAACAAATCTCTGCTCTGAAAACTCCAGACGATCCAAAACACTGCTACTAGACTCGTCCTCGGCATCCCACGACATAAACACATCACCCAGCACCTACGAAACCTCCACTGGCTCCCCGTCGAGAAGAGAGTAACCTTCAAGCTTCTCACCCACGCCTACAAATCCCTCCACACCACCGGACCCCAATACCTCAACAAAAGACTCCCATTCCACGTACCCAAGAGAAACCTCCGCTCCACCGACCTAGCCCTCGCCGAAACCCAGCGCATCTGCAGAGCGGGTGGAAGAGTCGACTCCTACATCGCAGCAAAGACCTGGAACGAGCTCACGCTCAACATCAGACGTTTCCCCACTCTGCACATCTTCAGTAAGAGCCTCAAGACCTGGCTCTTTGGCTGATTTGGAGCTGCACGCCATCCCCCCCAACGCCTTGAGACCCTCGCGGGTGAGTAGCACGCTTCACAAATCCCTGATTGATTGATTGAACGTCCCTGTAACCTTTGTTTTTTTTCAGTGAATTTCTAGTTTTTTTTTAAATGCTAATTCTTAACTATAACATCCCTGTAGCCTCTGGTTTTTTCAGTTTAAATATATATATATATATATAGTAGCAAAGCTTATGACAAGTCAGATAAGCATGCGGCCATGGCAATATTGAAGTAAATGCTTGGAACTCTGAGAAATTGAGCTTTGGCGCTTCTTTTATTTAGTATTGATTAATGAGACGCTCAGTACTCATATGACTGAAGCCGCCCTGCAGCGTCTGTGGCTCCAATTTACAGAAAAATTGTGTGAATTGGATTTTGGGAGCATGACCCACTCGCCTCCACAACATCAATATGATTTTCCTGGTACCTCTGAAAATAGAAGCAAGAGAAGTATGAGTGCTGCCTCACGCTGATTTCAAGACCCTTGCATTTCAAAAGGCACTGTTTGACTATAGGCAACAATGTGCTTGTTTAGGAGTTAAAGTGAATGATATAACAAGACTATACATATTCACTGAAAAAACCACAGGTTTCAGGGACATTATAGTTAGTTGGACATTTCACTCGTACAAAACCAGAGAAATTCGACCGTCATAGTTAGTTGAGCTAACTATAACTTGCGCCCCCGCAATGCACTGCTGATGACGTCATCAGTGATGTCATCAGTGATGTAAATTGAGATGTCATCAGTGATGTCACTGACCATGTCATTAGTGAATATGTGACATCATCAGCAGTGCATTGCGTGGGCGCGAGTTATAGTTGCCTAAACAAACTATAACGGCCGAATTTCTCTGGTTTTGTACGAGTGAAATGTCCAACAAGTTATAACGTCCCTGAAACCTAAGGTTTTTTCAGTAAATTTCTAAGGTTTTTAAAACGCTAATTTCTAACTATAACGTCCCTGAAACCTATGGTTTTTCCAGTACATTTCTAAGGTTTTTTAAATGCTAATTTCTAACTATAACGTCCCTGAAACTTATGGTTTTTTCAGTGAATTTCTAACGTTTTTTAAATGCTAATTTCTAACTATAACTTAGTAGTCGCGTTTGTAGAGTGGTGCAGAAAGGGGCCTGGGCCTCCGACCAGCGCTCAGGAATTCCGCTGTGTAGGACTTACAGGAGGTACCAGGAGGCTACTTGGCCTCCAAAGTCCCTCAAGAGTAAAGTGGACTTCATCCCCAACCAGTACTGTGCCAGGAGGTGCGTTTGCGGAGTGGTGGAGAAAAGTGAGCATGGCCTCCGATGACCTCTTAGCAATCCCACTCTATGGGACTTACTGGAGGTAACAGGAGGGGTAGTTGGCCCCCAAAGTCAACTTTGGGGGCCAACTACCCCTCCTATTACCTCCAGTAAGTCCCACACAGCAGGATTGCTAAATTCTCATAGCAGGCCACGCCCCCTTTCCCCACCACTCTGCAAACGCACTCCCTGGCGCACTCTTGTATGGGGATTAAAGTCCCCTTCGCTGCTGGGGGTCCTTAGGGGCCAACTAGCCTAGCTGATACCTCCAGTATGCCCCAGATAGTGGGATTGATGACAGGTGGACACAGGCCACGCCCTCAGCAGGTACCTCCACTGGATTGCTGAGACTGGTCCGAGGCCACACCCCTTTTTACACCACTCTGCAAACGCGCCTCCTGGCACACTGCTGCTCGGGGGATGAAGTCCACTTTAGTCCTGAGGTCCTCAGGACACAAGGGGACCTCTTCGCCCCACCAGCAATGTGCCAAGAGGCATTATTGCAGAGTGGTGTAAAAAGGGGCGTGGCCTCGGACCACCTCTCAGCAATCCCACTGTGTGGGGCTTACTGGAGGTACCTGGTGGTCTAGTTGGCCACCAGGGACCCTTAGGATTCAAGGGGACTTAATCCCCCAACTTAGGACACGCCAGGAGGTGCGTTTGCAGAGTGGTGCATGGAGGGGGCGGGGCCTCCGGCGAGATGCCGGCTTTTCTTTCTTTTATTTTTGTTAGAAGGGGGGCTGTGTGGCCCCCCTTCTTTTAATATTTTGTGGGCCCTGGGGACCCCATCCCCTTTTTTAAAATTGTTTTTAAAAAACAGAAAGGATCCCCCTCCCAACATAAACATACCCCGGGGAGGTGGTGGTCCCCGGGGGTCCACAACGGACCCCCGCATTAACATAATTAGTGCCCCGGGGAGGTGGTGGTCCCCGGGGTAGTGTGGGGGGGCTCGAGCTCCCCACACTTACTTTTTATAATAGCCCTGGGGAGGTGGTGGACCCCAGGGCTTGGGGGGCCCGTGAGGGCCCCCCGCCCATAATTAAATAAAGCCCCGGGGAGGTGGCGATCACTGGGGATGCGGGGGGCCGCGTGCCCCGCACATAATAATAAAGCCCCGGGGAGGTGGAGGTCCCCGGGGCTGCGGGGGCCCATGCGGCCCCGCATATATTTACATATTGCCCCCGGGACCTCGCCTACCGGGGGCTTATTAAAACAAAGTGTGGGACACCGCACTTTGGTTTTTTTTTCGGCAGGATTTGCGAATGATTTTCACAAAAATGCTTTTTTTGGGCCCGGACCCCCTGACCAGGCCTAGTGGGTCAGGGTGTTTCTACCCTGCCCCCTTATCTTGTTTTTTACCTTTTTTCTTGTGACTCAGTTCAACTGAGTCACAACATGGCTGCCAACACTTCCTAGTTTGAAGTGTTGGCAGCGAATCAGAAACAAGCTTGTGATCGGGAGGGTTCAGCCAATCAGATCTCACAATTCTCAAATATCGACATCTGTAAATCTTTAAATATCTCAAAAGCTACTGAACGGATTTACAGCATTTGAAGAAAAGCGTGGTTTCTGGACCAAGAGCTATCTCTCTGCCACATTTGTTGTAATTTTGTTCAGCAGTTCAGGCTGTAGCCGTGTCGAAAGTTTCCTATGGAAATTAACATGGAGAAAACACGTTTTGGGACCCCCTTTTTCTGGGCCCCGCTTGCCGAATCACCCTGAATCACCCCGAAACTTGCAAGACAGCAGCTGACCTGAGCGGGTCAAAAGTTTTGAAAATTTCGTGAAGATTCGTCAAACGGCGCCAAAATTATTGGAAAATCAAAAAACACTTTTCCTAAGGAAACTATGACCTAACTATATACTGGCTACCGCCAGGTACAAAATATATATATATATATATATATCACACCAGTTCCGTTTTGGTTACGAGGCTGTCAACAGGCGTTCCGAGATCGGGTTACCGGATAGCCCCAAAATTTACGCAGCTCCTTCTCCAATTTAGTAGAAAGTACTCGGACACTCCGACATGCTTCAATAAAGTTTTAATGGCATCAAACGACGCGTTTCAGCTTTACGCCTTGCTCACGGCCACAATAGATAAACTTTACATTTTGCCATTTTAATTGCTCCACATTGTTAACATCAACAACGGACTTCACCCACATCTAATGATTAAAGCAGTGCGAAGTATGGCGGCCATTTTAAAATTGTTAATCATCTGTGATTTCTATAGTAATCTATGTATTATCACTGTTTTATAATTCATCTGGCTCATGTTTTTGCCTCAAAAGAACCAAATCCAAACATGATAAAAACCAACCCCATAGCGGTTGTCCAATTAAATTCAATATTGCCGCATTACAATTTCATAGCGGCCATTTTGACTACAGTAATGCTTTTATACGATGTATAACTGTGCAAGAAATTATTCATTTAATAGCGTTCCTGCCCCAATTCGTAACTGCAATCCTTTGGTTGCTACATGTCACACTATCACAAAGCCTTATTTCCGCTTATATCAATTGTGCAACTAACACTTTACTCAAAGAGTCATTTGATATCGATCCTGCCCCAGTGGGCAATTGTAATCAACAAGTTATAACATATTATATTATAACCAAATCATAAATACATTCCTGCATTTCATAATTATATAATTTTCAAAACTACCAATCTGTTCATACTGTCTCATTGTTTCTATTTGTTTCACTGTCTAGCCCCAGTGGGCTTAAACATGATATGGCTCCCAAAATTAATTTACATTTACATGATCCAGAAGTAATTATGGCCAGTTCATAGAGAATAATTATCGAAGATAGAGAACTCTCCACATTCATCACTGCCAAGATGAAAGTAAACAGAGACTGCACCTGTGTGAAAATAAAAACATTGTATTTTTAAAACAACAAACTACAAAAACCTCCAGGGTCGAAACTGCACTTATAACACCTTATTCTTTTACATTTTTAACCATGCAGATGGATAGCCATTTCTTCACTCGAGTTCAAACCTTTTGGTAACAATGTTTCGAAATCAATAATATATCTCGATTCCAATTTGCGTAATAGTAATTCGCGATTACCACCCCTTACATTTGATAAAACTGCATCGATCACCACCATTTTCAGCAGCCTTTCATTCTGAAAATGACAATTGAAAAACTGCCGTGCCACCGGATATTGTCTGTTATTATGTCTGATGGCACGTACATGCTCCAAAACTCTTTTTTTTGCACAATGTATCGTGCTCCCTATATAAAACTTATTACAGGGACAGATCAGAGCATATACACAATATGTGGTGTTGCAGGTTAGGGGTTTCTTAATCACAAATTCTCTTTTTGAGTTCGGTATTATGAACTTAATACAGTCAATGCTATTACTACAGGCTTCACATTTTTTGCAACATCGAAAGCCTGGACTGCCACTGTTTTTCGCTTTGTCACTTGTAGTAATTAAATTCTTACTCAATTCATCACGCAGTGATCAACTTTTTTTAAAAGTGATCTGAGGATTGTTGTTTAAACTCTTCTTAAGGCTTTCATCTGTTTGTAGGACATGCCAATGTTTAATATTTTACGCACCTCATGTGCCTGACCTGAGAAAGTGGTTATGAATCTCATAGTCTCGGAGTTTTCTTCCCGTCTTACTGGATGCAATAGTATATTCCTACTGACTTCTTCCACTCTCTTACTTGCTTGTTCGATAGTCTTTTTACTATATCCCTCTCTTTAAAACGTTTACACATAATCTCTTTCTCCACATTAAATGTTGTCTCTGTGCTGCAATTGCATTTTCCACGCAGCAACTCACCATAAGGGATACTGTAGATGAGATTAGGGGGATGTGCACTGTTCGCACTAAGTATACTGTTCCCTGCCGTTTTATTCCTGAACAGTTTTGTCTCCAATGCCCCACCATTAATGGATACCTGTACGTCTAGAAAGTCAATAGATGTTTTGCTGATATGTTCAGTGAAGATTAGGTTACATGTATTGGCATTGAGTTTTCTTGCAAAACCTCTGGCTGACTCTTCGTCCCCACTCCAAATGAAAAAAAAAATGTCATCAATAAAGCGCAGCCACAGGACAACACTGTTCTCAAATTCTGCCAGTTGTGCGGCCACCTGCTCCTCCCATCAGCCCATGAATAAATTTGCATAGCTGGGGATGAAGCAGGTGTCCATCGCCATGCCCTGTGACTGCCTATAGATGGTATCATCAAAGATGAAGAAGTTGTTATTTAAACAAAAATCAATCATCTCTACAAGCATTTCAGAGTGAAAGAAAAAGGAGATGGACCGTGTTTTAAAAAAATGTCTAACTGCCTGCAGTCCTAGATCATGCCTGATACTAGTGTACAGACTGCTGACATCCAGGGTAACCAGAGTGTAAGTATCTTCCCAATGGATGCCATCAATTATTGTTAGGAAGTGAGTTGTATCTCTTAAGTAAGCAGGTAACCCTATAACAAAAGGTCTTAGATAATGATCAATAAACCTTGAGGTGTTCTCCAATAGGGAACCTATTGATGAGACGATCGGCCTTCTGGGGGATTTTCTGCATCCTTATGCAGCTTGGGTAGGGGTAAAGTACTGGAACTTTTGGATGGGCACATTTCAAATAGTTGTACTCCTCCCATTCTATCAGTCCTCTCTCCTTCCATTCCACCAACATTTCCCCAAATATTTTGTTTGATCTTACTATTTCATTTCTGTCCGAGACACAATAACAGTTCACCTCACTCAGTTGTCTCAACCCTTCTGCTAGATATTTTTCTTTGTCTAAAACCACCACATTACCACCTTTATCCGATTGGCGGATCACAATAGAATTGTCAAGTTTTAAATTCTATATTGCTTGTATTTGGTCAATGCTCAGGTTTTTCTTACTTTCTGGAACCTTTTTATATCTGATCTTTCTGAAATCCCGCAATACTCCCTTCTCAAATACTTCAATTGCATCACATTGGATATTAGGCAAAAATATTGATTTGGGTTTGAAAGTACTTCCAGGATTCATACCTAGTTCCAAATCAAAATTTTGCAAATTCAGAATTGCATTATCATTACACATTTCACTACCCTCCAGTGTAGAAAGTGTATGTAACATCTCAATGTCATCAATATTCAGATTGCTTATTCCTACAGTTGCACCTTCTACCGCAACTTTACTATGCTGTGTGTCAAATCACTTTTTCAGTTTCAATTTCCTTAAAAAATAAAACAAATCAATCCTAGTCTGCGTAAAATTTAAGTTCATCGATGGACAAAAGGACAGACCTAATGAAAGAAGATCCGTTTCTTCCAAAGAAAGCGACCGCTGGGATAGGTTGACAACATTCATGGTTTCCCCTTTCTGCCCCTTGTCATCATTCCCACTGGCATTTTTTTGTCGCCTTTTGCTTCTTTCTTTTGCTTGCTTGTTCCTCGTGTTTATCCTCTGCTTCCGCATCCTCTCCCTCTTTGCACATTCTGCTGCTGAAAATGTTCTGTCCTTCCTTGATTCATCATCTGAAATTGCCGTAAAAAATTGTTATTTCTTTTGTGTTGATCTTGATTCATTTCTTGGTTTATTGCTGTTACTAATACATCTGACATGCTTCCATCTGAAACATCACTTTCACTGATCTCCTGGATCGGTGTAGGTACTGCTGTTTTCACCACTGCACTCCCCTCTTTGTTATCAAATAAATGATCATATTTTCTGTGAAATGTCAGGGTACGACCTGCCTGGTAATCCTTAAAGTCTCTGAGGAATTTCCGTTGTTTTTTGGCGGTTATTTCCTCCTCTAATTTTCCCATGGGGGTCATTAAGTTTTTCATAAATTCTTCCACCACCTCACTTGATACCAGTTTTTCCAATTCGGCAAGGACTCCATCAATCGCAGCAAGGAGTTTACTTCTATCTTTCAGGGCATATTTCACCAGAATGCGCATCATTGTGAGTGAACATGCTGCAGAGTTATTAGACCATTCATCCAGCATGTCTGGGTCCGGGTCTTCATAAATTGGAATAGTGAATATCCGTAACCCCCGGGACACCCGCCCCACATCGATGTATCTCTGAAGTGATTCTGTTTCCCACCATTTAGATAACTCTTTCTTGTATAGTTTCTCCAACTGGTGGTATAAGGTTTGTACTTTAATCTCATCTATTATATTTTGTGTGGCGGTTGTTGTACTACCACTGGCCCCCATCTGGGTAAAGAATAGTTTGTTGGCAGTCTCTTTTCTTTTGGCTTCAAGAGCCATAGCCATTATTGCTCAAAATCTATTACCGCATGCAAGCGCTGACTCCAAGACTCTTCAGTCTTGTATTGCAGTCAGCTCCCAGCCCTTCTGACTCGCAGGATATATACCCTCAGTAAGTAAGAACTGATCCAGCGCGGCTAAATTAAATTTTTCCTTATGACGCTAACCCAGAAAAACACTTACTCAACCTGAATCATATAAAACCTATGTCGGTGGGGCCCGTAACACCGCATACATACATTCACTCAGTTTTATGGATCAAACGCTAAGGAAAATGAGCTGCTGGACAAACGGGATACCTTATTAATAATGACAGAATTATAATCTATAAATTATATACATTAACTTCGGATCCTGTCGGTTCTAAACATCAAGGTATTCCGCTATTCGGTCGATGAACCAACTAGTAGAATCAGTTGATGGCGATTAAGTCCAGCTCAATCACAATTAAAACCTTTAACATTTTATTAATCACAATTTTATTTAAAGAACCACAGACTCATTTAGAGTTAGCATATAATTTTATCTAAATTCTTTGAGCAAATAAGTAAAGTTCATAATTAGGCAAATACATTTATTATATCAGTAAGCATTTAAGTAAAAGATTAAGAATAGAGTCGGAAAATACTCATTACCCTTGGCCATAGGGCGATGACAAGAATGGTTCACCAGGAAAGAAAGATGAACCGCAGATCACAGGATGGGACTCCCAAACTGACTGACTGTCCCGCTAACCTCCTCGGACGCAATCTCCTCCCGGGCAACTCCTGCAACGGTCTCGTTCCTTCCCCAGTCAAAGTCCGAAGTCCAAAATGACAGAGTCTCTCGCAGCATCAGGATAGAAGAAGCAAAGAAGTTTTTTCACAACGTAAGAGCAGACTCTCTTATACCCTATTCTCTGACTCGCTACACTTAAAGTTGCAATCTATTGGGGCAGAAATCACGCTAATTGGTCCATTGGAGGGGTGGTGATGGTCACCTCATCGTCCTCCTTGTTCGAACCGGTTTGGGGACAATAATGCATACAGTAGTTCTCGTGATCCACAATGTCCAAAGGTAGTTCAATTTGTTAATGTTTTTTGTAACACACTCCGATGGTCACACATTAGTTTATCCTTTGTCGCTCGATTCTCGCATCCGTTCCCATGCATATATGCTGAACTCTTGGCACGATCCTCGTTGCAGGTCAAACTGGCCTTGACATCTCTCACTCCAGGCACAGGCCGCATACACGTGACTGGAGCATTCACACTGCTCATGCGCGGGGGCCATTTTATTCAGTGCACGCCATCTCGTCCTTTCCAACGGCCATTTTCAAAGCATGGCCTAGCAGGCCCGAACGAAACTAATATAAGAACAAACACAACAGAAATTAAACATGGAAAATAAGCCTTTCTGTTTACCACCCGCCATTCTAAAGACCCGTGTTAGGTATTACCTAGCAGAAGCGACATTTAAAGCCATTTTACTTACCATCTGCATTCTTTGCCACAGTGCAATTTTACTACGCAACAAAATCATGCAATTTTACTCTATTTACTATGCAAATCACAATACTAATGTTATTTTGCTTCACATTTGTAAATAAATTAGATTTTGCAATGCCAGCAAGTTGCCCACGTGTAATGTTTAATAAAAAGGTGCATTTGTTGATTAGTTCATGCGTTTCAAACGGTTAGTATCATTAATCGTTATGGGGTCATTAACTTCCAAGGGGTACACAAAAATATTTTGTTTCCCCTGCTCCATCAGAACACAACAGGGGTTGCACTCACCGCTGTCTCCCGGACTGTCTCCCATGTCCTCCGACGCCGTCCGACATCCAGGGTCAACGATACGGGCTCCTATACCCGACGGAAGAAACAGTAATTGCCACGCAGTGAAACGCCCGAAGTAGTTGGACCTTAGCGGGAGGAGCCCGTATCGTTGACCCTGGATGTCGGACGGCATCGGAGGACGTGGGAGACAGTCTGGGAGACAGCGGTGAGTGCAACCCCTGTTGTGTTCTTACTTACTGAGGGTATATATCCTGCGAGTCAGAACGGCTGGGAGCTGACGGCAATACAAGACTGAAGAGTCTTTGAGTGAGCGCTTGCATGCAGTAATAGATTTTGAGCAATAATGGCTATGGCTCTTGAAGCCAAAAGAAAAGAGACTGCCAACAAACTATTCTTTACCCAGATGGGGGCCAGAGGTAGTACAACAACCGCCACACAAAATATAATGGATGAGATTAAAGTACAAACCTTATACCACCAGTTGGAGAAACTACACAAGAAAGAGTTATCTAAATGGTGGGAAGCAGAATCATTTCAGAGATACATCGATGTGGGGCGGGTGCCCCGAGGGTTACGGATATTCACTATTCCAACTTATGAAGATCCGGACCCAGACATGCTGGATGAATGGTCTAATAACTCTGCAGCATGTTCACTCACAATGATGCGCATTCTGGTGAAATATGCCCTGAAGGATAGAAGTAAACTCCTTACTGAGATTGATGGAGTCATTGCCGAATTGGAAAAACTGGTATCAAGTGAGGTGTTGGAAGAATTTATGAAAAACTTAATGACCTGCATGGGAACATTAGAGGAGGAAATAACCGCCAAAAACAACGGAAATTCCTGAGACTTTAAGGATTACCAGGCGGGTCGTACCCTGACATTTCACAGAAAATATGATCATTTATTTGTTAACAAAGAGGGGAGTGCAGTGGTGAAAACAGCAGTACCTACGCCGATCCAGGAGATCAGTGAAAGTGATGTTTCAGATGGAAGCATGTCTGATGTATCAGTAACAGCAATAAACCAAGAAATGAATCAAGATCAACACAAAAGAAATTACAATTTTTTACGGCAATTTCAGATGATGAATCAAGGAAGGACCGGACAATTTCAGGAGCAGAATGCACAAAGAGGGAGAGGACGCGGAAGCAGAGGAAAAACGCAAGGAACAAACAAGCAAAAGAAAGAAGCAAAAGGCGACAAAAAAATGCCCGTGGGAATGATGACAAGGGGCAGAAAGGGGAAACCATGAATGTTGTCAACCTATCCCAGCGGTCGCTTACTTTGGAAGAAACAGATCTTCTTTCATTAGGTCTGTCCTTTTGTCCATCGATGAACTTAAATTTTATGCAGACTAGGATTGATTTGTTTTATTTTTTAAGGAAATTGAAACTGAAAAAGTGGTTTGACACACAGCATAGTAAAGTTGCGGTAGAAGGTGCAACTGTAGGAATAAGCAATCTGAATATTGATGACATTGAGATGTTACATACACTTTCTACACTGGAGGGTAGCGAAATGTGTAATGATAATGCAATTCTGAATTTGCAAAATTTTGATTTGGAACTAGGTATAAATCCTGGAAGTACTTTCAAACCCAAATCAATATTTTTGCCTAATATCCAATGTGATGCAATTGAAGTATTTGAGAAGGGAGTATTGTGGGATTAGAGAAAGATCAGATATAAAAAGGTTCCGGAAAGTAAGAAAAACCTGAGCATTGACCAAATACAAGCAATAGAGAATTTAAAACTTGACAATTCTATTGTGATCCGCCAATCGGATAAAGGTGCTAATGTGGTGGTTTTAGACAAAGAAAAATATCTAGCAGAAGGGTTGAGACAACTGAATGAGGTGAACTGTTATTGTGTCTCGGACAGAAATGAAATAGTAAGATCAAACAAAAGATTTGGGGAAATGTTGGTGGAATGGAAGGAGAGAGGACTGATAGAATGGGAGGAGTACAACTATTTGAAATGTGCCCATCCAAAAGTTCCAGTACTTTACCTCCTACCCAAGCTGCATAAGGATGCAGAAAATCCCCCCAGAAGGCCGATCGTCTCGTCAATAGGTTCCCTATTGGAGAACACCTCAAGGTTTATTGATCCTTATCTAAGACCTTTTGTTATAGGGTTACCTGCTTACTTAAGAGATACAACTCACTTCCTTACAATAATTGATGGCATCCATTGGGAAGATACTTACACTGTGGTTACCCTGGATGTCAGCAGTCTGTACACTAGTATCAGGCATGATCTAGGACTGCAGGCAGTCAGACATTTTTTAAAAACACGGTCCATCTCCTTTTTCTTTCACTCTGAAATGCTTGTAGAGATGATTGATTTTTGTTTAAATAACAACTTCTTCATCTTTGATGATATCATCTATAGGCAGTCACAGGGCACAGCGATGGGCACCTACTTCGCCCCCAGCTATGTGAATTTAATCATGGGCTGGTGGGAGGAGCAGGAGGCCGCACAACTGGCAGAATTTGAGAACAGTGTTGTCCTGTGGCTGCGCTTTATTGATATTTTTTTCATTTGGAGTTGGGACGAAGAGTTAGCCAGAGGTTTTGTAAGAAAACTCAATGTCAATACATGTAACCTAATCTTCACTGAACATATCAGCAAAACATCTATTGACTTTCTAGACGTACAGGTATCCATTAATGGTGGGGCATTGGAGACAAAACTGTTCAGGAAAAAAACGGCAGGCAACAGTATACTTAGTGTGAACAGTGCACATCCCCCTAATCTCATCTACAGTATCCCTTATGGTGAGTTGCTGCGTGCAAAACGCAATTGCAGCACAGAGACAACATTTAATGTGGAGAAAGAGATTATGTATAAACATTTTAAAGAGAGGGGATATAGTAAAAAGACTATCGAACAAGCAAGTAAGAGAGTGGAAGAGGTCAGTAGGAATGTACTATTGCATCCAGTAAGCCGGGAAGAAAACTCAGAGACTATGAGATTCATAACCACTTTCTCAGGTCAGGCACATGAGGTGCGTAAAATATTAAACAAACATTGGCATGTCCTACGAACAGATGAAAGCCTTAAGAAGAGTTTAAACAACAATCCTGAGATCACTTTTAAAAAAAGTAGATCACTGCGTGATGAATTGAGTCAGAATTTAATTACTACAAGTGACAAAGCGAAAAACAGTGGCAGTCCAGGCTTTCGATGTTGCAAAAACTGTAAAGCCTGTAGTAATAGCATCGACTGTATTAAGTTCATAATACCGAACTCAAAAAGAGAATTTGTGATTAAGAAACCCCTAACCTGCAACACCACATATTGTGTATCCACTCTGATCTGTCCCTGTAATAAGTTTTATATAGGGAGCACGATACATCGTGCAAAAAAGAGTTTTGGAGCATGTACATGCCATCAGACATAATAACAAACAATATCCGGTGGCACGGCACTTTTTCGATTGTCATTTTCAGAATGAAAGGCTGCTGAAAATGGTGGTGATCGATGCAGTTTTACCAAATGTAAGGGGTGGTAATCGCAAATTACTATTACGCAAATTTGAATCGAGATATATTATGATTTCAAAACACTGTTACCAAAAGGTTTGAACTCGAGTGAAGAAATGGCTATCCATCTGCATGGTTAAAAATGTAAAACAATAAGGTGTTATAAGTGCAGCTTCGACCGTGGAGGTTTTTGTAGTTTGTTGTTTTAAAAATACAATGTTTTTATTTTCACACAGGTGCAGGCACTGTTTACTTTCATCTTGGCAGTGATGAATGTGGAGAGATCTCTATCTTCGATAATTATTCTCTATGAACTGGCCATAATTACTTCTGGATCATGTAAATGTAAATTAATTTTGGGAGCCACAACATTTTTAAGCCCACTGGGGCTGGACAGTGAAACAAATAGAAACAATGAGACAGTATGAACAGATTGGTAGTTTTGAAAATTATATAATTATGAAATGCAGGAATGTATTTATGATTTGGTTATAATATAATATGTTATAACTTGTTGATTACAATCGCCCACTGGGGCAGGATCGATATCAAATGACTCTTTGAGTAAAGTGTTAGTTGCACAATTGATATAAGCGGAAATAAGGCTTTGTGATAGTGTGACATGTAGCAAGCAAAGGATTACAGTTACGAACTGGGGCAGGAACGCTATTAAATGAATAATTTCTTGCACAGTTATACATCGTATAAAAGCATTACTGTGTCAAAATGGCCGCTATGAAATTGTATTGCGGCAATATTGAATTTAATTGGACAACCGCTATGGGGTTGGTTTTTATCATGTTTGGATTTGGTTCTTTTGAGGCAAAAACATGAGCCAGATGAATTATAAAACAGTGATAATACGTAGATTACTATAGAAATCACGGATGATTAACAATTTTAAAATGGCCGCCATACTTCGCACTGCTTTAATCACTAGATGTGGGTGAAGTCCATTGTTGATGTTAACAATGTGGAGCATTTAAAATGGCAAAATGTAAAGTTTGTCTATTGTGGCCGTGAGCAAGGCGTAAAGCCGAAACGCGTCGTTTGATGCCATTAAAACTTTATGGAAGCATGTCGGAGTGTCCGAGTACTTTCTACTAAATTGGAGAAGGAGCTGCGTAAATATATATATATATATATATATATATATATATATATATATATATATATATGACAACACCTTCGTTCCGCTTCGGACAGAAGAAAAGGACACAGCGGGGCTTCACAGGACGTTTATTAAAGAATTCGGCATGACCGGTTTCGGCAGTCAGCCTTTCTCAAATGCCTCAGTCCATCTCAGAGTGTCCTAGTAAATGTTTATAGAGCTCCTCCCACCGCAATAGTGAAGGGCCCAGCTGTAGCTCGTATTCGTGCCGACGCGTCAGTAGTTCTATCCCACGAACCACTGGTACCGTCATGCACTCTGCTGGAATACCTCGAGCTGCAGTAGGAAAATCCGGCGGATTTGCTGGGGATAAGCGTCCTTGTGTCCCCTACTTCCAGCCTCCTCACACAGTAGCACCAAGCCTGGAGACACATTTGCAGTGAAAAGTGCCTCTCTACACAGTGTTGCGCCGCACCATGGCAGCAGATACTCAGTTACCTCAGGTAAGTAGGCGGGTCGCGAAATTCCGATCCCTCAGATACATACAGTTTCCAAATGCCAGTGTAATCGCGACCACTTGAATGAAGGGTCCCTTTTAGCGCAGCACAGGCTGTATGCAAAACATGACAACACCTTCGTTCCACTTCGGACAGAAGATAAGGACACAGCGGGGCTTCACAGGACGTTTATTAAAGAATTCGGCATGACCGGTTTCGGCAATCAGCCTTTCTCAAATGCCTCAGTCCGTCTCAGAGTATCCTAGTAAATGTTTATAGAGCTCCTACCACCGCAATAGTGAAGGGCCCAGCTGTAGCTCGTAATCGTGCCGACGCGTCAGTAGTTCTATCCCACGAACCATATATATATATATATATATATATTATCTACTGGCGGTCGCCAGTAGATAGTTATAGTTAGGACCTATTTTCCATAGGAAATGCGCAACATTCTATTTGAAATAACTCTTGCGTCTGTTGACGAATCTTCGCGAAATTTTCAAACTTTATGGCCCGCTCCGGTCCGCTCATACCCTGAAAGTTTCGGGGTGATTCGTCAAGCGGGGCCGAGAAAAAGGGGGGTCCCAAAACGTGTTTTCCCCATTCATTTTCCCATAGGAAACTTTAGCCACGGCTACAGCCCGAACTGCTGAACGGAATTACACAAAATTTGGCAAAGAGGTAGTTCTTGGTTCAGAAAGAACCCTTTTTGTTAAATGGTGTAAATCCGTTCAGTAGTTGCGGAGAAATTAAAAAAATAAGAGTCAAAAAATCAATTTCCCATAGGAAACTTTATGCAAGGCTACAGCCCGAACTGCTGAACGGAATTACACCAAATTTGGCAAAGAGGTAGTTCTTGGTTCAGAAAGAACCCTTTTGTTAAATGGTGTAAATCCGTTCAGTAGTTGCTGAGAAAATCAAAAGTAAAAACACATATATATCTGGGCGGAGCCTAACCACACATGTCATCGTGAGATCTGATTGGCTGTCAGCACTTCATCCTGGAATTGCTGGCAGCCATCTTGGGACCAATATAAATGATATTACCCCATTGAAATGCATTGTAGTGAATCGAAGATTTTGAGGGTTACCAAAAGGAGAGCTATAAAGGGTGATAACAGACTTTAGTTACATTAGAATTCATTTGTTGATGGTGCCATACTAATTTCAGGAATTGTGGTGTGTTCTAAGGTGATTTTACCCTGTGAAAAACCTTCTGCTGGGATATCATGAATCATGTTTGAGAGAAAACTATTTTCACATGCTTGTCCCATACAGTTTTGGAAGGTGCTCCGGAAGCTAAAATGAGAGCATATTTTCTGTAAATTCACATTATCTTTCTCAGTCATGTGAGAATGAAGTCTGACATTCTCAGTAAAACATGTACATCCAACAAGGGCAGAGACTGTCAGTTGATTCCTTTGTGTTCTACTGCAGCTTCCCAGAGTATTCTAAAGAACAACTAGAGTGCTAACAGCCTTACTTATGACAAAAGTATGGCACACCTGAAACCATCTTGATTGGAATAAACTGGTAACACTTAAAACATTTAATTTAAAAAGGAACAAAATAATGGGGTTCATCTTGTCATAGAAATTATGGTTAGTGCTCTGGAAAGAAAAATTAGGACATGTTTCAAGTGTGATCTCAAATATCTTCCTGTTATATTTCAACAGGAGCAGCCTGTCAGTTGATGCCTTTGTGTTCTACTGCAGCTTCCCAGAGTGTTCTAAAGAACAACTAGAGCGCTAACAGTCTTACTTATGACAAAAGTATGGCACACCTGAAGCCATCTTGATTGGAATAAACTGGTAACACTTAAAACATTTAATTTAAAAAGGAACAAAATGATGGGGATCATTTTGCCATAGAAATTATGGTTAGTGCTGTAGAAAGAAAAATTAGGACATGTTTTAAGTGAGATCTCAAATATCTTCCTGTTATATTTCAACAGGAGCAGCCTGTGAGTTGATGCCTTTGTGTTCTACTGCAGCTTCCCAGAGTGTTCTAAAGAACAACTAGAGTGCTAACAGCCTTACTTATGACAAAAGTATGGCACACCTGAAGCCATCTTGATTGGAATAAACTGGTAACACTTAAAACATTTAATTTAAAAAGGAACAAAATGAGGGGGTTCATTTTGCCATAGAAATTATGGTTAGTGCTGCAAAAAGAAAATTTAGTGCATGTTTTAAGTGAGATCTCAAATCCTCTTCTATTTCATTTGAAAATTCTGACATGCAGACTGAAACAATCACTTTCAATACCAGCAGTAGACTTCCAGTTAACTCCTTGGTGAGCAGTAGCTTTACTACAGTGATCTAATGAACAACTAGAGTGCTAACATTCTGAATTTATGGCAAATGTGTGACACATCTGAATGCCTTCTTGATGGAATCAAAGTAAAAAACTGAAAGCATTTCCTACTGAGGAGACTGCAGTAAATGAGGAAATTAGGAAACTTCATAACAAAGAAGTCTTCCAAGATGGCCACCAGTGAAAAAAGAGCCCAAATGTAGCACAAATATTACCCAGATGTAGCCCACATATAGCCCAATGACAAAAGTGTGCAAAACACTTTTTATTTTTAGTTTTTTTGCAGTTTTATATAGTGCAGACTGATCAGGTATTGGAGCATTGCATCTTAAAACATGACCCCTCTACACTACAAAAACACCACTGCACTACCCTAAACCCTAAAACACTACCCCCAGCACGACCCCCTACACTACACAAGCACCACTGCACTATCCTAAACCCTAAAACACTTCCCCCAGCATGACCCCTTACACTACACAAACACCACTGCACTACCCTAAACCCTAAAACACTACCCCAACACCACTGCACTAACCTAAATCCTAAAACACTACCCCCAGCACGACCGCCTACACTACCCAAACACCACTGCACTACCCTAAAACATGAACCCCTACACTACACAAACACCACTGCACTACCCTAAACCCTAAAACACTACCCCCAGCACGACCCCCTACACTACACAAGCACCACTGCACTACCCTAAACCCTAAAACACTACCCCCAGCACGACCCCCTACACTACACAAACACCACTGCACTACCTTAAACCCTAAAACACTACCCCCAGCACGACCCCCTACACTACCCAAACACCACTGCACTAACCTAAATCCTAAAACACTACCCCCAGCACGACACCCTAAACCCTAAAACACTACCCCAACACCACTGCACTAACCTAAATCCTAAAACACTACCCCCAGCACGACCGCCTACACTACCCAAACACCACTGCACTACCCTAAAACATGACCCCCTACACTACACAAACACCACTGCACTACCCTAAACCCTAAAACACTACCCCCAGCACGACCCCCTACAATACACAAGCACCACTGCACTACCCTAAACCCTAAAACACTACCCCCAGCACAACCCCTACACTACACAAACACCACTGCACTACCTTAAACCCTAAAACACTACCCCCAGCACGACCCCCTACACTACCCAAACACCACTGCACTAACCTAAATCCTAAAACACTACCCCCAGCACGACCCCTACACTACCCAAACACCACTGCACTACCCTAAAACATGACCCCCTACATTACACAAACACCACTGCACTACCCTAAACCCTAAAACACTACCCCCAGCACGACCCCCTACACTACACAAGCACCACTGCACTACCCTAAACCCTAAAACACTACCCCCAGCACGACCCCCTACACTGCCCGAACACCACTGCACTGCCCTAAACCCTGAAACACCAGCCCCTGCACGACCCCCTACACTGCCCGAACACCACTGCACTGCCCTAAACCCTGAAACACCAACCCTAGCATGACCCCCTACACTGCCCGAACACCACTGCACTGCCCTAAACCCTGAAACACCACCCCTTCACAACCCCCTACACTGCCCGAACACCACTGCACTGCCCTAAACCCTGAAACACCACCCCCAGCACGCCCCCTACACTGCCCGAACACCACTGCACTGCCCTAAACCCTGAAATACTACCCCCAGCAAGACCTCCTACACTGCCCGAACACCACTGCACTGCCCTAAACCCTGAAACATCACCCCCAGCAAGACCCCCTACACTACCCGAACACCACTGCCCTAAACCCTGAAACACCACCCCCAGCACGACCCCCTACACTGCCCGAACACCACTGCACTGCCCTAAACCCTGAAACACCACCCCCTGCACGACCCCCTACACTGCCCGAACACTACTGCACTGCCCTAAACCCTGAAACATCACCCCAGCAAGACCCCCTACACTGCCCGAACACCACTGCCCTAAACCCTGAAACACCACCCCCAGCAAGACCCCCTACACTGCCCGAACACCACTACACTGCCCTAAACCCTGAAACACCAGCCCCAGCACGACCCCTAACTGCCCGAACACCACTGCACTGCCCTAAATCCTGAAACACCACCCCCTGCACGACCCCCTACACTGCCCAAACACCACTGCACTGCCCTAAACCCTGAAACACCACCCCCAGCACGACCCCCTACACTTTCCGAACACCACTGCACTGCCCTAAACCCTGAAACACCACCCCCTGCACGATCCCCTACACTGCCCAAACACTACTGCACTGCCCTAAACCCTGAAACACCACCCCCAGCACGACCCCCTACACTGCACGAACACCAGTGCACTGCCCTAAACCCCGAAACACTACCCCCTGCAAGACCCCCTACACTGCCCGAACACCACTGCACTGCCCAAAACCCTGAAAAATCACCCCCAGCAAGACCCCCTACCCTGCCCGAACACCACTGCCCTAAACCCTGAAACACCACCCCCAGCAAGACCCCCTACACTGCCCGAACACCACTGCACTGCACTGCCCTAAACCCTGAAACACCACCCCCAGCATGACCCCCTACACTGCCCGAACACAACTGCACTGCCCTAAACCCTGAAACACCACCCCCAGCACGACCCCCTACACTGCCCGAACACCACTGCACTGCCCTAAACCCTGAAACACCACCCCCAGCACGACCCCCTACACTGCCCGAACACCACTGAACTGCCCTAAACCCTGAAACACCAGCCCCAGCACGACACCATACACTGCCCAAACACCACTGCACTGCCCTAGACTCTGAAACACCAGCCCCAGCAAGAACCCCTACACTGCCCGAACACCACTGCACTGCCCTAAACTCTGAAACACCAGCCCCAGCAAGACCCCCTACACTGCCCAAACACCACTGCACTGCCCTAAACCCTGAAACACCACCCCCAGCACGACCCCCTACACAGCCCGAACACCACTGCACTGCCCTAAACCCTGAAACACCACCCCCTGCACGATCCCCTACACTGCCCGAACACCACTGCACTGCCCTAAACCCTGAAACACCACCCCCAGCAAGACCCCCTACACTGCCCGAACACCACTGCACTAAAGCCTGAAACACCACCCCCAGCAAGACCACCTACACTGGCCGAACACCACTGCACTGCCCTAAACCCTGAAACACCACCCCCTGCATGACCCCCTACACTGCCCAAACACCACTGCCCTAAACCCTGAAACACCACCCCCTGCACGACCCCCTACACTGCCCGAACACCACTGCACTGCCTAAACCCTGAAACACCACCCCTCAGCACGACAGCCTACACTGCCCGAACACCACTGCACTGCCCTAAACCCTGAAACACCACCCCCAGCACGACCTCCTACACTGCCCGAACACCACTGCACTGCCCTAAACCCTGAAACACCACCCCCTGCACGACCCCCTACACTGCCCGAACACTACTGCACTGCCCTAAACCCTGAAACACCATCCCCAGCACGACCCCTACACTGCACGAACACCACTGCACTGCCCTAAATCCTGAAACACTACCCCCAGCAAGACCCCTACACTGCCCGAACACCACTGCACTGCCCTAAACCCTGAAACATCACCCCCAGCAAGACCCCCTACACTGCCCGAACACCACTGCCCTAAACCCTGAAACACCACCCCCAGCAAGACCCCCTACACTGCCCGAACACCACTGCACTGCCCTAAACCCTGAAACACCAGCCCCAGCATGACCCCTATACTGCCCGAACACCACTGCACTGCCCTAAACCCTGAAACACCACCCCTGCACGACCCCCTACACTGCCCGAACACCACTGCACTGCCCTAAACCCTGAAACACCACCCCCAGCACGACCCCCTACACTGCCCGAACACCACTGCACTGCCTTAAACCCTGAAACACCACCCCTGCACGATCCCCTACACTGCCCGAACACTACTGCACTGCCCTAAACCCTGAAACACCACCCCCAGCACGACCCCCTACACTGCACGAACACACCTGCACTGCCCTAAACCCCGAAACACTACCCCCTGCAAGACCCCCTACACTGCACGAACACCACTGCACTGCCCTAAACCCTGAAACATCACCCCCAGCAAGACCCCCTATACTGCCCGAACACCACTGCCCTAAACCCTGAAACACCACCACCAGCAAGACCCCCTACACTGCCCGAATACCACTGCACTGCCCTAAACCCTGAAACACCACCCCCAGCACGACCCCCTACACTGCCCGAACACCACTGCACTGCCCTAAACCCTGAAACACCAGCCCCAGCACGACCCCGTACACTGCCCGAACACCACTGCACTGCCCTAGACTCTGAAACACCAGCCCCAGCAAGACCCCCTACACTGCCCGAACACCACTGCACTGCCTAGACTCTGAAACACCAGCCCCAGCAAGACCACCTACACTGCCCGAACACCACTGCACTGCCCTAAACTTTGAAACATCAACCCCAGCAAGACCCCCTACACTGCCTGAACACCACTGCCCTAAACCCTGAAACACCACCCCCTACACTGCATGAACACCACTGCACTACCTTAAACCCAAAAACACTACCCCCAGCACAACCCCCTACACTACCCAAACACCACTGCACTAACCTAAATCCTAAAACACTACCCCCAGCACGACCCCCTACACTACCCAAACACCACTGCACTACCCTAAAACATGACCCCTACTTTACACAAACACCACTGCACTACCCTAAACCCTAAAACACTACCCCCAGCACGACCCCCTACACTACACAAGCACCACTGCACTACCCTAAACCCTAAAACACTACCCCCAGCACGACCCCCTACACTGCCCGAACACCACTGCACTGCCCTAAACCCTGAAACACCAGCCCCTGCACGACCCCCTACACTGCCCGAACACCACTGCACTGCCCTAAACCCTGAAACACCAACCCTAGCACGACCCCCTACACTGCCCGAACACCACTGCACTGCCCTAAACCCTGAAACACCACCCCTTCATGACCCCCTACACTGCCCGAACACCACTGCACTGCCCTAAACCCTGAAACACCACCCCAGCACGCCCCTACACTGCCCAAACACCACTGCACTGCCCTAAACCCTGAAACACTACCCCCAGCAAGACCTCCTACACTGCCCGAACACCACTGCACTGCCCTAAACCCTGAAACATCACCCCCAGCAAGACCCCCTACACTGCCCGAACACCACTGCCCTAAACACTGAAACACCACCCCCAGCACGACCCCCTACACTGCCCGAACACCACTGCATTGCCCTAAACCCTGAAACACCAGCCCCAGCACGACCCCCTACACTGCCTGAACACCACTGCACTGCCCTAAACCCTGAAACACCACCCCCTGCACGACCCCCTACACTGCCCGAACACTACTGCACTGCCCTAAACCCTGAAACACCATCCCCAGCACGACCCCCTACACTGCACGAACACCACTGCACTGCCCTAAACCCTGAAACATCACCCCAGCAAGACCCCCTACACTGCCCGAACACCACTGCCCTAAACCCTGAAACACCACCCCCAGCAAGACCCCCTACACTGCCCGAACACCACTGCACTGCCCTAAACCCTGAAACACCAGCCCCAGCATGACCCCCTACACTGCCCGAACACCACTGCACTGCCCTAAACCCTGAAACACCACCCCTGCACGACCCCCTACACTGCCCAAACACCACTGCACTGCCCTAAACCCTGAAACACCACCCCCAGCACGACCCCTACACTGCCGAACACAACTGCACTGCCCTAAACCCTGAAACTCCACCCCTGCACGATCCCCTACACTGCCCAAACACTACTGCACTGCCCTAAACCCTGAAACACCACCCCCAGCACAACCCCTACACTGCACGAACACCACTGCACTGCCCTAAACCCCGAAACACTACCCCCTGCAAGACCCCCTACACTGCCCGAACACCACTGCACTGCCCTAAACCCTGAAAAATCACCCCCAGCAAGACCCCCTACACTGCCCGAACACCACTGCCCTAAACCCTGAAACACCACCCCCAGCAAGACCCCCTACACTGCCCGAACACCACTGCACTGCCCTAAACCCTGAAACACCACCCCCAGCATGACCCCCTACACTCCCCGAACACCACTGCACTGCCCTAAACCCTGAAACACCACCCCCAGCACGACCCCCTACACTGCCCGAACACCACTGCACTGCCCTAAACCCTGAAACACCACCCCCAGCACGACCCCCTACACTGCCCGAACACCACTGAACTGCCCTAAACCCTGAAACACCAGCCCCAGCACGACACCGTACACTGCCCGAACACCACTGCACTGCCCTAGACTCTGAAACACCAGCCCCAGCAAGACCCCTGCACTGCCCAAACACCACTGCACTGCCCTAAACCCTGAAACACCAGCCCCAGCATGACCCCCTACACTGCCTGAACACCACTGCACTGCCCTAAACCCTGAAACACCACCCCCTGCACGACCCTCTACACTGCCCGCACACCACTGCACTGCCCTAAACCCTGAAACACCACCCCCAGCACGACCCCCTACACAGCCCGAACACCACTGCACTGCCCTAAACCCTGAAACACCACCCCTGAACGATCCCCTACACTGCCCGAACACCACTGCACTGCCCTAAACCCTGAAACACCACCCCCAGCAAGACCCCCTACACTGCCCGAACACCACTGCACTAAACCTGAAACACCACCCCCAGCAAGACCACCTACACTGGCCGAACACCACTGCACTGCCCTAAACCCTGAAACACCACCCCCTGCATGACCCCCTACACTGCCCAAACACCACTGCACTGCCGTAAACCCTGAAACACCACCCCTGCACGACCCCCTACACTGCCCGAACACCACTGCACTGCCCTAAACCCTGAAACACCACCCTCATTACGACACCCTACACTGCCCGAACACCACTGCACTGCCCTAAACCCTGAAACACCACCCCCAGCACGACCTCCTACACTGCCCGAACACCACTGCACTGCCCTAAACACTGAAACACCACCCCCTGCACGACCCCCTACACTGCCCAAACACTACTGCACTGCCCTAAACCCTGAAACACCATCCCCAGCACGACCCCCTACACTGCACGAACACCACTGCACTGCCCTAAATCCTGAAACACTACCCCCAGCAAGACCCCCTACACTGCCCGAACACCACTGCACTGCCCTAAACCCTGAAACATCACCCCCAGCAAGACCCCTACACTGCCCGAACACCACTGCCCTAAACCCTGAAACACCACCCCAGCAAGACCCCATACACTGCCCGAACACCACTGCACTGCCCTAAACCCTGAAACACCAGCCCCAGCACGACCCCTACACTGCCCGAACACCACCCCCTGCACGACCCCCTACACTGCCCGAACACCACTGCACTGCCCTAAACCCTGAAACACCACCCCGAGCACGACCCCCTACACTGCCCGAACACCACTGCACTGCCCTAAACCCTGAAACACCACCCCCTGCACGATCCCCTACACTGCCCGAACACTACTGCACTGCCCTAAACCCTGAAACACCACCCCCAGCACGACCCCCTACACTGCACGAACACCACTGCACTGCCCTAAATCCCGAAACACTACCCCCTGCAAGACCCCCTACACTGCCTGAACACCACTGCACTGCCCTAAACCCTGAAACATCACCCCCAGCAAGACCCCTATACTGCCCGAACACCACTGCCCTAAACCCTGAAACACCACCACCAGCAAGACCCCTACACTGCCCGAACACCACTGCACTGCCCTAAACCCTGAAACACCACCCCCAGCATGACCCCCTACACTGCCCGAACACCACTGCACTGCCCTAAACCCTGAAACACCACCCCCAGCATGACCCCCTACACTGCCCGAACACCACTGCACTGCCCTAATCCCTGAAACACCAGCCCCAGCACGACCCCGTACACTGCCCGAACACCACTGCACTGCCCTAGACTCTGAAACACCAGCCCCAGCAAGACCCCCTACACTGCCCGAACACCACTGCACTGCCCTAAACCCTGAAACACCAGCCCCAGCAAGACCCCCTACACTGCCCGAACACCACTGCACTGCCCTAAACCCTGAAACACCACCCCCAGCAAGACCCCCTACACTGCCCGAACACCACTGCACTAAAGCCTGAAACACGACCCCCAGCAAGACCACCTACACTGGCCGAACACCACTGCACTGCCCTAAACCCTGAAACACCACCCCCTGCATGACCCCCTACACTGCCCAAACACCACTGCACTGCCCTAAACCTTGAAACACCACCCCCTGCACGATACCTACACTGCCCGAACACCACTCACTGCCCTAAACCCTGAAACACCACCCCCAGCATGACCCCCTACACTCCCCGAACACCACTGCACTGCCCTAAACCCTGAAACACCACCCCCAGCATGACCCCCTACACTGCCCGAACACCACTGCACTGCCCTAAACCCTGAAACACCACCCCCAGCACGACCCCCTACACTGCCCGAACACCACTGAACTGCCCTAAACCTTGAAACACCAGCCCCAGCACGACACCGTACACTGCCCGAACACCACTGCACTGCCCTAGACTCTGAAACACCAGCCCCAGCAAGACCCCCTACACTGCCCAAACACCACTGCACTGCCCTAAACCCTGAAACACCAGCCCCAGCATGACCCCCTACACTGCCCGAACACCACTGCACTGCCCTAAACCCTGAAACACCACCCCCTGCACGACCCTCTACACTGCCCGAACACCACTGCACTGCCCTAAACCCTGAAACACCACCCCCAGCACGACCCCCTACACAGCCCGAACACCACTGCACTGCCCTAAACCCTGAAACACCACCCCTGAACGATCCCCTACACTGCCCGAACACCACTGCACTGCCCTAAACCCTGAAACACCACCCTCAGCAAGACCCCCTACACTGCCCGAACACCACTGCACTAAACCTGAAACACCACCCCCAGCAAGACCACCTACACTGGCCGAACACAACTGCACTGCCCTAAACCCTGAAACACCACCCCCTGCATGACCCCCTACACTGCCCAAACACCACTGCACTGCCCTAAACCCTGAAACACCACCCCTCAGCACGACACCCTACACTGCCCGAACACCGCTGCACTGCCCTAAACCCTGAAACACCACCCCCAGCACGACCTCCTACACTGCCCGAACACCACTGCACTGCCCTAAACACTGAAACACCACCCCCTGCACGACCCCCTACACTGCCCAAACACTACTGCACTGCCCTAAACCCTGAAACACCATCCCCAGCACGACCCCCTACACTGCACGAACACCACTGCACTGCCCTAAATCCTGAAACACTACCCCCAGCAAGACCCCCTACACTGCCCGAACACCACTGCACTGCCCTAAACCCTGAAACATCACCCCCAGCAAGACCCCTACACTGCCCAAACACCACTGCCCTAAACCCTGAAACACCACCCCCAGCAAGACCCCCTACACTGCCCGAACACCACTGCACTGCCCTAAACCCTGAAACACCAGCCCCAGCACGACCCCTACACTGCCCGAACACCACCCCCTGCACGACCCCCTACACTGCCCGAACACCACTGCACTGCCCTAAACCCTGAAACACCACCCCGAGCATGACCCCCTACACTGCCCGAACACCACTGCACTGCCCTAAACCCTGAAACACCACCCCTGCACGATCCCCTACACTGCCCGAACACTACTGCACTGCCCTAAACCCTGAAACACCACCCCCAGCACGACCCCCTACACTGCACGAACATCACTGCACTGCCCTAAATCCCGAAACACTACCCCCTGCAAGACCCCCTACACTGCCCGAACACCACTGCACTGCCCTAAACCCTGAAACATCACCCCCAGCAAGACCCCCTATACTGCCCGAACACCACTGCCCTAAACCCTGAAACACCACCACCAGCAAGACCCCCTACACTGCCCGAACACCACTGCACTGCCCTAAACCCTGAAACACCACCCCCAGCATGACCCCCTACACTGCCCGAACACCACTGCACTGCCCTAAACCCTGAAACACCACCCCCAGCATGACCCCCTACACTGCCCGAACACCACTGCACTACCCTAATCCCTGAAACACCAGCCCCAGCACGACCCCGTACACTGCCCGAACACCACTGCACTGCCCTAGACTCTGAAACACCAGCCCCAGCAAGACCCCTACACTGCCCGAACACCACTGCACTGCCCTAAACCCTGAAACACCACCCCCAGCAAGACCCCCTACACTGCCCGAACACCACTGCACTAAAGCCTGAAACACGACCCCCAGCAAGACCACCTACACTGGCCGAACACCACTGCACTGCCCTAAACCCTGAAACACCACCCCCTGCATGACCCCCTACACTGCCCAAACACCACTGCACTGCCCTAAACCTTGAAACACCACCCCCTGCACGATACCTACACTGCCCGAACACCACTGCACTGCCCTAAACCCTGAAACACCACCCCTCAGCATGACACCCTACACTGCCCGAACACCACTGCACTGCCCTAAACCCTGAAACACCACCCCAGCACGACTTCCTACACTGCCCGAACACCACTGCACTGCCCTAAACCCTGAAACACCAGCCCCAGCACGACCCCCTACACTGCCTGAACACCACTGTACTGCCCTAAACCCTGAAACACCAGCCCCAGCACAACCCCCTACACTGCCCAAACACCACTGTACTGTCCAAAACCCTGAAACACCAGCCCCAGCACGACCCCCTACACTGCCCGAACACCACTGTACTACCCTAAACCCTGAAACACCACCCCCAGCACGACCCCCTACACTGCCCGAACACCACTGCACTGCCCTAAACCCTGAAACACCACCCCCTGCACCACCCCTACACTGCCCGAACACCACTGCACTGCCCTAAACCCTGAAACACCACCCCTGCACCGCCCCTACACTGCCCGAACACCACTGCACTGCCCTAAACCCTGAAACACCACCCCCAGCACGACCCCTTTACTGCTCGAACACCACTGCACTGCCCCAAACCCTGAAACACCACACCCAGCACGACCCCCTACACTGCCCGAACACCACTGCCCTAAACCCTGAAACACCACCCCCTGCACGACCCCCTACACTGCCCGAACACCACTGCACTGCCCTAAACCCTATAACACCACCCCTACACTGCCCGAACACCACTGCACTGCCCTAAACCCTGAAACACCACCCCCAGCATGACCCCCTACACTGCCCGAACACCACTGCACTGCCCTAAACCCTAAAACACCACCCCCAGCATTACCCCCTACACTGCCCAAACACCACTGCACTGCCCTAAACCCTAGAACACTACCCCCAGCACGACCCCCTCCACTACCCGAACACCACTGCACTACTCCTAAACCCTAAAATACTACCCCCAGCACAACCCCCTACACTACCCGAACACGACTGCACTGCCCTAAACCCACAAACACTCCCCCAGCACGACCCCCTACACTACCCGAACACCACTGCACTGCCCTAAACCCTAAAACACTCCCCCAGCTCGACCCCCTACACTACCCGAACACCACTGCACTGCCCTAAACCCTAAAACACTCCCCCAGCACGATCCCCTACACTACCCAAACACCACAGCACTGCCCTAAACCCTAAAACACTACCCCGCATGACCCCTACACTACCCAAACACCAATGCACTACCCTAATCCCTAAAACACTACCCCCGCATGACCCCCTACACTACCCTAAACCCTAAAACACTACCCCCCGCACGACTCCCTACACTACCCAAAGACCACTGAACTACCCTAAACCCTAAAACGCGACCTCCTACACTACACAAACACCACTGCACTAACCTAAACCCTAAAACACTACCCCCTACACTACACAAACACCACTGCACTACCCTAAACCCTAAAAAACTACCCCCAGCACGAACCACTACACTACCCAAACACCACTGCACTACCCTAAACCCTAAAAACTACCCCCAGCAGTACCCCTACACTACCCAAACACCACTGCACTACCCTAAACCCTAAAACAGTACCCCCAGCAGTACCCCCTACACTACCCAAACACCACTGCACTACCCTAAATCACTACCCCCAGCACGACCCCCTACACTACCCAAACACCACTGCACTACCCTAAACCCAAAATCTACCCCCAGCATGACCCCCTACACTACACAAACACCACTGCACAACCCTAAACCCTAAAACACTACCCCCAGCACGACCCTCTTCACTACCTAAACACAACTGCACAATTTGTTACAGGCGTTGCAACGCAGGCCTGTGGTGCTTACTGGAAGTACCTAGTGGGCTAGTTGGGCCCCAGGGACCCTCAGGATTCAAGGTGACCTAATGCCCCAACTTAAAACGCACCACGGGGCGCGTTTGCACTGTGGGGAAGGGAGGGGGCGGGGCCTCAGGTGACATGTGCGCAAACACGCCCTGTGGTGCGTTTTAAGTTGGGGAATTAATTCCTTTGAATCCTGAGGGACCCTGGGGCCAACTAGCCCACCAGGTACCTTCAGTAAGCACAACAGAGTTGCGTTTCAGAGAGGTGAAAAAGGTGCGTGGCCTCGGAACGCCTCTCTGCAACTCAGCTCTGTGGTCCTAACTGTAGGTACCTGGGGGCTAGTTGGGCCCCAGGGACCCTCAGAATTCAAGGGGACTTAATCCCGCTACTTAAAACGCGCCACGTAGCGCGTTTTAAGAGGTAGTTTTAATCCCCCTGCCCTATTATGTACTAGGGACTTGCAGAGGAGGTCATGCCAATCACAGGGGTACCCCAACGCATAGTGTTCCCTAGTGTACGTAGGTGTTTTCACTGTATTCTAAGTGTCTTTTAGCATAGCACTGGCTCTGGTTAGTCAGAGTCAGTTACCACCAGTACCCGTCTGAAAAATTTGTGGGCACAGGATGATTTTGCAACAAGGCCTCTTTCTGCTCCTCTGTTGGTTCTTTCTGCACATCTTTTGCTTCTTTCTGTGCGTTTTTTCTTCTTTCTTCACATGTCCTACCTCTGTAGGCATAGTTAGAAACTAGCATTTAAAAAAACCTTTGAAATTCACTTAAAAAATCATAGGTTTCAGGCACGTTATAGTTAGAAATTAGCATTTAAAAAACCTTTGAAATTCACTGAAAAAACCATAGGTTTCAGACTCGTTATAGTTAGAAATTAGCATCACTGATGACATCTCAAATGACATCACTGATGACATCATCCATGTGATAATTTCATGCATCTTCTCACACCCTAATATAACTTTTGATACACCCACTCTAAATTACAGACTGCCATTCTCAAAACCATAGACACTCCAACACCAAAAACTACATACCCACTCACTGATTCTTAGGTCTACACACATCCACTCACTCACCCGTACAGTCACTCATACTTAGTCACTCAGTACAGGACTATCATATGCACTCATACACCTATATAAACACTCACACACCGCCACTCATCCATAGAGGTACTCACACACCTAGTCAGTCATGCAAAAACTTAATCACACACCCATTTACTCACCTATACAGTTATACACACACCAGCTCACTTACTCATACAAATACTAGCACATTCTTACGCTCTTATACAATCACTGATACAAGTACACACTCATCCATACAGCCACTCTCACAATTACACACTCTCACTTATAGCCATTTATATACTCCAACACACATATATACTGCCTTTCACATATGTAGTTACTCACACATGTACCACTGAGATATACATTCAATCACTAACACACCCATACACACACTCACCCACCCATACAGTCCATCACAGATGCACTCTTGAAACCATGCACCCAGTGAATCACCAACTCTCACATCTATGCACAGAGTCACACACACCCCACCCACACAAACACTCAGGCACCCATACAGATACTCAGACAATCAATCAATAACCCATGTAGACACTCATGTAGCTATTCAGAAAGCCATGCAGCCGCTTACAAACCAACAGACAGAAGGATACAGATATTCACACAGTTTAGTCACTAACCCAAGCATTCAGTAAGATACATTTAATAACTCACTTGTAGAGTCAGTCACTCACGTACTAAATCATCCATTCAGACACTTATACACCCACTCATTCTTCAATACGCCTTTCCCTATATATATTAAACATATTTAAACTTTACAGAAACACACAGTCACTGGATGATGTCATCAGTGATGTCATCAGTGATGTCATTTGAGATGTCATCAGTGATGTCATCAGTGATGTCACTGACCATGTCATGAGTGATGTAATATGTGACGTCATCAGCAGTGCATTGCGGGG
This sequence comes from Calotriton arnoldi, assembly GCA_963921515.1. Lineage (NCBI taxonomy): Eukaryota > Metazoa > Chordata > Amphibia > Caudata > Salamandridae > Calotriton > Calotriton arnoldi. The sequence goes on along the minus strand of CAWUFW010000553.1, from coordinate 2,928,582 downwards.
GCGCGAGTTATAGTTAGCTGAACTAACTATAACGGGGGAATTTCTATGGTTTTGTACGAGTGAAATGTCCAACTAACTATAACTGTCCCTAAAACCTATGGTTTTTTCAGTGAATATATATATATATATATATTCACTGAAAAAACCATAGGTTTCAGGCACGTTATAGTTAGAAATTAGCATTTAAAAACCTTTGAAATTCACTGAAAAACCATAGGTTTTAGGGACAGTTATAGTTAGTTGGACATTTCACTCGTACAAAACCATAGAAATTCCCCGTTATAGTTAGTTCAGCTAACTATAACTCGCGCCCGCAATGCACTGCTGATGACGTCACATATTACATCACTCATGACATGGTCAGTGGCATCACTGATGACATCACTGATGACATCTCAAATGACATCACTGATGACATCATGCAGTGACTGTGTTTCTGTAAAGTTTAAATATTTTTAATATATATAGGAAAAGACGTATTGAAGAATGAGTGGGTGTATAAGTGTCTGTATGGATGATTTAGTAGGTGCGTGACTGACTCTATAAGTGAGTGATTTAACGTATCTTACTGAATGCATGGGTTAGTGACTAAACTGGGTGAATGTCTGTATCCGTCTGTCTGTTGCTGTGTAAGTGGCTGCATGTGTTTGTGAATAGCTACATGAGTGTGTATATGAGTTATTGAATGGTTGTCTGAGTATCTGTATGGGTGCCTGAGTGTTTGTGTGGGGAGGTGTGTGCGACTCTGTGCATAGATGTGTGAGTGGGTGATTCACTGGGTGGATGGTTTCAAGAGTGCATCTGTGATAGACTGTATGGGTGGGTAAGTGTGTGTAAGAGTGTGTTAGTGAGTGAATGTATATCCCAGTGGTACATGTGTGAGTAACTACATATGTGAAAGGCAGTATATATGTGTGTTGGAATATATAAATAGCTATAAGCGAGAGTGAGTGATTGTGATAGTGGCTGTATGGATGAGTGTGTGCTTGTATCAGTGATTGTATAAGAGCGTAACAATGTGCTAGTATTTGTATGATTAAGTGAGCTGGTGTGTGTATAACTGTATAGGTGAGTAAATGGCAGTGTGTTTAATTATTTGCATGACTGACTAGGTGTGTGAGTACCTCTATGGATGAGTGGCGGTGTTTGAGTGTCTATATAGGAGTAAGAGTGCATATGATAGTCCTGTACTGAGTGACCATAAGTATGAGTGACTGTACGGGTGAGTGAGTGGATGTGTGTGTGTGTAGACCTAAGAATCAGTGAGTGGGTATGTAGTTATTGGTGTTGGAGTGTCTATGGTTTTGCGAATGGCAGTCTGTAATTTAGAGTGGGTGTATCAAAGGTTATATTAGGGTGTGAGGAGGTGCATCAGATTATCACGTGGATGATGTCATCAGTGATGTCATCAGTGATGTCATTTGAGATGTCATCAGTGATGTCATCAGTGATGTCACTGACCATGTCATGAGTGATGTAATATGTGACGTCATCAGCAGTGATTTGCGGGCGCGAGTTATAGTTAGCTGAACTAACTATAACGGGGAATTTCTATGGTTTTGTACGAGTGAAATGTCCAACTAACTATAACTGTCCCTAAAACCTATGGTTTTTTCAGTGAATTTCAAAGGTTTTTTAAATGCTAATTTCTAACTATAACGTGTCTGAAACCTATGGTTTTTCAGTGAATATATATATATAAACAAATATTGTAAAATTTAAAAAATAAACAAATAGTACTAATAGATATATTAAAACAGTATTAGGAAAACTATTAGTCCAAATTCTGTGGGAATATACTATTCCCATTCCAGTTTATGCAATAGTAGAGAAAGCGTAGACTTTCTGAAGGGTTACATTTACTATTCCCACTCCAGTCTGTGCAACAGTAGGGAAAGCGTTGAACTTCGGAGGGGTATGATTTACTATTTCACTCCAGTCTGTGCAACAGTAGGAAAAGCGTTGGACTATGGATGGGTAAGATTTACTATTCCCACTCAAGTCTGTGCAACAATAGGGACAGTGTTGGACTTTGGAGGGGTAAGCTTTACTATTCCCACTACAGTCTAAGCAACAGTAAGGAAAGTACTTCACATCAAACATATTACGTATTTGAATAACCTATCCATTTAGAACAAATATACAATTCTTATTATTAACATTATTAGGTAACCCAAAAAATAAACAAGTTACATGATTAATAAACAATTTAATAATTAATAATCAATTGAATTTTTAGGAATGATTCATTACTTAATTAACTTCCCATACAATACCCCTACAAACTCAACAGCCCACACCTAAAATATAACTAAAATAAATAAGTATAACACAATTTACAAAATTGATAATCAATTAACTAATTAACAATTAATAATTATTTGTTAATTAATTCTTGCTTAATTAATGTCCCAGCCTACACCCTACAAATCCAGCAATCCGTAACTAAAATGTAACTAAAATACTAAAATATAAAGTTTATTTTAGTTATATTAATAATCAGTTGAATAATTAATAATACATTGATAATTAATTGTTAGTTAATTATAACGTAATGAACTTCCCACCCTATGCCCCTACAAACCCAGCAGTCCGCACCTAAAATATAACACAATTTACATAATTAATAATCAATGAAAATATTATTAATACATTTCTAATTTATTGTTAATTAATTCTTACTTAATTAACTTGAAAGGTAGGGTAACTGCATTTCTCAGCAATGGTGTAATTGTTTCATGGGAGAGTACCAGGACTTCTCAGTTTTAAACAGGTACTCTAAAGAGCGAGCACCAGCACTACTACATTTCCACTGAAAGCATTGCCCAAGAGTGAGATGGGATCCAATAAGTTAAAATTGTGATGACACCGTTTGAGAAAAACTGTGCTCCATGTTGTCACTTTCGCACCAAATGAGTGGGATCGGGATTTGTAACTCAGATCTAGTGAGTGAGCCTGTCCTTCAAGATGTTAGCCTCACTCTCTGTGACCGGCCTGCTCTAAAAAGTGAAGCTCACACCCAATGAATGATGCTATGTTTCACGCTGTGTGACATACCGCTAAAGAGAATGACTGTGCACAAAGGTATGAGACTTAAACTGTATGGGCCTCATTTACTACAAAATGACGCAGCGCCATTTTGCTGCACCGATCTGCGTCATTTTAAAAGCACAGGCATGCATTGTGTTAACAACAATACAGCGCATCAGTGTGCTTTCCTCTGTGCTGGTGCACAATTGGCTGCCATGCACCCTCATGTTGCAAGGGTGCCTGATTTGCGGGGATGATTGTTTTTGTGTAGGAAGGGACTTCTTCCTGCGCAAAAGCAATCAGTGATAGCTGTAATAAGATAATTTTATCTTATAATGAAGAATTGCAAAGCAAAGGATGTTGTCCAGGTAATCCAATTTTATTTCACAAACAGCAACATGTTTCGTCATCAGCACTCAAGTAACAAATGCCTGCAACTGCTGATAACACAGTCTATATACATCCCCCACCCACTCAAATATACACAAATTTCATGAGGCAAGATCTCTTTATCAAGTCATGGTAATATATGAAATAGGCACAAGTGCGCCACAACCGTGTCACGCTCATGTCTATTTCATACCATTAGATAAATCCAAACACAAACATCAACACTGATGCACAAACATATAGGAACCAATGCTCGCACTCACGCAACACACCTTACCCCCTTAAAATAAATAAATGTTTTTTTGTTTTTTTAACTTAAAACATAATACTGGAACCTCATGGGTGGACGTCGAGACCTCATGCACCTAGAGACCTCTTTAACATTTCCCCAGTGCCAGCAACTGTATTTTTAACACAATCTTGTTTCTTAACATCCAAAAACACATTGTTCCCAAGGTCATCCACACACATTTTACTTCCCTTGAACAGAGATACTCTGTTAAGAATCCAGACACTCCCCCCATCAATGCGCACAAACTTTTTGAAAACTTCAATAACAAGTTTAAGGTCAGACCAAGTTGCACACCTTTACCAACACCACTACTGTTCTTGATGCGTACCATATCATCAATCTTCACAACTTGCTTGCTTGCAGCACCTTTCCTTTTCCTCAATTCCTGTCTCATCCTAGCCTTATACTCCTCTGCTCTATGGCGGATTCCTTTGTAATCCACATCATTGATGTCAAAAGTCCTATCCTGTTTCTTCTTCAACCACCAGGGTACCACTCTGGTGCTGGATTTGCGTCCCCTCAACAATTCAAAAGGACTAACAGAAGTCACTGAGTGAGGCAAAGTTCTATATGTTAATAACATAGGTGCCGATTCACAAAGGTAATCTGAGACAAAAGTCTAACCATACGACTTTTGGTATTCACAGAAGTCACTTACGGCTTTTGGTATTCACAGAAGTCATTTACGAGTCGTATCTTTACTTCCACACTCGGGGCGGAATCTCCGCACCTGGATCGGAATCTCCGCAGTTGGGCATAGTCTCCATTCTAGGGCCGGATAGTCATTGTCTTTAATGCTGAACACCTGTGTAAGTGCTTACCATCCCCCCACTCTAGCTGAAACACTACAGTCCAACAGCCAATCACAGCCGTGCAACAAACATAAAAGCAGAGCTAACACATACAAACCTTTCAACATGTAGCTGAATGTGTTTGTTGCTCTGTCCCTTGCCATGCGTCAAAAAGATGCAATCAATCAATCAATCATGTCACTTATAAAGCGCACTACATACCCGCGAGGGTCTCAAGCCGCTGGGGGAAGAGGGGGGTGGTGCTGCTACTGATCGAAGAGCCAGGTCTTGAGGAGTCTTCTGAAGGCCAGTAGGTCTTGGGTCTGTCGGAGGTTGGTGGGGAGGGTGTTCCAGGTCTTGGCGGCGAGGTGGGAGAAGGATCTGCCGCCGGCGGTCGTTTTCCGGATGCGGGGGACTGTGGCGAGGGCGAGGCTGGTCGAGCGGAGCTGGCGGGTGGGGGTGTAGAAGCTGAGTCGTCTGTTGAAGTAGGCTGGTCCGGAGTTGTGGAGTGCTTTGTGTGCGTGAGTGAGGAGCTTGAAGGTTATCCTCTTGTTGACAGGGAGCCAGTGCAGGTCTCTCAGGTGGGGTGTGATGTGGCTGCGTCGGGGATGTCGAGGATAAGACGTGCAGAGGCGTTCTGGATGCGTTGCAGCCGTCTCAGGAGCTTAGCCGTCGTTCCTGCGTAGAGGGCGTTTCCGTAGTCCAGCCTGCTGGTGACGAGGGCCTCGGTGACTGTTTTTCTTGTTTCGGTGGGGATCCACTTGAAGATCCTGCGGAGCATTCGGAGGATGTTGAAGCAGGATGAGGAAACGGCGTTGACCTGCTTAGTCATGGAGAGGGTGGGGTCGAGGATGACCCCTAGGTTGCGTACGTGGTCGGTGGGTGGCGGGGCTGTTCCCAGTGATGTTGGCCACCAGGAGTCGTCCCAGGCTGAAGGGTTGGAACCAAGGATGAGGACCTCCGTCTTGTCCGAGTTCAGCTTCAGGCGGCTGGTCCTCATCCATTCGGCGACGGCCTTCATTCCTTCGTGGAGGTGGGCTTTGGCGGTGTGAGGGTCTTTGGTGAGGGAGAGGATCAGCTGGGTGTCGTCGGCGTAGGAGATGATGTTGAGGTTGTGCTGTCGGGCGACGTGGGCGAGGGTGCCATGTAGATGTTGAACAGCGTTGGGCTGAGGGAGGAGCCTTGGGGTACGCCGCAGATGATCTTGGTGGCCTTGGATCGGAAGGGGGCGAGGCGGACGCTTTGTGTTCTGCCGGAAAGGAAGGATGTGGTCCAGTCCAGGGCCTTCTCTTGGATCCCGGCGTCGTGAAGGCGTGTTCGTAGTGTGTGGTGGCAGACCGTGTCGAAGGCGGCTGATAGGTCCAGGAGGATGAGGGCTGCTGTTTCTCCGTTGTCTAGCAGGGTCCTGATGTCATCGGTGGCGGCGATGAGGGCGGTTTCGGTGCTGTGGTTGCTGCGGAAGCCGGACTGGGAAGGGTCCAGGATGTTGTTCTCCTCGAGGTAGCGGGTCAGTTGTTTGTTGACGATTTTCTCGGTGACCTTCGCGGGGAACGGGAGCAGAGAGATGGGTCGGAAGTTCTTGAGGTCTGCCTTGGGTTTCTTGAGTAAGGCGGTGATCTCGGCGTGCTTCCAGCTTTCCGGGAAGGTTGCTGTCTCGAAGGAGATGTTGATTATTTTCCGGAGATGGGGCGCGATGGCTGTACTGGCTTTGTTGAAGATGTGGTGAGGGCACGGGTCTAGCGGTGAACCGGAGTGGATGGTGTTCATGATCTCGCTGGTGTCCTCGTCGTTGATGTTGGTCCAGGAGAGCAGGCGGTTGGTGGTTGTGGGGGCAGTGGTCTCGGTGGTTGCCGGGGCGGTCGTGGTGTTGAAGCTGTCGTGGATGTCGGCGATTTTGCAGTGGAAGAAGGTGGCCAGTGAGTCGCACAGGTCTCGCGATGGCTGGATGTCGTTGGTGTTGGAGCTGGGGTTGGAGAGTTCCTTTACGATGTTGAAGAGCTCTTTGCTGTTGTGTGCGTTGTTGTCTAAGCGGTCTTTGAGTGAGGCCCTTTTGGCAGATCTGATGAGGTGATGGTGACTGCGGGTGGCGCTCTTGTGGGCGGCGTAGCTGTCCGCTGTCCGTTCGTGGAGCCAGATCTTCTCCAATTTTCGGCATGTTCGTTTGGAGGCCTGGAGGTCTTCGGTGAACCAGGTGGCTTTCTTGCTGGTGTGGCTGTTGGGCGGATTCTTGAGCGGGGCGAGGGTGTTGGCGCAGTCGTCGATCCACTGTCTGAGGTTGCGGGCGGCGGTGTCGGGGTCGGAGGGTTCGGCGGGTGGGCTCAGGGCGAGGGTTGTGGTTAGCTGGTCTTCCGTGACTCTGCTCCAGCAGCGGCGAGGCATTTGTTCGGTGCGGTGGTGCGTGGTGGGCTTCCTGTAGGTGAAGTGGATGCAGTGGTGGTCAGTCCAGTGGGGTTCGGAGGTGTGGTTGAAGGAGACGTGTGGGCTTGCGGAAAAGATGGAGTCTAGCGTGTGGCCGGCGGCGTGGGTGGGTGTAGTCACGAGCTGTCTGAGTCCGAGGGTGGCGAGGTTGTCGATCAGGGTGGTGGAGTTGGTGTCCTTGTTGTTCTCGAGGTGGAAGTTCAGGTCCTCGAGGAGGATGTAGTCCGTGGAGGCGATGGCGTGTGTGTTGATGAAGTCAGCGATGGAATCGCTGAACTGTGGTCGGGGTCCGGGGGTCTGTAGATGAGGGTTCCTCTGAGGGTGGTGTTGGGATCGGTGTGGATCTGGAAGTGCATGTGTTCGGCGGTGCTGAGGGTGTCGTCGGTGTTGGTTGAGGAGGAGGATGAAAAAGGATTCACTTATTTGGGATGTCCAGCCAAGATGTCAGAGCCAGATACCGTTTCGCCTCAAGATGTCATCTTGGAGATGGTTTGTGAGTGGGAGCAGGAACTTGACTCTGTGTCCTGTCGTTCCCATGCCATCCCAGCCTATCTCAAGATCCTGGTTGCTCTCCATTTTTTGCTCTGCAGTCATTCTAAAGGGTCTCCAGTGGCCTTGTGGGCATCTTAGGCAAGCTAGTCCCGGTGCTTGCATCAGGTACTGAGCTGCAGCAATACGAGAGCCCACCTCCACATACAAATGCCCATACACTGGACAGGAGACGAAAGGTAGCTAGGGATTTCTACCTCATTTCCCGCTTCCCACGTGTGCTGGGTGCAATTGATTGTACCCATGTGGCTCTTCAGCCACCTCACCGCATTGCACACATCTTCTGCAACAGACACTGATGGCATTCTTTGATTCTTTGATGTGCATGGAGTGTTTCCAGGCAGTACCCATGACAGCTTTGTATTACACAGGTCACCTCTTGCCTGGTGGATGGCTGTGAGAGAATTTAGCAACCTATGGATACTGGGTACGTACAAAGCACAAAACATGTGTGAAATGTATGAATGTACTATTGTTATGTTTCATATAGGTACACCAATATAGGCTCAGGTAGTCACCTAACCTTTCACTTATATTCTCCCCTACCATTACACTACATAACGGTCCTTGGGCCCCCACCGTGAGTGATGATGAACTTTGTGAATCAATGCCCTATGTGTCTGAGATACACAGCTCTGCTTCCTCCGAATTTGTCGTAACACTATAGTCAACTCTGAGCTGAGCACCAAATATGGACTACATGTACCATGATGCAAAGGAGCAAACTCTTCTGGGATGTGATGTGTCTGGCCACACCTTTTTCCCTGTCCAAACAGATTTTAATGGTCCGTTCTACCTTTTGTCTCACGTTTCTAATGTTCCTTTTATGTGTAAAATCTGTCACTGCTCTTTTTCGGAATCTCCAGTACGCATGCGGAGCCTCCGCTCCACATGCAGAGAGTACGCACTTGTGCCAGAGATTTCAGAAACAGGCCAGAACCCAATATATTCGTATAGGAAATGACATACAGGAAGTTGCAGGCAGGAAAACATCACAGGAAGTGGCTGGCAGCCATTTTCTGTTCATTCTGAGTCATTTTCTGTCACAGGTCAGATCCTCTGCCATCCTGCTTCTCTGTACAACCAAACTACCCCCAACATGGCTGAGGGACTTGAGGAAAATGCACCCCCTTTCACTGAAAGGGAATTGGACCTGTTAGCAGAGGGGATGGGGGTGCTAGAAGAGTACCCTTAGCTGTATGGGGGTCCAGAGGAACTGCTGAGTAATGCAGCACACTCCAGGCTCTGGTCCACCATTGCGGAGCGCTGCAGTGCAGTGGGCGCCTATGGCCAGCGGGGCAGGGCATGTCGTAAGAGCTGGGAGGACCTCCTAAAACGCTGGGCCAGAATTAAGGTCCAGGAAATCTTGGGCCATTCCTCCCAGCACCATGTGCACCGGCCCGCCTCTCGTCAATATACAGGAGAGTCCTGAGGGCAGCCTGGCTGACCCTTCATACTCAGCGGGAGAAGCATGAGCAGCAGAGAGATGGTAAGTGCATTAACTGCAATGTGTGTCTGAAAGTATGATGTGAGGGATGACAAAGCTGTACCATCAGGTGTCCCATGCCTCCATTTACCTAATCTGTGCAAATGCAGCAGTCATTATAAGGCCAAAGGCTCACTGTAGCACATAGAATGCACTGAGTGGAGTGCATTCTGGCAGCTGTAGTTTTTGGAAGCCACCGGAGGAATAGAGCCACACACGTGCATTTGTATGTAAAATTGCACTGGCAGCACCATTACCAGTGAACAAAGAGCCTTATAACTTATGTGTGCATTGGGTGAGGAATGGTACAAACACTGTCCAGTGTGTGGATGAGAGGCCTTTGGGTGTTGGAATCTGTAACTTGCATCACCTTTTGTGTGACTAGGTTCTGATTAAGACAGATCATCATGTGCCATGGAGTTAAGACAGACTTTGAGATCCTTGCCTCACTCTTAAGTGATACCAACCTCTCTAAAGGGGTCCACATACACAGTTCTTCCCAACAGTGGGTCGTTTGTCATTTGTCCAGTCAAGGTATCTGTAACAACCAGCCACAACTGTTCATCAGGGTACAGCACTACCTGAGCAGTCTTTGAAGGCAAATTGTGGCACTAGACTATCTGCTGTTGTGAGGGAATATCAAAATGTTAGACTCACCTCTCAGCAAAGCTAATATCCCAGCCCCGATTTGGATATGTACACCCAAATCTGCATTTGTGTTATCTCATACAATGCTACACAGCAGATGACATTTATTAGAAAGTGTAAGAGTGCTGAGACTCCATATCACAGGATCATTCCAATACTGTCTCCGATCTCCTTTTGTAGACTGGCATTGGAAGATGCCTATGTAGCAATGACTGGGAACACAGATTACAAGAATGCTGAAGGTGAGGGTTGGTCAGTACAGAAGTGTATGCCATCAAAATACAAGTAAGATGTCAATGTGTGAGTCAAATCAGGACATCACATTGAACGTACACATACTTAAGGCTCCAAGTCACTTCTATTTGGATAGTGTGATCAGAGTAGAACAAAGTCTGCACTTGCTTCATGTAGTTATGTGTGTCATTCTGTGGTGTACAACCACTACATTATGATTCGTCTTCCATTTCAGTGGGCCCAGCTGGCCAAGAGGATAAGAACCATGGACAGAGCAGGACATAGTTGGGGCACCAGCGGCCATGTACTCTCTCCACAAGAGGAGGAGTAGGACGAGAGACCTTCAACATCAGAAGGAAGGGGAAATGCGCCCACCCGGATAGAGTGAGAACCCACCTCAAGTGCTACCGACCGGGTGGAGGCTGAGGACATTGTATGGGGGTGAAGAACTGGACACCTCTGGCCAGAGGGGAATAGATTGACTCTCCCCCTGACAATCTACAACTTTTGTTTGTCAAGGTGTCCCAGGGCAGACAACACCACAAATTCTGCCTGACATCAGCCCCTCCCTGACTCTAGAGGCCCCCATTCCATCGAGGTCTCTAGCTGTATCCCCTGCCACTAGTCCCCCTCCAAGTGGCTGCCAGAAAGACCCTAATGTAGGCTCTGACCCCGAAACACCACACTCCTCATGTCCAACCTAAACCCCTCTCTGTATTGTGATTCCTGTGGCTGCATCCCAGGAAGTGATGGGGGCATGTGAGGGGCAGCAACACAATGTTCTCTCGATTCATGCTGCAGCCCTGTGATGAGCTGCGTATGTTACGAGAGCAACATGCGAGATCCATGGCCACCCTCACTGCCAGTATCATTTCCTTGAGTGCAGCCACATTGTCTGCCCTTGCCCAACATCCCTTTCTAACCACCCTCAATGTTTCACACTCTACGTTGTCCCACACTGTTTCCTACATACTCCTCGTATGTTCCAACCCAGTGTGGTGCCTGGCCCTGCACCGGCCAGCCAGGAGCCTGCATCAGATTCTCAGGATCTGAACATTGTGGAAATTGAGGATGACCAGAAGGACAGTTGACTTGTTTGACTATGACTTTCTTTTGGACATTTTACTTTGCGCCTTTTATATAGACTGCTTCCCTAGATGCTTCCTGACGTGTTTTATTTATGAACCCCCCACCCATCAAGTCCCCTTGTCCGTTCTGTGCAAAGAACATTATTTGCTTTCCTTTCTCCCTTCCAAAAGGACTGATCTTTGGTTATTTTTTTTTCATCCATTTCATTTACATAAACTTATATTTTGAATCAAACTTTCTCTATCTTGTAACTTCATTGTAAATGTTGAATTCAAAGTATGGACATATACCATGGGAGTAGTTATTTGCTTTGCACATGATAGCTTGTTGCAAATATGGGGTTACGCTTTTACATGTGTCACTCACACACATTCATCCTCACATCTCTAGGCCACCACAAGGGTAAACAATTTACCATCAGTACATAATGCACAACTTAGTCTTGACTTGTGAGGACATTTATCTTTTATTTACACATATTCTGGATAATATCTTTTCCTGTGATCATGAGGGATCTGCTTGCGACTTCGCAAATTTGGTGATGATGATCGCTGTGAGTAAGTGCCTTTGTGTTGTTGCCGAGGAGCAGGTTGGTGTGGTTCATCTACCTGTACAGGGGGAAGTACCTGGACAGGGGCTGATAGTGTCTGCACAGTTGGGGGGAGCGCCTGGACAGGGGCTGAAGGTGTCTGTACAGGTGGGGGGAGGGCCTGGACAGGGGATGATGGTGGATGTGCAGGTGGGGGGACTGCCTGGACAGGGGGTGATGGTGGATGTGCAGGTGGGGGGAGTGCCTGGACAGGGGGTGATGGTGGATGTGCAGTGGGGACAGGCACAAGGGTGGTGGTGGCTGTGAACTCTTACAGCAAACCTGGGGTGTGATGTGCTGGCTCCTCTCCCTGCGTTGACCTTGAAGGGAGACTTTGGATCAGTTTCAGCATGCCCTCCATCATCTTCATGGCCAAGGAATGGTGTCTTGCACTCTCTTCCCTATGGATGGATAGGATGTAATTTATCTTCTTGGACATGTCTTGCCAAGATCTATCCATCCTGTCCAACACCTGGGTCAGTCTGTCAAACACCTGATTGATTTGGTGCATGTCCTGAAGTGCCTCTGACAAGTCTGACCGAGTAGCTCCTATGGCACAAATGTCCTGCCACACATCAGCCTGCTGTTGGAAGAACTCCTCCTCTCACTGGCTACCATGGCCATCTGCTAGCCCCCTCCACATGGTGTTAAACTAGAAATGTTCACGTTTGTGTATTGCTCTGTGTAAGTTAGCTTTCGCTGCGCTATTTTCTTTGCAGGCACCATTTTAGGCTGTTTCGATTTTGCCATGTAGATCTGTTCTCGTAATGAGTACACTGTTCCTATTAGAGCATACCTTTCCCACTAGATACAGGCCCTCTCCCACTTGTCTGGTGACAGGCCCGACTGGATCAACCTTGGACTTTGCAACTTTGTGTAAGATATTAGCTCTGAGACTGTTTTTTTCTTTGTATTCCATTGCCTAGCTGCTCCTGCCTGGAAAATTCCACTATGGGCGTGTTTTAGCTCAGTTACGAAATGTACATGATGTATCTTCATGCTTGTCGATTTCAGTCCCTCTGCAGCACTCCTAGCGACTGAGCAGATCGGGCTCTGCTCTGAGTGTATATAATAAACAGTTATTGGTTTGCATTCTCTACTGTCTGACCGACTCTTCATTTTGGTATGGAAGGCTGAGAGGTGGTCATTAGTGACCCGGGTGACCCTAATCGGGCCACTTCCTTCAGTTGGCGCCCGAACAGAGAGTCCTTCGGGTGATTGATCCATCCCCTTTCCGCAGACGGGGGGGGAGGCCGAGGACATCGTCGGTCGGACTGATGGCTCATGGATCCCTGCAAGAATAAAATTTGCTTACAGCTGCCCCTTCTGTCCTGCCGGATGGTGCCTCGCCCAGTGGTCATCCCAACTGAAGTCCTGAATGGCGAAACCCTTGGATCTGACGGTTTGGTCTGAAGAGTCGGTTGTGGAGAATTGGTTTGTTTGTGCTACTGATATCAGTTGAGTTTGTTTTGGTTCTTTGTGGATATGGTACCATTGTGGTTTGAGTTTGGTACGGTCTGAGGACCGTTTTTGCTAAAAGTATTTGCAATTACTGTTCTAGGTAAAAATAACTAACTTGTTTTCTTTTTAAAATGCCTAGTCTCAGTAAAATCTTGTATTTGTGTTGTCGGTGTTGTTCTGCAGATGCTCGTTTGGACAAAGCTCAGCCGGCACCTCCTGAAGGCAGCCCTAATTATGATATATATGTGAAGCATGGTCTTGGCCCTATTATGTTTAGTACATTATGGCACAAATATACGAGGGACAATGGCGAGTTGCAGTGGCCGCTGACGGTCACTTTTGATGAGCAAAAAATTGGTTTCTTACAGGAGCAGTTATTTAAGAAAAGAAGTAGACAGTCTATATTTACTACCTCAGAACCTGGCAGAAGGAGGATAAACAGAGATGGTTGAAAATGGAAAGAGATGCACGGAAGGGAAAAATGCAAATATTAACGCAAAAAGCTGTGGCATATGATAGAGAAAAACAAGAGTCTGGAATTGAATGTGAAGAAAGGAGATTTTGATTGCATATAGATAAGTCTTATTTGGCTAAAGAGGAAGATGATACTTTTGTAGAGGAGTTGTTAGATACTCGACCTCCGCCTCCATACGCCCCACAGAGGATATATTCCGTCGTTCCCTTGCAGCCCCAGCAGCCTGTTTCGTCTGTTCCGACTGTTCCTGCGGTTGTTTCCACGGCTTTGGCTACGGCACCTCCTGCTCTGTCTTTGTCTTCACCATCTTTGGCAACTGTGACTCTCAGCACACCTACTGTTTTGACTCCTGTATCTTCTGTTCTTTCTCCTCCAGTGCAAGCGCCAGCAACAATTGTACCTGCCACTACTGTTGTTTATCCTTCCATGGTTTTTCATCCTCTGGTACTTTTGAATGTCGAGACGCCAGTTCGTGGATTTGAGGATAGAGATTGGTCGAAATTTAAGGAGCGAATAGGCCCGTTCGTGCGATTTGGGGTAGGGGATGAAGAGAAACAAGTAATAGCTGACCAGGCTGCGCGGTGGGCTCGTAATGTGATCTATAGTGTGGAGGATGTTTGGGAAGTTATGCGAGATTTTGTACCCTTTATACAGTAACATGCCCTTAAGCATATGTCTGCCACGTTGATTAGTCTTTGGCAGAAACACATTGGGACAGAAGGGCCTCAAATGTTATTTGATATTAGAGATCACGTATATGCGGCCGACTTGGAGCCAGGCCAGGTATTTGGGAATGTTACAACTTTAATTGCTTACAGGGGTATATTACATGAGAGGAGCCCTACTCAGGCAACTCAGTTTCCGATGCGGGAGGTCCATCCCATATATCACCCAGAAATACCTGAGATAACGGATCAGCGCGGTAATGTCACTAGACCGGCTGTAGCTGTCCGTTTTCAGGAACAATGGGTTTATACTCCATGGAAAAGGAGTGAGGTTTTAGCCCTTAAGGCTCATTTGCCTGATCCTAGGAAGAATCCTACAATTGACAGAGGTCGCCTCTTCTATTGTAATGACTCTTGCTGATATTGAAATGTTTTTTGGTCTCCTTGTTCCGGTTGATGTTTGGAGACAGGTTCATACTCCAGACCATAAAGCGGAGTTGGGTGGTACATGGGATGTAATTATGGGATGGGATCAGGAAAGGAAGCCAGGTGATAAACCCCGAGCTGAGATACTTGTTTTGCCAGGCCTCATTAATAATTATTTTGATGACCCCAGGGACGGACAGTACTATCATGATGATTACGATGTGGATGAGGTGACAGGCATGTCTTATAGCTAGGATAGCCAGGGACAGGGTGAGGGACCAGTACAGATACCTGTAGATCAGTGTGGTCCTTATGTCACGGCGGATTTGCAAGGCTCGACTAAGGAATTTTTGGTGGACCCAGGTGCGACAAAGAGTTCTGTTTCTCAACATATGGTCCCTGGGGCAGCCCTGTCTGGCCACAATAATGTTTCGGTAGGTTTTTCAGGTGTACCGGTTGTAAGCCCCATTTCATGCCCCCTTGCATTGACTGTTGGTCCTTTTAATGTGGAATCTCCATTTTTGTTAACAAAGAACTGTGGTGAAAAATTGATGGGTTTGGATTTGCTGAAGAAGTTGCATGCTACTATCTATTGCTCTCCTGCGGGTGTTTATATCACTATCGGTCCGGATGTGAATACTAAACAGTGTTTGTCTTAGGATGCACCTCTTGCAGCTGAATTTGCTGATGTCCCACCCACTCTATGGGCTACAGGTGACACGGATGTAGGACTGTTGCATATACCACCAGTTTCTATACAAGTTAAGGAGAATGTTGTTTTGCCTCGCATTCCTCAGTATAAGATACCGCAGGCAGGAGAACGGGCTCTTCTTCAGATTATTCAGGATTTGATACAAAAGGGAGTTGTTGAGGAAACGTCTGGCAATATATGTAATAGTCCTATTCTTCCAATCCTTTAACGGGCACCCTCAGGCTCCTCTGAGGATGCTGATGATGTTTATCGTTTTGTGATTGATCTGCGCGAGGTTAATAAAATAGTGGTTCCGCAGTTTCCTGTGGTTCCTGATATTACCACGCTTTTGACGATGATTCCTTCTACTGCTATATTTTTCTCTGTCATTGATTTGAAAAATGCTTTCTTTAGTATTCCTATTCATCCGGACAGTAGATATTTGTTTGGGTTCACACTGGCTGGTAGGAGTTTTAGATTCTGTCCCGCTCCTCAGGGCTATACGGAGAGTCCTAGTATTTATAGCCAAGCATTGAAGGGTCAATTGGATTCACTATCGCTTCCTCCAGGTAATGTATTAGTGCAGTATGTTGACGATCTCCCTATTGCTTCTGATACGGAACAGGGTTGCAGGGATAGTACAGTCAAATTGTTGTTGCATTTGGCCCATCATGGTCATAAGGTTTCCCTTTCTAAATTTCAGTATTGTCGACAGGAAGTCACCTATTCAGGTCACCTACTGTCGAAGGAGGGTAGGAGGTTGACCCCTGAGTGTATCAGTACTATTGTTAAAATGCCCATTCCACAAACTCAAAAGGATGTGCGCGCTTTTATAGGTATCACTTCCTAATGTCGTCAATGGATACCTAACTATTCCCTACTAATTAAACCTTTGCTTGCATTAACAAAGAAAGTAGTGCTTGAGCCTTTGCCTTGGACGCCTGAATGTCATCAGTCTTTTACTCAAACTTCTTTTTATTAGGCACATTAGTATTTCACAGATTGGGTCATCATTACATACGGAAAATGCTACAACAAACCCCCCATCTAACCGGTTAGCGAACAAGGTTACAGTTTCATGGAAAAAGGGAGTGTGCGGGCCACACTTCGCACCTGACAGCTTACCCTATCTGGAGCAACTGGTACATCACGTAAGGCCTAACACTGTTAGCCCCCCTTCCTCCCTCTACCCCCTCCCTCCCCTCCCACAACAAAGTAACTGAACAACCAGGAGGTGGTCCTAAAATGCAGTTTACATTGGACTCTAAGTCCCGTCGAGACTATGGCTGTCTATAATAAGTACACATCCTATATCAGGCTAACTTTTTAGGCTGGCCTCGTAGCCTTCTGCTAAAATTGAAATAGGTGCATCGCCCACCATGAGGGAGGACACACCGCCAGGGGAAGGCCACTCGTGAGGTAAGCGACGAGAGGACCCCACTTATATTCGAAGTTTTTATAGTCATCTCTGAAGATATCAGCCATCCTCTCCATGGACAATATCTTCCAGAGACGGGCATGACACTGTGATAACTCTGGCACCGCCTTTTTCTTCCATGCTGCTGCAATCGCAACTTTGGCTGCCCCCAAGCACGCCCACATTATGGCCCTATCCAATTTTGTTTGGTGTTCTAGTTCTGGGTTCCTCAGCCCTAGAAGGGCCTTTTCCTTGGCGGTGGGTATCGGGTAACCGAGCATATCGTTCAGGTGTGACAAAATCTCCTCCCAAAATGGACGAATTGCTGGACAGTCCCACCAAATGTGGCTAAAGTCCCCTACCAGACCACATCCTCACCAACACATATCCGAGGTCTCTGGAAAAATCTTTTTACGTTTCGCTGGGTACAGGTACCAGTCGAAGAGAATCTTATAGTGTGCCTCCCTAAGCTCTAGAGAGTGATTATCCTTAGCAATGTCCCTCCACAGATGTTTCCATTCGGCATCCGAGATCTCTCTCCCCGCCCACTGTTCCCAGTTCTGCATGTATCGGGGTCTCGGCGTATGGGAAGTGGAGAGCAGGAGGTTGTAAAGAAAAGAGATCGACCCCCTCATGGTCCCCACCCGCTGCACAAATTTTTCTATTGATGTCTTCTCTTGTGTAGCTGCCTCCCTGACTTGCGGCTGAAGGGCCCAGTGCTTAAGCTGTAGATAGTGGAAGTGTTCACTGGGTGGAACCTTAAAATCTCGCTGACAACTGGCAAAAGTGAGAATGTAATAATTATGAAATAAATCTGAGAGCATCAAGCATCCCCCCTCCCTCCATACATCAAAAGGACCCTCGCGTAGCGCCGGGGGAATTCAGGATTAAAGTTAATCGGTGTATAGGGCGAAGGGAACGTAGACCACTCCGAAGCCCTGGATACCTCATCCCAGACTTTTAATGTGGTGCGTAGGGGAGTGCTAATGTAGACGTTTGGCGGTTTATCTTTTTTGGGTTTCCAGATCAAATCCCATATTGTTCTCCCCGCCACCACTCTGTCCATGTGCAGCCAGTGTTTTTCTGATTCTCTCTTGGACCACTCTGTCAAGATACGGAGCTGGGCTGCTTTATAGTAGAAGTGCAAATCCGGGAGCACCACCCCTCCCTCCCCTCTTGCCTGCCTGAGTGTGTGAAAGGGAAGCCGCGCTCTACCATTCTGCCAGATCCACTGAGAGAAAAGAGTCCGCACTTTAGGCAGGTAGTCCCTATCTAGATCTATTGGTAGGGCTTGAAACAGATACAGGAATTTAGGTAGAACCGACATTTTTATCGCGTGGATGCGCCCCAGCCACGAGATAAAGAGCGGCTTCCAGCGTTTGAGTTCCTGCTGAATCTGGAGAATCAATGGGGAGTAGTTAGCCTTAAACAGGCCCTCTAGTGTGGGGGTCAGGTTAATACCCAAATATTTGAGTGTATGTTTAGCCCATTGAAGCGAGGTATAGTCACGCAACCTACCGATGGCTTTCCTTGACATTGTGAGATTCAAAATAAAAGATTTAGTAAGGTTTACTTTAAAGCCTGCAGCTCTCTCAAAGGTCTGCAACTCATCTTGTACCACCTGCAGTGACTGTTCAGGGGAGGTGAGGGATAGCAGCACGTCGTCAGCAAAAAGTGATATTTTATGCTCTTCCCCCCCAAATGGGATACCCCGAATTTCTGCAGCTTTTTGTATCCGGAGAACCAATGGCTCAATGCTTAAGGGGAAAAGTAATGGTGAGAGCGGGCAGCCCTGTCTTGTGCCACTCTCCAGGGAAAAGAAAACCGAGCTGGACCTGTTAACCTGGACTGTAGAGCGCGGATGTGTGTAGTTAGCCTTAATCATGTTTATAAATGGTTTGCCAAACCCAAAGTATTCCATCGTGCTAAAGAGGAACGCCCAATCCACCCTGTCAAAAGCCTTTTTGGCATCTAGCCCCACTAAAACTGCAGGTATCTTTAATTTGGTTTCTTTCTCAATCAGGTAAATGATTCTTCAAATATTGTGTGAGTCTGTCTGCCTTTTATGAAGCCCAATTGATCAGGGTGGATTAGGTTTGGCATCAGGTCCTCCAGTCGCTTCGCCAAAATTAAGGAATATAATTTGGCATCCAGATTCATGAGGGCGATAGGCCTTTATGAGGCACATTCTCAAGGGTTTTTCCCAGGTTTGGGGATGACCGTGATAGCGGCTTCCACCATTGAAGGAGAGACTGCCTGGCCCTCCGCTATCGCATTAAAGATCTTTGTTAGGTGTGGGATGATGTCTGGGGCAAAGGTTTTTATAAAAATGTGCTGTTAAGCCATCGGGTCCTGGGGACTTATTAGGTTTGAGAGCCGCGATGACATTCCCCACTTCTTCCCCCGATATGGGGGCGTTTAGCCTTTCGTTCCAGTCTGGCGCGACCTGTGGGAATTCCAGCGACTCTTTAAATATTGATGTTGAGCTGCAGGGTCTAGGTAGTCCCCAGTGTATAGCTCTTTATAGAACGCCCCAAAAGCATTTGCTTTGTCGATGTCTTCATGGGCAGTGTGTCCCGTGGAATCTACTATGGCCCCAAGATATTCTTTCTCCCTCTTCTCACAAAGCTGTCTAGCTAAATGCGCGCCAATCTTATTCCCCTGAGAATATGAGGTGTGGCGCAGTCACAAGAGAGTGTATTCCGCCCTGTTAGAATATATCGCTGTAAGTTTCCCCTTAACCGATCTCATCTGACGTAGTACGATACGGGAAGGATTCTTTTTGTATTCCCTTTCAATGGCCCCCAGGGACTCTTCCAGAGCCTCCCCCTCCTTAGCCCTCTGTTTATTTAAGGTAGAATTAAGCTCAAAAAACTTTCCCCGTATAACTGCCTTAAAGGCATCCCAATTAGTGAGGGGTGAGGTATCCTGTGGCCGATTTAGGCGAAAGCACTCTGCAATGGCCCCCCGTAGTTCCTCTCTAAGTAATCTATCTCTCGTCAGCGAGATTGGGAAATACTATCTTGGTGCTTTATGAGCCGCTCCTTCCCATTCGAGACAAATCGTGACTAAACTGTGGTCTGAAATAGAGATCGGGAGGATTTTTGCTTCTTGAAGATATCCCAGGAGACTTTGACTTAAAAAAATCAAGTCTCGAGTATGTTTGGTGAGATTGCGAAAAGAACGTACAGTCCTTGGTGTCAGGATAAAGATGCCGCCATGCATCTACAAGGCCTAATGTCTGTGAGGACTGTTTAAAACTCCTGGGGAAACTCCCTGTAGGAGACCTATGTGGGTGGGTGCTATCCATATCAGCCTGCCATGTGAGGTTGAAGTCCCCCATCAGTATCACTGGGCCCTCTGCAAAGCCCCCAATCATATTAAGCAGAGCGGATAAAAATGGCGACTGACCTGCGTTGGGGGCATAGGCCGATATAAATGTGCATAGTTTCCCTCTCACTTTCCTTTCACCATAATGACCTTCCTTGTCCGACTTTATAGCTTCAGGTTGGCATTTCAGAGAGTTATGAAACAATAAAGCCACCCCTCTATGTTTGGTGGTCACTGAGGATCTATAGATTAATGTATAATTTTTAAGGCGCAGCCGAAGTTCCTCCTCTCTTTTTAGATGAGTTTCCTGCAGGGCCACCACTTCAAAATCATGATCTATCAGATATTTCCAAATGTTCTGCCTTTTAAGGGGCGAGTTCAACCTCTTTACATTGCAGGAGGCTATGGATATTGGCATGATCTCGCTGTCCCCATGCCCCTTAAAATTAGGATCTGCGCTAAGCTCATCTCTCTCCTGCTAGAATTGCCTGCCCAGAGGAAGCCCTCAGCCTGATCACAGAACGGATGCACGCTCTGAACCCTCATTAGTACATAGTCATAGTCTCTGTGTGTACAGCTTCCGCCTCCTGTATATCCCCCCCTAACAATGAACAAAATTACATAAACAAAACGTTCGCCGGTGCACTCCAGTGCTCCGGGCCATAGCAAAGTGGAAGAAGAAGTTCATTGTGTGGGGTAAGCGGTTCAGGTCCACGTCCCCGGCTGACTATCCCCAAAAGGGTGCTGGTCACCAAAACGTCCAGTAGCTTTGCATGGTGTCGGTCTGTGAAAGTTTATACAGTAACCTTGTTCCAACGATGCACAAGACCCTCAGGTGCAACTCTTTTCCCTGTTGCATCTCTCATGTTGGATAGGACTCTTGTATAGTGAAAAAAACGTTTGTAACTATAGGTTTCACTGAACTGCAGTCTCTAATCTCTCGAGTGGCAGCCCTTGACGCTCGCCTGCCACCTTGAAGAATTGTCGCTCTCTTTCCCTCGTGAAGTAGACACAATGAGGTCCTCCGTGCTGGGGGGTAGGCCCAGAATATTCAAGCCTTCCTTCAGATCCGTGATGTGTTTCATTTTGTTGTTCAACTCGAAGGCCAGGCCGAAAGGGTACGTCCATCTATACTTGATGTTGTCTGCTCTGAGCTTCATAGTGATGGACCGAAACTGTTGGCGCCTAAGTAGAGTCGCCGGTGCCAGGTCCTGGAAGAGGCTGCAGCGGAAGCCCTGAAAGGAAATCTCATCTCTTTTTATGGCGGCTTGTAGGATTGCCTCTTTAACTTTAAAGGAGTGCATTTTAACAAGGATATCATGGGTGCATCGACGTTCTCTGCCCTGCTGAGCCCCGACGCGGTGCACCCTTTCAATCTTAATCTTCGCGTGGTTTGATTCCAGGACCTCAGCAAAGAGCCCCTCGATGAACGCTTCCAGGTCAGGTCCTTCCACGCCCTCCTCAAGGTCCTTAATGATGATGTTGTCCCGCCGTGATCTGTTTTCCAGGTCCTCCATCTTCAATAGGGCCGTATGTAGCTGGGCTCGTAGATCCTGTATGTTATCTTGCGTGGCCTCTGTCTTTTTCTCCAGTTCCTGGGCCTGAGACTCCACCTCTAGGACACGCTTGCCCACGGAGTCCACATCTTGCTGGAGCGCCGTCATCCGTTCAGTAAGGTCACTTTTCAGTTGATCGAGGGAGTTCTTAATATCCACTTTTAGTTCTGCGCGGAGTTCGGATTTGAACTCCCTGAGGGATGCCATTAGATCTTCTTTGGTGAGCGCCATGGTGTCTACGTTCTCGCCCTGCTCCTGCGGTTGCTCCTTGTCTGCTGTAGGGAAGTAGCTGGACACCTTGGCTGGCCCCTTTTTCGGTGGCATAAGTGCAGTCCGACTGCCTCTTCTCTCCATGGGTGGCCCTTTTCTATTCAAAGACTGTCCAGCTCTTCCAACGGGCGCCCTTCCTAGCGTAGGATGTTTCCTCGGGGTATCAAGTGTCCCTTGTAACCCACTGAGACATAGGCCTCCATAATGCAGGGGTACTCAGTTTCCCCTCCGGGTCCTGCAAAGATCTCCGGGCGCAGTGAGGGCTTATGCGCAACCACTACTCTGGGTGGTGTCTTTCTATGTAGCAGGGCCCTTGCTTCATTCCCTCCTGGGCTTATCTAGTAGGGCGATGTGTCTCTTGCCTCCCGTTGTGCTCCCCTCATCCTTGCTTATTTCCCATGCACTGCCTGGCTGCAATGGCCGCCATCTTAAGGTCAGGCAGCTAGGATCTGGTCGGCCCTCGCTGCATCCCCCAGAGTCAGGGTATCTCGAGAGGCACACACTTTCAATGTCAGGGGGGCCCTTGGCGTCAGTGGGCGCCGCCAGCCACCAACATCAGAAGTCTCCTACCGGTGCGCCCCGCAGGGTGGATGAAGGAAGCTGCCCTCGGTCTCGCAGCTGGGTATCTTGTCTCGCCCTCAGGTTACACTCTGGCCTCCACTCCTCGCATATTGCCGCCGCAGCCTCGGGGGCTCGTTAGTGGATGTTGCCGCCCTCCTCCGTCACCTGCTTTGGCCCCGTTATTGTGTGCTACGTGTCTGTGCTTATATTTTGCGGCCGCCGCCATTTTAAGTCTGGGCCGCTCCTCCTTCCCCGATCTTCTCCACTCTCCAGGGGATGGAGAACAGTCTGCCGCTCCTGTTTTCGCAACCGCCTGTTGCATCGCAGCTCATTCCCCACGTTTAGGTGCGCTTTGGGACCATTACGCTCCTGCTAGCATCGTAGACAGCCACGGGGATGACGAAGCAGAGGAGAGCTACGTCTTCTCAGCCATCTTGCCTGGCCATGCCCCCGTCATCAGTCTTTTGAGCAATTGAAAACTGCACTTTGTTCGGCTCCAGTGCTTGGTACTCCTAACTATGGCAAGCCATTTGTGCTCTATGTCCATGAGATGGCTGGCTGCGCGCTTTCTGTCCTAACACAAATGTTTGGGGATAAGCAACGGCCATGTGCTTACTTCTCTGCTGTGCTTGATCCCGCCGCAAGGGCCCTCCCAAGTTGTCTGAGAGCGGTCGCGGCTGTGGCCACTTCAATCAGGCAATTGGCTAGTCTTGTGCTTGATACTGACCTCACAGTTATGGTACCCCATGCTGTGGATACTCTTTTGAATAAGACAAAGACACAGCACCTCACCAGTGCACGTCTCACTGGCTATGAATTGACCCTCTTTGCTAAGCATATTAAAATTAAAAGATGTTCCACTCTGAACCCAGCCACGTTACTACCCCTCCCGTCTGAGAATGATGCAGTCGACAAACATGACTGTATCTATCGGACAGAAGAAGAAACTAAGGGATGGGTAGACCTGACTGATGTTCCCTTATCTGACCCCCAAGGAGAACTATACATCGATGGCTCTTGTTTTAAATTACCAGATGGTACCACGACGGCAGCTTATGCTGTCACTACGTTACGCACAGTGGTAGAGACATCACAGGTCCCCTATCAGTCGGCTCAAGCTGCTGAGCTCGCTGCTCTTATTCGAGCTTTCGAATTGAGAGAGGGACTGGTTGTCAATATTTATACTAACAGTCAGTATGCTTTTGGGGTTGGGCATAATTTTGGGCGACTCTGGGCAGAGAGGGGGTTCCTTACTTCCCATGGTGCCAAGATTCAGCATGGGCACCTCATATTGAGGCATTTGTCTGCTTTAGCGCTCCCTAAGAAATTGGCTATTATTAAATGTAGTGCCCACAGGAAGGTTACTGATGACGTGGGGAAGGGAAATGCTTTTGCAGATCAGGCAGCTAAGGAAACGGCCCGAACAAAGATGAAGCGTATGTTTGTAGCAGGTCCAGCTAGGTGGGTTCCTGAAGTTGTCATGTTTGAGAATACCCTTGAAAGTGTAAAAGAGATACAAAGTGAAGCCACGGTGGAAGAATTAGCAAAATGGCAGGAAAGTACAGCACAGTTGAATGAGGAGGGATGCTGAATTGATAAATCGGGGAAACAGAGATGGATGTTGCCAGATGCATATGTTCTTCCTGTGGTTACTATGGCACATGGTCCAGCTCATATTAGTGCCAAGGGCATGTGTAAGCTGTTGGCCCCTGTATGGCAGAATGACAATATCTCTAAGACAGCTGCGCATTTAGTAAAATATTGCATGGTTTGCATGATGCATAATCCAGGGAAGGGTACCCCGACACCACCTGGTAATATTGCACCACCCACTTTTCCTTTTGAGGTCTTTCAGATGGACTATATTGAATTAGAGAGATGCAACAATCTCAAATACGTTTTGGTGGTTGTATGTGCATTTAGTAAATGGGTTGAGGCTTACCCTACTAAAGATAATACAGCCATTATGACTGCAAAGCTACTCCTGAAGGAGTTCTTTCCTCGTTTCGGCTTGCCCCGACTTATCTGGAGTGACAACGGAAGTCATTTTAATGTGAACGTGATTCAATTGATTTTTGAGGGTCTCCATATAAAGTAGAAATTCCATGCTACCATTCATCCACAGTCAGCGGGTTTGGTTGAGAAGTACAATGGTACTCTCAAACTGAAGTTGGCAAAGATACAGGACACCACAGGGTTACAATGGCCAGATGCTTTACTATTAGCTCTTTTGTCAACAAGAACAACAGCACATTCTAGGACAGGATTGTCTCCCTACGAGGTCATGTTTGGGCGCCAGGCAAATGTCTGTGGGGTCCCGCGTCCCCGTAGATTCTCTGATTTTGAGTACCCTGTATTGCTCGATTACCTTGGTCAGTTAACAGAAAGTTTACGTTCTATTCACCAACAGGTGCGTGAGTCTCTACCTTCCACACCAGAGGGACCCGGCCATGATATCCAGCCGGGTGACTACATATTGTTGCGCAACTTCCAGAGGAAGAAAGTTTGGAACTGCGCTGGAAGAGCCCGGAACAGGTCCTATTGGTGACGCGAACTGCTGTGAAGGTTGCTGGCTGTAAGAACTGGGTCAACGTGACCCACTGTTGGAGGGTTCCCTTACCCTTACCCTACGACCAGTGGGTGTAGGACAGAATTGGGGATTCGGAGTGCGAGCAGGTGCCTCGGTTTGTCCTATTCAGTGATGCCCAGCTAACGTGGACGCAAACGGAAAAAGAGAATGAGAAAATGTTGAACAAGGCTGTTCCCCCGGAAATACGAGCTATCCAAGAACCTCTGTTCACTGACCATACGGTGCCTGGGGCTACCAGGTATAATTTACGTCCTAGGCTGAGGGAAATTGCATCTAAGGAGAAAAGAGATTAGGGATGGACTGCATAAGACAGATTGTACTGAGTCATAGTACCAACGAAATTAGTTGAGATTAGTGAAGGATTTCTGCTTGTTTTATTTTAGTAGTTTGAACATTAGAGAGGGAAGACTGAAGTATACCCTGAAGGTATACCACCGTGATCGACGTGTGACACTCTTGAGCTCCACCGCCGGTGCTCAAGAGTGCCAACGTATTGATGGACAATATGAGCCTGTACCAGTGAGGCTCTGACGGACACTGGGAACTTGTAGATTTCTTTTACATTTTGCCCCCCCCTTTTTCATCATTCATTATGCATCCCTTTAGTAGACCGGTTGCTGAGGAAGTGCAGCCAATGATTCTTGTTGCTCAGCATAATATGGTGTGGACCAGCAAACAGAAAGTAATACGTGTCCTTCTTGTGGTTTTGCTGTTAATGATATTATGTGGGGTGTCATGGGTTTTGGAGAATGATCAGGATGTGCCTTTACGTACGAAGGTTGAGGTTATCTCCCCAACAAGAAAGAAAAGAACAGCCCCGAGCAATATATTTCTAGACACACACAAGGGATTTTTTGGAGAAGGGACAGCTCGTTACCCCACTGAATCTGTCACTAGTTTATGGACTGCATATCCATTGTCACTTGTCAATTATACATATACTCGTCCACAGCAATTTACAGAAGTGAAGGGAGTCTTTGGTTTTGGCTATCCAGGACCTTGTTTATATTATAGAAAGCTACTGGGAATGGGTTATCCAGGTTGCGATAATAACACATATTGCGACAACTTTTATATGGAAGAACAGAATGTCACACTGGGGGGTTGGCATTACAAGGAATTGATAGTCACCCGGGAGGCTGGTTATTATCCCGCTTGTTTTCCTATTGTGACTAGTACAGACACTTCTTTATATATCAATTGTTCTGGAATAGTGTTGTACAAAAATATGATCCCTTTAGTGAATGCCAAAGACCCAAGTACTTTCGCAATGAACACTAGATATGCTCCAGTAGATTATGAAGGGCCAATTTATGCACACCCGGGTTTTATTTTTTGTCTAACGGTACCTATTCTAATGTCCATAATGGCACAGACGATGTGGCTCTTGGGATGGTGTTGCCTTTGGCTGTGCCCTGTAAATATGCTAAGCCTAATGTCGGTTGGGTTAAAAGGACCAAAGAATTCTGTGAGGGAGTGACCGATATAGAGGTCAATAATTATAGTAACGGTATTACTTTTGGATACATTCTTTCTTCTATTTTCACTTTGGGTGATACTTCTATGGCCAGGGGTGAAAAAGCAAGAGAATATTTTGGGTGCAAATTAAAATTTTTATCCAATACTACCGTGGCAGCTTTGCGTGACATCACCACTCAGTTGAAAAGTATGCGAATATATTCCGAGCAGACCAGATATGCGGTTGATTTCATTTTAACCAAGAGTGGTGGTGTATGCGCGGTAGTGGGAGAACAGTGTGTGGTCGGGATCAAGAATATGGAAAAGAATATTACCAAACATATTCTGGATATCCTCAAGAATGTCAAGGGAATGGAAAGTGGAAATTGGAGTTGGTCTCTCTTTGGTGGTTGGGGGTGGATTCTTGAAAAGGAAATTTACCTGATTGTGATATTGGTTTCTTGCTGTGCTCTTATTCAGTGCCTCCCCTTCTGTTGCTCCTATTGCACCACTGTTCTCACCCCCAAACGGAAAATATCGATTCATGATACTAATGCTGCCATTATGGTGCAGAAAGAAATAGACGACCATATAAACATTGATGAGGGTATGTTCGAGACTTCCTCTCTCCTCACAGTTTCCTTCCCCGATGCTGAAAACAGGGAATGCTCATAAGGATTCGTTGTTATCACTGTTTGTGGTTTCCTGTTATACTGATTTTCTGTTTTCCTTGTTGTTGTTAGAAAATGTTTTAGCTCATGCTAAAAAGAGGGTCTGTTAAACTAGAAATGTTCACGTTTGCGTATTGCTCTGTGTAAGTTAGCATTCGCTGCACCATTTTCTTTGCAGGCGCCATTTTAGGCTGTTCGAAACATATCTAGTTTAATTCTGAGAAATGCTCCAGTCTGAGTTTTGTTTTTGCCATGTAGATCTGTTCTTGTAATGAGTACACTTTCCTATTAGCGCATACCTTTCCCACTTGTCTGGTGACTGGCCCGACTGGAACAACATTGGACTTTGCACCTGCCTGAAAAATTCCACTATGGGCGTGTTTTAGCTCAGTTACAAAACGTACAAGATGTATCTTTATGCTTGTCGATTTCAGTCCCTCTGCAGTACTCCTAGCAACTGGGCAGATTGGGCTCCGCTCTGAGTGGATATAATAAACAGTTATTGGTTTGTATTCTCTACTGTCTGACCGACTCTTCATTTTGGTATGGAAGGCTGAGAGGTGGTCATTAGTGATCCGGGTGACCCTAATCGGGCCACTTCCTTCAATGGGATGGCCATGGTTAAGACCTTCAGGTCCACCAGCATGGGGGGTGGCAGGTAATAGTCTGTGGACAGGAGATTGGTGCCCAGGGGATACCTGCACCATACCAGGGGGGTAGGTCCCTCAGATGGTGGAGAGAATGCCCGGGATGCGGTGTATTGGGAGGAGTATGTAGGGGAACCACCATGTCTGTCCTGGATGTGAGGGCTATGAGAGAGTGATGTTGTGTTGGGGTATGTGAGAGCTGTGTCTGGTTAATGCTATGCTGAGAACAGGCAAACCTGGGCTTTGGATAATGAGATACTTTGCTAGGCGGACGGGGGTGGCCTTACACATTTTGGTCAGTGGACCGAATGTTCTGGTCAGGGCATCTGACTCCTCATCCTCTGTATGTAGGGCCAGATAGTCTCCATCATCCTCCAATCCATCAGCCTCCTTTGGTACCTCTTTCTCCTCCTCTTGTGCAGTACCGGCTGCTGAAATGGCTGCTTGCAAGAGTTGGGGTTTCTCCCCTTCAATTGCCCATCGTCCACCACTGGTGGAATGTCCGTTGTCCTCATCATCCTCATCACCTGGAAGACAGAGTTTGCAACTGGATTAGTAATTGACCTAGTATATGATGTGGGGCAACACAAGGGTTGATTCTACTGTACTTTGCATCAACAGATGATGCACATGTGACCTGGTTTGGGTACACCTACACTTGACAGCTCACAACATACCACTGAGGTGTTGAATGGAGATGTACAATGCACAAGAAAACTCACCAGCTCCAGCCACAGCTCTGTGTTGCTTTGAGATCCCTCCTTGATGTCAACTGCTGAAGCTGGCTCCTCATAGGTGTAGCTGAAGATGTGGCTCTCGATCCAGCAGCTTGAGAAGGAAGTGACACCATACTTAATGATCTGTATGACTAATATGCTAACAAACACACGTGACACACACATAACTGAAATAGCATGTACGTAACGTTTTACGCACCAACTACAGATGCTATACAGAAGGGGATTTAGATCTTCGGAATGATTTTGGAATCCATAATACAGAAACACTTTATGGCACTCTTACCTGATGGAAGGTGCGAGTGGGTTTGAGTGCTGCAGCCAGGATGTCTCGAATACCCTGGGATGGTGTTGTCTGCAGCACTGATGAATCCTGCCAGCAGCAGTTATGAGACATACATGTTCATATTCGAGTACACAGGATGATAGCAATGAGTTCCCATGTATGTGTCATTGTCATAGACCACTGATATGCTATTTCTGGACAGTGTGCCACATGTTTTTCTCCTGAACTTTACATGTGGGCCCCTGGTAACCACCAGCAGTTGCCAGCTGTTACCTCCTCGCAGCACTGACATCAACAAGATATCATGTTAACAGACAACCGTGTATTAGAAGGCAAGTGATATTTGAAGGGAGGGAGTAATTATGGTGAACGCCTCATCGTACTTTTGGATACACCTTCAACCTTCATTGTTAAGCCCATCATGCATCATGAGTATAATGTTGTGTATTGACAAATCTAAAGGAGTGTACATCATCAATGAGACCAGTTTTACATTTGCATATCATATCATTGCATTGGAGAGTTAATATGTGAGATGTCTAATAGTCAGGTACATTTTGTGGCACATTTGTGCTTCCCTCCCCACGGAGTCACAACACCCATTTAGGACTGGGAGATCACACAATTGTTATGTTCAATCAGTTGTTGTGTTCCCATTACACATGTGTGACATAATGGTAGAACTTAGCTGTTAATGGACAGCACACATCCTACCCTTCTATATTATCATGTCACTTATGTATGAGAATACGGTAGAAGAGGAGGCAAGCTGAATTCAAATTTGACTAGGATAACATATGTGGTAAAGTGTAGAAGCTTGGATGGTTGCCACCTACACTGGATTTATGTTGTGCAGTTCAGCCACCAGATAAATATCCTTCCTCTACATCCACCTTAGCAGCCCATACACCCTTCTGAAAACAACATAACCCAACTGGCATCAGTGCGATCCTCATCCACATCAATTTCCATACATTTTGGGCCCTGTGATTTTGCTTGAGAGTTTTCATGTCATGGACTTACAATTCAGTTGTGGCTACTCCACTTCATATGACACAATGTAGGGGGATATTCTCAAGAACGTGCGATAAACATCGCCAAGTTTCCATATCGCCGTCTATCGCGGGAAAATAACTCCGTGTCAACGTGGCATTCTCAACACGGCGGTAACATGCGATAGTACCTTGATAACGCGGCAAATGTCCGCAATAACAGTACCGGGACAACAAAAAAAATCCAAACCAAAACGCGAAAAAAGTTGCGATGGGCCCAAACACGATAAAAAATCCAGCGATAAGCAGCGCCAGGCCTGCAAGTCCCACAAGTCAGGCTGCAAAAAGCACAATAAAAGCGGCAACACAAAACACAAACAAAACACAAACAACTGCGAAGCACCATGGAGGTAACCGGAGCAAGCACAGAGGACAACCAGAACCCCACAAGCCCCACGGAGGACCAGCCTGGGACCTCGGGGTCAGGGAAGGGCAAGGAGAAGAAGAGGAAGACGTGGTTCAGTCCGCAGGAAAACAGGATCCTGATCACGGAGGTGACAGAACACCATCAACAACTGTACGTCACCTCCACTGTGTCATCGGCAACAAAAAATGGAATATGGCAGTCCATCGTGGACAAGGTGAATGCAGTCGGAGTGCTGAGGAGGACAATGGAAAAGGTCAAGAGGGGCTGGAATGATGTCAAGTGCAAAACCAAGCTGAAACTCGCCAAAACCCGCAAAGCAGCAATGCAGACTGGGGGTGGGAGTCCTGCGCCACTGGAGGAGCTGGATGAGATGGAGGAAATGGTGTCCACAGTCATCAGTGTGGAGATGGTGGCAGGAGTTGGGGGACCGGACACTGCTCAACATGACCTGACACAACAGCAACAGGGTGAGTAACCACCAGGGACTGGGGGGACATGGGCACAATGGCATACATGCACAAGTAAGTACAGCACATCTGCGGACAGACCATGCCCAAGAGTCACAAATCCCACCAAGAGCCCAATTTACCCAAGTCTGCAACAGCTCAGCACTGTATAAGCACAGAAGTCAAAGGCACACCGCCTGAAAGGGAAAAGAGCCAGCCAAATCAGAGCTGAAGGGGCAAATCACCCACAATGCAGCACACACACATAACACTCAGAGCACCTCAACATTCACAACAAAGTGGACCAAACTGCAACACTTTCACAACAGAACAGAGGACACAACTGCTGCCGCTTGTGCGTAGAAAATGGCCATTCGCATTTGGCATAGCAGGAAACTGTGAGATGACAATGGACAAATAAAACCTCACATCCGTGATTGTGGTGAAATGTCAACTGTCCAGCATCAAATAGGCATCTCCACACAAACAGTCACAACAATGTACATTGACATGCAGTCTGTTCATAAACTTGGCCAATGCGTCAACATACATGTGAACACAATGTCAAAATGCATCTCCCCTACACATTGCAGAGGGAGAATCATCACCTCCTGCAGAGCAGACCGTACTCCTCATCACCGATGATGAAGAGGACCTACACACCATCGACCCCGATGCCCTCCAACAGCTCATGGACACCCTCAGCACCCCACCCCCAGGAGCAGGGCAGCCCAGCTGCATCGAGGAGAACCCAACCCCTGCACAGACCACACAGCAGGAAGCACCCACCACCACGTCCGTCTCCCAGGATCCCTACGAGCAACACATGGCATTCCAACGCCGAGTGTCGCAGGGCCAGAAGGGGATGGCTGAGCAGGTGCGGGTGGGGTTCGGCCTCATGGCAGCCAAACTAGATGCCATCCATGGGTGTCCAAGTCCCATCAGTGACCACATACAGGCCCTAATGGACACCCACAGACCGCTCCATGGTCTCCAACAATCCATGGCTGACTTCGCAGGAGTCATGACTCATGGACAAGAACAACTGTCTAGTCAGAGTGGCTCCAGCGATCTCAGCCGTGAGTTGGCCAACATGGGGAGGAACATGGAGAACATGGAGCGGATGCAGGCGGGAAGAATGGCTGCCACGGTTGCACACCAGCGAGATGTAGCAGGGATCTACCATGCCCTGCAGATCCTCATCATGGCAGTGCTGCCACAAGGCCTGGCGCAGATGAATGCTGCTGCCACTACTCCCTCCACATCACCGCCCCCTGATGTGTCAGTGCCTCACAGTGCGGCTGACAATCCACCTCCGGCCCCTGATGTGTCACTGCCACACAGTGCCGCAGACAAAACACCACCACCCACATGTGAGGCACATCACACATAGGAGGACGATGATGTGGATGAATCTGCCGTTGGGCTAAGTAGGAAGCAGTAGCATTTATCTCCGCCATATGGCCTTTTCCTGGTTGGTTCTGCCCTCTGCATCATGCCCAGGAATAGCACCCTCCACTGTCCCCCTTAACACCCTGCGACACTCACCTTGGCCCCCGACATGGACTGCTACATTTGTTCAGGCAACCAATGACACAGATATCAGACTGCGGACTGAACTCCCTCTCCTACGATGTACTTTTCCCTCCCCAAAGGACCCTGGCTGGCCCTCCACGGAGTAACATTGTAAAGTAGCGTGTGCACGGCCAGGTACTGGTCCACCTTCACCACTACACCGAATGTGATTAAGACATTCAAATTCACACAGATGAGTCATGTCCATGATCAAGCAAGTATGAAAGTATGGATGTATGTAGGGGCAGTGATTCCAAACAACGGTGCTCCCTGGGAACTGATTTCATTGCGCATGTATGTCCGTGACCCAGATAGGCAGTGAGATGACTGGGAATGTGTGAACTAGCTGTGGCGTCATTGCTCCAAAACAATAATCTCGCTATTTCCAAACTTAGCCCCACGTCAATGTATGAAATAGGGCTGTGTGTCACAAAGGCAAAGTCAAAGTTATGTGGAAGCCACAGCTCGGAGCAATGATTGGTTTGAGTGTGGAGCGCTTGGACTCCTGGGATGGTCGGTGCGTAAGTGTGAAGGTCATACCATACAAGTGAACTACGAGCAAGGACTCCTGTGTGTGGGGTGTGTATACTTTGGTCTCTGGTTAGTGCTGTGCATAGTGTGGGAGCCGTCAGCAGCTGCTATGGTATCGCTCAGGGGGTGCCGGGCGCATGCATTCTCAAGGTCGGAGGTGCAGATGTGCTACCGCCTTCTAGTTCAGACAGAGGGGCTGTCATCCACAATGTTAGTTTGTCATCTGCTTGCATTCTGGAAATGTGATGGGGATTGGGTGGGGGGATGTCACTGCTTCGCCTTCCGGCACGGTTGAACCCTTACCAGCCATGTACGTGCCCTCACGGTCAGTATTGCATGCTCTGATGCAGCAGTGTTGTTTTGCTGCAGTCTGACAGTGATGGGTGCAGGTAGCTGTGAGGAGGTGGTTGACCACTCACATTGCACCTATTAGCTGGCACTGTTCACTACTCTTGATGGATGACGTCCGTGTACACACGTGACCTGTTCATGGCACATTTGACCAGGGGACACCTTGGTGTGTTCCACGCAAGGTGGCCCTGCTGGCTTCAAGGCTGGTGTGCATCTCCCAATGTTGCTGAGGTGTCCACTGTGCCCACATCCCCCTTACAGCCATGTTGTTCATGTTGTGGGACTCGACACACAGGGTGTATATTTGCATCAGGCTGGTACATCTCTGACCACAAATGGCATCCTGTTGTCTTTTCCTGGACACCAATGACGGCCTTCATGTCATGTTCATGTACACGTGGGACGCTGATGAGTGGCATGACGTACTACATGTGACACCCTGATATGGCATATCGAATACGTGACGCCCTAAACAGCTAAGATTTTATTTGCACATGATGGTCATGTGGTCATCTTGTACTGTGCCATGATTGCTGTGGACAGTCACAATGTGACGTGCTCATGCGAAGAAATTGTTGATGATTGTGTTCCTTCAGGCTATTCCTGCTGCGGCTGCAGTGGGGTGTGGTCCACCTGCATCATCTTCCTCATCATCATCCGGTGCTTCTGGGACTTGGATCCATGGGGCATTGGTGCGTACACATAGGTTGTGCAATACACAACATGCAGTGATCATCTTGCACACTATTTCTGGGCTGTCTTCCACCGGTGATGTCCAGGCACCTGAAACGTGATTTCAACACGCCAAATGTGCGTTCAACAATGCCCCTGGTGCGTTTGTGGGCCACATTGTACTGCCTCTGGGCCGGGGTGTTCGGGTCTCGGAGGGGTGTCATCATCCACGGGCAGAGTGCATATCCTTGATCACCTGTGAGGGATAAGTGTGAATAGTGTTAACTGGTGGTTTTGCATGCTGTGTTGGCAGACATACAAGTTACGTGGTGTGTGATTTGTGCGACCTTGGGATCCATGTTAGCCATGTATTGCTGCTGGCAAATGTGGTAGGACAATGTGGATTACGTAGCCTCACAGCTGCTCCTCCCTCCCACCGAGCCTATTTACTTGTGTGTGTGCTGCGCGGTTGCATCACTTGCACTCCTACAGCACACCATTGTCATGCCTGTCTGCGCATGTCCGCAGGACTGACAGCAAGACTGTAATGTTGGCCGTTGAAGGCGGGCGGCCACGTGTGTGTAGGCCTATGGTAAGGATAGGGCGGACACAGATGTGGAGTACTGGCCTGGCTGTACTTGCGCTGATATTGAGGCTAGGCCTTCGGTTCAGCCTGCGGCAATGTAGATACACACACAACAGTTGGCATGTATGAGCCGAGACCCCGAGCGGTCTCACGCTCCTTTATTAATCCATTCGGGCGAGGCCGCCCTCCTGGTGCATGCTACCTTGCAACATTGTCAATTACAGGCCGGGTGGCGCAGGCACTACTATGGAGGCACACGCCATAGTCACTTTTGTGGCCAGGCCGGAACTGAACCACGCCCATAGCCCAGAACTGAACCACGCCCAGAGCCCTGGGCCATTTCTCCACACTCCTCACACGCGTGCACCGCCGCCGCACTGCTGGGATGTTGTGCGCTTTGGAGTCCGTCTCCAGATGATCTACCCAGGCTTACCGGTGGACTGCCTGGGACGGGGGTGTCCCCATGACTGTGAAGGGCTCCAGTGGCGTTACCGAGGACATGCTGTTGGCCACTGGAGGCGGACTTGTGGGGTAGCCCCTCGGGACAATGACTTGCGGTGCACTGAGTTCGGCCCGCCGGAAGAGCTGAGCGGGTGTGCATTATGCTATAATGCTGGAAGATGACTTGTGGTGCACTGAGGTAGGCCCACTGGAAGAGCAGAGCGGGTGTGCATCATGCTTTAATGCTGGAGGCTGGACGATGACTTGTGGTGCACTGAGGTAGGCCCACCGGAAGAGCAGAGCGGGTGTGCATCATGCTATAATGCTGGAGGCCTGGAGGGGCGGACTGGAAAGGATGTGTCTGTTACTTGCTGTACCGCAGTGTGGTCAGAAGGCAGCAGTAGCCAACTTGCAACTCCGCGGTGCAGTGCCGCTGGGTGCGCTGGGGGCCTGTTGCGCAGAATCCAGCGATCGGCTGAGGAGGCTGCCAAGCTCGCGGAGCCCGGCCTTGGAGATTGCACCGGCACGTGGTGGGCCCTCTTGGAGAGACGCCGGTGGTGGCAGGTGAGCAGTGAGGCCTGGGTGTGCAGGGGCGGGCATTCACCACTGGGCGTAGGTCGGGTCTGGGGATCAGCGGGCTGGGGTGCGGCAGGCGCACAGGCACCACCGGTCACGACGGTGGCCTCGTGGCAGGGTGAGGGACGCCGCCCTGGCAGACACGCCACTGCTGGCAATGACGAGATGTGCGCCGGGTGATGTGGGACGTAGCCTCCTCGTCGCCTGTGTGACTTTGCCCGTTGTAGATGGTCGGCCACGTGTGTGTAGGCCTATGGTCAGCATATGGCGGACACAGAGCCACACGCAGTAGTTACTTCGATGGCCGTCCCGGAAGTGAACCACTCCCTGAACCCCGGCCTATTTAGTCACTCCCCTACGCTGGACTGGCGTGCGCCGGCCCTGCCCACTACGCTTACGCTTACAGGGGGGCCGACATGGCGACTTGTCCAAGGTGTTCCCCACTGCCTGTGATGACATGGTTGCGTCCACTGTCCACGACACTACAGACTCCAGCAGTATGTGTCCACATGGACATGTCTGTGCTCTGCATACTCAAGACTGTCCAGCACATCACCGCCACACTTGGCATTGTGTACATTGTTATTCATGGGTCCATTGCCTCCTTCGCACAATCGTGGTTCCAACCTCTCCCCACATTCTGCAAATGTGTGGCAGAGGGGCTATGTCTTAGTGTTTGGTTTGTCCACATTTCTGGCCCCTCTTACCACGGTTACTTGTGTTGTCGTGTCTGGCAGGTGTGCATGTTGGTTGGCATGTTGAATGTTATTTTGTTACGAGTCCATTCCCACAGTTGTGCGTTGTGTGATTGTGGAGTTGAGGTGTGTGGTGTGTTCCATTGGTACTTGCCAACGAGCAGTTCATTTCCATAGGTGCCATCCTGGAAGCGCTGGTTGATGATGGACTGTCGGAAGATGTATGAATCATGCACACTGCCTGGGAAGTTGGCGACGACATTGGTGACGAGACCCCGGTGGTCCACTATTGCCTGCACATTGATGGAATGCGTGTGCTTCCTGTTGCGATAATTGTGTGCAGTGTCTGCAGGGGGCACAAGTAGGACATGTGTGCAGTCGATTGCCCCCAACACGTGCGGGAATCCAGCTATGGCGTAGAAGCCTTGCTTGGTCTCCAGCTGTTCCTGCGCAGTGTGGGGGAAGTGAAGGTGCTGGGGTATGAAACTGATGATGGCATCCAGGACAGATGTGATGACCTTTGATAGGGCTGGCTGTGAGACTCCTCGACTCTGGCAGTTGTTGGTTGGAAGGTACCAGAGGCCAACAGGTGCAGCACAACCAGCAGCTTTGTCTGCGGAGGGATGTTGTTTGTCCGCTGTGTTGGTACCGTCAGCCTGTGCGCAATGTGGGTCATGATCCGGAGGATGGTTGTCTTTTTGAGCCTGTAGTCGGCAATGACATCCTCTGGCATTAAGTCTGTGAGGCTGATGCGTTTTGGGAAGGTCCGCTGTCTTGTTCTGTGCTGCCTCAGTGGTGGTCTGGGGGTGGTGGTCAAGGGGGGTGGTCATGGGGGTGGTGGCGGTGGGTGTTGTGGCCCTCTTGGGTCTCCAAACTGCATGATTAGTAGCTCCATGGCATCTGTTGGTCTTCAGATGTGGCTCTGGGCTGGGCTCCCTTTCATACTGCAGGTAGTCATCCTGCTTAACACCAGCAAAAGGCAGGTGTTAAATCCCTGCAGCTAACGCGCCTTATCGCCTGTTGTTGGTTCGCATCGCAGATCTGACTGGTCGTTGAGAATGTCGCGAAGTGGTGTTTTCGGGTGATTTTGCACGGGAACGCCTACTCTGCATGTCATTAGCATTAGTTGTCGCACTCATCCGTGGCGATGTTTTTTGCGGTTGCTATCGCTGGAAAACTGGCGATATCGGCAGTTTGCACCAGCTTGTTAATGGGGCGATAAATCTATTGCCCCTTTTGCGGCGCTAAAGTGCCAATAAATCGGCGATAAGTCCTTGAGAATATGCCCCAATGTAGTCTATTATGTACCTACTGCACTCACTAGCTGTACAATTAGTGTCATCCTTTCACTAGCTATCATGGTGTTATATGGAATGTTGTAAAATGCCTTATGCGGGCATATTGAGATGAGGGACAACAGTGATGTTGAGCACATACAACATACTGCGGACATTAAATCCACATTTTAGGAGCGTGAGCATTCAGGTACATCATTCTTTGGTTTACTTACCAGGGTCCCGCATCTGCTTAGTGGGTGGTTCCTGACCAGATGTTACAGCCAACCTTATAGCAGATGTCACTGTGGGGACTGGATTCCTGGACAACATCATTGGGCCTACAAAGATATGTGTGTTTGCCAGTTAACATTCCAGTTGCCACATTTGATGCACTAGATTTCAGAGTTCAGTTCACAATCCTGGCACTGTTGATGGAATACATGTAATATGCAAAGGGGTTGTCTTATAACAATGTTATACTGTTATACTTTTACTTACCAGTTTGTGATGTTGGTATGGATTGCTGTAGATGATGTTGTTGCTTCCCAGGAGATGCAAGGATCTCTGCTGCAGTGGATGACTTTACTCTGGCTGAATGTGTCAATAGAGGAGAACAGAGAAAAGTCAGCAAACAGAAAATGTACTTGTGCAACTTGTCACAAATTTCCTCACTGCATCTACATACTAACAGTAATGCTAAGTGCAGCCACAGGCGGTGCAAGTAGGAGCGGTGGGGCAGGGCGGGGGTGGAAATTCGACAGACCACGGAATAGGGAAAATAAAATAAAAAAAGAAAACCACTTTCCTTTCACCTGGCGATGAGGCGATCGCAAGGTAAGTGGTTTTATTTATTTTTTCATTTTATTTTCCCTATTCCAACATCTGTCGAATTCCACCCCCACCCCGCCCTGCCCCACCGCCTTTACCTGCAGCTGCGCGGCTTGCTAAGAGGAAGGGGCACTTTGTCTATGGCTATTTACCAGTGTTAGCTATATACACCAGCAGGGTTTGGCCCCTGTTTGGGATAGCTGAAATAGGATTTGCCATTTCTATCACAAAGGATTCTGGGACTTGTAGTGCAACATAAGGAAAGAGACACAAGAGGGTCTAACACACTATGCTTTTTACCCATACTTGAGACAACTTCCATATTCACAATTTTGGTGCAATGCAGACAGACATTTCATATCCATGTCCTTGTCATCACATTTACCTGGTACCACACTATGGACATTGAGGTCATCCTCTTCTAGTGGGGTGAGACGGAGGCGGGGTCCAGATTGTCCACCAGGGAGAACTCTGGCCACCTCAATCTTGGCGTACTTCTCCTTCACCTGCCTCTTCTCGTGCTGCCACTTCTTCTTTATGTCATTTACAGTGCGGACAACCTCCCCCAATGCTGTGACTGTAGTGGCTAAATGCTGCCATAGGGCTGTCTTCTGTGTGCCACTAGTACTGTGAGGGGGAAACCATGGAGCTGTTTGTGGTACCTCACAATAATCTTCAAGATCATGGGGGTCTCCTTCTCAGTATAATTTTTCGTCCTCCTCTGGGGTAGCATTTTTTTAATTAAGGTACAGAGCAGGTAGCTATGAACTCTATGTGGCCAAACCCAGACCTTCTTAGTGTGCTGCTGTATATGGGTTGTAGTGCAGGTCTTGCAAGTGGTATCAATTGATTGCAGGTGTAGGTGATTAGACTTCATCCAGCCCGAGATGGAGATTCTGCCCCGATGCGGAGATTCCGGCCCGATTGCGGAGACTCCGCCCCGACTGCGGAGATTCCAGTCTAGGTGCCAAGATTCCGCCCGAGTAGAGAGACTCCAGCCCGGGTGCAGACTTGAAGATACGACTCGTAAATGACTTCTGTGTATATCGAAAGTTGTAAATGACTTCTGGGAATACCAAAAGTCGTAAAGTTAGACTTTTGTCTTAGATTTCCTTTGTGAATCAGCCCCATAGATTGCAAAGAATTTCTCCAGTTTAGACCACCCTTCACAGACAATTGAATAGCCTCTTTAATCACACAGTTAAACCTCTCAAATTGATTGTTCGCTTTTGGATGGAACACAGTAATCCTCTTATGTGTAATACCAAATTTCTTAAAACAATTCTCTATGCAATTGCTAGTGAATTGAGGTCCATTATCTGTGACCACTTCTTGTGGAATACCCTCCCTACAGAACACTTCAATCTAAAACTCAGTCCCAAATGCTTATTGCCCAGGCAAATCAGAAAATGGTCCAATAATATCTCCACCCAATTTACGCCAAAGAGCCACCGGATTCTCTGACCCGCCTCTTTGTGCTTGAAATCCCCATGTGACCCTCATGAGCCATATCTACATTGATTTTCCTCAGGTTATAAGGAGAAATGAATTTGTCCCCTCTTACTACAATGCCATTTTCCACTGCTAATTCTTGCCGCACTTTAAAATAACTCATCATATCACCTGACAACTTCCTTTCATCAGGCCAACCCTGTAATATGCACTGCATCACCTTATTAAGTTCTGCACCCTTCTCCATCTCCTCTGACCACTTAGAGTCTTGCACAATGGGTTGTTCCCCACTCACAAAAATAACATCACGTAGGGTAAAAGCTACTTCACATTCTTGCTTGTCTGCTTCCTCATGATAAGTGGATGGAGCCAGAAACCTGGACTTGCAATCAGCATCAATATTAGCCCTCCCCGGCACATACTCCAACCGGTATTAAAAATTCTGCAACCTAGAAGCCAATCTGGCTAACCTTGAAGACATAGCACGCCCACCACCTGGAGCCATCATTACACAAGCGGCTTATGGTCCGTCTTGATAATGAACTTGGTACCCCATAAAAATGTCCTGAAATGTTCAGGCTCCCAGACACAGGCCAACAACAACTCCCTTTCTATGACAGAGTAATTTTACTCTGCATCCCTCAACGCTCTAGATGCATAGGAAGCAACCCATTCCTTCCCATTATCCCTCTGCATCAACACACCTCCCAAACAACTGTTGTTGGCATCTACCATAATACCACACTGCTTACCGACTACAAAGTGTTTTAAACATGGCACATTTATCACAAATCCTTTCAAAGCGTTAAACGCTGCAGTCATATCTTCTATATAGTGAAATTTAGCATTTTTTTTAATAAGCATCTAAATAGATTCACTTTAGAATGCATCATTTGGAATGAATTAAGTGTAAAATTCAGTCAAACCAAGAAAGAGTACCAGATGTTCCTTACAGGTGGGAACAGGCGCATTGGTAATTTCCACATTATTGCATTTGAGTTTCGAGTACCACCAATACAAATACCCAAATATTCCACTTCAGTTGCCTTAAATCTGCACTTGCCAAAACATAGCATAAGATCCCTAAATGACAAAGCAGCTAGTACCTTCTTTAAATTGTAATCATGCTCTTCAGAATCCTTACCAAATACCAGTGTGTCATCTTGGAATGCTATTGTCCCCGTTAACCCCTCAAAGGTTTCCTTCATCAGTCTTTGGAAAACAGAAGTGGCACTAGCAAGACCGAAAGGCATATGGCAACATCTAAACAAACCTTCAGGTGTTACAAAAGCAGTAAAATTCTTAGACTCCTCATCCAGAACTACCTGGTGGTATACGTGATCAATATAAGAAAATACTTGCACACCTGCTAGAGTGGAAACTATCTCATGCAAGTTAGGGAGGGGATGAGCATCCACCCATATGGCATTATTAAGGCTGCGCAAGTCAATACATAATCTCAGTTCCCCAGAAGGTTTAACTGAAATTACAACTGGAGAAACCCAAGGGGATGATCCTGCAGGTTAAATGATGTTTTTGTCACACAGCTCAAGCAACATTTCCTTCAGTTTATCTCTATATGATAATGTAACATTTCTCACTCTGTGGTGAGTAGGCACAGCATTGCCACACAATTTGATGCAATGTTTAAACCCTAGGTATTCCCCCAGTTTGTTGCTGAAAACTTAAGGAAATTGTGATTTCAACTCAGAGATAAAATTTGACACATCACCACTAGCATCATTTGAAGACCCAATAGCACACACAGGAGGATTAGCTCTGGTAACTAACTTAACCCCATTTCTTCTTGGTTTGGCCAACCCAAAAGAGACTGCCCACACTTAGCCACCTAGATCTTCCCAAAAGTGCAACATCCTGAAAATTCAAACTAGTCCAAAAGTATCCAACCAAATCAATTTTATGGCCAGTGTACCCCCCCCGGGTGCTGCATCAGGAGCTAACAATTTTTTGTTGGGACACTTATTTTGTACAATGTCATGCAAAATTATGGTGTACCACGCACAGGAATCCACTAATAACCACAGTCTTACCCCATCAATATTAATTGCACAAGACAAGAAGCTGCCATACAAACTATTGCAGATATCATGACCTTGCACCATATTTACTTTTCTAGGAGTTGATCTGCATACCCTGCTAAAATATCGCTTCCTCCCACACCTTGAACAATTTGTATCAAGAGCAGGACACACCTTAGCGTTATCTAAGTGTCCACTGCTCCCACATCTATAGCATAGAAGATAACATCTTCTGCCATCCTGTCTCACGCCCTTGTATTTCCCATTGAATTTTTGTGTAACCTCATTCCTTTGTGTAAAAACTTTTTTTGCTTTATCACTATCCCTAGAGACAATGTGTACATCACTTTGTTCATTACCCCGTATTTCCTAAACAAACTTTTCAGAATGTTCAATAGCCTTAGCAATCTCAATAGCAGTGCTTAAAGACATATCAGAAGAAGTCCATAATCATTCCTGTATTTTTTTGTTATGAGTCCTAATCAAGAACTTGTCTCTGAGGACTTGCCCAAATGAAATATGTTCAAAGTCACAAGTAACAGCAAGATACCTAAGCA
Source organism: Calotriton arnoldi (assembly GCA_963921515.1). Taxonomy (NCBI): domain Eukaryota; kingdom Metazoa; phylum Chordata; class Amphibia; order Caudata; family Salamandridae; genus Calotriton; species Calotriton arnoldi. The sequence goes on along the minus strand of CAWUFW010000553.1, from coordinate 2,886,380 downwards.
CCGATACATATTCTTTAATGGATTCATCAGGACGTTGTTTTCTTGAGTAGAAATTCATCTCTCCTTCACAATATTCTTCCTCTTACCATATCTTAAGTTCAATTGCTTAGACGCATACTGATGAGCATTAATATTGCCAGGATTAACTAATGCTGGTAAATTCTTAAATTCTTTCAAAAACATTCCACCTACACAATGTTTTAAAAGAGCCACTTTCCTCTCTGCTTCACATTCCTTCCCTTCTAATATGTCCACAGAAGCCAAAACCACAGGTTCCCATATTTCCCAATCCATAGATGGTTCCCCAGGAGAAGTAAAAAAAGGAGGAGGAGGCAAAATACCATACATATTGCTAAACTCAAATGCTATTACACCACAAAATAATACAAAAAACGAAAATAATAAAGGTAGTCCCAACCATCACCAATTCAGGAAAGTTCAAAACGTGCACATCTCACGATGAACAGCATCATTTAGTTCCAAAATGTGGCAAAGCAGATACTTCTCTGTAGCAACCACTGCAATTCACATGACAATCGTGACTGTCACAGCTGCACTCGGCACCTCTTAACTTCCTGTAGAAGTCCTAGCAACGCATCGGCAATGCAAACGTGCAGACGCCCAGTAATCCAATCAACGTACTGGGAAACAGCAGAGCTGCGTGGTGATTGGCAACAATGACGCACAAACTCGCCCGCAGACACCTCCCAAGTATCCAATGAGGCGAAGACAGGTGCAAATATTACTGCGAAAACCAATATGATACGCAGTCTTTTCAAGCAGCCAAAAATAAGCAGCACATACGAACAGTGGCGGCCGCTCCATTAAGGCATTGGAGCACCTCCCCACTGCTTTCTCGCAGTGCGAGAAGCAGAAAATAAAATGGTATTTAAAAATACCATTTTATTGTCTGCTTCTCGCGCTGCGAGAAAGCAGACAGCAGGGGTATGCCTGGTTGGGGGCGGGAGCATATGCCTGGTTGGGGGCGGGTGGGTGGGCGGGTCTTGGAGGAGTGGCTTGCACCACTCTGATTGCCGTGGCTGCTTGGTCGGCCTTGGGGCCGACCAAACCAGTCATGCACACTGGCCATTTTCGCAGCCTACATAGAGAAAATGGCGTCCCTACTGGTGCCCGGCTGGGCGCCGTCCAGACTCTGCGCCAATCACAACGCTGCCATTGCAGCGTTGTGATTGGCTTACAGGAGGGGAGGGAGCTGCAGCATGCCTGTTCCTGTTTAGGAAGCGGGACCCCGGCCCAGGAGCAGAGATGGCGCAGACGGACCCGATCAGGTAAGTTTTTTTTTTAATCCTCCCCCACCCCTGCGCGACCTCCCCCCGCGAATCCCCCCGTGAGTATTTTGAGTCAGGACAACTGCATTCTGCACCATTCCTTTGGTTTGCGAAATTACTCAAAGCGTTTTGCAGTAACTTTGCAAAAAATACATCATGTGGAAATGCCTTGGAAAATATGTTATGCATTTAATCCTCTGGCCTTTAGGCCTCGTCGAAGATTGGGGGCTGAGCCATAAAGCCATCTGAAAGTTCAACTTCCCAATCTCCATTTAGATGCAAATGTGATTAAATGCTCTTAGGTGTATGCTCTGTCGGACCAACGTAAAATCCGCACTCTTGGGGTTCAGTGGAAATGAACTAGGACTTCCAAAGCCTTTCATTTCCTAAATGAGGCACGCTTATGCATTGAGTCACGTGGTCATTCTAACCACCTTATTGATTCTTCGCTATTATATAGCACGAACCTGTCCATGAGGGCATTAGAGCGCCGAAATAGTACGACGTTTTTAAGCGGAAAGGTTTCAGTGGTTTGCAGAAGATCACATGATGTTGAGCCGAGGCCGGGATTCGAACTTGGTTTTCGGGTTTCATAGTCTGTAGCTCTAACCACAAGGCCTTACATCTTTCCTCCCATATACCACAGCGTGCGCGTAACCTGCAGTGTGATAATGGGAGGGGCACTACATCTAGAAAGTATATGAATCAGTGATGATTGATTACTGGTGCGGGTGAACTTGCGGGTCCTGTTTGTAGGTGGCATTTCATTGCTTCAGGACTGATTGCGAGACAGTTCGTGCCCAATATGTGATTGCGGGGTAAATTGCTTGGCAGGCTGCTTACAACCGGCGTGACAGACGTTTGACAAATTGGGACTCCATGTACACGACTGAGTCTTTAATGTATAAGTATCCCACGGTGTAGCGTGCGTTCTACTTGTTTCCAAGCACTCCAGCGCCTCGTCAGTGATAGCATTATGTGAATGTAACTACAGAACAATTGTTATAATAGGAGACCAGAGCCTTTGTGACTGGGAAGGCAGTGCGTGCATTGTCTTATGTTCGCCCATTTGGATACATTTCCTCCCTGAACGCCGTGCGCCAGCCTTTTGTCCAAAAGTGGAATCCGTAGTAAACTGAAACTTGCTGCATGTATGCGTGCCTCCTTCTGTTATTGACACAGGCTAGTGCTATGCCTTTCTCAGCTTCAGCAAGGCTGACTGTCTGATGACTATGTAGGGCTCCCTGTCTGGAAACAGTATCGGATACATTTTTGCTTATTGGCATATTTAATTCTTAACATGGATCAGGCATACTGAGATGGCACACAATTTTCTCTAGATGTCGGTACCATTGAAACACATTAATATTTACGTTTATTAAATGGTGAGTGTTATTGCTTGTCACAGATGCCATCATTTACGCTTCCATTTGCAGCCATAAAATGAAAACAGCGAGTCTACATGCATTTCCAAAAGTAACCAAATGGCCTGATTATTCTTTATTATGGCCCCACATATGTTTCTAGTACTATTGTGGTAGAAAAGTTATTCCTCCTACATCGCTTAAATCCACTTGAGTTCCGCAGTTGAGAGCTACTTACAGTGACACCAAAAATGTGTGACAAAAGTGTTGGGGAGCTGTCTCACCCTTTCCTAGTTGGCTCAAATTGCAATCTGACTCCCAAAAAATATTTCAAACAGATCAGTGGACTGTCTTTGCATCAGAAGAGCAGCAAGAAGACTCATTGGTAAGACTGAAAGTGTATGTCTGCCACCAACAGACAGATGCGAAAGGCTGGCTGAATGTTCGGAGCACTCTTACAGGGTGATGACGAATGCCTGCTAGGGTATCTACAAATGTCTGTGCCTTCGTTGTGAAATAAGGGATTTGTGATACACATTACTTCTTAAATTAGCGAACTGAATGTGGTCATCGCAGCCTTTCATTTTGACAAGAAAACTCGCTCGCTGCAGTGCAGTACAATAATTATTTTCGCCCACCACTTTCAAATCTCAGTCAGCCACCACTGCATACGAATCCACAATAAACCCTCACAGTAGCTGTCTCTTTAAGCCGCCGTGAAAGAACAACACGATAATCCATGATAAATACTAAAAGTATACTTAAAGTAGCAGTGAAGCTCCATGCCCGCTCGTCGCCAGTGTAATACCATAATTATATCTTATATTGAAGAGTTCCAATGGAAAGGATGTTGGCCAGGTAATCGAATTTTATTTGACAGACAGCAGCATGTTTCTTCATCAGCAGATAACAGCCTATATATATATCCCCCACCCACTCAAATATACACAACCTTCAGAAGGCAAGCTTGTTATGTCAAGTCAAAGTAACATATGAAATAGGCGCGAGCGCGCTACATCCATGTCTCGCTCGTGTCTGTTTCATACCAATACATAAATCCAAACTCAGACACCAAAACTGAAGCATGAGTATACAAGAACCAATGCTTGCGTGCACGCACCAATAGCATTTTCCTCTTTCTAGAAAGAGGGAAAAATGAGGAGAAATAAATGTATTTCTCCTTGTTGTGCCACTCCTTTGCCTCCACTGGGGAGGTGTTGGATTCTGATGCATTCCCAGCTTTACAAAACGTTGTAAATCTGGAAATGTGTCAGGTTCCATGGATGTTGCGTGGGAACACCCACAGCAACATCCATGGAACTCCCTTTCATTCAGAGTAATGCGTGAAAGGGGCCCATATTTTCAGGGCCATGAAAAGTCATGCATGGTGACTTTACGTAGCCTTATAAATATGGGCAAGCCCATTGTGTCACCAGTGCGTCAAAAAAAGTGATGCACTGGCGGTGCAATGGGCTTGTAAATGAGTCCTCACGTGACTTAAACCCTGCATGAGGGCATGGTGCAATGTATGGCCATAAGCCAATCATGCATACAACCATCCCTGCAGAGCTGAAGGCCATGTACTGTCCGTTGTGCGGACACGTGAACAATGTGGTGGGTGTGGCATTGGTGAGGTGACATATGATGTTGCCAGTGAAGGCATCAGTGATGTTAATGATGAAATATTCTGTAATGTCAACACTCATTTAATCAATAGTCACTATCAGTGTTTTAGGGACGATTTATAGTTACATTGCTATTCATAACTGACGAATTACAGTGCAATGCCTCTCGCAACGGATGATTTCTAATGGAATATTAATGTGAGAAAGAGAATGGAGGACAAAGCTGACTACCTTCCCCATCCTCTGTGGTCCAGTATGTCACCTGTGGTAGTTTGCAACATTGACAATGCTTTAGGTGACCCGGTCTGAAAAGGACTTACTTAACTGAAACACATCTCATTTCTTTAGGGATCAGACATGCAGTTCAACGCTTTGATCCGAACAGGGGCAAAAGACTTAGGGGCATATTAGCAAGACCCACGTTAAAATTATCGCCGTTTTAGCGGCAGGAAACTGCCGCTAAAACGGCGATAATGGGCTTGCTAATATGCGTTACAGAATCCAATAGAAGCCCAGGTTAGATGTCCTGCACATCTAACCTGGGCTTCTATTGGAATTCCATAACGCATATTAGCAAGCCCATTATCGCCGTTTTAGCGGCAGTTTCCTGCCGCTAAAACGGCGATAATTCTAACGTGGGTCTTGCTAATATGCCCCTGTTTTTTAATTTTTAAATAATAAGAGATTTTGCTTTTTTGGCAAATCAAGTTGTTTTCAATATGCTGTTAGTGCCCATGACAACCTCATGTTTGATGTCTCTATGCCAGGACGCTTCTCGAACAACATGTACGCATGTAGGCTTTAAATGAAATCAACAGAGGAAATGAAGTCTGCTGAAATGCAGCTGTCCAGGGTAGGCTATTATAAGGGCTAATTAACAGCCTCGTTGGCATTTTACTTGGAGCGGTGGACGGGACTGTTTGGGGACTGAACATGAATTATAAATGTTTTGGTTGAATCTCATTAACCACAGTCAATGGCGTGATTTTCTGCTCCTTTAACTTCCTGTGCTGCATGTACGCCAGTAAATAACAAACTTTGGGCCAAGGTATAAGAAAGTGGCGGAGTGAGGGTTAGCTCCAAAATTGCTAACGCTGCGCTCCATCACTTTAGAAATGCAGGGATGCACCATATTTACAATAATACAGTGCTCCCCTGCATTTCTCCCTGCGCTGGCGCTAAATTCAGTTGCCTAGCACCAACACAGGCCCCCTTGCACCATAGTGCACGGGGCCTGTGTGAGGGAATGATTGTCATAGAAACAGCAAATTGCCATGAATGCATTGTGCAGCACACATAGAAGTTGTAAATCATCATTTTTTTAAATGATTGTTTATGTGCAGGAAGGAACATCTTCCTGCACATAAACAATCATTTATGGCAATTTGCTGTTTCTATGTGTCCTGCACAACGCAGCACACAAAGAAACAGCAAAAACGAGGAAAAATAAAGCATTTCTCCTCATTTCACCATGTTAGGACCAGGTTTTCCCCGGTCTTAATTTTGGCGCTGCCTTTTATTTACGCCACCCTTGTAAAGAGGAGGCAGCGTCAAAATCAATGGGTGTTGCGGTAGAACGCCCAAGACAACACCCATTGCACTCTGCCTTTCACGCTAAGTGTAGCATGAAAGGGGGCCTTATTTACAAGGTGACGTTAAGCCACGTTAAGTACCTTAACATTTCCTTGTAAATAAAGGCGAAGAGTTTGTCGCCACAGGAGCGTCACTAAAAGTGATGTTCCTGTGGCGAAAAAGGCTTGTATGCCCCTTTGTTTTTGAGGTGTTCCTATTTCCACGTTGGACCTCAAGACTGAGAGAAACACAAAATCTCTTTCATCCAAAGTGAGACTGACAGTTTTTTTTATCATATAGAAAGCACGCAATTACCTGCAGCTAATGTATTCAGCTGTAAAAGTATGACACAATTACTTACCAGTAATCGAATACCCTATTCTCGTATCAGTACTTACTACTATGAGGTATTTCATCTCTTCCAAGCACTACGTGACACAGTATAATATAAATTTAGCTAGAATGTAACCCCATACCTTGTGCCTTCCCTGTTGCACCTGTGGGGATAAATATATGAGGAAGGCGCTCCACACTTCCTGACATTCCAAAGCTTTCAGGGACTCAAGGCTGTAAGTGGGAGAGCAGGACAGCACTTTGTATCCAACCCTCACTAAATAAAACTCTCCCACATCCAATGCCAGATTAATCAAGGTTTTGCATTACCCTTGCACCACGCAAGGGGGTGCAAGGGTGACAAAAAACCTAAGTGAGATTTATCAAGCCAAGCAAGGCCACCTTGCGTGGCCCTGCATGGCTCAATAAATCTAGAGAAATACAAGGCAGCGCAAATTGCTGGCTTGCTTTATTCTGCAGCAGGGACGCGTTCCATGGGTGGAGAATGGGTGCTCCAACGTGACACCCATGGATTTTGGCGTATTCCTAGATTTACCATGAGTGGTAGACCTGGTAATGCGTCAAAATGCTACGCCTCCCCAGTTGATGTATGACGATGGGAAATTTCTTTATTTCTACTCATTTTTTCCTCTTTCTATGTGTGCTGCAGAGTTATTTTTTAGAAAGAACACATATGGAATAACAACCCATACAAGAAACATGTGATTATATGGCAACATTCTGGTGATTTGGCATAGTAATGTTGAGAAAGCAGAGGAGTTCTTTAGCTGATCACCTGTAACCCTTTTTCTAAATTTACTATGAGCAAAAATTGTAACCAGATACCATTTCTAGACGTTACAACAGTTGAAAAAGGAGGGAAATGGAAAACAAGTATGTATGTAAAACCCACTGATAGGAATAGCCTCCTGGATTTTGAAAGTGCGCTCACCAGGGCCATTAGGGACAACTCACCTATAGGACAGTTTCTCAAAATTCGTAGAAATTGTTCTGATCTTAAAGATTATAGAGGAGCAGCAAACACTGGCAGAAAAACTTGTGGCATGCCATTATCCTAGAAAGATAATCGCCAGGGCTAAGATACGGGCGCGTAACAAGAAGAGGGAAGCACTGTTGGAGGATAAGCCAAAACCAGCCCATACACAATTAACTTGTGTTAGCACATACAACAACTCTAATTCAGTTAAAAAGATCATCACAAGACGTTGGAGGATTCTCAATATTGGTAAACTACACTATGAAAAACCATTGTTCTCCTTCAAACGGAACCAAAGCTTGACTTTGACTTATGGCTGAAACATGTTACCTTTTACACATAGGATGTAGGACCACCATTACCTCCATAGTCACCCCCCATCATTTAAATCATACCAGAAACACAGCAAATAAGGGGATACCTTGGTGTTTGGAGTTATTTTTATCTTGAAACCCAGGCAGGAGAATTATTCTTAGTGCTCCCTGGAACAAGGTCGAGCCCATCCTGCTTTTAGGGACCAGGATGAGATCCGATGATGAAGTATGCTACCAGTACGGTGTGTGAGGGGGTACCTGGCTACAACAAGTTTGTTGTCCATATGACATGGCTTTAGAGACACTAGCTTTTCTTTTATGCAGTTTAAGGAAAAGAGAGACCAGATCATCTGTTCACTAAACCCAAAAACAACAACCAAAAAGATACTAATACAAGTTCCTGAAGGTTGTCTGAGAAAAGAATTCCCACTTTTGAAAATCGCCAAAGCAGAAAAGTCAGTCTAGGCGAATGCCATAAAAATAGGTAATTAGGTCACAATGAAGGTGACACAAAGAAGCATAGACATAAATTACTGTTACAGTAAAAAATATGGTCTTTTATTAAGGGTTTGCATTGCGTTTGCACCATGCAAACCCTAAAATGCGATTTATCAAGCCATGCAAGACCACTTTGCGTTGCCCTACGTGGCTAGATAAATTAGGAGTAATGCAATGCAGCGCAAATTGCTGCCTTGAATTACTTTGCCCGGGGAAGGAGTTCCATGGGTGTAGCGTTGGTGTTCCCACGCAACTCACATGGATTTTGACGTATTATCAGGTTTACCATCACTGGTAGACCTGGGAATGTGCCAACAAGATACGCCTTCTGAGGGGAGTCATAACAAGGAGAAATATCTTTATTTCTCCTGAATGAATGAATGAGTTTATTTGTAAAGCGTGGCGTTCACTCCAAGGAGCATCTTGGCGCTATCCTCGTCCTCTATCCTCCTTACTTTCTTTTTCTGTGTGTGCTGCATTCATACAGAAAGAGGATTAGGCCTCTCAGGATTGTTTTTGTGCAGAAAGGTGCCCCTTCCTGCACAAAAACAATTCTGCATGCAATGCAGGTACCCTTTCACCACGGTGCAAGGAAGCCTGCATGGCACTAGGCAGCCGAATGTGCGACAGTGCTGGTGGAAGGACAGGAATGCACCATATTGTAATAAATATGTCGCATTCCTGCCCTGTCCCTGTAACGCAGCACGGTGACTTGCTGTGCTGCATTACATTTAAATAGATATGCTTCTATGAGACTTACTAAAACGGCAAAAAAGGCTTCAAAGACATGTCAGTCTTAATACACGAGATCAATGAAGGACCTACTCAAGCACATGGGGACACAAGAGGTAATGTACCTCAAACAAGATGAGAGCATACACGGACAGAGCTTACCCTAAGACAAGGTAACGGGGCAACTACTGAAAAGAAGTATACCTAAAGGGAGTCAGCCAAGGAAACGACTATTGATAAGATTGTCAGATGCAACCTGTTGGACCTAGCCCTCTCTGCCGGGTCAACCCCAAACTTTTGCCTTTCCCTACACTTTTTGCTGAATTTGTTTTTGTTGGCCTTAGGACTCTGTGCACTTTACCACTGCTAACCTGTGCTAAGATGCTCATGCTCTCTCCCGAAAACATGGTAGAATTGGCTTACACCTGTTTGGCATATTTAATTTACATATAAGTCCCTTGTACACTGGTATAACATATACCCAGGGCCTGCAAATTAAATGCTACCAGTGGTCCTGCAGCACTTAGTGTGCCACCCACTTAAATAGCACCGTTAAACATGACCCAGGTCTGCCACTGCAGCTTAAAGGCTGTTGACTTGGCATTTAAACCCCTTTGCCATGCCTTAAACTCCCCTTTTATTAAATATGAGTCACCACTAATGTAGGCTCTAGGTAGCGCATAGGGCAGGATTACTCACCAGAATAATGTGATGAATTAGTCTTTATCACTCCAATGGAATTGATGACTGGAGATGCTATAAAACAAAGAACATCATAAGAATTGTTGATCCTTTGAAAAGTGTTAAAAATGTTAGAAATATTAACCACAACAATGATTGGCCTAGTCACCTTATAAAAAACAAATGTAAAAACAGCATCAGGAAATGAGTCAGCACAAGCCTGCATCACATAATTAGGCAAATAAGAGTGGGACCAGGGCTGCATGTAGAGTGCGCAAGAGAAGCATAAAGTGCGTTATGTACCAGAAACAAGAATTTATTGCATTTGCAAGAGGTGCCATATATTGTCTACCTTCGAATACACACCTAACAGAAGTATAAAGTGCTAGTGCATACACAACAAATATAGACGCTGGAGAATAAAAAATAATGAAAACAACTTTTAAACATTGCAGCAACAGAATACAGGCAGTTGTGTGATCTATAGTAACAGCAGTATCCCTAAAAGCCTATCTCCCTAGTAATTTGCTTTGTCCTTAAATACCATATGGCTGTCAAGAATTTACAAATGGAAAAAACAACTGGTCCACTCGTGTCTGTGGTGCATATTCTAAGTGCAATAGTGCAATCCTTAAAACCTAGCATTCTACATAGTGGAACTATCCAACACTGCCGTTGCTTTTTATATGCAGGACAGAAAAATAAAACATGCTCGATAGACTCAGTGGCTTCGCAACTTATTGGGCACTCAGTTGGTGCACCCATCCCCTTCTTCCAGTGACAGTAAAGGGCACACCCTGATCTTGATGAAAAGTGCTTGTGCATGCAGGTTTACAACTAAATCTATGTAACGTTCAAACTCAAAACTGCACTTGAATGAGAGAAAAGTATCGATCTGTGCACCCAAGCTAGATTTGGAAGCAAATTCTCCCAGGACATACAACCAATAGGCCATTTTAAGCTGACCAGTGGCATCGCCTGATATATCGTATGGGTTTGACCAAAAGTCCCCTAGACCCAACTTGTGCAACCATAACTTTATGTGGGCGCACCAAGGGATCCTGTCTGCGCGAGAACCCTCTAAAAAGCCCTGGAGACACTCTCTATAAGGCTCCAGTTCTCTTGTCGCTCAGACCCTTAACCACTGTTCCCTGTAAGGTGCGCGCAAGCACGCCCGTGAAACTATCTCACATAGAGCGCGCAGTGGGGTGTGTGAAGCTCGCACAGCGGCAGGTAAATTCAGCAGCAAGTGCTATATGCACTTGCTGCATTTCTTTTATTAAAAGGGCGCGGCTGCGGGGCATATTGTATGACTTGGTGAAAGTATTCATGTTAATCGCAGCGCTGCAATTAACATGATTACTTTCACAAACTGCCCTGCTGCTGCGCCCTTTTAACAAAAGAAGTGCATCAGTGCCCCTCCCCCAAGGTGAGAGATTGACCAGGTTGGCACTTTAAGCACGGGCGGGGATACCTCTCTCGGTCTTGAGCTTTTTTAGCGTGCTAACATTCTCTCGGATAAATAATCATTCTCTTTTCATTCTACATACCACACTCGCGCCATAAATACGCTTTTCACCCTTTTCTACAGCTCTCCACTCGGGTTTAACACTTCATTCCACTCTCGTCCCAGTGCAGCTTGCATTCTTCCTCCTGAACCCCTGCTCTATTTTCCAGTTAGTCGTCCTTTACATGCCTTCTCTTGCAAGTTTGCTTAGGGTGGGCCTGGCCTGATATTGCCACAACGGCTGGACTGATAGTTGTATGTGGACGGGTGGATGGATGGATGGATGGACGGAATGGTGAAGGGCTGAATATTGGATGAAAGACTGAATGGAAGACAGAACGTAAAGGTGAAATGGTGATTATCAGCGAATGGATGGAATAATGAATTGATGAACGGATAGATGCTTGGATGGAAGAGAATAGCAAGCCCTTCTTGGGAGGGTCCGATGACTTGCTTGGTGTCATAAGAGTTTTGGTTCAAAGTGGGGGTATTTTAATTTTCTGGCTACTACCTTGCCTATACTCTGTGAAATTCCACTTTATAACCTTTTATCCGCCATCTCCACTCACCAAATCGGATCTCTACCATGTACATTGTTGTCCACATCAGGCATCTTCTCTATACTGCACATGTACTCTCCACCCTCTACAAGCAATATTTGCCGCTGCTCCCACACACGCGGGAGGTTTCCTGGCGCACATAGCCTTGGCTGCTGCACACAGAGGAAAAAAATTAGAGGGAACATTGCCCTTAACCAGTACAAAATTGGTCGATATCCGAAATGGATCTCAAATTTAGATCCATGCAGATACGGAGTGTGGAGGCACTCAAAGGAATTTTTAAGGGAGATTTCAAAAAATTGTTTTCTGCTATTTCTAACGTCTCCAAATTGCAATGTCCCCAAATGTATGCTCCATAAAGTGCTGTCCCCACATACTTGGCTCCCATAGATTTCGAAAGGGGGGGTGATGGGATGATGGGAAAAGATGGAGCAATATGTGGGAACCTCACAATAGACCCAGTGAATTACTTTAGTAGCAGGGTACTTACTCTTCTTCAGATGGGCCGGCAATCCATGTGAGTTTTCTAAGTGACTAACCAAGTAGTAAAACTCAGACACTCGCTCAAGGGCTACCCCATCCAGTAGTATGGGTCTTCTCATTTTGCCCTTAGGGTCACCAAACACCATATACTTAGTTTTGTTGTTGTTGATTTCTAAGGTGTAATCCCTGCAATACATGGAAAAGCTGTCAAGCAAAATAGATAGGCCCTGTGGACTTTTTGACAACAGCAAGGTGTCATCAGCAAATAGCAGACAGGTTGTTTTTTGTCTTTGATCTTGGGGTAGGCGTTCTCACAGGTATAGAGGTATGGGTGACATTCATTGATGTAAAAGGAGAAAGAGTGTAGGAGCCAGAATTAACCCCTGGCGCACTCCTCTCATCAGACATTTCACCAACCATTCCCCACCTCACCCTGGCAAAAGTTGTCTGTATATAATGCCTGGATTAGAGTCAGTAGGCTCATTGGTGCCCCTAGCCCCAAGATCCATGAAGGCCACGTGTGACCTCCCCTTGTCCCGATGTACGTTCCTCCATTTTATGGCTAGGAAGCGTATAATTTGGTCTATCGTGCTGACCTTCTGCCTAAAACCTGCCTGTAGGTGGGAAAGTACTGGCACTTGGTCAGTCCAGTCCCATAACCTATTTAACATCTGGGGGCTAAAAAAATCAAATAGGCTTATGGGTCTGTAGTTACATGGGGAGCCCTTGTCTCCTTTCTTATGTATCAAAACTTTAATAGCTCCTTTCCAAGTATCGGGGACAGGGCCCTCCGCCAACAAGGCATTAGAGGCTGTCCTTATATAGGGTGGCCAGGTCTGCAAATCACTTCTATACAGGTTGACAGAAATTCTATCAAGTCCTGGTGCCTTGCCTGGCTTCTGTGCCAGTATAGCTAAAGTGGTTTCTTCGAGCATGAAGCCATCGCAGTACCCCCCCCCTTTCTTTTGCTGGGGAAGGCAATGGGCTCTCCTTTCTATCAGGTACTGGAATACGTATCTGATAGAGACCCCCAAAATAAATAACCCAATCATCTGGCCGAATATGGCACGCTGGCCTCCTGGCATCTGGATTGGGATCCACATTTGTATTGCTTCGCACTCCCAGGTAATAGAAAATACTGCCCTCCCACACAGAGGCTCAAACACAAGGAAGCAATAAAAACAACACAAAACACCACCTGGAAAAGGATTTCACTTTTATAAAAGGAGACACATCAAAGACTGCATTCGGAATAAGGCTTGGGGTTTTATTTATGCAACGCTCTCTAACAAAAAGGCTTTACCAGATGTCAAATGAACAACATTCAAATGTATATGAATATACATATATATACATATAAACATTTTTTAGTGCTTGGAATATACATGAAATAAAATGCAAGCAGATATCAATAATAAAATGAAACGCAAGCAGATAATATTATGGAATGAAACACAAGCAGATTATGCTGGACATCCTGCAAGAAATCAGAAAGCTATATACACTAAATACATCAGATGTTACAACCACTAAAGACTTGGATATGCACACAGACACTCATACATCACAAAGTCAATGCTCAAAGGAAACACCTCCGATGATTATAGCCACTGGAGACTTGAATGTGCACACAGACACTCACACATCACAGTGGCAATAATCAAAAGCAAGATACATCACCGGGTGCAAACTTCATCTTGGCCCACTCCAGACTGGGGGATTTTACAGCCGGGGTCAACAAACCGGGAGCTGCTGCACTGTAGACTCGTCCTTCGTTCAGGCTCAAATCCCAGTTTCAAAGTCAACAAACCCCAGCTTTATAATCTCAATGCACACTAGAAGGTTCCGAGAGGCCCTCCTCTGCGCCAAGGAAACTTACTGGAATTGACCACTTTCCATGCAAGTATTCCAAAGGCAAAAGAGTTCTTACGTTCCTTCTGCACTTTCACATGTTCCAGCCTTTATCTTAATGAAGCTTACAAAAGTCTTCGGCAGTACAGTCAACAAAACAACCTTGAACATAAATAACCTAAACAACTTGAATAATCTGGGGGCCTGTCTGTGCGCGCAAAAGCTTAAGCTAGCTGACAGAGTCAGAATTCAAGATGGCATGAGGGCGTATCAAAGCCAATAGTAAGAACTTCATAATACTTCCCAATGTACAGCACAATGCACATTTGTGCACCACTGCCTATAGCACTGCACACTTCATCTCCCAATGTACAACATAATGCACATTTGAGCACCACTGCTTATAACACTGCACTTCGAGACCGAGAAGTACATTCCACATCTCTCTCTCTCATGCTTTCAAATGCCTATCCCACACGTTCTGTTCCTGGCAAGGCTATTCTACTCTGTGAAAGCTCCCACTCTAAAACTACAAAGAAACACGAAAGAAATCTTCAAAGAAACGTGCACATGCAGGATATTCAAGCTAGGATAAAATAAAACACCAAAAGTCAATTAAAACAATGATAGTCAAAGGTCATCACATGGTTTCAAAACATAGCACTACAATATGGCGGACCCTTGAAGTTTTTGTGTGTCTATTACTTCTGCATATAGCACATTTTGATCAAATTTAATTTGATTATTTTCTCTATATCATACTTTGTTCAGATTTTTAAGAAATTGATTAATCTTGTTGTTGTTTTTAGGGAGCTCAAACTATTAACCAATTATGCCTAATTGTGTTTTTTTTTTGTGTTGAAATTATTTATTGAATTTTACAATGAAAATACATCATAAGAATAAGAATAAGAAGGCAGTAATAAATTGGTAATAAATAAATAAAAGAATCTGACAAGATAAAAAGTAACAGTGGATACATGACATTTGTTGATTAATAAAAGCATATAAATATGAAATATTTAAATAAGCATATTGCGAATAAATAATTAAATAGTTGAATAAATAAATGGATAGAGAGTAAGAAAGCGAAGAGTAAAAGGAAAGCAGTGAGTGAAGGGGAGGGAAGAAGGATGTAGGAAGAGTAAGGATTAATAAATATGTAGATGACATAAATAAGAAATGAATATAGTATACATTATAAATTGATTAAATATAGATAGAACAAAGATAGATATAAGTCAAGGACTATATATGAAATCGGCAGAATAATCATATAGGAATGTGTTATCATAGGAAAATATTCACCTTGCAAAAGATTAAGACAAAGTAGATTGGGGAGAAAATAGGAGAATGATATAAGTATGAGAAAAGGGGAAGAGAATAAAATAGGAGGAATAATGTGGAGGGGGGAGCCAGGGCATGAAGAAGTGGGGGAGAAAAATAAGAGAGGAGGGAGAGTAATAAGAAAAAGAATATGGGAAGGATGAGAGAGGCAAAGCAAATTATAATAGGAAAAACAGAATAAACAAAGATGTAGAACAATGAGTTAGTCTCCTTGGTTGGGTGCAGCGAGAGGAACGGGAAAGTTAGGAGGGTCAACAGCTTTTGTTTTTAGGAAAGGTGACCATGTCTGGAGAAATATGTCAGTTTGATCCTGAAGGTTATAAATTGTTCGTTCATGTGAAGCCGTTTGTTTCATGGCTACTAACCATTCTTCCTGTGAGGGCGGGGAGGATGATTTCCAATGACGTAGAATACATATTTTAGCTGTAGCCAATGCAGTGTGGAAAAGACGATGTTGTGGTTTAGAGAGCTTTGGGGAATGGCGTAAATCATGTAAAAGAATATTGGCTGGTGTGAGTGGAGATGTAAGGGCATTATGGAGTGCAAGATTGTACCAACGTAATTCCAAAAAGATTGTATACTTGGACATTCACAGACAATGTGAGTTGTATCACAACCAGAATTGGAGCATCTCCAACAAGTAGTGTGGGAAAGTAGGCCAGCTTTATGCAATTTGACTGGCGACCAGTGCCAATCATGGAGTATTTTGAATAAACAGAATTTAAGCCTTGATTCACAGGTTCCTTTATGCAGATTCTCCAATAGCTGTTCCCACTCAGTATCTGTATAAGAGGTTGACAAACGGGATTGCCAGTTACGCTGAAGATTATGAGAGAGGGGTTGAGAAAAAAGGTGAGATGTAAAGGTTCTATAAAGACCAGAAGTCACTCCTTTAAGTTTCCCCCATGTGGTTAAATAGGATAATATTGGAGAAGTGTGAAACGACCAAGGGGGTGATCCCAAATGTTTCTTCAAACACTGTTGGAGTTGAAGGTATTTGGAGATGTTGTGTAGGAAGATTAAATTCCTCACTTAGTTGTGAGAATGATTTAAAGTCGCCATTATGAAGAAGTTGGTCCGGGGAGTAAATGCCTGCTGCTTGCCACAAAGGCCAAGATAAAGTACGACCATTAATACGGACACCTGCATTATTCCAGAGGGGAGCCTTGTTGTGGATACGCGGGTTTGAATCTAATAAACGGTGTCCTCTTTGCCAGGATTTATGCATAGCCGATAAAATTGAGTTTTTGGGGTCAGAACGACTAGTACCACTACCACACAAAAGAGAAAGACCTGACTCTGTGGATAAAAGATGGTGTTCTATATGAACCCATTGTGGAGCATCTTTGATTCCTGGTAACAAATAAAAAGTTGAGAAATGTGCAATGTGAGGGCATAGTGTTCAATGGATGGGAGCCCAATTCCTCCGAATAATTGGTGAGCTTTCAACTTTGCCATGGCAAGACGAGGTTTAGCCAAACCCCAGATAAAGGTTTTAATCTTGGAGTCTATAGACCGAAGCGTGGACAAAGGGATCTGGAGGGGAAGCATGCCCAAGATGTAGATGAAGCACGGAAGAGTGAACATTTTAATAGCTTGGGTTCTGCCCCAAAGGGAAAGCCCCAAAGCCTTCCATTTCTTAAAATCACGCTGCATTTGAGAAATCAGAGGAGTTAAATTATCTATAACCATGTATTCTAAACCTTTGTTGACTAGAATGCCCAAGTACTTAAGGCGCGAAGATTGCCAATGAAAAGGGAATCCGTATATAGCTGCTTTTGTAGTTCCATCAGAGATGGGTAATGCCTCGCTCTTGTCCCAATTAATTTTGTAACCTGAAATGGAAGAAAAATCATTGATGATTTGAAGGAGGGATGGAAGAGATCGGGGGAGGTTTGTAAGAGTAGGATATCATCGGCATAAGTAAATTTTAGAATGTCTAATCGGGAGGGGAATACCTGTGATTTCATCAGTTTGGCGAATGGTAGCAGCTAATGGCTCCATAGCTAAGAGGAAAAGAAGGGGGGATAAAGGGCAACCTTGGCGCGTTCCTCTCCAAATCGGAAATGTGTCATATTAAAACCCACCACTGTTCACTTGGGAAGAAGGATTGTCGTATAGTAAGCGTACCTTGGTTATAAATTGGTCACCCAATCCGAATAGTTCCATTACTGTAAAAAGGTAGTCCAATTCTATGCGATCAAACGCTTTTTCTGCTTCAAGCGAAAGGGCTAATGCATCATCTGGAAGGTGTTTAGCTGACCACAGTGTATGGGCTAACGTGCGAACATGATTCCGAGAGGAACGCCCTGGGACAAAACCAACTTGAGTGTGGTGTATCAAGGAAGGTAATACTTTACGGAGGCGGGACGCTAGGATACTAGCCAAAATTTTAATATCACAATTCAATAATGAGATGGGACGAAAACTACTGCATAGCAGCGGATCTTTACCAGGTTTGGGTAAGACAGCAATAATGGCTTTGTTGGAGAGAGGTCCCAACGCTTCTTGGAATGCAGCATGTAAAGTATTGATAACATTGTGTCCTGCCCATCGATAGAATTCAGCAGGTAATCCATCCTCCCCAGGAGCTTTATAGTAAGGTAGGGTAGCAATAGCACAGGGAATTTCGTCTTTGGTAATTTCACCTTCAGGCAGGGCTCTACCATCATCAGAGAGACGGGGAAGGTCCACTTTTGTAAGAAAAGTAGACATCTTATCCAAATCTATCTGGTTACCTGGGGTATAGAGAGATTGGTAGAAAGAGGCGAATTTATTGACAATGGCTTGAGGTTTCGTAAGCATGTCTCCTCGTGTCGTTCGAATAGCCGGGATACCCATAGTTGCCTCTCTTTGGCGTAATTGTGCAGCTAATAATATCCCTGCCTTTTCCCCCTGTTCGTAGTGTCGCCCCTTCATTTTCTGCAGAGCATATTCAGCTTTGGATGTAAAAAGGCTATTTAAGGCCATACGTGCTTGCTCAAGTGATTTCCGATTCTGCAAGTTTGGGGTTAGTGTGTACAGGCGAGAGTAACATTGAATGTCGCGTTCTGTTTGTCACGCACTGTTCTGTTTGTTAACAAGTGCTGCATCGCGCATTAACTGACCCCTGATAGTGGCTTTAGCTGCAGCCCAAATAGTCCTGTTGGAGGTTACAGAGCCCTGATTGATGGAAAGATAGTCTTGGAGATGTGATTGTAATTGAGATTTACCCTTAGGAGTTCTGTGCCGTTGGATGTTCATGCGCCAGGGTTTACGCCCTGGCCTAGAGAGGGATAGGAGGACAGGGGAGTGGTCAGACAAAGCCGTTTCCAAGATACGGGATTCCGTGACCAACTGAACTACTTTTTGTGATGTCAGAAAATAATCTAAACGAGAGAATGTGCCATGAGTGGGAGAAAAGAAGGTGTATTCCGTGTCTGTTGGGTGACTAAGATGCCAATGATCAACTAATCCGTTATCCGATATTACGTCGCCTAATAGAGCTCTATCTGCAGCATTTCCCCTGTCTAATGGACCTGTTTTGTCTAGAATGGGGTCTTGCGTCAGATTCCAATCCCTGCCAATGAGGTATTGTGATGCATCTAGTTCTGTTAATAGATGGGACAACTGAAGGAAAAATGACTTTTTGGTCCCTGTCGGAGCAAAGACGGACCCTACGCAAATGTATGTATCTCCAATTCGCAATTTAGCAAACACATAACGTCCATCAGGATATGACCATGTTTTGGAGATAGTGACTGGAAGTGATTTGCGAATAAGGATTGCAACTCCACATTTGCGAATAGGGCCAGCGTCTGTGCGTCTCCCTCAGCGCCTTGAGACCCTCGCAGGTAAGTAGTGCGCTTTACAAATCTTGTGATTGATTGATTGATTGTGGATTCACCCTTTCGAATACTTCTGTGAATGACCTTCCCCACCCAATCTCTGCATAGTTTATCAGATTCTAGCGTGTCTAGAAGGGTTTCTTGTAGTAAGGCCACATCCACATGTTTGGATTGGAGATGAGAAAGCACTTTCTTTCGTTTAATGTAATGGGCGAGACCATGAACATTCCATGTAATTGTACATAGAGGGTGTGTGTTCGTCATATTAAAGTAATGTCAATAGGAAAAAAAATAATAAAACAATATTCAATGTCCTTGTCGAGGTGAGGAGAATAGGAGATTAGAAAAAATATAATATAAGGAGGGAAGGAGAGATAGAAAAGAGGTACCCTGGCTTACCACAAAGACACCAGTATGTGGGCATGTAGGAACAATCAAGGATGAAGAGAAATAAGCTAGACAGATAGTATAGCGTAGAAAATGTAATAAGATGTTGTTTGTTTGTTGAGAATATAAGAAGGAGAAAAGGGAGAGAAGGAATGAGGGTATAATATAAGATTAAAATGAAAGGGGAGAGTATAGATGGAACAAAATTGGGGGTCCTAAACTGTTGACCGCGGGCCTGGGCTCACTGGAGCACCGCCGCGGGGGAGGACCCCATCAGAGAAAAGAAGGAATTAGTAGGGCGGGTAGTGATGTAAGATAAAAGCCTATAATAACACATTAGTCAAATTTCAGAAATACAAAAGAAGATGACATAAAGGTGAGTAAGAGTAAAAATAATAATATTGGAAACATAGAATAGGTCACAATAAGGAAAGAGAGATAGTAATAATAATTTCATGGACTAATCTGAGGAAGTATACATTATGTATATAAATAGGTATGAAGTGACATTAAGTCATTATAGGTGAAACATTATAAATGCAAAATCGAATAATTAAATATTAAAATAATAAAATAAATATAGCAGAGTATGGCCTATGGTGATATGCTATAACCTATAATATTGAGAGTAACAGATAAATGGCTTATTAGAATAAAACAGTAAAATTGTAAAAGATAAGAATGCAATGTACAATGACAGACGGAAAAAAGATTCGAACATCATTGGGCTGTAATGGGATGTAGATTGTTCATAATATAGATATTGATGAAGAAAAGAGCCTAAAACTGGTGTGAAACGCACTTTTAACTAGCATTATAAATTTTAAATAGATTAAGATAATACTCCGTGTTGAGTTGTAGGCAGCTGGTTTTCAACCATTTGGCGACTGCTTCCATGCCTTCTTGAAAGTTGTATTTGGCTGCGTTGGATAGGGAGAGGATGAGTTGGGTGTCGTCTGCGTAGAAAACAATGTTGAGTCCGTAGTTTCTGACGATGGGGGCGAGCGGAGCCAATTAGATGTTGAAGAGCGTGGGGCTGAGGGAGGATCCCTGGGGGACTCCGCAGGTGGTTGGTGTAGGGTCCGAGAGGAAAGGAGGGAGTCTGACCCGCTGCGTTCTGCCGGAGAGGAATGAGCAGATCCAGTCGAGGGACTTGTCCCGGATCCCTGCTTCGTGAAGTCTGCGTGTTAGGGTGCGGTGAGAGACTGTGTTGAAGGC
This sequence comes from Calotriton arnoldi, assembly GCA_963921515.1. Classification (NCBI taxonomy): domain Eukaryota; kingdom Metazoa; phylum Chordata; class Amphibia; order Caudata; family Salamandridae; genus Calotriton; species Calotriton arnoldi. The sequence goes on along the minus strand of CAWUFW010000553.1, from coordinate 2,865,795 downwards.
GGCTGAAAGGTCGAGGAGGATGAGGGCTACTGTTTCTCCTCTGTCCAGGATGTCGTCTGTTGCGTCAAGGAGGGTGGTTTCTGTACTGTGGTTTTTTCTGAAGCCGGATTGGGAGGAGTTGAGGATGTTGTGCTCTTCGATGAAGGTGGTGAGTTGGCTGTTGATGGCTTTCTCAATGACTTTCGCTGGGAACGGGAGCAGGGAGATGGGTCTGCAGTTTTTGAGGTCGGTAGGGTCCGCCGAGGGCTTCTTTAGGAGGGGGTTGATCTTGGCGTGTTTCCAGTCGTCAGGGAAGGAGGCATTCGCCAGGGAGCGGTTGATGGTGTGTCGAAGCATGGGTGCGATAGTGTCGGTGGCTCTGTTGAAGATGTGGTAGGGGCAGGGGTCCGTGGGGGCCCCGGAGTGGATTGACTTCATCGTCTTCAGTGTGTCTTCGGTGGTGAGGGCTGTCCAGCTGTAGATCGTTGGCTTCAGCGTGTCGGGGGCGGCTGGTGAGGGTTCAGTGTGTTGGCTTTCTTCGTTGAAGTTGTCGTAAATGTTCTTAATTTTGTGGTGGAAGTAGGTGCTGAGTTTTTTGCAGAGGTCTTGTGAGGGAGGGATGTCAGTAGATTCGCTGGTGGGTTGGGCGAACTCTTTGATGATGCTGAAGAGCTCTTTGCTGTTGTGCGCGGGTGTGGAGATTCTGTCTTTGATAGCTGTTTTTCTCGTATTTCTGATGAGTTGGTGGTGGGCGTTGGTGGCAGTTCTGAAGTTGTTGTGGGCTTCTGTGGATTTGGAGTTCCCTCCAGGCCTTTTCGAGGCGGCAGCATGTGCGTCTGGACTCTCAAAGTTCGGCGGTAAACCATCTGGCTTTCTTGGCGTGTGTGTTGTTGTTCTACTTGAGGGGGGCTATGGTGTTGCCGCTATGGGAGATCCATCTGTGCAGAGTTCAGGCTGCGGTGTTGGGGTCGTCGTCTTCCGCGGTAGTTGGGGTGGAGTTACCGAGTGAGGAGGTGAGCTGGTCGTCAGTGATTTTGGTCCCGTTTCTTCATGGGAGCAGGTGCTGGTGTCTGTGGATAGTTGGTGTTCTGAAGGTGAAGTGGCTGCATCAATGGTCTGTCCACGGGAGTTCGGTGGTGTGACTGAAAGTGATGGAGTTTCCTGTTGTGAAGAGGGGGTCGAGGGTGTGTCCTGCTAAGTGCGTGGGTTCGGTTACGATCTGGCAGAGTCCTATGTTTTGGAGGTTGTCCAAGAGGCTTGTGGTGTTGGGGTCTTGTTGGTTGTCGAGGTGGAAGTTGAGGTCTCCCAGCAGGGTGTAGTTGGTGGACGCGATGGCTTGCGGGGAGATGATGTCCCTGATGGAGTTGGTGAATGGTCCGCGGGGTCCGGTGGGTCGGTAGATGAGAGTTCCCTGGAGGGTGGTGGTAGGGCTGGCCTGTATCTTGAAGTGTAGGTGTTCCATCAGGTCTGTGGGCTCGTCGGGGAGTGTGCTCAGCCGGAGGGTGGATTTGTGGACGATGGCGATTCCTCCTCCAGGGCGGGTGGGGCGGTCCTTCCGGTAGATCTTGAATCCTTGAGGAATGGCGATGGTGATGTCCGGTCCCGAGGTGGTATTGGTCCAGGTTTCTGTGGCGTGTTTGTGGAGGGATCGGACGTTGAGGAGGATGCATTGCAGGGTCTTGGGTTCTGTTGTGTTCTTGCGGGCGGGTTGCGCTGGATTCGTGGTCTTGGCGGTGCTGCAGGAGTGGCGGCAGCGGTGACAGCTGAAGGGTCCGTGGGTGTCGGCTGGTGATGCTAGCTTGCAGTTGTTATTGCAGCCTGGGTTGAGTGCGTGGAGTGCCGCTGGGTTGTAGCATTGGCGGTTCAGAGATCCAGGGTTCCTGGCGCTGGTCGCGGTCGGGTCGCGGACGGGCGCAGACGGGCTTGCCTTTGGTGCTCCAGCGGCGCGGCCGCACAGCGGCCGCCATTAAGTAGGGGTCGGGGAGGGCTGGACAGCTGGGAGGTGTGAGCGGGGAGGGGAACTGGAACGGGCTGTTCGCGCGGGGGGAGGGGTCGCGGAGGCAGCAGCGGCGGGAAAAACAGGGGAAAGGAGGCCAAAAGAGCGAGGAAAAGTGAAATAAAGAGAAAAAGTGCAAAAAGAATAAAGGGTGAAACGGAGCAGAAAGCAGAGAAAAAGTGATGAAAAGACTGAAGGGTGAAGAAGCTAGAGGGTGACACGGAGCAGAAGGAGAGGATGAAGGGGGCAGAAAGCAGAAAGCGGAGCGGAGCGGGAGAAGGAGTCAGAGGTCCACTGGACCACCAGGGATGAGGCGCAGGTATAACCTGCGGGTGGAGGAGGGCCTCGAACACCAGCACTACGGGAGTGCAGAGACTCACAGAGGGCCTCACTTAATGGTGGAGCTCCGAGGGTGGGAGAGCAGTTTCGCTGACAGTGAGCCAGTGGTCTTGCTCGCCTGTCCCCGCAGCGGCCGCCATTAAGTAGGGGTCGGGGAGGGCTGGACAGCTGGGAGCGGGGAGGGGAACTGGAATGGGCTGGTCGCGCTGATGGGAGGGGGCACGGGGGCAGCAGCGGCAGGAAAAACAGGGGAAAGGAGGCCAAAAGAGCGAGGAAAAGTGAAAAAAAGAGAAAAAGTGCAAAAAGAATAAAGGGTGAAACGGAGCAGAAAGCAGTGAAAAAGTGATGAAAAGACTAAAGGGTGAAGAAGCTAGAGGGTGACACGGAGCAGAAGGAGAGGATGAAGGGGTCAGAAAGCGGAGCGGAGCGAGATAAGGAGTCAGAGGTACACTGGACCACCAGGGATGAGGCGCAGGTATAACCTGTGGGTGGAGGAGGGCCTCGAACACCAGCACTACAGGAGTGCAGGGGCTCACAGAGGGCCTCACTTAATGGTGGAGCTGCGAGGGTGGGAGAGCAGTTTCACTGACAGTGAGTCAGTGGTCTTGTAAATGTAAACAATTAAAGACGAGGGCTATGTGGCCCTCCTCAGCCCCTGGGACCACCACATCCCTAGGGCTGTGTCCTGCAATGGAGGGGGGCCAGGCGGCATCCCTCCTCGAGCACTAGATGACCCTGGGGACTGCCACGGCTGGCTCCTGCTATGTTCTGGGGAGCCCACCCCGGGACAAAGCTGTTTACTATGGCTTGGCATGAGCTTTACCACTCCCGACAAGCCATAGCAAACTGCTCAGCATTTTGCTCTTGCTTGCTCAAAGCAGAGCACAATTGCTTTGACAGAGAAGCAACTGCATGTTATCATCCCTCTGTGTCAAAGCAATTCCAGCTCCCACAGGAGGTGGGGAGTCAGCAGGGACCTGCGGGGGCCTTAAGGCCCCCGCAGTTGCCAACATTAGAAAGTGGGTGCACTGGGTGGACTAGGGTACCCACAACAAAGGGCGGGCCCCAGGGGATAGGGTCCCCGAGGCCGAAATCGTCCCGGGAGGTGGGCGACAGTGGCCTCCCTCCCATTATTTTTTTTTTTTTTTTTTTTTTTAAAGAAAAGAAATGGCCAGCCACAGGGAATGGGGTCCTTGGGCCAAACTAAGCCCAGGAGAAGGGTTGTGCGGCCCTCCTCCCATTATTTTTTTATTATTTTTTTAATTTTGTTTTAAAAAGAGTCCGGGCCCTGGAGGATAGGGTCCCCGGGGCCAAAATCGGCTTGGGAGGGGGCCATGTGGGCCCCCATTCCGTTATTTATTTATTTTTTAAACTTTTTTTTAAATGGCTGAGTCCCAGGGAATGGGTCTCCAGGGCCAAAATTGGCCCCAGGAAGAGGGGGCACATGGCGTCCCTCCCAAATACACACACAAAAAAGACAGTCAAAGTTGCAAGAGGCCCTGCCTCCTTTCTTCACCACTCTGCAAACACTCCTCCTGGTGCACTGTTGGTGGGGTGATAAAGTCCCCAAGGATGCTGAGGGTCCTTAGGGGCGAAGAAGACCTCTTGTTACCTCAAGTAAGTCCCACACAGTGGGATTGCTGAGAGGTCTTCAGAGGCCATGCCCCCTTTCTCCACCACTCTGCAAATGTGCATCCTGGTGCACTACTTGTTATCGGATGAAGTACCTTTGCCTCCTGAGGGTCCTTGGGGGGCAGAAACCCTTCCTGTTACCTCCAGTAAGTCCAGTGGGATTGCTGCGAGGTGGTCGGAGGCCCTGCCCCCTTTCTCCACCACTCTGCAAATGTAACTACTAGTTAAAAAACCTTACAAATTCACTGAAAAAAACAAAGGTTACAGGGATATTATAGTCAGGAAATGGAATAAAAAAACCTTAGAAATTCACTGAAAAAAACAAACGTTACAGGGACATTATAGTTAGGGTCAGATTTCACTCATACAAAACCAGTGAAATTCGGCAGGTACCTGAGCTAACTATAACGTACGCCCCTGCAATGCACTGCTTATGACATCACTGATGCCACCATCCAGTGAGTGTAAGTACTTTGTAAGAGTTTATGATTGTTAAACATATACCCTAATGTACTATAAAACTTAAAGTAGTATACAATTTGCATATGGCTGCGTCCAACCTGTAATGACATGATGAGCCACAAAATGATAGATTTAGACCCAGATCTCTGTACTGGGGGTGATTGTTTGACATTGTACAACAATCCATCCATCAACCTTTCTTTTTGCATCTTTCTAGAAGTGGCATTTTCAAAATTGTAATAAAATTCTAACTTTACCATTAAAGGGATTTCTCATTACAATTCCATAGGTACCAAACATGACATATCCACCTGCTCCCAGCGACTCTAGGCCTATCTCAATTGGTGCATAAGCCCACTCACGAGGCAGGACACACACTGGATGGCATTTTCACATCTGCATCAGGCGTAAAAATAAATGACGTTCACCCTCTTACGTGGTCAGACCACTCTTTAGTTACATTCGATTACACTATCCCTAAAGTCCAGAAAGGAGGAGTAGTTAAATCTCACTCATTAAAATATAAGTTCTGGAACAAGGCTGATAAAGCCACACTTCGCCTCCAACTGGATAGGACACGACCTCCTTTAAATGTGTCCCTAGACTTAGCAGTTAGCAACAAATATACGATTTGGCTTAATAAAGCAATTGAGGCCACGGTACCCACCGGAAAAATTTCAGGTAACCGCAACCTACCTTCGGCACCTTGGTTTACTGAGACCTTTTGACAGGAAAAACAAAAATGTCGTAGACTTGAAAGACGCTGGAGAACAAAATATGATACAACAGACAAAGACATTTATAAAGCAGCACTAACTCATTACAAAACTCTGCTGATCGCAGAAAAAAAGGCATGTTTTACGAGGCAGATTGAAAAAGCCAAGAACTCCTCCAAAGAAATGTTCGGGGTAGTAGAGAAGCTTTCTTCTCTGCCATAGAAAAAATGCACTAAGAACAACCATAGTTTTTGTGAAGTTATTGCAGACGCTTTTAGAAATAAAGTTAAAAACATCTATGACTCTTTTAATACTATCCCCAATCTGGCTCCTACTGATATAGGCCCATGCTCAGAGCCCAGTGATAAGATTTTTCACAGTTTCTCACTGGTTAATTCGGAACTAGTGGAAAAACACATCAAAGAAACCAAATCTGGGTCCCCTCTAGATCCTTGTCCTCCCGCTTTTTTGAAAGAGATAGCGAAGGAGGTGAGCCCCTCGCTTACAGATATCTTTAATAATATGTTCACATCTGGTATCTTTCCGACCATGTGGAAGGATGCATCAATACTGCCTCTGATCAAAAAAAATAATCTAGACGACTCTGACCCCAATAATTATCACCCGATATCTAGATTACCAATCCCGGCAAAATTAGTGGAGAAAATTATGAACAAGCAGCTATCCCAGTTCATAGAAGAAAATGAATTACTCGATCCCTCCCAATTTGGTTTCCGCCCGGAACACAGCACAGAAACAGCACTAATTAAGGCCACTGAAGAGATCGGGGAGGTGATGGATAAAGGGAGCGCTGCTGCCCTCATCCTCCTTGATCTTTCGGCGGCTTTCGATACCATGGATCATAACCTACTGCTACTGCGGCTGGAAACGCTGGGGGTTAAGGGCCTGGCACTAGCCCTGCTATCTTCGTTTCTAAAGGATAGGAGACAAACGGTGGCACCGGGCCAGTCTAAATCCACACCTTATGTCCTTCCATGCGGGGTCCCACAGGGCTCGTCACTTAGCCCTGCACTTTTTAACGTTTATGTTTCAAACTTGCTCCATTGATCCAAGACTTCGGCTTTAATCTTACTTCATACGCCGATGACACCCAGATGGTGGTGGCAGCGTATAAAGATCAAGCCTCCCCATCAATGCAGTTTCGAAACTGCATGGTGGAAATAAATATATGGATGGGTAACCACTGTCTTAGGCTAAATTCCGGGGAAACCGAATTGGTAATCTTTGGGAATATTCAACTCAGATGGGATGACCTCTGGTGGCCGGCGGATATGGGGAAACTGCCAGAGCCAGTCCAGAAGGCAAAAAACCTGGGGGTGCTGATCGATAATAAACTCACCTTATCTCAGCAGACCAATGCCATCGTATCCGCCTCCCATTTTCTGATCAAGAAATTAAAGAAGATTCTACCTTACATTCCAGACAACTCCAAAAGGACGGTAGTGACTACACTCGTGCAGTCAAAGCTAGACTACTGCAACGGACTCCACCTAAATATCCAGAAGCAATACCAAAAAAAGCTTCAGATGATTCAAAACGCATCTGCAAGACTTCTACTAAATGTCCCTAAATATGAGTCTGTAACCAAGGAAATTTGAAGACTTCACTGGCTCCCCGTGGCGCAGCGCATTAAGTTCAAGGCGCTATGTTTAGTTTACACGGCCTTGAACAACACCGGACCTATGTTTCTCAAAAAACATTTCTCCTGGTATTGCCCAACCAGACAACTGCGCTCTTCAGGCACCAGAAGCATGAGGGTTCCAAGGATCCGGACCTTATGTTGGGGAGGCCGTAGTATTTCGTACGGCACAGCAAAATTATGGAACAAGCTACCATTTGCTATTAGAAGTGCCGGCTCACTCACCACTTTCAGAAAGGACCTAAAAACATGGCTTTTCCTGAACTAGCTGCTTTCATCTAGGGCTCACCAATGTCTTAGCGCCAAGACATCTCCTTGTATTTGTGCGCTCAATAAATTTTATTAACATAACATAACTGGAAAATTACACTTATTGAATATAAGAAAGAATCCCAATGTTATCCTATGAGAGGTGTAGGCCTCACTGTAGTATTTTTCAGTACCAGGACATGTAAAACATAAAAGTACATGTCCAACCTTTTAATTACACAGTGTTATATATTAACTGGCAGCCACATTCTATCCTGGAACTGAGAATTCCAGAACCTGGGGAAGAGGTAAACAGATAGATCTGCCAAGGGCTGCTTGACTGAAGTCATGCTCCTCAGTGAAGAATAATGTATTCACAGTATTCTCAGTGATTAATCCCAAAACTGTCGACGAGAATGAGATGCCTGATGGGCCACAGCTCTTGTGTTGCCAACATCTGAAAGTTACTTCGTGGGAGAAGTAATCGTCGCTGTGACTTGCAATGGGCAGAGAAAAAAAAAGAAACTGAGGAAATAGTGTGATAGGAAGGAGCGGGATCTGAAGAAGCGCGCCTGATCAGCTGTAAGTCTGATCAATTTACAGCAAATGTAATTAATTGAAGCAGGGCCGACAGTGTGGAAATGAGCCCTACGTAAGCGCTGCACTTGAGACCTGCGCTAGCGAAGCATAGTCTGCATTGTTTAAAGCTGGCGCACATCTGCCTATCACTCAGGATTGCTGAGGGTGCAATTGAACCAGTAGGGATCCCGTGGGCTGAGAGTTACTGGTCAGCACCTTACCCCAGTAATTACTATGTTCGCATTCCGGCCACCGACCTCCGGCTCCTATGGAAGTTTGCCGGTGCATTAGCATTGAGGGCTGACAATCCGTTTTACTCGCTGAAGAGTGCCTGCCCATTTAGTCTCCGCCCATTTCCTAGACTAGGAATAAAAAAAGGAAGACTAGTCTGCAGCATAAGCATAGTGGAAGGACCATAAATGGAGGACCATAAACATAGTAGAAGGACTTTCAACTCTTATGTACTTTGAGTGTAGTCTTTGGGAACAGAATTAGAGGATTTAACATCTGGCAGCATACAAACAATCCAGGGAAGTGACTATTGTGTGACTTTTAGTGACACAAAAAAGACAACTGTGGCCGCTTTTATTGTTTCAGTTTATTGTTTTAGATGAAGGACAAATTTTAGTGATACACAAAAAAAGACAACGGTGATAAGACTCTTTCTTAGTTTCTGCAGAGCCCAGGCTGTCTTGTAATGTCAGGGGAGAATTGGAGGGAGTCATTTGAGACTTATTTGGACTTAGACAAAATGTGGGCAAATAGTGCTCTGAGAACCAGGAGAAGACCGGGACCAAGCTGCTCACCTATCCGCCCGAGATGCAGCGCCGGTCAGATTGACTTAGTTTAAATTTTAGGTGTTAATTGAAAAAAATAACTTTAGTGCTACTGATTAGATTTTTTTAATTTTGGTGTCAAATAATTAATAAAAATGTACTTTATTTTTGTAAATTCGTTTGGAATTTTGCTTGTGTTGTGTTTTCACGTTATTACTGTTTGTGTGCTGCATAAATACTTTACACATTTACTCTAAGTTAAGTCTAACTGTTTTTATGCCAAGCTACCCAGAGTAAAGCACAGGTTAATTTAGTGACTTTTTGAGATTCACCCTGCAAGGGATTGTGGTTGTTGCTCGACCAGCGCTCAAACTTCAGTCAACCAGCAACCCAATTTCTCACACAAGCCCACCTCAAAGATGGAAAAGCCCAACCACACATCTATGCGGACCAAAGACCAAGCAGTAGAAGAAGCCATCCATAAAAGGCAAGGGAGAAGGGCATGCATCATCTCACTTATCATGAGACTGACAAGGAAAGCTGTGAATTATAGTCCATAGCTGAGGGAAACAAGAACAATGAGGCAACCAACAAGGATCATATAATACCATGTACAAAGGGTTCACAATCCACTGTAACCATAGGAAATAAGGGGGTAACTATGAAAAAAGAAACCTGACCCTGTGTAGATAGAACTCATTTGTCAGGGAGAATATTGCACAGCAGAACCAAGGGTATGCGCATCAGCATCAGCACGCTCAAGATAGAAGCATGAGGCCACTGTGGGAAGCTAGGCAATATGGTCCACAGCCGAAGTGGAACCTAGACCGAAAAGTATATAACCCAGTCAAAGAGTAGCAGAGCTCAAATCAATGTTACAGATCCACCGCCAATCAAAGAAACTCAATAATATCGATCCCTACAACTCGCCGTCTATATAAAAAAAACACGCCATCAAAGGGAAATTAAGGAATAGAGAAAGCAAGAGGGGAAATAAAGTCAAAAAAATATAATGAACAAAGCATTGCAATAGCTCCCTTCTAGTGGAACAAGAAATGTAGGACCCAATTTAGACGTTGGTGGAGAGGGAACTTCGTCACAATGGCAATGTTAGGACTCAGTAGGAGAGGTTTAGGGAGAGATAGTTGGTTCACTGTCAGGAATCAAAGAAAGCGGGAAAAAATCCCAACACAGTGCTTCCTTCTAGAACTTCCCTTTTCTAGAGATGTCTGCATGCTATAAATAGGATGCACACATGATGCCACCCAGATGTCACCAGGGCATTTCTTTGAAGATATAATTGAAGGTCAAAGGATGTGAACGTCAATGAGATGCAGAGTGGTTTGAAGAAGGAAATGTGGTTCAGAGTTGTATAGCATAGCCCTCAAATTAGAACTTAGTAGGAGAGGTTTAGGGTGAGATAGTTGGTTCATTGACAGGAATTTCCTTAAAGAAAGTGGGAAATGATCACAATACAGTGCTTCCTTCTAAAACGTCCCTTTTCTAGAGATTTCTGCACCCTATATATAGGGTGCACATAGATAAGCAAATGTCACCATAAAGCTGGCTTCAGGATGCTAATGGATTTAGGAAGATCAAGAGCACATGTTTTCGACCAATAAGACCTTCTAATAAGAAGTTATTGGTCATTTTAAAAATAAGTGTCCATAAAACAACATATATTTTTATAATGATGGTGAGTTTTATCTGCGGATTTGCAATAAGCTATTGTGACAGCCGGGGATCTTCTCAGACTGTGCCATGGCCAATTAACTGGCCAGGGCAGTGCTAGTTCGAGGAAGCTGTATTTATGTCTGAGGTTGAAGTTGTCAAGCTCGAATTATGGGGTCTTCAGAACTTCACTTCTACAAAGTGGCTTTTAGTTCTAACTGAGGCTCTCAAAAAAAGTAAAAAGGGCACTTGCTTCAGATTGTAATCAAATACATAAAACACGTAAACAAGCAGGACTTCTTTATTGGCGCATTTAGGGAAAATGTCTTTGAGGTGCTTAGATTGTGTGATGAAGGGGGCCAGTAGACATCCTGCAGCTTTTTCACCTTAAAGACTTTGAAAACAATGGAGTCTCAATTGGAAAAGTCCTTCGCCCAAGTGAAAATTTGCTACATCAATAAAGGCTCAGTTTGTCAGCGTAAATGGCCTTTTAAATTGAATTCTTTCCACATGGGCTGTTTCTCAAGATCGTGCTTTATTGGCTGAGCCCGCCGACTGGCAGCTTCCTTTGTGTCCTCTGCTTCACTTAGGATTCACAAACATGCTGCCTTAGCTCTGAACGTGTTCCACAGGCCTGAATTAAAGGGAAACTAATGCAGTCTCTTCCAAATGATGTAAAAAAGGGATATTTCGTAATTGGCTTTTACCAGTCGTAATCTAACTCATGCGTACGTATATTTTTATTCACAGAAAAATGCTCTACCACCTAACATTATAAAGGTTTTGCATTTTTTACTGTTTTTAAAAAAGATGCAGCTCTTCCTGGTACCCATCAATGATGGGACTCCCTAGACGAAAGCAGGTGTGCATAATGAGGTGAAGGGACATGTTGATGATATCCATAAACCATTCATGAATATCATTAGGATATTCTGTCTGGGAACCCCTGGGTTTTTAGTTTAATAAAAGTGAACATTAACCAAATCCCTTGTGCAGTTAGTTCATTTATTATTTACTAACTGCTTTTAGGTATTATACTATTGTTCCCTATTTATGCAGTTATCAGAGGAATATAGAGACAGCTGTTCTCATTGTATTCTGTGGTGCTGTCAGGTGTGTAGCAGAGATCCTTCACCCTCAAAACGATGTCTGAGGTTAAGCTGACCTGAACTCTTTGAAAACTCCACCCACATCCAGACACAGACAGACAGACTAACAGGAAGGCAGGCCGGCAGACAGACAGTAAGGGACATAGATCGATAGATATTCACTGAATAAAAAGTACTAGTGAAGTTCTAATTCAAAAGAAATACCTAAAAGTGCCTGTTATAGTAATATATGCAAACCACAACTCACAATGCTGTTGTGCATTGCTCCTGAACTCACACATGACGTCACTGGCAAGTAACGTCATCAATGGCCTGCGCCACCGGGCCTCTGGCACCGGCTGTGCTGCACATGACCTGTGGGTGCAGGGCCCCGCCTACAGTCAGACCAGCCATCAGCCTCTGCTCCACCAGACCCACTGTGATAACCTTCAAGCATGCACAGCTGGCTTTGGGCTTGATCTTCTGTAAAGCTGTGCCCACTGTTCACAGCCTTTAGTAGAGTGCATTCTTATTTGCCAATCTCTGGTCCTCATGTTCTGATGCACAATAATCTTACAGTATGGTTTTCTCATCAAAGCTAACTTACACTGATTATGTGTGAAGCTGAAAGTATGGTTTGTACACTGTTGTAATAGTAGTCTGCCATCGCTGTCTGTTCAATCAATCAAGCAATCAAGTGTCTTGTAGAGAACAACTACTCACCTGTAAGGGTCTCAAGGTGATGGAGGAGGGACTGTTGATCCTTCAAAGGCACTGTGGTTCAGTCAAAGAGCCAGGTCTTGAGGTCCTTCCTGAATTGAGGCAGTGACGGTGATTGCCTGAGGTGGAGAGGCAGGGTGATCCAGGTCTTTGCTGCGAGGTAGGAGAAGGATCTTCCTCCAGCCATGGTCTTGTAGATGCGTGGTACGGTGGCCAGGGCCATCTGGGCAGAGCGGAGATCTCTGGTGGGTGTGTGAAATGCGAAGGGGTGGTTGAGGTACGCAGGTCCTGTGTCTTGTAGGGCTTTGTAGACATGTGTGAGGAGTATGAATGTGATTCTTTTGTTGAATGGGAGCCAGTGGAGGTCTCTCAGGTGGCTGGTAATGTGACTGCGGCGGGGGATGTTGAGGATGAGTCTGGCGGAGGCGTTCTGAATGTTCTGCAGTTTCTTGAGGAGCTTCTGGGGGATGCTGACGTAGAGTGCGTTGCTGTAGTCGAGTCTGCTGCTAATGAGTGCATGGGTGACCATCTTTCTGGGCTCAGAGGGGATCCACTTGAAGATTTTTCGGAGAAGGTGTAGCATTTGGAAGCAGGCTGATGAGACGACATTGATCTGGCGATTCATAGTGAGCGAGGAGACAAGGATGATGCTGAGGTTTCTTGCGTGGTCTGTGGGTTCCAAGGGCTGCGGCCCACCAGGAGTCATCCCAGGCGGTGGGGGTGAAGCCCAGGATGGGGACTTCGGTCTTCATTGAGTTGAGTTTGAGGCAGCTGTCCTTCATCCAGGTGGCAACAGCCTTCCTTCCATCATGGAAGTTGTTCTTGGCGACTGTCGGTTCATTGGTGAGGGAGAGAATCAGCTGGTTGTCATCGGTGTAGGAGACTATGTTTAGTCCGTGGTTCCTGACGATGACTGCGAGAGGGGCCACGTAGGTGTTGAAGAGAGTGGGACTCAGGGAGTAGCCCTGAGACACTCTGCACCTGATCTCCGTGGGTTTAGAGTGGAACAGTGGTAGTCTGACTCTCTGTGTTCGGCCTGTGAGGAAGGAGCGGATCCATTCTAGGGCTTTGTAGTGGATGCCGGCGTCGTGGAGTCTTGAGTATAGGGTGTGGTGGGAGATGATATCGAAGGCGGCCGAGAGGTTCAGGAGGAAGAGGGCTGCAGTTTTGCCACAGTCAAAGAGGTTGCAGACGTCATCTGTTGTGGCAAGGAGGGCAGTCTCGGAAGCTGGATTGGGAGAGGTCTATGATGTTTGAATTCTAGAACTGTGTAAACATTGCCTCAAAGTCCATGTTAATTTTCTTACGAAAAAAAAAGAAAATATTATTCATTGATCTGTTTGAACAGCATTATTTTCTCAATATCAGGCAGCATGGTAGAATATATATTTAAAGTCAATTGCAACAACCAGTAGATGTTAAATAGTGACAGGGCTCCCTAATATCCCTCCTTGGGAAATTGGGTAATACATGAATAAAGACAGCAGTGGTTTCCTGAGAATAAGAATACATTTTGTGTGATGTTTAATGGTACCTTATGACCTTTTTATCTACAGCTTCTATATAACCACAATATGTCATAATTACAATCAGTTGGTGAAACAGTACATTTCAGTAGAAAAAGGGTAATTTGAAACCAGGCACTGTTGATTGGTTCCCCTGCCATGCACAGTGTTGTCATCAATGATGACATTTCAGATGCTGCAGTGATGTTATCAATGATGTCATAGAAAGCAAGATGTCAATTTGCATGTGCGGCTGCGGTCTGGGTGCACGCCTCTGCCTGAATTTAGGCCCTTTGCCAAACTCCTGTGGGTGCCCCACCCCCGCAGCACACGGCCTTTGGTCATGTGCAGCGTGGGGTCGGGCGAGCACTGCGGACTATATGGTGTAACAATATGAAGGGTGTCATGTTAAGTAAGGCAGACCTATAAAAAGTAGGTCCATTGGCTTTATTGAGAAGTCAGCATACTGACATACATACTATTCCAACTCCAGCCTGCGCAACAGTAGGGTAGGTGTTGGAATGGTAAATTATACTATTCCTTAGGTTGGAGCACCATCTAGAGCAAGTCGATCTAATGACTTGCGATGTAAAGGCATCGCGTTGTAACAAAGCAGTCGCTGTAACAACCGCGTTGTAAAGGTAACGCAATGTAATGACCGCGTTGTGAAGGCTGTTTCCCCCCACATTTACTTAAATGCTGGGGGCCGTTGGGGGAACCCCAAGGCCTCCGCAGGCCCAGCCAGCTCCCCAGCCACCACTGCGGTGGGAGCCATCATTTTTTTCTTTTTTTTTAATTTTCCAAGTGGGTGCCCCGGTTCTCCCCCAAGGCAGTCACATTTACATAAACATTGGGAGCCACAGGGGGAGCCACTGATTGTGGTGCTGGCAGAAGCTGATACCATTTTTCTTTGCTCCCTCTCAGGTGACAGCAGCTACTTTTTCTGTTCCCACCCGGGCAAGACCAAACATGTGTTTCTTGCCCATGAGAGTGTCCCCCTCCCCACAAACTTATAACGGCTCAAGGAGATGGGGGCCCCAGGTCCTGCTGTGGCTCGGGGAGGGTGGCTTTCATAACCCCTCGTCTAAAATTGCTAATGGCCTTTGGGCTTCATAGAGGCTTTGGGAGCCACCTCCCTTTAATATAAATGTCCATCCAGAGGGGATGTGGTCCCCAGGCCTCTAAGAGGCACAGGGAACGGGGCTGCATGGCCCCCTCACCATTATATGATTAGTGGTCTCGAGTTTCCCGGAGCTTCATATAAGCGCTGCCCCCACCGTGCCCTGGTCTAACAAAGCAAGGGTGAAGGGGTTGTAGAAGGTGGGAAACTGGCCTTTTTTAAATCGGACCAGCGGTGCCAATAGAAGAAAAAAATGCCATTTTACCCCCCACCAGGCCTAGACAAGCAGGGTAGAGATACCCTGCCCTCTATAGGTTTTTTTTTAACTTTTCCTAGGACAAGTGACTGAGTTCCAGAGTCCTGAGATGGCTGTCACCAATCTGATTTATCAGATGGGATGAGATCTTGTCTTAAGATCAGTCGGCTCTATGGAACCTCTGCAGCATAAAAAGTAAATTTTTTAGCCTTAATTTCTCAAAAACTACTGAAGAGATTTACACCAAATCACTAAAAGCATGCTTTTTGGACGAAAATCCAGCTTTCTGTCAAATTTGGTTTAATTACATTCAGCAGTTTTTGCGGTATTGCTGTTCAATTTTTATGAATATTAATGGGGCCCCCGAAACTTCCTAGGAAGGAGCTGAGGTGGATGAGACTTTTTGGGAAAGTTTTGTGAAGACTCTCCAAACAATGCCAAAGTTCTAAGCAAACCAAAAAAATGGTTTTCGTATGGAAATGCAGTCTTAACTATGACTGCCCAGCGGCAAATATATATACATATAAAATAATATAATATTTTATATATATATATAGATATTTTGTTATCCAAGGTAAGCCTGATGCTTTAAGGACGCACTCCCAGTCACAGCTGATCTTAAAGATTAATTGCAGAAGAAAACCAGAGACTGCATTCCATGTTAAAACTGCTTTTATTTTCCCAACGCGTTTCAAGGCAACGGCCCCTTCATCATGGGTCACTGTTAGGATATGGCCTGGAAGTCCCGATGTGCATGCTGCTTTTATATGTTTTCAGCCCCCAGTGGGCCACGCACATCACGTTATATTCTGCACAGCATGCTGGACTTTGTAGTCCTCATCGGCATCATTGTTGCCCCCAGTGGGCTCCTTGCCACATCCTATGATTCATCAGTGTCCTTTACATGCTAGTACACCTATTGTAGGTCCCAGGATGATGTTCCGGTTTGAATTTTCTCGTGACTGGGCTGCTCGCAGCTGTGAGGAAGTCCCGGTGCTGCACAGCCTTTTCCCTTTTCCCAGCTGTAGTGGAAAGTGAAAAATGGTGCAATCCTTCACGGCGAGGCAGCCGTGTGAAAATATTTTGTTATCCAAGGTAAGCCTGATGCTTTAAGGACGCACTCCCAGTCACAGCTGATCTTAAAGATTAATTGCAGAAGAAAACCGGAGACTGCATTCCAGGTTAAAATTGCTTTCATTTTCCCAACGCGTTTCAAGGCAACGGCCCCTTCATCATGGGTCACTGTTAGGATATGGCCTGGAAGTCCCGATGTGCATGCTGCTTTTATATGTTTTCAGCCCCCAGTGGGCCACGCACATCACGTTATATTCTGCACAGCATGCTGGACTTTGTAGTCCTCATCGGCATCATTGTTGCCCCCAGTGGGCTCCTTGCCACATCCTATGATTCATCAGTGTCCTTTACATGCTAGTACACCTATTGTAGGTCCCAGGATGATTTTCCGGTTTGAATTTTCTCGTCACTGAGCTGCTCGCAGCTGTGAGGAAGTCCCGGTGCTGCGCAGCCTTTTCCCTTTTCCCAGCTGTAGTGGAAAGTGAAAAATGGTGCAATCCTTCACGGCGAGGCAGCCGTGTGAAAATATTTTGTTATCCAAGGTAAGCCTGATGCTTTAAGGACGCACTCCCAGTCACAGCTGATCTTAAAGAATAATTGCAGAAGAAAACCAGAGACTGCATTCCAGGTTAAAATTGCTTTTATTTTCCCAACGCGTTTCAAGGCAACGGCCCGTTCATCATGGGTCACTGTTAGGATATGGCCTGGAAGTCCCGATGTGCATGCTGCTTTTATATGTTTTCAGCCCCCAGTGGGCCACGCACATCACGTTATATTCTGCACAGCATGCTGGACTTTGTAGTCCTCATCGGCATCATTGTCGCCCCCAGTGGGCTCCTTACCACATCCTATGATTCATCAGTGTCCTTTGCATGCTAGTACACCTATTGAAGGTCCCAGGATGATGCTCCGGTTTGAATTTTCTCGTGACTGGGCTGCTCGCAGCTGTGAGGAAGTCCCGGTGCTGCGCAGCCTTTTCCCTTTTCCCAGTTGTAGTGGAAAGTGAAAAATGGTGCAATCCTTCACGGCGAGGCAGCCGTGTGAAAATATTTTGTTATCCAAGGTAAGCCTGATGCTTTAAGGACGCACTCCCAGTCACAGCTGATCTTAAAGATTAATTGCAGAAGAAAACCAGAGACTGCATTCCAGGTTAAAATTGCTTTTATTTTCCCAACACGTTTCAAGGTAACGGCCCGTTCATCATGGGTCACTGTTAGGATATGGCCTGGAAGTCCCGATGTGCATGCTGCTTTTATATGTTTTCAGCCCCCAGTGGGCCACGCACATCACGTTATATTCTGCACAGCATGCTGGACTTTGTAGTCCTCATCGGCATCATTGTTGCCCCCAGTGGGCTCCTTGCCACATCCTATGATTCATCAGTGTCCTTTACATGCTAGTACACCTATAGTAGGCCCCAGGATGATGTTCCGGTTTGAATTTTCTCGTGACTGGGCTGCTCGCAGCCTTTTCCCTTTTCCCAGCTGTAGTGGAAAGGGAAAAATGGTGCAATCCTTCACGGCGAGGCAGCCGTGTGAAAATATTTTGTTATCCAAGGTAAGCCTGATGCTTTAAGGACGCACTCCCAGTCACAGCTGATCTTAAGATTAATTGCAGAAGAAAACCGGAGACTGCTTTCCAGGTTAAAATTGCTTTTATTTTCCCAACGCGTTTCAAGGCAACGGCCCCTTCATCATGGGTCACTGTTAGGATATGGCCTAGAAGTCCCGATGTGCATGCTGCTTTTATATGTTTCCAGCCCCCAGTGGGCCACGCACATCACGTTATATTCTGCACAGCATGCTGGACTTTGTAGTCCTCATCGGCATCATTGTTGCCCCCAGTGGGCTCCTTGCCACATCCTATGATTCATCAGTGTCCTTTACATGCTAGTACACCTATTGTAGGTCCCAGGATGATGTTCCGGTTTGAATTTTCTCGTGACTGGGCTGCTCGCAGCTGTGAGGAAGTCCCGGTGCTGCGCAGCCTTTTCCCTTTTCCCAGCTGTAGTGGAAAGTGAAAAATGGTGCAATCCTTCACGGCGAGGCAGCCGTGTGAAAATATTTTGTTATCCAAGGTAAGCCTGATGCTTTAAGGACGCACTCCCAGTCACAGCTGATCTTAAAGATTAATTGCAGAAGAAAACCAGAGACTGCATTCCAGGTTAAAATTGCTTTTATTTTCCCAACGCGTTTCAAGGCAACGGCCCGTTCATCATGGGTCACTGCTAGGATATGGCCTGGAAGTCCCGATGTGCATGCTGCTTTTATATGTTTTCAGCCCCCAGTGGGCCACGCACATCACGTTATATTCTGCACAGCATGCTGGACTTTGTAGTCCTCATCGGCATCATTGTTGCCCCCAGTGGGCTCCTTGCCACATCCTATGATTCATCAGTGTCCTTTACATGCTAGTACACCTATTGTAGGTCCCAGGATGATGTTCCGGTTTGAATTTTCTCGTGACTGGGCTGCTCGCAGCTGTGAGGAAGTCCCGGTGCTGCGCAGCCTTTTCACTTTTCCCAGCTGTAGTGGAAAGTGAAAAATGGTGCAATCCTTCACGGCGAGGCAGCCGTGTGAAAATATTTTGTTAACCAAGGTAAGCCTGATGCTTTAAGGACGCACTCCCAGTCACAACTGATCTTAAAGATTAATTGCAGAAGAAAACCGGAGACTGCATTCCAGGTTAAAATTGCTTTTATTTTCCCAACGCGTTTCAAGACAACGGCCCCTTCATCATGGGTCACTATTAGGATATGGCCTGGAAGCCCCGATGTGCATGCTGCTTTCATATGTTTTCAGCCCCCAGTGGGCCACGCACATCACGTTATATTCTGCACAGCATGCTGGACTTTGTAGTCCTCATCGGCATCATTGTTGCCCCCAGTGGGCTCCTTGCCACATCATATGATTCATCAGTGTCATTTACATGCTAGTACACCTATTGTAGGTCCCAGGATGATGTTCCAGTTTGAATTTCTCGTGACTTGGCTGCTCGCAGCTGTGAGGAAGTCCCGGTGCTGCGCAGCCTTTTCCCTTTTCCCAGCTGTAGTGGAAAGTGAAAAATGGTGCAATCCTTCACGGCGAGGCAGCCGTGTGAAAATATTTTGTTATCCAAGGTAAGCCTGATGCTTTAAGGACGCACTCCCAGTCACAGCTGATCTTAAAGATTAATTGCAGAAGAAAACCGGAGACTGCATTCTAGGTTAAAATTGCTTTTATTTTCCCAACGCGTTTCAAGGCAACGGCCCCTTCATCATGGGTCACTGTTAGGATATGGTCTGGAAGTCCCGATGCGCATGCTGCTTTTATATGTTTTCAGCCCCCAGTGGGCCACGCACATTACGTTATATTCTGCACAGCATGCTGGACTTTGTAGCCCTCATCGGCATCATTGTTGCCCCCAGTGAGCTCCTTGCCACATCCTAAGATTCATCAGTGTCCTTTACATGCTAGTACACCTATTGTAGGTCCCAGGATGATGTTCCAGTTTGAATTTTCTCGTGACTGGGCTGCTCGCAGCTGTGAGGAAGTCCCGGTGCTGCGCAGCCTTTTCCCTTTTCCCAGCTGTAGTGGAAAGTGAAAAATGGTGCAATCCTTCACGGCGAGGCAGCCGTGTGAAAATATTTTGTTATCCAAGGTAAGCCTGATGCTTTAAGGACGCACTCCCAGTCACAGCTGATCTTAAAGATTAATTGCAGAAGAAAACCGGAGACTGCATTCCAGGTTAAAATTGCTTTTATTTTCCCAACGCGTTTCAAGGCAACGGCCCCTTCATCATGGGTCACTGTTAGGATATGGCCTGGAAGTCCCGATGTGCATGCTGCTTTTATATGTTTTCAGCCCCCAGTGGGCCACCACATTACGTTATATTCTGCACAGCATGCTAGACTTTGTTGTCCTCATCGGCATCATTGTTGCCCCCAGTGGGCTCCTTACCACATCCTATGATTCATCATTGTCCTTTACATGCTAGTACACCTATTGTAGGTCCCAGGATGATGTTCCGGGTTGAATTTTCTCGTGACTGGGCTGCTCGCAGCTGTGAGGAAGTCCCGGTGCTGTGCAGCCTTTTCCCTTTTCCCAGCTGTAGTGGAAAGTGAAAAATGGTGCAATCCTTCACGGCGAGGCAGCCGTGTGAAAATATTTTGTTATCCAAGGTAAGCCTGATGCTTTAAGGACGCACTCCCAGTCACAGCTGATCTTAAAGATTAATTGCAGAAGAAAACCGGAGACTGCATTCCAGGTTAAAATTGCTGTTATTTTCCCAACGCGTTTCAAGGCAACGGCCCCTTCATCATGGGTCGCTGTTAGGATATGGCCTGGAAGTCCCGATGTGCATGCTGCTTTTATATGTTTTCAGCCCCCAGTGGGCCACGCACATCACGTTATATTCTGCACAGCATGCTGGACTTTGTAGTCCTCATCGGCATCATTGTTGCCCCCAGTGGGCTCCTTGCCACATCCTATGATTCATCAGTGTCCTTTACATGCTAGTACACCTATTGTAGGTTCCAGGATGATGTTCCAGTTTGAATTTTCTCGTGACTGGGCTGCTCGCAGCTGTGAGGAAGTCCCGGTGCTGCGCAGCCTTTTCCCTTTTCCCAGCTGTAGTGCAAAGTGAAAAATGGTGCAATCCTTCACGGCGAGGCAGCCGTGTGAAAATATTTTGTTATCCAAGGTAAGCCTGATGCTTTAAGGACGCACTCCCAGTCACAGCTGATCTTAAAGATTAATTGCAGAAGAAAACCGGAGACTGCATTCCAGGTTAAAATTGCTTTTATTTTCCCAACGCGTTTCAAGGCAACAGCCCCTTCATCATGGGTCACTGTTAGGATATGGCCTGAAGTCCCGATGTGCATGCTGCTTTTATATGTTTTCAGCCCCCAGTGGGCCACGCACATCACGTTATATTCTGCACAGCATGCTGGACTTTGTAGTCCTCATCGGCATCATTGTTGCCCCCAGTGGGCTCCTTGTCACATCCTATGATTCATCAGTGTCCTTTACATGCTAGTACACCTATTGTAGGTCCCAGCAATTTTAACCTGGAATGCAGTCTCCGGTTTTCTTCTGCAATTAATCTTTAAGATCAGCTGTGACTGGGAGTGCGTCCTTAAAGCATCAGGCTTACCTTGGATAACAAAATATTTTCACACGGCTGCCTCGCCGTGAAGGATTGCACAATTTTTCACTTTCCACTACAGCTGGGAAAAGGGAAAAGGCTGCGCAGCACCGGGACTTCCTCACAGCTGCGAGCAGCCCAGTCACGAGAAAATTCAAACCGGAAAATCATCCTAGGACCTACAATAGGTGTACTAGCATGTAAAGGACACTGATGAATCATAGGATGTGGCAAGGAGCCCACTGGGGGCAACAATGATGCCGATGAGGACTACAAAGTCCAGCATGCTGTGCAGAATATAACGTGATGTGCGTGGCCCACTGGGGGCTGAAAACATATAAAAGCAGCATGCACATCAGGACTTCCAGGCCATATCCTAACAGTGACCCATGATGAAGGGGCCGTTGCCTTGAAACGCGTTGGGAAAATAAAAGCAATTTTAACCTGGAATGCAGTCTCCAGTTTTCTTCTGCAATTAATCTTTAAGATCAGCTGTGACAGGGAGTGCATCCTTAAAGCATCAGGCTTACCTTGGATAACAATATATATAGATATATATAAATTACCTACTGGCGATCGCCAGTAGGTAGTTATAGTTAGGACCTCTTTTCTATTCAAAAAGCGTTTTTTGATTTGCCAATATCTTTGGCGCCGTTTGACGAATTTTCACGAAATTTTCAAAACTAATGGGGTGCTCCGGTCAGCTCCTGTCATGAAAGTTTATTTATACATATATATATATATATATATCTAATTTAAAAAATAATTACATTGAACTTTTAATACTAATATAAACATAATTGAAATTAATTAAATACAGCTTTTTGAATAAATGTACTAACTATTAATTCAATATTAAAATGCTAGCAAGCAAGAAATTTAAAAAGCATGTTTACTATATTTCAATTATTAAAATGTTTAAGAGACATTTATTGCGATGAGTTAACCTCTTCTATGCTTATGACGAGCTGGACTCGTCATGGCACACAGTGGTCCTGTGCTCATGACGAGTCCAGCTCCTCATAAGACCCACCCACGGGGGAAGCGCTGGCGCTCCCCCCGTGGGGATCCGATCATTGGTTTTTTTGGGGGGAAGGGCTTCCCCTGCCTCCCCCTGCCCCCCCCCTCAATGACGTCAGCGCGCGAGGCGCGCTGACGTCAGTGGGGGTTTCCCTTTGTTCCCCGATGCGCTGGAAGCCATTTGCTTCCAGCGCGTCGGGGAATAAGGTGAGTTTTGGCTCCGGGGAGGGGGGGTTTGAAACAAAAGAGGCATAGAGGGAAAGGAAAGGGTTTTCCTTTCCCCCGATGCCTCTTTTGTGCATTCCTGCTGCACGATCATGCGATCGTGCAGCAGGAATGCCCCTATACGCCAGGGATTTTTTTTTTTTTTTTAAATCAAATGAAAATACTGTTTTGGGGAGCGGCCCCTTGGGCAAGGGTCTCTCCACTTTTGGGGGCCATATGTTTTTGGTGCTCTGCCCCCCTGGGGGGGGGCAGTTTTCTTTATATAGCGCAGGCTTTACCCGAAGGTGTCAGAGCGCTTCACAATAGTGTAAGCATAATATAAAAGAAAGCGTTACATTACATGAGGAAAAAGTGACAATTGTGCAAATAACAAAACAAACAAGATACAAAAAGGTATGCGTTACAAGAGGAAAAAGTGACAGGTGTGCATGATACATGAGATACAAAATACAAATAGAGGTATAATACTGCAATAAGTGGCAGTCACTCAGAACACACTGGGAAGGCACTTCTATAGGCATGGAGTACAGAATTTCCTATAATGGAAGAACTTCCTTGAGGGAATAGAGAGGGCGTGAATTAAACAGGAGACTTAAAATGAAGGGTACACAAATCCAACACAGCACGCAAGGGTGAGGAATGTACAGGAAAAAGTACAAATTTACAATGAAGAGCGAACTTCCTAGAGGGGGCTGAGAGTGGAAGTATTAGTTCTGAAAGTGTCTTTGGAAGAGAAGAGATTTGAGGTCAGCTTTGAAGATCCGGGTAGAGGAGGTGGCACGGAGCAATGGGGGACGCGAGTTCCAGATTCTCACCGCATTGCCTGAGAAGGATTGCGCCATCGATCTTTCCCTTTTGAAGACGGGGTGGGGGCTCAAGCAGAAGCTTTTCTGCATTGCGAGAAGGGCGAGAGCCACTGGACAATTTCAATTTATTCGCCAGGTAACGAGGGGAGGACGTGTGTGATGCAGGCAGTTTTGTAAATAGATCTTGCCTCGATCGGAAGCCATCGAAGAGAGGACAGAATAGGAGTGACGTGGTCGCTTCGTTTAGACCCTGAAATGAAGCGAGCTGCTGAATGGAGGATGGATTTGAGAGGGGAGAGGTGGGATTTGGGTAGGCCCGTCAGAAGAGAATTGCAATAATCCAGTCTTGAGAGAACCAGAGATTGTACCAAGGTTTTTAAGTCTTTCTCCGGGAAGAACCGACGGATCCCCCATAGAAGGCGCAACTGGTAACGTGCGTTCTTAGCAATAGAGTTGATGTGGGAGATTAGGTTGAGTCTTTTGTCAAGAATGACACCTAGGGATTTAGCGCTGTCGACAATGATGGTTTTGTTGTTGAGTAGGTTCAGCTGATCCATCCAAGATTGAACAGGAGGAGGTGAGAGAGAGGTAGAGAGGAGGAGGAATTCAGTTTTGGCAGGATTCAGAATGAGTTGGTGAGCTAACATCCAGTTGTGAATAGAGTTGAGAGTAGAGTTGAGTAGTGAGAGATCGTGTGCGGAAGATAAAGGTATCTTCCCACTAGTCCACCAGGCATTTATTTGTGGAGAGTGACCTCATGGGCAAGGGTCACTCTCCTTTGGGGGCAATATTTGTGGCTGTGTCTGCCCCCCAGGAGGGCAGATCGCCATGTTTTTTAAAAAAATTGGGCCCACTAGACCAACAGGGATTTGTTTGAGGGGAGTGGCCCCTTGGGCAAGGGTCGCTCTCCTATGGGGAGCATTAATTTGGCCGTTTCTGCCCCCCTGGGTGGGCAGATTGGCTGATTTTTTTTGTATGGCCACTAGGCCACCAGGGATTTTTTTGTGGGGAGTGGCCCCTTGGGCAAGGGTCGCTCCCCCTTGGGGGCATTGTTTGTGGCTGTCTGCCCCCATGGGGGGGCAGATGTCGCCATTTTTTAAATATTTGGCCCACTAGACCACCAGGGATTTGTTTTTGGGGAGTAGCCCCTTGGGCAAGGGTTGCTCCCCTTTGGGGAGCATTAATTTTGCCGTTTCTACCATCCTGAGGGGCAGATCGGCTGATTTGTTTTTTTCAGGGTCCACTAGGCCACCAGGGGTTTTTTTATGTTGGGGAGCGGCCCCTTGGGCAAGGGTCGCTCCCCTTTATGGGAGGATGATTGTAGCCATTTCTGCCCTCTTTGGGTGGCAGAATAGCAGTATGTTTTTAGGCCCATCTGCCCCCAAGGAGGGCAAAAGCCACTAGACACCAGGGTTTTTTTAATTTTTGTGTTGGGGAGTGGCCAAAAGGGCAAGGGTTGCTCCCCTTTTACGGGGGTGAATATTTTATTTATACTCTTTGGCCCACCTACCCCTTAGCTTGGCTGGTGGTTTGTGTGTGGACTGGTGCATTATTTGCATATGTGATTGTAATGTTTTTTTTCTCCTTTTTATTCTAGTGTAAAGCTTTTGATTCCTGTTTGCGGTTTTGTCAGTGGTTGTTCTGCAGTTTTGCGTAATTGCATTTATTTGGTAAGAAAAATATTTTTGTTGTGTGTACTCTAAATGAGTATTATTGTCATGCATGAATGAATTTTTTGTAAGTGGTGTCATAATGGCAGCATATTTGTTAGTGTTCAGAGCATGAAATTCTTTGCGATGTTTTGCATTGTCTTATGTGTAATTTTTTTTCTTCTTTTTAGTGGGATATTGTTGATCCTTACTGTGTCTGTGCAGAGTAGGTGGTGGTGAGTCTAGCTGCTTCTGTCACGTGAGTGGTATAGTGTTGGAGTATATAGGTCTTTGTGATAAAGCTACATTTTGTTTATTTCTTTTGTTTACAAAGGGTTTGTTGTTGTTGACTTGTTTGACAAGTAACCTTTATTAGTAAGCATTATGGCTAGCCGTAGAATGACTGCTCAGCAGGTGGTTGGTTTGCTTCTTGAATCTTCCTCTGAGCAGGATTATGAGACTGACAGTGCGTCTGAGGGAGAGGAGGGAGGGGAAGATTCAGGCAGTGAGTTTTCTCTCCACATGGAATCATCGGATGATGAAGGTACTCTCAGTGCAGATGAAGTGCCTGTTTTAGAGGAGGATACTACTGTGCCAATGGTGCAAGAGGCATCTGGATTGCAGCCTGGGGCTGCTAGGCTTCCTACTGGAAGTGCTGGACTCTGGGTTGATCCAAACATGGTGCAGCCGGTGTTGCCTGCCTTTAATGGTTATGCAGGGTGTAGAGTGGATTGTGAACATTATTTGCCTATACAGTATTTTCAGTTGTTTATGGATGATGTATTTTTGGGTGAGATTGTTGAGCAGACTAATTTGTATGCTGAACAGTTTTTGAGGTACAACAGTGCCAGACTTTGGCCCCATTCTAGAGCTACCCGGTGGAGTCCCACAAATCTGGAAGAGATGAAGAAGTTTTTGGGTTTGACTTTTTGATGGGTTTGATAAGGAAGCCGTCCATGGGTTCATATTGGTCTACCAGTCCCTTGATGGCAACGGCCATATTTCCTGCAGTTATGACTCGTGATCGGTATTTACTTTTGCTTCGGATGCTGCATTTTGTTGATAATGGTTTGGCGTTGCCACGAGATCACCCTGAATGTGACCGTCTTTTTAAGATTCGGCCTGTTCTTGATCACTTTGTAGATCGATTTTCAGAGATCTATACTCCAGGGAAAGACATATCTATTGATGAGTCTTTGGTCCTGTTCAAGGGCCGTTTGGTTTTTAGGCAGTACATTCCTAGCAAGAGGGCACGCTATGGAATTAAGCTGTATATGTTGTCTGAGAGTAGGACAGGATATGTTTTTAATTTGCGTGTGTACACTGGTAGGGATTCCACTATTGACCCCCTGGTTGTCTGTCCACTTTTGGAGTTTCAGAGAAAATTGTGTGGGATCTTGCTAGAGGACTGTTTAACAGAGGCCACCATTTGTACCTTGATAACTTCTACACTGCTGTGCAATTGTTTAAGGAATTGTTCAAAGTGGACACTTTTGCTTGTGGCACAATCTGCTCTAACCGTAAAGGTTATCCAAAAGAGCTTGTTTGCAAAAAACTTCAGAGGGGACAGTGCAGTTCCTTGCGTAGTGATGAACTACTAGCTGTGAAATTTGTGGACAGGAGGGATGTGTACATGCTGACTACCATCCATGATGAGAGTACTTCACCTGTGGCTGTTTGGGGTCAGATTGCTGAAGTGCGCAAACCTGTGTGCATTTTAGACTACAATAAGCACATGGGTGGTGTTGATAGAGTAGATCAGAGGTTGGAACCTTACACTGCTATTCGTAAGGCTTACATTTGGTATAAGAAGTTGGCCATCCATCTCTTCAATTTAGCAACTTTCAATGCTTTTGTTGTGTTCAAGGAGTGTTCTCCTGCGTCAAAGTTGACTTTTGTTCAGTTTCAGCAATCTGTCATAGGCAGCCTTGTTGTTGTGGAACAGGCAAGTGTTCCTAGAGTTGGAGTGGTGGAGGATGTGGCTCGATTGAAAGATCGCCACTTTTCTGATCACATTCCTCCTACATCCTCAAAAGACTTTCCCACTAGGAGATGTAGAGTCTGTTGGCGAAGAGGTACGCGGAAGGAGACTCGTATGTACTGCCCTGAGTGTCCTTCTAACCCTGGGCTGTGTGTGCCTGCTTGTTATAGAGCGTACCACAAGCAAAAGAATTATTGGGAGCAACCATGAGTGGTAAAGTGAACTGCCTGGTCTGTAATGTTTAAGAATTGTTGTTCTGTTTCAAGGTTGGCATTAGTGCAATGTATTTAGTTTCTGATTTTGTGTTAGTAGATTTGTATCTATTTGCAATTTGTTTGTGTTTTCTTTTTTGTATAAAGAAATCCTAAATGTGATGATGGTGTGTGTAGGCTGGTGCTTGGCTGGCGGTGTGCGTGGAGTGGCGCTTGGCTGGAGGTGTGCGTGGAGTGGCTCTTGGCTGGCGGTGTGCGTTGAGTGGCGCTTGGCTGGCGGTGTGCGTGGAGTGGCGCTTGGCTGGCGGTGTGCGTGGAGTGGTGCTTGGCTGGCGGTGTGCGTGGAGTGGTGCTTGGCTGGCGGTGTGCGTGGAGTGGCGCTTGGCTGGCGGTGTGCATGGAGTGGCGCTTGGCTGGCGGTGTGCATGGACTGGCGCACGGCTGGCGGTGTGTGAGTAGTGACTTGCTGCTGGTCACTACACACACTGCTAGCCGAGCGACACTCCACGCAATCCATCAGCTTGTGTGGTTGCTGTGTTAGGAATGTGGGCGTGTGAAAGTGATGGGCCCTTGAATGGCGCTGTCTGCTGGTGTGAGTGTTGTAATGTGATGGGCCCGCGGCTGGTGGTGTGAATGGTTTTGTATGTGTCACACGTATGAAAGGTGTATGAATGGCCTGTAAAGAGGTTGGTGCCTTGTCATGGCTTTACAGCTCACGAGCTGTGAGTCAATGGTTCAGTTTCTCGTCCTTTCAATTATTAACAGTGCATTTCATTTTTGTGAAATCACTTGTTAATACAATTGTATATACTGAACCATCACTCACCCTCATGCCAAATCCAACCAGTATGTGTGTGTGCTTGAGGATTAGATGGCTGTGCAGTAATATATTTTTTTGTCTTTCTCAAGCAGGGTGTACCTTGTCCCTTTTTGTGAATGTTGTAATGTGTTTGTTTCGTGGCTGGTGGTGTGAATGGTCTTGTGTGTATCACGTATGAAAGGTGTGTGAATGGCCTGTAAAGCGGTTGGGGCCTTGACGTGGCTTTACAGCTCACGAGCTGCGAGTCACTGGTTCAGTTTTTTGTCCTTTCAATTATTGACAGTGCATTTCATTTTTGTGAAATCTCTTGTTAATAAAATTGTATATACTGAACCATCACTTGCCCTCGTGCCAAATCCAACCAGTATGTGTGTGTGCTTGAGGAATAGATGGCTGTGCAGTAATCTTTGTCCTTTTAGTCTGTCTGCCAAGGTGTACATTCCGTCTAAGAATAACCTACCAACTGTAGATATTGTCGTAAACGAAACACCCATGGGAGTACATGGTGATATCTATCTTGTGGATCACAACAAGTTATGTTACCCACAATGACCTGCAAACCTCAAAATGTCTGTCACACTTTCCTTGCAATATTGTGCCAAAATTTTCAGGCTGCAGAAATAAACAACACATTATCTAAAAACGACCTGGTTTTGCAAGGGGGGTCACCTGGGTTTTTGGCCCGGGGCTCGGCGGCCACCTAGGGAAACCTACCAAACCCACACATTTCTGTAAAGTAGACAGCCGGGGGATTCCAGGGAGGTATGGCTTGCGTGGATCCCCCAACGTTTTCTTACCCAGAATCCCCTGCAAACCTGACATTTTGCTGAAAAAATCACTTTTTTCACACATTTTTGTGTGGTAAAGTTGTGGCATCACCGGCCTGACACAAATTTCCTACCACCCAGCGTCCCCCCAGGTCTCCTGATAAAAATGGTGCCTCACTTGGGTGGGAGGCCCAAGTACCCGCGACAGGCAAGGGCCCAAAACGTATTGAGGCGACCTCAAAATGGCCTTTCACAAAACGACCTGGTTTTGCAAGGGGGGTCCCATGACGTTTTGGCCTTGGGCTCGGTGGCCACTTAGGGAAACCTACCAAACCCACACATTTCTGAAAAGTAGACACCCGGGGGATTCCAGGGAGGTATGGCTTGCGTGGATCCCCCAACGTTTTCTTACCCAGAATCCACTGCAAACCAGACATTTTGCTGAAAAAAATCCCTTTTTACACACATTTTTGTGTGGTAAAGTTGTGGCATCACCGGGCTGACACAAATTTCCTACCACCCAGCGTCCTCCCAGGTCTCCCGATAAAAATGGTGCCTCACTCGGGTGGGAGGCCCAAGTACCCGCGACAGGCAAGGGTCCACAACGTATTGAGGCGACCTCAAAATGGCCTTTCACAAAACGACCTGGTTTTGCAAGGGGGTCCCATGACGTTTTGGCCTGGGGCTCGGCGGCCACCTAGGGAAACCTACCAAACCCACACATTTCTGAAAAGTAGACACCGGGGATTCCAGGGAGGTATGGCTTGCGTGGATCCCCAACATTTTCTTACCCAGAATCCCATGCAAACCTGACATTTTGCTGAAAAAATCCCTTTTACACACATTTTTGTGTGGTAAAGCTGTGGCATCACCGGGCTGACACAAATTTCCTACCACCCAGCGTCCCCCAGGTCTCCCGATAAAAATGGTGCCTCACTCGGGTGGGAGGCCCAAGTACCCACGACAGGCAAGGGCCCACAACATATTGAGGCGACCTCAAAATGGCCTTTCACAAATGACCTGGTTTTGCAAGGGGGTCCCATGACGTTTGGCCTGGGGCTCGGCGGCCACCTAGGAAACCTACCAAACCCACACATTTCTGAAAAGTAGACACCCGGAGGATTCCAGGAGGTATGGCTTGCGTGGATCCCCCAATGTTTCTTACCCAGAATCCCATGCAAACCTGACATTTTGCTGAAAAATCCCTTTACACATTTTGTGTGGGAAAGTGTGGCATCACCGGGCTCACACAAATTTCCTACCACCCAGCGTTCCCCAGGTCTCCCGATAAAATGGTGCCTCACTTGTGTGGGAGGCCCAAGTACCGCGACAGGCAAGGGCCCAAAACGTAGTGAGGCGACATCAATATTGCCATCTCAAAACCACCTGGTTTGGCAGAGTCACCTGGGTTTGTGCCCCGTGCTCGGCGGCCATCTAGGAAACCTACCAAACCCACACATTTCTGAAAACTAGACACCTGAGGCTTCAGGAGGTGTGGCTTGCGTGGATCCCCAACGTTTACTCCAGAATCCCTGCAAACCTCAATTTTAGCTGAAAAAACACTTTTTCACACATTTTTGTGTGGGAAAGTGTGGCATCACTGGCCTCACACAAATTTCCTACCACCCAGCGTTCCCCAGGTCTCTTGATAGAAATGGTGCCTCACTTGTGTGGGAGGCCCAAGTACCCGCGACATGCAAGGGCCCAAAACGTAGTGAGCGACATCAAAATTGCCTATCTCAAAACCACCTGGTTTTGAAGGGATCACCTGGGTTTTGGCCCTGTGCTCGGTCGGCCATCTAGGGAAACCTACCAAACCCACACATTTCTGAAACGTAGACAACTGGGGCTTCCAGGAGGTATGGCTTGCGTGGATCTCCAACGTTCCTTACCCAGAATCTCTGCAAACCTCAATTTTAGCTGAAAAAATCACTTTTTCAGACATTTTGTGTGGGAAAGTGTGGCATCACCGGGCTCACACAAATTTCCTACTACCCAGCGATCCCTGGGTCTCCCAATAAAAATGATGCCTCACTCGTGTGGGAGGCCCAAGTATCACGCAACAGGCAAGGGCCCAAAACATTTTTTGATAGGCAATGTTGATGTTGCCTCAAAGCGTTTTGTGTCCTTGCATGTCGCGGGTACTTGGGCCTCCCACACAAGTGAGGCACCATTTTATCGGGAGACCTGGGGAACGCTGGTGGTAGGAAATTTGTGTGAGCCCAGTGATGCCACACTTTCCCACACAAAAATGTGTGAAAAAGTGATTTTTCAGCTAAAATTGAGGTTTGCAGGGATTCTGGGTAAGGAAAAGTTGGGGGATCTACGCAAGCCATACCTCCCTGGAAGCCCCCGGGTGTCTAGTTTTCAGAAATGTGTGGGTTTGGTAGGTTTCCTAGATGGCCGCCGAGCACAGGCCAAAACCCAGGTGACTCCCTTGCAAAACCAGGTGGTTTTGAGATAGGCAATTTTGATGTCGCTCACTACGCTTTGGGCCCTTGCCTGTCGCGGGTACTTAGGCCTCCCACACAAGTGAGGCACCATTTTTATCGGGAGACCTGGGGAACGCTGGGTGGTAGGAAATTTGTGTGAGGCCAGTGATGCCACACTTCGCCACGCAAAAATGTGTGAAAAAGTGATTTTTTCAGCTAAAATTGAGGTTTGCAGGGGATTCTGGGTAAGGAAGCGTTGGGGGATCCACGCAAGCCATACCTCCCTGAAGCCCCCGGGTGTCTACTTTTCAGAAATGTGTGGGTTTGGTAGGTTTCCTAGATGGTCGCCGAGCACGGGGCCAAAACCCAGGTGACTCCCTTGCAAAACCAGGTGGTTTTGAGATAGGCAATTTGATGTCGCCTCACTATGTTTTGGGCCCTTGCCTGTCGTGGGTACTTGGGCCTCCCACACAAGTGAGGCACCATTTTTATCGGGAGACCTGGGGGAACGCTGGGTGATAGGAAATTTGTGTGAGGCCAGTGATGCCACACTTTCCCACACAAAAATGTGTGAAAAAAGTGATTTTTTCAGCTAAAATTGAGATTTGCAGGGGATTCTGGGTAAGGAAACGTTGGGGGATCCACGCAAGTCATACCTCCTGGAAGCCCCCGTGTGTCTACTTTTCAGAAATGTGTGGGTTTGGTAGGTTTCCTAGATGGCCGCCGAGCACGGGGCCAAAAACCCAGGTGACACTCTTGCCAAAACCAGGTGGTTTTGAGATAGGCAATTTTGATGTCGCCACGTTACGTTTTGGGCCCTTGCCTGTCGCGGGTACTTGGGCCTCCCACACAAATGAAGCATCATTTTTATAGGGAGACCTGGGGGAACGCTGGGTGGTAGGAAATTTGTGTGAGGCCAGTGATGCCAGCACTTTCCCACACAGAAATGTGTGGAAAAAGTGATTTTTTCAGCTAAAATTGAGGTTTGCAGGGGATTCTGGGTAAGGAAACGTTGGGGGATCCACGCAAGCCATACCTCCTGGAAGCCCCGGGTGTCTACTTTTCAGAAATGTGTGTGTTTGGTAGGTTTCCTAGGTGCCGGCAGAGCTAGGGTTCACAAACTACAGCTAGGCACTTTGCCAAAACAGGGTCATTTTTCACTGCGAAATTGAGGTGTGACCACGTTGCGTTTTGCGCCGTTTCCTGTCGCGGGCACTAGGCCTACCCACACAAGTGAGGTACCATTTTTCTCGTAAGACTTTGGGGAACGCGGGTGGGCGGAAATTTGTGGATCCACGCAGATTCCAGAACTTTCCACCACAGAAATGTGGGGAAAATTTGTTTTTTTGCCAATTGTTTAGGTTTGCAAGGGATTCTGGGTAACAGAACCTGGTGGGAGGCAGTCAAGTCACCCCATCCTGGATTCCCTGGGTGTCTAGTTTTCAAAAATGTATAGGTTTGCTAGGTTTCCCTAGATGCCAGCAGAGGTAGGGTTCAAAAACTACAGCTAGGCACTTTGCCAAAAAGGATCATTTTTCACTGCGAAATTGAGGTGTGACCACGTTGCGTTTTGCGCCGTTTCCTGTCGCAGGCACTAGGCCGACCCACACAAGTGAGGTACCATTTTTCTCGGAAGACTTTGGGGAACGCGGGGTGGGTGGAAAATTGTGGATCCACACAGATTCCAGAACTTTCCACCACAGAAATGTGGGGAAAATGTGTTTTTTTGGACAATTTTTTAGGTTTGCGAGGGATTCTGGGTAACAGAACCTGGTGGGAGGCAGTCAAGTCACCCCATCCTGGATTCCCCTGGATGTCTAGTTTTCAAAAATGTATAGGTTTGCTAGGTTTGCCTAGGTGCCCGCAGAGCTAGAGTTAAAAACTACAGCTAGGCACCTTGCCAACAAAGGGTCATTTTTCACAGCGAAATTGAGGTGTGACCACGTTGCGTTTTGCGCCGTTTCCTGTCGCAGGCACTAGGCCGACCCACACAGTGAGGTACCATTTTTCTCGTAAGACTTTGGGGAACGCGGGTTGAGTGGAAAATTGTGGATCCACGCAGATTCCAGAACTTTCCACCACAGAAATGTGGGGAAAATCTGTTTTTTTTTACAATGTTTTAGGTTTGCAAGGGATTCTGGGTAACAGAACCTGGTGGGAGGCAGTCAAGTCACCCCATTCTGGATTCCCCTGGGTGTCTAGTTTTCAAAAATGTTTAGGTTTGCTTGGTTTCCCTAGGTGCCGGCAGAGCTAGAGTTCAAAAACTACAGCTAGGCACTTTGCCAAAAAAGGGTCATTTTTGACTGCAAAATTGAGGTGTGACCACATTGCGTTTTGTGCCGTTTCCTGTCGCAGGCACTAGGCCGACCCACACAAGTGAGGTACCATTTTTTTCGTAACACTTTGGGGAACGTGGGGTGGGTGGAAATTTGTGGATCCACGCAGATTACAGAACTTTCCACCACAGAAATGTGGGGAAAATGTGTTTTTTTTGACAATTTTTTAGGTTTGCGAGGGATTCTGGGTAACAGAATCTGGTGGGAGGCAGTCAAGTCACCCCATCCTGGATTCCACAGGTGTCTAGTTTTCAAAAATGTATAGGTTTGCTAGGTTTCCCTAGGTGCCGGCAGAGCTAGGGTTCAAAAACTACAGCTAGGCACTTTGCCAAAAAAGGGTCATTTTTCACTGCGAAATTGAGGTGTGACCACGTTGCGTTTTGCGTCGTTTCCTGTCGCAGGCACTAGGCCGACCCACACAAGTGAGGTACCATTTTTCTCGTAAGACTTTGGGGAACGCGGGGTGCATGGAAATTTGTGGATCCACGCAGATTCCAGAACTTTCCACCATAGAAATGAGGGGAAAATGTGGTTTTTTTGACAATTGTTTAGGTTTGCGAGGGATTCTGGGTAACAGAACCTGGTGGGAGGCAGTCAAGTCACCCCATCATGGATTCCCCTGGGTGTCTAGTTTTAAAAAATGTATAGGTTTGCTAGGTTTCCCTAGGTGCCGGCAGAGCTAGGGTTCAAAAACTACAGCTAGGCACTTTGCAACAAAAGGGTCATTTTTCACTGTGAAAATGTGGTGCGTTCACGTTGCGTTTTGCGCTGATTCCTGTCGCGGGCACTAGGCCTACCCACACAAGTGAGGTACCATTTTTTTTGGAAGACCTTGGGGAACGCGGGGTGGGTGGAATTTTGTGGATCCACGCAGATTCCAGAACTTTCCACCACAGAAAAGTGAGGAAAATGTGTTTTTTTACCAATTTTTAGGTTTGCAAGGGATTCTGGGTAACAGAACCTGGTGAGAGCCAGTCAAGTCACCCCATCCTGAATTCCCTGGGTGTCTAGTTTTCAAAAATGTATAGGTTTGCTAGGTTTCCTAAGTGCCCGCAGAGCTAGGGTTCAAAAACTACAGCTAGGCACTTTGCAAAAAAAGGGTCATTTTTCATTGTGAAAATGTGGTACTTCCACGTTGCATTTTGAGCCATTTCCTGTTGTGGGCACAAGGCCTACACACACAAGTGAGGTACCATTTTTATCGGGAGACTTAGGGTAACACAGAATTGTAGAGCAACTGTTATTACCTATTGACTTTCGATGCATTTCTGCCTTCCAAATGAAAGACAATGTGTAAAAAATAAGTCATTTTGAAAAATGACCTATAATTCTCATGCTAGTATGGGTACTCCCAATTTCGGAAATGTGCAAATATCTACTGTTTCTAAAATCTACATTTTGTTCCCATTTCAGAAATACATAGGTGTCTTTCATAACAATTATTCCATGTATACATTTTCCCAAAATAATTGCTATATACCCGGTACATAATAAAAACCATTGCAAGATGCTGCTCAGTTATTGGCTCTGGGTTCGTCGGGTTCTTGGTGAACCTACAAGTCCTATATATCCCCACAACCAGAAAGGTCCAGCGGATATAACGGTATATTGCTTTCAAATAGCTGTCATAATTAGAAGAAGTTACAGGTGAAAACGTTGACACAAATGGCTGTTTTTTTCAACTAATTTTCAATTTTTCCTTCATTTAACTGTTAGTTTCTATAAGGAAAACTTTAAGGATCTACACAAATGACCCCTTGCTGAATTCAGAATTTTGTCTACTTTTCAGAAATGTATGGCTTTCCAGGATCCATTATTGGTTTCATACCCATTTCTACCATTAGCAAAAATAGGCTATGTACCAGAAAAATGCCAAAACTGTGTAAAAAAGTTGGTTTTCTGACAAAAGTCTGCCTGTCCCTGAAAGCTGGGAAAATGGTGATTTCAGCACCACAACCCCTTTTTTGATGCCATTTGCAGGGAAAAAAACAAGACTCTTTCATCTGTAGCCCTTTTTCGCATTTTTCCCCCCAAAAAGTTTTTTGCTGTATTTTGGCTAATTTCTGGGTCCCCTCCAGGGGAATCCACAAACCCTGGGTACCTTTACAATCCCCATGATGTTAGAAAAAAAGGACGCAAATTTGGCGTCGATACCTTTTGTGGTCTAAAAGTTACAGGTGCCTAAGCGCGCACTACCCCAAATAGCCAAAAAAAAGCTTAGAACAGGGGGGGAAAAGGCCTAGCAGCGAAGGGGTTAATGTGCTGTAACACTCTATTCTATTTTAAATCTATTTGCACTTGTGTTTTACTATAAAATATTTTTAATATTGTATAAAAACATGAATAAACTTTATCACTGTTCCCAATATTTTACCACAGGGAATTCTCCACCCTAGTGCTGAAGATCTTCACCCCAATAGTAGAGATCTCCACACCAAAAGGGTCAGGCTGTCACCCTTCACATCAGAGACCAACAGATTGATATGCAAATTCCCACAGGGATTGCTTCTCAGCCCCACCCTTTTCAACATATACATGACACTGCTCGCCAACATCATCCGATCACAAGGCATCACTGTCATCTCCTATGCCGATGACACCCAACTCATCCTCTGCCTGACGGACAAGATAACCACCACCAGGACCAACTTCACCAACTCCATGACCATGCTATCAGACTGGATGCAAACCAACTGCCTGCAGCTCATCTCCGACAAGACAGAAGTGCTGGTCTTTGGCAACATAACGGTTCAAGTCAACACAGTGTGCACCTCCTGCTATCACATCCTATGAATGCTACGAATATTTGCCCCAGAACACCAGAAGGACAGTCACACAAGCACTCATCACCAGCAGGCTGGACTACAGCAACATTATCTATGCCTGGAATATCCAAACAACTCCTACACAGACTCCAGACCATTGATTACGCTAAATTGCACACCTGATGTTCCCTACTAAATATAGCGTAAGCGATCGATCTTTTATTTACCTAAAGTGGTTGAGGGGAGGAAACAACTCAGATAAATATCAGCAAAGTTGTCATGCCTGGAAAGATCACCAACTCCAAAGTGCAGTTTGAATATTTATTATAAGGCCAAAAACAATTGGATGTAAATACATCTCAATAGCAAAGAATAGAGGTACAGAAAAATTAATACAGAGCCAAGTTTACGAATATAAGTAATTCGGCCCAAAAGACAAATGATTATAAATTCCAAAATCACAACGCAACACAGAATAGATGCGATATTCAGCTCTCGACTCATTGAAAGAAATCAAAATCTTTCCCTACACTGTTCTACATTGAGGGCCCTTCCTGTCTCTCTTCTATCATTCCCCAACGGTGTCAGCACGTGTCGACTTCCTATGAAGTACTCACGTCAAATGGGTCGTTTTAGCTTATGGCTATGGAGCTCGCTCTAAAATGCTCCTTCTCCTCCGAAAGCTAGCAGAAGTCTGGACTCGCTGTCCCTGCGCATCATACAAAAGATGAGATTCAACCCACAATACGTCATTCTTCTTAAAACTTTCCATTGCACCTCTATGCAGTAGCTTTTTCTTTTCATGGCACAAATTTAATTAATGATATCTTCTTTCCAGTGGCCTTGGCCTTCAGACAGACCAGATACGCAAGGCATCCTCCCTTCTCGCATCCCAGCCATCTTCAAAGACATTCCGGGTCTCTCCTTAACTCTGAAAATAACGATGTGTTTCTTTCACCTGCAGTAGGATGAGAACATTCTAACCTTGAACACAACGACATTTAATTATTTATTTCTCAAGAGCAAGGAGAATCAAAACTTTGAGACTTTGGGCCTATAATTCAGGCAACTTAAACTAACCACAATTACGGTGTATAGAAATAATATCGTCCTGCACATTATGCATGAAGGAATCGTAATACATACAAAGTTCTACTTAAATGCGTTCACTAATTTTCAACATCAAATGATTCAAATAAATGTTTCTTAATAGTCATGAAACACTGCAAACAATACGAATACATGAGAGTGCGTTTAAACCATGAGTATAGTGCACTCATACAAAATAGAGTGCTATCAGCGCTCTATCAGTTCCCCCTCTTATGACTAGTGTCATAACACCAACTTTCTATTCTCCTGTAGTTTCTCCTTGTAGAGGAGACCGACCTAAACAGAAACTGTAGCTTGCCGTCCCTGTCTGAATCGTTCTAACCCCTTAAGGTGCTGGTAATGACTATCCTGCAGTCGTTCAAGTTGGAGCTCTCGCTTTCTTGAAACAGTCTCCTGATGTCGTGCCCTTTGCCATTTGTAAGCTTTGATGGCTCCTAGCAGTTCAATTATACAAATGACAGCTATTATAATAGGCTTCAAGGTATATCCCATTATTCCTTGTCCCAAACTTCCAAACCAACAAACCAACTGCCTATCTTGCCAAATCCTTTCCCCACTTGCTCCCAGAGTCCTTCAGCAGCCATCACACGTAACTCTTGGTGTATATCTGAAATATTATTGATATATTTCCTTATATCCCGACTGTTGTCAGGAATATAAGTGCAGCACTGTTGAACTTTCAGCAATTTGCAGACTCCTCCGGCTTTTGCTAGCAGCACATCTAGGGCAAGAAGGTTTTGCAAAACCATAGCCCTTATCGAAACCATCTCCCCATCTACAAGTAGTAGAATCTGAGCTGTATTTATGGAGAGCTTATCCACTAGTGTTGCCAGCTTTCTGATTTTCAAATCATTCAGAATCACACCCATACTCAGTATCATAGCTCCAAATATGTCTCCAATCACTTCTCCTGCACTCACACCACGTTTTCCTCTTTGAGGTCTTTTTCTTTCTAAGGGCCATAAATCATTCACATGAAAAATCTTGGGAAATACCACAGCCAAATAACACGTGCCATACCAATTTTTGGGCAACTTCACATACTCATTCTTTCCGCACACAAAATACACATTGGGCACTATTGTTATTTTGTCCAATAATGCTTTTCTAATTGATTCTTCGATCAAGAAGACGTGCTCACAATCACTCTCACCCACAAATATCTTATCGTAGTATGTGGTAGGGTGTCTGATACACAACTTCCCCTTCTGCTGGAAATCTAATGCTATGGGTCCAAAACTCCCCTTTGCTTTATGGTCTAATTCTTCTTTAGTCCATGGGGTAACCTTGTGCTTTGGATCTGGTCTAAATAGAGTCTGTCTATGCCGATTTTCTATCTGATCTATGAACTTCTTTTCAATGTCAGTTAACATACAGGTTAAATTGTGTCTATGGGCATAGGACGTATCTAAAGTGATGGTAGGCACGAAATACTTTGACATTCGCTCTACTTCCTTATAGTAATCATATTTATTCATGTATTTAAGAACGGGGACTTCTGAGAGTACCACATCATAATTTGAGAAATAGTACTCGAAGTGTGCTTTGCTATAAAACATGCTCAACAACACACTACATGTAATGCCATAGGTCAAAGGCAAATGATGGCATTGAATGCCTTCTTCTACTGAGGCTGGTAATTGCATACACACATAGCAATCCTTCGCTTCCATGGTATCCATATACTCATACAATAATCGAGCATACGCATTCAAAGTAAAATCACCCTTGGACAATACGACATGTAATCTATGACTAGTTTCCTTAATCATTTCTAGATCCTTTGCGGATGCATCCTCATCTATCTCAGAGATTGGTGTAGTGAGTGTTGCCTGTACCCAATTCTGTCCGTCATCCTGAGATCCAACTAGAGATGTAACGATCACCACAGTTATAACAATAAGCACCACTACAATGAGGGTGCCAATGATGCACTTCTGTTTGCGTGTTGATTTTTCGGACATCATGGTTTCTACTGATTTGTTCCGAAGCACAAAAGGGAAAGCACAGTCTCTTTCTGTTTTCTTTGTTTTAACAATGTCTTTTTCACTTCTCTCCTGTCATGCAATTAATTGTCCAATTCCTTCAATTGATACTAAACCTATTGAAGAGATGTAGTCAGCCCTACTCCTCACTCCATCATCTACTAGAAAGTCCCTAATTTTAAATCCTCTTAAACTGGGGTCTAAGTTATTTTCTTTCTAAGGCCTAATGCTTTCTTTGGTTATAATTCAAGCTTCAGCGTTAATGATATTTGATCCAAGTATTTCGAGGACAAATTGCAAAATCTCCGCACGAATTTCTCCTAATTCTTGCGCGGTGAGCTGTCGGCCAAATGAAGAGAAAATAACCTGATTGAGGATCAGGAAACGCAATCCACTCAGCTTTGGAGGATTTGGAACTTGCAGACTTAGCTTTCCAAATGCTTCTACACCTGGGACCAGCAACTGTATTTCAATCGAGAGGGTGTCACCTCCGTAGCTCACCGTACCAGCTCCCAACCTCCCGGACTTCTCTGGGCCCTGCATCTGCAGCCAGGTACGTCCACTCAGGAGATGCGTATCTTCGAGACGCTATTCTTTCTCTTCTGGAACGTCTCAGACCATCCGGTCTTTCTTCAGCGTCACTTTGATCTGATTCAGATGTTTCAGGAATCGCAGTGAGATTTTTCTTGGATGCGAGCCTTTCTTTTCTTGCTGGCCACTTCTCCGCCCTGGCATCTGTTCTCCTCTCTTCCTCTTGATCTGATCCTTCTGAAATAGACCTCTCACCTTGTTCTGGTGCACAGTTCACTTCTGCAATATCCTCAATTTCAGGATCTGGGCTCAGTTCAGTTCAGGAGCACTCAGCTCTCGTCTCTCGTGCTCACTCGGCTGTTCCGTTTCATCCGAAACTCTTACAGCTGGGTCTGCGCCTTCGTCGTTGTCTGTGTTAGGTCCACACATGCTCCTCAGAACCTGGGGACTCTCTTCCTCCACAGGCGCTTGAACTCAGCGAGTGTGGGAAGCATGTATCCAGTTCGGCAATCCTCCACACTTCACCTGATATGGTCCTCGCCAGCGAGCATCAAGACAACTCTTCCTCACGTGCTTGCGAACTAGTACCCAATCACCTGGATTAAGATCATGCAGCAGGTCTCGTGAGGTGGATGCAGTCGCAGCCTCGACCTGGTGGGATACAGAAGTAACCACATCAGCCAGTCCCTTACAATAATCCAACACTAAATCATCAGTGATGTTTATCAGTGCTGTAGCTGGCACCATAGGAAAACGCATAGCTCTTCCGGTCAAAATTTCGTGGGGAGACAGCCCTGTTCTCCTATCAGGGGTGCTACGCAGACTCATAGGCACCAGGGGCAACGCATCTGGCCATTTCAATGAAGTTGACAAACACACCTTTGCCACTCTCGACTTGATGGTGCCATTAACCTGCTCTACAAGACCTGAAGCCTCCGGCCTGTAGCTACAATGCAGCCTCTGATCAATGTTTAAAGCAGAGCACAACAATTTCATGATTTCACTGTGGAAATGAGTTCCTCTATCTGTCTCCACTGCTGTCGGAAATCCGTATCTCGGGATCACTTCTCTCAACAACAATTTGGCTACTGTGAGACTGTCACATCGTCTAGTTGGATATGCTTCCACCCAACGCAAAAAGATACACACCACCACCAAAACGTATCTCAACCTATTGCACCTCAGCATTTCAATAAAGTCTAATTGTATCCTATTGAAGGGACCTCCAGATCTTCCAATGTGACTCAATGCAACCACAGTTCTCTTTCCAACATTCATTTGTTGGCAAGTAACACACCTGTGACATACCGTTTCAGCCCACACACGAAAGCGTGGCTTAAACCACGTCTGCCTAAACACTCGCACCATAGCATCTCTTCCCAGATGAACTGCTCTGTGGATTTGCCTTGCCATTGGGCTCAGTAGGCAATTGCGTAATACTGCTCTCTCATCTGTGGACACCCAAATGCCATTGTCTCTTTTTGTGCAACCTGCTCTGACCCATGAAGCAGCTTCCTCTTCTGGGACTTCATCCTGCAACCGCTTCACCTCATCCCAAGTATCAGCTATAGCTAACATCATGCTGAGCTCGGTCTCTTCTGTGCTCTAGCCTACATATTCTCCATTGAAAATACAAGCATGTTCAGCGCAAAATCGTGTACTTCATCTGCATAATTGTTGCCCTTAGTGACAAAGTCTTCTCCTTTTCCATGAGCTACACATTTAACAACTGCTATCTCTTTGGGTTTCTGCAAAGCGTCCAATAGTTGGCGCACATATTCGCCGTTACGTATGGGTGACCCTGAGGACGTTAGAAACCCCCTCTGTGACCATAACTGCCCAAAGTCATGAACCACACCAAATCCGTATTGACTGTCAGTATACACAGTCACTCGAATATCAGCTGCAATGATACAGGCACGTGTCAAAGCGACAATTTCAGCCACCTGAGCAGAGAATACTCTATTTAAACAGGCAGCTTCCACTACTCCCATGATGGTGCACACAGCAAACGCTGCTCTCAAATACCCTTCATTGTCTCTTAAGCATGAACCATCAACAAAAAGGATCAAATCAGATTGGGACAAAGGTTCATCGACAATGTCAGGTCTGGGTTTGGTAGATAGGTCAGTAACATCTAGGCAGTCATGTTCTTCACAATCCTCATCTCCTTCCTCTGCCGGAACAGGTAACAATGTAGCAGGGTTCAGGGTGGTACAACGTCTCAGGGTAACATTTTCAGCAGCCAAGATAACCTGCTCATACTTGGTAAGTCTGTTGTTGGTCAGATACTGTGTCTTCATTCGGGTCATCAAAAATTCTACTGAATGGTGCACATAAACAATGAGCGGATAACCCATCACTATGCTTTCAATGCTGACACCGGTTGCAGCAACGGATTTCAGACATCCGGGCAACGCAGAAGCTACAGGATCTAATGTAGCTGAGAAGTAAGCTACTGGTCTACGGGCAGCCCCATGTGTCTGCACTAGGACTGCTAACGCACATCCCTCCTTTTCACAGCAAAAGAGCAAAAACGCTTTGTTATAATACAGCATTCTGAGAGCTGGAGCACGACAGATACTTTCCTTCAGCTCACGGAAGGCTTTCAAGCACTCGTCATCCCATGGTACTGGATCACTAACATCCTTTCGAGTCAGTTTCAACAAAGGCTTTTCTTGCAAGGAATAGCCGACCATTCCCAAAAACATGCGGACTTCTTTTTGTGTTTTCGGAGTTCCTGTTAGACCTGGCACTGTTGGCGTGGGTCTCCCTTCCATTTTTTGCTGTTGCCTCATGTGTTTGAGCTGTTTATAGATGCTTTGGGCACTGTGCCACTGCTATTCAGTGCGACAGTGCAAGTGCTCCCTATGGTAAATTGGTGTATGGATTAGTGATTCCATGATTGGTTGGTTTGGTTTACTTGTCAGACCCTAGTACAGTGCACTGAGTGTGCCCAGGGCTTGTAAACCAAATGCTGCTGGTGGGCTTGCAGCACTGGTTGTGCCACCCACAGAAGCAGCCTGTAAAAGTGTCTCAGGTCTGCCATTGCAGAGCCTGTGTGCAGTCTGGTACTGCCATGCTGACTGGGCAAGTGCACCCACTTGCCAGTCCCTAAACCTTCCCTTTTCTTCATATCAGACACCCCTACGGTAGGCCCAAGGGCAGGGTGCATTGTAAGCATAAGGTAGGACATGCCCTGGTGTGTGTGGCATGTCCTAATAGTGAATTACAGCCATTTTCGTTTTTCACTATTGCAAGGCTACCTGTTCCCCATAGGCCAGAATGGGCAGTTTGATTATTACATCTTATAATCCTAACTGACCCAGGGAACATGGTAGAAAAACGAATTTAGTATGCCGGAACTCAGAATGATAAAATACATCTTTTAGTGAAGTTGGTTTTAACATTCTGTGTTTGAAAATACCACTTTTAGAAAGTAGGTATTTTCTTGCCTAACTATCCAACCCTGCCTCTGCTAGGTTGTGTATTCCTTGTCTGGTTTGTGAGTGACAGGGGCTGGGGGATTCCAGGAGACAGGGTGAGTCAGCACAGGGCTGAATAGAGAGATCTGCATGTAGATGGGTGGGAGGAGTTGCACCTGGGACCTGAATAGGGCTGTGCGACCCCTGACCTTGACTGGTAGGTCGCTCCCCCACCACACAGCTCCGTCTGTGTGCCCTGCTGCTGCCCCTGATTGTGTTCTTTTCATTTTTCCTTTCTGTGCCCCCTTGCTGCCCTGATTGTGCTCGTTTTTTTCCTTTCTGTGCCCCCTTGCTGCCCTGATTGTGCTCGTTTTTTTTCCTTTCTGTGCCCCCTTGCTGCCTTGATTGTGCTCGTTTTTTTCCTTTCTGTGCCCCCTTGCTGCCCTGATTGTGCTCATTTTTTTCCTTTCTGTGCCCCCTTGCTGCCGTGATTGTGCTCGTTTTTTTCCTTTCTGTGCCCCCTTGCTGCCCTGATTGTGCTCGTTTTTTTTTCCTTTCTGTGCCCCCTTGCTGCCCTGATTGTGCTCGTTTTTTCCTTTCTGTGCCCCCTTGCTGCCCTGATTGTGCTCGTTTTTTTTCCTTTCTGTGCCCCCTTGCTGCCCTGATTGTGCTCGTTTTTTTTTTTTTCCTTTCCGTGCCTGTCTCCCGCCGCTGCGCCCCTGCGGCCCCGCCCCCTCACTGCCCATTCGCTGCCCCATTCCCTGCTCCTCCCTCCCACCTCCCCATTTATGGCGGCTGCTGCGCGGCATCGCCGCTGGCGCGCCAAAGGCACGCCTAAGGCAAGACCGTCTGCGCCCGTCCGCGCAGGGACCGCGCCCAGCACTAGAACCCCTGGCCCGGGCATCCCCCACGCCCACCACATCAACAGACGCCGATACGATGCCAGCACCCTCCACGCACTCAACCCCGGAAAAGATCACGCCTGCTACCGGGCCACCCCGAAGCGC
Source organism: Calotriton arnoldi (assembly GCA_963921515.1). Taxonomy (NCBI): domain Eukaryota; kingdom Metazoa; phylum Chordata; class Amphibia; order Caudata; family Salamandridae; genus Calotriton; species Calotriton arnoldi. The sequence goes on along the minus strand of CAWUFW010000553.1, from coordinate 2,821,778 downwards.
ACCCAAGGGCCCTTCACCTGCCGGAACTGCAGCTTCGCCAGCACCCGCCCCGCCAAACCACCGCCCAGGAAAGAACCCAACTACCTCAGATGCATCCTCCTCAACACCCGCTCCGCCCGCAAACACGCCATCGAACTCTGGGACCTTCTCGACTCAACCTCCCCAGACGTCGCATTCCTGATGGAGACCTGGCTGAATCCCGCTTCAGCCCCCGACATCGCCATTGCCATCCCGGACGGCTACAAGATCACCCGCAGGGACCGCACCAACGGAGTCAGAGGAGGCATCGCTATCGTCCACAGGAACACCCTCAGAGTCTCAACCAACACCGACGACACCCTCAGCACCGCCGAACACATGCACTTCCAGATCCACACCGATCCCAACACCATCCTCAGAGGAACCCTCATCTACAGACCCCCGGACCCCGACCACAGTTCAGCGATTCCATCGCTGACTCCGTCAGCACACACGCCATCGCCTCCACGGACTACATCCTCCTCGGGGACCTGAACTTCCACCTCGAGAACAACAAGGACACCAACTCCACCACCCTGATCGACAACCTCCGCCACCCTCGGACTCAGACAGCTCGTGACTACACCCACCCACGCCGCCGGCCACACGCTAGACTCCATCTTTTCCGTAAGCCCACACGTCTCCTTCAACCACACCTCTGAACCCCACTGGACTGACCACCACTGCATCCACTTCACCTACAGGAAGCCCACCACGCACCACTGCACCAAACAAATGCCTCGCCGCTGCTGGAGCAGAGTCACCGAAGACCAGCTAACCACAACCCTCGCCCTGAGCCCACCCGCCGAACCCTCCGACCCCGACACCGCCGCCCACAACCTCAGACAGTGGATCGACGACTGCGCCAACACCCTCGCCCCGCTCAAGAATCCGCCCAACAGCCACACCAGCAAGAAAGCCACCTGGTTCACCGAAGACCTCCAGGCCTCCAAACGAACATGCCGAAAACTGGAGAAGATCTGGCTCCACGAACGGACAGCGGACAGCTACGCCGCCCACAAGAGCGCCACCCGCAGTCACCATCACCTCATCAGATCCGCCAAAAGGGCCTCACTCAAAGACCGCCTAGACAACAACGCACACAACAGCAAAGAGCTCTTCAACATCGTGAAGGAACTCTCCAACCCCAGCTCCAACACCAACGACATCCCGCCGTCGCGAGACCTGTGCGACTCACTGGCCACCTTCTTCCACCGCAAAATCACCGACATCCACGACAGCTTCAACACCACGACCGCCCCGGCAACCACCGAAACCACTGCCCCCACAACCACCAACCGCCTGCTCTCCTGGACCAACATCAACGACGAGGACACCAGCGAGATCATGAACACCATCCACTCCGGTTCACCGCTAGACCCGTGCCCTCACCACGTCTTCAACAAAGCCAGTACAGCCATCACGCCCCATCTCCGAAAAATAATCAACATCTCCTTCGAGACAGCAACCTTCCTGGAAAGCTGGAAGCATGCCGAGATCACCGCCTTACTCAAGAAACCCAAGGCAGACCCCAAGGACCTCAAGAACTTCCGACCCATCTCTCTGCTCCCGTTCCCCGCGAAGGTCACCGAGAAAATCGTCAACAAACAACTGACCCGCTACCTCGAGGAGAACAACATCCTGGACCCTTCCCAGTCCGGCTTCCGCAGCAACCACAGCACCGAAACCGCCCTCATCGCCGCCACCGATGACATCAGGACCCTGCTAGACAACGGAGAAACAGCAGCCCTCATCCTCCTGGACCTATCAGCCGCCTTCGACACGGTCTGCCACTACACACTACGAACACGCCTTCACGACGCCGGGATCCAAGAGAAGGCCCTGGACTGGACCACATCCTTCCTTTCCGGCAGAACACAAAGCGTCCGCCTCGCCCCTTCCGATCCAAGGCCACCAAGATCATCTGCGGCGTACCCCAAGGCTCCTCCCTCAGCCCAACGCTGTTCAACATCTACATGGCACCCCTCGCCCAAGTCGCCCGACAGCACAACCTCAACATCATCTCCTACGCCGACGACACCCAGCTGATCCTCTCCCTCACCAAAGACCCTCACACCGCCAAAGCCCACCTCCACGAAGGAATGAAGGCCGTCGCCGAATGGATGAGGACCAGCCGCCTGAAGCTGAACTCGGACAAGACGGAGGTCCTCATCCTTGGCTCCAACCCTTCAGCCTGGGATGACTCCTGGTGGCCGACATCACTGGGAACAGCCCCGACACCCACCGACCACGCACGCAACCTAGGGGTCATCCTCGACCCCACCCTCTCCATGACTAAGCAGGTCAACGCCGTTTCCTCATCCTGCTTCAACACCCTCCGAATGCTCCGCAGGATCTTCAAGTGGATCCCCACCGAAACAAGAAAAACAGTCACCCAGGCCCTCGTCACCAGCAGGCTGGACTTCGAAACGCCCTCTACGCAGGAACGACGGCTAAGCTCCTGAGACGGCTGCAACGCATCCAGAACGCCTCTGCACGTCTTATCCTCGACATCCCCTGACGCAGCCACATCACACCCCACCTGAGAGACCTGCACTGGCTCCCTGTCAACAAGAGGATAACCTTCAAGCTCCTCACCCACGCACACAAAGCACTCCACAACTCCGGACCAGCCTACCTCAACAGACGACTCAGCTTCTACACCCCCACCCGCCAGCTCCGCTCCACCAGCCTCGCCCTCACCACAGTCCCCCGCATCCGGAAAACGACCGCCGGCGGCAGATCCTTCTCCCACCTCGCCGCCAAGACCTGGAACACCCTCCCCACCAACCTTCAGCAGACCCAAGACCTACTGGCCTTCAGAAGACTCCTCAAGACCTGGCTCTTCGATCAGTAGCAGCACCACCTCCCTCTTCCCCCAGCGCCTTGAGACCCTCGCGGGTATGTAGTGCGCTTTATAAGTGACATGATTGATTGCCTTCCCTCCACAATGCTGGCTCCACCTCCTGTGGTGTGTCTGATGTCCCTGGCCTACACTGTGAAAGGAAAGAAGGAGTCTTGTCAACAAAGTGCTCCAGGACTGACCAGAACTGGTTTGGACTAGGCAAAGGCCTCTCTGCCTTCAGAGAACAAAGGGAAAATGAATATAAAAGAGGGGACCCAAACCCCAGAACTTTAGATCACTTTTGGGAAACAAGAAGAACCTTTGCTGAGGAGAGGAACCAGAGAGACTGAGGAGGAGACTATCCCTAAGCTGAGTGCTGTTTAGGGGATTGGCCTGCAGTGGTTGCCTGACTGCCAAAGAAAGGAGAAAGGAACTTTGTGTGTACTTTCATCAACTTGTAAAAGATCTCCAAGGGCTTGAGATAGAGCTTGCCTCCTCCTGAAGTCTCAGGGACAACAGACTTCACCAACCAGCTCCCCTGCCTTCCCTTGCTGGGAATGGAAGTGCCTGCTGTTGAGCTGGGCCTTCTGAGAGACTACGTGTCGCTGGGAGCTGGAAGCGCGACTCAAGACGAAGAAGCGTGATGCCGCCGCAGCCGTTGTCGTCGCATCCCAGTGTTGTATTCCGCTTTAGGTGTCCGTATATAGGTTTTCCTGATACATGTCCTTATATAGGCACAATTCGCATTGCCCTTATATAGGCATAAGATCCCAGTCCTTATTTAGGCATTAGCCATGCTATCCAAATACAGGCATGGTCACCTACATTCGTCCACCCCAACGTCACAACGAGTTCTTAGAAACCAGACCCTTAAGCTCTTGGGAGTTCCCTAGCACAGGATTATTGATTTCTCCAAGAACTCATTTATTATGCATGAACCGCTATTCCTTAAGGGTTCATTCCTGACGTCTTCCTCTGCCCGACTTTACGTCAATGCTAACATTCCAAGGCACCTACCGGGTATAAATATACCTTCCCTTGCCCAAGCAAGTAGGAGGAGACCTCAACTTTAGAGGAGCCCGTGTCCTGGCCTGATGCACTGACAAGAGACGCTGTCATCCCTGCTCGCAGAGAATCCAGCTTCCAGTGTTCTGACTCCTTCGCGGGTGTTAGAGTTCGAGACCCGGAAAGAGATTCCCACCTCTCTCATTCACAAGGTATGGAGCTGACTAGAACCTAGAGGGACTCTTGGCATACCAGACTTGGCATACTAGACTTGGCATACTAGACTATAGCATACCATACTATAGAATACTTCACCTACTTCTTACCTTGCACTACACTTAGGTTAGGTACACTGGGGTAGAACTAGTTAGAGAAGCATCTAATGAGTACTCGCATTTTTAGCTTATGTTATTTATGTATATGAATATATGTGTCATAGCTAAAAGATAATGCTAGTGCAGTATTATTTCTTTCTACTGCTTACGCTGTACATAATATATCTCACATACTGTCTTACGATTGTAACAGCGCATATCTCTTACAGGAGAAACAAGACTGTTCAATAAATCCTTTTATTGAAACGCCCGTCTATTCTTTCTGTGTAACTACGAAGAAACTAAGCATGCACGATTAGCTGAGTGAAACTGTTATCTGTTGTTTCCACGATTCTGAGAGTGTTCGGATTCTAAAGAGAAACAAAGTTGTCATGTTTATGCGGTTGCCAGAAACTACTCCCTTCTTGATTACAAGGAGTTTCTAGTGGCCTCTGAGTTAGCTGGTACAAAGTAAATTAAGTTTAATATACTTGATAGGGACATACTGACCTCAGTCCTATGTCAAACCTATAGGGTATATTATTCCAATGCGCAGAGCCTATTAGGGAAATAGGAACTACACTACATGGCGCCCAACATTTGGTAAGGCACTAATTTAACGCTAGATACTGAGTAACTCAGTCGTGCTTTTCTCTCAGAGACCCCTACTCACATACTCCATAAGACGTCTGGAGTGGGTAGGGTTAAAAATCCACCAAAACTGAATAGGACAAAAATCCTATATATTATCTGTATGGTTTGTTCAACGTTGAAGGATACAGTGTTCCAAAATATTATGCACCTTATCTTTGTTTCCTTGAAACTTGTTCTACATTTTTCCAAAAAATAATGTCCCTGAACGGGGATACTGCCACCGAGAACGGTGTAGCTGCGGCTGACCCAGTCGTAATAGCTTTTAATTTGACAGGTTTGAATTAAACCGATGAGGGTATTATAAACATCCCTCCAGACTTAAGGAGAGCCATCACTCTAAAACTTATAAAACACGGCCTAACACCAAGAGGTGGTAGAGCAGTTTTCGTGATAGAGGCACATGAAACCTTTCAGACAGAGGTATTCTATTCATGGATAGTATTCCCAGAATCAAATCCAGTAACAAAAATGTTTCACTTCTTTAAAGAAGATGAACCACCAGAGGAATATATTCCTTTCGAGGATATTGAAATTCCACTCACATACCAGGAGCATAATCTCTGGTTTAAAGGCGCCCTAAAACATCACAAAAACATTACCAGGCTCGGTCCACTAGGTAGACCAGGAGCAACATGGCCGATTCTAGCCGGCTACACACCTCATCCTGACATCGAAGAAATGTCAGAGGATGAATTACTTACTCAACTACTAGAGTTAATAAAAATTTACAGACAATTAGTCCAATATGTCATGCAGACTTTCACAGTCCAACCACCAATGACCATTCCAAATCAAACCCCTCAACAGGGGAATATACTAAAAATTACTCCACAGACTTTACACGCAGTCATGGGTAAAATGCCCACAAAACGTGAACAAATTCCATTCTGGATAGATCAAAAAATTACTCAAATCGAAGCAGTATTTCCAAATACTAGCCCTTATGAGAAACACAGAATCCTAACAATCTGTTTACCAATGGGGATCACACCACAACTGGAAGACTGCACCACTTGGGGCACAGTCTTTGCTGCCATCTATACTAAAACACATGGTGTTCCGTCAATTGCAGTAATACCAGATGTCCTGAAACAAATTCAAAACGAATACGGGGCAGAGCCTGCTCTGAATTTAGGTCTGAAATTACTGAAAAACTTCGACCAGGTCTCAACAATAATATTATCTAATATTAAAGGGGAGGCAGCAACAGTGGCGATCCGCCAACGCTTAAGGGAATTTGATGTTACAGAACATCAACATGAACTACCCAGAATAATAGAACAATCTTATGGCAGAGATAGTTTGGGTGGAAAACCTTTGAAGCCAAAACTATCTGAAAGTCCTGAGAAGGACTCTATTAAACAAAATCCTACATCTTCTAAAAAGAAGTGGGAAACTAATAAACAAAATTTAAACAAGACACGTTCTCAATCCCGAGGTAGGTCTCCTCAAAAGGAGCCCTCTGAAAGGAGGTATAACCTCAGGAATAGGGATAATTTAAGAAAACCTGACAGGTATCAAGATACTGATACACGTTCCTCTCGTACCTTTCAGATATTGTCACAGACATCGGAAAGAAGAGGACAGTCAGATCACAAAGAAGATAAACAGAAGAAAAAATCCAAAGACGATAAACACGTTCAGAAAAATAAATCAAAACCTCAATTCACAAAAAAGAAGGTAGCAGGTCTGAAGATCAGACATGCCGAGAATACTGAGAACACAGCTCAAGAACGGAGAATGGGCTCAGACGATGCTGGACAGTGCATCAGAAGTAACAATAGCTCGCCAGAACGTAAAGGAACTTCTGGAGATAGTGGACTTGAATGAGTACATCACAGTAGAAACTGTAGACACCAGGGTTAGTTCTCCACAAAAGTTATATGGAATAACACTCCGAATGGAGGGAGACATAACAAGAAAAGTGAAAATACTCTTTTGGGAGAAACTTTCAAGGGGTTATGATATACTTCTAGCAGAAAAGGACTGGCCACCAAACTTTGTCAGGGAGTGCCCACATGGCGAGGACATCATTATGCCAGCCTTCTCCAACCATACTCCAATTCACCTAAAATATACTTATGCCAGGAAATGGGCAGTTGCCCAGGCCCCATCATTATACAAAAATCATGTAGGATGGGATGAGGACTCACCTCACCACAAAATACAGCTATAAAATCAACCTACTGCACAAAGGCAGTACCCAATAAAGCAAGAAGCTAAAAAACAGGTCAGGGAGATCTTAGATCAACTTGAATACCAAGGGGTGATTGAAACATGCACCTCCTCAATGAACAATCCTTTGTTTCCTGTATCCAAACCAGACAATACATATCGTCTAGTTTTGGATTACAGACACTTGAACACTTGTTCCAAAACATTTGCAGTGCAAAATGCACATAGTACAGCATTAATGAATAACATTGTACGCAAAAAATATAAAACCACATTGGACATATCAAATGGTTTCTTTTGTCAAAACATAGCACCTGAAAGCAGGTACTTAACATCGTTCTCAATAATGGGGACCCAGCGTCAATTTTGTAGACTCCCACAAGGGTTCAAAAACAGCCCGGGGTTATTCTCAGCAAGAGTAACAGAGTTACTACAAATTTATGATCATGAGGCGTTGTCATATGTCGATGACATCTATCTGACAGACGATGACCTAGATAGGCACTTGAACAGGGTGAGTACCATTATATTGGGTTTCGCCTCTGAGGGCTATAAATTCAACTTTAAAAAATCCAGAATTGCCCATCTCAATGTCCTTTTCCTAGGATATGAGCTTTCAAGTGAAGGCAAGAGCCTGGCAGCTAACTTTTTAGAAAAATGCGCGCTGCTCCAACCTCCAGAAACGCTGAAAAATTTACAATTCGTCTTGGGTTTCCTAAATTTTGGAAGAACTTATATTCTAAATTACGCAGAAAGGGTTATAAACCTCTCAACAAATTAATCAAACCTGATTTTTCAACAAAACATTGGACACAAGAACACACAGAAATCCTGCGTTCACTCCAAGCTAACATGTTAGCAACAAATCACTTACAAACACGCGTAAATAAACGCAATTTAGTGATACGAATAATTTCGGGTCAAAGCGGATTCAACTATTTAACATTTAATGAGGGTGAAAAAGTACCAATAGCATACAAATCACATTTGTATACACAAGCAGAAATGCGCTTCACTTCAACAGAAAAAATACTGACAGCAGTTCAAACCGCTGTAGCAAAAGAAAGAGCTCTAGCCCAAGGGAAACACATTATTGTCGTAACTACAGTACCAGCCTTAGAGGCGGTTACAAAAGCGAGCATTCCAAATGCAAAAGCTTTACATCCTAGATGGATACAATGGGTTAATTCTCTTGCTGCAACAGATGGTGAATATGTTTTTGATCCTGATTTAAAAACACAAGCGTTCCTGCAATATGAACATGAATGTCGTCTGCCCACTGAAATTTTGCCTCTCAATCAGTACGAATTTATAATTTACACTGACAGATCAGCACAACCCGCTACAGGGAGTAAGCAAGCTTACAGTGCAGCGTGCGCAATCATTAAAGGTCGCATGCGCGATGGTAACTTCAGACCAATGGTCACTAAAACTCAATCTCTAGGAGATTGTACAGCTCAGCGAGCTGAACTACAAGCATTCAAACTGGCACTTGAAAATACAGATCGCGAATTCCCCACACTTATAGTGTGCGATTCTTTTTTACTGAGTTCAGTCATATAATGAATATATACAGAGTTGGCTTCAAAACGGGTTCAAAGATGCAAAAGGTGGCACAATAAAGCATAAAACGCTTTGGGAACAAGTAGTTCAGTTAAGAAACAAACTACCAAAAGCTCACGTGATACACACGCTGAGTCATCAACGTGATGGCGTTCACGTTGCAGGGAATTCATTGGCTGATTAAGCCGCAAAGGGGGCTGTTCAGACGGCTTCTGTAGCTGCGATCACTCGTTCAAAAACGAGAATAGACAGTGAGATATTGTTGGCTGTCAATGCTTCAAGCAAAGGCAGTGGTGCAGCGTTACCAAAGAAGTTTCCACTCAAGTACTCTTATGTAATTGATGCAAACAACGTTCCTTTTGCTCGAATCCCTGGAGTGGGGGATAGGGTAACACCAAACATGGAACATAGAGCAGCTTTGCTTTATGAAGCACATCTGGGGGAGGGTCTGTCACATCAAGGGATCTCTAAAACAATATTAACATTAAAAGAGATGTACTGGTGGCCTGGAATGAATACACAGATTCACATCTTCATCAATGACTGCAGAGACTGCAATAGACAGACTAGTGAAGAACGCCACCAGACACCATGCTACGAAGTAGCCTGCCCAGTACAGACACCATTGCTAGACAGCATTAGACTATCTACGCGCAGGCGTCCTTTATGACGAATGCAATCCCACAAACACTAAGTCAAGGTTCCTATGGATATGGCCTCAGCACTCGGCTGACACTCGAACTGTTATAAAAGATTTGCGAGTCTTTATCGGCACATACGCAATTGGCACACTACATTCTGACCAGGGCCCTGCGTTTAGCTCTCGGCTTACAACGAAGCCATGGCCAGTTTGGGCGTAGCATTGCGGTACTCCTCTCCGTTTCATCCTGAGGGAAATTCTGTTGTGGAAAGGAAAAACCGGGACATAAAGCAGTCTATAACAGCTAGAGTATTAGGTTCGGGTGATGGGTGGGTCAAACATCTTTATGGGGTCCAACGCTCATTAAATAATTTGCCAAGAAGTTCTCTAGGGGGTCACTCCATATGAGGTCCTATTTGGGACAAGAATGTGGGTTCCTGATCTCGAATGTAAAGGCACGTTGGTGGAAAATAAACCCTTTGATATCAAAGATCGTTTGGCTGTTTTACAGGATCTAAATGAACTAAGATCGAAACAAAGCAACGTGTTCCTGAAGCCAACCACCACTGGGGAAACACTGGCAGTCCCAGCAAGGCCTGTCTGGATCCCAAAAGTTGGGGATCTAGTCAGAGAGAAGATTGCGGACAAGAAGGAATTTGGACCTTCTTACGGACAACCAGTAACTGTCCTAGCCGTCCACGGAACAAGAACAGTACTTCTGCCGCCCCTTGCTGGCAAAAGGAGAAAAGATTTGTGTCAATCGACCTCATCAAACCACAGTATGTGGCCAATACTAAATAGTAGGCCTCGTGGAATCCGACCTAGTAGCAGACGCACTCCTCTCGCTACTATCCAAGAGGTTCAGACTGAAAGACTCATAACCATCAAGAATTCAGCAGTAAGAGATGAAGGACTAAGCAACAATGCTATGGAACTCATCCCTCTTGCAACTCAAGTAACAGTTCATCCAGATACACCTGTCTACACCAACGTAACACGTGATCAACTGGTTCCAGCGATTTCAACGAATCCTGATGCAATTCCAACAATTGACCGAACTGCTTCTGGCTCTTCATTAACTTTGATACGTTTTCTGAGGATCCAAGTGAGCCTGAAACGACGCCAGCCCTAAAAACTTTCAAACAACAAGTACAATAGTTTTTTCATTTCCTGAAAGAGACTTATCTGGTTTCACCATGGATTGAACTATGGATTATTTCTGGAATATTTTTCTTTCTGCTTTGGCTAGCTTTGGTTATGACTCTTAGCATGCTTATAAATGGCAGATACATCCATATGGACACTGAAAGTAACAATGTGAACTTACTTTTAAAACCACACAAATCATCCCATCGTGAAGCAAGAGACTTGTCAGCAGTGAACATCACAGCCCTTCCTATACAGGATGGTATAGTGTGGGACAAAACCGATTTTGATATATTCGGCCCAACAGAACTTTTGAACATTCCACATTTATTTAAAATTTCATTATGTGACTTTATTACCTCCAGTACCTATTCTGATGATTGGGACTTTGAGACTGTTAATGACATGATGTCTGATCTAGAAAGGTCTGCTGCATTCTCTAACAATGAATACTTAGAGGGTTCATCAGACTACGAACAGCCTTTTTGTTACAACCACTATGGTCATCATTTCTTGCATAAATCTGCAACACCTAGAAATGTGTTTATGTTTAACCAATGGGAACATTGTCCTACACCACCAAAGGGTAGTTCAAAAACGTTTCCATATTTTTCAGGGTACAATACATCTGATCCAGAAACATTTTACTATAAAAATGTAAACAAAACAGGACAGAAAATTATGTTAACTAATACAAAACAGATTTATTCTGCAGCCTTTATTACCCAACTGTCTAGACAAGGATTTGACTTTTGGAAAGACACAATCGACACAAAATCCTTCTGGGATTCTAAAGATTGGCAAGTGCAGGGGATAGAAGCTTTGTTTAGAGCATGTATCATCCCACAGCAAATAATGTTTTTGAATGACACTGTGCAACAAACGTCTTGCCTTGTTTTAGCCAAGATCAAAGACATGAACACACCTTCTGTACCAACACCTGCAAGTAATAGCACTACACAGGGAGCGGTCACAGTAGACACAATACTACAAAACAACAGAACAGATCCTGATTGGAAAAAATGGTTGCTCTGGCCCACAGAACCAAACATCTGTCAAGAAAGATTCCTGAATAGAATACAGGGCTTTACTATCCATAGGCTAGACCCACGTTATGTTCAACGACAACATCCAGGGGTAGTAACAACATACAGTTTAGGAAAATTGTGCCTCGACTGGTTACAAAAATCTACACTCGAGGATGTGAAACAACACTTATCTTTACTTAAAGAAGACGCAGACCTTTGGGATTTCTTGCTAGGACCAAGAAAACCGCGTCAAAAACGTTTCATATATGCCAGCATTTATGCTGCTTATAATGAAGTATGGAAGGTTTCACAGGCAGAGGCCGCAGAAAGAATACGTGAGCTCGATCGTATTAACTTAGAGAAATCTCTCACTGTGGTCGACAATGGGTTAACAACTTTGTCATCCAGAATTTATTCACTGGACAACATTGTATCCTCTGCTATTGACATACTGGAACAAGATTTAGCCATGTTACAACAAGGCCAATCTCAGTTACGTTCTATTATGTTATTAGGCTGGACGCTGCAATCCTTGCGTGCAGGCTATGTGCCTTGGCGTTTATCAACACGTTGTCTCTGTTTTCAGAATACAATCTAACGGATAAACAGATCGAACTGGCACAAAGGGGAGCAAAGTATACAGTGCTGAGCATTGAAAAACTGGAAAAATTACCATTTACGGTAGCAGAAAAACCAGCTACAGAATGGCTTATCCATGGCAAAATAGCTCTGCCTGTCACTACTTTTCATTTTCAGTATTGCCTCAAACAAATGCAAGCAGGGAAATATGAAAGGTTGGGTAAAGAATACACTAAGACATCCTGGGATTTACCTTACGAATACAGATGTTGGAGTGGGGATCGTGAAGTGTTTCTAAGCGGTACACACTGTGAAAATGCACTAAGCGGTTCACTCATATGTCAGGACATTTCTTTACACGGGGCTTGTAATGGTTCTGCGGCAAACTTGTCCTGCCACCTGCAGGGTACACCGGCTACTGTGATTAATCCAACGTTTGGCCAACTTTCTAACAGGAGTTACCTCATGTTGAATGATCAGAGTTGCTGTGGCATGTTGCCAGGCATCCCATATCTGGTAACGGTTGGCTCCAGGGTTACTTGTTGTATGCAAGTATTGTTCCCCCCAATAGACACAGTCAGGGAGTCGCCTCTATGGCCTTCATTGAATGTTTCTTTTATACGTTTTGATACTCTAAGCAGAATGAAATCCATGCTTTTACAACAGACCGTGCCTTTGACCTCGGCCAAAGAAATCTATGATTTACAAATTGCAAGGACTTCGGCTGAGATACAGGCTCTAATTCGTACAAACTGCCCTATACATTTCGTAGAAATGATGGGACGTATCTTAAACATGTCTGATACGAGCGGGATTGAACATGTATTTAAGACCATCTGTTCAGGACTGTTAACACCTTTTCAGGCAGTCCTCGGAATCATTCCAAACTTCGCACATTCGGTGTTTGGTGGTGTGCCATTAATTCTAGCACTAGTTGCGGGAATCCTGTTTTTATTCCTACTACTACGCTATGGCAAGCCTATCAACCAGCATCACTCCCAGCAATTTGGAGAAAGCTCTCCTAGAACGGAAGTGCCGTGAGCGCATAGTGCAACTTTTGAGCATACCTCGTCTAAGGGAACTTAATACAACATGGTTTCTGTCATTTAGACCAATCTGGCAAGACTGCATCTTACCTGTTCTACGCTGCCTGCTTTGCGGTGAAGAATGCGTGCTAGACATCTGTCTAACACTCCCATCAGTCGTGCCAATGGATATCGATACTCTGCTGGACCCGATAACGGCCCATGCTCTGTGTTGTCCCCAGAGGCTACCAATCCTGATGACGGCATTTGTTGAGATCTCACAGATGCTTCCTGCTGCTGCTGAGGTACGAGATGGATCAACAGGCACACAGGTAACAACGGACGCGAACATTGCTACGGCATCCAATGCTGAAGGCGATGCTTCACATCTCTGTGCAGTTAACCTTCTAAACGAGGTGTTCCAACTGTCACCGACATCGGTAGACGATCTTTTGTCTACAGGAATAGATGATTTCATGTTTACACCAGACCCATACACTGACTTTGATTCGGCTCACAGTGTACCGGGGAAGCAATGAATATGGCCTCCATATTTTCAAAACAAAAGAAAACTTGGAACTGTTCCTAAAAAAATAGATTTTTTTTTTCTTTTCTCTCTATTTTTGAAAATACATGGCAATTCAATCTGCTTACAGTAGAACTATTCATATAGAACGGACTTCTTTGAATACTTCCAGGGACACATTGTCACCTTATTTACCACAATTTCATTTAGTACCATGTTATGAAATGGCTTTGATTTTTGAAAACTTGTCAACCATTTCGTCATATGTTTATATTTCTGTTTATTCATTCATGTTGCATTTATTTCCAATATATGCTTAGAATGAAAAAATGCTTTAAAATGTACAGTACCTATTGCATTACATGTTTAGCAACAGTTTTTTTAAAAACTTATTTTAATATGCTTTTAGAAATGTTTTAGCAACATGTGGTACTCAGTTTAATGTTTAGCATTTAATGTTTAGCATTTAGTACTATCGTTCATTCGAAAGTGGAGTGGGTGTTGTATTCAGCTTTAGGTGTCCGTATATAGGTTTTCCTGATACATGTCCTTATATAGGCACAATTCGCATTGCCCTTATATAGGCATAAGATCCCAGTCCTTATTTAGGCATTAGCCATGCTATCCAAATACAGGCATGGTCACCTACATCCGTCCACCCAAAAGTCACAACGAGTTCTTAGAAACCAGACCCTTAAGCTCTTGGGAGTTTTCCTAGCACAGGATTATTGATTTCTCCAAGAACTCATTTATTATGCATGAACCGCTATTCCTTAAGGGTTCATTCCTGATGTCTTCCTCTGCCCGACTTTACGTCAATGCTAACATTCCAAGGCACCTACCGGGTATAAATATACCTTCCCTTGCCGAAGCAAGTAGGAGGAGACCTCAACTTTAGAGGAGCCCGTGTCCCGGCCTGACGCACTGAGAAGACGCTGTCATCCCTGCTCGCAGAGAATCCAGCTTCCAGTGTTCTGACTGCCTTCGCGGTGTGTTAGAGTTCGAGACCCGGAAAGAGATTCCCACCTCTCTCATTCTCAAGGTATGGAGCTGACTAGAACCTAGAGGGACTCTTGGCATACCAGACTTGGCATACTAGACTTGGCATACTAGACTATAGCATACCATACTATAGAATACTTCACCTACTTCTTACCTTGCACTACACTTAGGTTAGGTACACTGGGGTATAACTAGTTATCGCATTTTTAGCTTATGTTATTTATGTATATGAATATATGTGTCATAGCTAAAAGATAATGCTAGTGCAGTATTATTTCTTTCTACTGCTTACGCTGTACATAATATATCTCACATACTGTCTTACGATTGTAACAGCTCATATCTCTTACACAAGAAACAAGACTGTTCAATAAATCCTTTTATTGAAACCCCTGTCTAATCTTTCTGTGTAACTCTGAAGAAACTAAGCATGCACGATTAGCTGAGTGAAACTGTTATCTGTTGTTTACACGATTCTGAGAGTGATCCGATTCTAAAGGGAAACAAAGTTGTCATGTTTATGCGGTTGCCAGAAACTACTCCCTTCTCGTTTATAAGGAGTTTCTAGTGGCTTCTGAGTTAGCTGGTACAAAGTAAATTAAGTTTAATATACTCGATAGGGACATCCTGACCTCAGTCCTATGTCAAACCTATAGGGTATATTATTCCAATGCGCAGAGCCTATTAGGGAAATAGGAACTACACTACACCCGGAGAAGAGTGTCGCCGTCGCAGCAGACGCCGTCGCATCACCGGAGAAGCGTGCCGCCGCTGCCACTGTCGCCCTCGCATCACCTGACGCGCCTCGCATCACCGGAGAAGAGTGTCGCCGTCGCAGCAGACGCCGTCGCATCACCGGAGAAGAGTGTCGCTGCTGTAGCCGCTGTCGTCGCATCGCTGAGAAAGCGTGCCGCCGCTGCCGCTGTCGCATTGCATCGCATCTCCGAGGCGCCCCGCATCCCTGGAGAAGAGTGTCGCCATCGCAGCAGATGCCGTCGCATCACCAGAGATGCGTGTCGCAGGGCCTGACGCGGCTCAGAAGAATCGTTGAATCGCCGCACGGCCGTCGGGCGTGCACGCATTGTTGTCGCATCAAGAAGAAGACGCCATTTTGTTTCATTGCACCGGATCTTCATCGCATCACGGCGCTGCTGGTCGCATCGCCACGGAAGCGCAGTAAGAAACCGACGCATCACCTCCCCATGCGGAGAAGAACCGACGCATCCCCTATGCAGCAGTAGGGACCCAATGCATCACCGTTCTTGCGTGTAAGGAACCGACGCATCACCTTCCCTGCAACACTTTCATTGTATAGCGTTATGCATCCAAAGGTACATTGAACTCAAAGTGTCTCATTTACCATCTTTAGAGAACTGAGCTAATTCTACCATTTTTAAGTACAGTATTGTGGATTTTTGTCGTTTGTGGTCTTGTGTTAAATCTATATAAAAGATACTTATTTTTAATATACAACCTGTGTGGTGTCCATCTGTAGTGTTGTCTCTGGATTACTGTATGTGTTCACAAATGCTTTACACACTGCCTCTGAGATAAGCCTGTCTGCTCGTGCCAAGCTACCAAGGGGGTGAGCAGGGGTTATTTTAGTAGTGTATCCCCCTTACCCTGACTAGACGCAAGGGTCCCTATTTGGTCAAAGGTACCTACCTCTGCCAACTAGAGACCCCCAAATCTAACATTGGTGGTCAGCGGTGAGGATTCTGGACTTGCATTTGTGACTCATGTACAGTGATTGGTGAACACTACTAGTGAGTGCAGACCAAAATGCGACCACATACTTTTGGTAGATTGTTTTTCCTGGGATTTTCTATTTTTGCCAAGAACTGCCAAGTTTAACCACAATGGATAAAGCAGCATCCATAGCATCTGTTGATTATGATTGGGAAGAGGAGAAACTAGAATGCTACAATGTGAAACAGCTGAAGCACTTCTGCAGAAGATTTAAAGTTGCTATGACCGGTCTCTCCAAGAAGGATGAGTTCCAAAAGGTGCTGACAGCCTGGGTCGAAGCAAGGAATACCCCTGAGAATGAGGAGGGGGCTGAGAATGCAGAGGGGCAGCTGGAGGGGCCATTGGGTCCAGAGGGGAGGAGATTAACTTCCCCAGCAGGTAGCAGTGTTTCTGCCAAGGGCCTGTCCCCAGAGGAGTTGGAGGACAGGGATAAGAGTAGGATGCATGAGATGGAGCTGACCAAGCTCAAGTTGAATGGGCAGTTAGAATTTGAGTTGCAAACTAGGAAATTGGCCCTGGAGGAAAAGAGGATGCAAGTGGATCATGAGAGAAGTTTGAGGGAGTTGGAGTTGAAAGCTAGGAGCTTAGAGATTACTCCCTCTGGTGGCAGCACACCGTCAATGCCTGTTGAAACAAGGGTGTACATACCTAAGGATGTGGTTAGGGAGTTCTACAAGAATGATGACATTGGGCAGTGGTTCAAGGCCTATGAGGTAGCCATGTCCTCCCACCGGGTCCCTGAGAAGGATTAGGGAGCGGGGTTGTGGGGACGGTTCCTTAGTGAGGGGCGGGATACATTGTTAGACTTGCCCTCTGAAGTCCATAATTCTTACAGCCACATGAAAGATGCATTGATGTCCAGGTATGGGTTGACTCCTGAATTGTATAGACAGAGGTTTAGAAATTGCAAAAAGGTGGAGTCAGGCACATGGGTAGAATATGTAACTTTCTTTTTCAGAGCATTGGATGGTTGGGTGAAGGGTAGCAAAGTGAATGATTTTGAGGTGCTCTTTGATTTAATTGCATGGGAGCACTTGTCAAGTAATTGTTTTCCAGAGCTACGCCAGCACCTTATTGATAGCAGGCTGACTAACCCTAGAAAGCTTGCTGAGGAGGCGGACCACTGGGTGAGCACCCGGGTCCACAAGGGTCAAGTGGGAGACTCTGCCAAGAGTGGGCAGGGTCCCCAGCAGAAGAGTGGGGGGGGCAAGGGTAAACAGAGGGAGTTCCAGAAAGGGCCCCAAAGTAATCCCCAAGGGACCCAAGGGAAGGGTTCCCAGCCTCCCCCTGAGAAGAAGCACGAGGCCCAGACAGGTAGGCCTGTTCCCAGGGGACCCCTGAGGTGCTACAAGTGTGGTGAAGTGGGCCATAAGTCTGTTGATCCCCAGTGCCCACAGTTTGGAAAGACAGCACCCGCGGCTGCTCCACCCCGGCAGATGGCGAGTATAGCCCTGAGGGAGGAGAAGGGTATCCAAGGTGGGTGGGGTCCCGCAGAGATGTCCCTTGTCTCTTTAGGAGACTGTGAGGTGGTCCCCAGGACCCAACTGCCTGATAACACTAAGAAGTACAGGCAGTGGGTGACCATCAATGGCCATAGAGTGGAGGCTCTTCGAGACACAGGAGCCAGTGTGACAGCTGTCAAGTGTCACCTGGTGTCTGAAGAGCAGGTTGTCCCCAATGCATTTTACCCAGTTGTTGCCGCTGACAACACAGAGAGCCACTGCAAGGTGGCTCAGGTTCCCTTTGAGTGGGGGGGTCTCTGGTACTCTTCAAGTAGCTGTGAGGCCAGCCATGCCTGTTGACTGTTTGTTGGGGAACTATTTGGAGAGCTCACCTTGGGCTAAGGGGGAGCGAAGTGCTCATTTGGAGATGTTGGGTCTGCCTGACTGGGCGTTTGTGACCACACGGTCCATGGCAGCCAGTAAGGGTGTTCAAGAGGACCTGGAACCTGAGAGGGGGGCCCAGGTGCCTGCCTTAAAGAGAAGAGGCAGGGGGCACAGGAAACCGGCCCCCAAAGTTCCCATGGTCCAGGAGGAGGTAGACCCTGAGGGGGATGCCCTGGAGCCTACAGGGGAACAGGTAGCTGAACTGGGGGACCTGCCTGAGCTGACCCATTGGCAGCAAGAAGGAGGACCCTCCAGGGAAGAGTTCTGCGCTGAACAGAAGAAGTGCCCTTCTCTTGTGGGTTTGCGGCAGCAGGCTGCAGACCAGGCAGCAGGTGATCAGTCCGGATCACATTGGATCTACTGGGAGAATGATCTCCTGTATACTGCACCTAAGGTTGCTGAGCCTGGGTCAGCCGTGTGCTGGTGGTGCCCCAGCACTTCAGAGCCTTCCTACTGGGGCTGGCTCATGATGTGCCGTTAGCAGGACATTTGGGGCAGGACAAGACCTTTGAGAGGCTTGTCACCCACTTTTATTGGCCCCAAATGTGCAGGAGTTCAGATACTCACTGCAGGACCTGTCAGACTTGCCTGGCAAGTGGAAAGAGTGGGAGGAAGCAAAAGGCTCCTCTCCAGCCATTCCCTGTGGTCAGCACCCCCTTTGAACGGGTGGGTATTGACATTGTGGGGCCACTGGACCCCAAGACAGCCATGGGCAACAGGTTCATCCTGGTCTTGGTGGACCATGCCACCAGGTACCCGGAAGCCATACCTCTGAGGACAGTGATGGCCCCCGTGGTGGGACGGGCACTGATGGGAATTTTCTCCCGTGTGGGGTTCCCTAGAGAGCTGGGGGCAGATTTACGTTGAACTAACGCAGCGGGGTACAGCAAGTCATTTTGCTGCGCCGCACTGCGTTAGTTTTGAAGCACAGGGATGCGACATATTTACAACAATATGTCGCATCTCTGTCCTTCCCCCTGCGCTGGCGCACAAACTGCAGCCATGCGCCCGCGCAGGCACCCTTGCACCATGGTGCAAGGATGCCTGCGTCGTGGGGAGATTGTTTTTGTGCAGGAAGGGGCACCTTCTTGCACAAAAACAATCAATACAAGCATTTTCCTCTTTCAATGCGTGCTGTAGAATGCAGCATGCATTGAAAGCGGAAAAAACGAGGAGAAATGAAAACATTTCTCCTCGGTGCGCCTCGCTACGCCACCTCTAGGGTGGCGTAGCTTTCAGACGCATCTCCAGAGTTACGATTTCTCGTAATTCAGGAGATGTGTCTCGTTCCATGAGTGTTGTGTGGGAACACCCACAGCAACACCCATGGAACGCCCCTTCACCGCAAAGTGCTGCGTGTGAAGGGGCCGTATTTACAAGGAGAGGAAAAGTCACGCAGGGTGGCTTTTCCTCTCCTTGTAAATATGGAGCAGCCCCTGCGCCACCAGTACGTCAGGAAAAGTGACGTACTGGTGGCGCAGGGGCTCGTAAATCTGCCCCCTGGTGTCTGACCGAGGTACAAGCTTCATTTCCAAGTATATGAAGTCCCTGTGGCAGGAGTGTGGGGTAACTTATAAGTTCACCACTCCTTACCACCCCCAAGGAAATGGGTTGGTTGAGAGATTCAACCAGACCCTAAAAGACATGATTATGGGTCTTGAGGAACCTATGAGGCGTAAGTGGGACGTCCTCTTACCATGCCTGCTCTTTGCACACCGTGAGGTGCCACAGAAATCTCTAGGGTTCAGTCCCTTTGAGCTTCTCTATGGTCACCCAGTGAGAGCACCTCTGAGTCTGGTCAAGGAAGGCTGGGAGCAATCTCCTAGGAAACCTCCCCAGGATGTATATAGCTACATGCTGGCCTTCAGGAACCAGACTAGGTGTTTCAGGCAACTCGCTGAGGCAAATCTGGAAGCCAGTCAGGAGGAGATGAAGCGGTGGTACGATCAGAATGCCACTCTGGTAGAGCTTCAGCCTGGTCAGAAATTGTGGGTCATGGCCCCAGTGGAGCCCTGTGCGCTCCAGGATAAGTGGACCGGACCATTTGAGGTGGTGGAGTGCAAAAGTCCTGTTACCTACTTGGTGGACTTGCGGTCTCCCAGGAACCCCTTGCGGGTCCGGCATGTCAACCGCCTGAAGCCCCACTTGGAGAGGTCCGAAGTGGGCATGCTCTTAGCAACAGCTCCTGGAATGGAGGAGGAGACTGAGCCTCTACCTGACCTCCTGTCGGCGACAGAGCGAGATGGGTCAGTGGATGGTGTGAACCTCTCTTCCACCCTGACCCCTGAGCAACAGAATGACTGTCACCAGTTGCTGGGGCAGTTTTCTGATCTGTTCTCCCTGATTCCCAGTGTCACTGATTGGTGCGTCCATGATGTGGACACTGGAGACAGTCCTCCTGTTAAGCACAAAACTTACAGGGTAACTGACAGGGTGAGAGCTTGCATCAAGGAGGAGGTCTCCAAGATGCTTGCGTTAGGGGTGATTGAGTCCTCTAACAGTCCTTGGGCCAGCCCAATGGTCTTGGTCCCAAAGGCTGCCGCACCGGGTGCCACGGCAGAACTCCGGTTCTGTGTGGACTACCGAGGGCTCAATTCAGTCACGAGGACTGATGCGCACCCCATCCCCAGAGCTGATGAGCTCATCGATCAGTTAGGGGCTGCCCGGTACCTCAGCACGTTTGATCTAACGTCTGGGTACTGGCAGATCGCCTTGACTGATGGGGCAAGAGAGAGGTCAGCATTCTCCACACCAGAGGGGCACTACCAGTTCCGGGTTATGCCCTTTGGGATGAAGAATGCCCCTGCCACCTTTCAGAGGTTGGTCAACCAGGTGTTGGCTGGACTGGAAGAGTTCAGTGCCACCTACCTGGATGTCATTGCAGTGTTCAGCGCCAGTTGGGAAGAACATCTGCGCCACCTCTGGGAAGTGTTGATGGCGCTGCGGAGGGCAGGCCTCACGATCAAGGCAAGTAAGTGCCAGATCGGGCAGGGTTCCGTGGTGTACTTGGGGCACCAGGTAGGGAGCGGACAGGTGGCGCTCATACAACCCAAGATTGATACCATCCTGGTATGGGAACCCCCCAAGACCCTGACACAGGTGAGAGCCTTTTTAGGACTCACAGGGTACTACAAGAGGTTTGTCAAGGGGTATGGCAACATTGTTGCACCCTTGACTGAGCTGACTTCCAGGAAGCAGCCCAAGAAAGTGAACTGGACTGACACCTGTCAGAAAGCTTTTGAGGCCCTGAAAACTGCCATGTGCACGGCGCCCATGCTTCTGGCACCCAACTTCTCAAAAGAGTTTATCGCTCAAACAGACGCTTCAGAGCATGGTGTGGGGGCTGTTTTGTCACAGATAAATGAGGAGGGCCTAGATCAATCCGTAGCCTTTATCAGTAGGAGGTTACTTCCACGGGAACAGAGGTGGAGTGCGATTGAGCGTGAGGCATTTGCTGTGGTCTGGGCACTGAAGAAGCTGAGACCATACCTGTTTGAGACTCACTTCCGGGTTCAGACAGACCACAGGCCCCTCAGATGGTTGATGCAGATGAGGGGTGAGAATCCAAAGCTGTTGAGGTGGTCATTTCCCTACAGGGGATGGATTTCACGGTTTCATGCTGATGGTCTGTCCAGTTTTTTCCGCCTTAGTGAAGAGAACTCCCAAGAGGTAGGTTAGTTCCCCCCACATTTCAGCTGGAGGGGACACGTGTTCGACCTGGCACTGTTGGTGTGGGTCTCCCTTCCATTTTTTGCTGTTGCCTCATGTGTTTTTGCTGGTTATAGATGCTTTGGGCACTGTGCCACTGCTATTCAGTGCCACAGTGCAAGTGCTCCCTATGGTAAATTGGTGTATGGATTAGTGATTCCATGATTGGTTGGTTTGGTTTACTTGTCAGACCCTAGTACATTGCACTGAGTGTGCCCAGGGCTTGTAAACGAAATGCTGCTGGTGGGCTTGCAACACTGGTTGTGCCACCCACAGAAGCAGCCTGTAAAAGTGTGTCTCAGGTCTGCCATTGCAGAGCCTGTGTGTAGTCTGGTACTGCCATGCTGACTGGGCAAGCGCACCCACTTGCCTGTCCCTAAACCTTCTCTTTTCTTCATATCAGACACCCCTATGGTAGGCCCAAGGGCAGGGTGCATTGTAAGTATAAGGTAGGACATGCCCTGGTGTGTGTGGCATGTCCTAATAGTGAATTACAGCCATTTTCGTTTTTCACTATTGCAAGGCTACCTGTTCCCCATAGGCCAGAATGGGCAGTTTGATTATTACATCTTATAATCCTAACTGACCCAGGGAACATGGTAGAAAAACGAATTTAGTATGCCTGAACTCAGAATGATAAAATACATCTTTTAGTGAAGTTGGTTTTAACATTCTGTGTTTGAAAATACCACTTTTAGAAAGTAGGTATTTTCTTGCCTAACTATCCAAGCCTGCCTCTGCTAGGTTGTGTATTACTTGTCTGGTTTGTGAGTGACAGGGGCTGGGGGATTCCAGGAGACAGGGTGAGTCAGCACAGGGCTGAATAGAGAGATCTGCATGTAGATGGGTGGGAGGAGTTGCACCTGGGACCTGAATAGGGCTGTGCCTTCCCTCCACAATGCTGGCTCCACCTCCTGTGGTGTTTCTGATGTACCTGGCCTACACTGTGAAAGGAAAGAAGGAGTCTTGTCAACAAAGTGCTCCAGGACTGACCAGAACTGGTTTGGACTACGCAAAGGCCTCTCTGCCTTCAGAGAACAAAGGGAAAATGAGTATAAAAGAGGGGACCCAAACCCCAGAACTTTAGATCACTTTTGGGAAACAAGAAGAACCTTTGCTGAGGAGAGGAACCAGAGAAACTGAGGAGGAGACTATCCCTAAACTGAGTGCTGTTTGGGGGATTGGCCTGCAGTGGTTGCCTGACTGCCAAAGAAAGGAGAAAGGAACTTTGTGTGTACTTTCATCAACTTGTAAAAGATCTCCAAGGGCTTGAGATAGAGCTTGCCTCCTTCTGAAGTCTCAGGGACAACAGACTTCACCAACCAGCTCCCCTGCCTTCCCTTGCTGGGAATTGAAGTGCCTGCTGTTGAGCTGGGCCTTCTGAGAGGCTACGTGTCGCTGGGAGCTGGAAGCGCGACTCAAGACGAAGAAGCATGACGCCGCCGCAGCCGTTGTCATCGCATCCCCGGAGAAGAGTGTCGCCGTCGCAGCAGACGCCGTCGCATCACCGGAGAAGCGTGCCACCACTGCAGCTGTCACCCTCGCAACACCCGAAACGCCTCGCATCACCGAAGAGTGTCGCCATCGCAGCAGACGCGTCGCATCACCAGAGAATAGTGTCGCTGCTGTAGCCGCTGTCGTCGCATCGCTGAGAAAGCGTGCTGCCGCTGTCGCATCGCATCACCGAGGCTCCCCTCATCCCTGGAGAAGAGTGTTGCCGTTGCAGCAGACGCCGTTGCATCACCAGAGAAGCGTGTCACAGGGCCTGTCGCGGCTTAGAAGAATCGTTGAATCGCCGCACAGCCGTCGGGTGTGCATGCATCGTTGTCGCATCAAGAAGAAGACGCCATTTTGTTTCATTGCACCGGATCTTCATCACATCACGGCGCTGCTGGTCGCATCGCCACGGAAGCGCAGTAAGAAACCGACGCATCACCTCCCCACGCGGAGAAGAACCGACGCATCCCCTACGCAGCAATAGGGACCCGACGCATCACCGTTCTTGCGTGTAAGGAACCGACGCATCACCTTCCCTGCAACACTTTCGTTGTACAGCGTTACGCATCCAAAGGTACATTGAACTCAAAGTGTCGCATTTACCATCTTAAGAGAACTGAGCTAATTCTACCATTTTTAAGTACAGTATTGTGGATTTTTGTCGTTTGTGGTCTTGTGTTAAATCTATATAAAAGATACTTATTTTCAATATACAACCTGTGTGGTGTCCATCTGTAGTGTTGTCACTGGATTACTGTATGTGTTCACAAATGCTTTACACACTGCCTCTGAGATAAGCCTGTCTGCTCGTGCCAAGCTACCAAGGGGGTGAGCAGGGGTTATTTTAGTAGTGTATCCCCCTTACCCTGACTAGACGCAAGGGTCCCTATTTGGTCAAAGGTACCTACCTCTGCCAACTAGAGACCCCCAAATCTAACAGTTCCCATTTGCAGAATCGTCTCTATGCGATCTGGTGACACCCTTCGTTTTCCTTTCTCAATCCGGTGACCTAGGTACTGAACTTCAGACAAACAATACTGCAATTTGTTTGGAGACACTTTGTGTCCATTCTTTGCCAAATGATTCAGCAGCGCCACAGTGTCAATCTTGCAAGCATCCTTAGTCTCTGAGGCGACCAAAAGGTCGTCTATTTATTGCACTAAGACTGAGTTTTGGGCCATCACCAGTCCTTCAAGATTCTTTTTCAGACATTGACTAAAAATGGAGGGGCTTTCTGTATACCCCTGAGGAATTCTTTCCCATGTTAATACACGATCGTCCATCCTAAACGCAAATAAAAACTGACTTTCTTCATGCAATGGTATGGAGAAAAATGCATGACACAAATCTATCACTGTAAACCATTCTGCCTTGCATGGTATCTGGAATAGAATAACAGCTGGATTCGGTACCACAGGACAACATGGGATCACAATTTCATTAACCCGACGCAGATCCTGCACTATTCTGTACTTGCCACTTGGCTTCTGCAGTCCCATGATAGGTGAGTTGCAGGGACTTCCTCTTATCTCCTTAAGAATACCTTGGGCAATCATATTCTCAATCACAGGTCTTATTCCGGCCACAGTTTCTGGAGTCAATTTATATTGTGGCGTTCGTGGGAATTCAGCATTGGGTTTGACCTGTATCCTAACTGGCTCAACCCCTCTCATCAGACCTACATCCTCGCCTGTAAAATCCCACACTTTCGGATCAACTGAGTCTCTCAAGTCATGGGGCAATTCTGCTATTGTGAGCACCACAAACATTTCTGCATACAGACTCATGTTAGCCATCTTAAAATCAGCATCGTCATCATCGGAGTGCACAATATAGTACAATTGAGCTTGCACAGAAGGTCTCGTCCCAAAAGACAGACCGGACTTGAATTACACACTATAAATTGGTGTTTATCCCGAAATGGTCCTATTCTCATGGGTAATTCATTTGTCAATGGATTAGTCATTTTCTGATTACTAACCCCCACTACTTGAATCGATTGTCCCGAAAGAGTTAAATTTGGGACTACTTCAGTTCTCACCGTGGAGCGAGCAGCTCCAGTGTCTAATAAGAAGGTAACAGGATATCCATTCAAATCTGCATCCACAAACGGCCCACTCTGATCGTTTTCTAAGATCGCATCGAAGGTGCATTCCTCGTGCACCCCCCTCTGGCACTCTTGTAAATCTTGATTTTGATCAAATCTATCTCGTATCTCAAAATAAGGCATCTATTGGTATAACTGATTTTGCATGGGTATCCTAGGAGGTTGAGTTACTTGCACTTGCGGCTCATATCCTCCTCCATACATAGACCTGGGTCTTGTCACAGTATTGACAGTCTCGGACAGCTGTCCCTCACCTTCCATCTGTATCTGATTTGTTGGATTCGATCTACACTTGCGCTTCCAATGCCCGATTTTGTGACAATAATGACAGGCAGTGACCCTTTTCTGTTGGGCCACCCACTCACTTACACCTGGATCCATTCCTCTTCCTCTACCCTGACCAGGTTGGGTCACCATCTGTTGTCCCATTCCTCTTCCACCTCCTCTACCTCTACCTCCTCCAATCCCGTGCGTCATATCAGCGTTTCTCAACTGTACCAACATCAACTTGTCCTTCAATTTCTTCTGTGTCGACTCCACTTGATCACTGCAATATTTAGCATAACGCAGAATCTCGTCCACCAAGGTATTCTGCCAACATATCAAGTGTTGCTGTATCATCAAACTAATATCAGATTTCACTCCCAACACAAACTTCGAGACAAACTGTCCCATATCTTTCTGTTCAATTGTATCCAATGCACTATGCTGCTTAAAAGCCAACAACAATCTTTCGTAGTAATCATGTACTGATTCCTTAGATTCTTGAGTGGTGCGATCAATCTTCAACCAATCAACAGTTTGAGGAGCTACCTTTGACTGCAACCACGTAATCACTTGCTCGTATTTTCTCATTACATCAGGTGAAGGACCATGAGTCACTGAATCTCTAGGTGGCTCTGCAGTAGGCCACTCAATGGCAATCTTACATGCCGCCCACAAATCCGCCGGTACTACTATATCAAACAAGGTGTTTAAATCAATCCACAATACTTTCGAAATCTTTACAAACCGATCTATTTGCTTGTACCACTCAGCAGGTTTTTCCCTCAGCCGAGGAAAATCATTCGTAAATGCTGCTAAATCACCCCTGCTCCATGGCACATGTACATACCCTCCATTCTGTACCTTGCTGAGGGGGAAATTTCCTGCAGCTCCCGTCCCTCCACCCGGAGGCGGAGTATTTCCTATTCCAGTCTGGAAGCTTTTCTTTTTGGCCCATCTTTCTTTCCATCTGTCTAATTCTTTCCATGTCTGCATCCCTATCACTAGTTCTCTAATTTGTGCTTTCAATCCAATCGTTCGCTTCTCTTCCAAATCCTTATCTGTGTAATTTAATCTGCAAGAACCCTGTGTCAGCTTTGTCTTTGACAAATCAACCTCATACCTTTGTGCCAAAAGCAACAATGCATTAAAAGCTCATTTGGCCTTTCTTGTCATGTCTTTTGCTACGAACAGTAGTTCGCTCGAGTCATACGTCTCAATTCTGATAAGGGGTAAATTACCTTCAATCACCTCATCTAGTTCTGCCTTTAATCGTACCACATCTAGCATTGGCGCTTTTATTGCGCTTTTTAACACTTTCTGAATTTCTTCATTTCTTGTATCTTCCCTGTCACAACTTTGGGTTCTCCTAGGAACCGCACCCTCTTCTATCTTTGAAGCTGGGCGTCTCTCTCTTTCCAAGCTTCGACTTCTCCAATGGTCACCTGCACAAACAACCTGTGGCTCAAACAGTACTCTAGGCGCTTCTTGCCTCTTGCTTGTTTCTTCCCTCGGCATCATTGACTCTCTCACTGGTTGAACCCACATTCTAAGGTCAGACCTAGAATTCGCTAGGGCTCCTGTCTGTCTTCGTTCTGACCCACTATCCATTCTTGATGGATCAGCTGTAGCCTGCAGTGGGGTACTAGATTCCACTGGTATCCGACTTAACCCAGTCCCACTCATTGCAAGGCTCCCTCCAGACATTGTCTCTTCCCCTTCACTTATTTGCTGTTGACTGTCATCGGTTCTTTCTCTAGGAGTATATATCGGAACCACCGGCCCTATTGTGACTGGTACCGACAAAGCATCTGGTAACTGCATGTTTCCTGCAGGTTGTACTGGCTCAGGGTTTGGATACCTCATTCCTCCAGATCCTCCCGGAATGCGTACCATTGTAATCTTGCCTCTTACTCCTGCCGATTGTTCCTCTGAACCTGGTTGTCCAACCCCTAAAAGCTCTTCTGATGGGCGCAACCTCTCTGTCTCTGATCTAGAGTCGCACGGTGGAGGACGGTCCGCTAGCAATCTATCGAGGAAGCGGTCATCTGTATCACTGTCCTCCTCTGTCGTCTTTTTCCCCTCAGCCCCCTCTCTTAACGTACGAAATGGGTACAAGCTTTCACCCTCTATGGTGTCTACTCTCCATCTTTTCAACTGGGCATCCCATCTAGCATCATGATATGCCTTCATTGCTGTCCTCATTCTTCCTTGTGAAGCCTCTCTCCTTCTTGCTAGAGCAGCTCTCATCCATGCATCTAATGCCTCAAATTGGGTGGTTCTAGGGGGAGGTTTCAGTGCATTCATCACTCCCCTCAGCTGGGTCAGCACTTCCATACGAAAAGACCCATAACGAGGGAAAGCCAATTCACCCTCTTTCTCTGGAAGTTTATGCCAATTCTGAAGCCACACTATAGTATGAAGTCCTACATTCGTTGCCATGTAATGTGCCGGTGTGTCTTCTGGCGGAGCTTCTTCTCCTACCCGAGTCACTACCCCTGTGTCGCCTCTACACAAATCTCGCAATACCCTAAAGCATCTCATTGTAAAATCGATCAATTGCAAGCCCAAAATACGCTGTTCCTCTGCAAACGAACTTCCACCAATCCCAGCGCGGCGTTACACCAACCAACCTATCACAGCGCAGCGCACCCTGACGTCACTTCTCAATGCATGCAGCGGCTCACCCGCCTTTACAATTTCCCCGCAAACTCGCTTACACACATTCGTACCACAAGTAACTGTATATCCAAAAGTTATTAAACCAAGTAACTGTTCCTACACAATTACAATAACTTACAGTCACATAAACAAGTAATTGTCTGTCTCTAAAGATCGATAGAACACTCTCACAAGAACATTCAGCCGTTGTGACCCCCGACCTGCGCTGGTCACTCAATCGCCATAGTCCACCCCCGGTACCTGAGGCTTTCTACCGCGACCTATTCCTCATTCACACAAAGTTCACTAACACAAGTGGATCGTTGATAGCGCTTCACAACACCCACATTTAATCAGACAATTACAATACAAAACTATCCCGGGATCTTGGACTTCTCTTGAGTCCGCTCACCAAAACTTCCTGCTCCGCACGTGTCCGGACCAGTAAACCAAAAACCACATTCACTCAACATACATCCCAACTCCGCAAGACATCACCCATTTACTCATCACCGCAATCTAACACCACAATTCCTTTCATACTCACGCCACCACTGTTTCCGCCGCACCATCAACGTCCGCCAGTCTCCGGTTTCCGCCGTCTTCCACTCCACTTCAGGGCTCTTCAACCTTCAACCCTACTCCTGATTACTCCCCTCACCTTAGAGGTAAACCACTTTAAAGGTAAACCATCCTCTGCTACCATTTGATTACGCTAAATTGCACACCTGATGTTCCCTACTAAATATAGCGTAAGCGATCGATCTTTTATTTACCTGAAGTGGTTGAGGGGAGGAAACAACTCAGATAAATATCAGCAAAGTTGTAATGCCTGGAAAGACCACCAACTCCAAAGTGCAGTTTGAATATTTATTATAAGGCCAAAAACAATTGGATGTAAATACATCTCAATAGCAAAGAATAGAGGTACAGAAAAATTAATACAGAGCCAAGTTTACGAACATAAGTAATTCGGCCCAAAAGACAAATGATTATAAATTCCAAAATCACAACGCAACACAGAATAGATGCGATATTCAGCTCTCGACTCATTGAAAGAAATCAAAATCTTTCCCTACACTGCTCTACATTGAGGGCCCTTCCTGTCTCTCTTCTATCATTCCCCAACGGTGTGAGCAAGTGTCGACTTCCTAAGAAGTACTCACGTCAAATGGGTCGTTTTAGCTTATGGCTATGGAGCTCGCTCTAAAATGCTCCTTCTCCTCCGAAAGCTAGCAGAAGTCTGGACTCGCTGTCCCTGCGCATCATACAAAAAATGAGATTCAACCCACAATACGTCATTCTTCTTAAAACTTTCCATTGCACCTCTATGAAGTAGCTTTTTCTTTTCATGGCACAAATTTAATTAATGATATCTTCTTTCCAGTGGCCTTGGCTTTCAGACAGACCAGATACGCAAGGCATCCTCCCTTCTCGCTTCCCAGCCATCTTCAAAGACATTCCGGTTCTCTCCTTAACTCTGAAAATAACGATGTGTTTCTTTCACCTGCAGTAGGATGAGAACATTCTAACCTTGAACACAACGACATTTAATTATTTATTTTTCAAGAGCAAGGAGAATCAAAACTTTGAGTCTTTGGGCCTATAATTCAGGCAACTTAAACTAACCACAATTAGGGTGTATAGAAATAATATTGTCCTGCACATTATGCATGAAGGAATCGTAATACATACAAAGTTCTACTTAAATGCGTTCACTAATTTTCAACATCAAATGATTCAAATAAATGTTTAATAGTCATGAAACACTGCAAACAATATGAATACGTGAGAGTGCGTTTAAACCATGAGTATAGTGCACTCATACAAAATAGAGTGCTATCAGCGCTCTATCACCATTCAGAACACCGCTGCAAGACTCATGCCGCACCCAAATCACACCACACCTCAAGAAGCTTCACTGGCTCATCCACAAGTTCATCCAATTCAAACTTCTCGCACACACATACAAAGCTCTACACAACACAGGACCAAAATACACACACTTTCACCAACCCACCAGACACCTACTCTCTGCCTCACTTTCACTCGCACACATTCTCCACTTCCGCAAAACTGGATGTCTCCCCTTCTTCTACATAAAACCCAAGATATGGAACGACCTCCCTCACAACATCAGAGCATCCTCCTAACTTCTTGTTGAAGTTGAAGACCTGGCTCTTCGCATAAACACCTTGGGCACCTCACACCCATCTCTGCCCCGGAGCCTGGATACCCTCTCGGGTTATTAATGTGCTATACAAATCAATATATCATATCAATATAATATAACACCAGTGGTGGTGATTTGCACCCAGTGTGAACAGTTATTAGTAGTAACTTTTCACAGTAGTACTTTTTTACTTTTAGCAGTAACGTTTAAACCTATAAATTGAGTGTAGATGCGGTTACTCTCTGGGTTCAGGAATGGAGGCGTAAATCTGCACTTAGGTGTACATCTACACTCAGAAATGGTGATTATGAAAAGGTGTATAGGTGCAGAAGTAAATTTACATCTGTGCAAATCTGACCAGGTACATTCACCTTTGTTAATTGTGAGTAATAACAAGTGATTTCAAAGTACAAGATAAAAAACTTGGGGCTGAACACAATTCATTGGATGGCTATTTAGAGAGTCATTTAGCCTTTCCAATCCAATCCAATAAGCTTTATTCGACAAATCATGTCATAAAAGCATGTCACATTTGATAAATAGTCATTTTCAGTCATAAAAACTTGGATACATAGTTTTTTAAAATAGAATAAAAAGGTTAATATATGTGCAGCCGACAACATAGATTTAATTAAAAGCTGATTAAACAATAAGAACAATGCATTTGATAAAATATTGAATCATCAAACTCAAGGCGTTATAAGTTGGTGTATGATAAAAATAAATAGCACACACGTTACTTAAGCAAGACAAAACTTCAGACATATGAGTCGACCGTTTGTGAATCAGAGTAGTTGGAGGGAACGTGATCTAATAGCCCACATCCAACTCAGGTCCTTGGCTACAGCTATTGCAATACACGAAAAAGTGTCATTACGCAATAATCTCAGAGCGATGCTGCATGTTCTAACGCCCAGAGACCTACAGATTGGAGACAACCATGTTTTGCGCGGTGCAGTGTAGGCTGGGCACACGAATAAGACGTGGGCATAGGACTCTTCAGACGTCTCACAAAAAGGGCATTTGCTATCTCCCAAGCTTGCCCATTTTGCCGTAAATGTTCTTAAAGGCAATACCCCCACTCTAAACTGGAAGTACAGCTTCCGGTCATGGGGTTTAGATATGATGTCCCAATACTTCTCCAGGTTAGGCCATGGTTTGACTGCTAAACAAGCCCCAGTTCGAGATGAGCAATCGCATCTGCTGTAGCTATTGTGGTACACCAAATCCCAGTATCTTTCCTTTATACTCTCTTTTGAAGGGGATGGGGTGCTCATTGGGTTATCCCATAAGTTTACCATACCCATATTTGTCAAAGATGCTCTTACTTCGCGAAGCCAACTGATCTTATGAAAGGAATCTGCCTAAATTATATCCCTAAGGCATTCAGCATATGGTAACAATTCTGGTGTACTCCAGATTCTGCGCAAATACAGAATAGGATGCAGCCTGGCAAAGTCAGCAAGTGCTTTACGGCCAAGGTCGTGTAGCAGTGGTAATACCGGGGTACTTTGTGGGAGAGCGGTGATGTTACGCAGAAATCGGTTTTCAGCAATAGTGAGCTGTGACAAATTTTCAAAACCCCAAAGTTCTGCCCCATATAACACTGAACTCACCACTTTCATATTGTATATTTGTAAGACAGGGCTAACAGGCTTGGTCAGGGAAGCATTAAACTCATTTTGTAGGATTCCTGACAACTGTTGGTGCTTCAGGGTAGCGGTATCTATCCGACAACCCCATCGCATGTCTTTTTGCAGGGTCACCCCCAAATAAGTGAAGGCACTAAGAGTATACCTCCTTTGAATGCTTTGTGTGGATTGAAAGCCATAAACTTTGTTTTAGTTACATTAATTTCTAAGCCCCGAGAGGTACAGAACTTCTCATAGAGGTGTAATGCTCACTGTAAACCGCTCGGGGTTTTGGAAATAATGAACGTTTCATCGGCGAACATCAAAATGGGGATTTTGATACCTGCAAGAGCCGGAGCATCGATAGGGACGGATGTTAAATGCTTAGCGATACCATTTATGAAAAGAGAGAATAGTGTGGGGGCTAAGACGCAGCCTTGACACACTCCCTTCGCAACAGGGAAGGGTACAGTGACATTTCCCTGCATTCCCCACCGTATTTGAGCAAAATTGTCTTCATGGAGGCAAGCTATGAGGGAGAGCAGTTCGGGCGGCATCCCCACCTCCTGCAGCACAGCCTAAAGCTTGCTCCGAGAGACCAGATCAAAGGCTGACTTGAGAACAACAAAGACAGCATACATGCTGCCTTTGCCTAAGTCCACAGTCCGCCAGTGTAATAATCTGAACCTAAATACCTGGTCAATCGTGCTAACATGATCTCAGAAGCCCGCCTGTAGAGGGGTAAGAATATCCTGGTCCTTGATCCATTTTTGAACCTTTCCTAACACCAATCGTGCAATCACTTTTTGTATGGAGTCGATTAAACTTATAGGCCTATAATTTCCCGGAAGGGATTTGTCACCTTTTTAAACACTGGAATAATTTCAGCACCCTTCCAGGAAACGGGTATAGGTGCTCCAAGGGCAATAGCATTTGCTAGTAGTAGAATATACCTATTCCATTTTATCTTATCATGGAGAAAAATATCGGCAGGAAGGCCGTCTATCCCCGGCGCTCTGCCCTCCACGATTGCACAAAAAGCTGCATTGACGTCGGCTACAGTGAAGGGCTTACTAGGATAGTAAACGTGAGGGAGCGTTGGAGCACTATCCTCTGTGAGATCAGCAGCATATTGTAATTTGAAACGGCTAACCCACTGGTCTTGTGCTACGTGATTCTGTGGCTGAGATCAGGATCCATCCCTGCCCCATTTCACCAATGACCAAAACCATTGGACGTTATTGTTAGCACATGCCATTCTAAGGTCCTGCCACCTACTTTCGTCCCATTCCTTCTTTGCATTGACTTGGGCTCTCCTATACTTTTTTTTTATTTTTTATTGAGATTTTCAGTGAGCATAAACATTGTACAATAGTATCCTCAAAGTACGTGTACAATCAACCAAACAGTGCAACAACCGTGGCAAATGGCATGTACAGCATACAAAAGTCTTGTGTTTAGATCTGCAATATATAGTAGGTCCTCATGCTTGCTATTATATACATAATAAGGTTAACGTACAGGGTTGTCAGGGGGCTCATCTGCTGATATGTCCCGCAGGTACTGCAATAGGGGCTCCCATATATCATTGGGCCGAGAAGTGGAGGGGAGTTCCTCCGCGTAGAGGATTAATCTGTCGCGACAACTGGCTAAGTCTTGGAGCCATCGGGCAGTCGTTGGTATCATCGTACTCTCCCAATTGATTGCCACTCGCCTCTTGGCCATCAGCAAAGCCACCTTCACCATCTTGCCTGTCGCCCCCTTCACTGACGGTGTCAAACCCAGCAAACAAGCCTGTGGGGAGTATTGCAATTCCAGACCAACCATTTTGGACAGTATTCGGATCACCCCCACCCAATATTGCGCCACCTGGGGACACTCCCATGACAAGTGCCAAAAGTCAGCCTCTGTTGCACCACATCTCTTACAACGATCATCGTCACGAAGCCCGTATTTAAATAACCTAGTGGGAGTATAGTACACTTGATACAGGTACTTGAAGTGTATTATTCAGAGGTTACCATTCGATGTTAGTGCACCTGTGAGTTGACAACAGTATGCCCAGTCTGGTAGTGTCAAGGGTGGGTCTAGTCGAGCATTCCATGCCTCTAAGCTACGGTTATGGGGTTGCGGCCTCTCCTCCCTAGCAGTGCGATATAGCTTAGTAAGGAGATTGCGTCTCGTTGGGCTAGTGAGCAGGGTATGGAGAGTTTGCAGTGCGAGAGGCTCCGCAGGGAAGGTGTGATAGTGTGTTTGGAGCGCTTTCCTCAACCGGTGAAAAAGGAACATGAAAAGTGGTGTTTTATTTTGTATGTAGGTGAGATCGTCATTGGATAGAAAAACGTCCCCCGGAAATAGATCTAGCATTTTAACGATTCCCACCTGCTGAAAAGTGCGCATGGCTCCCGTCTCATGCGTCACCGACAAGTTAGAATGGAACGCAATAGGTAGAAGAGGGGAGTACAATGGCAATTTACCTGACATATGACCCAGTGTCTGCCAGGCTTTGATAGTAGCGTCAATTGTGTTAATCTCCGTACGAGGGGTCAGCCTCTTGACATGCGTCACTATGGACGCTAGCGGGATGGGGTGAGCGTCCCCGTCCTCTATTGCTACATTCGGAATGAATTCATGGGCACCAACCCAGTAATGAGCATATTGTGCGTGCGCACATAAGTAATACAAATATAAGTCAGGTACATTAAAACCCCCATGTTTATAGTCCAGGATAAGTGTGTTCCAAGAGACCCTGGCCTGCTTACCCCCCCAGATAAGTCTAAGGAGCAGAGTGCGCACAGTGGTAAAAAAGTGCTGAGTGAGGGGGATTGGTATATTATTAAAAAGGTACAAAAATTGTGGCAGCACTACCATCTTAATTAATGCAATGCGGTCCGCCAGAGATAGCGGAAGTCTCACCCAGGTGTCCACCTGTCTCTCCAGCTTGGCGCACGCTGGACCGTAGTTTTCACGTATCACTACGTCAGGGTTTCTGTGCACCCATATCCCCAGGTATTTCACGGGGTCTAGAGACCATTCAAGTGGGTATTCCAAGTCATGCA
Organism: Calotriton arnoldi; assembly: GCA_963921515.1. Taxonomy (NCBI): domain Eukaryota; kingdom Metazoa; phylum Chordata; class Amphibia; order Caudata; family Salamandridae; genus Calotriton; species Calotriton arnoldi. The sequence goes on along the minus strand of CAWUFW010000553.1, from coordinate 2,786,523 downwards.
GCGTAGTGCACTCCGTGAGTGGTACTATGACTGACTTGGACCAATTGATCTGCAGGCCGGAGAACAATCCAAAGCGGATAAATTCCCGCAGGAGTGGTGCCATAAAAGTATGGGGTTCACGCAGAAAGAGCAGCATGTCGTCTGCATATAGGGAGATGCTGACTGGGCGATGGGCAAAACGGAGTGCAGCAGCCCGATGTCGCTGCTGGACGATGCAGGCCAGGGGTTCAAGTGTCAGGGCAAATAGAAGAGGCGAAAGCAGGCAGCCCTGGCGCGTTCCCCTGGTGATGCGAATGGGATCTGACGTGCTACCCTCCACCCGGACGCGTGTCGTGGGATTGGTAAAAAGCAGTGTTATCCAATTTGTAAACATAGGCGGAAAGCCCATCTGACAGAGAATATAAAACAAGTAGCTCCACTCAATGGAGTCAAATGCTTTGGTAGCATCTAACATAACAGCCGCTGCCTGTAGCCCAGGGTCTAATATGTGAAAAGTAGCGAAGAGAGCCCGCAAATTGTGAGAGGTAGAGCGAGTGGGAATGAAACCAGATTGGTCCGGGAGGACTAGGCCCTGCATGAAAAGTTGGAGTCTGGTGGCCAAGAGTTTGGCCAATATCTTGGCGTCGGTATTTATAAGGGAGAGCGGCCAGTAGGAGTCGCAACTGTGTGGTGGTTTGACCTTCTTGAGCAAAGTGAGTCATAGGCCTCAGCGTACATTTCTAGTATGTTGGGCATGAGTTCCTCTGTGTATTCCTTGTAGAATTCGCCGGGGAAGCCGTCCGGGCCCGGAGCCTTATTATTTGGGAGGGATTTAATGGCAGCACGCACTTCCTCCTCTGTAACAGGCTGACTGAGAAACTCCCTTTGCCCGTCAGATAACCAGGCAATGGCAATGTCAGATAAATACGCATCCATATCATCAATGTTAGCCGCCCCCTGTGTGGTGTATAAAGATTCATAGGTAAGTCTGAACTGTTCCAGAATTTCTGGGGTAGTATAGTGGTCGTGACCCTGGTCATCAGTGATCTTGGAAATAACGTGCTGGGTCAAGCGGTCCCGGATTCTGCTAGCTAGGTGGCGTCCCGGCCGACCACCCTCCCCAAACGCACGGGCAATATGACGTTGCAAAATATATTTGACCTCCCTGTCGGCCAACCCGGTGTACTCTAGTGTGGCCTCCCTGATCGATGCTAAGGTCTGCGCACGAGGCGAGGCCGCATATTCCCGCTCCAGATCCCGCAGCGTACTTTCAAGTTTACTGAGCTGTCCCCGCAGGTCCCTCAAGATGCCGGCGGATGTGCTGATACATGTGCCCTGGATAGTGGCCTTGAAGGCCTCCCAAAGAGTCAGCGCATCCGACACAGAGCCCTTATTATCAATGAAGTATTGCGTAATGGCATCACGAATGGTGGTAACATAGAGAGGGTCAAGGAGAGCCTCTGTGCCGAGGCACCATGTGAATGCGCTACATGCAGAGCAAGGGAGGTGTAATGTCAGGAGAACAGGGTTGTGATCGGAAAGTGTGCGAGGCAACATAGCTGTGTGAGATACCCAACCTCCCGCCGCTTCGCTCAGGAGCCAGTAGTCTAGTCGAGACCAACTGTTATGCGCTGTGGAAAATGTGTGCCCTCGCGCGCTTCCATATTCCGCCGCCGCCAGATATCTATGAGACCTAACTCCAACATTCCTTCATTTATAACCTGGGCCGTTCTCGGTGATTGGCCACCCCTACCACTCGCCTTGTTACAGGTGGGATCTAGATGTGTGTTAAAATCACCTCCCCACAATATAACAGCTTCAGGCCAGGATCGCAACACGGAGAGTATGCGTCCAAAAAAGTCTGGATCATCTATATTTGGGCCATATATGTTGACTATGGTGATTGAATTACCCGCCAATTTCCCGTGTACTATTGCATATCTCCCGGCATTGTCAATACAGGTTTGTAGCATAACGAATGGCAGGTGCTTTCTAACTAATGTGAGAACACCTCGTGAATAGGAGGAATAGGAGGACGCTAAGCGGTAGCCGGCCCACTGTGACCCGGCCTTGTGATCTGAGTGGGGTGTGAGATGAGTCTCCTGAAGTAGGGTGACTGCAACGTCATGTCTGTTAAGGAACGCCAATACCTGACGGATTTTCTTTGGGTTATTCAGCCCCCTTACGTTCCATGTGAGGCAGTTAATTACCGTATCAGCAGGATGTGGTGTGAAGACATAGCATAACATGAGCAAGACAATGCAAGGCTGTAAGAATGTACATTTGCAGTTAACTCAATATTGACAGCAACAATAGCCACAAAACCAAACCCTCCAATCCCACCCTCCCCCCTACACTCCTCACCCACTTCAGCAACCCCAACATGCCAAAGCCATCCCGAACCTCCCAATATAACCCTCGAAAAAAGGTCCAAGGGAGAAAACAATAGCGGGGAACACCCATAGGGGGGCGCAGAAGCACAATACCCCTCCCGGTGTAGTGAGAGGTGGCCGAGCTGTAGCAATAGAACTACCTGGCTAGTAGCACATAATAAGACATTAGTGAGAAACAGCGACCCCATGCCATAATATTCAATGCCGCAGCAGTCCAAGTGCCATCTGCGGTATAGGACAATGACTCATAAGTTTCATAAGAGACAACGTCTAATCGAGCCGTAGCTGAAAAAAATAAAGGCGCACACGAACAGGATAAAGTACATGTGTGGGGGAAGAGCCAGCCGGCAACTCATGTATCACGTCAATGTCCTCACTCATCAGTCACTTCACCAAGGGAGCAAGATGTACCCCCCGCCGTTGCTGTGGGGGAGCGGCTGCGTCGTGTTAACGACTTCGCAAAGTCCATGGCAGCTTTAGGAGTGGTGAAGATCCTGGATTTTCCACCATCATCAATGCGCAGTCGCGCAGGGTAAAGCATGGCGTAAGAGATCTTTGCGGACAGAAGGAGTTTTTTAACAGGCAAGTATTCTCTTCAAGCCTCCTGCACCGCCGCCGTGACATCAGGATAAAACGCAAGAGCGTTGCCCTCATGGGTGATGTTGCCCCTTTCATGGACCAGACGAAGGATGGTGTCACGGTGCCGGTAATTTAGTAGACGGGCGATGATAGGGCGCGGCGGCACGCCAGGAGGAGGGCGAGTGGCAAGAGATCTACTATTAGCACCTGCGAAAACTGTTCAGCTCCAAATATTTCCCTGAGTAGGTCCTGCATATATGTCTCAAGGCGGCCTGTATTAGTGGATTCCGGCAGTCCGGTAAGGCGCACATTATTGCGCCTTGATCTGGCCTCCAAATCTTCGTTGCGTGCCTGTATGACAGCCAGCACCTTCTCCATGGACGTAGTCTTCGCGGTTACCTGCAGTACTCTGCGTCGGCGATCCGGGTTTCCGCCTCCCCTAGTCGAAGTGCGTGCTTGTCCAGCTTCTGCGACATGTGATCCATACGGAGATTCAAGTTGTCAATCTTTCCATCTATGGACTGCAGACTGGACTGGACAGCAAGGAGAGTTTTGTCTATGTTAGACAAGTGGTCACCAGGAGCGTCCAGTTCTGAGTCGGAGGCAGCTTGTTGAGAGGACTTGGTGGCCCTACGGGGCTCAAAGTTCAGGCATGGCTGATTGCGCTCAGATTTCCCCATGCTGGCGCACCCGAGGTGGGAAGCAGGCGGGCGCAGTGGGCGCGGCGGCCCTCAACCTCTATGGCCCGACGGATAAATCAGGGCAGCAACAGAGAGGGTGTCCGTGACAAATGTGGGGTGGCCCACTGCAACAGTACCGAGCACTGAACGAAGGGCACCACACGCTCTACCAGCAGCAACGCAGCACTCACAACAGCGGCAGTCCACCACCAGAGGCCATCTATAGGTAGGGGCAAATCCAATCACAGTGTCTGAGGTCTGTAATGTTCCAGGCCCGTCAGCACTGGGGCAAAGATCGGATCCGGCGCTGGTCTCTGAAAGCAATTCTGCTGCGCAGTGGTCCGGAGGCAGTGCAACATACAAGCGCTCATCAGGGGCCGCCGGTCGCTAAATTTGCAAATGGGCGATGTGGGGATCAGGCTCCGTCTGCCAGTCAGGTCCGTGCCCAGGAGTACCCCACACGGCGCCGCCTGATGACAGGGCAGATGGGGAGCACTAGGCGTGTAGCCGAGTCTGTCCAGCACCGCAGCAATCAAAGTGGAGCACACAAGTACAGGCCGCAGGTGCACATGAGGCCAAATCCTCGAATCTAACCGCAGCCAGGCCACCAGCAAGAGGTCTGCAGCTGCCCACTGGCGAGGACGCAGATGGTGGGCGATCGTGGGGGCCGCAGTAGTCGCGAAGAGAAGAATGGCCGGTAGGGGGAAAGGCATGCACCGCAAAGCGCGCCCAGTACACCGGCCCGCAGTCGGTAGTGCCTCGCGAGCGTGCTGCCCCAAATCAGCCATCAGGCCCCAATCCGCAGACGGAGATTGTCGCCGGCACAGCCCGCAACCGGAGCTCCCCGCGGGGCCGGGCACGGACCGGCACAGGTCCGGCAGCCTAGGCAACCGATACCAGCACCCGCCCCCACCAGCACCAAACGTGCAGCCCACTGGTACCAGTCAAGCCACGGTGATCCCACCCCCGCGGCGGCAGGCCTTAGCAGAATTCTCGCAGCACTCACCGCAGGACCGCCGCCCGGTCCGGTGCTAGTCCGCCATTTTGCTGCCGCAGGCCCTGAAGTTTGCCCGTCTCTCCCGCAGCATACACATCGCCTATGAGGCGATTCAACACGGCAAAATCTGGCCCCCAGGCTCCGCTTTTTGGTCACAGCAGTTGAAGGGTCGATGGCTCCAGATAGGCAGGATTTTGTTCGGATTTGTACCTTGGCCGGCGGAGCTGCTCTAGGGAGCAGCCATATTGCTTGCGCCCTCTAGCACCCACCCTGGGCTCTCCTATACTTTAGCCTTGCCATCCGCACACTACCGGGCTCTTTTGATTTGATCGCATCCCCAAGATTACTCCGGGCCATTTTGCATTCATTATTAAACCAGTGGCAAGGATGTGTTTGTGGTGTGCTTTTAGCCCTACCCACTTTAATAAAAAGGGGTCGCAGTTTGGAGAAAAGTTCATTGTGGGATGCGGTTATGGCCGCAAGGAAAGGGGAGCAGGAAGAGAGGGCCTCCATTTCGACTGTTGTGGACTCAGTTTCCCTGGCAATGGAGTCTAGAATATGTGGCTTCTCCAGAACCATAGGCCACTTTAGACGCCTCATGTCACTGGTCGGCAACAGGTCACGGGTAGTGAGTGGGATATGTGGCAGGGTATGTTCCTGTGGGATCAATAATTTGAAGGTTGAGCACAGCGGGTTGTGGCCGCTCTCCAGGCGGTCGCACACCTCCTTGTCCAGGAATGTGTGCCAGTTTAGACTAATTAACATATAGTCGATACGACTGGTGTGACGGCCATTGTTAAAGGTGTTAGCCCCATGCCTATCGGAGGAAGTTCTTCCGTTGGCTGCCTGTAGGCCTTTTCCCAAGCAGGTGGCTTTGATTTGAATTGCCACATCTGTCCACCTCTTTACAGGTGTTAGCTCTAAGCTTGGAATACCCCATTGTGCATCTTCCTCCCTTGCCAGTTCATGGTCCTCAATACCAAGAGGTTCAAAGGTTGAGTTAAAATCCCCCGCCACTATCACATGGGGATCTTTGGAGAGATGATCTAAGAGGTCGTCAAGAGTTGTTATGACCTCTGATCTCTTCCCCCCACTGAGCCCTCTATCATAGATGTTGTAAATGTCAATGTTCCCATGGGGTCCCTCTGTCAGCCTAATAGCTAAGATTTCATTACACTGGGTTGGAAGCTCATTTATCTTGTAGTTAAGGGCCTGCCTGACCCAGATTGTGAGCCCCCCGAAGGCCTTCCTTTGTCATCGCATCTCGCCTTGGTGTGATATTTGAAATACCCTGGCTGAAAAAGGGGCTCTACTAGCCATGTTTCTTGGAAGAGACATATGTCGTATTGGTCGATGAATGTGTGCCACTCAGGGGATACTCCCCTAGACTTTAATCCGGCTATATTCCAAGACAAGAAGCTTTTGCAGGAGGGAGTGTGAGATTTCTCAATTTGCTCGCTACACCGTGGAGCTTGCAATACTACATCCACCTTCATTCCCTCCGGGACTGTGTCAATTGAGGCTAAGTTGCGCAGGTCTGGGTTTGGTGGGACTAATGTCGGGGGGATAGCAGTCTCGCTAACAGATAATAATAACCTAACGTGTTTAACTGGAACATCAGCGAGAGAGAGGTTCCTTTAATCTATCTCCCTGAGTGGTGACAAACTCAGATGTGTGGCTGGTTCTGGGGGATTAAGCTTAATGCGAATGCTAGAGCAAGTGAGGTTTTGAGTATGAATGTCAAAGTTAACAAGGTTTTCGGCCAGATAGCGATGGGGGAGTGTCAGCGCCATATAGTCTAATGGTGCTTTAGGTGGTGTATGTCGCTTGACCATAAGGATATCTTCTCTAATTACCGATCGACAACCCCTAACGTGCCGTATCCACTGTATACATTTGTTACGAAGAGAGTCCTCATCTTCTCTATATGTTTTGCCTGTGCATTTTGGGACATTGATCATGTATACGACATTTCTCAATCCTGATTTGTTAGGGGTCTCATAGGGCGCCCGCGGCCTAGTAGGTCCTATTTGATCATGGATAATCGGGAACAGAGGTGCCGTAGGGTAGTGTCTGGAATTCTGGTTTGTGGATCTTACTTTGGGTCCCCTGTCAGGTTGGGTGCATCCCCTGCTGGTGCAACGTGTTGAGGGATTCGTATCAGGGTTACTTACACCACTCGGGGCCTTGATATAGCTGCGGACGTCTGTCTGGCCGTTGCGGCTCGTGTTCCCTGATAGATTTGGGCTACTTCGGGGCTGTTCTCTCAACAGGATTTTTACCTGCTGCATAACTGAGTAGGCCTTGCTTAGGGAATCGGCTAGGTTACAAACGGAGGCCTTAAGATTCTGGATTTCGTTCATTATATCAATTAGCTGTATGGCCACGGGACTTTGTGATGGATCTACAGGGGACCTGTTTAGTTGCCCGGTATTAGCGCCTTTCCCTCATACAATATGATTTGCCTCACCTGACGCAACAGAGTCCTCAATGGTATAGGTCTTATTACTCACTGAGGCCTCCCTATGATCTTGGGACTGTGCAATTAAGGGGGTAATCGCTGCCTCTGGTTGCTCCAACAAAGTGTCAAATCCATTTGAGCAAGGAAAAGCAGCCAAAGCATCTGATACAGAGTGAATGGGGGAACCAACTACGGTTGGACTCACAGGATGTGGGCTCAGGGAATCAGGGGGACTGGGCCTGATAGCTGGCTTTTTTAACATGTCGGGAATTCGCCTGTGGGAGGGCACATTTCCCCCGGACCTGCATAGTACTACTATCTACTGTGACATCGCTTTGGGTGGGGTCTAGTAGGACCTCGCATTCAGTCAGTAGATTATCTATTCTATCCATTACCCCCTCCCCTGCTTCATGTGTCACAACCTCTTCAGCTTCTTCTTCCTTCCCTCTCCCATATCGCCATCACAGGATTTCCTTTGCCCATTTACACCAGCTGACAATAGTAAAACAAGGGAGCGAAGTGACGTATATTAGTCCAGGATTACATCAACGATGGACAGTCCCTTAATTGTTAGTTTGAACAGTCAGGTCCTTAATTCCAATGAACTCACTATATGTACACTATAAAAACATACGTGTGAAGATTAAAAAGGAGGACTGTACCAGTTCAGGTACTGTAGGCCAGTGGCTGCTCCCCCAAGCAATGCGACAACTACGAGCGGCAGCAGGGTACGTGGGTTGTCTAGGCTAGGCAGGTCAGAGCCAAAGGGGGTGACCCTACCCTGTCTCTTCCTGTCACGGACGGGCGCAGATGGGCCCGCCCTTGGCTTGGGCACGCCCACGCGCATCCCCGCAGCGGGAGCCTGCAGGCGTTTTTGAAGCGCCTCCTGGCACTAAGTGATGATGTAGGTGGCTGCTGGCCGCGAAGGGTGCTGGTACCGGTAGTCCTGCCCCCTGGTCTCTGGCCCGACGTGTTTCCAACTGGTGCTGGCAGCAAAAGCGCGTCCTGCGCAGTGGGAGCCTGTGGGCGTTTTTGAAGCGCCTCCTGGCGCTAAGTGATAATGTAGGCAGCTGCTGGCCGCGAAGGGTGCTGGTACCGGTAGTCTTGCCCCCCGGTCTCTGGCCCGACGTGTTTCCAACTGGTGGTGGCAGCAAAAGCGCGTCCCATGCAGCGGGAGCCTGCGGGCGTTTTTGAAGCGCCTCCTGGTGCTGGCAGCAAAAGCGCACCTTTCACAATTTATATTTCTCATTCCAAAAACAGGGTTAAATACGATGTTTAAATTCTAATGCATAGTCAGTAGGGTTCATCAGTACAATGGAATAAAGTCATTGTCAGTCCAAAAGTGTCATGTGTGCTATAACGTTTACATGTATTTTTTTATGTGTTCCTTAAAGTGATGCTTGCATTTCAGACCTCATTGCATATATTGTTGCTAACATTGCCATTGAAATCATATGAAAAGTGTGATTGGAGCAAGGGAAAGACACAGAAAGCAGACTAACATTGCTTTATTATCAGCTAATAAATGTGAGCTAGAATTTCCAAATATTTTAACTTATGCTAAAAGGACCAAGAAAGGAAATTTCCATTCTGTGGTGCATTCACTGTTTGCCTGTTTGCAAAGATGGCAGCTATAGAGATAAGTATGAGGCAGATCAGCTTTTGTGTTCCATCCTATAGGAAGAAAGGGGACAGCAAATTTCCAAATACACTTTTTTGAACGAGAAGCATTCTACTGCACAAGCATTCAACTGAACAAGAAGCAGAATACTGTGTTTCTGCTTTTAGCTTTAGTTGGAATTTATCATCAACTGAGGACTGCAATTCCAAAAACCTGTCTCCTTGGTGACCTGATTCAAGTAGGTTGGGATCTTTACCTGGGGACATAATGCCATTCACTTTAACATGGTGGCAACACCTGAACACAGATTGATTTTTTTTATGCATATGATGAGAAATCGCTGAAAGGTATACATCATGTGGTTTGCTAATTTTACTCACTCACAACGTGTAATTTGAGCAGGTTATGAATGACTGTCCCCCTTTTGAAAGCTCATCTGCCAAGGTCAAAACAAGGGCATGATTTGACTGAAGGTATTCTTCACTCATAGCGGTTGGCAGAACTTTTAAAGGTCTTTTTATGATCCGGAATGGTCAACTCTCCTGCTCAAGTAAGAAGGCAAGAATGAAGGTGTTGGAAAGTGGGTTATTAGTAGTGATAAGTAGTGAAGAACCACTAATAATAAGGCCACAATAAAAGGGTCTCAATAAAGTATTCCCTTACTCAACCCTTGGTAGCTGGCAAGCAGGGAGGTGTAATTTAGGAGACAGGTGTGTAAAACATTTAAAAACACCAATGCATTAAATAAGTAAGACACAACACATACCAACTCCAATTTATAAAAATAGATTATCATTTTATGAACAAACAGACACCAAAATAACAAAGTTCCAATATAGAGAACCAGAGATATGTATTTTTTAAGACTAAATGTAAAACTAGCGCTTAGAAGCAAATTGTGCTCAAAAGGTTAAAAAAAAGAAGGGCGTGCTGGTCCAGAACAAATCCAAGGGTTTTTTACACTTCCTTCCAGAAGTATTTCTTGATGCAGGAAAGTGGTTCCCAGCACCAGCCAAGGATTAAAATGCTGTGGTTTGCCTCATGGGGTCTGGAACTACAACTCCCACAATTCACCTGGTCAGCTTAAATAGCGTTTTACAAAAGTTGCTCCAAACATCTGGACCTTCTTTCAGAAGGTTTCCTTGGGGTTTCAAAGTGTTCACAACACCAAACCGAGGGTTCAGAATCTCTGAGATGGTCATTGGGATGTTGGGACTACAATTCCCACAATGTACCTGGCCAAATCCATAAAAATCGACTGGATGCACTCCAGGATGGGGGTTTCTTGGTGGAGATGGAGCAGGTGAGCTCTGTTAACCTGTAGCTTGCCGGGAGTCCACTTCTTAATTCTTCTTGAAGCAAGGCAAAGTCCTTAGGGATGCAGTCCCAGAATGTGCAGCAGTTGCAGTACTTCATAGTGCAGCACCTTGGGGTGCAGATCAGGTTCCCAGCAAGCAGTACATCTTCTCCTTGTAGTTTCAGGCAGCAGTTCTGAGTTGCTTGGCAACTCTTCCATATTTATGCAGTGTTCCAGGGCAGCAAGCAGGGGGTCACCCCTGAGCAATGGGATGCAGGGTGCTACCCAGGTGTAAGTCCACTTCCTCCAAAGTGTGGCATATTCTTGTCCCAGAATGCACCATTCTTCTAAAATACAACATGGAGAAAGTATCTCTTTGGAGGTTAGCTCAGGCTAAGCCAACCCACTGGCGTGGCTAAGATCCCCTAACACTCCCCTTCAATCCCCTTCTCTAATCTGATTACAGGGGCACCTGTGTGACTGGGGTTGCAGGATGTGGGGGAGAGCCTGTGCTGGCCAAAAGTGTCATTCTCCTTTGAAGACCATTTCGGCCACTCCACCCCCTTCCTGCCTGTAGCTTCTGCAGCTGCAGTTCTCCTCCCACAGGCAATCCATTGTCTCTCTAGCAGGCTACTTCACACCTCATTAAGACAGCTTGACTCAGCCTTGCAGAGTCTAGCCAATCGGAAGAGGGCATCTGGAAGGCTGGATTTAGTCTTTCAGAAAAGAAAGTTTAATAACGTATTTACCGTGATAGTTATTATAAATCTAACATTGGCAAGTTGTTGGATTTATCTTAACAATCATTTTAAGTCCTTAAATGACATTTTTAGCTTGCTCCGGTCAATATTTACACTTAAATAAACTATTCCAGTTTTAACCTACTGAGATCATCTACAATAGGGAGTTATGAATTTGGCAGTTGTTACCTCACCAGTTCTCATAAAACATATTTTATAATGTCCCTCCTTATATTTACTAGGCCTGGGCGGAGTTCGAGGAATTGCGCTATGCGGAACTCCGCAAAGTGACCAAAAAACTCTGCCGCACTACGCAGAGTTCCGCAAGCGGCAGAGTGCATTAAGTTGAGCCGTTTGCGTTGATTTTTAGCACCGGGTGTTTGTCCCAAGCTGGCAAATCAGCGCAAACGGCACCATGTGCAGCACAAGAGCTAATGGCTTCTTTCTGCCGCTGGAGTAGCAGCTTCCTCAACACAAACGGAAGTTTTCTCAACGTGAGTGGTAGCGGCCGGCTGCGACCGCTCGCATTGAGAAATCTCACCAGAAGGTGATCTGGAGAAAGATTTTCCTCGCTCGCGCTGGCCAACTTAACACCGGAGAGCACGAGTGAGGAAAAATCTCAGCAGAGCAGAGTACTCCGCCAGCGGGCGTAGTTTTACACCCAGGCCTTATAGTTACATGGCACACTGGTCCTGGGCACCTAGGGGAGACCTTAGAGGTGACATGTAAAAATAAGGTAGATTACTACTTTGGAAGTACCTTTAATTCCAAAGTCGAATTTGCATATAATTACAATTTAAAAGCAGCCTGCAAGGCTGGGCTGTCTTTTAAAATGACAGCAGGGACCACAGTAGTGCATACTCACTCTAGTGCAGGAAATCTACTGAGCCTCTAAACCTCCCTGCTCTATTATATACTAGGGACTTATAGGTAGTTTTAATTCCCCTTGACTTATTATATACTGGGACGTAAAGGGGTCTGTCATTACCAATTATAATTATGTCAGAGGCACAGAGAACTGTCATTCATGCCCTGGTCACGTCCAGATTGGACTAAGGCAATGTGCTGTACCTAGGTGCAGACAAGACGTCGATTAGACGCCTTCAGACCATTCAGAACGCTGCTGCCGGACTAATTGTTTGTCTACTGAGACATGCCCCAACTTCACCTCCGCTCTAGGAACTGCACTGGCTAAAGATTTCAAAACGCATTGAATTTAAGGCACTTTGCTATATGTTCAAGGCCAAACATGGCCTGGCTCCCACATACATTCAAGGACTGGTAATTCTATAGGTGCCTATGTGTTTGCTGAGGTCTGCCAGCCATGCTTTGTTCACCACGCCTAGGTTCCACCTAACCCACATCAAAGGTCGCTCCTTTTCCTGTCTGTGGAATTCTCTCCCTGCCTCCCTTAGGAACTGTAATTCTTTTATGTCGTTTCGCAAGAATCGCAAAACTTGGCTCTTCTAGCTATTGGCTGAGATCCTCACGGTCGGCAACTATCCTGTGCGGGGAAACCCCTTGGGATAGCTGTGCCCATTAGAAAGTCCATCAAATAAATAAATAATGCCTAACCATGAACTTTTAATCAGAGTGCAGGCACTGGGTCTGGTTAGCAGAGCCCAGGGCACAATCAGAGTCCGAGACCCAGTACCCAGTAGTCAACATGGGGACAAAAAGTGGGAGGACACTGCAAACAGGTCCTGATTTCTGACAGAAGAAGTTTATTGTGGTAACTTCGCTAAGTTGTAACATATTGTCTGGCTACTATCTGGGTGTGGTGTGGTCTAGCTGTGGAACATGGAACTCATTACACTGAGTTTCCATGGTGCTGTAATGTAGGTATTTAAAATTAAGAGAGTTAGAGGAGGTATTCAGCAGAGGCAAATGTGGAGGCTGAGGTGTTTCTGTGCCCTGTATTTTATATGAATCATCTTCCTCAAGACACTACACAGCTAGCACTGGACTCCCTCTGCTCATACTTGACTGGTCTTATTTCTAACGCAACCTGCTGGAATTGTCTACAAATAGAAACACAACAAGATGATGGACGTATTGCTGAAGCTTTTCAAACACACACCCCTAGTCACAGATCTGAGTTTAATTCTTCATTCTTTTGCTCACTATGCCACCCAAGTTTGGACCTAGCCATATACAAATCAGTCTTGATCCTGTTCTTCAAGGGGAAGGTCCAGCCTGAAATACCAAGCCAGGTCCTCCGTGGACCAGAAACAAGCATCCTGGGACCGGTTTTGGGGTATTACCCCTCATCAGCCAGGCTAACTTTAATACAGTGGCACAGCGAGCAAAGGACCTTCGTTTGGGCATACCCGTGGCCACTTAGGGGGAAGATAGCAAACACAACAAGATGATGAAGGGAGTGCTGAAACTTTTCAAACACACACCCCTAGTCACAGATCTGAGTTTAATTCATTGTTCTTTTGCTCACTATGCCACCCCAGTTTGGACCCAGCCATATGCAAATCAGTCTTGATCCTGTTCTGCAAGGGGAAGGTCCAGCCCGAACTACCAAGCCAGGTCCTCCCTGGACCAGAAACAAGCATCCTGGGACCGGTTTCGAGGTATTACCCCTCATCAGCCAGGCTAACATGAATCCAGTGGCACAGCGAGCAAGGGACCCGCGTTTTGGGCATACCCTTGGCCACTTAGGGTGAACATAGCAAACACGACAAGATAATGAAGGGAGTGCTGAAACTTTTCAAACACTCACCCCCAGTCACAGATCTGGGTTTAATACATTGTTCTTTTGCTCACTATGCCACCCCAGTTTGAACCAGCCATCAGCAGTAAGAGGTGCAGCTACTGCCGGCAGATGGGGAAGATAACTAGATGCAGGCAGGAACAGCATACAGCAAGGGAATCATCTCCAATCTGTAAGGGGTTTGGCGACCCAGGGAATCCAAAACAATGCCGGGGACGTGAAGTGCAGTGGCAGGACCCTCACAATAGGGGATTGGGTGCGAGGTCGACACTTATTCAGAGATGTCCTCTAAGAACTCCCCCATATCCTCTCTTAGGCCTCCAATTCATCTTTAAGTTTATCTGTGAACCGTTCATGGAGAGACACTGTGGAGTTCTATGATCCATTCCGCATCGGGAGGGGATATGGATTGGTGCCATTAATGCAGGATACAGAGTTTGGCCACTGCCAGGGCAGTGGCTAACCACTAAAGGTTATGAACATTCATGGACATCAGTAACATCATGAAGGAGGGCCAGGTGGGACTATAGACGCACAATATTTGGATGCAACTTTCGCAGGTGTGCCCACAACACCACCCATTAGGATCGTATATTCCAACAGCTCCAAAGTATGTGATAGATGTAACAGTACCCTTCAGACAGGTCCGGACTGGCCTTAGCGGGCGCCTGGCATTTCTGCGGTGGGCTGCCAGGGTGGGGACCGGTTTTGGACCCCTTGGAGGCCGTTTTTTGTTATGGGAGGCCGGTTTTGCTGTGTAGCTGCAATATCGGCCCACTGTTACAAAAGCTGCAGTGGTGAGACGGGAGTGGTGCTTCCAACTAGCACCCACCCTGGGGATCGGCCGAGCTGTTTGCCAGGGCTGGTTTTGGTTCCCAGTCCGGCCGTGCCTTCGGAGCATCATCAGCAGTAACTATGAGGCAGCAGTCTCATCAGACGTAGTCTCTTCGGGGTACAACCACTCATATAGAATCTTGAACTATTGGAATTTGAAGTGGGACTCTTGGTGGACTCTGTAATGAACCTGGAGCAGGCTTGCCAGTCATTTGGTGTATAATCTTTGACGAGGATTGTCTGCCTTTTGGTACGCATCGTGGCAAGAGTGGGACCAGAATGGATATTCTTTATGAGTACCCCATAGAGGCTGGAGACCAACCCCTGACTGTAGACCCAAACATTTTAGGACGGGGAGACAGTGAGGTCCATGGGTTGGGGCCCTAACACTGAACTGAGACAGTGTGACAACCATCTGTGCTTCCAGTAATCAGACTGGGAGAGTGTAAAGTCCCTCCTAAGTGCCGTAAATGATTTCAGCGACCCTCACTGATGTAGTGATTAATATGGCGCAGCCCCTATGCGGACCATGAAATCCAGTAAAACAGGTTTGGCTGTGAAGCCGTGGGTGTATGCCCCAGGAGTTTTTGGGCCTCATCCCATGCCCATGATGTGGGCACAAGAACCGGGTTGCCCCATCAGGAAGGGTGTAAGGATTGCAGGCAGCATTGTGGTAAGAGACGTCCTGTGGGGTGCTGCTCAAAGTGTAACCACGGCGGGACTTCTGCTGAGGTTTTCCAATAAGGAGCCAACTGGCAGAGATGGAAGGCCAGGCAGTAAAAGGCCAGGCATGGGAATAGTAAACTTCCTGCCGTGGTGTCTGCACATAGTTCGGAGGCTCTCAGTCATGGGCGGTGACCGCTCCAGATATAAGACCAGCATACTAAGGACATCGTTGTAGCACAGTGCTACCGGCATTTTTATAGTTTGAACTCTGCACCACATGGATAAGTTCAGGTGTTTCCATTTAGGAAAGTCCTGCTTCAATCATTCTTGAAGGGGGAGGAAATTGTACTCTACCATTTTCTCAAGGCTTCTGTTCACCCATATACCCATGAATCGGAACCACCTTTGATACCCACCGTATGTTACCTGCCACCTGCCACCTAGACACGTCCAGGTAGTCCGTAGGACAGTAGGAGGACTTCTCTCTTGGGCCAGCTAATTCTGTAGCAAAAAGACCTGATGGATATGACCACTGTCAAAGAGGAGGCAGGATGGGAGAGGAGGAGAAGAAAAATGTCATCGACGTAGAGGAGCGCCTACACCTCTGTGGTGCCGATGGTGATGCAGCGGACCTCTGCCAGGAGTCGCAGGGCCACCGCCAAGGGTTCCAAGGCTATCAAGAACAGCAGAGGGGAGAGCATACAGCCTTGGTGGGTGCCCCTGTGAATATGAAATGTCTCAGACAGAAAGCCACCACAGTTGACCTCTGCCATACGGGAGTCATATAGGAGCTTAACCTTCAATATGAAGTTGTCTCTAAGTCCCGGGAGGAGGTAGGGCCACTCCACTTAATCGAATACCTTCTCAGCTTCAAGCAAGATCGCTAGTTCTATTAAAGTTCTTCCAGTATCTTTTCTTGACTTTAAAAAAAAAAAAACGTTCCAAAAATTGTGTTTACACAAATGTTAACAAATATGCTCCAGTTCTATGCTGTCTTGCGATGGGCGCATAGGTACTGAAATAGTTCACTTAGCTTTGTGTCTTTTCCTTCTTTAGAAGATCGTTGTGAAGCTGAACTGCAGTCCAGGATTATTAGGAACCAGGAAGGCTTCTTCGGGATATCGCATCGGAAAGCAGGTAAGCAAACAGTTGTCTCCGTGACAACTGTAGGAAGGCTAAGCACCTTCCAGAAGTCGGGTGTGGCATTTTATAGTCATGCCACACCCAAGATGGCCATCGCGTTGTACGTGACGCGACGTGCAGCGTTCTCCCGTTTGTTTCCAGAAACGGGCTCTCGGGTACTGCTGTGAAGCGCGAGTTCTTTTCTCCGGCTACACTTCGTAGAACCAAGCAGTCTCGTCCTACGCTAATAATAACTTTGACATTTAAACGTTCAGTGTGAACGGAAAGCAAGTTTTGCAGTAAACCGACATTGGCAGTAATAACTTAAACAAGCATTGGTATGTGGCAAATACAACAATAAGCACGTAAAGCACACAATCACTTCAAGCATTTAGAATAGCATGTCCCAAGCACAATAAAGATTATTTGCCCCAAGAGATAGGCTTACTCTTACAATCTATGGAGTGCTGGTGGCACGGGACAGGGGAGGGTTTTCTCTGGGGAATGTCAAACCCTTCATGGAGCCTAGAAACACGTCCTGCGCGCAGGTTTTGGTTGAGGGATGAAGGGAATCATGACATCCTACTCATCATCCCAGACATGCCACATAAGGTGAGCCAGGGTACGTAAATGATTGCAGGAAGTAAGGCCCTGGATGAAACTGACCTGTAAATTGTATATTAATTGGGGGATGACCTTCCCTAATCTAGGATTGGGCTAAAAGTTTAAGATCTACATGAAGGAATGAGATTGGTGAGTAGCTGGCACAATCCAGGGGGTCTTTCACCTACTTGGGGATGAAAGTGATGAAGGCCTTATTGGAAATCGTTCCCAGACAACGGTGGTCTGTGACTTCCTTAAATACGTGTGTCAGGAGGGGGGTCAGTGCCGCCTTACACATCTTGTAAAATTCCTCAGGGAATATGGCCTCTGTCACTTCCTCCTATGAAATCTCACCCTCCAGATACCTCCGAGCTTCATCCGTGAGCGAGGGTAGGCAAAGTGGTGCAAGGAAATCATCTATCCTAGCCACAGAGGTGGTATATTTTGAGTGGTAAAGTGAGGAGTAAAACTCCACAAACTGGTTTACTATAGCCAGGAGGTAAGTCAGGAAAAATCCAGGCACTTCTCTCTCCGAATCAAGTTAATGTAGCTGGGCAGCGAGCAGACGTCCAGCTTTTTCATCCTGGTCGTGCTTACACTACTTAAGTTTCACTAGCATTTTTTCAGCAGCTACAGTATAGAAGGCATTCAGCTGAGATCTCCAAAGCTCTGTAGGCGGGCTTTGTCAGGGATGCTGTGTAGCATTGATGGAGATTTTGTACCTCATCTTCTGCTCCCTGAAGTCATCCTAGACCTTGTGTTTAGCAATAGCGAAATCCTGCATCATGACCTCTCAGAGGGTGGCTTTGATTGATTCAGATTGATTCAGAGAGGCTGAAATGATATCATCCAGGGGTGTCAGTACAAGCTGGTTACATAAACAACAGTCAACCATTGTGAATGAATGTAATATTACGGGAAACAGCAATCACAACGCATGCTTTAGATCTCATGCCGTTACAACGCGGTCGTTACAACGACCGCGTTGTTACAATGCGAACCATTACATCGCAAGTTGTTACAACGACTTGCTGTAGGGGGCATAAGGTGTTGGATTTACAATCCAACACCTTCCCTGCTGTTGCACAAACTGGAGTTGGAATAGTAAATTATACTATTCCTAAGTCCAGCGCACCCCCTACAGCAAGTCGTTGTAACGACTTGCGATGTAATCGTTTGCATTGTAACAACGCGGTCGTTGTAACAACAGCGTTGTAACAGCATGCGATCTAAAGCATGCGTTGTAAAGGCATATATTCTAATTTCACATGCAAGCAGTAGATCCTTGGGAGAATGTTGCATTAGTGAGTCCATTATAGAGAGTCTTTTTCGAGAACAGTGCAACTCATAAATAAACAGACATTACTTGCTAGACTAAGTGCAGCAGAAATAATAAACAGAGAATATGACATCCATTTTTAACAAATACGGCGTTGAGGCCCTATTGAGGCTAGCTAGTGTAAGCCAGGGAAATTCTCTTTAACAGGTCATATCAAAATTGTCTCAAAGGCAATAGCATCATGTTCTGCACATTCTTATAATCTACATTTCTATTAGTACACAAAGGGCCTGATTCACAGAACTAACTTACGTCAAAAACGTAAAGTTAGTACTTTTTGGTATTCACAGAATACACTTACTCATTTCGGTATTCACAGAAGTTAGTAGTCCTAACTTTAGGACTCCTAAATGCCTTCTGTGGATACCGAAAGTCTTAAAGTTAGGATTTTTCTCAGTTTAGGAGTAGTAAAGTTAGGACTCCTAACTTTACTACTCCTAAACTGAGAAAAATCCTAACTTTAAGACTTTCGTTATTCACAGAAGGCATTTAGGAGTCCTAAAGTTAGGACTACTAACTTCTGTGAATACCGAAATGAGTAAGTGCCTTCTGTGAATACCAAAATGAGTAAGTGTATTCTGTGAATACCAAAAAGTACTAACTTTACGTTTTTGACGTAAGTTAGTTCTGTGAATCAGGCCCACAAGCTCTCATACATTTCGCATTTTTTGTGTGATACAGGCCCACACATCGCAGCTCTCTGGTGGACAGGGGCACCAAACCCATCATGGGCATCTTGGAGGTGAGAGGTTGTTATCTCTTCAATGCTATTGAATGCTTTAATGATTGAAGTTCCTCCTTTCATGATTGACATTAACCAACATGCTTGTTGCAAATGGGTTCCGCACATTTAGTATACCAGAATTTTGCTTTTTTTATCACCTCATTTACGGATCTTTACTGTGGGTGAGTCTCACTCACAATAATTGCAGAAACAGCCTGCACGTGTTTACCGCCAGTTCCTGACTTTTAAGATAAGGTAGCTGAGACACAGCTAGGCAAAAAGAGATTTGGCTGGTTACACGTTAACACATGTGCACACTTGTATGAGCATGGGTGCAGTTTTCATGTGTGTGACTACAGTTGTGCTAAGACTAGTAGCTGCACACAGGTAACCTGCATGTGGCAGTTTTAAACTGCAATTTCAACCTGTCAAACTACCTCTTTTGACAAACCTAAACCTTTTTCTTCAATCTTAATAAGTCGGCCATTTGTGAGCCTTTTCGCACATAAAGGCACGGTGCATAATATTTAAAAGTAGGACATGTAGAAATTAAAATTAATGTTGAATATGTCCTTACAGTGAAATACAATTTACCCCGTAGCAAGCCTGGATGCTGCCATATGGAATTATTGGGCTACATTGTTACATTTGTTAAATGCTACATTTGGATTGGTAGCAGCCGGAGAATAACATCTTCCACTCATTTTGGAAATGCCACTGTCAGAAAGGAGTACATCGTGGAATTTTGGATATAGAATAGCTTATCACCACGGAGACAGCGATAATCTGGAGTGGATCTCATGAAGTAATGACTGCATACAGGACACGTGAACAACTGCAGCTTATTCACGGGACAGTTGATTTGTGATTGTTCTACTGCTTCTCATATTAGAATTTGGTTACAGTGAATTCTTCAATGGATTATTTCAGCACTTGTTAGTCAATGTAACGGCACTTATTTTTAACATCGTGATTTGGTTTTGAATTTTAGAGGGTGATAGGAGGTTGGAGGAAGAGTAAAAGGGTGTGGTTGTTTCCCTGTACATTGTTTCATTTAGTATAATCATGTTGCAGCACTGGGTAGTGCATTATGGGGTTTGGAGTTTATGTCACATTTTTTTAATCACGGAGCACAGCTATAGGGTGAATATGTCACGGGGTTAGAGCTGGGAAGCGTTTAGTTTAATTGAAAACACATGGGTGAGTCATGTTCCTTTTTTGATAAAACAACGGACTGACAGGCAACTCGGATAAACAGCTTTTGAACAGGTGGATGAAGAGGTCAGGCTGCTGGTTGCAGTTTTTGTAAAGGCTTTTGAAAGGTAATTTGTCATGATTTGGCAAAGAAGGAACAGGGGAAGTTTTTACATGGGCGAAATTCACAGTTAGATCGGGGGGATTGGAAGTTGGTAGAGGGGTTTGGACTCAGCATATTGGGAGTTGCACACGTTTTTTATGTTCATTCATCAACGGATTATGTTAATGTTTGAGTGAGTGGGTGGTGGGGGTTGAGGATTGGGAGGGGAATGGATTTGTATATGTTTGAGCACGAGGGTTTTTCAAAGTGAGAGTCATGTGGGAATGAGGGTGGAGTGGTTGTATAATGAAGGTCAAGCAGTGAGTAGTTAGCTGAGATGTCAGTCTTTTCTGTTGCAGAGACCCCTGATGAAGAGCCTTTTTAGGCTCGAAATGCATTGGGCATAAAGCAATGAGCCTACTTTGGTGCACGTTTCACCTTGATTCTTACGTGTTGCTGTGTAATGTCTGGATGGGCACGCAGGATACATGAATAAGTGAAATAAAGAAACAAGATGGAACTACGCTGTCTCCGCAGTGATTTTATATAATTGAAAAGTTTACGTAAAAAGAATTGTATAATTACTGGTATTAAGTGATGAAAATGGATTATTCAAGAGTAAAGGGTTTAGCATGAGGGATGCTTTCCCACGCCGCAGTACGACAGACGGGTGCGCAATGTATGTGCCTTGAAGTATACCACTGTCAGAAAGGTGGCATTTCCCTGCCTAAAGTTCCATGGTACATTCTGTGAGTGGCCAGCTGCCCGGACTGGTGATTGATCTCCCACTGGTAAATGTGTATTGGAGCCAGACACTGAACAAAAAGACCTAGATGAAGAGGGGAGTGGGTCTTCCTCACAGGATGGCTTGGGAGGAGCCGTGCACTTCCGTGATAACATTTCAAAGGAAACTGCCTAGACCATACACACAGGAACCTCACACCAGGCCTGCCCTTGTCTTTGTTTCACAAGCCAGTCTAGAGCCAAACACAGGGAAAAGAGAGGATCAGAACCAGTTTTAGGGTTTGAAAAAGGAGTGTTCCCCACACACAGACTGCCACTGGGCATAAAAACAGCATCCCCAGAACATGAAGGAGAACAAAACCCTGGAACTGGACAGTGATTGCGCCATACATAGGTTTGCTGGAAGAGACAGCCCTCGCTGATATCCTTATGGAAAAAGGACTCTGTCTGCAGCGGACTCCCCAGGACTAGATGGGTCTCTCCAGGGTCAGTGACGCTGGCCCCTTTGTAACCCATGAAGACCAACTGGGGTAAGATCTGTGCCCCAAAAAGAGGATAGGAGCACCAAGAGCCAGGTGCAGAAGAATGCTTGCATTGGGAACGGTGAAACACTTTGGAGGCTAGGAGTCTGTTGAAGATGCTCCAGGTGGTTATGACCCACCACAAGAAGCAATATGAGCCCAAGAAGAAGGAAATCGGCTCAACAGAAACCGAGTTATGCCTTTTTCAAGATCATTCTATTTTATAATGCTTAACTGAGAAAGCTGAGCGTGTGGCACTGCTGAAAATTCTTTACATTACCCCTGGGGTGGAGTAATGCCTAAGGGTTTGCGCATCACTCTTTAATTGATTGTTGGAAGAGTGGGCTTGCATGGGACCACCTACCCTGACATTCCCTTTTTTTTATACCACTCTTGCAGGTTCATTTTCATCCCTGCTTTTGCCCTTTTGTAATTTTTTTCCATCTATCTCTTCCTCCTTCTTACCCTCTTCTATGTTTTTCTCTCTTTTGCTCTGGATCACAGTCTGTTGGGAACATTTTGTAACAGAGCCCAAAAAGTAGTGCTTGTGGACCCTACTTACAACTACCAGTTCAAATTAAGCACTGCACGTGCACTCTGCATTCGGGATGCTGAATGTTTTTGGCTGTATTGCTTAGCTTATTTGCACTTGACTGTCTGCCAGGGCGTCAGGAGTTTGTGGCAGTGTGGGCCCTGGACATAGCCACAACTATGGAGTGAGAAAACAGTGGATGATGCAGTTTGCTGCATCCATCTTGCAGCAGAAAAGGAAGATGGAATGAGGAGAGTAAGGTGAGTTGAGCGGGGTGTAAATGTGCATATGTACATGGATGATCACAGCTTGACTGGATAGAACACGGGACACACAAAGAATGTACCATTAAACATGGATCTCTGTAGGAATCACATTTCTTGACATAACATAGTAACTGTGCAATGCACTGCAGCATAATTTGCATAACTAAGAACACTGAAATGCACATTTACTATTATTTCATGCAATGTTGCCCAGCCAGGGAACTTGCTTTGCTCCATTGTATGAAAGGGAGAGAGCAGAATGCTTCATGTTTACAGAAATATGGAGCATTTCTGGCCTCTCCTTGCACTCCTGCACTGTGTGCTTCCTAGTGCCAATGCAGACACCCTTGCATGGTAGTTGTTAGAAATGGGATTTCTGGTTGGCTAGGGCTAGCACCAAAGTCAGGCAGAAACCACCACTCTAGTCCGGGCAAGGGAGTTACACACTGAAGATAACCCCTGCTCAGCCCCTTGGTAGCTTGGCACGAGCAGTCAGGCGTATCCCAGAGGCAATGTGTAAAGCGTTTGCGCAACACACACACACACACAGCAGCAACCCACTAGGCACACCACAAAAGGAACTCCACACAAGGTTATATATAAAAATAGCCTTTGTATTGTCAGAAACACATTAGAATAGTAATCACACAATATACACTGTGCCAACTGGCGCTAGGCAATATTTACAGGGGATTATATACACCTGACAGGGCCAATCGGGCCACTGTCAGAACCATCACAAATGTAAAAGTAGAAAATTTAAAACACTACCAGTAACTACTGGTAAAATAATGAGTCAGCATCATCCTGCAACATAAATCATATTATGCAATAAACCTCACAAGCATAAACGCATTATGCAATAAACCTCACAAGCATAAACACATTATGCAATAACCTCAGAAGCATAAACACATTATGCAATAAACCTCACAAGCATAAACACATTATGCCATAAACCTCACAAGCATAAACGCATTATGCAATAAACCTCACAAGCATAAACACATTATGCAATAACCTCAGAAGCATAAACACATTATGCAATAAACCTCACAAGCATAAACACATTATGCCATAAACCTCACAAGCATAAACGCATTATGCAATAAACCTCACACTGTCCCCCTGGCCAACTGGCCTTCTCAGAGGGCTCAAATGCCCTATGTCCATAATGTCAGGGCGTGCTGCCAATGCAGCAGAATCCAAGTGCGCAATTACTCTGGCACCACTGTGCCTCCGGGGTCCCCACTGGGACTCCTCAAAAGGCTCTGGCCTAAAAGTTGCAGCTGCCGCTAATGGCTGTGCAGCTGTGAAACCAATGTGGGCATGGGCACTCACTGTGCCCTCTGGGTGGGTCCCCACTGGGACTTTGTAAATAAAACTTTGCCCCACGTTGTAGCTGCCCGCTACGGCGGCGCAGCTGAGGAAACAAAACAAGCACTGGCACTACGGGGCCCCAGGGGGCACCGACGCGGCTCCAGGCACCGACAATGTGCCTCGGTGGAGCCAAGATTGCCCCCAATGTTGCAGCTGCACTCTATCAGGTAGGGCAGCTGTGGAAAATGGCCGGAGCCCCACCCTGGGACTCTCTAAAACAAACATGGCCAACAGGAAAAACGGCGCTGGGCTCTGGGGGCCCCGCCCTGGGGCTTTCTCAATAAATGTAGCCCAACATTGCAGTTGCCCGCTACGGCGGCGCAACTGTGATCAATGAATCAGCCCTGGTACTCACGGTACCCTGAGAGCCCCACTGGGACTCTAAACCAAATGGTCCCCAAAAACGTTGCAGCGGCCCGCAACTGCGGCACCGCTGTGTAGCCCCAGGGACACTGGCTCTTCACCACTGCGGCCCGGAAGAGCACAACCAAAGAAAAAGAGAGGCTCAGCCCCACTCACCACTCCTTGGGGGCTGAGCGAAGTAGACAGCAGCCATCCGCTGCAACCACCAGGACGGTGACTTGGGACACACGCGGGGCTATTCCCATCTCTCACGGGGAGCCCCGCCCGCAGCCAGGCTCCGTCTTTCTTCTGCACTCGGCCTTCTGGTTCGGCGCTTCTCTTCTGGCCCCGCTTCTCCTCTGCCCCGCCTACAACCAGGCAGGCTTCCTGTTTCGCCGCTCGCAGCAGCGGCGGCTCACTTGTGTCGGCTCCTTTAGTGCTGGGTGGGCACCCGCCTAAAATACTCACATAAGCGGGGTGGGCACCCGCCGAAAATATCCATAAAGCGGGGTAGGCTCCTGCTGATTTCAAGAGCGCAGGGGGGAATCCCACACGCCGGGGATTCCCTCGCCACACAGCGCTGCAGGGGACAGACGCTCCTCACCTCCTGGGCAATATAAATATAGCGATCACGAGGTGCTGGGGGCAACAAAAAAGTCCTTAGGTATCAATGGGCATAGCAGGGCCCAGGGAGGCCAGCACACAGGGCCCTCCAGCAGGGAGGCAAGCCCCCATGGCGGTTCCTCCTGGGCCCCAGCAGCAGCAAGCCCCCAACAAGTCAGGAACAGCACAAATTCACAGCCCCTATACTTATACCCAGATTCTCTTTGTCTGCAGCACAGGGCTTGGGGGAACCAGATGCAACTGGTTCAGGGGGGAATTGGAGCACTTTGTTTACCAAGCTCCTCTTCCCCTTTGTCAGGTGGGGGCTCGGTGATCAGACACACCACAGGGGGTGGAGCCAGCATTGTACAGGCTAGGCACAGACCTATACAGGGTCAGGGGATCACTCCTCCCACTACTCCTGTAGGAGAGTAGGATCTGCTTCACAGGGGTACCCCCACTTTTTGCTGATACTTCACTGGTTTTCGACATTAGTCTGGCTGGGGCCCTGCCATTCAGAACCCCAGCCTAGCTGTTTCCTCTTTAAAAGGGTCTCCCTGTGCCTTAGGCACATCTCTGATTGGGATCTGGAGTGCCCTTGTAAGTCCCTAGTATATGGTATACTATGTACCAAGGGCATAGGTACCTCAGAGGCCTGCCAGGGGCTGCAGCATATATTATGCCACCCCTGGTAGGCCATCCAAACTGACACCACAGGTCTGCTACTGCAGCCTGGGTAAGGTGGTGCATGCACCCCTTGCTGTGGTATAGGTTACCTATATCACTAAATGCATACACACATATAAACCTATAAGTCACTCCTAAGGCAGGCCTTATCAATCCTAAAGGCAGAGTGCATGGTTTCTATGTGAGAGGGTGCCCCTGCATGAGCAGGGCCCCTCTGCAGCGTTCGGAGACCATCTCTGATGCTGTTTGTAGTGCAGCCTGACCATATACTCTTAAACGCATTATATCCTCGCGGTAAAATGCTAACTATGGAATGGCTGCACCGAAACATGTCGTGTTTGGTGTCAAACATCTTGGAATACTACCCCCCCGCCAATTCTGGCGGCGGGGGTAGCATTCCACCCTTCTAGAGGGAAAGGCATGTTAACTCTGACGAGTCCGGTAACTTCTTTCCAGAGCCTGGCATCACAAAATGGATGCTACTGCCACAGACACGAGTCTGGCCTCCTGCTGCTGGACGAAACTCCGGCAGGGGAGGCCTGGACAATAGGTTTCCTGTCCCAGGGAGGTGTGACCACCTCCCCAGACAGGACAAAGTGTATTGGGGCTGGGCGGGAGCACTTTCGGGTGCTTTGAAGTCCTGCACTGAGGGCACATTTGGTGTCCCTGTGCATACCCCAGTTCAAACCGGATCAGGGGCTTGCAGCCCCTGCTTTGGCGCGAACTGGACAAAGGGAAAGGGGTGTAGCCACCCCTCTGCCCTGACCCACCCATAGGTGGGGCCACAGAGTAGTCCATCCCCTATTTTTGGAATAAAGGTAGGAACCCAGTCCTTAGGACTTTAGATTATACCTGGACGAAACTCTGAAACAGAATCCTGGACCTTCGACGCTCTACTCACGATTAGAGGACTGAAGAATCTCCCTTGGGGTCAAGGAGTGACTCCCCTGCTTGGCAGGCACCAAAGAAGCATCTGTCCGGTTCGCATCACTGAAGCTCCCGTCGGACGCCGAAGTCATCGCATCACCAGAGGTGGATTCTCAGACTTCCCGAGGCTACCCTGAGTCCCCAGCAAAGCTGAGGCCCGTGGCTATCGTGGGTAACGTGAGACCGTGACCCCTGGACACCGAGCACACTTGCAAGTGCACCATCTTCTGGGTCTCCCAAGAAGTCGTGCTTTGGGCTCCGAGTAGCCCTAGCCTCCAGCACCACCTGCACCGAAGATCACTGGCCCCCACTCCACGAGTGTCCTGTAAGCCAGCTCCACGTGCGGCGTCACGAGGCTCCTTCGCGGTCGCTAGCCCGTTGGCTAGTAGCCCTTACCGAAGGCCAATCTTTTCTTTACTTGGCAGTCTGGTTGCTCCAGGCCTGCCCTCACTTACCCTTGCTGGGTGAGTTCCCCAGACCTTGCTGGTCTGCACCATCGACGATCTTCAGCTACATCGAGACTTGCCGTTGCCAAGGCTTGTTGGGTCCAATCTGGTCGCCGACACCGCAGCACTCGACAGACATCGTGTACCAGCCCGAATCCTGCTCCTGGTCGCCGACAACGCCTCCTGGACCTCGTGGCTGCAGAAACGAGACGACCGTCAACGCACCTGAAGCACTCGACATCGGTGGGCATCCGTCCATCACCTCCCTGGTCACTGGCTAGTGACCCAGACTCTGTCCCCTCTGCTTTCAGGTTCTTCAGAACTCCGATCCACTCTTGGATCCACCCGGACACTTTTCTCCTGGTCGCCAGCAGCACTTTGCAGCAGATCGCCATAAGAACCGACGACGAAACCCGACCCCGAAAGGCACCTATGCACCCGGCTTCCCTGGGTGAGGTAACACGAGTACTCCGGTGCTCCCGTGGGTAGAGACTCTTCAAAGTCCTAGATCTCAAAGGGTTTTGTCCTAGTCCTCTTTAAAGTGTCCCTTTCCTCTATTTTCCCGATCCCGACTTTCTCCATAGAAGTTAACGGCGTATCGCGGTTGTGTATTTACACTGCACGCGTCTCCCGTGGGTCCCCTGTGTCACTACCTTGGGTGGTTCCTTGTGGTCCAAGCACTTCTAGAGGCTCTAGGCCTAGTGTCTAGTTCAGTCGTGGTTCGCATACCACTTTATTGGTATATGGTTTGGTACGCCCCTAGGGCCCAAACGTGTATTTGTGCTATTACTGTGATTTAAGATCTTATAACCTATGTACTTCGAACTCTAGCCTCATAAAGAGACTAGAGGGGTGTGTTTAGTAATAAATACATATATTTTGAATATATACCTGGTGTGGTGCTCTTTCATTTGGTCACTCAAGAGATTATAGACTGGTAAAACAAGCTGCTTTACATTCCTTCAAGACTTAGCCTGAAGGCTGCTCTCCACAGCTACCACTAGGATAGCTTTCAATAAGGTTGTCTTTAACCTACCTACCATAAGAGTCGATTTGGACTGGTGCAAGGTGCCCACTATAATTAGTGGACAGCATATGCCAGGCCAACTTCTCACATTGGTGTGCAGCGTGTGGGATTCCAGCTTGCTATTGTTTTACCAGATAATCTCAATTGAATTGATCAACTGAAAACCACTAAAGGTACCTAAGGTACATATAATTTAAGCTTAGAATATCAGTAAGTTCTACTGAACTTAGAGTTGTGTGTTAAGGGATAGCACAACCCTTTCTACAACTCAAGAGAGTTTAGTAGGCCACACTAGAGTAGGTAGTGCATACACCACACCACACTAGTAATGTCTTTAAAAGCAGGATCCAAAGATGCCCTGCAGGAAGCCATTGAGCTTCCCCCTCCAAGTATGACACACTCCCATTCTTGGAACTGAGAGCTTTGTGTAACGTGAGGAAATTAAGGACAGGCCAAAGTCCCACCACCCAACACCTCCAGGAGTTGTTGGTGGCTTATGATCTTAGTAAGTCTTCAGAGACTGAAGGGGTAGGAGCAGAGGGTGGGCCAGCAGATGAGGAAGGGGCCAGGGGTACTACTACCCCCAGCCCCCTCTGAAACTGACCAGGAGGGTGACAATGACCCTGACCTGGAAAACCCAATCCCTTCTGGGGAAGATGAAGATGAGGATCTGGAGAACCACACCTTTGTCCCCCAGGAAGGATTATGAGTGTGCTCAGAAAGTCTAGGTCTCCTTCTCAGGAGTCTAACCACTCTGGCACCTCAATAGGGAGCTCTGTTTCTTCTCACAGGAGGGAATCCTCTCATGAGAGAAGAAAGAGACTGGTCCAGTATGAGGAAACTCAACTGGAGATCAGGAAGAAGCAATTGGCTTTAGATAGAGAATCCCTAGATCTCCTTAAAGAGAGAAGAAAGTTGGGACTAGAGTCCCATGGTGGCAGCCATATCCCTAGAGATAGGGAAAGGTCCTATGACCATAGGAACCTGAGCAAGATTGTCCCTCCCTACCAGAGTGGGGATGATATCCACAAATGGATAACTGCTTTAGAGAGGGCCTGTAAGGTACAGAAGGTCCCTCAGGAGCAGTGGGCAGCAATCTTGTGGCTCTCCTTTGCTGACAAAGGTAGAGACAAGCTCCTCACTGTTAGAGAGGAGGATGCTGACAATTACAAGGTCTTGAAGAGTGCTCTTATTGATGGGTTTGGCCTAACCACTGAACAGTACAGGTTGAAGTTCAGAGACACCCAAAAAGCACAGACTCAAGACTGGGTAGACTATGTGGATTGTTCTGCCAAGGCTCTGGAAGGCTGGTTGATGGGCAGTAAGGTGTGTGACTTCTCAGGATTGTATAATCTGATAATGAGGGAGCAGATTCTTAATAACTGTCAAAACCAGCTGTTGCATCAGTACCTGGTTGACTCTGATCTGACCTCTCCCCAAGAATTGGGAAAGAAGGCAGACAAATGGGTCAGAACCAGGGTGAAGCAGAAGGTACAGAACCAAGGTGGGGAAACCAAGAAGCAAGATGCTAAGAACTCTGACAAGGGTGGGGAGAAGGGTAAAGATCAAAAGTCTTCATCAGGCCCCCAAAAATCTTCTTCTGGTGGGGATTCCCAGTCTACCAAGGGTAAAGGCCAAAGAAAACCATGGTGCAAGGTCTGTAAGCAAAAGACCCACTGGACCAGTGATTGCACCAAGTCCAAAGACTCCAGTCCAGCATCCACCAATGCCCCTAAGGCACCTGTTCCCCCTAGTACAGTTGGTGGAAGTGCTCCAGCAAAGGGTTTAGTAGGGTTCACCCTGGGAACTGAGTTGGGCTCTGACTTAGTCAGGGAGCTGACTCAGGCTGTGTTAGTCTGTGATGGAGGCATGGATGTGACCTCCACTGTGAGTCCCAGTAATCTGGGCAAGTACAGACAACAGCCTTTAATCAATGGACGAGAGGCTTTGGCATTTAGGGACACAGGGGCAAGTGTCACAATGGTGACACAAGACCTTGTGCTACCTGGGCAAGTTATACTTGGTGAAATGTACCAAGTGACCAATGCTAGCAATGTCAGAACAGACCATACTCTGGCAGTTGTTAACTTCTCCTGGGGAGGGGTAACTGGCCTTAAGAAGGTTGTGGTAAGTGCAAACCTACCAGTCGAATGCTTGCTTGGCAATGACTTAGAGACTTCTGCTTGGGCAGAAGTGGAGCTCAGGACCCATGCAGAAATGCTGGGGATCCCTGCAGATGTGTTTGCTGTGACCAGGTCACAAGCTAAACTGTCTAAAACTGAACAGGCCTTGGATTCTGAAAGAATGGACCAAGTGCCTTCCAAGAGGAGGAGTAGTAGGGTTAAGGCAGTGCCTTCCCCCTTGGCTCAGGAGGAAGATCAGTCCCTTGAGGGGGATGATCTCAGCCCTGAAGAAGGAACTGTCCCAGAGGAACTTGAGCCTGACCAGGTTGAGTTCTTGGGGACAGGGGGACCTTCTAGGGCAGATCTGAGCCAGGAGCAGCAGAGCTGCCCCTCCCTTGAACCCCTCAGACAGCAAGCTGCTGCTGAGGCTGCTGGGAAAGCTAGTGGTCCCCATACAGTGTATTGGGATGATGGACTCCTGTACTCAGAGAGTAGAGACCCCAAGCCTGGTGCTACCAGGAGGTTGGTAATACCTTTGAAGTTCAGGGGCTTCCTATTGACCCTAGCCCATGATATTCCCTTAGCAGGACACCTGGGCCAGAACAAGACTTGGGACAGAATTGTCCCTCACTTTCACTGGCCCCACATGTCTGAAGACAGTAAGGAGTTTTGTCGCTCCTGTGTAACCTGCCAAGCCAGTGGCAAAGCAGGTGGCACTACAAAGGCCCCCTGATACCACTACCTGTGGTGGGGGTGCCCTTTGAGAGGGTAGGGATTGACATTGTTGGTCCCATGGATCCCCAAACAGCATCTGGGCACAGATTTATACTGGTGGTAGTGGATCATGCCACCAGGTATCCAGAGGCTATACCCCTTAGGACCACTACAGCACCTGTGGTGGCAAGGGCCCTCCTGGGAATTTTCTCAAGAGTGGGCTTTCCTAAGGAGGTGGTATCAGACAGGGGTGCAAACTTCATGTCTGGGTACTTAAAGGCAATGTGGAAGGAGTGTGGGGTTACTTATAAGTTCACCACACCCTATCACCCACAATGCAATGGTTTAGTTGAGAGATTCAACAAAACCTTGAAGGGCATGATTAAAGGGCTCCCAGAAAAGCTTAGGCGTAGATGGGACATACTCTTGCCCTGCCTTTTATTCGCATATAGGGAGGTGCCTCAGAAGGGGGTTGGTTACAGCCCTTTTGAACTTCTGTTTGGCCACCCTGTGAGGGGTCCACTGTGCTTGGTGAAGGAAGGATGGGAGTTACCTCTCAAGCCCCCAAAGCAAGATATAGTGGACTATGTACTTGGTCTCCGCTCCAGGATGGCTGAGTACATGAAAAAGGCAACCAAAAACCTTGAGGCTAGCCAGGAACTTCAAAAGGCCTGGCATGACCAAAGAGCTGTCCTAACTGTTTACCAGCCAGGACAGAAGGTGTGGGTGTTGGAGCCAGTGGCCCCAGCAGCTCTCCAAGACAAATGGAGTGGACCCCACACTATTGTTGAGCAGAAGGGTGAGGTCACTTACTTAGTAGACCTGGGAACACCCAGGAGTCCCCACAGGGTTCTCCATGTCAACAGACTTAAGCCATATGTGGACAGGGCAGACATGGGCTTGCTCATGGCTACTGATGAAGGGCAGGAGGAAGAGAGTGACCCACTCCCTGACCTGCTCTCACAGAACCCTGACGATGGGTCAGTAGATGGTGTAGCCTTGGCAGGCAGCCTCACTACCCAGCAACAAACTGATTGCAGGCAAGTCCTCAATCAGTTTAGACATATGTTTTCTCTGACACCCAGTCAGACCACCTGGTGCACTCATGAAGTGGACACTGGGGACAGTCTGCCTATTAAAAACAAGATTTATAGGCAACCTGACCATGTCAGGGACTGTATCAGGACTGAAGTCCAGAAGATGTTGGAATTGGGAGTGATTGAGCCCTCAGATAGCCCTTGGGCTAGTCCAGTAGTCCTAGTACCTAAACCTCACACCAGTGGTGGGAAAAGAGAGATGAGGTTTTGTGTAGACTACAGGGGCCTCAATGCAGTCACTAGGACTGATGCCCATCCAATACCCAGGGCAGATGAGCTCATAGATACTTTGGCCTCTGCCAAATATCTCAGCACATTTGACCTAACAGCTGGCTACTGGCAGATCAGACTAGCTGATGCTGCAAAGCCCAAAACAGCATTTTCAACCCCTAGTGGGCATTATCAATTTGTGGTGATGCCCTTTGGTCTGAAAAATGCACCTGCCACTTTCCAGAGGTTGGTGAACACAGTTCTCACAGGACTGGAGGCCTATAGTGCAGCTTATCTAGATGATATTGCTGTCTTTAGCTCCACCTGGGAGGATCACCTGGTCCACCTCAGGAATGTTTTACAGGCCCTGCAAAAGGCAGGCCTGACTATCAAGGCCACTAAGTGCCAGATAGGGCAGAGTCAGGTTGTGTACCTGGGCCACCTTGTGGGTGGAGGCCAGGTTCAACCTTTGCAGAGCAAGATCCAGACCATCATGGACTGGACTGCTCCCACTACCCAGACTCAGGTGAGAGCCTTCTTAGGCCTGACTGGGTACTATAGGAGATTTGTCAAGGGGTATGGATCAATAGTGACACCCTTGAATGACTTAACTTCTAAGAAAATGCCCAAAAAGGTTCAGTGGACAGTTAGCTGTCAAAAGGCATTTGATGACCTCAAGCAGGCCATGTGCACTGCTCCAATTCTGCAGAGTCCTGATTACTCCAAGAAGTTCATTGTTCAAACTGATGCATCTGAATTGGGGGTAGGGGCTGTACTGTCACAATTGAATGAAGAAGGTCAGGATCAGCCAGTAGCTTTTATTAGCAGAAGGCTGACCCCTAGAGAGAAACGTTGGTCAGCCATAGAGAGGGAGGCCTTTGCTGTGGTCTGGGCTCTGAAGAAGTTGAGGCCATACTTGTTTGGTACACACTTCCTGGTTCAGACAGACCATAAGCCCCTCTTATGGCTAAAACAAATGAAGGGTGAAAACCCCAAACTGCTTAGGTGGTCCATTTCCCTACAGGGGATGGACTTTACAGTGGAACATAGGCCTGGGAGTAACCATGCGAATGCAGATGGACTCTCTAGGTATTTCCACTTAGAACATGAAGACTTAACTGGGCAAGGTTAGTTTAATGTCCCTACGTTTGGGGGGGTTGTGTAGGAGAGTAGGATCTGCTTCACAGGGGTACCCCCACTTTTTGCTGATACTTCACTGGTTTTCGACATTAGTCTGGCTGGGGCCCTGCTATTCAGAACCCCAGCCTAGCTGTTTCCTCTTTAAAAGGGTCTCCATGTGCCTTAGGCACATCTCTGATTGGGATCTGGAGTGCCCTTGTAAGTCCCTAGTATATGGTATACTATGTACCAAGGGCATAGGTACCTCAGAGGCCTGCCAGGGGCTGCAGCATATATTATGCCACCCCTGGTAGGCCATCCAAACTGACACCACAGGTCTGCTACTGCAGCCTGGGTAAGGTGGTGCATGCACCCCTTGCTGTGGTATAGGTTACCTATATCACTAAATGCATACACACATATAAACCTATAAGTCACTCCTAAGGCAGGCCTTATCAATCCTAAAGGCAGAGTGCATGGTTTCTATGTGAGAGGGTGCCCCTGCATGAGCAGGGCCCCTCTGCAGCGTTCGGAGACCATCTCTGATGCTGTTTGTAGTGCAGCCTGACCATATACTCTTAAACGCATTATATCCTCGCGGTAAAATGCTAACTATGGAATGGCTGCACCGAAACATGTCGTGTTTGGTGTCAAACATCTTGGAATACTACCCCCCGCCAATTCTGGCGGCGGGGGTAGCATTCCACCCTTCTAGAGGGAAAGGCATGTTAACTCTGACGAGTCCGGTAACTTCTTTCCAGAGCCTGGCATCACAAAATGGATGCTACTGCCACAGACACGAGTCTGGCCTCCTGCTGCTGGACGAAACTCCGGCAGGGGAGGCCTGGACAATAGGTTTCCTGTCCCAGGGAGGTGTGACCACCTCCCCAGACAGGACAAAGTGTATTGGGGCTGGGCGGGAGCACTTTCGGGTGCTTTGAAGTCCTGCACTGGGGGCACATTTGGTGTCCCTGTGCATACCCCAGTTCAAACCGGATCAGGGGCTTGCAGCCCCTGCTTTGGCGCGAACTGGACAAAGGGAAAGGGGTGTAGCCACCCCTCTGCCCTGACCCACCCATAGGTGGGGCCACAGAGTAGTCCATCCCCTATTTTTGGAATAAAGGTAGGAACCCAGTCCTTAGGACTTTAGATTATACCTGGACGAAACTCTGAAACAGAATCCTGGACCTTCGACGCTCTACTCACGATTAGAGGACTGAAGAATCTCCCTTGGGGTCAAGGAGTGACTCCCCTGCTTGGCAGGCACCAAAGAAGCATCTGTCCGGTTCGCATCACTGAAGCTCCCGTCGGACGCCGAAGTCATCGCATCACCAGAGGTGGATTCTCAGACTTCCCCGAGGCTACCCTGAGTCCCCAGCAAAGCTGAGGCCCGTGGCTATCGTGGGTAACGTGAGACCGTGACCCCTGGACACCGAGCACACTTGCAAGTGCACCATCTTCTGGGTCTCCCAAGAAGTCGTGCTTTGGGCTCCGAGTAGCCCTAGCCTCCAGCACCACCTGCACCGAAGATCACTGGCCCCCACTCCACGAGTGTCCTGTAAGCCAGCTCCACGTGCGGCGTCACGAGGCTCCTTCGCGGTCGCTAGCCCGTTGGCTAGTAGCCCTTACCGAAGGCCAATCTTTTCTTTACTTGGCAGTCTGGTTGCTCCAGGCCTGCCCTCACTTACCCTTGCTGGGTGAGTTCCCCAGACCTTGCTGGTCTGCACCATCGACGATCTTCAGCTACATCGAGACTTGCCGTTGCCAAGGCTTGTTGGGTCCAATCTGGTCGCCGACACCGCAGCACTCGACAGACATCGTGTACCAGCCCGAATCCTGCTCCTGGTCGCCGACAACGCCTCCTGGACCTCGTGGCTGCAGAAACGAGACGACCGTCAACGCACCTGAAGCACTCGACATCGGTGGGCATCCGTCCATCACCTCCCTGGTCACTGGCTAGTGACCCAGACTCTGTCCCCTCTGCTTTCAGGTTCTTCAGAACTCCGATCCACTCTTGGATCCACCCGGACACTTTTCTCCTGGTCGCCAGCAGCACTTTGCAGCAGATCGCCATAAGAACCGACGACGAAACCCGACCCCGAAAGGCACCTATGCACCCGGCTTCCCTGGGTGAGGTAACACGAGTACTCCGGTGCTCCCGTGGGTAGAGACTCTTCAAAGTCCTAGATCTCAAAGGGTTTTGTCCTAGTCCTCTTTAAAGTGTCCCTTTCCTCTATTTTCCCGATCCCGACTTTCTCCATAGAAGTTAACGGCGTATCGCGGTTGTGTATTTACACTGCACGCGTCTCCCGTGGGTCCCCTGTGTCACTACCTTGGGTGGTTCCTTGTGGTCCAAGCACTTCTAGAGGCTCTAGGCCTAGTGTCTAGTTCAGTCGTGGTTCGCATACCACTTTATTGGTATATGGTTTGGTACGCCCCTAGGGCCCAAACGTGTATTTGTGCTATTACTGTGATTTAAGATCTTATAACCTATGTACTTCGAACTCTAGCCTCATAAAGAGACTAGAGGGGTGTGTTTAGTAATAAATACATATATTTTGAATATATACCTGGTGTGGTGCTCTTTCATTTGGTCACTCAAGAGATTATAGACTGGTAAAACAAGCTGCTTTACATTCCTTCAAGACTTAGCCTGAAGGCTGCTC
The DNA here is from genome assembly GCA_963921515.1 of Calotriton arnoldi. Taxonomy (NCBI): domain Eukaryota; kingdom Metazoa; phylum Chordata; class Amphibia; order Caudata; family Salamandridae; genus Calotriton; species Calotriton arnoldi. Next base: position 2,751,065 of record CAWUFW010000553.1, on the reverse strand, counting down.
TCCACAGCTACCACTAGGATAGCTTTCAATAAGGTTGTCTTTAACCTACCTACCATAAGAGTCGATTTGGACTGGTGCAAGGTGCCCACTATAATTAGTGGACAGCATATGCCAGGCCAACTTCTCACAACTCCCAATGCAGATGTCCCATTCAGCCTAGTGCTGACTCACCCTGCCCCTCCTGGAGCCACACACACCTCCCAGCCCCTGTCACTCAAAAGCCAGACATGCAATTCACATCAGGCAGGCAGACACACAGCACACAGAAATGCCAACTTCTAAAAGTGGCATTTCTAAAATAGTCATAATAAATCTGCGCACACCATTGCATAGCATTTATTATTACTATTTCAAACATACCAAACTTGACCACGCTGCTCCTCTCATATCAGGAATTACCACTGAAACGCTTATCAGGGAATCCCCAAAGCATTCCTATGGGAGGGCAGGCCAATCTTACCATATATAACACAGAGAGCGCACGCACTTTACACTGGACAACAGTGCTAAAGTGCCCATAGGCCTAAAACCACCAACACCATGTCAGAGAAAAGGCTAGGGGGAAGGCAAAAAGTTTAGGGATGACCCTGTAAAAAGGGCCAAGTCCAACAGTAGTGTTATGGGCAGGATTCTTTTTTTGCAGGAAAGGACACCTTCCTGTACAAAAACAATACTTAGATGGATATTCCTCTTTCTATGTGTGCTGCAGAATAGATGTTTCTCTTTGTTACACCTCTGTCGGATAGGCGCATTGTTTTAGCACAACCAAAGTTTACTAGTCTTTATAAATCTGGGCTTGCATCAAAATACATGGGTGGATGCATGGGAACTTCCATGCTCCACCCATGTAACACCTAACCGATGCAGAGTCGCAAGGCTGTCTGCGTTGCTTCGGATTTACTAAACCACACAAATTGATTTTAGTGGCTTAGTAAATGCCAAAAAAGATTAGGGTTTTGGGGCTGCACCACAAAAGTAACGCAACCCCTGCCGCAAAATGTTAGTAAATCTGTTCCTTGATTTCTGATAATTAAAACTCCTAGATTTTAGGCTGTATTGCATTGCATCACTCCCATGTATTTTGAAGCATCTCCTGATTTACAAGATCTTGTAAACCTGGGGATGCATCAAAATCTTACATTTTCTCTGGGGAGATGTAACAAGGAGAAATATCTCTATTTTTCCTTGTTTCTTCTTCTTTCTATACATCTTGCATTCTGCAGTACACATAGAACAAGAAATATGTCTCCTGGGATTGTTTTTGTGCAGAAACGTGACCCTTCATGCACAAAAACAATCCTGCATGCAGCGCAGGCACCCTTCACACAATGTACAAGGATGCCTGCATTGGCGCTAGGCAGCCCATTGCACGCAAGTGCATCAGAAAGGACAGAAAGGCACCATACTCCATTAAGTAAAAGATGGCACATTCCTGCCCTTTCCCTGTCACGCAGTGCAGCGCAGCAAGGTGAGCTGCGCTTCACTGCATCACAAAGGTCATAAGTGAGCCTCTGAATTTGTGTCACAAAAGTGAAGCAAACCTGAGTAAAATGTTTTTTGTTCGATTTACTTTCCAGTGCAAAACTTGTGATGGAGCAAGGACTCGTACGTGAGACTTGCTCGGAAGCAATCCTCTCGTTTAAACTCATTAACGAATTACTACCAATGTGTTTTGTGAATAATAATACACAATTTCATTATACGCTGGAGAAAAATAAGCTTGCTAATGTGTTTATTAACTACAATAACATGAACGTAGGACTAGGATGCATTTTAACTCGGGATCTTTACTGCCCATGCGTCTACTGCATCTACGTAAGTATGACGTGTTAACTCCTTCCGTGCTCATGATGCCCCCGGCCGTCATGAGTCACGGTGGGCGTGTGCTCGGGACGCGCGGGGGCCGTCCGAGACACGCCCAGTCTTTAGAACGCCCAGCACCTGGGCGGAATCGGCCGCGCAGCGAAGCGGTTAATGCTGGGAAGGAAATTCTGGCGCTTGCGCAAAGAACTCTAAAATGGCTGCTTGGAACCTCACATGCATGGCACCTGCTTGCAGAAATTAGAAAATGAGTTTTATACTAACGCAAATGCATAAAGAAAAATAATAAAGGGTACGGGTTAGAGTAGAGTGAAGCCATTTATTTTTGAAAATAAAATTTTTCCTTTTGACTTTATTATTAGTGCATATTTGGGCCTGGTAAACTTGTCTGAGTCGAGCAGTCTGATGTGGTGCAACGCATGCGCCCTGATGTGGAAGTCTGCAAAGATGACTAAGGACTTGTCACGCGTCCAAGGTCGGCGAAGATGTGCCCTGGGAACATGAGGGTGAAGAGTTCATATGAAGGAACTGTATTCGGGAAAATGTTACATTTTGTATTAATAAAGTTTAAAGATGTATGGGAAAGGAAGGGCGGAATAAAATTTTGAGGGGAGGAGTTTGAAACAATGGATTAAAGAAATAAATGGAGTATAAGCATGGTGTGATGATCATCCCCCCTCGCCTGTCCAATCAGAAGTTAGTCTTTGGCGAAATTGAAACATTAATGGGTGGTACTCGGAAATGAGAAGGTATAATTGAAGTAGTTAGTCAGTTAGTAGTTGCGTTGCTGGAAGATTCCGGAAGGAGAGTGCGTTTTGCTGGGGTGGTACTGATGCTGAGAGATGCTGATGGAGAAAATCGAATGCTGAACCATGTACTTAACTTAGTTGGGTTAGAAAGAAGATCGCGGAAGAACCACGAGGAGGAAGAGAGTGTCAGAGAGGGGTGCGACGCAGTCGTCGGTATCTAGAGAGGTGAAGTATCTCTGTCCTGATTTCCTGTCCTGAAGTCTTTGTCTCCTGATCTGTCCTGGGGACCCTTACCAGCTCTTTGGCCAGGGGGTTGGTCTTCACACCATACTTGGTAAATTCATCATTTTATCGTCTTGATAAATGCTCTTCTCTCTCTATCCTCTTCTTTCTAGGTATAGTTCTTGTGTGGATCTGAATTGTTATATCTAATGAAGGTTTTTGATTGAATTGACGCTCTTGTGAATGAGGGTGTTTGCACTGAAACGTTGAGATGGTTCGCACTCACTTAATTTAGATAAAGATTTAAAAACTTCCCGAGTCTGTGATTATTTCTTCAATAATTAAGGAATGTTTAACAAATTATGTTAATTATCACCATCAACTAGCTTTACCTAACTGGTCTATTGACCAGAGGAAAAAAATGATTATTTGAAAAGAAAAGGTTTAGTTAAAAGGAGTAATAACTAGATCTTGAGGTATGAAATTATAAAACTAAATAGTTTCCAGCGGTCTACTTGGTCTTTTAAGTGTGAGAGAGTTATATGGGCCCAGGTGAGTATATGGTAGTGGAGTATCTGTTGCTAGTACGCCGCTGGATCACTTGTTTTGTGCTAGAAAGTTCCCTGGATATAACACAAAGCAGCACAAAGAGCTGTTTTGCATTACCCTGTGTCAAGGTGGCGTTCCATGGGTGGGACGTGGTAATCGTGCAATCACCCATGGTTTTTGGCACTAAATCCTGTCTCCTAATAATAGTGCACAGGAATTTGCACCAAAAATGAATGCCACTTTGAAGCAGGCATTAAAAAGGAGAAGCGCTTTTATTTCTCCTAACATTTCCCACTTTGTCCATGTGCTGCACTGTACAGCACATATCCTAATTGGGAAAAGTTATGGAAGCCTATTTTAAACTGTTTGGGTATTAGGAGGTGAGTAGACTCCTGCCTGAGCTGTGAAGGTCCACGGCTGTTGTATAAAATTCATGGTCTTAGTAGTCAGTAGCCTGCACTGAATCTGTTTCATTTTGTGCCTGCTTTACTGTCAATTGTGATTATTGCAGAAATCACATTGATTTTTAATAAATGTTTTATTAGTGTTTTAAAGTAATCCCCTGCCTCTGTCTCCTGCACTTGGGACATCCCAGAGATGCCTTGGCCAATTTTCCTAGATGAGTGTTTCAGGATCCTGAATGTCATAAATTAATCCGGGATATAAAAGTCATGAAATGACATGAGTTGCACATCTCTATAATTAACTAGGACCATAACTCACTGTAAACCCTTCGACTTGACATAATGATGGAGGAAATGCGGCTACAATTTAAACATTGGCAGAGCCTTATTGTCGTTTACGAATTATGGTTTAATAACATGGCCACGCTTTCCTACAGCCGGCGAGTCTGACTATCTCTTTTTACTGAAGATTTACTATCGCTAAGGTATGTTAACCGATTCATAGATGTGAGCCTAAAAGACAATAAACCATGCCTTTTGTTGCCCAGTTTTGTAGTTTTTTGTTCAACAATCGACTTTGAAAACAACACGGGCCTACTTACTAAAACTGCTCTGAGCTGCTTTTCGTTGAGTTAGTAGCAAGATGTCAAAACTGTTCTTAAGATTTTGTCCTTCATTTCTTGTTTGTTCCTTATTACAGTCAAATGTATGATATGAAAAGGGGCAAATAAATCGTTTGAAATATTTATTTTGCAGTGGGTGCTGCAGATTGTTCCTTACCGTAGTCAGTGGTTAAGTTATGCTGGTGGTTACTTTTGAAGGGCCCTGGCACTCCCTTCTGTAGACTGGTGCTTATTTTTCAACATCAGATCTTGACCCAGAGCATAAGAGGGAAAGACAGTAATGAGAGGAAGGAATAGGAAGAAAAAGACAGGAAAACAGTGACAAAGGGAGAAAGCAAATGTGCTAAAGAACTCTTCAGAGTGATATAAGGAGAAGAAGCATAGGATGGAGAAAAAAAGGCACAAGTTGGTAGCCTTGGCGTTTGGCAACCCCACCTTTCTCCCTCCATGTTCATTTATTTTATAAATGATCAGTTAAACATAATAAAATACTGTTTGCTAATTCACCCAGACCTGCTGAGATACATCAGTCTAAACCCCGTGTAATAAAGTCACAAACTCTGACTAGTGCTCTTGAAGTGCGCAAACAATAATACATTTGGGTAAACTGTTAATGTGTAAACCTCTAGTTCCTGAATGAAGCTTTTTCAACTGGGAAAACGTATAGTTTTAAAACATGCCCCTCTTTTTTTCTCATCCACGCTTCCTATGTACCTAGTTTTTCAAGTAAATGAAAGTAGGGCTTTCAGTTGCTCTCTTCATCCTTTGGTCTATTAAATTGTCATTCACATTTAGTTTCTTCCAACCACAATATATATCCTGGGGCATTGGGTCAGCCCACTTCAGCCAATTGACTCCCATTGTTGTGAGTCTGACATTCTGCGTGTGCACAGCGTGCATTTGTGCCTAAATAGTTGTGTACTTCAATGCCAGTGTCTCATTGCTAATTTACTAAAAAAATATTTTCCCCATTTTAAAGGCTGGTGTGACAGTGCAGCTGTTGCCAGACCTTAACTGGTCAACAGAAAGAGAACTTTGAGAAGAATCGCTGAGAGGGGGCTTTGGCTCTGCACTGTTGATCTTCCTCCCTACTAAATTTGATTAGGCAGAAGTTGTGGGTCACCACAGAAAATTAGTGCTTATATTGCACAGATTATGTTCAACATACATGCTAACCCTCCCGATTAAACTGGCAAAAATGAAATGTCAATAGACTTGATTCAGGCAGATTGCCTTCTATTTCAATATAAGGTAATGGGGAAAATACATTCTCCCGATTTATATATATCTTTTAAATCTCCTACTTGCTTGCTCTTAAATTTTGACAGGCATGAATACGGTAGGTCTTTGATAGTTATGGTGACAAGCAAATATTCAAGGTGGGAGACATGACTGGTTTATTGGGAAATGTTATGCCAGATACTATAGATCTTATCTGTTTATTATGAAAAGTTATGACAAAAGCAGTAGGCCTGAAGGATTTATTGAGAAATGTTAAAGCCAATTGACCTTTATGAGTGGAGTATTATTACATTGTATTATTATCTGTAGACAAGCATTTTCTAACATGGATTCCCACAAATTACCTAAGTAGGTATGTGTTTTGGTTACCTATTCTTGTTTTTGGAATTTCTTTGATTTTTATGCCTTGCTTGGCAGCACAGCTGTCTTCAAGGGCTTATGTGTTTGTTATAAAAAAAAAAAAGCTTTCAGAAATAGTAATGAGAGAGGGGTTGCAGCACTGCCGACGTAGATTTACTCATAGCTGATAAGGACAATGTTAACACAGATCCCAAGTCAGATACATTAGGAAGTACACCTTTACCTGCAGTAAACCAGTTACCAGTGCCTGCTTTCACATTGTGAACTCTCTGACAAATATTATAGGAAGAGAGTTTACATTTAACTTTTTACCAAAATCTATACAAGAGTGTCTTTACATTGTGAGCCCTCTGACATATACAATAGGAAGGAGTTTTACCTTGTGAGCTGGCTGACAAATGCAATAGGAAGGGATTTTGCATTATGAACAAACACCAGAGGAAGAGACTTTACATTTTGAAGTATTTACAAAGAACTTGGAAATGGTTTTTGCTTTATCAACTATCTGGCCAATGCAATATGAAGGGGTTTCACACATACATCCCTTCATGGGTATGACCACAGTAAATGTATGGTGTTTCCAGAAGGAGAGTAAATGCTCATGTCAAAGTATACTTGGGTCTGTCTGAATTGTTAAATGAGTCTCTTAATACAAGGCAGCATGGCCATGTTTATGTTTAAAACCAACAGGCATCCTTTACTCATTATTAAACATAGTGACAAATGCAGTGGACCTCTCATTTTACATAGTAAATGACATGACAAAGTCTGTAGACTTAGGGGCCGATTCCGATCTCGGCCGGTAGGGCTCCGAATCGGATTCGGCTTAACCGGATCCGATTCGGAGCCCTATTTCCCGACCGATCCGTACGCGCGTCCGGACGAGCGAGTACGATGCGAAATCGCCGACCGACTCGTTCGGGCGTCCCAACCGCTCCGACCGACTCGTTCCCGGGTCGAACCGCACCGACCGACTCGCTCGGACACGGCTACTCGCACCGCGCTATGGAGACATTCCCCGGCCGGGTAAGTACGATGCGCGCTGCGGGCAGTCCGACCGACACGCGCCGTCCGGCTCGAAAGAGCAGTCGGAGCCGTGCACTCGGGGTCCGTGTCGGACCCCTCTGTACGCGTAGCCGCGCGAGTCGCACACAGGGGGGACCCATGGGTCCCCCTACCTGTGCGTGTACTGGCGCGAGTCGCTCGCCGCGTACCCGCTGTAGAGGCGCCCTTGTTTGCCTTGCACCCATTGAGGCAATGGGAGCCCGCGTACGCGTTGTACGACCGGCTCCCATTGACTTCAATGGGAGTCCGACCGACTCGAGTCCGATGGCATACGTGCGCATCGTACTCGTTCGGTCGGGCTGCACGGGTCCGATTCGGTCGGAAATCTCTCCGGGTCCGGCTCGGTCGGAGAGATTTCCGGCCCGAATCGGAATCGGCCCCTTAATCTTTTTGATTGTCAAGAGCCTCATATTTCCGAATAAGTTCCTCTATGACCATTGCTGATTAGAGTCTTTTGGGGTGCAAATCATAGATAATGGTAACAGACTACATTTATAGGGTTAGTTGCCTCCTGCGATATTTCTTAAGGGTACATGATTTGCACACTGGGTAATCTGGAAGGAGAGGTTGCAAATTGTAATTCCACCTGAAACCCAAATAGTTGGTATTCTGATAATACTTTGTCATTGTGTGTGAATTGTGTGTGAATAGAAGTTTTTTTTTTCCATTTGAAAGAAAAATCACCATGTGGACATTGATTTAGTCACTGCTTATGTTGTGCATTGCTATGTTCTGAGTTTCTACCCGACAGCACTTCTCTGAGCCAGCTTGGGATCACATGCACAGGTATAATTAGAGGCACGTGTATAAACTGGCACTTGGTCCCCAGTTGTAGGGTCTAGGGTACAGAGACCCAGGACAGAAAGAACCCTATTTGCACCATTGGGGCTACTAACATCCAGCTGCACCGGGGCCTCCTGAGCCGGATTCCCAAATAAAACAGGAAGAGGGTTTACATTGTGCACCAATGAGATACTGCCACTATGTGGTCACCCCCAATTTTGTGGACTAAAGCTACTGTTTTTTTGTGCACTTAAACACTGCAAACAAGGTTTGAGTGTATGTGTTTTGTACCCTAAAATATGCCAAAATTGACTTACTCCTAATTGGCAGATTTAACTTTCCCAGAAGGCCATAGTATATGGTGTCCCAATATAGACCCCTGGCATGGAAACTTAAATCGACTACGACTATCGACTACGGTGTCATCCAATAGAGTGACAAGACAAATATGACCCCACACCTACCACTGTAGCCTGGTTGCCTAAACCATCAAAATGATAGGAGAAAGCCTCCTTTTTAAATAATTATAGGTCACCCCTATGTAGGCCTTGTTGCCCACAAAGTAGTACATGATATATAAATGTATAATATGTAGACATTTAAGGTTAATATGTCCTTAAAGTGATTAGCACCCAAAGGCTATTTTAACTGTAGGAAGACTGTCTGGCCCATCGGTAAACAGTAGGAAGTGGCATATTAATTCTGCTATTTTAGGCAAAGCATTACATGTCTATTTTTAATATTTATTGAAAGCCCAACATAATGGTGAAGTCGAATGTTTGATGATTCTTAAGCAAAGTGGACTTTTTAGAAAGTTACCCTTTCCCTACCTGAAGCTCCTAGAGGCTAGTTTGTATCAGCCTCTAATTGCCACCCAGCTAGTGAATAGTCCTGATGAGGTGTGAAAACTACTCCCGGAGAACAAACAAAGGCTGGGGCATGGATAGGTGTTTGTGTTCCTCTGGTTTGAAGACAAGTTAAGCTGTGCCCAGAAACTCAATTTACTTCAAAGGGGCCTGCCTTGTCACCAGCCGATGTCAGATGACAAGCAGACAGACCACTACAATTGTTCTCACAGTCAGGCAGGCACCATACCCAATGGGGAAAAGCTCCCTCCGAAACTGGTTTGGAGAAAAAACAGAGAAGGGGCTGCTCATTACCCTGGCCACACCTTTGGTGGGGCACAGATGCTCTGCGTAAGGGAGGAAGAGTTTTTCCATCTTAAATTTAGTGAATGGGGTGCGCTGTGGGATTGTTTACAAAAGTGGATAGGGTTACCACTGGGAACATTACCCTATTGGTTATATAGAAGTCATCCCATCTCTAACCTAGTGCCAGGCATAAATGTGGAATTCCTTGGTACCCTCCTCACAACACACTTGACCTGTGGCAGAAAAGAAGTACTGCCCTTGCTGTTTGAGACCTGTGAGAAGACCTGAAGGGCTGGACCTGAACTCACTTGTACCCTGGACAAAGAAGCAGAATCCTAGGGTCAGTTGGCTGACTCGCTGTATGGCTACAAGTTTTGCGTAAACTAAGGGCCTTATAAAAGAGGCCTGCACCACCAGAGTGTCACTTTTTATGATGCTCTGGTGGCGCTGGCTTCTCAATCATATCTATGAGGCCACGCAAAGCCACCTGTGTTAATTCCTGTGTAAATGTGTGATGAGAAATGCATTGGTGTCTCTTCCTGTGAATGACAAATCATGGGAAATTAAGTCCTCTTGTTTGGCTTCTTCTTTTAATGTTGCTCTTGGCAGGAAAGCAGTGATGACACTTATGGTGCACATGGATGATGGGAATCCAGTGATATCTCTTCCTGTGTAGATGGACGGTGGGAAATGCAGTAGTGTCACTTTATGAGCAGATGGATGGTGGGAAATCAAGTCCTCTTGCTTGGCTTCTACTTTTAAAGACGGGTTTGGCAGGGAAACTATGATGTCACTTCTTATACAGATGAAGGATGGGAAATTGAGTGATGTCATTTAAGGCATCACAAACACTTACACACTGCAACAACTTGCACTAGTACTCATATCACTAGCATCAAAGGTTTCAAGTTGAGTAGTATGAGGACACCAAGTTGACCAAACTGTGAGGAAAAAGTGTTCCACAGCTTTAATGTGTGGATGACCATATTTTGAAAGCCCCAAATGGTGGACTGTGTTGGGTTCATGCAGGAGAGAGGTCTTTTGAGATGTGAAGGGAGTGAGATCTTGAGAGAAATCTCTGTGGACATCTTGGACATAAATAGAGGACACTCCCATGATTCTGGGGCAGTTGTTAGCAGCTTTGAAAAAGAGTGGCAAACTCTACATGAGTGCATCAAGATTCAAGAAAGGCTAGGCGGTTCCGGGAGAATCCAGGTCTTTCAAGAAAGAGTTTTACTTTTACTGCATTTCCTGTGACAGTGAGTGAAGAGGAGATCAAGCATGAAGTGATAGGGCCTTGAAAGATATTTTGGCCCTCATTTAAAAGAATGATGCATCACTGCATTGCATCAGTGATGTGCCAAAATGACTTGCAAATCTATAAGTCAATTTTAAACACCATAGTTGCGCCATATTTAGGGTATGGTGCTCCATAGCGTAAGAATCAGGCACTGTTAAAAATAATTTACACTGACATCTGCGTGATGTTGTAGCAGAAACTGACGCAGTGAAAGCAAAACTGCCATAGGCTGTTTAGCGGCATGCAAAGTGACGCTAACCACCGTAGCGTCACTTTTAATTGTGTCACGCGTAAAAAACTTTTAAAAATGACACCGTGGGAAAAAAACATTGGCACACTTTATAGAAGGCAACCATGGAGCAGGAGAACAGAGTAGTAGCCAGGACAACAACCCCAACAACACCAGCACCAGCCCAGAGGTCCAGGCAGTCTCGCAGGGGAAGAGGAAGTGCAACTTCAGTGAGGAGGTGTGTTGGAAAGTGGATTATTAGTAGGGGCAAATGTATATCTGCCACGGGCAATAAGGCCACTTACACAGTATAGGGCTCAGAATAGGTCTTAGAAAATTATTCCCATGCTCCACCCTTGGTAGCTTGGCTGCAAGCAGGCAGGCTTAACTTCAAAAACAGGTATGTAAAGCATTTAAAAACACCAATTCAGTAAATAATTAAGACACAATGCACAATAAAAATCCAACACCAATTTATAAAAAAAGGAAATATTTATCTTTAAAATGACACCAAAACGACAAAAATCCAATGTAGGGAACCGGAGATATGAATTTTTAAAGATTTAGCATTATCTAGCACACAGAAACCTATAGCACCTTATCAGGACTTTTTGAACCAAGTTGCGGTTCAATGATTTTCACGTGCACGGGCAGAGCACGTACTGAAGTTTTGCTGGCCAGAACCTTTAGCCTTTGAGCAATTGTTTAAAGCATGATTAAAATGAAAAAAAATGTGTGTGTATTCTCCAACTTAAAATGTGTGCAACGTAGTCTTCTGTCCAATTTGCGAGTCTGCACCCCTTAAAAATGATAAAAATAGTGATAAAAATGATAAGATGTTATTTATGGCCTAATAGCGGGCATTCATGTGATCTTGGCTGCAACCCTTCAGTTACCCAGTGCCTCTTTGAAATCACTGAACAGATGGTATTGCGTTTCATGTTTTAACAGATTATCATGGATGATTGTGTTGTACACATTGTGCTAATTTTTGTTTTACTTCATTATTAATGTTGTGTTAGTTAATATTAGTGCATTTTGGGGCACTTAACCTTTAAGGTTATTTTCGGACAGATAGTCACAACGTGATGGGGGGTGGGAGATGTGACCTAGCGCAATTAATCTCAGGTGCACAAAGACAAAGCTGTAAACGGGTAGAAGTACGAAAGGGTTACAGAATGATACAGGGTTCTGAGAAACATGGCTAAAGCCTGTGCTGATAAGAAAGGTGTTTCCCCTTTGACACAGAATGTATATATCGATCGTTGTTGCAAGGAACAGTTGTTTGTCTGCAAGAATTGTATACGTTTTGTGTTTCTTTGAGCCATGAGATATACTGCACAGTTTAGTTATTGTTTGTTTTTTTGAGTTTCAAAAATTAAGTTTATTGAGGTAAAGAAATAAGAAAGAAAAAGAGAAAATGCATCAAAAGATATAAATACAATATGAAATGAACACACATGGAAACACATAAATTCGTGTCTACATCATCAATAAAAGCAGAAATGAATACAAAGTTATGAAATACGTCTGGTTATTTGTTAAAGATATAACAACATATTACTAATAAATGTAATAAATATATTCAAACAACGCTGAAAGCAGAAAATGAAATGTCAAGGAGGTTTACAAACTTCTTGTGCAGAATTGGCACGTGTATGTAATATCTTAGCATGACAATCAAGAAAATTCATAACAGGGGACCATAATTGTAAACGTTTTACAGCAAGAGATGCAAGGTATACATAAGCTGTATCTAATCTATGATTGTGACAAACTGCATACCACCAAGCTTGGAAGGACAAGTCAAATAGGGATTTCCAATGTTTGGTAATCTGCTGAAAAGCTACCCCCAAGAGTAAGTCTAAGATTTGCATGTTTACTTGAGAGTGAGACTAGTCATCCGAAAGAGAACCCCAAAAAATATTAGAAAATGGAAGGGGTATAGGAGAATTAAAAATGGAGGTAATTTGTCTCCAGACACGTGTCCAAAAGTCATGTACGTAAGGGCAAGTAAAAAGCATATGTTTTAAATCAGCATTTTTGAAGGAACATGACCAGCAAGTATTGGATATATCAGCGTTTATCTTATGAAGAAGTGCAGGGAAAAGGAGTAATCTATTGTAAATAAAGAAGAGTGTTTGTGTAGCGTTAGCTGCTCTAGAGGACTTATGTATTTTGAGCCAAATTTTGTTCCATAAAGGGATGGGCCAGGTTACATCCAAATCACGTTCCCAATCCAGTTCCACTTTAGTTTTGTCTCTAGGAGACTGTGATTTGTGCAGACAAGTATATATGTTAGACGCTTTAGGGCAGGTGCTGAGAAAATCACGGGAAATACTGGTAGAAGAGCTGGATAAAACAGGAGCGTGAGCAGTTTGATCAAAGATTAGGTTCAATGTGTTGCAGAGTACCTGATATTTAGCACTAAATGAGGGAGGGAAATCAAAACTAGCTTTAGGCTGAGGAAAGGATAGGATTACATCATTCTCAATGAGTTGGTTAACCCAAATAAGACCCTCCTCATCCAAGATTTCCAGTATATTTTCATTAATCAGTATGCGTTTATTATGCCAAATAGTGGACCGTAGGAATGAATCTTTGTCAGTGGAATTGTCTGACAAGGAAGAACCTAATAATTTGTTAGTAAATTTAACTATGGAATTTGAAGGTTTCTGGGGTTTACGCGTAAATGATAAATATTCTTGAAAAGAGAAGGGAGCAAGGTATGAGTGTTCAAGAAGAACCCATAAAGGAGAGTCCGATGAACAGCCAATTAGCCAGTGAGATGATTGACGTAAAATGAAGGCTCTGTGGTAGGTAGGAAAGTCAGGGAAATTAACACCACCTTCTAGTTTAGGACGAATAAGTTTTGATAGTGACATACGGACCTTCTTTTTATTCCAAAGAAAAGATGATACCAAGGAATTAATTTTTTTTAAAAACTGTTGGGGTATGGCAATTGGGAGATTAGAAATGGTAAAAAGAACAATCGGGGATAACATCATTTTTATTGTGTCTAATCTTCCCCACCAAGAAAGATATAAAGGGTGCCATTTGTCTATCAGGGAAGATATCTTCGAAAAACATTTATCAAGGTTAATGGAGATTGATGATTTGATTGATGTAGAGAAGTACATACCTAAGTATTTAATGTGTTGTGAATTCCATTTAAAGTTGGCTGCTTGGAAGTCATCTTTGAAAGTAAATTTAGTCAAGGATAAAATTTCGCATTTATCATTGTTGAGTTTATAGCCAGAGACAGCGGAATAAGCCTTTGTCTCTTGAAGAAAGTTAGGAAGTGAAGATTGAGGTTGTGAGAGAAATAACAAAATGTCATCTGCATAAGCTGCTAATTTAATATGAGTTTTCCCAGAAGTAAACCCAACAATAGCTGAATTTTGGCAAATTTTGGATAAAAAAGGCTCCATGGCTAAATTGAATAAAAAGGGGGATAAGGGACAACCCTGTCTAACACCTCTTCCCAAGGTAAAATAGGAAGATGTTAGGCCGTTTGCAAAAATTGCCGCTTTAGGAGAAGAATATAGAAGAGAGATGAGACTGATAATGTTAGGTCCAAAACCAAACCATTTAAGAGTGGAAAAAATAAAAGGCCAAGGAACTCTATCAAATGCTTTTTCTGCATCTAGGGCAATAGCTGCTAAAGATTCAAAGATGTGAGATGATTTAGAAAGAATATAAAAAAATAAGCGTGTATTATCAGTTAGGTAACAGCCTTTTACAAAACCAGACTGTTCCCGACCCAAGAGACCAGGGAGAAATGATTCTAATCTAATGGCTAGAGTCTTTGAAAAATTGAAAAACTTTTATAATCAATGTTCACTAATGAAATTGGTCTGTAGTTCTTACAAAAGCATGGGTTTTTATCCTCTTTGGGTATGAGGCAAATTAGGGCCTCCAAAAAGGAGTCAAAGGAATTTCCTGCTTGTGAAAAGGAGATCAGTAATTTATGTAATTTAGGAAGGAGCAGCTGGGAAAAATGCAAGAAAAATTCAATCGTAAAGCCGTCGGGACCTGGAGCTTTATCTTTTTTAAATGTGAGTAAAGCAGTATACAATTCTTTGGAAGAGATATCCAATTCCATAGGATCAAAATTTAAGGAAGTTGCAAAAGACTTGTCAATGGAAGAGAGATAGTTTAAAATGGAGTCATCTGTAGGTGAAGAGTCAGGGGTGTATAATGATTTGTAAAAATTATAAAATTCCTGCAAAATCTCAGAGTCTTTACATTTGGGTAGGAGGTGATCATCAAGTATCGACTCAATGTTGAATTTATGTTTTTTAACTTTAAGATAATTTGCCAACAATTTTCCAGACTTATTCTGGCTACCATAAAATTTTGCACTGGATTTGAGTAAGTACAAAGAAGCATTGTCAGTGGATTCCTTGTTGAATTTAAGCTTAGTAGCTATAAGCTCGGCTAAACATTCTTCTGACTTAATAGCATAATAGGAAAGTTCCAATCTCTTTATCAATGAGAAAAGATCTGTGGCTATCTTGCGGGCAATGTGACGTTTTTGGAGACATAATTAATAATAAAATCATGAGCTGCAGCCTTAAAGGCATCCCATACTGTGTGAAAAGGGAGAGTGTCTGATTCATTAAAACGGAAATACTCCTCAAAAAACACGATGAAAGAGGAGGTAAACACAGGTTCAAGTAATAGTGAGTTGTTAAATCTCCAACGTCTAGGGGTAGAAGATGTATGAAGTATGTCTAATGATATAAAAATGGGGGCATGATCAGAAATCAGTATAGAACCAATTTCCGCAGAACGGATGGATTGAGTGATATTATGAGAAATAAAAATGTAATCAATACATGACTGTGTCTTATGAACTGGGGAAAAGAAAGTGTATTCCCTCAGGGTAGGATTACATAACCACCATGCGCCTATCAAGTGTCTATGTTGAAAGGATTGTAGAAATGATTTATGTGCTTTAGAGGGTATGAAGAAAGTGACAGAGTGTCGGTCTATGAAGGGGTCTATAATCTGATTACAATCTCCAGCTAAAATGAAGTTATCGTGGGAGTATAGCATCAACTCTTGTTTAAGATGAGACCCAAAGAGGGAGTCATTTGTAGTTGGGGCATAAATATTGAGTAAAGAGAGTGGAACCCTCCCAATCAATAAATCAGTAAACAGCCAGCGTCCCGCATCATCATTCTCTTGGGAGACAATTTTAACATGAAGAGATTTGTGACACAAGGTAACAACACTATTACGCTTACCATCCCCTGGGGAAACAAATACATTACCAACCCAGTCTCTTTTCAATTTCAAGGATTCAGATTCTGTGAGGTGCGACTCTTGAATCATTGCTATGTCAGCTTTCAATTTAGACAGATGCGTTAAGACATGTTGCCTTTTAATCGGTGAGTTCAGACCTCGGACATTCCAAGTAACAATATTTTGTGACATAAATGAATAATTGAAAGAACCATTTGAACAAGACCAGACAAAAGATTAACTTGATGTGAAGAAGACCACAACATCATGCAAATGAGTAAAATTGTAACATGAAGAAAAAAAGGAGAAAAAAAAGGAAATGTCGAAAATGGAAAATTCGAGAAGTAGCAATTAAAGAAGAGAAATATTAAGCGAAGAGGAGGGTATAGAATAAGAGGAAGGGTAACAAGATAAGAGAGATAGAAAAACGTAAAAGAAAAAACACATACCTACAAAAAGTCCAAAAATGAGGGTGAGGGGGGGGTGAAACCACATGGAAGAACGGTGCATCCAGATCTCACGAAGGGGGGGCACAAGGGCGACTGGATGTTACATAGTGCGAGACAACAGGATAAGCATACAACAGGGAAGCCTATAGGAAAAAAAGAGGTACAATTAAACTATGGATTAATAACAGGAGAATCACAATATAATCAGGGCAACATGAAGTGAACGTAGCTGGAGAAAAAGAGA
Source organism: Calotriton arnoldi (assembly GCA_963921515.1). Taxonomy (NCBI): domain Eukaryota; kingdom Metazoa; phylum Chordata; class Amphibia; order Caudata; family Salamandridae; genus Calotriton; species Calotriton arnoldi. Next base: position 2,734,624 of record CAWUFW010000553.1, on the reverse strand, counting down.
ACACATTATTGGAAGATGTGAAAAATAGAGATAACAACATCCATAAAGTAAAGCAATATAATCAAACAAAGTGAGAAGTTGAGGCGCCAGAGGTATCCATAGTTTCAACTCTACACGCATTAAGAAAACTTTTCAGCTTCACAGGATCATCGTAGGAGGTTGTTTTGCTTCTGTATGTGACTTTAAAAAGACAGGGATGGAAAAGGCCATATCTAGCACCAAGAGCACGAAGATCTGGCCTCATATTGAGAAACTCCCTGCGACGGTCTGCAGTACTTTTAGCATAGTCTTGTGAAAAAAACAACGAATGACCTAGCCATGAAAGACGTGGTGACTTTTTAGAAGCTGATAGAACTTTAAGAAGATCTATATATTCCAAAAAATACAGAATAACGCCTCTTGGACGGTTAGAACCAGAAGTGTCTACATGTTGACGCCCCAATCTATGTGCATGTTGAATGTTCAAAATAGTGTCTGTAGGTAGACCCAACACTTTAGGTAGAAAGGATTTGAAGAAAATGAGAGGGTCCGCACCCTCTGTGTTCTCAGGCAAGCCATAAATGTGCAGGTTATTTCTTCGATATCTATTTTCTAAATCCTCGACGTGCTTCTGTAAGGAGGTTACTTGTGATTGAAGAACGTGAACTTTACTCTCAGTTGCGTTGAAAAAGGAAACACTGCTCCACTGCGACAAGTCTCTCATCTAGTTATGACCATCGTTCAGTCAGAAACTGAAGTTTATAGTTTGTTTCCTCAATAAAGGGTTTTAAGGCACATATTTCCTCCAATAACAAATCTAGCGAGACAAGAGGAGGTGACTTTGCCGGGGAGGGAGGGTCTTTTTTGAGGCGTTTAGGATTGGCTTTGGCAGAATTTGCCAGAGTGGGTGCCTATGACGGTGTAGGTGAGGATGCGCCAACCTTTGATTGAGAAGCTGAGGCAGACTCCATTGCAGCAAGCTTTGTGAAAACCGTAGAATTTTTGATGAATCTGCGTGTAGGAGATGAGGTAGAGGGATTGAGCCTCCGTAGTCTCCCCATAGACTATGTGAGGAGATCGTTAAAAGAAATGCAAATTATTGTATTGAAGCAAGAGTAGCAGGAGCGTCAGAAGATAGTGAGCAATACAAAATGAGAAAAGCAAAAATGTAAAATACAATCAGATAACAATCAGAGTGTTGGAGAACGAGTTCTTTGTAATAGAAGGAAAACTCTCTGTTGTTGCTAAAATAAAAAAATTTAAAAAAAAGAAACTGCTTGCTTTTGAAAGTAGGTGTTGGTCCACAGAAGAGTTAATAATGAGGAAATAATAATGAGGCAACTAGGGTGCTCAACTTCAGCACTGCAACAATGATAATTGTAGCAACCGCACTCGTGAAGGAGAGAGTGACGGTCGATTTAAATAAAGAAGCGCTTCACTCTTGCAGCATTCATGTGACCGGTATCAGCAAGCCCCTGTCATAAAGACGGTTAAAGTGGGCTATGACATGCTGAAGGGAGCCCACAATATCTCAAGATGCCAAATGATGAGGGAGAATAAATGCGCCACTTCAGCACTGTGAGCCGGGTGACTGCTGCGGCCGCATCATAAAATGGTGGCCGCGTCTGAGGCGGCAGTAGCGGTGCAGAAATACCTGAAGTAGGTCGTTGCTGGTGTGCTGTTTGCACTACCAGATGATCCTCGGGCGGTTCATGGACTGAAAACTGCACTTCAAGAAGAGAACAGGTCGCGGGACCCGCGAAATACAGCCTCCACTTGCGTCGTCGAGCCGGAGCTCGCGAAGCAGCCGCCATCTTCCGTGGGCGTCAAGCCACGCCCCCCTAGTTATTGTTTTTAAACACGATGTAGTAGGAAATGTTATACAGTTATAATTCATATTTTTTATTATTAGCGGAGGGTGTTCATTGAACTTGTGTGTTATACTGAAAAGATTATTATGTTTTTATCTCAGGTGGTCGGGTTGATGCAATAATTTTGGGCACTAAATTATGTTAGAGGGCTGGCAATTAGAGGGAAGAAATGCTGTTTTAGAGTGACTATTATAATGGTATTTTCAAACTTTCATGTTACAGCGACCCCTGAGGAAAAGAGTAATTCTCGAAATGCATTGGGTCTAATATAAATAAAGATGAGAGGATGCATCGTGTCATCAGAATGTACCATCAAGGATTTACTTGTCAATGGAACATCATGGTTGGAAACAGCATATTGCTAAAAATATCTTTGAAACGTGAATGCTGGCGAAATCAGCTTGGTTGAACGAAAAAAACGAGACAAGATTGTTGAAAGAACTGAAAAAAAGAAAAAAAGAAGTTTTTAAAAGAAATGAGAACATGGATTGAACCTTGTATTACAGGGGTCAATGGGCCCTCTTTTTACAGGCTGTGCACCTCGGCCTGTGGAACTTAGTGGATCACAGTTGTGGTTCAATGTTCTTACCTTAGTCATTTGTTGCCTGCTGCCTGCCTCTGATCACTGTCTGGGTTGGGTGGCAGCTGGACTTTTTGTATTCCCTCTAGACAGCCTCACACAAAAGGAACCAAGGTGTGACTTGATGAGTCTTCTTGGGAGGATGGAGGGATGAGCTGGCTGTGTCCTGTCCACACACAAAGGGCCAAATATCCCCCTGTAGTCAGCCTGGAGCCACAGCAGGAAGGTAGATCCTCTATGCACTTCAAAGACCCTTCGTTGAAGTCTCCCCCCACTTCAAAGTCACAACTGGGTATAAGTACTGGACCTCTGACACCACCAACTCAGTACACTTCTGAACCTAAAACCACTCTGGCAGGAAAAAGAACTACTGTGCTTAAGGACTGCCACTCTGATGCACTGCTGCCATGCTGTATTGCCCTGCTGCCTGCTACTCTCTCTGACTTGGTAAAGATTGGACCCCATCACCTGAAACCAGAGTGACTCCAATGGCTAGCTGATTTGAAGACTCAGGGAGATAAAAGTCTTCCACCCTGCTCCTGTGCCTGGCCCATTGGAAATGGACCCAGGTGCTTGCCTAGCAAAACTGGTGCATCCTCTGCTGCGAGAGCTGAATCAACATATCGCTGCTGTTGCAGGAACAGAGCTGGTGGATCTCACTCGGAACCACTGCACCGCTGCAACTGCAGAGAGATGATCGACGTATCCCCTCGACTACGTGGAGAAACCCGGCGTATCGGCTTCGGAACCACTGCATCTCGGAACCGGCATTTCGTCTTTGGGACTGGCACATCACCATCTCTGGGTGGAGAAAATTGAAGCATCACCTCAACTGCGAGATCGACACCGACACATCGCTCGGATGCACACATCATCTTCCTTTTTGTGACAAGGATTAAGGTACTTTTGTTCAGCTGGCCTTCTGGGGTCCTTGTATCGGGCCTGCACTCCATCAGGGCAATGCTCACACTGGGTATAATTAAAGAACGGTCTCAGAGTATTGGTCTTATGTTAAAAATGATGGCCATAATGTTGATAACAGAATAAATCAGCATATTTTGCAGAATTCCAATACAGGTCTTCAGTGTCAAAAGCAGCATAATATTTCAAATCAGAGAACAGTGAATGAACAGCATGAACATCCCAGTCATCAGAGTGTATGTCTGACAAGAACATATCTCCTAAGGAAACGTGGAAAACGTATGGAATGTTCAAAATTTTGGTCGGGCCCTGGATATTGTATGGAACTTTATCCCAAACAATGCCATCAGCAACAGGGATCGCCGAAATAGTCACAAGGGCTTGGTCTCTTTTCATGACATGTGACGATGTATGAGGGGCAAGAACTCCGTCAACAAAGTTCACAGAAGAGCGTTCAGGTAAATAATGGCCATTAATCAAGAGGAAAAAAACTGTCATGAACCCAATCCACATGAAAAGGAATACCAGCATCAGCACCATCCAGATGTATGTCCATGGAGGGACTAGGTAAGTCGTCTTGAACCGGGAGATGAAAAGACTGGTACGTGTAGGGGGCACAGTCACAAAAGATGATAAGGAAGATGTGTCAGAGGAAAAGCTAGTATGGTCCATATAATAACCACTGCACCCCACCTGAAACAACGGGGGATGTGAAGCATTGGATGTTTCAGGTATAGTACTCTCAGGAATGTTAATTATGACCTCAACTGGAGGAGAGGCATACTTAATATCCGCAGATGTGGATGTAGAAGGAAAAACTGTTAATAAATCAATTGAAGTTTCTCCCCCTCCCACTGTGTTGGGGAGTAGACGATGATCAGAAGCCTTGAATTCAATGAAAGATCCCGGCGTGGAATGCTTGGAGGCATACTTTTCAGTGTCAGCCGTATCTTGTAGCTTGACATGTTCTATTGAAATGTAACGATTCTCCTTACGACCATGTAAAGGAGGCAGGATCACAGTATGGGTGCCTTTTAAACCAAGGACTCTGACCGGTGCACGGTAGGATGGACCAAATTCCTTTTTGTTCTCCACCTTTTCTCGAACCAGATCTCTAACTTTAGGAAGCCAGCCAGAAACAGGAATCAGCACTGCTGAATCTGGGGAAGAGGGCAACTGGGCTCTTGCTTGGGAATCATGAGCTGTTTGTAGATCCTGTAATACAGCTCAATGATTATCTACATCAAAGGTTGCAGCTGCCGCCACAACGTTTAGACCCTCATGGTCTGGTGCAAACATTTTAATGCCAAAGAGCATTTTGGTTGGTGTCTGCCCACCCAGAGATCTTCTAGGGAGATTATTGAGTGCACGTTGGGGACACCATAGAGATGAGTCAGCCAACCCCTGCCAGTACCTAAGACTCTCGCTGTCAAAGATTGCTTCAAGTCACGGTTCATCCGTTCCACCACAGAATTGCCCTCAGGCCGGTATGGAGATGAAAATTGCACCTGCACCCCCAGAGACTTCATTCCATCCCGGTAAGCCTTAGAGGCAAATGCAGGAACTTGGTCAGAATGGAAGGTGCCACAAGCAAATGTCCCGACAAAGACATGCAAATCTTTAATGACAGTTCGAGCAGTAGCACTACGTTGCAGCCAAACCCAAAGGAATCCACGTGACACGGAGAAAACTAAAGAGTCAACATGGCAAACACCCCTGTGTGCCATGCCTGCCAGCACTAAATGGGTATAGGTAAGACACCCCTACTGCAGGCCTTACAACCCTAAGGCAGGGTGCACTATATCCATGTGTGAGGATATCTGTGAGAGTGGACATGTCCTGGGGATATCTTAGCTCACCCTTAGATATTACCAGTGCACAGGGAAGCCTCACTGAGTACATGGGCTGGGCACTTGTCTTTATGAGTTCCTCAGCTGCAAGATGGCTTCACTGTACCCCAAGGTGTTTGGTACCAAATACCTCATCTTAATAAACCCACACTGATGCCAGTGCTAGATTTATTTATAAATGCACCCAGAGGGCACCTTAGACGTGCCTCCTGAAAACCTATCGACTACTAGACTATTGACTGACTGGTCTCGACCAGCCAGTATCATAGACAGGCTTCTGACCTCCTAAGGTGAGAGCCTTCGCTCTCAGGGGTCAGGAACAAAATCTGGCCTTGGCGGAGGTGTTCACACCTCCTCCAATCAGAATGGGCATTCCAGAGTGGGATGCTTCAAAGGCCATGCTGCCTTTTTTACGCGACCTTGGGCCTCTCCAGATAGTGGAGATGCCCACCCCATGACCTGTCCCTACTTTTTGGTGGCAAGACTTTTCAGATTCCTCCATGATGTTTTGGACAGAATTAGAATTTTAGGGTCAGAGTTATGAACACCTCCCACAGGAAGTGATCCTATATAGGGTGTACACACCCTAACGGTAGGTAACCCATTGGCTACTACCACGCACTCCCCCTAAACACCCCTAAATTGAGTATTTAGGTGGCACCCCTGAACGCAAGAACTCAGATTTGATGGACCAACAGAAGAAGGACGGAGGAGAGTCACTGCCTGGTGAGAACAGCAGCAGAACTTTGGACTTTGGCGCAAAACCCTGCTGTCCTCAGCCCTCTCTCGGCAATCATGACAGAGTAACTCGTCCTGCAAGCTGGAGAACTATCGAAGCATTGGGTAGCCTGCGAGACCATCAAAAACCACTGACAGTCTCCCTTGGAGTAGAGGAGCTACTCCCCTGCAGTCCACAGGCACTGAGAAGCAGAGTCCGGTCCACCGCCTTGCAGCTCCCCGGCCCCACCGATGCTGCAGATGACCAAGAGAAGGTTCTCATGCTCTGGAAGGTCAGATCTGTCTCCCCACCAAGTGTAAAGACACCAGGACCAACCGGATCCATGCAGCACCAGCCCCCAAGGTACCAGATGCCCTGCACCACACAACAACAGCGAGAGTCCAGTCCGAATTCTGTCATTCATTGTATGTCTCAGAAAATCTAGCTTTCTAATTATAAAGGTACTCTCTAAAGGAAATTGCATGTCCTTGTGACCAGAAGTATACTCATGCCATTCTCTTATCCATGCACACGGCTGTCAACATTTCATACGCAGGTGACTCTTCAGAAGGAAACTTCTCTCCCTCCATAACAGATACATTAGAAGCTTTAGGCTTTTTCAACACAACACTCATTATTCTCACACAAAACAATCCAAAAACCTCACAAAATAAATAAACAAAAAACAACCAATCCTAGTGCGGCTGTGTCAAAAGTTATCAATGGCAGCTCAGTTATGTTTGCAACCAACCAGTGTAAGCGCAATTCTATGTTGATGTTGCACCAGTAATAATGTGATTCTCAGCATCAGCTAACCAATAGTACCATTGACCTTCTGTGAATAGGGGAAACAATGCAATACCCTCAAACACACATACAACCAATAAATTAAATCTTGTCTGCTCAACAGGGGAAATCAGCAAGTTGGATAAAAAGAAGTTCACAATCAATAGAAGCCACACCAGTACCCTTGTTATTCACAATTCACTCTGAAGCAGACTCCTGTCCAGTGGTAATCGACTTCTTAGTGGTGCACTTACTCATGTGCAACGAAGATCAAGCAACACCAACCCAAATTAGGCATCCACCACCTGAAGGAGTACTGGTTATTCAGAAAAAATCCCTATTATGAGTGAATGCGGCGGCTCGAAAATCACACTACCAATTTGCAGACAAGGGGGTTGCAGACCTTCACGAAGTGCAAGTTCACTGCTTCTGAAACCACAGATTTTCCACAAAAAGAGAACGAGTTACAGAGCCTTCTCAGGCATTGCCCTGAAGATTTGGAGCTCTCTTCCACCAGAAGTCCGTCGAATCTCATCCACCGCGTCTTTCAACAAGGAAGTGAAAACAATCCTAATGAACAAGTTTCTGCCCTAAAAGACCTTGGGGCTTATTTACAAGGCCCTTACGCCACTTTTGCGTCATTTTTAACATTGGAAAAGTGAAGCAAAAGTGGCGCAAGGGACTTGTAAATCTGCCCCCTTGTCTCTATTGCTTACTAACCTGCCCTCTATTCTGATGCCCTGATTGACTACTACATTGTTGTACATCTGTGAACCTCAGCTTTACCATGCTATACACATATATGTAACAAATGTTCTTTTCCTACAAATGTATCCTACCAACCCTAAATGTGAAGCGCTCTGATACCCTCTAAGGTCATGTTCGCGCTATACAAAACTTTATAAATGCATAAATAAAGAAAAAAATACAAGGTCAACATTAATGTCTCAAGTTCTTTAATCGCAACAATCCGATTACCTTGACCAACAAAATACAAAACCAAAATCTTTTCAAATCAAATAAAAAATATGACAAATACATCAAAAAAACAGTAATCAAAATATGGTGGTTAGATTGCAAACCAACTAAATCAGAAATCAACAGTGAAAACCAAAGAGTTCAAACACTGTGTAAAATTCTCGACTCAATGTAAACCACACTTTCAACTACACATTCTACAATGCATCACTAGCATACTGAACACTCTCACTCTCAATAATCTTTCCTCCCTACTAATAGTCACAATCATTTGCCCGGGAACAGCACTGCAACTTAAGAAATCAGCAAAATAATACAATATGGACCCAGACAAAAAATCTAGCCTAAAAAATCACCACCTTATCTCATACAATCTTCTGCTGCCAAAAATGTGTGGGCACGCTGTACCCCTAAAATCTCACACCTCAAAAGCACACCCACAGGTGGGTGGATAGGGGACAGTGTTGACCTTGAACCACAAGAAAATGTGTCCCTGAAGTAAGGTTCAACAGAAGCATTACAGAATGCTATCAATAATAAAGGACTAACTCAATAAGGGAGTTCTTTAAATGAAAGTAGCAAAACCATAAAGGTGTATTATAAAACTTCAAAAGGAACAACACAGAGTAAGCAGAGAAATGATAAGGGGCAAATGTGCAACAACATCGGTAAGAAATCAGAAAGAACCTATTAGAGACCCAAAAACATCTTGCTCACCCCTAAATTTAAGAGTTTATATAGCACATTTCTGCATAAAACAGTATTGAAACTGCATAGTCACTGTGGTATTAGCAATGAAATGCATTTTCAACACATCAGAATACAAACGTAAACATCATCATATAACCCTACCACCTTAGCATTAGCCCAATAAATGAATACTGATTCAGCCCCTCTGACCTAAAGTCATCCGTAGGTGTCAGAACAAACTAGTTACATAAAGAACAGTTAACCATTGTGAATTATTGCACTATAGCTTGCAAACGGAAGACCCTTGGAAAAATATCACAATTATGAGCCTATGGTAGATACCATTCTTCTTAGGACAGTGTCATTAGGAAATGCACCCAAAATGTCTTGCTGAACTATGTGCAGTAGAATTATAAACAAAACATGAACATGAAGAGACATCCATTTAGAACAAGAGTGCATAGAGGCCGAGCTGAGGCCTAGTTAGCATAAGCAATTGTTCTCCTGGCTTTGTCAGTGTACAGATATGAATTCAAGTAGAGATTAATATTCTGCATATTAATAGTGCACGTTCTTGATTAATGTAAAAAAGGTTGTCACGGCACTCTTAATCAGGTACTAAGGGCCTGATTTAGAACCTGGAGGTTTGTGTACTGTATGTTAGGGTGGAGGAGGACTTAACGTCTGCCACCCTGATGGACAGGAGTTCATCCTATTAGAGATGCCTGCTGGCCCAGCATTCATCTCTGTATTTTGAAAAAAAACACTGTCATGAGTCCTTTTTAAGGTACAGAAAGGTTGGTAAACAGCTGCTATCAGTTTTGATGGGAGTCCACAAACTTTTAAAACATGTTTTCAAAAAATGAATAACAAAAAACTAAGGGGCATATTATCAACGGCCAGCGATAATTATCGCTGGCCGTGCTTAGCGATAATTTTGTTATCGCAGGCTATCTCTGGAATTTATCGCCCTGGTAGCGCGTTATTAACAACGCGTTTCTCCAGGGCGATAAAAATTCCAGAGATAGCGAGGTTATCGCCGTTTTTCAGGGAACATCGCTGGTTTTACAGCGATGTTCCCAGCAAAACGGCGATAACCATGCTGATACGACCCACAGGGTCGTATCAGCATAATCCACCCCAATGTTAGGGATAGGTAAGTCTGCATTTTAGCAGACGTTAGTTTTTGGAGAAAACAGCGGTTTTCTCCAAAAACTAACGTGTGCTAAAATGCTGGGGCAGCCTTGTAAATATCGCGATGTGAACATCAGCGATATTTGCAAGGTAGTCCATCCGGGGTATGCCCACTTTGCATCTCATTAGAGATGCAAAGGGAGACGTTGGGAAAAAGGGTGCTAACATGCGATTATGCATGTTAGCACCCTCTTGTAAATATGCCCCCAATAACCCTCAGATTTCTCCCAGGGTGTTAGGGTCATTATTTGTTTTCTGTCCCTCAATACCAGGTTTTTCCTGGTGGGGTTGTGCAGAAAAACAAAAACAAACATAAGACAGCCCACTCTAAAGGGAGTGGGTAGTGATATAACGTTACTCCGACAGTCTCTACTTCGTCTGGCCATCAGAGGCAGTTCAAACATCCACCCATCTCTAAATGAGACGGGCAGACCATGAGTTCGATTAACAAGCTGCTCTGGTGTACTGGTGACAGGGTATACTTTTTACAAAACTCAAAATTAGGCCCTTATCATCAAGGCTAAGATCAAAGGGCGAATTGATGATGAAGGTAGAACAGATCACTGGTCCTGGGAGAAAAGGGTTCTGCAGGTACAAAAATTCCCAGGGTGAAACAATTTCTTTGTAACCAACCCACATGAAAAGTAATGATCTGATACACATAAAGTCATTCATTTGCTGTGTTGATTAAACAGGTCAAAGTCAATAGTAAAGCATAGGATATTCAAAATATATTCTATCTGTGTAGCCAGAAAGGTCAAAGACAACGGTGGAGGCCTGAATCATAATGGAGGGTCCTAGAGGCATGCAGGAGTCTTAGGGCATGAGTCAGCTAAGGGCACTTCCATCAAGGGATTGGCAACTGAGAAAGTTTCCGGCATAGGTGTTGGAAAAGGAACTAGATGATGCAGCAACGATTGGTGAATGGATTTGTTAGAAATGGGATTTCTGGTTGGCTAGGGCATGCGCCTAAGCCAGGCAGAAACCACCACTCTAGTCAGGGCAAGGGAGTTACACGCTGAAGATAACCCCTGCTCACCCCCTTGGTAGCTTGGCACAAGCAGTCAGGCTTATCCCAGAGGCAATGTGTAAAGCGCTTGCGCAACACACTCACACAGCAGCAACACACTAGGCACACCACAAAAGAAACTCAACACAAGGTTATATAAAAAATAGCCTTTGTATTACTCATAAAACACATTAGAACGCAATCACATATATACACTGTGCCACCTGGCACTAGGTATCATTTTACAGGGATTATATACATTACAGGCCCAATCGGGCCACTGTCATAACCATTAGAACTCACAGTTAGCGAAATAACCAGTAACTACTGGTACCACTGTACGTAGCCTAAACACATTATGCATAAATCATGAGGAATGAACACCATCACAGTCGCATAAAACAATGCGCATACAGATGTTAGGCATACACCCTGATCATCAGGGCATCCTAGTAAGAAGCATTAGGTACCAACCCCATCATTAGGGCACCGTAATCAGCAGTAGTGCAGTGCATATTCCATGAACATATCATGCCCCTCTTAGGGATAAAGCTGCACCATAGGATACTATCGCTACATCAGCGACACAGTTAAACAGGTCTGCACAGTATGACACTTGCTGTAACCACATCAGGGCATAGCATATACATAAATGCCGCTTCCTGGCACTCTCATGGGTAGCCTGGTATTATTAGATAAACAAACAATGTCCCCCCAGCATCCGGCCAGCGCGTAGCTGTGCCGCATTTAAACTAATGCAGGGATAGCGTTGGTGCTATGACAGCACCCAGGCGGTCCGTTCCTGTAGAAGGGGGTACCCCCCCCTTCTGAGACCTCAGCTGGTCTCCAGCGAACGTGCCCCCCAACAGTGCGACTTGGGACCAAGGCACTCACACAGTCTCCTCTTCCAGGTGGGGGTGGGAAGTTGAAGGGTGGTGCCTGCGAGGCTCCATCCAAATCAGGGCAGCAGGTTCCTCATGGGGTTCCCCTTGGTCCCGTCCTGGCAAGCCGACCCTCCTCTTGTCTGCACTAGGAGCCCAAAAGGCTCTGGTGCCTCTTCAGGCTACCGGCCCTGCCCACAAGCAGGCTCCGGCCGCACACTGTGCTCTCCTCGTGGATACAGGAGCCCCATCCACAAGCAGGCTGGACATCCACCTGGCTTCCTGCTCATGTTTCCTTTCTCTGGCCGTTCCACCCCCTGCCCACGGTCAGGCTCTTCCTGCCTGACTTCCGGTTTGCGGGCACAGATACAGAGTGAAGTCTCCATCAGTCTGCAAAACCATAAGCCTCAAAACTGGAGAGTGCCAGTCACTGCACTGCACCTTGCAGCACACAAAAGATAGGAGTGCTCCTCGCGCCGTGCTGATGGACACCTCCTCACGAGGAGGGGAAACACAGTGCTCAGCCTGTCTCCCACCTCCAGACATAGCCAGGGAGCAGGCAGCGCTCCTCCCCTGGAATTGGGAAGGGCAGAGGACAGGGCCCAGGCAGGCCAGCACGCAGGGCCCCCTAGCAGAGGGGCAGTACTCTCAGCTCCCCAGCAGGCAGCAGGTAGTCCCTGGCGGCGGTACCTCCTGGTGTCCAGCCGTCCTCTGGCAGCACTTCAGCTTCAGTCCATCGTGAGAGCACTTTTCATGGGGTCACAGCCCCAATACTTATACTCATGCAAGTCTTTGTTCTGCCCTGGCACAGGGCGTTGTGCCCGGTCTAAACCAGTTCTGGGGGGCACTTAACAAGTGCAGGACAGTCTCCATTGTCAGTGTAGGCTCTGGCGGAGCCAGCATTGTGGAAGGCAGGCATTGTTCTATTCAGGGTCAGGTGCTACTCCTCCCACTACTCCAAATGCAGGTCGGCCTATTCAACCTAGCGCTGACTCACCCAGCTCCTCTGGAGCCACTGCACCTCCCCAGTCTCTGTCACTCCAGAGCCAGATATGCAATACACAACAAGCAGGCACAAAGACACATAGCACACAGAAATGCCTACTTCTAAAAATGGCATTTCTAAAATAGTGATAGTAAATCTGCGAACACCATTACGCAGCATTTATTACCAATATTCCAAACATACCAAACTTGATGACGCTACTCCTCTCATATCAGGAATTACCACTGAAACACATATCAGGGAATCCCCAATGCATTCCTATGAGAGAGCAGCCTCACAGTAGTGAGAAACCCAAATGGCTGTTTGTCACTACCAGGACACGCCACACAGTTAAGGCACATGTCCTACCTTTTACCTACAGCGCACCCTGCCCATAGGGCTAGCTAGGGCCTACCTTAGGGGTGACTGATATGTAGTAAAAGGGGAGTCACAGATGTGGCACCCACTTTGTGTGCCACGTCACAGCGGCAGTAAACTGCTCACGCAGGCCCTGCAGTGGCAGAGGCCTGAGACAGGTTTGAAAGGCTACTTTGGTGGGTGGCGCAAGCAGCGCTGCAAGCCCACCAGTAGCATTTAATTTACTGGCCCCGGGTATATAAGATACCACTTTACTGGGGACTGATAGGTAAATTAAATACACCAAACAGGTGTAGACCAATCTTACCACGTTTACCATAGAGAGCACACGCACTTTACACTGGACAGCAGTGATAAAGTGCCCAGAGTCCTGAAACTACGAACACCAGGTCAGAAAAAGTACCAGGAGGAAGGCAAAAAGTTCAGGGATGACCCTGCATAAAGGGCCATGTCCAACAGGATGCAGGTGAGAATTATTATGGTTGGCAGTGATAACTGTAGGGAATCACTGACAGAATATCGACGACCACAATATCGAGGTCCCAAAATATCGGGACCTAAATATCGATGTCAAGAATATCGACATCCTATCTACATCATGGTAAGTACAAAAATATTGTTAAAAAAATATCGTTGTTAAAAATATCGTTTTTTTAAATGTTTAATAAATAATATAAAATAAAGTAAATAATAAATATAATTTTAAAAAAAGATAGTTATAATTATTATAAAATGTTTAAAATTAGAAATAAATATAATGCAATAAAAAATTAAACATACATATATATAAAATATAATATATATATTTACTTAATACAATTATTATAATAAATTATAAAATGTTAGAAACATATTAAAAATTATAAATACATATATATAAACATATACCAGTAAAATAAAAATGAAAATAAAATATATATATAATAAATTAAAATATTAAAATATTTGTATTCTTTTACAATCACGTTTTACATTACATTAACAGCAATAGTAGGGAAAATATTGGATAGCGGAGGGGATAAAATTACTATTCCCACTCCAAGGAGTGCAACAGTAGGGAAAGTGTTGAATAGCGGAAAGGTAAAAATTAATATTCCCACTCCAGCGAGCGCAACAGGAGGGAAAGTTTTGGATAGCGGAGGGGAATAATTTACTATTCCTACTCCAGGGAGTGCAACAGTAGAGAAAGTGTTGGATAACAGAGGGGTAAAAATTACTATTCCCACTCCAGCGAATGCAACAGTAGGGAAAGTGTTGGATAGCGGAGGGGAATAATTTACTATTCCCACTCCAGTGAGTTCAACAGTAGGGAAAGTGTTGGATAGCATAGAGGTAAAAATTACTATTGCCACTCCAGCAAGTGCAACAGTAGGGAAAGTGTTGGATAGCAGAGAAGAATAATTTATTATTCCCACTCCAGCAAGTGCAACAGTAGGGAAAGCGTTGGATTGCATAGGGGAATAATTTACTATTCCCACTCAAGCAAAATAATTAAAATTTAATTAACAAACAATTAATTAATTATCAAAAATTTGCCTCCCACCATATTCCCCTATGAATGACACCACCAATGTTCTAAAACATAACACTATTAACATTATTAATTACTAAATAATTAATTAATTATTTAAACTTAAGCAATTTAAAAACAATAAATAATAATTTAATTCACACAATTAACAGTATAAAACAACATAAAATAAATTTTATAATAAACAAATTTAAAAAATATCTTGAAATTAGATTACTTCCCAGCCTACTCCCCTATCAACACACAAACCGCTCTAAAAAAAATGACAATAATAACATAATTAATAATTAATTGATAATTATTAATAACCAATTAATAAATAATTAACAATATATTATTTACCACAATTTTCAATATACAATTTTAAATACATAAATATTAAATAATTAAAAATATTAATTAATTAATTATTATTAAATTACTTCCCACCCTACTCCCCTATAAACCCACAATCTGCTCCCAAAAAAATAACACAATTTACATATTTACCAATTAATTATTAATAATTAACAAACAATTAATAACTAATTAATAATAAATTATTTACAACAATTAACAAAATAAAATCATAAATACTTAATTATTAATTACAAAAAATTATTAATTCATTATAATTAAATTACTTCCCACCTTATTCCCCTATTAACCCACAACCTGTTCCTAAAAAAATAACACAATTAATTTATTTAGCAAATAATTATTAACAATTAACAACCAATTAATAACTAATTAATAATAAATTAATAATCACAATTAACAATATAAAATATTAAATATATAAATATTAATTAATAAAAAAATATTATTACATTAATTATAATTAAATTACTTCCCACCCTATTCCCCTATAAACCCACAACCCGCTACGGAATGAAAACGCAAAATTTAATTAAAAATAATTAATAACTTCTAAAAATTATTATTAAATGTATTATAATTAAATTACTTCCCACCCTATTCCCCTATAAACCCACAACCCGCTACAATACTAAAACGCAAAATTTACTTTAAAAAAAATTAATAACTTCTAAAAATGTAATACATATATTAAAAAAGAAATACAATACTTAAACAAAAATATAGAACACATACATACATCAGGACCATACCAAGAAAATAGCAGGCACGTGTTTCGGCCTACTCCGGGGATTGAAACCCCTTCTGGGTTATTTCGACCCGCCCACCAGACAACTGATTGTTCAGACGGCCATACAGTCAAGGCTTGACTATGCCAGTTCGCTCTTCCTGGGGGCTAATAAAGCAGAGGTCATGCGCTTGCAAAGGGTCCAAAATGCAGCTGCCAGAGCTCTTCTTGGACTCCCTAGAAGGCGCCCCACTTCGGGTGTGATTCGACGGTTACACTGGCTGCCTATGGCCAAGCGCATAGAATTCAAAGCTCTCTGCCTGGCGTTCAAAATTCTGAAGCTCTCTTCCCCATGTATTCTGACCGATTTATTGGTACCATACACACCCACGCGCCATCTGCGCTCTATGGGGCTTTGCCTGGCTCTTGTCCCGCGGGTAAAACGTCTACGTGCCGGAGGACGATCTTTCCGCAGCCTAGCGGCCAAGCTCTGGAATTCCCTTCCCCTCCATATTCGCAGTCTGGATAACTATCTGACGTTTAGGAAGGCAATCAGAACTCATCTCTTCCCTTCGGTTTAGGCTCTGGTTGACAGTCTCGCTGCAGTCAGCGCTGGGACGCCTCTTTGCTGAGGCAGCTGTTGCGCTCTACAAGTTGGGCTAAGATAACATTTAAAATACATACTAAAATACATAACACTAATATAAACATCGATATTATTAACAACGATATTTTTACAAACGATATTACTGTCTTCGATATTAAAAAGAACGATATTTCTTACCTTACTGTCGATATTCTGGTCCACGATATTCTTGCAGTTGATATTCTTGTACCTCGATATTTAAAACTCGTTATTATGGTACTCCGGAAAAAAAAACCTCGATATTCTGTCTGTTCACCAACTGTAGGGAAGCAAGAATTTGGCAGTCAGATATCCTGTGGAAATAAACAAACAAAAGGGCTCTCAGTCAGTGATCTTGGTCTGGTAGGTTAGAGGTTTCCAGACAAAGATTTTGTGGAAGGAGTCAGGTGGAGCATTTATAAATATGAAGCCCTAGGCATAGGAGCAGTGAGAATGGGGAGGTTGGTGAGTGTCAGACATATATCCTATGGAAACAGACAGGAGAGAGAGCTATGATGCAAAGTTGCATGGGACTCAGACAGAGGGATAGGTGTCAGGCTGAGCTCAGTAGGTGTACCTGTGTCAGCCATTAGATCAATGAAGGGAAGCTGATGACAAGTGATTACATCTACAAACACAGTATAAAAGCCTGTGTTTAATGTCCTTATTACAACTTAGGGGCCGATTCCGATCTGGGTCGGAAAGCTCTCCGACCGATCCGGATCCGGATTGTTTTCCGACCGAGCCGGACCCCTGCAGTCCGACCGAGCGAGTACGATGCGGCCGTATGCTGCTGGACTCGGTTCGGTCGGACTCCCATTGAAGTCAATGGGAGTCGGTCGTACGACGCGTACATGGGCTCCCATTGACTCAATGGGTACGTTGTGCAAAAGGGTGCCCCCTGTAGTGGGTACGCGTTGGTGCCATCCGCACCGTACATGCATGTATAGGGGGGACCCATGAGTCCCCCGTGTCCGACTCGTACGGCTACGGGTGAAGGGGGGTCCGGCACGGACCCCCAAAGTCCGCTTCCCAGAGCTTTTTCGTGTCGAAGGCTCCGACTCGATCCGGCTGTCCGGATCGTGCATCGTACTGGCTCGGTCATAAAACATCTCCATTGCGCGGTACGAATCGAGTGCGAACGAGTCGGACGAAGCGGTTCGGACCCGGAAACGAGTCGGTCGGCGATTTCGCGTACATTCGCATCGTACTTGGGCGTCCGGACCTCTGTACGACTCGTCGGAAACAAAGCCTCCGAAGCGGATCCGGTAAAGCCGGATCAGATTCGGAGGCCTACCGACCGAGATCGGAATCGACCCCTTAGTTGTGACATTACTAGTCACCTGTAATAGTAATATGGCATTGCTGCTTAATTGGAATAACTTAGGGGCCCATTAGGATGATGGGCGGACTTCCGTCCGCCCGCCACCCTAGCGGTGCTGGGACCGGTTGCCAGTGGTGCGGAAGTCCCGCACCAGCGATTAGGATGCCACCGCCACCGTGGCAGTGGCATCCTCCATTCCCAGCATTGTGGCGGGAATGGATTTATTAAATCTATTTTACATTAAGTAGATTCTAATATGTTTTTGCAACAAATTTACCAAGTGCTATTTGGTGTGCTTAATTTTACAGTACATAGTCCCACTTTTATTCTTTATGTCTGAAACTGTACAACCTCTTTTATCTGAATGAGTAAGACCCCGAGGAATTAAGAGGCTTTTGGGAAGAGTAGTGCTATGACCATATAATGGCTATAAATGGCTTCTGCTGTAAGTTAAAGGATATTGAAAGTCACCTCAGAGTTCCATGATAGTATAAATGAACTCGACCTTCAACTTCTTTCCTCTATGTGCTCACAGAAATCCTCTTTGACTTGTAATATCCATATAATGTCCAACAGGGGGTGCTTTATCCAATATCTGACTACCAGGTGTGGGGATACAGATTAAGGTTTACAAAGGTGACACTTGGAGATGCAGCAGCAGTGTAAGCAAAAGGTTGGATTCAAAACGATTGTATACACTTAAGACTGAGGAACGCAACTTTTCATATTCACAGGAAACAATGAGGTGCATTTGGTCGCATAGTTATAAGGTGATGTTTTTAATTCGAAGCCTTATTTTGTTTTTGGATTTTATGTGTCACTTAGTTATATTTTATGTTTCAACACAAGTGTCATGTGTCAGTTAAGATATATGTTGTCACTTGTTTCCCTCCTTTATTTGTATGTTTATATAATGTCTTAAAATTTGTCAGTTGAAAGTGTCTTACATTTGCCTTTTGATTTTTCTCTGTTATTTTTAGCCCTGATGAAGTTCAATAAGTAATTTGAACGAAACGCGTTGGCTGAATGTTCTTTATACAGCTATAAAGTAAAGAAGGATTAAAATTATATTTGGAAAATACGTATTGGACACCTATGGATTAAATTTTTTTCTTGGTGCACCTTTCCACTTGTTGTTATTTTAAGTCTGCTGGACATAGG